>JAULBG010000018.1:0-2400000 GCA_030864175.1 Neonectria faginata | reverse complement strand
GCCGCCATCAGGATTTGGCGTGTGTTCTTTTTTGCTTTTTGGTCTCTCCTCTTAATTGCCCTGCTGGCTCGTTGTCTCAAATCCTCATCCGAGCGGGCCAACCGCTGAGGCCAACCGCGGCCCCCCTTCTAGCCCCCCGGGTCTTCAAGAGCAACTTGAATCGAATTCCGCCCTCCCCGGTTTGCCAGTGGCCACAAGGCCGGTACGACATGTGCGTGCGTTGGTGTTTCCATGGCTTGAGTGCGTGCGTGGGACCGCGGGCGTGGGTGTGGCGCCGGGCAAGCTTTGTTGGACTGTGATACCCCAGAACCCCCCGTCTTTCTCGACGAGTCGACCCAAACTGCCGACCACATGCGTATCATTCTGCCTGGGGTTGCATCACAACACCCCTACTTCATAGGGAAACCTCTGATCAGATGATAGGTCCGATCCTGCAGGTCTGGGAGGGCTGTTGTCGCATCCCACCCTTCTTGTTCTGGAATTGATGAACGACCCAGGCGCACAGTCTACATCTGCTTGTCTCTCTGCTTCCGTCTCTGCGCCTCCCTCGATTTCTCTCTTCCGCAACCGCCTTGTCTTACCTCGCAACGGGCTCAATGGATGGAACAAGCACCGCCATTCTCGACGGCAACCTACAGCAACGGGGCCGCCCTGAACCCGACGCTGCAGGGCATCAATACATGCAGGTAGGCAGCTGGGTTCACGTCATCACCGGTGCTGTACGGTATGCTGTATGCGCTGTTCGATGCGAGGCGACAATGAGAATCAGGTACGTTGCGATCTCATACATGAGGTGCCGCACCCGATGGGACTGGGCGCTCTCGTCAGCCCGACGCACATAAACACACACAAACACACGGCCGACTAGCAAGCTCGAGACCAGGAGAGTTGCACCGATCGGGAGCCCGCATGGGCCTGCTTTCGCTTGGGCTCAGATGCAGTCCATCGAATTACTGCCGGGGCTTGGCCGGTATGGCTACCTTTCCGTCTTGTCAGTTGCCATTTCGTACTACGTACCAAGTACGAATACTTGCGAACACTGGCGGGTAAGCAAGCATGGAAGCAAACATCGGGGCAAACCTCCGCCAGATCACCTCCGCAGGGCCGGGGATGCCTGATGAAACCCGAGGCGGCGCAGCAGCTGCCGACGTCCGTTTTTATTCCCCCAAACAAAGCGAATGCCCTGAAAATTCAACCTACAGTAGCATCCTGACCTTCTTCTTTGGCCCCAGCCGGCCCAGAGTCCTTGCTGACCGTTTCCCAGCCCGGTCTCGTGGGCTTGCTCTCGCCCAGACCCTTCCTCACCGGTCTGGGGAATCGCGTGGGTCCTCGACGTCACGGCACAGATGATCTGACGCCTGGCGTGGCCTGCGTGGCTTCTCCTTTTGACAACGGCAGTGTTTGACCTGTCGTGACACGAGAGTTGGGCCGCCAAACAGGAGCTCGAGTTTCTGTGGTCATCCGTCCCTCCGTCTTCCCCGACTTGCCGACCTCGCCGAGTCCAGAACAATGCCTTGGGCTACCTGCTTCGTAATTAATATTTAGACTATGCTATGTAACAACACCGACGGGAGTCCACCACCCGCGTCCGTGTTTGTGTGAGACGAGAACCAGCCTTTGCAATCCCGAAACCTCGTTGCCAAACATCGGGGCCCGAGCCAACAAGCAAACATGCCACGACCCGTTGCCCATCCCGGAGATAGCGGACCAGCGGTGACCTAATCTTGCCTCGGCGGAGATGGACCGGTTGGGGGGCCGTCAACATGCCGAGACAGTCTCGCCTGGCTGCCGCTGCTACTGCACCTTGACCGCACTTGTTGAGGACGGAGCTGAAGCTGCCTCTATGCGGTCGTTATCTAGTCTGGCCTTTGCGCAACAATCGACGTTTCGATACCGCTCCCGTTATTGGCGCGAGTTGGCAAAGGACAAAGCAATACCTGATACAGGGCTTGACACTTCTATCTGCGGCAATTCCACCCGAAGCCCGACTACTGCCGCGTCGCCTCATTTCGATCATCGGTCTCCGATATTGATGACCATTGAAGCTGGCATCACTACCAAGGAGTCGCTTATCACCACATACGCACGCATCCGCATTTTTCATCTGACGGTTGTTTGTATGCCCGACCGCGCCCTACAAAATCCCGAAGATGCAAGATGCCGCGTTCCACAAGACGCGGCCAAAAACGCAGCCAGCGGCCCCTGAGGCCCGCATCCACAATCTCCGATCCTGGATCCTGGATCCTTGACTGCAGATCGACCCCATTCTCCAGAGCATCTTGCATTGCCGGCAGGACGGTGCGCAGAGCCGGTTGAGTTAGAGTGCAAAGGCCCCGAGTTGATTGCAGCGAGACTAAGCCTCGTGCTGATATTTATAGTAGCCGCCTGATAGATCTGAGCAGGTCAACTTAGGTGAAACCGAGGACACGGAACAGTTCTGTGGTTGTTTGTTTCGATTGCTGAAGGACTCGTCTCGAGTAGTGACCTCGAGACGGCGTAGAGTCGAGTCTCGGTTCCGCACATTAGCCTCCAGTGAGGCATTCGGGTGTTCTCAAACCCGGCAACATGCGTGACTGTGGTGTGATGAAATTGACTTGGCTTCCTGTTTGCCTACCACAACCGCAACAACGCTTGAGTGAATTCAGCTATTTTGTGAACGGTAAAGTAGATGTTATAATGTCAAGTTATTGGTCACGATACGGTTGGGAGTGTTATCAACGCAGGAACGAAAGAGTGTTCGTAAGAGCAAAAGACTATCTTTCTCACAATACCGAGAAACCCGGCATTTGAGTTACGGTGCAAGGGAAAGTTCACGGAAAGCTTGAACCAAGCTCACGATGGAGTCGGCATCAAGTAGTTGTGATGTACGTATAGTATGCATGGTCCCGGTAACTTAGTCTGCTGGTCAAAGCCGTCTGCCGACTGTCTTCGGTGGTTACGAGCGTTGGACCTGCTGCCTTAGAGTTGAGCTTGGAGAGGAGTTCTTCTTGGGGAATGATTCACCCAAGTTGACATCTTTGATCCAGCAAGGTGAGAGAACAAACATCCAGATTCCCGCCGCTCTCCCCCTCCCCTAGAAGACACCCAAAAACTATACGAATGAGAATGGATTCTGTCTCTATCTAGAACGCGAGTTGCCACAAAAGAAAAAAAGAAGAAACTCGTGAAGAGGGCAAAAAAAGAAATGTCTTGCGGTTTATGTGGATCGAACACATGACCTTCAGATCTTCAGTCTGACGCTCTCTGCCAGTGAAGGTTAGTTGTTTGTTCAAGGTGGGGAAATACTATTGTAACGTACCCCAACTGAGCTAAACCCGCTTTGTTGAAGTCAGGCGAAGAAATTTCAAACTATGTACCAGTAGCACCGGTCAGACATTGACAGTTGATAGCTTTGGTTCTCTATGTGGTATCTACAACCAGTTAAAACAGTTTCTCATTGAAAACCAGTTATCTTTAGCTATAACTGTTACTTATAAATCGAGAGCTATCAAGCTATTAATGTATTGCTTGGTGCGTCTCTCAGTGCTGCCCTTCAGGACTCTATTGACGGAATGGCTTCGACTACCCGGCGGCGACACCTTTGGGGCCGAGAACAAAAGCTATCTAGTCTACCAAGGTATGTTCGTGACTTATGAGATGCAGATTGTGCCATTCACAACATACATACACACTGTCGCGATACTGGTCTGGTAGTCAACACGTAGTCAGCGCTGTTCATAGGTCGTTGTTCCCATCATTCTAGGAAGTACCGAGGAGGTAGTCCTTCATTTCATCCTTCGAAGCCATGCCGGCTTCCCCACTCCCGACAATGCAGAATCACCCAAGACGAAAGCAACGCACAGCTTGCGATATATGTAGGCGTCGCAAAGTTCAGTGTGATATCGCCTTTCAGCCAATCGGCCCATGTTCTGCGTGTCGCCGGAGCGGAACTAAGTGTAGATAAGCTTGAAAGACTGCTTTATGAAGGATAGTGAAGCAGAGTTGACCACAAGTTAGATCCACAACAAAATGGCCTGCCGCCAAACGCATCTTGACTGATGCAAAGCATAATCAGCTTCCTGACCTTCAAGGCCAGCCCCAGTACCAGCTTCCTGACAGAGACAACTCCCCTACTATACGAGTTGCAGGACCTCCGGAGGGGCCAAAGGTCAAGGAACAAAGCGTTAATACAACCACTTGTAATTCCGATCAAGAACAACTCGCTCGCAGTGGACTAGCACGTTTCTTCAAATACGGCATTACTGACGGCGGATGGGCCGTATTCGGTTCTCTAGACAGGCTTCGCATTGCGTACGTTGGAACGGCGGCATCAAGGCGCCCCTCGATCTTGATGGGAATAGCGAACAGGGAATCAGTGCAAAACCATTGCACTATCCATATCCACCTATCCGTTAAAACAAGGCCTGGAGACCAAGCACGGATGTGTTTGGCATCACATCAACGCAGGACCTCCTATCGGATGTGTCTTCGGTCCCTGAACCAGATATTCGAGACGCCTTGGTGTCGGCGTACTTCGAACACATCCACCCTTTTCTACCATTCCTATCCAAGGATGACTTCATAGATGGTGATGCAGAATCGGGAAAACAACCACCTCTGCTCCTATATCAAGCTGTTTTAATGGCTGGAGCACATGCATGCTCGCATCCATTTGTTGCACAAAACCGACACTGGATTAAAAGCCTCTTGTTCCGTCGGGCCACCATGCTGTTTCATATTCGACATGAAACGGACCGAACTCATCTCATGCAAGCAGCTATTCTCTTCACATGGTATTCTGGCGATGAAGATACAGTGACTGGAGGCCCTTACTACTGGGCAGGCATAGCATCAAGGATTGGGTGTGGACTGGGGGCGCATCGCCGTGGCACAGCTTTACCAGCCAGGGACAGCTTGCATTTCAAGCTCTCCTGGTGGTCTGCAATTGTTGTGTGATGTGTTTTCTTCGCTCAATGCTGGGCGGCCAAACGCAATCCGGCCTGAAGAAATTGACCAGCTGCCGATCTCTCTGGGTCTCGAGTTGAACACGCCATCCTCGGACAGCGTAAGCTCCGAAACGTCGCATTCAACCGTGGATTCACACCTCGGGTTTTTAAGAGCAATGGTCGACCTGTCTTACATTGGACTCGACACGATCGCAGCAAACGCCCCATCACAGAAGCGAGAATCCAACGTTCAAAGCATCGATGCGCAGCTCGGCCTGTGGTCTCTCCGGTGTGGTATCTTTTCAGACACGAATAACGACACGTGGTCTTGTCAGTTGCGTATCCATTACAACCTTGTGCTTCTTCACTTGCACCGCAATTCCTCTGATGAACCTGGGAGCAGATCGGTCTGCTCTGTGGCTGCCCAGGCCATCGTTATTCTCTTTAAGCAGCTTACCGCGTCGGATAGCCTGAAGCAGTGTCATTTCACGGCAGTCAGCGCACTCACGGCAGCTGGCATCCAGATTGTGACGGAAATCCGAGGTGCAGTGCTTACTAGAACGCATTCCGTAACTGTTGATGCCCTGGCGCGGTTGTTGCGAATCTTGCGGTCCGCTGAAGCGCTGGCTGAGTATTGGCTCAACGCAGAATCGGTGCGTATTGTTTTTCATGAATTATATCAAGAGTATGATGGATATATCTCGCAGTTCTTGCAGGGAAGGGAAGTTTTTGTTCCTGAAAATTCGCCAAATTGGTATAACTTGCTCACAGACAACGAGTTTCAATTGAAGGAGCCAAGTAGCATTGAGGATTGGATGAGCATCATAGACTAGAACAACATATAGCGAGACGACCTTTAATTGTATTGCAACCAACTGGTTTGCCCTTCTCGGCTAGCTCGCGGCCTGGCTAGTCCAACTAGTTGAAATACGAGGCATACGATGTGCAGTTGTGCTGATGCCCGAGCATTTTCTTACATGTGCCTGAACTGAACCGGTTAATCACGACACAGTTGGTTGCTGCCTGCATCAGGCAGCTGAAAAAGTCATGCTGGCGCAGCTTCTCATCTTCCTGACACCATTTTATCGCCTTCGAGATTAAAACGAGTCAAGGTCTTATCTGGCTCTCATCTTCGATTTGTCTCCTGTCAATCTCGTGCGGCTACTCTGTCGACATGGAGCAGTCAGAGCTGACCCCGAAGCACGCCTACTTTATCGGCATGGTGCGCTTCTTACCCACCGTTTGCAGTGTTTATTTGGTGGGTTCAAAGCTAACATTCTTCGGTGGTAGGCTGGCTGTGGTGCGGCCATGTTTCTCGGATGTGATTGTTCCACCGTCTCTCTCCGATGCGATGGTACTGACTCGGTTGCAGGTATTGGCGCCGCCTATGGAACCATCAAATCTGGAATCGCAATAGCCGGTGTGAGCACTTTCCGACCGGAACTCGTCATGACAGTACGTTGCAATAAAATCATCACGTACTCAACTTTGTCTAAGCACCCAGTAGAGCCTTATACCGGTAATCATGGCAGGGGTTATCGCAGTCTACTCACTTGTCATCTCCGTCCTCATAGCCGAAGATATACGCCCTCCTTCTGAGGGGAAGTACAGCTTGTTCACGTCCGTTTCATCGATCTCGGGCGCTCTTTAAATCTTCACTAACACACAACAGAGCATTTCTACACCTTGGGAGCGGTATTACTGTTGGCATGACGGGACTAAGCGCAGGCTACTGCATTGGTATCGTCGGTGATGCCGGTGTTCGAGCATACATGTCGCAGTCCAAAGTCTTCGTCGGCATGGTCTTGATCCTCATTTTTGGAGAAGTCCTAGGCCTCTATGGGTTTGTTGAGCTGTACTCCCCACACCTTAATCTTACTGATTTGCATAGTCTCATCGTTGCCTTGATCCTCAACTCCAAGGGCAAAGCCTAAGGTAGAGGAGAAGACCGGAAGCACTGATAATAAAGCATCCAGGGACTATACGACACGGCTCTCTTTTTCCGTCAAACAAAGAAGTAAGGTGCCATTTCCTGGGCGAATGCATGCTTATCGCATTGAATCATTCCGTTTTCCTATTCATTTGAACTCTAATAGGCGTCATATTGATGATATGATATTTGCCTTATTACTTAATAGAGTTCTTATCTTTTCTTGTTCTGCTTTCACACGCGGAGCTACGTGTCGCCAAAAACAAACATGGCCGTGGTGGATGTAAAGTGTCACCCAAAATCCGTGCCACCAGCACACATGCTGCATGTTGTCTCTTTGCCCTTAAACTTGACTCGTCAGTTCCCCCTCTAGATGTTTCACCTAACCTGATTATTTAGGTGGCGCCATAAAAGCCACACGTGCATTCAATGTGTGGGCACCAATGATCACGCACCGTCCAGAGCCCGATGGGGGGAATCAAGGCCCAAATGCAAGACATCGCCCAGCCCAACGTGAGAACAAGGAACTTCGAGTGGCCCTCATTTCGTCACTACATCTTCTCTCATTCAGCCCCTTTTTTCTCATCATTTCTGGGCCTCCATCGATTCTCTTTGGTTGCTTTGTCCGAGTTTCTGCAGTACGCATCTTACGACTACTCCAGATATTTGGTTCACAAGCACTACCCGTCACTGAAGCCATGAATGCCCCATTGCTATATCAGTACACGCCCCTCCAGGAACCGAATTCCATTCGAATCTTGTGTCTCTCGGCGGGGACCTCCCGGATCTTGTCTGCCGAGCTTGCTGAGACCACGCTCGGAAGCAATCTGGCATACGAGGCTATATCCTACGCTTGGGGTTCTTCCGAACTGTCTCGTCCTCTTTCTGTGCAAGGCGGCAAGATTTTGAGGATAACGGCATCCCTTTATAAGGCTTTGCGCGCCATCCGGCATTCCATCACAAAGTGCGGCGCCCGCTACGTCTGGGCAGACGGTGTTTGCATCAACCAGGACGACAATGACGAGAGGAGCAGGCAAGTTCAGCTAATACCGGAGATATATCGATCGGCCTGCCGCGTCATCACATATGTTGGCGAAAACACCCACGACGTCAGCCGAGGGATCGATTTGGCCAACAGGCTCATTCTGGCTAGGGAAGAACGTCAGCAGAGTCGCGATGCTATGACAGTCGCCGCCGCCTATGCTAGACATCGTGTTCCAGGCATATATGAACCTGCCTGGGAATCTTTGCGAGACTTTCTTAGTAGATCGTGGTACACCCGAATGTGGATTGTCCAGGAGTCACTTCTCAACTCAAAAATGATCATGATGTGCGGGAACGTCATGATAAACTGGGACGTCTTCACGAATTTGAACGCCGCGATGGAGCAGGCTGAGCCCATGCAATACGATACACTCCAACCCAATTCCGAAAAGCAGGTTGGAGCGAGGAGACTCATGGCCCGACTGAGGGCGGGATACCAGGATAACCCGATGTCCTTGCTGGAGCTCCTACAATGTTCTCGCGGCCTTGACTGCACCGACCCCAAAGATCGCGTGTTTGCACTGGCCTCTCTATGCCGAAATGTCGACATCACCTTGGACTACGACAGGACTGCGGCGGAAATATACACGGAAACGGCGCGGCATTTGCTGTCTTCTCGCGGCCTAGCGGTACTGAGCCATGCGGGCATGCAGAGAAGTCCATGCGTCCCGTCCTGGGCTCCGGACTGGGGGGTTTCACTGTCTCAGGTTCCGGTCTCCCAATGCCATCTTTTCAATGCTTCAGGAGGACTAGGGCCGCAAGTCTTGCCAGAAACCTCGACACCTGGGTCTCTGCGACTCTCGGGGTGTATTCACGACGAGGTAGTACACGCGACTGACATATTGCGGAAGGACTTCATCACGTCCAGGATGGAGCGATATAGTTGGGCTTGTAACCAGTATAAGCGGATCACATCTCTGGGAGAGGAATACCCAAACGGCGGAACGTACCTGGAGGCATTCTGGCGAACCCTCGTCTTGAACTTGGACCACAGGCGGCGCTTTGCCAGGAGTACTGCCCCGGCGTCCCTGGGAACTGGCTTCGAAGCATACGTGCGGCCGGTAAAGAGCTTGGCTAAATATGAGGCTCTAGCAGGCTTTTGGGGACAGGAACAATTACAACGTCCGAAACGACGAAACGTCGATCAAGTAGTAAGGGACGCCTGGCTGCGAGACCTGAAGTTGAATCATTCCGGTCACAATGCCGACGATGGTAAAGCCAACATCTTCAGCCAACTTCAGGGGCGTGACGACCTTGCCGGAGTGCAGTGCAACGAGTTTCGGGATAGTATTTTTCATGCCGCTAATGTTAACCGAATATTTTTCACGACGAGGAAGGGCTACATCGGGATGGGTGCGGCAGACATGGTGGTTGGTGATGTGGTTGCGGTCTTCCCCGGAGGAGCGGTTCCGTTCTTGCTCCGGCCACAAAGTGGCTCTTCGCACTACGTGATTGTCAGTGATTGTTATGTTCACGGGTTGATGGATGGAGAGGCGTTCAGGGGTGATATGAGAGTTACGGAGGTCATGACGTTAGTGTAGGGGCTTGGAGGTGAGAGTAGTGTAGTAAATACCCAAGGAAACTCAGGTCTTTCAACATCCCCTGCGGCCTAAGGTATCAGGCAAAGACTACAACGAAACAACTGATGTAATGTTGAGAACGACACACAACATGCTGCTGCAACTTCAGACGAGCTGCAACTAGAGTACAATGACGCCACCCCGGTCTACGACGCCATCTGTCAGCTAATCCGGTCAACTTAGCCACTCAGCAGCTCCATCTTAGACTAGTTGGTCTGACGTGGTTGGTCGTCACCCACGAGCTAATAAACACCACCATGACACCCTTGTTTGCGAGATTTGTGCGGATTTTGGGCGACATGGCCCAAGTATTAAATCGCCGCCGCCGACCCAAGGAATGAACCTTTATTCATTCCTTTTACAATTCATTTTACCTGCACTCACTCTTGCGTTGTTGTTTAGAAACTACTTCAACTCATCTCGAAAAAAAACAATCCGAGTCTTTGAACAAGGCGCCAACTGCATGTCGATTGTCTGTTGCTGTATTGGACAGTGACTTACCCCAATCACCACACCCTCGCCCTCCTCTCCTCTTTTCACAACTTCACCTCTCTTTCTCACCACATCTCCCAATCATGGCTTCGACCAGCATCATCACCACATCCTACCTGCTGGGTAACCTTCACTGCCCGTCCTGCGTCGCCCTCATCCGCTCCCTTCTGCACGACACCTACGGCGAAGATGTGCTCTGGGTTTCACCAAACCTCGTCACGTCCGTCGTGACGGTCGAGCACAAAGACAACTCAGTCGCTTCCGTGCGCGGCATGGAGAAGACGCTTCAGAATGTTGGCTTTGACATCTGCGGAGTACACACCACAGCGACCAACACCCCTATCGATCTGGAACGCGGCTCGCAGGTCGAGCTGGGCGACGGCAGCCGCACCACGAATCAGCCGAGCGGGCATTTCAACTCGTGGTTTCGCCTGTTGTGGCCGAGCCAATCGCCTTCCATCATGGAGTCGGCCAGGGCGGCTCACCTCGAGAACTGCGAAGCCTGCCGATCTGAAGGAGCAGGACACGGCGACACGTCAGGACAAGACCCCGAAAAGGGACAACTGACTCGATTTCCGACCGCAACTTCTGATGCCTCTGAGGCCAAGCACTTGCCTCTCCCTCTCCAGCAGGTCGTCGCCGAGTCCGAACCCTCGACTCCATCATGGCGGGTGACGTTGTCCATCGGCGGCATGACTTGTGCCGTCTGTGTCAACACTATCACCGACGAGCTCAAGAAGAATCCCTGGATCTCCAACGTTGCGGTCAACCTCGTCATGAACCATGCCACAGTTGACTATAATGACGAAAGCCGAACACAAGTGATCGTTGATGCCATCGAGGACTTGGGGTACGACGCTGCGGTTGACCAGGTGACCAATCTTGATGAACAAAAGGAATCGGTGGATGGACGGGATGTTGAGATCAAGGTCGACGGCATCTTCTGCTCTCGCTGCCCTGAGCGGATCAGCACGACCCTGAAGAGCCTCGGATCCAGCCGACTTGAGATTATTCAGGAGCCTTCCCCTCAGAACCCCATTCTCAAGATCCGGTACACTCCCCAAACTCCAAACTTCACCATCAGACACATCTTGCGAGCCATCGAGGCTGCGGATACATCCCTCCACACCTCTATTTACCATCCTCCAACCCTCGAAGAGCGATCCAGAGCCATCCGAGAAAAGCACCAACGCTCACTTCTCCTACGCGAGATCCTCACCATCATCGTCGCGATTCCTACCTTTATCCTCGGCATAGTTTACATGAGCTTGCTACCCGATTCAAATCATGAGAAGATGTATCTCATGAAGCCGTGGACCTCCGGTCTTAGCCGCCTTGATATCGCCCTGTTCATCCTTGCCACCCCCGTCTACTTCCTTGCCGCCGACGTATTTCACACCCGAGCGATCAAGGAGATAAGGACCATATGGCGCTCCGGTAGTCGGATCCCTGTGCTGCAGCGGTTCTGGCGATTCGGCAGTATGAACATGTTAATCTCGCTGGGCACCAGCATCGCCTACATCTCCTCCGTCGCTCAGATGATTGCGGCCGCAGTCTCAAACCGGAAGCACCACGGCTCGGGGGCGGAGTTTTACTTCGACTCGGTCGTCTTCTTGACACTGTTCCTGCTAGCTGGAAGATTGATTGAGGGGTATAGTAAGTCCAAGACAGGCGACGCCGTGGAGATGCTAGGAAAGCTAAGGCCGACGACTGCCCTCCTCCTCGACACGGACAAGACTGGGGCTCAGGTTACGACGACGATTCCCGTCGACCAACTGGATGCTGGTGATGTGATACGGGTCCCTCACGGCGCATCTCCACCGGCAGATGGTGATATTGTTTCCGGAGAGACTAGCTTTGACGAGTCGAGTCTCACTGGCGAATCTCGGCTTATCAAGAAGGCTCCCGGGGACCAAGTGTTTGCTGGCACTGTCAACAAGGCGTCAGCTGTCACCGTGCGCGTCACCGGAACCTCGGGACGATCGATGCTTGACCAGATCGTCCAAGTTGTTCGCGAGGGTCAAACTAAGCGCGCCCCTATCGAGCAGATTGCAGACCTCCTGACAACTTACTTCGTCCCCGTCATCACCCTCATTGCCATCGTCACTTGGGTCGTCTGGGTGGTGCTCGGCTATACGCATGTGATTTCGGACCACGAAGCAGAGTCGGCTGGTGGTTGGGTTGCTTTTGCTTTCCAGTTTGCTATTGCCGTGTTCGTCGTCGCTTGCCCCTGCGGCCTCGCCCTCGCGGCACCAACGGCAATCTTTGTTGGAGGTGGTATCGCGGCCAGCCATGGCATCCTCGCCAAGGGGGGCGGCGAGGCGTTTGAGAAAGCAAGCAAGATCGATTGCGTCGTGTTTGACAAGACAGGCACAATCACCGAGGGCGGAGAGCCACGGATTACCGATGCTGCCATCTTCCCGGATAACGATCAGGCAAGCGAAGAAGAACGCCATGCTCTCTTGTCCGTTCTAAAAGCGGTGGAGGAGAACAGCAGCCATCCCATCGCCAACTCTATTGTTGCATTCTGCGGCGTCGTTACGCGAGCGGCCGAAGTCAGCAGGCTAGAGGAGGTTCCCGGAAAGGGGATGAAGGCCACTTACACAAGCAAAGCCAACGAAGCTTTCGATGTGCTTGTGGGCAACGAAGTCCTGATGCGCGATGCCTCCGTTAGTCTCTCTCCTCGCGTATCATCTCTGCTCGAGACGTGGAAGTCGGAGGCCAAGTCCCTCGCCCTGGTCGCAACGAAGCCATCCCTTAGCAACGACTGGACCCTTGCCGCCGCCCTCTCCATCTCAGATCCAATCCGCCACGAGGCCAGCGCCGTGATCAAAGCCCTAATCTCCCGCGGCACTCAGGTCTGGATGCTCTCGGGCGACAACGTAACGACAGCGCGGGCCGTGGCGCAGCGCGTGGGTATCCCCAGCGACAACGTCTTGGCCGAGGTGCTGCCTGCGGACAAGGCGGCGCAGATCTCATCGCTACAGGCGTCGCTTCACGCACGAGGCTCGACGACGCGGCGCGCTACGGTGGCCATGGTGGGCGACGGGATCAACGACGCACCGGCGCTGGCCACGGCGGACGTGGGCATCGCCATCGGGTCCGGCAGCGACGTAGCTATCAGCAGCGCGGCGTTTGTGCTGGCGACGTCGCAGCTGGGCGCGGTGATGACGCTGTTAGACCTCAGCCACGCCGTGTTCCGCCGCATCCGCGTCAACTTCGCATGGGCCATCGTCTACAACCTGCTCGCGGTGCCGGTGGCCGCAGGGTGCCTGTACCCGGTGAGGACGGCGAGCGGACGGCACGTTCGGCTGGACCCGGTGTGGGCGGCGCTGGCGATGGCGCTGTCGAGCATTAGCGTGGTGTTGAGCAGCTTGAGCCTGCGGACGAGAGTGCCGGGGGTGGGGTACCGGTACACCAGGGTTGCGGAGCAGCGAAGAGATGACAGTTGATATATGATGACGATCTTCCGTGGCTTTCTCGTTGTCTTTCTTTGTGTGTCTGTTTCGGCGTGTCTGGTGCAAGGGGGGGGACCCTGGTTTGAACGACTTACGTAGTAGGAAGGTATTTCTAGCAGTACGAAGTATGAAGCACTAATATGAACGTTATCACTAATATCTCTCACATGGAGCGAAAGATTCCAAAGTCCAAAAGTCCAAGACTCCAAACTAACGACCGCTCCGCCCAACGGCCTCAGCCCCAGCCCCGGAAAAGGGACTCTGTGTCGTTCGGACTCCTGTCGCCTTCGGGTCCGAGATGTGTGCCCGTGGCCCCCAACGCGCAACGACAAGACAACAATGGTGAATCCTCGACATGGTCTCTCCATCTCATCTCCACCATACTCCCGAACCATCCGCTTATTTTTCGTTTCCCAACGCCCGCCGAACCCTACACTCTCACACAAAACGCATCCTCCGCCAAGCCACGCCTCCCCCATAACCTGCGACATTGCCGCTCTTCCCCCGCAGCCAGCAGAAACATTAAACGAAGAGAGAGGGGGGAAAAGTCCCCCTTCCCCGCTCGTCCCCGGGGAGGCATCAGGTCACCACCAATATGGGCATGTTTATTTTGGGTTCTTGTTCCCTGTTGCACTTTTGGTTCTTTTTTGCAACCTTCGTTTCCTAACAATGGTTACTCGGGCACCTGCGAACAATGCCGTGTTGTTAGGCGGACGGAAGGACGGGGGGGGGGAGACCCACCTGCAACGGGAAACAAAAATCGGGCGGTACGTAACTTAACCTAATACTTCGTACTTTGTATCCACGTGCAACAGCTACTGTAGTAATGAATGCTAGGCTTAGACGTCCCGTCGCACTCATTGGCCGAGGCTGACAGTCAGGCTTCGCCCAAGGCATCGCCCGTCAATGACTATGCACACACACACAAACACATGCAAAACGAAGAGCGAAGAATGAACGAGTGAAACAAAAATACGAGACAAGAAAAGGTGGTGTTGTCGTGAGACAAGCAGGCATCTCGAGGCACTGTCATAGGCTCACTTTGCAGGTTTTTGCGAGTTTTAGGTCTTGGTCAAAACGGCCGAGGCCAGGGTATTGATTGATTCGATGCCTCGCAAAAGAGGCGGATGACATTTACTTCTACCAATGACTCCACTCGCCCATCCCAATGAATGCCCATCCCTGAAACGTGGCGGTGTTTCCATCGCACCCCATCCCATCATATGCATTGCCGTTCCCGACCATGATCCCGGTTTGCCTGTATCCTGTAGGGCCTAATAGTAATCGCCTAATAATCGATCCCCATCTTGATGCTCCCCTCTCTTGCCCCGGTATGCACGCCCCCCTTATGCCTTCCAGCACAATGTCCCAAAAGTCCCTCCGATGCATTAACATGTAAGATCCCAAACGCCGGTTCCCTTCCTTGTCGGGAAACCATAGACAGTGCAATAGATATAGTATAAAAAAAATCAAAGCGTGATGATAACAAGGGGGAAAACTGTGGTGTATCCGAGTAAAGCAACGACTGAAAGAGCAATCAACGCCGTGCCGACTTCTTTTTTTTTTTTGAAGAGATGCGAATTCGATGCTGACTTTAGTCCGTAAACGCCAAGGGTATGCATTAGGTGTGTGCAAGCATGAGAGCACGGTCGTCTATCGCGCAGCGACGGAACCACCGAGGAGACGCTCCCACATGCCGCGCTTTGAAGGGCGCTGCTTCTTGGACTGGCTCTCGTGGAGCTGGTATTGCTGGTACTCGTCGGCCGAGATCTCGTACGGGAGCATGCGGCTGGCGGGGGTGCGCTTGGGGCAGTCGACGTCGGCCATGATTTGCACGGGCGAGTCGTAGAGGCTGCACTGCTGTGTCTCGTAGAGGTACGAAGCTTCTTGCTCTGAGTCAAGAGGGGTCGTGGCGCGCGAGTAGGCTCGGCTGGAGGTGGACGAGGCGTATGAGCTAGCCGAGCTGCTGTAGGTGAGGCCGGGAGGCGTAATGGGACCGCTCTGGCCGCTGATGGTCCGGGTGTGCGAGTACGTACGGGCGTGCTCGGGCGTCATCTGGCGGGAGCGGGAGTGGCCTCGGGACGCCGGAGGGCTGGGGTACCGGGTCGAGGCGGCGTAGAGGTGCTGCTGGCGGAGCTTCTCCTCGCGATGGCGCATCTTCTTGGCGTGGCGCTCGGCGACCTTGTGGCGAAGGGGCTCGAGGAAGTCGTCGAGCTCGCGGTAGAGGTCCTCCTCGGTGATGCGGAGATCCCAGTCGAGCAGGAACAGGAGCTGCTTCTCCATGAGGTTCACCTCGGTGCGGCTGAAGCCGAAGTTGTACACGTCGGTGTTGATGTGAGAGTAGTTGGCCCAGTGCTTGTTTTTGGGGGAGCTGTCGTTGAGGTACTTGGCAGCCAGGATCAAAGCAGCGAGGAAGATGCGGTGGGTGGTACATCGCAGGCCACGGGCCATGGGCTGGAGCTTGGACTTAAGGCGGGTGAGGTAGACGAGAGTCGACATCAAGGTGGGGACCTGGACGTTGGAGGAGACGACGAGCTGGGTGATGAACTCCTCAAGAGTGGGAAGGCCGCCATCTTCGGAGCGAACGGTACGGGGCTCAGGACTCCGGGGAGGCGAGGGGGGCATGTTCCGGGCGTCGACAGGGGCGGGAGGCATGAGAGAGGTGTCGCATGAGATGACGTTGTTGGCGGCTTCGGCGAGGTAGGCGATCATGTCGCGGCCGACGGGTTGGTAGACGAACTGCTCGAGGGCAGTCTTGTTGAGCTCGTCCATAGAGAGATATCTGGAGAAATCCATTGCGGTAGTGGTGTGTGGTGTGAGTGTAGAGTGTGAGTGTGGTGGTGGAGTATTAAGTGAGTTGGGGGTCAACCCGACGTATAAGTGGGAAGCGGGCGCGGATGGCAGGAACCACCAAGACGGTCCGGGATGGAAGGATGAGGGAAGGAGGAAGGGAGGAGTATATAGGGCTTGGTGCGAAGCCTGGAGCTTGAGCTTGAACTGGTGACAACAAGGGGAGGAGGAGGGTATGACGGGGGCGCGAGGCTTGATATATCAGACACGAAGCAGACGGACGCTCATGTGGCTCGTTTTGGGACAAGGGACAAAGTGACAAGTGACCTTGGACTTGGACCTGTCGAGTCGTCAGTAGGTGACGTTTGGGGGGAGGGGGCCACGAGGCTGAGTCCACCAGATGCGGTGCGGTGCCACAGGCTGGCGTGCAGGGGGTACTCACAGGCGGGCAGGGATGCTGGAGGTGCCGTGGTGGGGAGTGTTTTAGTGGGTGTTTAGTGGGCTTGCAGTAGGCTTGCAAGTGTGCAGCGGGCTTGCAGCGAGGGCTTGCAGTGTGGTGGGGAGCGGGTCCGGGTGGGTCTCGGGGGGTCTGGGAGGTTCCTAGAACGGGCTGGGTCTGGGAAGTGGCGGGCGGCGCTGGACAGGGCCCAAGTTAGCGGGCGACTCATGGAATCAGGAGCCCGCCGAGCGCTGGGACTCGGGAGGACCACTTACAGGGCAGACAGATGCGGGGAGGGGTGGCGAGCGTACCGAGCGTACCTAGGAGGGGCGTGAGGACGCGAGGAGAATTGCTGTGGCTTGGGCCTTGGTGGTGCGTTGCTCTCGCGTCGCAGTGCCTGCGCTTGCGTACGTTGCCTGGGCTGGGTGCGTTTCGGCGGTTTCGGCTTCGGGTTTTGGACGTTGTTTCGCGACGCGCTCGGAGGGCCGAAAAAAGAAGAAGAAGAAGAAGAAGAAGAAGAAGGGGTTTTTCTTGCTTATTTGCTTGTTTGCTTGCAGACCAGATTGCAATCAAATCAAACAATTGATCGATCAAAATGAAAGTTTTCGCTTGCTTGTGTCGTGCAAGAGGCCCGGTGTGATTGTCCCCGGTTGTGGTGGTTTGGTTTTCCGCCGGGTCCGGAGCGAGGACGGGAGCGGGATTTGCGAGTCAAGACGGTCGAGGCCTTCCGTACAATCCGGTCACGATTGGATTAGGCGAACGATCGTTCACCCAAGGAATTAAGCTTCCGGTTTGGTCTGGGGCCGGAAGAGAGCCGATTGTGATAGAGCTCTTAGACTTTTGCGGCAAAGAGCGAGGAGCGGGGGTGTAGATCGTGGATGGCGGGCCAGATCTGAGCTTTTCGGGTTTGCGCGGTGGTGAATCCTGAGAGCTGGAATTGAGGCGTTGCGGGGGCTGATTGATGATGGCTGATGGCGCTGGTGATGTGATGGAAACACAATAAAAGAGGCGGCGAGCTGAGAGGGGTATATAGAGGATTTGATCAAGACCAGCTTGTTGAAGGGGTTGTCGATGGTTGCAGTTTGGAGCCTGGTAAATCGATAGAACGAAACCGTGGCAAGGGGAAGGGGGGAGGTTGTATTGATTGGAATTGGAAAACGAATACAAAGGGAGGGCGTCAAGGAGACAGAGAGAGAGTCTTGCTAGTCTCTGGAAGGGGGTGACCGGCACCACGAAGATGGACTGTGAGAGCGGAAGCACTAGGGCGGGCGAGTCGTCGAGACTGCTTGCGGGTGAAGGTCCCGTTTCAAAGGGGTTTCGCGGGGTGGATGTGGTGGATGGAGACCTGCCAGAGGTTACGTAGATCGGGTTTGAAGTATCGAAACGAAGGGGGCGCCCTTGGAGTCGATAAAGCCGGCGACTGAATTCCAGAGAAAACCAAAAAGGGCAACAAGGAGAAGGATAAAAAGGAGGGGGGGGGGGGGAGAAAAGGAGGACGAGGGAAGATGGGAGATGGGAGAGAGTGGATTGTTCGAATGGAGATGTAAAGGGCAGGAGAGTGGCCATGGACGGGGGATGGATGACTTTGTATTGTATCCCTTCTCCCGTCTGGGCGATTAACAGAGATGAAGATGACCCGATGCAGAAACCAAGCCAAACGCACCGCCAGCGCAGATACTCCCAGCTGGCGCAGGGGGGTTCAACGCGAAGGAGATTTGACGTGACTGCCAATCGACCGCCTCTGTGCCCAGTGAGAACCCCTCGTCCAGTCGCATGGTCGTATCGCCGGCTGGGCTGCAACTCGGCCGATGGCAAAAACACCAGTCCGCCAGAGGAAAGCACGCGTCGTGCGGCTCCTGACTGGCGCGCGCTCAAACACGGGAAACCCCCGCTGCGGTTACAGCTCTTGGGCGGCTCGGCCGGCTTGATTGGCTGCGGCGGCTCGACACTTGAAACCGCCCTCCTTGTCCTGGGCATCGATTTTTTGAGCGCTTCTGTCCAATCAGCGGCGCGCGGGCTCCCAATCGCCAGACGGTCGGAAGGCAGTCTTCCTTCCTTGTCTGGTTTAGACGGCACCTGCTTTGACGACGTTTGACGCTCGTCTGGGGAGGCTGTGTTGTCTGTGGTCGTTGATACGGTGCCTTTTGAACCACAGCCCAGCCAACCACTCACTGGCCAAGGGGTCTTGTCCATAACGTTTCGTGGACGAGCGCTGCTTCACCATCGGACGACGGAACGAGGCTCCACAGATGCCCATCTTACCAAGGCAGCGAGATAAACTATTCGCAGCTACGAATAGATTCACGGGGTTAATTTGCCCTGCGAGACCCCGGGGTTGTGCTGTGTACTGTACGCACACAGCACCGTGCACGTTGCTGCCGCCGACGCACATAGGCGCTCGCCATGTCTTTTTTTACTTCTCCCCCATACCCACAGATGTACGCGCGCGATGGACCAAAAAAAGCACAGAGACGGTTGCCCAGGCTGGCATGAATTAGGATTTGTTTCCGCTTGTTTTTACCTCCGTACCTTGCTTAACGTACAAGGCTCCCCATTCCCCGCCCACGGGGGCAGCTAATTAACCTCTTGTATCCGCGCGGGTACCTTTTTTTCCCCTTCTTTTCTATTCTGACTCGTGCAGTGCAGTGCATCTATAACAACTCTACCGTTGCTTTTTCGTCTTTGTCGTGCAACGCCATCGCTGCACGCATAGGACTCGACAGCCTAGCAATTCTGCACAAGCGACGCCACGACAGACATCAATCACATCGCATAGGCCACTCAACCTTGCATGCGGGCGTTACGCAGCAGTGGTACCATGATAGTTGCAGCAGCAGCAAAAAGAGAGACATGCACAGATACGAAGCAAAGAAACCCGAGCAAGGATGCATGGAACGAAAAGAAAAACAAGTGCGCAATAGACAATCCCGCTCCCGTCGATGACCGACGCTGAGGCTGAGATTAGATGAAATGGCATGCGGTGCACAATGCCAAGCCGCCTCGCTTACTGTCTGATACCTTGTAAGTCGCCCTTGCTTCTGGCTGTCTGTCCCGCCTCACCGGCTCCCCGTCTTCTTGCTTTTTTTGTTTTCTTTTCTCTTTCTTTTCTTTCTGGTTACATTGCGTCGACGTGAAGCGAGATCCAGCGGAAACAACACGACGCCGCCATCTCCAGGTCATTTCCACTGCCCCCAGCCCACAAGCACTTACTGGCGACCCGTCCGTGTGGTTTGGGCGGATGGTAGGCGGACGCCTCCCGGTTCGTAGGTTCCGTAGCCGTCGATAGATCACTTTCATCTCCGTGGTCGCCGGGCGTGCCAGATAGTGTCATCGATCAAGGGCCCGGGTCCAGCGCATCTCAGCCTAAGGAATCCAAGCTCCCATTTCCTGAAGCTCGAGTGCTGTGGCGGTAGCCCTGCACGTCGTCGCCCCGGACCGATGGCAGCCCGAAAAGCATAATGATGTTACTCTATTTCGTATCTAGATATCACAAAGTCCACCCCCAGCGAACAGAACTAGGCGTCTGCGCTTCTCCCGGATCACATTCCAGCGAGCTCCCCCACCGGTAGGTGTCTCGACGATGGAGTCGCTACAGACCGGTCGAGTCTATCGCTAAGGGAGCCCGGCTGGTTGGGACAAAGCCTAAATAGAGCTTCTGAGCGGAAGAGCCACCGAAAACCTACACGACGCCGGCGGATGAGTTTACCAGGTCGATAGATCCAGATAGATTGGGGACCGGGCTAAGACAACTCCTCGTCCAAAGGGGAGGGGTTCAGAACCAGGGCCAGGGCCGGGCCATAGTAGCACCAGGGGGGCCCCCCGCTAACGAGCGATGGCCCTGTCCCGAAGCATCGATTGCTGATCTATCAATCACGATCCAACGGAACCCCGGCGATGCTGCAGGTCATTCAGCCAGTCGAGCCAAGCCTGTCAGCCAGGGGCCCGGTCAAAGCTTTTCACGGATCCGGAAGCCTCGTGTTTGATGGCCTCGTCTAGTCTTCCATGAAGCCTGGATGCATTCACATGTCTTGTCCTCTCAACTCGCACATCACGGCCACGGCCCCGGGCCACCGTCTGCAGCCCCCCATCCACACCGGAACATGTGAGCAAATGGTCATCACGGCTGTCTCACTCTCTCCCTGTCTCGGGGGCTCCAGGAAACAACGCCGGCCATCCCCAGCCTGCACGACACCACGCCAAACAATGCGCTGCCCCCGGCACGTCGGAATGAGGCCGCTAGCGCTGGGACGCGCTCGGGAGCAGCCCGTTTGAGGAATGGCGAGGGGCGTCAGTGTGTGTGCGGGTTGAACTGTGGGTTGGGCGGGGGGGAAATCGTTTTGCTTGGCTTCAAGATAAGTCGCAGGTAAGGATGTTTGCCAACGACAGCTGGCAGATGGGATGGCCGCAGGGAAGGGGAAACCTTTTGCGGCCCTTTGAGTGCGCGAAGGCTCCCGTCGTCAAAGATCAGCCCCACATCACCCCAGCGCAGGGATTACAGCATACCATGTACCTCGATCCTCACCAAGTTTTGCCGTGGTCACATGTACTATTTTCGATCGAATATCCTTACTAAGTAGTATTAAGAGACACCCCAGCTCCTAGTCTATCCCTCCTGTGGGCTCCTATTGGCCTGACTCGAATGTGGGTCGTATCATGGCAGCCAAGGCAAACAAGGTTTGTTATTGTAAAGCTGACCAAACTAGATCGTCGCGACGACAAGACAAAGAAACCATCCGCAGTGGAATTGGACAAACTCGACGACAAGACAAAGAGACTCGCGATCTTGCATTCACCAGGCATCAGCGCGGCAGACGACAGAAATTGTCCCTCTCTTATACATCGTACCAGAGCCTTCTTCGCCATGAAAAATCCAGCAACCCTCAGCGAGCCACGCCCAGTTGCTGCTCGCCCTGGTTCGCCAGCGTCTCTTCCAGTAAGACGACATTCGCTCAAGCAATTGACTAGCCGAATAACGAAGACGTACATACAGGCAACTATACAACTACCAAAGCCCTCCCTTGAGCCTGAGGCCAAACCGCCAGAGCAGCTCTCTCCGTCCACGCAGAAACAGCAGATCGCTGACAGCGGTCGCGGCGGCGACAGCGAACACCAGTTAGAGCGGGCCCAGTTGACACAAAAAAACTTGTCACGACTTGACAATATGATGAAGAAAGGAATCACCGAGGCGTCAGAGTCTGATGAGCCAGACTCTACGCCTAACCCGCCGACACCGAAGACTGTCTCAACAGCCATGTCTACCTTCGAAATGTGTGCCCTGAAGAATGGCATTCTCGACCCGTCTGTATCCGAACCCCCAAGGAACCTCAAGCAGATCTGCAAGCGCCATGCCCAACGCCGCGCAAGTGTTTCGTACTCAGAGCCAGCGTACAAGCAATACCTCGACCAAGCCCTAAATGCCCCAAATGAGGATACTATGATCTACCAAGTCGGCCCAAAACTGCTGAAGGAGCCTCCAATCGGTTACCAAACAGTCTTGAACCAACCATTCACAGGCTTCCCCAAAGAAGTTGGCTTTAACAATGGTTTGTCGGCTCCGCAACCCGATTTTGCCGAGGGCGTTCGGGTGAAAGACTATCGCCCGTTCCCAGTCGACGAGTTCATCCATGGAGCTGTGCTTCATAAGAATGACATTTCGTCCATAACACTACCACATTTCGCTGGGGAGTGGAAAGGGCGTGGGAAGAATATGGAAGAGGCAAGATTGCAAAGCTCCTATGATGGAGCGGCCCTTGTCTATGCGAGAAGCCAGGCCCTCTCTTACCTGGGCAAATCTGACCCACCAGGCCATGCTGAGATCACGACTTTCGCCACGGACGGCAGATTGGTAGACCACTATGCACACTATGCCGCCGTGGCGGAGGATGGTAGCCTTGAATATCACCAGTATCTCTACGCAAACACGGACCTTCGGAAGTCTCGCCAAGATTTCAATGACGGCAGACGTGGACTTCGAAATGCCCAGGATTACGCAAGGAAGCAGTCATATGCCCTAAGGGACCAGCTCAAGATACACTGGAAACAACAGGGCGGCGGTCGTCATCCCGTCCCCAGCGCCCCTGCGAAGACGACCCCGAACGCCGAGGACGAAGAGGAAGGTCAATGTGAAGTAGTTGAACAGCCCTGCCAACCTGCCCCGCCAGCGTCCAAGGTTCCGGCTCGCGGTGGCGGTAAACGCAAGGCATCGCCATCGCGGAAATCTCCTCGCAACCACGACCAGAAAAAGCGCCAGGAGAATTGACTGGAAATGGATGATGGGAGTTGGAGTTACTTTGTATTTAGGGAGCTTAAGTTTTAGGTCAGGGTGAGGCCGAGGTTAAACGTTCTCCCAAGATAACGAGCTGCGCCGCCGACCCGCGAGCTTGCATGTAGCAGGACGCTACGCATACGCAGCTATTGCCAGCGGAACCAAGGGTCTATCTAAATGCAGGCTGTCCTCCATCGTCCAATAGCGCAGCTTGGCAATGGGGGAGGCTATCGTCCCAAGGATCGCCATCAACCGGCCCGCCCGCTCGAGTCCAGTCCCAAGTCCAGACCTTGGTGTCCCCCATCCCGTACAGGGATCTCGCCGTGTTCGTCCACGCCAGCCACAAAATGATTGATTGCTCCAACCATGGCCTTCAGAAAGGACCGGTAGGTACAGAAGGTACCTTGGCCCCGTTGGTGCATCTCGCTCCGCTTCACCGCCCCCCACCGGCGTTGACACACATGCCGCCCAAAAGCCGGTGTTGTGCTCATCCATCAACAACTGACACCGTCTCCAATGAGCGTGCAGCACCTCCTTGTTTTCCGACCCCTAACCCCTGAAGCCTGTCAGTTCGTATTTCCCGTCCCTTCCCTAGTCCGTCGTAGGGCCTGTCCTCATCCCCAGATTCGCCCTTTCCGGCCGGGCCATCTGCGCGCCGCGATTGGCCAGCCGCATTTAGCCCAAGTACGGTTGCGGACATCCCCTTGCCCGCTTGTTTTTTTCTTTCTTTTCTTCCGGGATATGTCATTCGAACAGGGAAGAAAATTTTTAACAATAAAGACAAACTCAGGACTTGTCAGAAAATCAAGGCACAAGGGGTGCGCAAAAGGGAAGGCCGGCAACATCATCGCACGGCCACAGTTGCATGGTGACGGCATGAACGATGGGATCCAGGGCTCCGTTCATGCCTCGGCTTTTCTTCCGTTCTGTTACGCAGCCAAGGTGTGGCTGACGCGGGACAGACTTCCTGTGTGGCTAGTGGCCCAGCGGCCCAGTGGCAATGCGTCCACGCGGACTATGACGACAAGAGGACGAATTCTTGGCCGCAGGGCAAAAAGTGGCCTCGGCTCTTCGATACTTTGGATACGAACACCACAACCGCCGAGTACGAGTTTTCTTTTCTCGATCCAGGATTTCGCCAGCGCATTGCGTATATCAAAGCCGCTTTAGAGTGCAGCACCGCCGCAACATCGCATTCTGGGCGCAGCTGTAAACCCCGAGGGTCGAGAAGTTTTTTTTTCCCGGGTTGTGTTAGGGAGGCCATCGAGCTCCCCCGAGTCACCGCTTCCTGGAAAAAACCACGCGATGCACACTACACGTCCGCTACGAGGGATGCACTGCTCACTCTCTGGGAAGGTCGAACTCGGTTGATGCGGCCGAGTCTGTCACTGGCGATGGGTCGGCGTGTTTCATGGCCCGTGAGCTGCCTGCCCCTGCGGCCTCGCCATTCGTCCAGGGACTGATGAGGCCAGCACACCAGTATCATCCCAAGCAGTACATAGGGAAGAAGCTAGTCGATAAGGCTGCGAAATATCGAGTCGTTTTCCAGGGGCCAGCTCCCTCCCAGACCCTCCCCCTAGCCCCCCCTAGTGAGTGCAGATCGCCACAGGTCACCGCTACACCGCAAGGGAACACTGGACTGGGTCAAGTGACTTGACTTGACTGACTGGGTGCCTTGTTGTCCAAGTCTCTAATTACCATCATGACCGATATCACCAGCCACCCCGTCGCAGCGTAGGAACCCCATCCCCCAGTCAGTCGACAACAGGACTGCGGAAACGGTGTCCTTGTTGGTCTTTGACTCCTCTTCCCCAAGGATCGAGGGGCAACACCGGCGCCGGCGGGGGTCCATCTTGGACTCAGCCTTCGACCTCATGACACGCTCCGCGTGCTCGCTCACGATGGCGCCCATGCGTGAGGAGGTCGTGCGGGGGAAGCTGAAGAGCTAACTAGGTCCACGCGGGTTATCACTGACTGTCGAGATGAGTCTTGCTGCTGAGCATCCCACCTGCGATACCGGTGCAACCAGGACCCTCGATCGTGTGTGACCGTGTTGGGACGCAGTAATACGAACAACCCCCACAAGACCCTGAATTGAGTGCTGACTGACAACTTCCAAGTCCGACATCCCAAAACCCACTGTATCCTTCTTTCCTAAAGTCCTGCTCCCTCTGCCCTATCGGTCGGCCCGCTCGCCGGCTGCCTCCGGAGCCCTTCCCTCCCCCCATTCTCCACCCGACAAAAGGCCCCACCTCGCGGCCGTTCGGGTCTTCGCCGTTCGGGACACGCCGCGCGCGGGAAGCGTCCCTCCCTCCCTCGCGACATGCCGTCCTGTGCACCGCCGCCCCGACGGAGCGTACCTCGAAACGCAGGGTGCAGTAGCTCCGGGGGCTTCTTTCAGCAGTGTTGGGATCTCAAGCTGCATGAACAATGAATGACCACGGGTAGTTCGAGGATTGAGAGACCCGTCGAAATTGCACAGTTGGTGTTGTGTCGGCCATGGCGGGTTGCCTCCCGATGACTTCAATGCAGAACGAACCTCGACAATGCGCCAAACCCGCCATCGCCAGTCCTCAAACAAGCCGGAACATTCTGGCTGGAGCGTTCCCCATCCACCGCAATCCCACAGCTTCGGTACAGTCCATCTCCGGAAGAAAAGCTGAAACCCGCTCCGCCCATGCCCATCGCAGCGCCTAAGTAAACAAATCGCCCACCCCTACCCAGCAATCTCCAGCCCAGGCGCCTACCGAACGAGAATAGAACACAGGGTGTCAAAACGTGTCTGCGGTACATTGCTAAGTCATCAAGGATACGGAAACACGTGAAGACAAGGACCGCACTACGGGCGCTTACCATCAGCGCCAACAACATGAAGCGCTTCGCACCTTGAGCAGCAGCGCTCCAAGTATAGACGTGGTATTTTTATAGAGTTTTACGAGTTGCAGTTTCTTTAATCTCGATACAGGCGCTTGGCAATAGAGCTGGCGTGAGGGATGGGTCAACTTGAAGGATCTCTGCATTGCCACGGCTCATCCTGACAGACTCGACATCAGACGAAAGTGCAAAGGATCATGGCCGCTCGAAACGGCCGGCACTATGCGAAGCACCCGGCGCTCTGGTTCCTAACCCCGTCTCGTGTCCTAGCATTTTGGTAGATAGGCAGTGAAGATCAGATCTGGCTTGCCGTGTGCAACCCTCACTGGCCCCCATATAGATCCGTTAGAACATACTGCTTGTTGGTTGCAAACTGTTGGTGCTCGCTCAGCTGGCATCACCACATGTCCCGGGCACGTTGATGCCTGACTTAGTTGGCTTGTTGGCTACATCCGTTGGCTGCATTCACCGCACCTGGTTTTGAGTCATCCATTACCCTACCTGCCCTACCTTGTCGGAGACCCTGACTATGTGTTCCGTCTACTTTGTACACTCAAGCCAAACAAAAGGAAATGCCGCCCTCCAGAAAGTCGTGCCAGCCTTGCCCTGCACCCCCTACTTTGTTATCCACCTATGTTTTCGCCCAGTCCCGTGTTGGTGGCATCGGTTCCCTGCATCTGCACAAAGCCCTCCCGATCCCTTGGGACGGGTCGTCGATTTGCGGGCCAGGCTCGGCATTCCTAACCAACGTTTTTTTATTTATTGCAGGTGGTGTTGGTGGGAGGGTGTGCGCCGGGCTTTCAAAAATGTGAGCAAAGCAAAACAACCAAGTGAACTCCCGGGTAAGCGTCCTATACTACGACGTTGCCGCGCATATCTGCTTGTCTGTCGTGGTATTTTCGTGCTCATGTCAATATCAATCACAGAATCTCCTTCTCGCGGCCAAAGTCTGGAGATCCCCTTTGTATTTTGAAAAGAAGTTTCAAAGGATGTTTTCTCTCACCAGCTCGGGAAGCCAGTTGACAGACATTTAGCCTGCCGTCGGGAACGGACCGTTGTACCCATTCTAGTGATAGTATCCATTCGCACGCCCAGTCGCTACTTGCTGCTCCGCCAGGTAGTCTTCGAAGTACGGGTGGTTGCATGCCTGCTTCGCCGAAAGTCGTCCAGCCGGGTCGTAAACGAGCATCATCTCCAGAAGGTCGAGGCCTTGGTCGTCAAGGTTATGGCAGAGCACGGCATTCATATCACGCTGCCACTTCGGGAAGGACGCCTTGAAGTCAGGGTATGAGGTGACGCCAGGCCACTGGTCTTCTCCAGGGGTTCCAAGAACGCTAGAAGTTATTGTCAGCTACTATGCCGAGGACTAATTCCCGAGTGTCGTGTCAACATACCGGAAGATCTTGAAGATCTCGTCAATCTCCGAGTCGCCTGGGAAAAGAGGCTTGCGAGTGCACATCTCTGCAAAGATACAGCCCACCGACCACATATCAACGCCGGTCGAGTACTGTCTTCCACCCAGCAGGATCTCGGGAGCGCGGTACCATAACGTGACGACCTCGTGGGTGTATGTGCGCAAGGGCACACCAAAGGCGCGGGCCAGACCGAAATCGGCCAGCTTCAAGTTTCCATCCTTGTCAATGAGCAGGTTTTGAGGCTTCAGGTCGCGGTGAAGGACACGGTGGGAGTGACAGTACTTGACTCCATCGCAGAGCTGCATCATAAACTTGCGGATCACCATGTCACCAAGGCCAAGATGCATCAGGTGCACCGACGAGCCCTCGGGCAGGGGCTTGCCACGACCACCGTCGCTGACAGGCAGCGACTCCATGTACTTCTTGAGATCGAGGTCGAGGAACTCGAAGACGAGGTACAACTTATGACCGTCGGCGTGGACGATGTTCAGCAAGCGGACGATGTTGGGGTCTCGCATCTCCTTGAGGAGGGAGATTTCGCGGATCGCAGTACTGGGGACACCCTCATCTTCGGCCTCGAGACGAATCTTCTTCAGGGCGACAATGCGGCCACCGTTGGTGAGATCTCGGGCCTTGTAGACGACACCGTAGGTGCCTATATCGTGATGGAAGAATTAGCATCGCGGACGCAGCGGTGAGGTATGTCGATGGAGAGGGAGCGCCGCCTCGACCGTAAGCAGTGCATCGAGGTACAGCAACTCGAGGCAAACGGGATGCAAGCATGACGCACCTTCGCCAATCTTTTCCAGCTTCTGATAGTTCTCCATGGCGAGAGATGTGACGGAGGGGAGGGGAAATTCGGTACGGGGGCGCAGAACGAGAAGGCCGATCCAATGATCTGGCGAGACGGTTTCAGCGCGGAGTCGTAGCGGCGGAGGGCGTCGATGGCCTTCGCAGTGGTCGTAGAAGCGGTCGGTGTCTTCTTCGTCGTCAATGTCTTCTCTGTCGTCGAAGTCGAAGGTGGGGGCGAGGTGGGATCGGTCAGCAAGGGGAGGGACCTCGAAACGCGAGGGCGGGGTTGTTTGATGGAAATTGGAATTAGGGACGCGGCGGGCGGGAGAAGCCTAAAGGCTAAGGAAAGGGAGAAGAGTCGGGGAGTGAGAGAGAGTGAGTGAGTGAGTGAGTGAGTGAGAGTGAGAGTGAGAGAGAAAGGCTGGTCACTGGAAGCTGGCCATGGGGGAGAAAAAGGGAGTGGTTGTGCAGATGTGCAGGTCCCAGTGAGGTTTGTGGGAAGGAAGTCGAAGCGGTTGCGATGGTGGTGACTTGTGCAAATTAGGTACTATGTTGTTGTGTTTACTTGCCAATGGGCGTGCTCAGCTGCTCTCTTTGTGCTTTTTTGGCGCCTTTTTTTTTTCTTTCGCGCCAACTGGCTGGCTGCTCCGCCTCGGAAACAAAGCAGCAACCCAGATCGCACTGGACTGGGCATGAACGCGTTGCTAGAAGACGCGCCTGCCAGGCAGGGGTGTCAGTGGCCGACGGACAGGCTTATCGATAGGACCTGACAGCGCCGTGGTTGTCTCCGTCTCTATCTCTCTGTCTCTGGTCTCTTTCTTTCTCTCTCTGTTTCTGGTTCTGGCGTTTCCATCTCCGCATGTTTGTCTATCATGCATAAAATTATAATTGGAAGCTAAAGTACCCCATGACTGCATTCATCAACCTGCGTATGCACAATCTCATTAATTAGCCTCCTAAAATTAGGTCGTGCAGCTTCAGCCCACATCCAGTGTCTCGCCTTGCTGTTGCCATGTGCACTTACTAGGTACATATACGAAGCACACATTCCTCCTTCCCCTCACTTTTCCTCCCAGCAACGACGTGACATGGGCTAAAAAGTCAACCAAGCACCAAAGCAATCTCTCCAAGTTCCTTCCAGGGGTTATTTCTTCCCGGACGAGAGACAAAAAGACATGCAATGAAGCATGTTGTCGTTCAATGAATCATTGACAAAAAGTAAGTTGCGCCGACGCAGGCCTGATTCGAACAGACGCCTCCGAAGAGATATGATTTCTAGTCATACGCATTAGACCACTCTGCCACTGCGCCTAATTGGCTTATTTGATGTGAAAGCGAACGCAAACTGCGTCTTATGTCTATGGTGTATAAGGTCTGAACCCTGATAATAGTCGGTCGGTGGGATACGCAAACTTTTGAACTGTTCAGTGAAAAACATCATATGAACCCATCAGATTTGCTTGATGGGGGATGCCCGCCTTATGAATGGTTCAGCTTTGTGGTGATTGAATTTCTTTAGCAAGCCCGGTCCTAGCAAGCCCGGTCCAAGTCATGACTCCTTATAAAATTTACTTTGCTCATATTCAAGGAGTTCATTTTAACATGCAGCCACCCTCGCCCGGCCAATTGCAGGAGCCAGTATCGAATCACCCCTTGAATTCAATACCTACACTGATCAAGCCAAGAGGTTAAAACATCTTTAACCCGGTTCATAAACCATTTGAACTGCCGGGAAGCCAAGTCCCTTGGTTGCATCTGAGCTACCCTGCACCATCCTGCCGAATACCCAAATCTTGCAGCACAGGCTCAACGCCCAACCGCCGAACGTCTTACACGTCACATCCGCACCCGACAGCTCTTCAAAAAAACAAGAATACTACCAGGAACATCATTTCTCGTCGTAGCAGGCGCTCCTTTCCGGCCACATGCATCCCTGCATCCCACCACACCCCTTGTACCACATAGCGGCACAGTCCGATATCATACGACTAATATACATACGCACGCAGCGAGAAGGATTCAACACCACACGGCTCCCATCCAGCAGTTGGAACACACTCATCACGTTTCCTCCACAGTGTCCTTCCGCCGCAGATCCAGTATCTTCTCCAGCTTGAGCGTCCCCTTGGCTCCCCACCCCGCGGGTCCGGCCTCGACGTCTGGCCGCACGGCGATGTACCAACTCCACGCCCGCCGATCCAACTCCTCCCGGCTGAGTACTCCTGCCCAGCTCGCGAACAGCATCCGCAGGGCGCCTAGTAATCGGCCTAGGTTCTCTTGTCGTTCATCGTTCGCCGCGGACGCCGTCTTCTTGCCTCCCTCTGTCCCCAGCGCGGATCCAAACGACCGCAAGAGGTAGTTCCGTGCCCCCTCAGGTCGGTGGATAGGCATCCCAATCGTCGACACGGAGGGCCGTGTATCCTGCGTGTCGAGCGCCCAGAGAGCCTCTCCAGAGAGACTCCACGTGCGGCGCTGGGCAGAGAGCGCGTCGTTGATGCATTCGCGCATGAGCCGCCAGCGGTCCGGTCCTAGCATCACTCCGCCGTACCACCGCGTCAGGACGACGAGCGTGTTGCTAATGTCGAGTTCGCGTAGCTGCTGAAGCATGAAGTTGCCACAGCCCGACTCCCCGTCGTCGAACGATGCCTCTTGTTTCAAAGGCGAGTTACCGAAGCTCGTCCGGATGGCCCACGCGTTGTGCGATGCCGTTTCCAGCTCTGGCTTCTCAGCCATCAGCGACTTGACGAGATTCGCACGGCCTGCGGGCGAGGATACGGAAGCCGCGTGAGCGATGAAAACAGAACCCTTCGAAAATAGCTTCTGGCTTGCTGCCCATTTTTGTGATGGCGATGGGCTGGTCTTGACGGTGGTCGAGGAGGACGTGGGCTGTGAGGAGCCAGACCATGAGTAACCTCCGCGCTTGAGAACCGGGATTTGACGACTCATGACGTTGACTCTTGGCTGGCCCTCAGGCAGTAGCTCCTCTTTTCCTGGTTTCTCGATCCCTATGCTTACGGCCTTGGACCTTGAGTTGGTGCTCACCACCGCCTGCGCGAGACTTAGACGACTGCTCGGCGGCTGCTCAGGCATCGTGAAGCGCAACAACTCCACGACAAATGCTAGAACAAGCGGCGCCCTGTTCGTTTCCACAGCCGTTTTGCGAATCAATTCCTCGTCTTCCACCAACGGCAGCTCAAGCGCCGCCTCAAGTTCATCGCCCGACATGGAGCTATAATCAAGATCGCGGCGATGTGCCTCTAACCGGGGCCTCTTGACGCCATCGCCGGGAGAGCTGCCATCCTGCGGTGCCGCCCGCTTGTTGGGTTTCTTCCCGTGGCTCTTGCAGGCGGTATGCAGGTTCTTTGCAGCTTTGGCATCGCCGCCGAGGGCTTCCTCGACGGTGGCCAGGGGTGCTTCGGCAACCTGCGCAATGCTGCATTGCTCAGACGCGTGTCAGCCAATGGCGGCGCAAGCAGGATAAGCGAGAGCAAACCTCCGGAGATTCTTGGCCTGGAGGGCCTTGACCTGTCCCATGGCGGCCATCATGGACATCTTGCGGGCCGTGAAGAGCCGCAGTAGCTCTTGCAGATCATTCTGCGTGGCCATGGCTGCGACGAGTTTGAACAGACGAGCTACGCTTCTAAGCACGTGCTGTATGCGAAAAAGGGGTGCACCGAGTGGTGGTGTCGAAAGACGTCGCAGGATGTGTTGGTTGCGATGTTGTAAGTCACAAGTTTGGTTCCCCGTTCAAGCTTCGACATGCACCAAGGAGTACGCTTGAGCTTCCCCTGCGCGCGCCCCACTTTTCCCGCCGCGGTCTGTCGGATGGAGCCGACCCGCTATCGGAGAACCTAATCGCCATTTTCCCATGTGGCAGCCGAAGACACAAAACCGCACCGTATCTCAAGTGCCGCAACGACGACGAACCGACCGCCACGTGCGCGCGCAGAGCCAATCTTCCCCCGACGACACCCGAGAGGCCCATGGACTAGCTGCTCCGATGATCGCACCGTCTCGAGGCCTTGTTGCAAGGGCCGCCCGCTCCCAATGGCGTCTCGCAAGCACTGTCTCGCGAGCTCCTCGTGCCGCCGTCAAGGCACTGCCGACCAAGGGGGCACCCAAAATCACCAGGCCGTGTAAGCCGTACGTTCCCCTCTGCTTCGATTATGGATCGCACACCAGCTCACTTATATATAACCTACAGGAAACCACCTTCCGCTTCATCACCTCCCCCTCCACCCCCTCCACAAGCCGAAACCCTCCTCGACCTATGGCGCGCGACCTGGCTCCCGCTCACAGGCGCAACCCTCCTAGCTGGTGCCCTCGGCTTCTACATCTTCGGTACCGTCGCCGCCTCCTTCAAGGCCTGCCCCTGTAGCGGGATATGCGAGCACAGCACCCCCACCGGCCGACCCCCCGCCTTGACGGGCGACAATGCCGAGCAGTTCGACAAGGAGCTAAACATGCCGGAGTGGTGGATGGGTATCACGAAGCTACGGAAGCGGATTGCCGAGCAGGCGACCGGCCACGTGCTGGAGCTGGCTATGGGAACGGGCCGGAACCTCGAGTACTACAACTGGGAGCCCTTGAACGAGCGCGTGCGAGAGGAAAAGGCGGTTGCCGGGGCAAAAGCTGTGAAGGGCATCACATCATTCACTGGTCTGGATATTTCTGTCGACATGCTCGACGTCGCGCGCAAACGGCTCGTCAAGACAGTTCCTCCCATGGCCTCGTCAGCGCCCATCGTCCGAGCATCCACTATGGCCGACCACACCGGCGGCCAGCTCTCCTTCCTAGACGAACAGCTCCGTCTCATACACTCCGACGCCCACCATCCGCTCCCACCTCCATCCACCTCGTCGAATCCTTCTTCGCCGGCCAAGTACGACACCGTAATCCAGACCTTTGGCCTCTGCTCCGTCTCTAATCCGGTCGCTGTTCTTACCAACCTGGCCGGCGCCGTCAAGCCTGGTTCCGGTCGCATCATACTCCTCGAACACGGCAAGGGTTGGTACGGCATTGTCAATGGCCTCCTCGACAAAAACGCCGACAAACACTTCGAAAAGTACGGCTGTTGGTGGAACCGGGATATTCAGGAGCTGGTCGAGGAAGCAACTCGCAAGGCCCCGGGTTTGGAAGTCGTCAAGGTAGAGCGGCCTAACGTCTTACAGATGGGAACCCTAGTCTGGGTTGAGCTCCGAGTCTCCGACAAGACTTAGCCGGCGTCCAACTCACCAGATACGACAAGACTGGAACGAACGATGCAACGAATGACTAGAATAAAAGCTTTGAGAAGGGCTTGTATAATCAGAACTATGTACAATATCAAAAGGCAGAGTAGAGTATCTCAATCTGAGTGCTGGCATGTCCATTTTTGAAATCTCAACAGCGCGTGTCTTTTTGCGCCCAGTAAACCAAGAATCATCGGAACTCCCCTGTTCCATTTTGCTTCGTACACCGAGTCCAACCACATAACCAGCCCAACACCATGCGCAGAAAATGTCTAAATATACAAGTAGTTCTACAAAACCACGCCATACAAATGGTGCAAATTAATATATCATAAGTTCGCCGTCTCAGACATGGCAATTCTTCGTCTCGTCATCTCTTGTGAACTCATTGCGCCCATCCAAAGAGGTCGCTTAGCATGCGTCTAGCAGGCCGTCGAGTTCATCAATCTCAATGCTCTCAGCACCCTTGTCCCATTCGAGAAGTTTGGTGAGCTTCAGCCAGCTTTCCGCCTCGTCCTCTTTTCTTGCGCTTGACATGACGTTGGAGAGCCCACTAGTAATGCCACTAGGTTTGATGGACGGGCTGGTGATAAAAGCAGTCGGGCCGACCATGCGGTGGTCGCCAAACCAGATATCGTCGCGGTAGCCATACTCGAAGCTGGAGTTGCGGTCGGTGGACTCGGCGACAGGGGCCTCCTCGTTGAGCTTGCGCTTTTGCAAGACGTCGGCGGTTTGAGTGAACTCGCGCTCGTCCTTCTCTAAAGGAGGCGAGTTATGCCGGCTGACCCGACGGGAAGGCATGTGGCGTTGGTGGGAGTGGAAAGAGCCAATGGGGGTAGCAGGCATGGCGAAGTCATCATCCACGTCCTCGAATTGATGAGGCGAAAGGTCGACCTCGGGCGACGGGCTGAGCTCGCGACGGCGAGCATCCACGTCGTCGGAGCCGGAGTCGTCGGTGAGTGATACCGAAGGAGTAACAACGGACTGACGACTGGGTAGAATAGAGCTCGAGTCCATGAGGGGCTGACGAGGACAAGTGGTAAGGAAGTAGTAGGTTCGCCGAGGGTGGATAGCCTCAAGTTCCTTAGCGAGGGGACAGGGGGCAAAAGCATTCCAGCAAGCACGCTTCAAATATGAGGCCAAGCGGGAGGAGATGATGGCACAGGGGTTTGCCGAGCTGGAAGGGGTGATGTCAGCACACGCAAGGTCAAGGGGTCGCAAGAGGGGGAAAGAGGGGCGCAAACGTACTGTTGGACGGAGGTGAGGCGCTGGGCAAGGACCATTGCTAGCTCCTTGACGAGGTGAGGGCGGTTAGCGGTTGACTTCAGCTGGACAACAACAGCTTCGACAATGTCGTCGTTTATGGCGTCGAGGTCAATTTTAGGGGGATAGTCGACATCAGTCATGGACGAGTCGGCAGGGGGTGACGGTGGCGGCGTCTGCTCGACCCGGGAGCCTTCGGTATGCGCTCGCTTTCGTCGTTTGCTGGGAGGGGCATCGGCGGACTCGGGGCGAGACGTGGGTGGCGACAATGAGGCTGAAGCTGAGTGGGATGTGCGTGATGAACCTTTCGAGGCAGCAGCGGCAGCACGAGCAGCATCACGAGCGGCGTGTGTCATGGGGACGTGAATGCCCAGACTGGGCAGGGAGAGCGATTTGCGGCGCGTATTGTAAGGCATGATGGTGGTGAAGAATAGCAGGCAGGGAGGAGTTGTTGACAAGGTTGAAGAGGGATCTATGGGCGGGAGATGGCGGAGAGGTCGATGTCCATGGATCGATCGCCGGGACTCGTCGAGGGAAACGAAGACAGGGCGAGACGGTGTATCCGTGGTAGACGGAGAGGGTGTCGTGAATGTGTGTACGGGTGTGAGTAGAGACGGTGAGAGAGTAGAGTTGTCTTCTGGTGATGTAGTCGGAGAAGGAGTGAAGGGGGAGTGTTGTTGGTGATCGGGCGCAGTCGGGGGGGTTGGAAAGAGGGAAGGAAGGAGAGGGCGGTCTACGGGTTGGCGAACGGCAGGAGCAAGGCAATGCGAAGGGAGGGAAGGCGGCGAGGAGCAGGACGACGAACACAACGGGAATGACGGGGGAGGAGAGTGGGAAGTGGGCACTGGGAAGGCGGACGGTGGACGGCGGACGACGGAAGGCGGAAGGCACGACGGACAGCTGAGGCTTGAAAGGATGAGAGGATGAATTTCTAGCGTGCTGGTTGGCGGGTTGGGAGGAAGTGGGAGGGTCTTTCTTCTGAGTCGTCCGTCTCTGCTGCCCGCTGCTCAACGCTGATGAGGCGTAGGTACGTAACTTGACTTGCGTCGTGGGACTCCAACGGGAGGAAGGGGAAGAAGCAGCAGCAAGCAGGAGCGACGACCGCCCACCCAGCCCACACACCCCCGGCAACGCAACCCTGGACAGCCCCAGGCAGGAGCACGAGAGCTCGAACTTTTTTTTTTCGTTTCCCCTAGCCCCCATTGGCTGGGACTGGCGTGCATGGCTGCCGAGAGCGGGGCGCGCTAAACGTCAGTGGGGCCCACCAGAGCATCTAAGAAAATCCACGGATCCCTGCTTGCCTGCCAAGGTGGGTTTGGTGTAGGCTCTAAAAAGGAAAAGAGGGGACCCAGCCGCAGGAGAACGAAGCCAAAAAAAAAAAAAAAAAGGTCGAGGCAACGAGGCAACGCCGGAGGCAAACAAGAACAAGAGGATGAACAAGCCAACGAGTGCCGAGGACGAGAAACAAAGAGAGAAAAAAAAAAAAAAAAGAGGGTTTCCTATCTTATCACACGCAGAATGCAGGCAAAGAGCGCGCACGCCCAACGGCCTCAGGCAGCCCAATGCGGTGCGAGACCCATCTCATCGGCGTTCGAACCCAGCCCGCTCCGACTTGGGGGGGGGGGTTTCCTGCGGTCGGTGCGTGCGCTGATCTCAGTGATGGGAAATCGGGAAACGCTGGGCGCCAACAACCAACCAACATCGATGCAGGCAACAAGGGCGAGGGAGAGGGAGAGAGAGTGAGGTCCGGCCCTGTCGCCAAAGGGAGGGGGACGGCATGGGGGACGGATGGCACGCAGAATGGCGGTGGGCGGTGGCAGGCAATGCAATGGACGCAACCGAGACTGGACTGCGCATACTCTGTATACTGTCCGTCGACTATTTCGTACTCAGCACTCGCTCCGTGCGGTCTGCATTCTCTACATTCTGCACTCCTGCCGTCTTCCTCACGGGACGACATCAGTATTCGTATGGATGCCCATGTAGCCCACGCGCCGATGCTAACTTGGGAGAACGAATACTGGGTACGAGTACTGGATCTTGTCTCGGAGCATCAAGTGCGGCGGCGCGACTCAGCAGGGGCATCAATCCAATCACCCCTCCGCCGATTGGTTCCTTCTTTCTAGAAACGAGAACGGTGGCCGCGGCCTTTTGGTCTTCCTCTCGGCCTTGCTCTACGAATGCGCATTTCTCTCATGTCATGTCAAGCCTTACTAGCAGCAGCACGCCGGCTAATAAGTTACGTACATGCTTTTCCCTCTCCGGCGTCCCTCTCTCTCTGTCTCTCTCTCGTAGTCGCCGCCGCCCTCGTGCTAGAGCTGGGTTCCATCCTTGGTCGGCCACCCTGCCGCCTCACCCGCCCCTCTGGCCGCCGGGCCACTCCGGGTCTTGTCTGTTGGTGCTTTGTCCGTCGAAGGGACCCTGACATATTTTTGGGGGAGAGGGGCCCTCGAGCCAGTTTGTTGGTTTTTTTGAGTCGGCACTAACACGGACAGAGACTACGACGTATATGTGTGCATGGCCGGAGTGCCGTGGCAGGCCCCATGGATGTGTAGGTCGGCGGCGCAGTACAGTAAGTAAGGGAAATGTGGTTGCGGTGTGGGATGGAAGTAAGACGTCGTCGGTTCGCATCTAGGAGCGAGAGTTCAGTCTTGAACTTGTCTTACCTGCGTACGTACAATGTCAATGACACGCCTTGACCTTCAATGGCCCGCTAGAATGGTCAACTCCTTGTCGCACAACACACGCCCTTGATGAATGTAGGCGGTCCGTACGTATCCCCATTTCGCATGCCCGTAGATGACGAGTGGACCGGATCATCTCTTCATCCCCATCATTTTCTCCATCAAGACCCCGTTAGACCCTGCAAGACCTGCGAGACCCCGTTCCACCTCGTCAGGTTCAGGACCCCCGTCGCCCATGGCAATCGATCTGGGTCTCCGAGAGTGCGCGCGTGTCTGTGTGCCACCGTGTGTCAGTGTGGCATTGTGTGTCCGTGTGTGTGTGCCTGTGTGTCAAAGCAATACATCATCGGTTGCGGCGTCTGTGCCTCAGGTCGTGTGTGAGAATGAGTGACTGAAATGTGTAAAGAGGGTGTAAGACTGCTCAGAGTGTGTGAGAGTATGCGTGAGATTGGGTGCTCGTGTCTCAACCTCATCCAACGCCTCTGCCAATCGCCACCGCTTGTTTCTCAGTGGGCGTTCGTTCCTGGTTTAATCCCTCCCCTCCCTTCCCGTTTCTCTCCTCGAGCAACCCGCCGCATCCGATAGACATGCACTCCAACACAGACAGAGAGAACAGCCAGCTAGCCAGCTCGACCGACATGGACATGGGCGTTGACTACCTCTGCTTACTTACACACATTACCGATGGCACTTACAATGTACTCACATTGGTCCAGGCCTGCCCCCCTCCTCGTCCGATGCCAGCGGTCCAGAGCCCGGAGCGCTTGCTTCCCTATTCGGGCAGGTTCCCACTTTGTATGTGCACCCCAAACCCCGGTCCCTGTCCTCGACCTCGAGGGTCTCTTTCTTACCCGCCGTTGTTATTATTGTCGTTGTGTTGGAAGCGCCTTGGAATCGGGTTTTCTGCGCTTTCTCTACTAGGACGAGGTGTTGCATTGCCAAACAATTCCAGGTGAACTCCTTGCTGCCTCCCTCCTTCGCCATCAGGCTTCCCACCAAGAAAGCGAGACATTGACACCATCCAACCTTGTTTCTCCTCCCCCCTGAGTCGACGACCACTCCTCTTACACGCAACCCAAAGCCCTGTTCGACGCTGGGACTACGAATGCTACTCTCCACTCGGCAGCGGCGTCATCCTCGGCAGCCATGATCCATGGAGCATGTCCTTTTCTCCGGCAATTTCTAATTCACGACGTACCCTACAGTTGCGGCTCCGAACTCATGGAAAATGGCAAACGTCGTTCTCCCAGCTGAACAAAGCGAGTCCCACGAGGTGGGCTTCTATGCAGCCTTAGCTTCCCCCTCCCCCTTGCCTTCGCGCTGCAGTCCAAGTGGCTGCTCCACCCACACCCACGAAGCCTCTGGCGACGCCTCGCCCCGAAACCGGGCCAACATCGCATGATGTCCCTCCATCCATCTTGGTTTACGCCTTGCTGTCCTACCTGAGGCATCACTGACCGAACCGCCTCAGTTACTTGTCGTGTGTGTATACGCAGCATTGCCTGAGGCCTGGCGTTTGGCGCAATCGTGAGCTCTCGGCCTCTACTAATCCCCTTATCCAACGCGAGATCTCCTCACAACCCACCTTGCCCCACCGCCAATGTCTGAGGAACGCAAGCTACGTAGTTCGTTCCCCGTGCATCTCTCGAGGCTCCTCGATCAGCACTCCTTTACCTTGCAGCCGTGTCTGGGAGTGGTTCATGTCGCCCAATAGGTTCCCTTGTACTCTTCTGCCTCGCCTTGCCTTAGGCCGAAACTCGAAAGGCTTCAATTGCCCGTCGCTTCATTGGCCAATCCGCGTCCGTTGACTACCCTATACCTCAGTGCGTAGCCCCAACTCTGTTTTCCTGACTCAGGTTTTTTGACCCCACACCACCACCACAATTGACCCCTCCACACACACACCACTCCATTTCATCATGGCCTTTCAATTTTCTCCTTCGCCCACCTTTCGTCGCCTGCCTCCTGTTTAAGCTATAGACTTTTCGACCCCGAGAGAGATACACATCCAGCGCCATGGAGTTCCCCTTCGTCACCCTCGACGTCTTTACCACCACCCGCTATCGCGGCAACCCCCTCGCCGTCGTCACGATCCCCGCCGGCGCTACGCCGCCCCAGGCCCAGAAGCAGGCAATCGCCCGCGAGTTCAACCTTTCCGAGACCGTCTTTGTCCATGACGTCGCCGACCCCGAAGCCGACAAGCAGCGCGTCATCGACATCTTCATCACCGATGCGGAGCTCCCCTTTGCCGGACACCCCACCATCGGCACCGCCGTCTACCTACGGCCCCACGGCGTCGATACCCTCATTACAAAGGCCGGCCCTATTTCCCTCGTCGAGACGGCTCCCGGTCACATCCAGGCTGCCATTCCGCACAATGTCTGTCAACACCGTAGATCCATCGCCGACCTGCCCGACCCTTCGCCCGGTCAGCTGAACGCGGACCCGGTCATCCAGCGCCTTGAACTCAACGCCCCACTCTTCAGTATCGTTAACGGCATGACGTTTGCCCTTGTCGATCTCCCTGACCTAGACCACCTCGCAAAGGTCACCACAAGCATCACGCCCTTCAACATCGAGCAGCTTCTGGACGACGGCTGGCAACAAGGCTTCCTGGCCAAGTATTTCTTCGTTCACATTGGTCAGAGGCATGAGGAAGGCAAGACTGTCTTCTCCATCCGCTCCCGTATGCTGGAGGCCGTCATCGAGGATCCCGCCACAGGCAGTGCTGCGTGTGCCCTCTCTAGCTACCTTACTCTCCAACAGCCCGACCTTCAGAACCAGACATTTCGGTTTGAGATCGATCAAGGCGTCGAGATGGACAGGGAGAGCAACATCATAGTCGAAGTCACTCTCCGTGACGCCAAGATTGACACAGTCAAGCTATCAGGGACTGCCACGCAAGTCATGCGAGGATATGTGACAGTCTGATGTGGAGAGGAAGCGAACACTTTTTTCCGGCTAACAACTTCTAGTTTCCATCACCGGGAACAGAGCCACCCACTCTCACTCCATGCTCTAAATAGTGACCTTGTATGCCTTCTTTTGTGACAAACCAATGCGCCCAGTACTCTCTTCACACTTCGTAAAACTACTTTATCGTACATTAATACAGTATTACCGAGTGCCCTTGGGCCCCGATGCCGAGTCCCCCCAGACGAGACAGTCGACGCCCGCTGACACCACATCTCTATAGTTTCCGAGAGAACCTTGTACCAAACGCCCCCCCGGATCTCTCGACGATGTACTGCACTGATTCCAGAAATCATCGCCATAACGTGGTTCAAATATATATCCTCCTTGTGCCTCCGTATTTCACTGCGCCTCCATCCGTTGTGTCGTCATGTCACTTAGGCTCTTTGGAGCACTTGAGCGAATCGTTCGGCAGCCTAATAATGAGTTAATGATTCTGCCGTATCAAGTGGGGATGTAAAACGATGCGTGTAGCTTACCTCTGGTGTTGACTTGATGAACGGGAGATCGAAGAACATGTACTTTTCGTTCTTGACCAACTCCAGGACGGTGCACATCAGGCCCCATGGCTGCGGCCAGAATCCGATAAGGCGCTCAAGCAGGATTCGCGTAATTTCTTGGCGAATTTCCGACTCCTCTGGGTCGTTTAGGTCTTTGCCGAAGATGTATAGGAGGACCTGGCTAAAGAAATCCGTGTGGGCGTTGGGGAATCGCAATTGGTTGATCATGCTGGCTAGCAGGTAATACCTAGCCTCGGGCGACAGCTCGTGAATGAGGAGAGACAGAGTCGACACCTCGGTCTCATTACCCGACACTGTCACTGCGGTGCCCGCTCGGGCTGCCTGTTCTGCGGCATGCTGTCCGATGTAGATGACGACAGCCCCAATGACCCGCACATTTGCCATGACAGGAACCTGCCCATAAGTTGTCTCCTTCGGCGGGTTGTGTGTTACAGCGTGGGTGATAGTGGCCACGATTTCCTCGGAAGGGCCATCTTGGAGTGCCTGGTCGAGCACACTAAGCAGTCCAGCATCTCGAAGAATCAGAGTCGCCTCATCCACCAGTCCAGGGTTGACCCTAGCTTCGCCTGGTCGGTCGGCCTTGACACCCGGATGAATAGGTTCGGCGAGCTTGGGGCTTTGCTGTGGGTTGGCAGCCAGAACAGCATTGAGCAACTGGGTACAGTGCGGCGGAATACTGGCACATATTTTGACATGGTTGGCTGCGATGAAATCGGGGAAGTCGTGCTGCAAGATTACAAGCAGCTTAAGGGTGGCGCGGTAGATCTCCTTTGCAACGTTGGATACCTCGAAAACCTTGAGCTGCTCTCCAAGAGTGTCGAGGAGCTGGCAGACAAGATTGACGAAAGCGGCCCATCCGGCCCCGTCAGCTAGTTGAAGGATCACGGGCAGGAAAGCTCGGTGTTGAATGAGAGAGAGCCACGCGTAGATGAAACCGGGAAGATGAGTCGGACCCATCCCTGCGAACCTGGTGGCAACCTTGACCATGACATCGCGGAGCTCCCCTTGAGGAAGCTCATCGGAGAGATTTTGGATTTCGTGTAGAACCATGGAGACAAGTCGGAAGAATACCCTCTGATTTAGTTGCTCTCCGCGGTTGACATGGTGATGGTTTAGCACTAAAGTAATCAGTGCCAGTGCAGAGTCCACAAACGACGCACGCGAGCCCGGGGCTTCCGGCTGCATGCTGATGAAAGTGCCAATCAGCTTGGCCAAGGAATCAGTCATGATGTAAGCGTCACTAACGGCTCCAGCGTGGAGGATATGCTCGAAGCGGTCCACAGAGAGGTCGATGGCAATGCGAACAAACAAGAAGAAGTCATCTCGGTCGCGGATGACTTGCTTGATCTGCAATTGTTGAGCAAAGGCAACCGTAGCCTTTTCAGAGGCATTGTGGTTGTTGCAGAGATGAACCCATTCCTCGAACACGTACTCCATTTGGTCTTGTCGGAAGGCTGCCTGATCATCGGTGGCCTGGGATGGCCTAGGCAGTCCGGAGCCCTGGAGTTTGTTCTTGACCCGCTGACCAGCAGGTGAGTTGGGATCCTCGCAGATCCAGACCCAAGCAGCCTCGAGAGTTCTAACAAAGTCGGCGTACAAAGCAATCGGGCGGTTGTTGAGGAGCGCAAGGTCCAACAGGTGCTCTAGAAAGTCAAGAGAACCCTCTTTTCGGGCCAGGAGCGCCTTGGACATGGCGAGATCGATAGTCCTCCAATCCAGTAAGTCGGTCCGGGTCAATGCTGCAAGCAATGGCAGACTTAGGAAGGTTGAGCCGGGTTGGTTGCTGAAGACAGCGCGGACGCGATTGTTAAGACTCGGGCCGGAAATCTTCCTAAGTGTTTCCAAAACATGAATCAAGCTCTCGAGCGTTAAGTTATCCTCGAGCTGGGTGAAGATCAGTTGGCCGATTTGCTCAGCAGCATAAATTGCAAACTCTTCCGAATTTTGCGACGTCTTAATGATGAGCTGCACAAGAGCATCAACAACATCGAGGACTGGATGGGGCCGGGGCAGGCCCAAGAAATGGTCCTCGCGCGCTTCACCGGCGACTCGCAGGAGTTCCTGAAGTAGCTTGTTAACTCGATCAGCCAGACCTCGCACATCCATTTGGAACGCAGGGGTTCGTCCATTGGTCATGTTGTTGGCACCAGCGACAGCGGCATGGACTGGCGCATACGGTTGCATCTGAGCACTCAAGTGCTGCTGTTGCTGTTGAATAGAGGGCGTCTCGACGGGTGTTGGCAAGTTAGGCAAGGGGTTGAACTGTTCTTGCAACACCTCATTGGCGAGCGACCTGGTCGTATCGGATGCAGAAGGGTTGTGCGATGGAGCAGGAATCGATGCGCTCCGAGGCTGCCTGGCAAAATCTTCGTAGATGGCCATTTGCTCAGAGTTCAAGCCACTCATGCTCGGCGACAGCTTGTAGGGGTTTGGAATTGCCATGGCCCATCGGCTGAGATTCGAGTCATAGTAAGGCTCGTTGGATCTCTGGAGTCGATGCCTCCGGCGGGATTCCAGCTCTGGCTCAATCATCTCCTCGATTTCGGGAACGGCTCTTTCCTCGGCCTGTTTTTCGATGATATTGCAGGCTAGATCCAGGTTGGCGTTGACGCACATGATGATGGTACCTTCTGGAAGGCCCTGAGGAAGGTCGTTGGAGAGGTTCCGCATGTAGTTGGTGAAGTTGGCTCGTAGGGGCTCCTTGGAGGTGACGAGAGCCAAGCTACCAGCAGTGGCCTTGACCATGTTGACGGCAGAGGTTCGCACGCGGTTCTCATCATTCTCGGTAGCGAAGTCCTTGTGAATCATCTGTTGTGTGGAGATGGCGGCAATAGTGACAGATCGATCCACCACGGGTTGAATGATGTCTTGTAGAGCCCGGCTGAGAGCGTTGCGAACGATTTCGTGAAGTCGGGTGGTGCTGACAACCATCTCGTTAGTCGGGGGAATGGTGATTAATGGCCCGAGGTCAGGAATGGTCGGGGCAATAGCTTGAGGAGACAATCCTGCCCCAACGGCGGAGCCCATGCCGTTAAGAGACAGATTTTCGAAAGCGTCGATTGGTTCTGGGGGTAACACCTCGGTAGGTTCCTCGATAATTGGACGGTTCAAGATCTCGCCGGAAGGCTCGATACTCTTGTGATCCAGGTTGAGGCCCTTGCAAAGAACCTCAATCTCGAACTTGAGGTTTAGTTTTAGTTCCGCGTGATGGTACAACTCAATGAGCAGATGAATGATATCCATGAGCCAGGGGTTAGGGGGTCGGAACACTGCTGAGGTAGCACCTTGAGTGAGAACCTTGCAGACAAATGGAATGACCACAATCAGTCTCTTAGTATCATGTGCTTCAATCAGCAGTTGCTTAAAGGCGATATTCTTGTGCTTGATAGGTCGATCTCGGGCCAAGGTCAGAAGTCCGAGCCAACCACCAAGGTTTTTCAGATGTGTCCGCTCGGTCGAGTTTTGCATTGTAGCCTCTGAGTTTAGCATGCGGGCCACACTGATATAAGTCTCCCGAAGGACTTCAGTCCAGAGAGATTTGTCTTCGAACAGCTTGACCAACTCGAGGTACACGTGATGATAGTTTGGCTGCATCTTAGCGCGTTCTTCAACCAGGTGACAGGCAAACCATTGCTGATGCTTGCGCTCAATGGTCTCGCGAAGTTCCTTGCACATTGACTGTAAAGTTCCCTCGGTGATGTTGTTCAAGACGAATTGAACCTTATCTTGCTCATCCTCATCCGGCTCATCAAACTCAGCGCCTTGTGGGTGAGGATCGGCGTTGATAGAGCTGAAGGCAGGGGGTTGTCGATCCCCTGGAGGTGGTTCTTCAGAATTGCCATTCGTGAATGAATCAGCGGGGAACGCGAGCCCATGAGGCGTCCCGGCGCCGTTGCGACCACGAACAAGCTCCTCCTCATGATCACGAACCACATCCTCCGCCTTCTTGTACGCCTCTGTGCCCTGAAGACCTGGGATTTGCAAAAGTTGCTTGCAAAAGCCAGGCCATTCACGAAATCGTACCAACAGCTGCATTAGGGCCTGCAAGCCGAACTTGTACATGGGATCATCTGGCATGTGGTCCCGCACAGCCTCCAAGATCATTCCAAGCCCAATCTTAAGGGGAAGGTCCGATATCAGCTTGTGGGAGACGATGCCACCGAACAAGACCGCCGTCGTCGCAAGAGCTTCGAGTGGGTAATCGACGTAGTGATTGTATTCGTCGAAAAGTCCGTGGATCATGCAAGCGAAGACATCTTGATCCAAAGGTTCCCTGGAATGTTTGTAACGGTCGAGGACATCGACGATGTTGCGAACCTGGATCTCATCGCTGTACATCTTTTTGTAATGCTCCTCCATCTTACTGTTGGCAGCTGGGGGGAGAGCATTGCCATCTTTGCCGTTGGCATCGACGATGTCATCGTAACCTTCGCCGTAGTTGATTAATCGCGGGTAAGCTGTGATACAGTGTCGTTGGACCAGGATCAAGTCTTGAACGGGGGCTTTAGGCAAGAAGTCTTCGAGAATGGACAATAACGCTGAAACTGTGCGAACTTGAAGGGTCGTGCTCGTCTTGACAGGTGGTTGGCCGTCGGCAGGAGATCGCTGGAACTGGATTTCCAGATTGGCTTTGATCATCAAGAACTGCAGGAGGGTACGTGAGATCTCGCTACTCCGATCGGCATTGAACCGAGCCCATTTGGTGAGGTCCAGGTATCCTTCCGCATGGGCCAGAGCAGCGAGGTCAATGCCAAACCCATTTGGCAGATACACAAGTCCATCCAGCCACTTATGCTTCAGTGCGTGCTCGAAGACGAGAGGAAGGTCAACAGGCTTGATTGCATGGGCGTCGATCAGCCGCTGGGTCACCCACTCCTTGTCCTTCTTCCAGAGGCTATCTAGAACGAAGTCGTATTCCGGCGATCGCTTGTAGAGGAAGTTCTCAAAGAGGGAGTTAAGGGTATCGACGGCCATCGTGGCCCATGATTGTCGTGGAACCTCAAAGGCGGACACGAGAAAAATGTCGAGATTGGGCACCACAACTTCCTGGAATAATCGCTTCGCTTCGACGCTTTGTGATGCATGCACTGAGCTGAGTGCAACGTTGAAGATCGAGGAAAGTGCAGCGACGGAAACCAAGGGATGCTTGACTGCCACTGTAGCTCGCTCGCGGACGTTAGGGGGTGAGTTGGTATAGTCATCGAGGGTGATGCTTCGGACTAGTCCAGGAATCGTGGTCGCATCCAGCTGTTCAGGAGTTAGTGAAGCGTAAGCGCTGACATAGGATAGCTGCGCTTCGGGTTCAGCCCAGGCCCCTCCCCAAAGTCGCTGAATGTCCAGCCCACACTTGGGATCCTGGGCCACAGGCAGTAACGCATTGTAGAGACGCAGGAATTGCTGAGAGGAGATGCGAGCTGAGGCCTGGTCGAAGAAAGCAACTACTTCGACCCAATCAAAGGACTTGGTGACAACTCGTCGAAGGGCAGCCACCAAGATGCTGGGGTCATGTCGTGGTGTTTGGCTGATGGTAGCGAACGTCAGAGCTGCAGACGCTTGATCCGGAGTAAGCTGGAGACTGGTGGGCCGGTTTTGAAGATACGAGACGCAAGTATCCTCATCTCTGGTGAAGTCCGCACCGATCTTCTGGATGTAGCGTGCCAGCGCGTTGGAAGGTCGCTCTGAAACCACGCGACCAAGATCGAGAGCTGCGAGAACCTCGGACGGAGGCGCTAGATCCATGCTGATATATCGCTTCGCAACATAGCCCTCAAGATCGCGTCTGGTTGAAGCGTTGAAGCTGGGAGGATGATGTTGTATGAATCGATCGACGATGAGGGCGACGAAACCGGGGCTTAAATCGGCGTGTGCTTCGATCTCAGGACGCGAGATAATATCCACAAATGTTGGGAAGTTTGTCGATAGAATGGCGTCGGCTTTGGAAGCCAAGGTTAGTTTGGTCAAGCGGGAGTATTCGTGTTGCTCACCTTTGGTCTTGAGATCTCCCCTGGAACCAATCTTGAACGCCAGAGCCAGTAGTGTCTTTTCCAGCGCGTCAAGCTTGAAGTGCTCCATGAAGGTGGAGAGATCGAAATCGCGAAAGATGTCCTCGGTAGCAGTCTCTATCGACTCGGCGATCTTGCTTGCTTGTTCGGCGTCATGCGCAATCTTTCGCATCTCGCCCACGAGTATGTGGTAGTTTCCCGGATTCGAGACAGGCCGGTTAAGGCCAGGGAATATCTGCGGCGCATTTCCGGCCACCAGTCGGGTGAAGTATTTAGAGAAGACTTCCATGCCGTGTTCATCGATGAGCTAAGCGCGGAGGCATGGTCAGCGGCATTAGGGGAGACGCGGGAGCGAGGGGGACAGCTCACCTTCTTCAATTGGTCAACTTGTAATTCCCACTTGGCGCGGTCCTTATCCTCTTTGATGGTACTCAGTAGGAGATAGACCTGGGCCACGACGATCTTGGTCAGCGAGTTGGTGCCCGTCGGACTGCTGGCGCTGGGGCTCGCGCCAGCACTGAGGATGGCAGCCTGCGATGGGTGGGGTGAATGACTCGATCCCGTCTGAAGTGTCTGCGCAGGATTGGGCGAAAATGATCCCGCTCGAGGTGGTGGGACCATGGAGGTGTATTGGCGGCGGTGGAGGGTGGATGATGGAGAGCCTGCCCTTGGAGTCGTGGCAGGCCGGAGGGCTCACGAAGCGAGCGAGCGGATGGTGTTGTAGAAAGGGAATTCGGTGGAGAGTTCCTACATGGAGGAGCGGTGGAGGAGAAGCACCGGTCGGGGGGCGAGAGGGAGAGCTCGAGAGTGCGCAACCGTGCAATAGGGAGCCGTGAACAAGGGACGAGGCGAGACTGACTCGGCGCTGAGGGGGAGAGGGGAGAGCGGTACGCGGGTGACAGGTGTCCAGCTCTCGCCGTCGGGGGCTGAGCGCCGGGAACGCAGCGTATTAGGAAGCTTGGGGGAGCGATGTGGTGGTGCGGCGTCGGTCGACAAAGAGTCCTGGAGCGGTAGGGCGTGTGTGATGGAAATCTGAGTAGTGATATCTCGTCAAGCGTCCACTGGTGGTGTGGAAGTTGGGTTGAGGATAAGGTATGAAAATGACCATGCACCGGAGCACGGTAAATTCCGGTCCGTCAAAGTCGGGGTCGCACACCGTCTGCAGCAGCCCGGGTCACGTGTTCAAGGTGTGTTTCTGTTGTCCCGTCAACGGCTACAAACAATGGCATGTCCCTGGCTAGTGGATGTCGGGGCAATATCACTGTCCTTCCACGCTGCTTCAACGGTGCACCAAGCCTTTTGGTTACTCAATCTGAAGTCTGAATAGTGCGCGACATAGGCTGGTTCCTTTTCTATCCCGACGACACTATTGTTTCCCCTACAAACATTTTTCCAGTTTGCTCTATTGTTTCAGGCACCATGCCTACGTCAACGGCGGAGCCCCCAGCCGTTGCGCTGTCCTGTGAGCAAGCTGCCGCTTTGTTTGTCCACGTCGCGGTCGCTAACATATTTGTGTTTCCTAGTCGCAAACAACTTTTGGGGCAAGGACGATGCGGGAGTTGGTCCCATGCTTGCCCGTCTGGCCGGAGCCAAGCAGACTTGCGATGAACTAAGGGTCTTCTATGGCGGTGTGTGGCCCTATGATGTTGCCTCCAGCTCGAGTTCCACCACTGACTTGCATTATCTGTACAGCACGAGCGTCGATCGAAGACGAATATGCCCGAAAGCTGATGAATCTGTCGCGGAAGCCATTGGGAACCAACGAATCAGGTACTTTGAAGACGTCACTGGATACCGTTCGAGGCGAGGTCGAGCAGATGGCCAAACAACACCAGAACATAGCAGCCCAGATGAAGACAGAGTTGGAGGAACCTCTAGCGGCCTTTGCGGGCGGCATGAAAGAGCGACGCAAGATTGTACAAAACACTGTGGAGAAGCTATTGAAGGTCAAGATGCAACAAACACAGCACGTCAACAAGGTTGGTTCCATTGCTGCTTGCCATGAACTCTCACGCAATCACTAACTCTACCCAAGACGCGAGACAAATATGAGCAAGAGTGTCTGAAGATCAAGGGCTATCTGGCTCAGGGTCACATGGTCATGGGCCAGGAAGAGCGACGTAACAAGGCGAAGCTGGAGAAGACACAGATCAGCCTCGCAACCTCAAACACTGAATACGAGAGTGCCGTCCAGGCCTTGGAAGATACCACAGCCAGGTGGAACAGAGAGTGGAAGGCAGCTGCCGACAAGTTCCAGGATTTGGAAGAGGAGCGTCTTGACTTTAGCAAAAGCAGTCTTTGGACCTTTGCCAACATTGCGTCCACGGTGTGTGTCAGCGACGACTCCTCGTGCGAGAAGATCCGACTATCCTTGGAGACGATGGATGTCGAGAAGGACATCATAACGTTCATCACCGATCGTGGCACGGGACAGGAAATTCCCGATGCGCCCAAGTACATCAACTTCTGTCGTGGCGACATCAACGACAGCCAGTCTGAGGCTTCAGAGGACGACAATTACTCTGTGGCCCAGTTCCCTCGCAGCATAAACCCGGCTTTCAGATCATCTTCGCCCCAGCCGTCGACCTTTGAATCACATCACGACCCAGACTCAGCCCTGGCTCAAAACTTGGCGCATAGAGAGCCTGGTCCACCTGGCCGACGAGAGCCAACTCTCGCTCCCCAAAAGACCATTCAGCCACCTCCAGATGAGCAGCTTTTACCCCTCCGAGAGAAGCACCAGCAACCTCCGCAACAGTTTCAACAACACCCCGAAGATCAGCTGCAGCCGTTCCAGAAACATCGAGAACCTCCTAAGCAGTTCCAGCAGCCACTGAAGCAGTTCCAACAACCTGCCCAACAGCTCCAGCAACCTCCCGATGAGCAGCTCCAGCCGTTCCAAAAACACCGGGAACCCCCCCTGCAGTTTCAGCAACCTCTGAAGCAGTTCCAGCAACCCCTCCAACAGCTCCAGCAGCAACCCCCACAGCAGTCTCTCCAGCAGCAACCCCCGCAGCAGTCTCTCCAGCAGCAGCCTCCACAGCAGTCTCTCCAGCAACGGCATTACGCAGGACACCAGCAGGCGACTCAACCGCTAGCGCAGCCCGTGAGACAGTCGTTGGAGATGAGGAGATCTACCGAGGACCAGTACCATCGAAACCAAGCCCCGGCACAGCTGAAAGGCTATGACGTTAACCAGCATGGTCCTGTTGCCGCAGTTCCACACGACCCGTACCCCATGGACGGTATGACAATGCTATGCCGCACCGGACCCCCTGGGCCTCATTCCGATAGAAGCTCCCAGCTTACTTCTGCTCGACCGTCGAGCAGGGATTCTCACAGTGACTACTCCAACCCGACATCGCTCTCTAGTCAGGAGCCTCCTAGTGGAAAGACTTCACCTGTGAAGCAGCCATCTTCGCCCGTTAAACAGACAATCCCCGTCCAACAACCCTCCCCTGTCAAGCCGGCTTCTCCTGTCAAACAAGACACAACTCCCCTCCCAAGTCCAACAAAGCCCCTTGCAAGGAAGAAAAGCGGCGGCTTCTTGAAAAACCACACCCCGTTGTTCAGACGCAAGAGCCAGAAGGAGATCCAGTCCTCGAGCCAGTCCAACAGGAACACATGGCATGCGGCTAGCTCGCGGAACAATGCCAGCCCCATCCGCAAGCCGCAGCTGTATAACCAGGAACCCCCTGCGGTTCTGACACAGCAGCGTACTCAAAGTCCCGAGCCCATTGATGCCAATGCTAGCCTCGCACTGGGTGTTGGTCAGAACGTGTTTCCGGTGTCCAACCCAGACGAGAACAAGCGCCCTGGTGCTACTCCTGCCAAGCCAGCCGAAGAGATGGATCCTATTGCGCTTGCTCTCGCAGAAATCAAGGGTGTGACCCTTGGGAAGCAGTCATCCGTTCGAATGTCCGCGGACCATTACCACGGCATTTCCACACCTGCCCCTGGCTCCGAAGCAAGCATGTCTCGATCGGTGCCAGTTCCTGGAAACCAAGAAAAGGCATCCGTCAAGAGGGGAACACCACCTCCTTCGTACCACACACAAACTCAGGTGTCGAGACTGGGCGTACCCCCTCCCGCTTGTACTTCTAAGGCCATGAAGGAAGCCACCAAGAAGGCCACTACTCAGACGCGAAGTATCTTCGGAGATGCTGGGCGGCCCGGGTCTGGTGGCTACAACGCAGCTCCCTCGCGACCCACGACTCGAGGAACTGACGTGAGCCGAGACTCTGGAAGCTATAATGGAGCTCCATCGCGATCGGGCACACGAGCAACCGAGATGAACCGAGATTCTGGAAGTTATAGCGCGGCACCATCACGGTCGGGCACACGGGCAACGGAAATGAACCGAGACTCTGGAAGCTATAGCGCGGCACCATCACGATCGGGCACACGAGCAACTGAGATGAGTCGGGGTGACAGGGGAGAATACAGCACGCCTCCGATGACCCGCTCAGGCACCAGAGGAACTGACATGGCTTCTCCCACCACACGGCCGGGCACACGGGGCTCCGATATGTCACGAGGATCTGGAGTTTATGGAGCTTCCCCAGTCTCGAGGCCAGGGACTCGAGGCACTGACATGCCTCGGGCAACTTCTCCAGCACCCATGCGGAGTGCCTCTCCTCAGCCGCCTCGAAACGACTCTTCTCGAATGAGCTATCGATCAGCATCGCCAAACCCACCCTTCCAGGGCAGCGTTCGCAGCCCATCTCAGATGAGCTCTCCTCAGAAGCGTGGCTCTGGCCAAGGATACTTCCAACAGGCGTCACCACATGAGGCCAGTCGCGCGCCGTCCCCTGCGGGATACAGAGACTATAACCGACCGCAGAGTAGCTATGGCGGAAGTGAGATGGCTGTTGCGCTTTCTGCTTCTGGTGGTGACGACGAATATGGCTCACAGAGGAGTCGGGGCAGCCGTCCAGAGTCCCAGGCCATGGGGCTCTACGATGGTGGAGGATCGCGTCAACGAAGCAAGAGTGTGGCCGATCCTTCTCGACTATATACCAGCGATGGCAGGCCAATTCTGCACTATGGTGAGTCCCTTATAATGATATTACGGCAACTGATAGGATCACCGCTAACAATCTCTTCTACAGCACGCGCATTGTATGTGTATCAAGCGGCCATCCCCGAAGAGCTGGGCTTTGCTAAAGGGGATTACTTGGCGGTGCTCCGACACCAGGATGATGGATGGTGGGAGGCCGAGGTCCATGGCGCGAATGGACGTATCGGGCTGGTCCCAAGCAACTACCTCCAGCCATGCTGATCTCATTAACTTGGGCGACTGAAAGACTCGCTAACATACTGACTTGATTGATTGATGTATTTGATTCACGGCCTGCGAATACCGGTCACTTTCGGTTGCTTGTTGGTGTGGAGCTTGGGAGGGTACATGCCGTGTTACGACTTGGAATCTTCTTCTATCTTGGGCATTCTTTGTTTTTAGCAATTATGCTTTTCAGATGCCATTCATTCTACGAACAATAGGGAAGCACATATTATTTCTTTTTTTATCCGAGATTTGTAAAGACGTTTCTCAATTTGCGAAGTTTGCCGGTGACCTCATGCTAGTTAAGGTGCCTTATTTATTGAGACGGGACGGGACAGTACGTACCGCGCATGGGCTGGGAGCTATGACGTGGTGAGCTGCTGGTGAGCTCCAGCATTAAGACAGGACGTCTCATTCACATGCCATTGGACTTCTTCCTGCCATCATTCCACGACCCCAACATACACGCGACTCGCGTCAACAGACGTGTTCTGCTCGCCATGGTAATAATACCCCAGGCTTCTTGCAATACTGCAAATACTAATAGAAATCTCATACAGGATACTTTCCAGGAGACTGCTCGCCTCGTGACGTCGAAGCCCGTCCAGCGGGTTGTGGTCAACACTGTTCTTCTTGTGTCCAGCGCTGCCACCCTTCTTGGCCTGGCGGGAATTGCATCCGCCTTATTCTTCCAGAACTTCCTCCCGCACCAAGTTGTTACGACGCCTGTGCACCTGCAATATGGGTATGAATGTCGCTGTTTGGTGTACGCCGTGGTTGATTCAACTGACTTTTGGGTGTAGTTCGGGCATCAACCCTTACGGCATTGCGTCAATCGCCACGCCGCAGATGAAGTCGCAGCAGGAATACGATATATCCTTGACCCTCTCCATGCCGCGATCGGTTCCGAACCTCGACCGAGGTAATTTCATGGTCAGCCTGCACCTTCTCGACGCAACCGCCGACGGGCGACTTGATACGAGCGCCCAGCTCCATGCTGCTGAGCGCGTAGGCTTTGGAGAGACAACGATTCTCTTCAGCTCCCGCAGGCCGGCTCTTATGCCATACATTGACCCCCTCATCTCGGTCGCGTCTCGGGTCATGTTTCTCTTTTACCACATGTTCGCACCCGGATCTAGCACAAACGAGATGGTCATACCATTGGCAGAGCGGGTTTGGTTTCCGAAAGGGACAAAAATCCCGGGTTCTGCCTACGTGGAAGTCGAGGCTGGACAGGCGATTCAGGTCTACCACGCGGCTCTGAGGCTAACGGCCCAACTACGAGGGCTTCGTTGGTTGATGGTGCACTACCGCATCTCCACGTACCTCACGTTTACGTTTCTGTTTTGGATTTGCGAGCTCGTCTTCATGGGCATTGCCTGGGGCATATGGAGTGCGACTACTGGATCGGCACCTGGAGACGCCGACGGTAAAACACAGAGGTTAGAGGGAGCCTGGCAACAATCCATCAAAGACGAGGATACCGAGGGAGGTGGAGAAGCAGGAGAGGAAGACCGGCCTGAAACGTTTCCTACGTATGGGAAGCAACCACCTCTCAAGTACGAGCCAGCAATGAAGCATGAGGGATCTGAAGAGCCACCGTTATCAGAGCTCCCGAGGGTTGGCGCCGAGGCGGATGACGAGGACGAGGATGGGGACGAGGATGATGTGGCAGGCGAGGATGACGATGACATAGAGAGAAAAGACTCCGGACTGGGTACGAGCTTCAGCGAAGAAGGCAGCACAAGAATTCGCAGGAGGGCATCGCGGAACGTGGAGGAATGGTAGAATTGGATATGAGGACACGATAGGTGCCCCGTGGTAGGATAGGTAAGGTGGGATATGATTGATGAATGATTGATGGATGGATGGGCTGTATTGATAGATACCCGAAGAGATAAGTGTTAGTAGCAGTACTCGGAAGTGTTTTGACGTTGCCTGGGAGTTACCATGGGCATTTGGTTTGGTGTTGCATTGTGCAGCGATGCACTTAGTTTCCCTCCCAAGATGTCTGCATTTCACTATGACGCTTTGATTGAGATGATCTGAAAGCTTATCTCCAACTTGGACAGTACAGTACAGTAGGTCATGAATATTTTGGAGAGAGATGTGACTGATTCAAGGTAGCATTGCGACCTGTGACCTGTACCACATGCGTTGTCGTCTACACTAAAGGCGGGCGCGTGGACCGTGGTAGATGGCGTCTCCTTAGGTCTTAGGATAGTCTAAGGTAAGGTACCTCCGAAAACCGGGAGGCGTGAGGCTCTTTGTGCTGGCTGGCTGGGCCGACGCAAAGTCACGTTCACCGCCCACGCGGGTTACTCCAACTCCAACTCCAACACCCTAAAAGTACCTACAAAGCAACTAAATGAATGGAGCAAGCAGACGTGCCCCGCCTGCAAACCGGTGCTAACTAACCCCTCACCGATTGCGAATGGGAACGTGCTGGGCTGGCGGAAAACTTATGTTCCCCCCTTCGTGATCAGGGCGGCTGCGGTTGGGTGGGCTGCGGTTGTTTGCCCATTGTGAGGGATTGTTTACTCACTCACTCACTTCCATAAGTAATAACTCTCGCCTGCTGCTGGATGAAAGAACACTTGCACTGTACCGTAATTTGCCAGTCGGTGGCCACTGATTTTCTTGTCCCGTCCGCTGTCACCCACCGCCGCCTCAGTGACAGTGACCGCCCACTGGGGACATCCCAGCAACCGCCCAGGTTTCAACTTTGACTCCACCAGACTTCCCATCGTCCCGCGACACAACCGCAACTTATTTTATTACCTTGCCGTTGAGCCTCCATCCTTTTCCGTGCTTCGTCTCTCCCGCGCGCGCCCTCTCTGTCTTCCTCTTTTTCTCTCTCGCTCTCGCTCTCGCCCAACCCATCTTCTGCTCAACTTCCCACCGGCAACTCGCACCGCGGTGTACCTCCTCTCACCTCACCTCACCGCACCGCACCGCACCGCAAGCGACGACGACCGCCACGAAGCCTCCCCCCCCCTGGCATCCTCTGGCCGCTCTCATTTGGCTTAGGCCGTCGTCCGTCGCCCGTCGTCAAATCGCCCTCGTCGCCCACCACCCCGCCGCCGTCGTTACCCGACCCGAAAGGCATGGCTAGCAGCAGCTGAGCGTCGGTGCGTTGTTCCGTACTAGGTACCCAAGTTACCTGCTAGCTAGCAAATCTGCCGCCTTGCCCGCCCCCACAGTGCACCACCGCCTAGGCCTGGCTGGCTTTCTTTCCTTCGTCGTCTCCCCTCGAACGAACGCCAACTTTCCGCTTCCCGACGATCACGAGCCCTCCGAACGCCCACCCTCAGCTCTCCGACTCCGACTCTCCGACTTGCTCTTTGTCCCTGCGAACGAGGAGCGAGTCACAGCCCCAACCCCAACCCCAACGTCGGCTTCCGCCTGTCTAGCCTTGCTTGCTTGCTTGCTTGCTTGCTCTTCTTCCCCCGGATCCTCGCCCACCTCATCTCGCCACGATGCCCTGCTTCAAGGGCGTTGCGGTCAGCATCCATGCAAATGGGGCCCCGCTGCCCGAGCACGGTATGCAGAAGCAGGCTCGTCTCTCGCGAATCAGCACCTACATCCCGGTGCCGCAGCCTCAGTTGAGCACCGACTCCAACAAGCCCGAGCCCGCCAAATTTGCCATCTCCATCACCCTCCTCACCCCGGGACTGCCCATCCCCTACTCTACCCCAAAGCCCAGCGATGCAAACCCCTACCCGAAGCCTCAGTTCGTCGGTGGCATCCATCCCGGCTCCAACGCCGACCGCGGCAAGTTTTCTGGCGTCGTGAACCCCTACATTCCCATGACAAACTCCGACAACGAGACCATTGCCGCCTACATCTACTTCGACGGCCGAGCTAAGGAAGAGGTCGCTACCCTGCTACGACCAGGCGAGGAGACTTGGGTCAACAGCCGCTGGGTCCAGATTCCCGATTCCGAGGGCGGTGGGCTTGCTGAACGCGAGTTCCTCTTCCGTGAGGTCGGCCTCGAGCGTTGGCTAAACGGCCTTGACCTGCAGGGACACGACGCGGCCGAGAAGCTGGAGAAGCGCCGCCAAAAGTTCGAGAAGCGCCGCCGGCGACAAAAGGCCCTCGAAGGGAATGCCAGCGTCGATGTGGAGGAGGGGTCCAAGTCCCAGAGGGATACCCTGCGCTATGGTGCCGACGAGAAGACGCCCGTCGAAGCCGTCGGCGATGACTCGGATTCTTGGTCCGACGACGATGACGAGCCACCGGAGGCCACCGGCCAGATCAAGGTCGCCATGTTCCGAGTCCTGGCCTCTGGCGAGATCAAAAAGGGCGAATACTCGCCCCAATTTGATGCGCACGACGGTGACGAGGACGACCTGAACTCCAACAAGGGTAACGGGAACATTGATGCCGACGTCGAACATACTACGAGTTTCGCGAAACCAAAGACTCTGGACCCAAAGACGATCAGCACCCAGACGGTCACGGGAATCGACGGGCCAGATAAGCCCTTTGCCGTCTTTACCTTCTTTTACAGGGGCGAGAGTGAGTAGAATGGAGTATCTATGGAGGCACCGCCCAGCTAACACGAAAATCCAGGACAACTTCAGAAAATCGGCGTCCTGCAGTCATCGAAGAACTCCCAGCCTACCCCTGGCTCGGCCAAGCGACGATCGGGACAGCTCGACTTCTCGAACCTCAACCCCCTGAAGGCTGGTGGGACTGTCGGTTTCTCAACTTTCCGCGACCAAAGCTCCGAGGCTGCGAGACGACGAAAGGCGAGGAAGAAGAGCAACGGAAACATTGCCGAGGACAGTGACGACGATGACGACGACGACAGCGATGCACTGGTCAAAATGGAGGAACCCGATGACAAGGATGTTGATGGGAAGGTTGCCCCTGAGGATATTCAATTTCAGGGCGAGCTTGCTGATGGTGTCAACCGCATTCATGTAAGTCTTCATCCCGAAGAAAACTCCCGGACTCATGGGCTGATCACCAGGAAACAGCTTAAGAGAGCGCATTCGGCAGATCCCGACAGCAAGTCGACCCCGGAAGGATCGCAAGGACCGGACGTACCCACGCCGCTGGAATCCGTAACAGGGCCATCACTGGGAAGCAATCTGACAAGCACGGGTGGCGCCGATGTCCCCGATTCAGCTTTGGTGGGAAGTCCACTTAAGAAGCAACGGCCAAGCATCTCTGGGCCATCAAACTATTCAGCGAACTTTTCATCGACACAGAACCTGAGTGCTGCCTTAGACTCGGTAGTGTCTGGCAGCCCTGTGCCTGCAGTTATCCCTGAAGCAAAACCCGTAGGCGAGACACCAAAACCGATTGTTCACGACGAAGAGGAACTGTAGGGCGAAGAACCGACCATTTAACGCATTGCTTTGTCACTATTGGATCCGTTGTTCTGATACCGGCAACCACAAAGAAGGCCCTTGGAATGGACAATCTTTCGGCAAGGCGGGGGTTCTACGACGACGAGGGTTGTCGACATGATAAACGGCTTGACCGATATGGACAGACTTGGTATAGATCTGGATGACGAGAGACTTGGGCCATTTTTGCCAACGAACCCTGTTGAAGTATGGATCCGTTTGACTTGTATATGGCTATCTTTCTCACCATGGCGGCTGAAGCGTCGGAAGCGTCGAGGCGTTGGCAGAAGAAAAAAAGAAAAGAATAATGAATCTATTGTACTGGAAGGCTTCGGCAATAGGTGCTGGTAACAAGATGGTTTTGTGCCGTGAGGCAATGGACACTAGAGGCTAGAGAACCATAGCAAGTAGCTAAACTCTTGTTTTGGCCACCGTTTTGAGTTGCTTGGTCCATATCGTGGAGGCTGGCCGTTTGATGTGTAGGAAACCGAGGCATCAAGAAGTGAGAGCAGGACGATGCTCGTTAAACAATAATCCAGTATCAACAAACTTGCCAAGACCTGCGTAGCGTAGCAGTTTTATCAAGAGACAACTATTAATTAACCACCGGCAAATAACTTACGTATAAGTTGACGAATACTTGTCGACTTCCCCGCGTGCAACGCAAGCCCGCATGCATGTACGCACACCGATTTCGACTCATCACGAAGAAGTTGCAGTAGAACCACCCGATGCCCCGATATGGCTTGCTTGCATCCAAAAAGGTGGCCAGGATCCCCAACGTTCTGTCTCAAATTGGCAGGCCGTTTGCCATACGCCAAAACCCGAAGCCGTTGCTGCCTGCTGCTTACGTGCCCCCCCACCCTTGGCTGTCAGTTGGGCAGAGGAGGTTATTGCGGCGGTAAGTCGGTGCAAATTGACCTCCGAGACAATCCATGACGGCATCGGGAGGGTAAGAGTTGCATGGATGGTAGATGATCGAGCTGAACTAACTGGCTATATAGTAGAAATACATCTCCCGCAAGTAGCAGTTGCTCTCTCGACAAAGACGTGTTTTGAACTGGTTTTGTAGCAATGGGGGAGTATATACAACCCTAAGATGATGGGAATCCGTTAACGGAGGAGTTTGGCAAGTTCGCAAAGGAGACGCTGGAAGATTGGAAAGTCCCAGGCATTTCAATCGCCGTGGTTGACGGCGAGGACGTCTTCACCAAGGTGCACCTCTCCCTCAACACCACAATGGCCGTGGGAACATCATCTCGAGAGAGGCCTCGCTGATCACGAACGCCAAAACAGAGCTACGGCATCGCAACATTCCCCGACACGCGCGCGACGCCCGAAACCCTCTACTACGGCGCATCAACCACCAAGGCCTTCGTCGACGCCGCCCTCGCCCACCTCATCGACGCCAAGGCGCACCCGGCGCTGGCCAAGGGCTGGGCCACGCCCATCGCGTCCATCATCCGCGACGACTTCGTCCTCGGCGACGCCTGGGCCACCGAGCACCTCACCCTCGAGGACGCCGCCTGCCATCGCACGGGGTTCCCGCGGCACGATGGCAGCATGACGCGGTTTGTCGACGACGACGATGGCGATGTTGTGGGTGACGACGGGAAGAAGAAGCGGTATGCTACCGTCCGCGACGTGGTGCGCAACCTGCGCAACTTGCCCATGGATGGAGAGGAGCCTCGCGTCAAGTTCCAGTACTGCAACTTGATGTACCTGGTGCTCTCGCACGTCGTCGAGACGCTCACGGGCAAGTGGCTCGGCGACGTGCTGCGCGAGCTCATCTGGGAGCCGCTCGGCATGTCGTCGACGTACTTCTCCCTAGACGCCGCGCAGGCGGCCCCGGAACACCTGGCCACGGGCTACTACTGGGACGACAAGGAGGAGAAGCACGGGGAGGCGCCGTTCATGTCCGTGGTGGAGCTCAGCGGCGCGGGTGGCATCATCTCCACGGCGGCCGACTACGCCAAGTGGGTGAAGTGTCTGCTGCACGAGGCCACGCCCTTCTCGGCGGCGGTGCACCGGGAGATCCGGACGCCGCGCATCGTGGCCGGGATGCCGGAGTTGGGCAAGGACGTCACCATGTACGGCCTCGGGTGGCAGCGGGCGCTGTACCGGGGTCACCTCATGTACACACACTCGGGAGGGGTGGACTGCTTCGGCACACAGGTGTACTGGTTCCCCGATGCCAAGTTTGGCGTCGTGGCGTTTGCGAATACCAGCGCGACGTCCAATGCCGTCGAAGATGTCCTGGTGTACAGATTGGTGCATGAGAAGCTGGGAATCGCTCCGGACGACCAAGTTGACGTGGGCGCAAAGTAGGTCACGCGCTGATACGATATAAGGGAACAAATGACGGACGGGCTGACACGATGTGCAGGTGGCATGAAATTGTCGATAAACTAACCGAGGACTATAATAAGGGGGTTGAAAACATCTATCCCAACAGGCCTGACCCGCCTCTGCCTTCCCCGCTGAGCGCCAAAGACCTCGCAGGCACATACTACGACCCGGGTTACAAGGGCCTGACGCTACGTGTCGAGGCCAGCCCAGAGAACTTAGAAGAGGAAACACTGGTCTGCGTTCGTCACGACGGCACATGGAGGTTCTCGATGCGTTTTCACCACGTCACTGGGAACTGGTGGCTCCTGGTCATGGAGCAGGACGTAAAGAACCCCCAAGTTTCATGCAACAGTGGGAGAGGGTCGAGTTCAAGATCGGGCCTGATGGGAAGGCTGCTGCGTTTGCCATCGGGTGGTATGATCGTATGGGAACCAAGTACGAGAGCACCATCGAGTTTAAAAGGGTCGACTCGTAGACATGCTGATCTAGACTGATTGCTGAGTTAGCAACGAATTCTCATGAATGAGCCCTGGAATCATGAAAGAGGAAGTATGAGGAATGAGTCAGACGATAAAGCTTGGTAAAATTGATATCAACATTGTGATTCAGTTGGCCGTTCTTATAAGCGATTGTCATCATGTTGATGGAGGTAGATCGTGATTGGCTTGTGGGGGACAAAGCGGAAAAGCAACATCGGCAACGTACCTTACTGGGAGTGTGTAACTTGGCTGAGCTGGCGTTGAACTGCGCCTGACTGATATCACGACCGACACATCAGCCGAGTCAGGCGCGAAGGCATCACAGCCCAGTGCAGCTCAGCCCAACACCGCTTGACGTTGGGCTCAGCTTGAAACGAGGCTTTGGTTGAGGGTTGGTTGGTAGGTCGTAGAGAGAAAGTTTTCCAGAGCTCGCGTTTTATTCAAACCAGGCGGTCGGGCGGGTGGGTACCTGGGTACCCGACCTGACCTTAAGGGGCAATATCGGGCTAAGCAAGCTCCATCCCGCCATTTATGCCTCTAGCGGGCCGCACTGTGCCGCCTCATTTCCACGGCACCCGTCTCCCTGTGGCTACCGCCCGCCCTGTCCATTCAGTTCACAGAGCGAGGCCTACCAGGCTAACCCCGCCGGCGTGCCGTTTGTGCCTAATCTGCACTGTGCCCCCCTCAACCCCACCATCCATCTATCTCATCTGTCTTTGCTGTGCTCTTCTCCCCCTCGAACAGACTTTGCGACAACCCACGACAAAGGCTCCTCCCGACATCTCCCATCCTCCTCCTCTTCAAACAACACCCTCACAGTCCACCCGTGTCGGCACGTATCTTCAAGATGGGCGGTATGTTCACAACTCTTCGCCCTCCGCGCCTCCGACCACCAAACTAACCGCGCACCATGTAGATTTCCAAACTGTCGCGAGTACGTTCGGCTAGCCGATTCCCCCACCGCCTCCAATGCCCGAGACGCTGATATTGACATACGTGCGAACAGCTCAGTTCATTGAGTTGTATTACAACCAGTTCGATTCCGATCGCAAGGCCCTCGCCGGCCTCTATGTAAGTCGTGTCACCCGCCACTCGGCGGCAACTCCACAACACGGGCGAGCATGACGACTGACAATCCCAAAGCGCGAGAACTCCATGCTCACCTTCGAGTCTGCCTCTGTTCTCGGCGCCAACGCCATCACTGAGAAGTTGACGGTACGCATACCCTCCCGCTCCAGCCACCCTGCAAGAAATCGCCATGCTGACCATGTTCCACCAGTCTCTCCCCTTCGAGAAGGTCAAGCACCAGGTCGCGACCCTCGATGCCCAACCCTCGAACGAGCAGGGTGGAATCATCATCCTAATCACCGGCCAGCTCTTGGTACGATGATCCCACAAGCCATCGTTTTCTTGTCCTGACCCTTAGATAACTAACAATCCCTTCCAGGTCGATGAGGAGCAGCGCCCCATGAACTTCAGCCAGTCTTTCCAGCTGACCCGCGACGCATCGGGCCAGTACTTTGTCTTCAATGACATCTTCAAGCTCATCTTTGGTTAAACATCACATGATAGAGAAGGATATGCAGAGGAGTTATGATATTCCATGTGGGGGATTTTCAGCGCAATAGCCAGACAACTTGAAGATCTGATGAATTTTAGAGCACAGAGCTTGGGAAAACAGGAAGGAGGGGCAAGTCTGGTCTGACTATGAACCGCCTTCCATGCTTGCTCTTCAATAAACCCGATCAAACGGATGTCCCAACGCCAGCTTCAGGTATATCAATCGCCGTGATTTCAGAGTCGCTAATACGAAACGGTTCCATGAGAATGCCGGATGCCGTGAAGTAAATCAACCTCGAAGGGAGACTGGGCTCTTCGTACGCGACCGACCTCATCCAGTCACGTAGTCATGGCCGTCGACAGGCCAATGAGATGCCAGGCAGATTGTCTATAACTATAATAGTCCGATCTATAACCCCAGTGTGCTAGTATTATACCAGACTTACTTTGACACTCGGGTCTGCGCACATACGGACACTCAGGTCAATCGATTGCGCGTAGTATACATCCCACATCACGTCACAAGGGAAATTGTCATATGTGTGAGTCACAGAATTTAGAGGACTGCAGACATCACAACGTCGTTCCCTGGCTTCTTTACCATGGATAGAGACGGACTCCTGGGAAGCGTAGCTAAGAAAAAGCCCCCTATCAAAACAAGATACTCCAGGTCAGGCCTGATTCTCAACAACAGAGCATGATATGATAAGAGCATTCTTTGGGTTTGTAAATGGCAGAGGTTCCTCGGTGAGCATTGCTTTTGGACTATTAAGCTATCGGGAGTCCTCGAATACAAGCAGACTTCAGCTGCCCGAGGAAATCTACAAAGTGCACGGGTCAATGGGAACAGTTATGGTCCAAATTTTACAAATTCATTGTCACATATCCTGCATAGCTTCAAGAGCAAGCTCATCGTCTATTGTGCAAGGGTCGGACCCAGACCCCACAGATCACTGCGATGGGGGACGGGAAAAATGTAACCCGAGAAAAATTCATTCGTTTTCCATGCCCTGAACCGTGCAACACCGTTGATCCCTTAATCGCAATGCATTGTGAGGGGTATTAGACAGCTTAGATCTTGGTAGCAGCCTCCAGAGCCTTCTGCTTCTTCTCAATTCGCTTCACGGCCTTGGGGCCCATGATGCCACCACCCCACTGTCGGCGAGCCTGGTCGTGGGACTCCATGTAACCATCCTTGATGGCAGAGACGAGCTTGGAGAGCTCAGTCTTGTCCTCGGAGCGGACCTCGGTGAAGGCGAGGACAGCAGCGGTCTGAAAGCGAGGTTAGCAACAGTGAAAAGAACCAGATTAGTACTGGGAGATGTGTACCTTCTTGTGAACAACCGTTCCGAGACGGGCCTTGCCCTTCACGATGGCGTAGGGGACACCCATCTTCTTGCACAGAGAGGGAAGGAAGACAACGAGCTCAATGGGCTCGACATCGTTGGGGATAAGGACGAGAGAAGCCTTCTTGTTCTCGATGAGGCCGACAACGTGGTTGAGACCGTACTTGACAGTGTAGGGCTTCTTGGAGACATCCTCCTTCTTCTTACCCTCCTTCACGGCGGTGGCCTCCTGGAGGAGACGCTCCTTCTTCTCGGCCTTGGTCTCAGGGCGGTACTTGTTAAGGAGCTTGAAAGCCTGAGCGGCGGTGTTGCGGTCGAGGACGTGCTGGAACTGGGACAGAGCCGGGGGAACCTTCAGGCGCATCTGAAGGATCTTCTTCTGTCGCTGGAGGCGGACATACTCGGGCCACTTCACCATGCGGGAGACATTGCGCTTGGGCTGGATGTCCTGGCCGATACCGAAGTTTCGGGTTCGCTTCTCAATGAGAGGGTTCTTTCGAGCCGTTAGCCAACTCGATCCGGTGCGGAAGGGAATTGCATGCGCTTACCTTGGGGGCCTTCTTGGAGCCAGCCTTTCCCTGGGGGAATGGGGCGGCGGCGACCTTCTTGCCGGACTTGGGAGGCTGTCATTGAGAAAAGAAGACATCAGCAAGGTGCTCAAGCAAAGTCTTCTCTGAACTCTAGTGAGAGCAGGCAGTGGCATTTCTGCACACGCCGCATCTCCAGCCAAGTCTTCACCTGGTCCGATGAGGGACGCAGGCGGAATACCGACAGGTCGCAAGCGACACTGCGGCTCAATTACGCGAAAGCGCTTTTGACTCCCAAACTGTGGCCATTAGAGTCGAGGTGGTTTGCACTTACCATCTTGGATCTTTGGGTGAGTGCTCGTGGGTTGAAGAGCAAAGTCCGTGATGCGGTTGTGGAAGGGTGACGAAGAAACTAAGAAAAAAGGCAAGAAAGTGAACGATTTTCGGTGGTGAACGAAAATTAGGGCTTCTTGTGGGCCACCAATCCAATTGCCCCACCACTCCCAGTTACCGACACGGAAGGGGGGCTTGCTATGTGGCGGCCTGATATCACGTGACTGCGCCTCTTTCACAGTGTGTTTGCACAGTGCCTTTTTCTCGACCGGCGGACTCATCGAGGCTCGACATGAGTAATGGCAGAGTAGTCGAGTTTGCAAACAGCCTTTGTAAATCAGACGTCAGACTCTTTTATATTGCACCTGTTCTAGCAGCCAGCCGTTCCTCAAACTTCTGGGGCTCGGGAAGTTTCAACTTTTCTCGAAGTGAAGATTACCGACGACTCCTCGCTGTCTTGACTTGACGACAAGGGTCCCGCGGTTTCTCGCCCAACTGTTTTCTTCAAAATGCCGCCTACACCATGCGTCCGGTGTCAGAATAACAGAGCCGTTGTGAAGCGACCTAAGAACCACCACAAGCTCTGCCGGGAGTGTTTTATTTCAGTTTTCGAAGATGAGGTCCACCACACCATTATATCTTCCGAGCTCTTCTTCCCTGGCGAAAGGGTGGCTATTGGGGCATCAGGTGGCAAAGACTCAACAGTCCTAGCCTCTGTGATGAAAACTTTGAACGAGCGACACAAGTACGGGCTGAACCTGGTCTTGCTGAGTGTTGACGAAGGAATCAAAGGATATCGAGATGACTCGCTCGAGACCGTGAAGCGAAACGCCATCCAATACGACATGCCGCTTGAGATCGTCGGCTATGATCAGCTTTATGGATGGACGATGGACCAGGTTGTCGAGACGATCGGCAAGAAAGGAAACTGCACTTACTGCGGTGTGTTTCGACGGCAGGCCCTGGATCGCGGGGCAAAGCAGCTGGGCATCAAACATGTTGTGACCGGACACAACGCTGACGATATCGCGGAGACGGTGCTGATGAACCTCCTCCGTGGTGATCTACCCCGGTTGGCTCGAAGCACAAGCATCGTTACTGGTAACTCCAGCAGTGAGGTCAAGAGGAGCAAGCCCTTGAAGTACGCCTACGAGAAAGAGATTGTGCTGTACGCCCACCACAAGAAGCTCGACTACTTCAGCACGGAGTGCATTTACAGCCCGGAAGCATTCCGAGGAACCGCCCGAGGCCTAATCAAGAACTTGGAGAGAGTCCGACCAAGTGCAATCTTGGACATCGTCAGAAGTGGGGAGGATATGGCCCGACTAACACCAGATAAGGGCCAAGGGTCGTGCGCCTGCGACGAAGGTGAGGGCATGGGAGGTTGCGGTTCAGCGAATGGTCGCACCTCTGGCAGTGAGATGGCGCAGGTGGAAGCGAATATCAGCAAGTCTGCCGCCCTGGAGACTGAAATCACGTCGAACGGAACATCGAAGCCGGATACCGATGCAGTCGCTTTGCCCATTCGCAGCCGACAGCAGAAAGAGGCTTCATCTGGCCGAATGCAAACCTTAGGGAAATGCGTCAAGTGCGGATATATGTCAAGCCAAGCCATGTGTCAGGCATGCACACTGTTAGAGAGCTTAAACAAGAACAGGGCAGAGATAGCAATATGAAGCGTGTATGACGGTGCTACTTCGAACAACCATCCGCCATTCTGCGCTGTGAAACATGTCCCAAGAAGGCAAAGCCAAGAATATTAAAGGAGTCTTTTGTTTTGTTTCGTCTTTCCCTGCATCGGTCATGTTCCAATTCTTCTCCATTCTAATTTGTACACTTGCGACATGCGCGTGCGGTACTTTCGCTGATGTGGCCAAGCCAAGGGGTTTCTCTGCTCACAAAAAGCGTGTTTCCAACTAGTATTCGAGTTAGTGATCTATGATTACTCTTCCAACGTCTGACGGCACCTACTTTCCATGGGTTGTTCAGCTCGAAGCCTGGAGGAGCCGCCGGCTGATCTGTTTGACCTCGCAAGGATCCGGTGAGTCGACGGTCACGCTCCATCACTAGAGCTGAATTAGTTTTCGGCACATATTATTGAATCGTCGAGTCTGGGGTAGATTATACTTTGCTGTGACGGGAATTAACACATGAACAAAAGCAAGACGCGAGATACCAGACGTACCTTGTCCCACTGATCAATGGAGTAGCGCGGTCGCTTTCCCTCGTTTTGCCAGGTCTTGATAAAGGCAAGACCAGTTCCAGACACGGCGAACATCTGTCATTGCATGAGCTTTCGTCCAGCTAGGCTGAGGGGTCGTCTAAACATACGCCGGTCATGATCACGTAGGGGAGGAGAGCTTCGAAGGGAACAGGCATGGTCGCGGCGGTGCTGCCTGAGCAGACGTAGATATTCGATAGTATTCGTCGGTCTGGGGTTTGAATTGACCAGGTTTCACCGGTCGTTCGGGGGTTTCGGGGTGGTCGTTAGTCTTCCGAGCGGCCGGGCCTTGGTCGTCTTGAAGCTCACGATGAACCGAGCCATTGACGATGGAGCGATTGGTGATGGAGCTGGTGCCTGAGGCGCCAGCGAAAATCAACAGTACGTGCCCCGGGCAGTGGAGCCCACTCGCAGCTCATCCAGTGACGACGCCCCTCGCCCCTGCATGGCCGGACAGTTAGCGCATCCTGACTGCACACGGTATCCCACAAGAAAATAGGTGGATTGCTTTGGGGCCGGAGTCGCACGCACTGTGGCAACAAGCTCCCGCGACACCTGGTGAACACCTCATGAATAACGCGACTTGATCCCACCGGGCATTCACCTCCGTCATCGCTGCCGCTGTCGGACACGTTGTCGGCGCATTCGTTGCAATAGCCAGGCTCTCTGCACCCAACTTTGCAATTGGCTCAGCGTCATCTGAACAGCACGTCCAGTGCCGAGGCTTCCCCCTTCCACGACCGCGTCTCGGCAAGAATCGTCATGAACCGACCGTGACGACACCGCGACAAAAACCCATCGCAAGGCCCTGCATCCGACCGACATGCGAATCCCATCCGTCCGACTCTACCTCCTTCTTGTTAGAACGCTGGTGTGACCATGCCAAGCGCACAAACTATGGTGGAAGAACAGCTACAGGGCGCCATGCTCTCCGATCAAGACGCCGAATACGATACTGCCGACACTGCGGGCGAAGCTTCTACGATTAATGATATGAGATCGAACAAATCCCGCACGAGGACCGGTGCAGACAGCCCTGTGGGTGAGGACGAAGATGGCGACTTTAGCGACCGCGACGCATCAGGCGAAGAGCTAGGCGAAGAGCTAGACGAAGATGCTGAAGGCGAGGACGACAACGACTTTATACTACAACAAGGAACTACTTTTAATGGCAATCAGAACCACGAAAACGGCGACAATGAGGAGGAGGATGACGTGGACGCCGAGGGAGAAGAGTACGACCTGGACGAGGGTGTGGGGGCTGTCAAATTCAAGCCAGGAGAAACAGACAACGAAGAAGAAGATTCAGAGAGTGATCTACCCAGCCCTCTCGAGGAGGAGACGGGTGAGGACGCCCCATGGGAGGACGCCAGGGGTGTGGAAGAAGACGACGAAGATTCAGAGGAGCCGGAGGACGAGGATAGGGATGACCAGGCCATGGATGATGATGATGATGACCAGCTCACATCACAGCCATCGGATGCCCCTGAGCTCCCTGAGGGACTACTATTGATTCAGTCGGGAGCTGAGGGCTCGGTGTCTTCTTCAGCCATCAACGAAAATGTTGCGAATGATGAATCTATGGACGGATCCCGCACGTTGAGGAAACGCAAGTCATCGTCACTAGAATCCGAGGATACTGCTGCGTCTCTCAGAAAGCGCCGACGGAACCAATCAGTCGAGCCACAATCCTCGGACGAGGACGCAATAGACAACGACAACTCGACGGAAGGTACAAGGCAACAGTCTTCCCGAGCTTTACGGCTCAAGGTTACGCGACCCCCACCTGTTAGTATTGAGAAGCGCACCCGCAACGCCTTGGTTCTGAAAATCCAAGTCCGGCCTGGCAACTTGAAGGAAATCCTCTCTCGGAGAAAACGCGACAGAAGACGACCTCCAGGCAGCGCTACGAGACCACCATCTTCACGCCCGGCGGCGACGGCGGCGGCGGCTACACCTAAGAACAACCCTGCTCCAGCTCCTGCTGCTGCTTCTGCGGCGGCTGCTGCTGCTGTTCCTACTCCTCTTCCTAGTGCTGCTGCTATTGCTGCCATCACCAATCTCCCGACCCCATTTACCTCCGACACTTACTCACAGCCATTTTACTCCTTTTTTGATCGGGAGACAGAGGACATGAAGGGCAAACCCTACGGCGGTATCTTGACCGAAGCGGAGGCTGATACCTCAAAAACACTCCCTGTGCCAGAGGACCGCCGCAAGTTCGATGAAGCTAAACAAAAGGCTGAAGACGAGTGGAGGGCCCGCGTCCTTGCCATTCAAGCCGAAGCCGAAGTCCCTCCGCGGAAACACAAGAAGTCGAGCGAGAATGGAAGTCAAATCGAGTGTATCGAGTTCGGCGGCTGGGAAATCGACACCTGGTACGCCGCACCGTATCCAGCCGAGTACAGCCGGAACCGCGTGCTTTACATTTGCGAATTCTGTCTCAAATACATGAACTCGGATTACGTTGCGTGGAGGCACAAGCTCAAATGCCCAGCAAAGCATCCGCCGGGAGATGAGATATATCGGCACGGCTCTGTGTCTGTCTTCGAGGTCGACGGCCGCAAAAACCCCGTCTACTGCCAGAACCTATGTCTTCTTGCCAAGTTGTTCCTCGGCTCAAAGACCCTTTACTACGATGTAGAACCCTTCCTCTTCTACGTCCTTTGCGAGTATGACGATTGCGGTTATCACTTCGTGGGATACTTTTCTAAAGAAAAACGAGCCAGCAGCCAGAATAATGTCTCATGCATTCTGACTCTACCTATTCACCAACGGAAGGGCTACGGCAACCTTCTTATCGACTTTTCATACTTGCTTACAAAGGTCGAGCAGAAGACGGGCTCGCCAGAAAAGCCGTTGTCGGACATGGGTCTGGTGTCCTACCGCAACTACTGGCGCTTAATTTTGTGCCGCTACTTCCTCGATACCATGGACGGAGGGGAATACAAGAAACAAGGGCTAAGCATCAAACGTATATCCGACGGCACAGGGATGACACCCGATGATGTAATCGCGGCTTTGGAGGGTCTGCGTGCCCTGGTGCGAGATCCGCAGACGAAGCTTTACGCCTTCAGAGTGGACGTGGACTACTGTCGAGAGTACGTTGCCAAATGGGAGTCCAAGGGACATGTGAGGTTGAAGCCCGAGGCTCTCGCTTGGACGCCCTATGTCATGGGACGCAGCAATGCAACCAACTTCGAGCTTGGTCCGCCTATCAACACAATTGCTCGCCGGGAAGACGACGAGGCGAAAGTTGACGAGGGACTCGACACTACTGGCGCAGGGAGCCAACCAACCGTTAATGGTGACAACAAGAGCGTGTCCGAACAAGGAACGGATCTCCCATTAGAGTCAACTGAAGCGGAAGGGGAGGCTAGATCAGAACCGGTCACCTCTATTGAGAAGGTAGCGTCGGAGGACCAAGAGAGTACATCACTCAAGGATGAAGAGATGCACGATGCCGAGGATGGCGGCACCAAGCCTTGGGCATTGCCCTATCGGGACATTCCTCCCATCCGTTTCGAGGTTTTCCCAGCCATTGGAGGTCGACGCTCCGATCGTTCGCGTCAGAGCTTTGGTCGACCGACTGCGCCGCGAACTGGTAGTGGCGGTTCAAGGGCCCGACGGGCAGGAGGAAGCAGTCACCGGCCCGCGCCATCACGCCCAAGACCTTCCTCAAAAAGTGCGTCGAAGAATTCGTCAAAGAACTCGAGGCGAAAGAGCGGCGGAACTGGCCGTGGACCTGGGCGATGGCCCAAGGGAACCAAGAAAGCCGATTACGGAAATGCCGATAGCGGGCCCGGTCTCCCACCCGGATGGTCGGCCAAAGCTCCCGTCCTACAACCGATCACTGAGGGCAAGGATCCTAAAAAGGCAGATGGCTCGGCCGTCGCGTCGAATGAACCGACCGACGGCGAGGTTGTCAATGGGGATGGTGCCGACCGTGATGCATCTGGAGCAGAAACTGATCGAGAGGACCATGGGCCTATGGAAGAAGAAGAGGATGTTGACGCCGAAGGAGAGGATGTATGAATGAATATTTAGCGTGGAATTGCGAGATGGGGGAGTTTGGCTGTATACTATTATACCTTACACCTAGGTACGGAGCTTTGAAAGGAACTATTCCATCATACGATGCGTCTACGCTCGGGTGGCTATCAGGCTCACTAGGCAATAATGATGTATGTGAGTGTAAGTCCAGGCTGATATCTCCAGGCCTGAGCCAAAGGCACATCCCACAGGATCTCCATCATAGTTACCCTACCAAACTCTAGCGAGTCCTCTGAGATGGACTAGTAAAAAGATGTATCATCTGCTCAGCCACGTTTCGTTCATAGCGGACATAAGAGTTGAGAGAGAACCACAAGATGACTGGCGTAGGATCCCGGTGGGCCGTCATCGTCACCTCGTTGGGGTTTCCCAATCGGGCAAGCGGCGCGAGCATCCCTGAACGACGATAGTTACTAGAGTTGCCATGATTATGCTCGACGATTCGCGACTCCGAAGGGCCGAAGGGATGGACTGGGAAAGCTATAAGTAGGTCGTGATTGTCTCACTTGTTTCTGGATTGTTCGGATCATCCATCACCTTCAACTCACTCTTCTCGCCTCTGCCATCACTACACTCTTAACACAATCAACTTACAACTCACAACTTACAATACCTACATTTACACCAAAGTCTCATATCCCCAATACTTTTATCATGGCTCAACAGTCTACTCAGTCTACTGAGACTAGCTCATTCTCTCGTCTTGTGCGAACCACTCACTCTGAAGACGGCACCTCCATCTTCGCCCCTGACGAACACCTCACATCCTTCGCACCCTTCCCCCCCAAGCGCAGCGCCTTCACCGTCTTCGATATGCGCCAGTCGGTGCCCGTGAACAACATGGAAGCTGTCCCTTCCTTCGCCAACACCCTTCCACGGTGTTCTCCGCAGGGCGCCGTCTTCGCCACCTCGCAGATCGAGGCCGGAGATAGCTCCCCGATGCATCGCACGCACAGCATCGACTACGTCTTCGTCCTCTCTGGGGAAATCGTCCTGGCCCTTGACGGAGGCGAGGAGAAGACTGTCAAGGCTGGGGAGTTCATTGTTCAGCAGGGGGTCAACCATAGCTGGATCAACCGCACGGAGCTGCCTTGCAAATTCCTCTGCGTAATGCTCGGGGCCAAGAAGGTCGTGCTCCAGGACGGGACGGTACTGAAGGAAACTGTATTTAAGAAGTGAACCGTGTCGCCTCGTATAGCATGAGCACTATGCATGGCATTATATCATAGATAGAGCCCCCAAATTGGATTTCATCCCCGTGCATTCTCGTATTCTTTCAAACACGATCTGTGCTGCAGCTTGCTGTGACCGTGTACTCTTTCCCTGGGGATCTTTGATGATGCGCATCGGCCATAAGAGGAGGTATGCGCCAATCGCTTGGCATCGGGGCGGTTTCAATGGATCCGGGAGACAGCGGCCAAGATGATCTATGTCTCCAAAGGACTGTGGTACTGTGGCCAGGATTTCGTCCGATAGCGCCTGGATGGTCCATAGCGAAGCTAGTTCTTGATCTCGGATCATGGCTTCCGACTCAATATACCACTGCGGCGCGGGGATTGATTTCGCTTTATCCAGGCAGGCCAATAGCTTCTGGTGTAAAATGATTCGTGCTGAGCGATGGTAGCACCATTCGTACGCGTTCCATACATCTCGATGTAGTTCAATAATTTCAGGAAACCGGCTGATGACTTCTCGGTCGCCCAAGACTTCACCCTTGCGAAGAGTTCTAAACGACCACTCGGGTTTGTCCCGGCGCAGAACAGCCTGCTGGTCAAGGCGGGTGACTTCCGGGAATAACTCGATGAATTGCCCAAAGTTGAGCGTATCCGCACTGAGGGACTCGATGATCTCGTTGGCTCTTTGACACATTGTCGATATCGCCAAGGCATCCTTCTCGAGGCGTACAGTCGACATCTCCTCATTAAGGGTATCGAGCCAGACTTTGGACTCGGGGAGAGGGTCCATCTGCTTTGCAAGTTGTTGTTTTTGCTACATGGACGTAAAATTAGGGACGCGTATTGGCACCAAAGGTACAAGTTGTCCTTACCAAACGATGATGTGCCAGGCGGAATAGGCTCCATCCTCGAGCGTCGTGAAACTGTTCGTGACCACGAAGTCTTAGAATGTGTGCCATGCCTTGAGCATGAGACCCGGGAGATGCGGTTTCCGGCAGGAAGAGTGTCTAAACATTTCATCAGCGACAGCATTTGAAACGAATTGGAGCTCTCACTTCGAACAGATCCAGAATCACCACAGTCATTAGGTCATAATCGTCTGGAATCTTGCCCTTCTCCGCCAACGAGTTTCCTAGGGCGCTTAGGGCCCGTCCATAATATTCCAAGGCTCTGGGGGCTAGAATCTCGGGACTCTGGTCACGCGAGAGGTCCGCCACGGCAGCGGCCTGCACTGCCCAGCGTAAAGCGTGGCGGCCATTGACATTCACTTCTTTGAACAGGCAGGGCAGATGCTCGAGGAAGCCCGGGGAGGAAGATTCGTGGCAAGGATAGACGACATACTTTTCCATGAAAATAGATACTGCTCGGTCCTCCATTGTCGGCAGCTCCTTTTCAGAGGGCGGTGCCTTGAGCCAGGGGAGAGCTGAGGGAACACGAATATGCGAGGCGTCAAAGAGTTGGGCCGTGGGGGGACGTTCAAGTGACCTGCTTCGAGTGCGTCGGGCCGATCTCGACGTCGATGCAGAAGAGCTAACTGACTCGGTCTGGCTCTTGAGCACCACCTTGTCCGTCTCGTGCTGGAAAACAATGTCTGCCTCATCCCTATAGCCAACACAGAGCTCGTCGCGGGTCAGACAGCGTTGGCACGAGGGACGACCGCCATCGCACTACCGAGCGAATGTTAACGGGCAATAAAGGAATTGGAACATGGTAAATTGTACCTTTACACGCCGTTGGCGGCAACGCTGACAGCCTCGGCTACGGTGCGCCATGACGAATGGAGCTTGGAGATTAATAAGACTGAGATTGAAGTCGAAGTTGAGGTTGAGGTGTAAGCCGTAACTACCCCACATGTTCGCACTCACAGTACGAATACGGAATTACTGGATACACTGCACCGTGTTACGAATGCCCGGGGTCTGAGATTCAATCCTCACCTTGCTTTCTAAAATCCCAGGTACTAATGACTACTACTTAGGTGGGTTTGATAGCTCAAGATCTGCAAGTGGCAATTAGACTCTAGTCACATTGGCTATCTGTGGTAGCGAGTGGCTGGTAACTCCTTGCTAGGAACTGTAAGTATATGAAGCAGATAGGCTGTATCAAATTTCACAGTAAGCGCTCGAGTCAAGTTCCAGCGCTGTTTCTTTTGTGATGCACACGTATTCCTCATTTCAACGCGACAACTATGGGAGTGGTGATCCCTTCCCTGGCGTCCAGCTCGACCCTCCTCCAAACGCCGACCCGGGTGTCTGTGCCCCTATCCCTGCCGGCCGCACTGGTGTTGAGGGAGGCACAACGCCGTCAACGGGAAGAGGAGGCGGGGTCTCGCTTCTTGGGATCTGCCCGTCATCCTTTCGCGGCGGCTTGAAATTGACCTCCCGTCCACCGCGGTAAATGTCCTGCAGCATCGTCTCGAGTATTCCGGCATCCTGGAACTCCAGAAACTTTCGATACAGCTTGAGGGCTGTCCGTGAATCCTCAATGGAATCGTGTGTTTCCATCTGAATGTCCTCCTTGAGCAGATACCAAGCCAGGAACGCCAAAGAGAGTTTTCGCAAGCGAGATTTGAGGAAAAAGAGATCGATGGTGTCGATAACTTGAGACTTGGGAACGTGGATGTTCATGACTCGGAAATCCTGCTTCAGACCGTGGCCCAGGAACTTGCACCCGAGATTGAGCAGGATCCAGATCTTCTTGTATGCCATCTTCAGAGGGAGCAAGCTGTGCTTCGAGACGCGAGGGTCCAGGTCTTGCTCCGTGATTCCAGAGTACGATGTCAAGTAGTCGACAATAGGTTCCCGAATCGCGATGTAATCATCGATAAATGGGGTGCCCTCATCTTCGCCCTGGCCACGCACGACAGAAGCCCGAGCGAGCGCGTACACTATCGGTCGGATCGTCTCCCTTTCACCATCCGAGTTCATTTCGATCTCTGGTTGCCGCACCGCAACAAATTCAGTATCGAGAGCAATTATAGTTTCTGGCCCTGGTGCTTCTGTCTCAGGCTTCAGAAGTTGGTAGGTCTTCGACTCAGTATCAGTATTGGGGCTAGTATCAAGTCAGCATCACAACCCAAGTCAGGGGCTAGTCACGGAGCATACTTGAGATCATGGTACAGGATTGATGTGTCGAGGTTCTTCTTCCAATCCGTGTCAAGCTTGTTGTTGGCTTCCTTGGCTTGGTAGGCAACGACAGATGGGACCTTCCACGACGTGTTGAAAGTAAGTGCCTCTTCTGTACTGACAGATCGTACCAGAAAATCGTTAAACAAGTGCCACTGGCTTTCATCAGGTGCCTCTGGCTCCGCATGTCCGACTGTTCGCTGGTCAGTTTTACAGAAACAACCCACTGGATTGTAACTTACCATTGACCATGGACACAAGATGCGATTTCTGTGTTTGACCGCTTTCGATATTGATGGCCATGCCGATCAGTGAGTACACTGTGATGTTATGCATGCCTCGTTGCAGGTGCAGTTTCAAATCCTCCCCCTCGTAGCAGAAGAATTGCCCTTGTTCAACAATTATTCCAATCTCTTCCGGTAGCCATCCGGGGGTCGACCAGAGCGCCCTGTGATCCTGGCTAGTGATAGCGGTGTTGAGGAGAAGCACAGCAGGAATGCTGTGGATACTTTTCTTCGTTGCTATTGTTTGGTATCGTTGGCATCTACTGCACCATCCCTTAGAAGTTGTTTCTCTCTCCACGCTGTTCTTGAGAATTTGGGAGAAAGTAGTTCGTGGTTGCTTTGCGTTCCGTGCTCCAGGCTTCTAGGGATGATTAGTTTGGATAGCCTTAGAATCAGACTTGAACTTACGCCTGATGGATAGAGCAAATCGTTCACAAGCGTCGATCCAGGTCTCGTGTACTCGCTCATACAACTAATGCATCGAATCGAGCTGGTCGCGGATGTTGCAAGGACCTAAATACACTTAGCCAGGACTCAATCCTAGCTAGAAAGAGGAAACAAACCTGCTCCATCGCAGAAGAATTTGGATTTATCAGTTTGTGGTCATGGACAATTTTGTCCAGGAGGAACCTCGTCAAGCCTTGCAGCATGACGTTTAGGGAGGATCCATGGGGGTCCTCTTCGAGAAGGCCGAGTGGACCAGCTACAGAAGTCAGCAAGCGGATTCTGATGATGATTCTTGATTGCAATACCTTGGGGGTGGTTGCTAAGAGTTTTTAGCATGTTTGTTGCTTGGCAAATTGACCCATCTGCCTTCTCAAGCATATCAAAGAGGAAGCCAAGCTCGCACAGCAGGCAGATCTCGCCAACACACGCCGAGGCGGCATGCTGAAGCGCCAGATTCCGAATCACCGGTGTGAAGTGCATGATTTGAAGCAGCGAGTTGGCATACGAGTTTGAGATGTGAGTCTCAAGGCCGGAGTATCGGGTCGTGTTGTAAAACCTGCACCAAGTCAGCCATGATCCGTGTCTGCGACAGTCCCGAGTATACTGACCCAAAGTCGAAATCATCCACGCCAAACTTGCTGTACTTGATCTCGACATTCCTGTACATAACCGGCACCTCTGACTTCTTGCTCTCAATCTCCATTTCCCCCAGGGAGCCGGCCAGCTCGTTCACTTTATCATCAAAGGGTCTTGGTGTGGACGTTGCCAGCTCGCGCGCCTTCTCGCTGAGAAATTTCGGTGCCTTGAGGCCAGAGCTGACAAATTTGTTGACATTTCGGGTGTCCTCAATTTGGTTTCTCCTAAGTCCACGGGTGTTTCTGCCGTAGTGCCCAAATTCGGCAGGTTTGAGACCAGCTAAGAATTGGGCATCGTACTTAACAGGAGGTGCTCCAACATCACATGGAAGGTCCGGCCAAGCCGAGGCGAGAACGTCTCGGTAGTAAGGTAGGCCAATCGAGTTCAGGGGTCTAGTGCGATCAATGAGATGAGGATGCAGACATGGGCTCGCCATAACTCACGTATCTGGTGTCCAGTCGATGGAGGGAAGCGGTTCCTCAGGGGTTGCAAACTCGATGGGGGTGGGTAGATCGACAAAGTGAAGCTTGGTTGGAGAACCCCACAGGTGAATGAGATGCTCGGCATCTGTCAAAGCCATGGCTTCACCAGACGGAGCTATCTCGAACATGATAAGATACGTGAGTACATTCGCCTGACGGACATTACTAGTGTTTGGGTTCATAAGGTCCACAACATGGATTTGGCCACTCTGAGACACGACGATACTGGTCGTCAGCATGCGGGGATGCATGCGCACAAATGCTGCACCGGCGGGAAATGGGATCGGTGGCATCGAGGACATCTTCTTGATATCAAAGACGTTGAGAAACGGGTCCAGCATGTAGTTCTGGCCCTGTCTAAGGGAGTATCCGCAGGTGACGATGAAGTCGTGCTGGGCGTCCATGTCGTTGATCAACGCTGAGTGGGCGTTCCAGGTTTTGACAACGGCAAAGCTGACCGGATCTAGAAGGTTAATGGAGCCGCTCTTGGTGGCGGCGCAAATATAACGGCCGCGTTTCATGATCGTGTACTGGTGTTCGGTAGGTACCTAACGGCTGTCAGCATCTCCGGTTGGGCGACAGAAAAGAGGTCTTCTGACTTGTTTGACGACATCTCCCTTAATGAGGTCAATCACAAGCATCGTATCCTGCAGGCCAGCGACAATTATCTCGGCTGTCCCCTTTGACGTAAAGCTCATACATCGTAAGTCTTTCATTTCGTCATGTCTGCTACCAATCAGTCACTGATCATACTCGACTCTCGGTTTGGCTGATAACACGGACCGAATATGCCATATCGGCGGTCCCCTCCGTATTGCCATGTGAACATCTTTGGATCCAAGGGCCACGACGCCCTTCTCGTTGATGAGGATCTGGCGCACTGGACCATCGGAGGACAGATGGGCCTTGAGGGAGGTATATCGTTGTAATTCGGTGCCATAGAAGGAAGTTACGCGACCCTGTGACAAAAATAAGCACCTAGTCCACGGCAATCAGGACCGATAGCACAGCATACGTATTCATTGCCAGTCCAGAGGAGCTCTTGCGAGGTATCGAAGGTCATAGTAGTTACCGGGGTGGGAAGCGCGTGCACGCCCGGGGGCGGGAACTGAATCCGGGCGACCTGGAGACGAAGACGAGGTCAGCACACGACACAGAGAACACGGCACACCAGCGCAAGAAGCGGCCCTGGACGATGCCACGAGTGCGACCTCGGTGTTACCACTGCGGTCGCCTCGCGAGGCGGCAGATGACCTCGCGACAGGGCAGCGCGAATGCGCCGTTGGGCCAACATACCTCATCCCAATCTCCGTCCATTGTGGCAGAATATACATCCTCCAGCGGTGCATAGCTATGGGAAAAGAGACGCAGCGACACCACCGACGCCGCACAGGCGAGAGAAAAAATAGATTAGCCAAAAATTGAAGAGCACTTTGGCCAGAGGGGTTGCAAGAATTCGGAGACTTTGTCTCGGCGGGCAGGTCGTGGAGGGACGTTGGAAGCTTGAATGCTTGGAGGGGCAGTGAGCTTGGCGTTAGCCGATATTTACCCGCCCACCCACTGAAGCGGGAGACAGAAGTTATATGATGGGGCGGCCGCTACCCTAGGTGCGCAGAATGTCATGAACGGTGAGCTGCAGAGGTAAATCTCCCCTTCGTATGAGTTTTCCGTCAAGGCAATACTATGTCTTTACTTGTTGCTATTATTTTGATACTTCTTCAGCCGTTGACCTGGTCATCCAGTAAAGTAGCAATCGTAGTACACATGGGTAGAATAATTTGAGCTTCACTGCTCACTCCATAACGCATGAGCCATACTACAGGGGCCAAAACTTGCCAATTACGCGTTGATAACTTGGGGGTTAACTTAAACTAAGAAACTTAGCAACTCCAATGCCATGTCCTTTAGCCCATAGATTAATAAAAACTCCCAGGATGAGAACCCTGGCGTAATCTCAAAGACATAGTGGAAGAAGTGTGCATCGAAAGGTTACATTCGCACGCGGTAAACCATGACGCCCACCTAGGAGGCTGGGGTTTAAAGCGTGGGGGCATGCTGAGTAATATACTCAATGGCCCTAAAGTTTTAGGCATTTCCTTTTCTAACTTAGGTGGTGTAGACCTTGCATGATACATGTATTCTATGCAGTCTACTGTTAAGCACCCATTGTCGAAGTGCCCATGAAAACTCCCACGTGTTAAAATCAAAAGGATAAACAACCATTGCATACGCGCCGAACGCCTCATTCATCATCATAAAAAGCCACCACATGAAGGGGCTCTTTTTTGGGCCTTGGTCAAAGCCGGGGCTGGTATCGCGCAGTCGCCATGGGGAATGTGTAGACAGTTCCGTGACTCGCGACATCTTCATTGTCTCGAAGATGTACAAGTCCTTCCACGGTGTTGCAAATAGCCGACGTGGATTTGCGGTCGAAACTTTGTGCAGGCTGTGCGTTTCGGAAGACGAATTGTCCCTGGCAAGGGGTTAGGATCCGGCGGAAGCGATGGGACTCTGCCCGCAATACGCCAAGGAACCTGGCCAACCGTAGTGGACCCCTGTCGACAATCCGCATGGCGAAATCCGAAGCCGCAACCGAGTGATTTTTTGCGGTTGGAAGAATTGTTCGTCGTCCATTTCCTCGGGAGCGAAAAGAATACACTGTTCCGCAGCTGCTATCGCGGCTCCGTGTTGCCGCTAGGTTGGCTCAACTCTAGCTGTCTGTCTAATTTGAGACAGGTCGACTAGGCTGACAGGGGTAAAGATGCATCATCATCTGTCGAGCTTAGAGTGCTGTATCTCGCAGGAGACGGTTCCCAAATCAGAGCAAGAAAAGGGACGACAGGATCGTGGTCGCGAGGGTATCCCCCTTCAGAAGGAGGTATGAGAAAGTAACCCATATCGATGGTGTTCGTTCAGGAGATTTGGTAGATGGTGAAGTTGACGGGGAACGTGTTGTTGTCAAATCCTGGTAGTTTGGACGCTGGCTCGCCTGTAGGCTCGAGCTGTACTTGCCACCGCGTGCCTGTTAATATTCCAACCTCGTACCAAAGGCGTTGAAAGCTGTCTTGATCATGGAGATATGCGGAGCGGGCACTGGTGATGGACTCTCCCGGGTTGTTGGTGCCAACTTGACGACCGTAAATCAAGGCGTTCCGGGTTCCGGGCTTAAGGAATTCGACCAAGCGCTTGCCCATGTACAGTTGCTGGATCCAGGTGAAGAGGTGGAAGAAGCTGCCGGCATGGATGATGGTAACCTTGCCGCGCAGGCCGGCGAGCTGCTTGTCGTCGGGATCGAGCATGTCGCCAGCAACAAAGGTGGCGCCGAGACTTGATCGGTCCTGGAAGAGGTCGTAGCCAATGTCAATAAACTTGGACTGCAAGTCGGTGCCGATGAGCTGGGCGCCCCGGGCACCGTCGGCACGGAACTGTCGGATGACCTGGCCGACGCCGCAGCCCAGGTCGAGAAGAACATCACGAGAACCGGCGACGTTGAGACGGAAGAGGACCTGCTGGTAGCGAGGGTCTTGGGGATCTAGGATGTAGAGAAATTTCCATCGGCCAACACAAGGGTACTGGGAGATGCACCATGCCTTTTCTCGCTGGGAAATAGGCGGGTCAGGTCAGCCAGCTGTCCATTGGCGAAGCGCCCGGGCCATGGATGGGGGACGGGGGACTTACAACACGGCGGATGTGATCGTCGAGATCATTGCAAGGGATCTTGCTGTAAACCTCGAGCAGGTGCCGGGCTGGGCCAATGTCTTGTGGGGGATCTTCAAGATATGTCCAGTCCCGTACCTTCATGATGTCCATGCTGAGCAACATGACTGCGGTGACGTGGCGGGCCCGTGCGACCGGAGACCACGGAGAGCACGGCGGCGGAGAGAGATGGTGCTACAGAGCGAGAGAGGAAGAAAAACTGCAAGGCGACGGTCTCGTTGTCATCGGGATGCGGATTGATGAAAAAGAGGTATCGTCGGGTCAGAATTTGAGGGGGGATGGCAGTGTGTGAGTGTGCGGCCATCGGTCGAGTCAGGGGGCATCCAGAGCGGCTTAGAGCGAGCGGCAGGTTTTTGGGAATGGAAGTGTCGCAGCGTGGGAAGAAGTACCAGCCAGACAGAGCCAGATCCGAGACAGCGAGAGCAAGAAGGGAGAAGCGGAAGGAAAAAAGAGGCCAACTGACGAGTTATTAATGATGGGGAGATTCCCAACGGCCGGCCCTACCTTGGGAACTTTCCATGCGTCGACTGCCCGGGCTACGCACCGCCGTAGGTAGCTGGACTATCCGACTTGGACTAACAAAACGGACCAGGGACAGGGTTGTCGACAGATGGAAATGGAACATGTCCACGCGCGTGTGGAAGAATGGATGGAAAACAAGGCCCCCGCCGCCCGCCTTGAAGAGGGCCCTTCCAGTCCTCGGCTGGCATGACAGTTGGCAAGCTCGTTAGTAGCCTGGGCGACGCGGGAAGCGAGTGGAGGAGGCTCCATTTCCTTGGGGGGGGGGGCCGAGTCTTGCACGAGACATTTTTTGGTGGAGAGTGGACGGAGGGCTTGGACTCGGGGCCTGCCGTGGCCCCGCTCCAGCGCGCCGCCCAGCGGACGAAACAGCCATCTTCAGCCTTCCAGGCGCTGGCGTGCGCTGAGACCATCCATGGCCTCACCAGCAGAACCCGATCTCACCTACCATTGCCATCCATGGATGGATCATGGATGGATCATGGATGGATCCTTCTTCCGTGGGGCCTCCGCTGCATAACCGCCCTCCTACATAGAGCACACCAATTCCTAGGTAGTTCCGGGCGCTATGAGCAGCACGGAGCCGCCTGGAGATCACCGCAGGCAGTCAGGTCCCGTCCCGTAGCCATCGGGTCCGCACCAAATGACGATAAGAGAGCGATTCTCCCGAGTCTCAGCAGACAGACCCGTGGCCTCAGGCTTGGGCCACCCCTTCTAGCCCTCCATGGAACATCCAAGTGGTCAGTTCGCGTCGGTTTTGGGTTTCCTCATCCCGCCGCCTCGGGCTTGCAACGTGGTAATCACCATGAACCCAGCCCAACCAACCCCCCGTGCCGTGCCGGGGCCTCAAGGTATAGTCTACCGACCACTCACAACCACAACCATGCAATTGTGAACCATTAACTTATATGAATCCTATGCAAACAGAAGCATCGAATTCAACCGCCCTCGCACCATTCCCCGCGTGGAAATCATTTTGACACATCTGTCACCTCTTCTCCCACGGACTTCCCCAGACCAACCGCGGAACCGCCGCCATCTTTCCACCTACCTTATTAGACATGGACAGAAAGCAGACGCTGTTGCAGAAGAAGCAAACAACTGCACCTAGCTACAAGGACAGCCCGTTATTAGTAGAAACACCTGTGACTTCCCCCTCACCTGCAGTGTCGCAGCCACCCTTTCGGCTGCTCGCTCCTCCGTCGTTGAAGCCGCCCTGCTTACCTCGTTACTACGTCCCCCGAAGGTGGCTTCCTGCTAGTGGAGTCTGGCCCTGAGTGTCGCCATAATCACCCTATGGCGGCGACGGTTGTTCATTTCCAACAGCGACTCAGGCCCGGGCCACCGCTAACAATTCCTCCGACACAACGCTGATGTCCCCCCGCCAGACCGTGACAAGCGTGAGTCTCAGGGGTTTCGTCCGTGATGTGACGTTTGGGTGTCATCCTCGCTGCATTGGACCGCTTCAACGCCCGACCTTGCCGGATACATTGGACATCAACCAACAATCCATGACTCGTCGGGGAGTCATGTAGACAGGACTTGGTGAAGCCACACATCAAAGCGCGTGGCTGCCTCATCTTCGTTGTCGTATCGTCGTCAACCATTATTCACCATCACATGTGACTGACAAGACCACCTCTTTCTCTACTGCGCCACCATTGGCCCTTTTTGCTGTGACATTGGACAAGTACCGACACTGGCTGACCAACCTGATGATCTGCCGGACCCATAACGCTGATCTAGTTAAAACGTCGGAACAGCTCCACGAAGAACGACTATCCGTGGTGGTTGCTCCCCTCCGCGACTAGTAGCGCTGTCTTATGCAACTCCTCTATCCTTGCATGCCATTTAGCATTCGTATGTATCAAATGTCACATTTCGAACGTGGTTTATCCCTCAATGTCGAGCGAGAAGTTGACCCGTCACCTCCACATCAATCGTTTTGTCGTAACCGGCCTTGATGGGTTTGCGACCTCCCCTTCCATTCCCTTTATAACTGCCTGATGACAAACGCACTTGGTAATCACCGCTTTGCTCTGGTGGGGGACTCATTAGTGGGTTCAACAATTTCTGACGCTGATGTCCTTGTATGTAGGTTGTGAAGGCGATGTCTAAGCGAAAGACCTTCTCCTCTAGCTTATCCTTGTCTGGACATGACGGCAAGGTTCTCGACTCCTCACATCATGTCAAACTTGCATTATCAAGTTCTGCAGGGTATGGTGCCCTCTTTGACCCTGCTAGGGTGAGGGTCGGGACAATAGTCGGGCTCCATTGGCCCATTGTTATGTTGCCTATTAGTGCACGCGAGGACAGGCGCATGTTCAAGATAAACATATGCACTGTATTGTATGTATGTGTTCAGCAATCCAGGCGACAATTCCTCTCAGAGACCCCCGTCGCAGTCATCGCCTTGGTCGACCAAGTGTTCGTTCACGCAAGGCGAAATCCTCGTAGGGCAAGGCGAGGTATTGATCAACCATGCAAAACCGTAAGGTCTTGGCCCTAGCAAACGCGGTATCACTACGAGTATAATCCTCAAGTTCGAAATCGTCGCCCGAACAAGTAGGTAGGGTCTTGTTGGTCTCACCGCTCCGCCGAGTGGAACACAAATAATGTGCTGCAACTACCTTCACATCCTGGCACCAATAATCTCGGGATCTCGGACCGAACTAGGAGTCTGAACGCCCGCTTGTCAACGTTGACTGGGATTCAATCGGACCTTCCAATTGCGATGCGTCTAGAACCAAGGTGAGACTCAAGGCCATATACCAGCCGCTGTCGGATCATTATTACCTAAATGGCCTGTGTGACATGGGTAGGGAGTACTTGAGCGCCGGAGTGCACGGATGGGTTCGAGTTGCCCGCTGGGATTTATTTATTGTACACAAGGATTTACGCCTTACGCTGGGATTGAGGGCGCTAGAGCATTAGTTCTATCCTCTTGGTTGCCGCATGTAAGGCTCATTGCATTTAGCCTGCGGGGGAGCTGTATCTACTAGAGGTACTGCTCAATAGATGATTGCCAGGGCGTGACTTGCGAAATGGATGAAGCAAGAGATCCTGTCCGCTTAGAGCAGGATAATACAAAGCGGCTGATTCTGGTACTTAATGAAGGGTGCGTATCAAGCTACGGAAGTTTTTAGTTGAAGTTGACATTTCTATGTTATTTTGCGGTTTAGCAATGATTGTATTACATTGACAACGTCATGAAGTGGCCAACAAACCCATGGACAACAAGTGGCGGTAAATCCGAGGACAGGCTGGATGTTATGTAACCTGTCGCCCGTCATTGATAGCTCTGGCATCATCTCGACTTTTTTCCACCAGCTCCATCCCGCGGTGTGGCCTTCACGACCAAGAGCTCAAGCTCACATTTCGGGCTTGTTGCGCTCAACACTTTTCCGGACAAAGCCAGCAGCGTTGAGCGAAGAGTTGAGGGTATGATCCCACCCAAGCTGACGATACTTTTGCGTTCGGTTCAGTCTTGTACTTGATCATATCTGGCGTAGAGCGGGAGCGCCGTTGTCATATGCACCGTTGTCATATGCACCGTTGTCATATGCACCGTTGTCATATGCAGACAATCGTAGGCTCAACCTCAACTGAACATGTTTCATTATCTTCAACACCAATTCCCACCTCGATTTCTTCTACACAAGGACTTTGACGCTTGATGCAAAGGTAAAAACACATCAGCTTCCTTGACTGCCGGTCATAATTAGTGGGCGGAACCATTCAGAATAGATCAGCTGTGAGATAAAGCTACCCTGCAGCCAACTCTCAGCCCAGACTACCTGGACATATCAGATGCCCTCCTTTCTGTTCCAGCCCTTGAGAAGCCGTGCTACATGGGCGCATGTCCCATATGACATTGTCTAAACCGTTGGCGAGGACTGTCACGCAGACAATGGCACAAAGAAGCAACGGCACCAGTTAGACTCTCATGTCAATTGCATCACATAACTTCGCCGAGGGGGTTCTCAGGCTTTTGGTATTGGGTCGTACCCGACAATTGTTGGAAGATGGGTGGTCCATTTGACACGCCCAAATCAATTCCCAGTACCCGATAGGCTAGATGGACGTCACCAGAGAGATCCATCAAATGCAGATGAGGCTTCGTTCCCAAGGATGTCATTTGGTCTCATTCCCTATGGACATCAAAATGCAAGCCCTTGCCATGCAGAGTTCTTTCCCATCCGGACACAACACCCCAAGCAAAAAGAAGCAACCACCACACAATCCCGCAGAATCTTTTTTAGATAGTAGTCTCGTAGGGGAGAGGGGTGACGGTCTCGGGGGGGCAGTCGGTGAGAGAGACAGTACGGGCCTCACGGGGAGCGAGGGGCTGGCGCTTAACGGAGACGGTGACACCGTCAGCCTTGGCCTGCTTTTTGGCCGCGGCGTTCGACTTCACTCGCTTCAGGAAGTCCTCTCGCGATCGGGAGGGCTGGATGTGCTCGATTCGGATGTTGATTCGCTTCTCGAGGTAGCGGTGCTTGACCTTCTTGTAGATGATGATGCCGACGGCAGCCTTGGCGACGTTGTAGATGACACCGGTCTTGCCGTGGTAGACCTTGTAGGGCATACTGTTGTCCGTCGTTAGCATTGTTGTTATTTCGCAGATGCCTCGCGGCAAAGTTCGTGATTCGCAAGTTGTTTTGGGGATTCGTCTTACCCCTTCTGAACAGCACCGTTGGTACGGATATCGACGATGTCGCCGACGCTGGGATTCTGTCAGTTTCGTCGTGCGAAGTCGCAGGTCGTTGCAGAACTCACTGGTACTGCTTAAGGTAGGTGTTCAGGGCGATCATGCCCTTCTGGCGGAAGTTCCGGCTGAAGGCATACTAGAAACATCATCAGCACGGCGGCTCGTCGCTTGAATTCGTGATTGAACATACGCGGGTGCCCGCTCTCTTTCCGTATGAGTGACCCATCTCGAATCGTGTGCTGGGGACGCGGGAGGGTTGGGATTAGTGGTCGTGGTTTGGCGAAAAAGATGGTGAAGTCCTTCGCCTTGGTGTTGTGGATTTCGAAGGCGGCTTGTGCGAACGGACCCTGGGATAATCCGACTTTTTTTTCCTGCCCCGGGTAGGGCAAGAACGGATGTGGGTGGAAAAGAGCCCCGTTAGGGTTCTCGAAAGTGCACCCACGTGATCTCTAAACCTCCAAATTTACCTCCCCACAAGTTGGCGATTTCTCCAACTTGTGTGCAAAAGTTCAACTCCCGCCAAACACCCAGGAGCAAGTCAAGTGAGTCCCATCACCAGCGACATTCCAACGCACATCAATTAACAAGCCTTCAGGATGCCTCCTCGCGCGTATTCGAAGACCTCTCGTGTCCCCCGCAGACCCTTCGAGGCTGCCCGACTGTCAGTTATCACCGGCCACTGAATATGAGCTTGTCTCTGTTCAAGTCGATTGTGAATGAAGACTGATACGATAACTTAGTGACTCCGAGTTGAAGCTCGTTGGCGAGTATGGCCTCCGCAACAAGCGTGAGGTGTGGCGAGTCGGTTTGACTCTGTCCAAGATTCGTCGTGCTGCCCGGTAAGCTTCAAACTCCCGCGCACAAGAAATGGGAGGCGGGGAATTCTAACAAGCCATACAGTCAGCTCCTGACCCTCGACGAGAAGGACCCCAAGCGTCTCTTCGAAGGCAATGCCCTCATTCGCCGTCTCGTCCGTGTCGGTGTCCTCGACGAGTCCCGCATGAAGCTCGATTACGTCCTGGCCCTGAAGATCGAGGACTTCTTGGAGCGCCGCCTCCAGACCTGTGTCCACAAGCTCGGTCTCGCCAAGTCCATCCACCACGCTCGTGTCCTGATCCGCCAGCGCCACATCCGCGTCGGCAAGCAGATCGTCAACGTTCCTTCTTTCATCGTGCGTCTCGACTCCCAGAAGCACATTGACCTCGCTCTGTCTTCGCCCTTCGGTGGAGGTCGCCCCGGCCGTGTTCGCAGAAAGAAGGCCAAGGCCGCCGAGGGTGGTGACGATGAGGAGGAGGAGGACGAGGAGTAAATGCACAAAATTATGCATTAACGGTTCTCCCTCGTATCTTAGGCAGCTGGGGATGGAATACCACCCATAGGAAGGGGGTTCTCTTCATAGCTTGCGGCGTTGGCCAGAGGATAAAAATGGAATGATTTCGCCGAACGATAACGACAAGAAAAAACCCAGGTTCCTCTCAACTGTGTACATGAGTTCCCAAAAAATTCCACCATCGTCCAAACGCTTTGCCTCTGCCTGTTCAATGTGAAGTTCCAACTATTACAATTGTTTGTGGTCCTGATTGATGTCTGGTATCCTGCCGGAAAATTTTCTTGATTAAATTTATTAAAAAAGCAGCGCTATGAAAGAAGCTCGTCTGTCCCCAGCATCTTCGCCATAGGATCATTCGTGACCGTCCTTTTCCGCCTGTACTCATCCATCTCCTCCTCTGTGACCCCGTTCATCATTTCCTCTCGAGTCCGTTTTTTCGCCTTGGCGTCGGTCTCGTCGACCTGGTCTGGCTCTTGTGCTGGCGGCTCTTCGTCCTCCGCGGTGTCTGCGATCAGATTCACGCCACTGCGTTGCTTCTCAGCAGCCTCCCAAGCCTCCTTGCCGTCGTCACCAGTGCAGTAGCTGTTTTTCACAAACGAGTGACAGCATGAGTAGCCCCATTTGAAGTTGGCCCACCAGCTTCCCCAGGTGGAGGTATGGTTGTTGATGTACACATCCTCAGCGTACTTTGACTTGGCTTTCTTTCGCGGCGCTCCCTTGATCAGCCCAGCCTCGTCGTATTCCACAAAGGTCTCTGACTCGGTCACGGTCATGTTGCGAAGAGCATCGGGCATCGTCTGCTGCTCGCCTGATCCGTACTTGTCTAGAAGAAGCCTCTCCTTTTCCACACGTTTTGCCTCCGCCTCTTCTCTCTCCTTTTTTCGGTAAAATTCTCCCGCTGTGGGATTGGCCTGGAGATGCTGGCTGGTATCGCCGCTCTTCTCTTGTGCCTCCCAGGCGTACCGCTGGGCGTGCTCAAAGTCGGCTGCCTCCCCGGAACCACGCATGAATCCATCCTCGGCGAATAGCTCGGCGGCCTTGTCCGCCGTGGCGCCGCTGTTGACTAACGTTCTCGTCTTTGGGTCGTATTTTGCGGACTCGAGGTCCAGGTTTACCAGGTATTTGGCAGTGTCTTCTCGGATTCTTAGTTGTCGCGTCGCAGTGCTTTGGTGCTTGCTCATGTCGTTCTCCTCGGCGTACTTGTCACCATCGTCGTTCTCGTCATCACTCCCAGCGGCGGTCTGTGTCTGCTTTCGCAGGTCCTCCATTTGATTGTACTCATCCACCACGCTGCGGTACTCCTTGGCGTCGTACCCGTTCCAGCGATCTCGCTTCGCGTCCCATCCCATCTTGACTTCTTGGATCACCTCGTCGGCTTGAATATCCCTCCCTGTCCATTTGGCGCCCTTGGCTCTGGGTCGGCTCAGGCAGTCCTTCGCCTTGTGTGTCATTGCGCCGCAATTCTCGCACGCGCCTTTTCGGTATTTGGTGGCCGCAGGGCCGGCTTTCCTTCCGCGGTCATACCATTGCGACTTCTCGTCCTTGCCTTCTCGCCGCTGATGCTGGAGATAGTCGGTATCGTCGCCTTCTTCGCCAGCGTAGAATGGCCGCTTGCTGATGAAGGCCGGAATGTAGATGTTTTCCTCCTTGGACGCGGCACCTGCGCCGGAGGGGGGAGGTTTCGGTGGCGGCATCGTGGATGGCGGTTGCGATGAGGCGATGTGGCAGCGGTTGTCGTTTATTGGGGAAGCTTAGAAAGTGAAACGAGGAGGTAGCAGTGCTCTATCAAATGATGTTGCAGAACAGAAGCGCAAAGTTGGAGGAGACGCGGTTTGCAGTATGTAATGTCCTCGACCTGGTCGCGGAAGCTCGCGGCTGAAGGTGCCAAAGTTTCTTGATAAGCTATCTTATCTCCACGTGATCGCATGAAGAGGTCAATTCGCGCGTTGCATCGCCGCTCCCCAAGATTTGAATGCCAACCAAATCTGCGCGTCTTGGCGGTTTCACAAACGAGACCTTGCCCGTGCCTCTTACTACTACAGGAATCGCGGTGTTTGCAAACCTTTTTTGGGTTGATATCCTAAATAAAGGCCTGACCCTCAACGCTAACTTACATCTCCACATCACATCCCACTCGGTCGCCATGGACTCGGCCGAACGCCAAGGTCAAGTCTATTTTCAACGCCGACGACTGCTATCGTTCCCAACAATTCGAGACTTAACGTAACTGAGTCGTTCATAACCGTATAATCCGTACCGCCTTGGAACAGTCGAGCGCTTGGCTTGTTGCACGGTGGGGTTCCCGGCGGCCTGGCTATTGGAGTCCAGAGGGACGGTGCGGACCCTGCTAACATTGATGCTTCTGTTCCGGACGATACGGGCGTAGCGAGGCCTTCGGCAGCAGCCGCCTTAGGGTTGGCCTTCCTTCCCAGCATCCTCATGGAGGGCCACGGTTGGTCTTCATCCAGTGACGCGGGCGGCCTAGTGGACTACAATATTGTCGCCATCCTACAGCTTCTCGGGGGCCTCTAGACATGTCGCAGTAGGGTTGAGTCGCTGAGGTTGATGTGGAAGTCGACCATCTTGGTTCGCTAGTGCTTGCCTAGGCGCTGTTTTTGATTGAAGCTCGAGTCACGTCCCCAGCGCGAGAGCTCCTTACCGAAAGCTTCAAGGCAACATCTGGGAGTAGTTCGCGGACGCGGGCGTTCCAAGCCGGTTCAGCCAGATCCAACAAATTAGGTTGTTATGACCTGTCAGCACTCTTCTGAAGGGCCCGCGGTTCATTTGACATGGAATTTTGGCTCGCGGCGACGACTCTGACCCTCATTGAGTCCGTACGGGAGCCAGAATCGCCTAAATGTAGCATCACCGACTGTTCTTCGTTGGATCCCCTTCTGGCATACCCTGCCTCAAATCGGAGCTTCGTGAATGAGGTCCAATATATTCTTCTTGAACCATTCCCAGTACACGGTTGCCGTCCACAGTCGCAAGTACTCAACAACAGTAGCGATTGCGTAAATACCAGGAATAGACCTAGTTCTGCCGAAAGAGAACTGAAGCCAGAGGACCTGTCACCTGTTAATATCCAGGGAACCTTATGTTGGACGTGATACCTAGTTCGGAGCGAGCGCAGTAATACTCACAGTTTTGCTGCCTTCTCGTGTCGTCGCGGCAAAGCTCCATTGATGGCGCTGAGTGGTAATGACGGGTATTATCCCAAGTTCATCGCACGCAGTCCTCGTGTGTTCCAGGCCTCCAGCTCTTACGAGCAGGAATTCGAGGTAGTTCCACTGAGCAGCTTGCCATGTGCGTATCTGCAGAGCGGCGTTGTCACCGCCATCACTTGATCTCTTAGTCTCTAAGCTGATGGATATCGGCTCAGCTGAAAGGCCCAGATAGGATGTATGATTTGAAATAGCATTGGAAGAGTGCGCTTAGACTCAACGGCCTTGCTACCGTAATTCTTCTTAACGTTGGGGTCTGCTCTAGGGTTCACATAGATGTAAAAGTCAACGAGCTTGGATCTTGTTGGAGTAGAGAGGTACTCCTTGGTGATGGAGGTAGTGTGGCTGTTTGTGATTAGTATGGTATATTGTTATTACATGTGAATATGACGAGTTAATACAGTGACATATCACGACGGGTCTCCTGGATACTGTCTTCAAAACGCTGACCCCACGACCACACAGATCGGCCCTTTCTAGGCTGCCCGTTTCCAGTGAATTTCGTCGACCGTCCTTCCCACTTCTCCCACCACTCGAGTGGCAAGGGGCCAAGAGCATCAACCCGATCGCTTGTGGCATCATCTTGGGTCAATAGGAAGCTATCAAGCAACGACCTTTGACCAAGAATTGCCCAAATTGTGCACGCAAGACTCCAGATGTCAGATGCAAAAGACATAGGCTTTGTCCGCTCAAAGTGAGCTTCTGGTGGCCGGATCTCTAGCGGTGCGTAGGACTCGAATCTCGAATCTTGCGAGGGGCTGAAGGCTACCGCAAAATCTGCGAGAAGGAGTCTTGATTCAGATAGTGAAATCTCCTCGCTTGCTTCTCCAAGCCAGATGGAGGAGAAGACTTGCTCAGGAACACCTGTTATTAGTGGCTTTCTGTCAACTCGGAAGATAGGCTCGGGATTTGGGGGCCCAAATTTGTCCTATAGCTGCTTGTCTGAAAGCTGGTCGAGGGTTGGCGGTAATTGAAGAAGCAAATTCCCTAGACATTTGTGTGTTAATGGAGCTATTAAAATAACTATGTATAGCACAGGAACGGCAGAACAAGAAGGACGTGAAGATCAGACACAATGTAGAGAGGGTGCTAAGACTTACCCCCCATGGAAATATCCCTGGCCATGAACGTATGCCACCGCTAAAGCGAGTTGTGCAGCAAGAGACCGGGCAACTTGGAGCTGAAACATACCAGAGTTTGATACCTCTTTCGTGTCGGCAAGACTGCATCTTGCTGGGATAGTGGCAAAGCAAGGATGGGTTCCATTTGTGCCACAAATATTGAAACGATCAAGTATCGGAAGAATAAATGCCCTGCCACGAGTTTTATCTTTCAGAGAAAGGTTGGTGAGTTGAGTTAGGATATCGCCTTCTTTCTGGCCCGCCCACTTTGATGGCGACATACTTCGAATGCCTTTCATCCTGGGCAAGCCAGGTCGTCGAGTAAGTGCCGTATCCGAGCTTGTGCACTACGCGGTATCGCTTATGAAGGCGATCGCCTATTTTAATCGGATGGTAGCCCCCAGGTTGATAACCCTCGAGTCTTTCGACGTCGTCGACGTGCTGGAAGAGAAAGCGTGTTGTTGGCGTCGTTGGGCGGGGGACAACTGGATCGATTTCGGTGACCTTGAAGCCAATTTTGGGGCAGAGGCGACGGGGAAGCGCAGTCGGGATTCTCATTCGACCGGCTTCGCGGCTCAATGCACCTTGTTATATTTAGTGCTGATGCCTTCGCTGAGTTCGCCCACCGTGAAGTAAAAGAACGGTGTTTGGCAAATGTGGGAGATGGCGGTAAGCGAGAATCTTGGTTGGAGTTTTGGCGTTGGGAAAAATAACACGCGACATATTAAGGTAGACAACAGGCTGCCATCACGCCATGGAAATTCACCGAGACACGGAATTCGTCCGGCGTATATATTTGGAGCGTTACTTACATCTGGCAATCCTTTTGCTGGTCAGAAGTGCCAGCCGTTGGTAAATGCCCATGTCTCCAGTAGAGGATGGCTTGGAGAGGAGCGTCGTCTTACTCACCTTACTCCCTCAATTCAAGTCGGACAGCCAGCAGTTTTGTATATTGACTCTTTGATAATGAACGAACTGGTTTTAACTTCCAACTGTCTAAGTATAGTACTAAGGATAGAATAAATACAGTACCATGGGTAGAGCTCGAAGCATCGCGTCAGATTGTACAGAATTGGCCCAAAGGTGACTTGCTAGCTGGTGGCCCCGTACGTTCCGAATGTTCCTCGCTAAGTGTTCGCCTTAGCACCTTGTATGCGAGCCCAGGGCGGTAAATTGCCCAGATTACTCGAACCGACCGTAGCGATGCAGTCGAAGTCGGCTAGCTTCAGGCAATCCGCGTGCTAGAGGAGGATATTGGCCGGCCTTAAATCACCATGAACTAGGCCCAATGACTCTAGCCATGCGATAGCAGCAGACAGCTCCTTGGCCCATTGCTCAATTTTATGGACTGGCTCTAGCCGAAGCATCTATAGACATTTGTGGTTCCTGTAGTCACGTCACCGGTTGTTGTAGATGCGCTAGTCCAGAGAGCCTCCAGACATGAGTTGGAGGAAGTTGAGTCCCGGAAGCCCGAGGAAGCTTTGGATCAAGTACGGGGAAGAGCCACGTCGCTCGAAGAGGTCATATGTGTCGGTTTCTTTTTTGAACTCCTTCAGACGGTCTTTGCGGACTTCCTGTGGACGATATCATGGTCGACTTTGAAGACCCATCCAGTGGCGCCCCGAGAAATGAGGTTGAACTTGGTTATGCATGATGGCAGTTCGTGAGGAACCATGTTCACCACCCATGTAGGGAACAAAATGGCTGGACACCAAACTGGAGGATATATGACAATGCATTCATATGACGGGCGAGAGCATTGATTCAGGATGGAGAGCGAGCTGTCTCAAGAACACTACCGGGATGTGGGAAAATGTCACTCCGCGATCTGGATCCGTTAACTGCTGCCGACAGCTGAGAGGTCCAGTATCGCAATGTGTTCTCCGCACAGTCCATCTCAGATGCTGCATCTTCACATATTGCCGGCAGTGGCCACAGTTATCCCATTCCAGAAAAGCCACAGGCTCGTCAAAGATATGTGTAACTTGCGATCAGTTGCCTGCTCTCGCATCACATCGGACAGACGAGAGATATAATATAAAGCGGTCGCTCCTTTTTGGATCAGTGAGAATGGGCCTTGCTGAAGTCTGGATCTTCATTTCAATTGACGGATGATTTGGTAGGAATTGATGTCAAGTTCCTAGGGAAGCCACGCCCTTTTAGATTTGGTGGTGCACTGGATCTGTAAGCAACCCTTCTCGTCTACTTGCGTGGCTTCTCGTTGCAGCCGCCTCAAATCACGGATCACCCATTTACACTGGGCACGGGTAAGGCTTTACAATGATACAAAGGCTGTCAAGGATTCTACACGGAATCGGCTTTCGCTGTCGAAGCTTGGGCGTCGATTGACGAGTGTCTGGTTTGACCTCGTGAGAAGACAAGACTGTGTAAGATGCTCCATTCCGAAACGGACGGGAAGGGCATCTTGCAACAGGGGCCCTCCTCACGTCCATAGTTTGGACTGACGAATGACTTCGATCACTGCTATACAACAGAACCGCCGTATCGCTCAATTCATCTCCGGAGTAGTCCTTCCGTAACCCGCGTCTTTGTAGGTGTCTGACAGGTTACTAGAACAGGGTGACGTCGATTTACAACCTCGTTCAGACGCAAATTAGGCCCAACGTGCGGACGAAGCAATCTGGCCAAAGTAGGTAACTCGGTACGGCATCTGAACATGTCTTATTCCCTCTCTCTGCCTACCTTAATGTCTCGGCTCTGCAGTCGGCGTTTGGCTGGGCAATTGGCTGGCAGATAGACGTACACCGGCGGGCTCGTTTCCCCTCTTTTTGCTTCTTCTTTCCTCCTCCTTCCCCTCTCATTAATCGATCCCTTCCAACTCAGACTACTGCAGCAACTCAGCCTGTCAGCACATTGATTGAGCATGCATGTTTGCCTTGGCGAAAGCGGAGATACCGCAGCTTGTAGTTGAGAGATGGGCCGGTTTTCCGAGGTTGGGTGGCTGGGACACTGACCTGCTGACGTCCTGTCTCGCTCGGTCCGATGCAACCATGTAGGTAGGCTATTGCATTCTGTGGTTTTTCTTTTCTTTCCTTTCTTTTGGACCTTTTCTTTCTTTTTCTCTCAGTCAATGCCGATTAGCTTTGTCTCCCTCTCACCTCTTCCTAGTTTTAGATGTGACAGGTAATTTATGACTTCTCGAGTCACAGAAAGCGACAGTTTCAGCACACGAACTACTTACTACTGCGTAGAAAAGCATTGGTAAACAAAGGGAGACTTACCGATGGCCGCGGCGTCTTTGATCCAGTTGTCAATGAAGAGAGGCTTGCTGCATAGTACATACAGTACGAAGTACGACATGGTAGGATTGCATGGACAATCACATTCCGTGCCGCCAGCGGGCGGCCGGGGACAGATCCCCACAACGTCGTCATGTACGAATACTTCAGACCAACAAGATTGATGAGGTGATGAATGACAGCATGTCTGAGTCGAGAATAGAAAGGATCTGTGCGCAGCCGGGCCATTCTCTCGAGAGTGTCGCAGTCACAAATCACAAAAAAAGAAAAAAAGAAGGCGTCGGAGACGGGCTGATTGCTCCGTTGCATCACGACCGGGCTGGGATCGAGATTCAACCAACAAACCCCTTGCTGTTGGATTTCCCGTTCGAATGTGCAGCCTCCCCAATGTGCAGCCAGTCAAGCTCGACAAAAGAGAACATCATTCCGGGAATTTGAGGCGGGGTCCAGGCGGTCTAGATTGCCATCCTGGCTTCTGTGCGCGCCGCTGCCTTGATTGTTGTCCGCGCAGAGACGAGGCCACGAATCGGATGCTGCCGATGATGCGAGACAAACTCAAGCCACGTTTCCGAGGCCTTCCTTGACGGAGATGCGTTTTCCCGGATGATCCAGTACCGACCGAGTTGCGGTCAGCGGCTTGAAGCAAACATCTTATATTCCACAGCTTTCGGAGAGGGACGTTAGGTCTATCAATCACCCATCCTCAGAACCCCCCCTAATTCGTCTCCTTCATACTGATACTGATACTGAACCGCAACTATGGAAACTGCATCGCTACATTTTCGCATTCTTTACCTTCACCTCTCTGATGTTGGGAAGCTCCGCTTGCACCAATTGGCCACAGAAGAAGACAGGGAACTCGCCAATGTGCTCTTGGCTCGAGGTAAGCGCCTTGCGTAACCCTCGTTGAGATTCCGGACTGACCATACCCAGCGGATAACAATCCCGATGTGCCCACCAATGGGGAGCTCGCGATGTGGCTTTTAGCCCACGGAGAAGATGAGACTATAAGTGACCCCATTGAGGGTTTCGCCATCTACCACGTGGAAGATGTCTTCTTCGACGTGCACGCTTTCGAAATTTCCACCGCGTTGCGTCGCTTACAAACACTGGAGCAGCAGCACACGCTTCGCACCCCTGAGAGAACCCCGGAGCTAACACCGGACCCTCCGGACAACCCTCCCTCTTCACCAACTGAATCCCATCAGCCTGATCCGGTCCCGGCGCCGCCCTCGGAGGAGCCTTTGGCCAACGGGAGCCGAGATGGCTGTGACTTGTGCTGGTCCATGGGAATAGGCTCCAGGCCAGCCCACAGTCTCGACGATGGGCCATGCCAGAGTTGCGTTGAAGCTGGCATCTTGGGCCGCCCCTGCCGCCGCAACAAGAAGACAAGCCCCAGGGCTAGGAATGATACTATAAGGGTGACCAAGAGAAGTTCTCGTCGTTCGTGAGGAGGCGCCATGGTAGGGGGTTTGGGTGACGGAGGGGATATGCAGTGTATCTGCTTGATTGTAACCTATTCGGGATACTTGGGTATTAAGGTGTGCAACCTGATTAGTTAACTACTTGGTTAGTCGATCGCGTTTAAGTGAAACTTTACGAGAACCTGATGCCACCGGAAAAGCGGCGTCCTGGCGGTAGGTAAAGCCGTTGACTGCTTCAGCCTAGATAACCCTCTCTCTTCCTCTCACACACACACTGCAGCCCCCATCCCTCCGGGAGTCCTCCGGAGGCGACTGCGTCGAGCCCTCCTCGCTACGTACGCTCGATGTATTAGCAATTGAATAGATACATACTAGCTAACTCTAACCCGAGCCCTACCCCTACCCCTACCCCCTAGCCCTGACCCCTAAGAGCTGCTTGGTCTTTGGCTGCTTGCTTGCTGTTTAGTCGCTTGCATCTGCGCACTCCTGACAGCGACAAAGCTGCTCCAACCAAACAAAGACCCGGCGCATTCCCTCATGCAATCATCCATTGTTACCATTTCAACGGCCACGGACCACCCGCGACATCAATCATGCTCAGCTCTTTGTTCTTCCTGCGACCTGCAACATAAGTATCAAGTCCTTTCCCTTCATCCCATCGCAATCAAATGCCCTTACCCGAGACTCTCGACCCCCCCCCCCCGTTTGAACATTCACTTGCTGTTTGAACATTCGCTCGCTGTTTGAGAATTCACTCGTTGTTTGAACATTTACTCGCTGTTTGAACATTTACCCGCCCTTTGAACATTTTTAAATATTCTCCCTTTCCGCCCTCCATGGCTCCCGCCAAACTTCCTCCCGTCAAGAACAACGAAAAGCGGCGACCTGGAACCATCGTCAAGAAGTCCAGACAGGCCACTGCTTCTCGAAGCAGCCGGCGGTTGCAGGGAAAGCCCCCGGAATTCGTAGAAGCCCAGCCAAAGCCCGTCCAGGCTTCCCAATCGTCTTCTACCTCTTCTGCATCCATCCTTCCGCCAGTCAGTCCCCCAAAAAGGCCTTCCCGAGACGCTAGCTCCGAGGCCGACGAGCCACAAGGCGAGCCACCTTCGAAAAAGGCCCGAAGAAGCACTCATCGCTCTCCCTCGCCCGCCGAGAAGCAGTTGCCAAAAGACGCTGAAGCTGGTGTCACAGCCGACGAACAACAAAGCAAGCCACCTTCAGGACAAGTCCAAAGAAGCACCCATCGTTCTCTTTCGCCTACCGAGAAGGAGTTGCCGAGAGACGCTGAAGCTGGCGACCATCCTGAAAGCCCCCCGAAACTGGCCCAAGAACCGCCTCTGCTTTCTGAAGAGAATTCAAAGGCACTACAGTCTGTCTTCGAGCAAGTCATGGCCATGGAAACCCCGGAGTCTCGCCCACCGACCGCGACCAGAACCCCAACGGAAGTCCGGACGGGTCCAACCCTACGTACGACCAGCACCCCTGGTCAATCCTCCTACCGCTTCCAGAATCTTGCGGCTGGCGGAATCCGGTTCTATGTTGAGCCACCCGGCGATGTCGAAATCGTTATCAAAGAAGTTGTCGACGCCAATATGCCTGAGCACCGCGGAGCCGAAATCCGTGCTATCGCTGAAGTGTTCCACCAAAGCTGCCTTGAAAACGTCAAGTCTCCGACTGGCAAAGATGACTTCCTCACTCCACTCTATACTGCCATTGATGCCTTGCGCCCTGCGAATATGGCTATCAAACAAAGGGTTCCTTGGCGACTGGAGCTTAAGCCACTGGCCCACAAGCCGCGTTTCACCACGAGCTACCGCATGGCCCCCCCCGAACTCGTCAGCACACCGAGTCTACCGGCCGAGCTGCCCGCTGACTTGGAGGAGAGATTTTACTGTTCTAAGATCAAGACCCCTCATCCCGACCTCTTTGTTGGCATACAGGTAGAGGGTCTTATCTCTGCTTTGTCGTCAGAGCATCTGGACAATACCGAGGCCCGTGAATTCATTCGATGGATTCAGGAAGATAGGGTGCAGCACGATCCAGACGGGCCCTTTGAGCTAATTGTACTTCTGTCACCCGCCAAGCTCGCCTCGGGCCTCGGCTTCCCATTTCTTATTATTGAGGGCAAGGCCTACTCGACTGGCCAACAACTTTTCGAGGCAGAGAATCAAGCGGCGGTTGCATTGGCTTGTGCGCACAAGATCTTGTTCTGCTTGGATTCCGAAGCCCGTTATGGGGAACAGACAGAGAACACCCTACCCCGAGTCTTGTTCTCCCTCACCACGCAGGGCCCTGTTCACGAGCTCTGGGCTCACTGGACTGTGGTCAGGGGTGGTCGCCGCGCATTTGAATCGATGCTTTGGGGCAGCTGGAATACAGTGCTGCGAGATCGCGCAGAGGAGTTTATTGTGAAGCTCAACAATGTGCTTGTTTGGGGTATGGGGCCGTTTATGGAGTCGGTGGTAAAGAATCTTGGGGAGATCGCAAAATAAGCTGCGGCTTGAGTTGTTTATATGGTAACCTAAGGGCTTGTAGATTAGCTGTTGTTTGCTGTTATATTTCTGTTCTAGTATTGACAAGAGTGTATTCAAATTGCAATGTCTTGGCCCGTACTCTGGGGAAGAAATTCGGCTGACCCAGCGTTCTGTCGTCCCGCCTAACGAAAAACAAATCGTTTAACACAACTAAATTCGTTGTAATCTTCCAGCCGACCTCCCCATTTACCGGCGGTAAGCTTCATCCGCGACGACAGCCGATGATGGAGTCTCGGAAGCTGTTTTTTCGACTGTCTGTGTGAAGGCGGATGTGAACATAGGCAATCAAGTTCGGCAATTCGAAATACTGCAGCATCTGCAAGCTGACCCTCCCTGGGTTATACGCCGCGAGTATTTGATTGGGGGGGCAAGGTGAAGCCTCGGGGTGTGATACTGGACGCCAGCGTCATCGAAGCGAGTGCTGCTTGTCATGGTAGGCGGCGAGAGCCCCTTGTAACTGACGGATGATGAGGAGCAGTCTTGATCTTCGGTAAATACGCACTAATGCCCCCTTCTCTCACGTCAGCAGGATGATTGATGATTGGGACGGCACGCCCAAGTACCCGGTTTGCCTCCTCCGACTCGACCGGGTCGGTCTGTGAATAAGACTGCCTACTTTGAGCACGGCACGGTCTGAACGAACGTTCTCGACTGAGAGTATTGTTTTACCTGTGGACCAACCAAGTCAAGTCGGAGTCCTACTGATCCATGCCTTGCGACTTTGCAAACATAAAATGGGCGGTTGCATTGACAATTCTTGTCGGAAGCAACTCAACAACTTTCAGAAATCCGGTATTCTCGATCCGATTCAACCCGCCCGACTCGACGCCCCCTCGGCTGGAACGTTGAGTTCCTGGAAGGACATAGCAAGGTTCCCGTTGCCGGCACGTTTTACCCCGAGCGCACGGAAGTCTTGATGACGTTCCGCGACGTGCTCGACGACGTGCGACCGTGCTTGGACGTAAAACTCGAGAAGCCTGACACTGGCAACCCTGGGGGCGGACGAGATCCTTGGAATGACCTGGCCGTTGGCATCGCGGGCTTGGTCAACGTACCTGAGAACGACCAGCAGCTCCTCTGGCATTCGACCACTCACGCACCCGGTCCTGCACCCGGGAAAGTTGAACCCGCCAGCTCTGACACAGTTGACGGTGAAGTTGACGGGACTCGCGACCGAAAACGCCAGCGGGTGGGCTCTGGGAAAGAAAACGTGGCTCCGTCTCCTCGCAACAGCCACGAGGGCTATGGCGCGCGCTGAGATTGCGGGAGGTTTCTAGCAGATTGAGCTTGGAGTTCGCCAAGGTCACAGAACGCTCGAGTTAAGTGTGAATTGAGTTGAGTTGAGGCTCCTATAGTCACTCTTTCAATTAATTCCCACTCGTTTATCTCGTGTAGCCTAATGCCACATTTGCTCTCACCCAATCAACGCAACTGCAGCTTTCACCTCTGACCCGAATAACAAACCGGGTTCTCTCCTCCACGTCCATGGTGTTTCTCCTGGCATCCACTGTCGTTTATCTGTGTTCCCCTCCTCCTCGGCGCGAGATGTACCGACAGGTCCTGGAATACCAACGGAGGCTGTATTGGTGCATTGGTGCTGTGGAGACTGTGGCATTGCTTCATTCGCACAATGTCATCCAGGATGACATACAAAGCATAAGAATACGCTTAACTGTACAATTCTAGAAGTATAATGGTCACAAGTGCCATTCCAGGCATGGGATCCTTCATGCGAGGTTCTACTCTTTGCCCTTGTCTCCCGTCCCTTCTGACCCCTCGACTTCAACCTTCACATCGGCCGACCTATGATATCCATATGTCGTTCGCTTTAACGACTGGAGCAAGGACTTCAACCACAAATCTGATCCAGTTGACCAACACCCTGTTTACACCGCCCCCACTAAAGTTAACTTTGGCCCCGATCGCCATCATCTAGTCTAGCGTCCTCCGTTCTGTTCCCACGAGCCTCTAATTATTCTCCTTCCGGCTTGTGTCCCGGTCTCCACCACCGGCCCGTTGATCCGATCCCGTTCTCCACTCGCGACATCCTCCGGTTCCGTTCTCCGTCGGCTTCATCTCGTTCTATTCTCCGGATCGCGAAAGGACTCATTTTGCCTGGTTTGTTCCAAAGGGCTAGGTCTGTCGATGCCCGCTTGTCCTGTCTATTTCAATGTGTTTTTGCCTAAGGCTCTGTATTCTTGTCATTGGGCTGCTGGTGCGGCGCTTCAGAGAGAAGAACTGCGACTGTTGTAGAAGATGCCTCCGGCGGCCGAGGTGCTAGCAGGCATTTGTGTTGACAATTGACACCTTTTTGTCTCTCGGATATGTCGTGAGTTTTGCTCATGGCGATGTAGTACTAAGTCGAAGCGCTCAGTAATCCGGCGTCTAGTAATCCGACATCCAGGATAGGTACATGGCCCCCGTTTCTAGTTCCAGCTCTATTAGAATAGGCATTAACTCACGTACAGGTGATAGCTAACTCAGGGTATTGCTCGGTAAGTCCGAAGGGTTTCAATTCTTTCCAGTGCTTCTACCAGTCAGTTCCTTCCTTGCCTTGTGCCTTGACTATGTATAATGTGCAGTCCATCGTCGCTTTATGGCAAATCACGGAAAGAGAAGACGTAACATTCACTACGTGCCATAACTCATACCATATTGATTCACAATAACTATAGTCTAATGAAATTCCTTGAAAAAAATAATGTGTATGCTAATCCTATCCTAAATACTATCCCTAATCCTAGCTAAGCTTAGCTAACCTACACTAACCCTAACCTCTATTCCTAAACCGTGTTCTTACAAACTTAGAATAGAAAACAGAGGTACCGTTATGGTTCTGCCTGGTGTGACCCCTACTTAAGTAGCTGCTGACCTGGGCCGCGACATTAGATACCAACACTTCAAAATAAGTATCCAACTACAGGGTCACAAGATGCCTCGCGTGAGCAACTCAAGCACCGACGTGATCCTGCCCATGCGGGATCCGTACATGGATCAGATCACCGACGGCACCAAGAACTACGAGTTCCGCAAGTACTGCCTAAAACCCGGCGTCAAGCGAAGATCTGGAAGTATGTTTAACTGGCTATAGATCTGGTTCTACCGCACCGCACCGCATTCAGCTCCGACACACATTTGCGAGATGCTCCCCGCGCGCAGTCGAAATCCCGGCAATGCTCCCCTTGAAGAGAACGGCCTAGGGGGACTGTAAGATGGATGGTACACTAACCTGCACCTATTTTTGTTGATGAGAGATGTTCTGTTGATCTCCCCAGGTACGAGATCTTAACTTCATTTTGCTTATGACTGGTGTGTATAACTGATGTCACTAATGGGTAGTTAGAAAAAGCGGAGAAGAAGACTGAAGAAGATGCATTCAACCTGCCTTGGCTGTTGCAAAGGGATAGAGGCCTTAGAAACGGAGTGTGACGATCGGGGCAGTGGCGGGGAACACGGAACTTCTACATACTCCGTAGATAATCTCCTAATCACCGCGGCCCCTTGGCCTTGGGGATCTGCGTTCACAGACATGGGTCAGCGACAATCGATCAACCTGATTTCTGCTATAATTATAACAAGCCATAGCTACCTAGCTATCTGTTTCAAACACCCTGCACTTGTCTTCCACGTCGTTCCAGCTTCCTGTTTGCATTGGTTCGAGTCCGCGATTTTGCAGACCTGGTCTGCGCGTCGGTGAATTATCTCACTGTCCTCGGATTGATGATGGTACCACAAATGAGTGGTGTTTCGGTTGACAACGTCTTTAAGAATGGTCATACATCATAGCCCGTTGATATCTTCCACCGCCTTGAGCTCCTCTTATGGCTCAAATCCGATCCCCCACATTATCGCGTAGGAAATGGTCAAGTGCGTTCTCGTTCGCTTTCAATCGTCGGATATCCTTATCCCAAGCAGGCAAGGAAACTTTCTGTGGCCTGCCTTCGCGTTGCATATCCCGTTTGATGCATTGGGAAGGGAACGGAATTGCTCTATAAGTAGTCTCTGCTGTGTCTAATACCTTGGTTAACTTACTAGAATTAAAGTTAGACAGGCTACCTTCCTTACTGGTACTAACGTTGTACAGTCCGTTGCAAAAGTTCCGACAACGCCCGGATCCACCCGAATTTCCGTGATAACACTACAGTCTTTGACCAGCTACTATGATCTCAATTAAAGTCATAGAAAATCATAGAATAGATTAATTTAAAGCCCAGAAGCTAGAGATTACTATGACTTATATCAATACTTTGTGTACCAGCCATTTGCCTCCACAACCGCCTGCATCCGCGCAGGCATCGAATTTATGACGTTTTCGAATACCTCTTCTTCAATCTCTGCCCACAGCTCGATCGCAGCCTCAATTAAAATATCCAAAGCCTCAGCATTCTCAGGAAGTCCTGCCAGATGAGGGTATCGCTTATAGATCCGCTCTTTTAGAATTGCCCATAGATTTTCAATAGGATTAAGGTCAGGTGAATAAGGCGGCCAAGATGGCAGGAAAACGCCCTCTCTTTGGCAATAGCTGCGTAACCACCTTTGTATGATACGGGCTTTATAAGTTGGTCCGTTATCATGCTGAAATGTCATTCCATCCTCGATGATTTCTGGAAGATGAGTCTTAAGGCATTCCAAGATAATCCGTCCCGTAACGCCGTTACGCTTAGAAGCTGGGTCTCCATCTAAAGGGACTAAAGCTGTAGCCCTTTCGAGGCAGAATGCAGCAAAAAACATCTTAGAATGCCTTGTCGGCTTCCGGCGAGGCTATATATACTTTTTCTTAAGTCTCTCGCCCTAAAGGGCGGTCAGTAAGATAGTCATAAGATCGAGGGTTTGACTTACATATCGGCAGAAAACCCACTTCTGTTTGTCACCGTCAGTGCGATCAACCGAGACCTCATCAGAGAAAAATCCAAGTATGCCAAAAGCTAGCATCTTCATTGACGTATTGCTGTGCGAAATCCAGGCGTTTTTGGGCCACAGCTGGGCTCAGAAATGGCCGTCGAAGTGAGAGGTGGTGTTGGACGCCCTGTTTACGCAGCCATCGCGTTAGGGTCGTCTTATGACAGCGCAGACCGGTCAGATCGAGGATTTCTGTAGATGTGATAAAAGGGTCTTGATCGATGATTCTAAAGATATGATTTTTATCGCGGGTTGATATAATAGTCGGGCGCCCAGAGCGCGGATTGCTCTTAGCACTTTTCTGCTCCTTGTACCGCCGGACAACGCCAAATATCGCATGTTTCGTTATGCCCTCTTCCTCGGCGATCTGGGCGGCTGGAACACCAGAATTATATTTATATACTATCTTCGTGCGTTTATGAGGACTGTGATGAGATTTGGCTCTGACCCGAGGCATAATGATTGAGCTGTTATAGATTGAAGTTGTTGATGTTAGGAGGAATGTCCGTGGTCGCGATCGTAAGAAGCGGGGAAATCGGGATATTGTCGGAACTTTTGCAACCCCACTGTAGGCCAATTAACTAACTTACAGGTTTCCAGGCGCCAATGCATCCTGCCTGATAAGCGTCCTTATCTCCACGTGACCGCGCGTAACTGGAACATCAGCCAGGGCGTCACAAGCGCGTCGGTCGCATCCGTGACGCCGCGAATTGAGTTCCCTCTTCAACGACATTCTCCTAGGACGAATGCACAGATCCGAGTCCTGTCGAAGAGAGCCTGATGGAGCCAAAGGACGAATGCCATGGACTTGTTCCGGGTCAGACTAAACTGCATCGATCACTACCAGGCCACGCCGACCCTTTATGACCCCCAGCTGCGCAACGATGTGCGGTTGTCACAAATCGCGAAGGGACCCAGAGTTCCCGTTATCAGAGTCTTTGGATCTACTGAGACGGGGCAGAAAGTCTGCGCGCACATCCACGGTGCTTTTCCCTATCTTTACGTGGAGTACCAGGGTGGCCTGGATCCTGATGAAGGTTAGTTTACCAGGATTCTAGCAATCCCCCTATCCTCGTTTGTTACAAAGTACTGACTGCCCATCTCATTCAAGTGGGCGCCTACATCTATCGCCTTCACCTCTCCATCGATCATGCTTTAGCCGTCAGCTATCGGCGTGACCAATATGGCGACAACGCGAGATTCGTCGCGAGAATCACTCTCATCAAGGGGGTTCCATTCTACGGCTTCCACGTCGGCTACCGATTCTTCCTGAAGATCTACATGTTCAACCCCATTGTCATGACGAGATTGGCCGATCTTCTCCAACAGGGTGTCGTCATGAAGCACAAGTTTCAGCCCTATGAGGCCCATCTTCAGTACCTACTGCAGTTCATGACGGACTACAATCTGTACGGGTGCAACTATCTTGATACATCAGCTACGCGCTTCCGGTCTCCGGTTCCCGAGCATGACCAAGATTCAAACTCATCGCATCTCTGGCATAGCCAGTCCATACCACCCGAGCACATCACCGACATGACTACCCTTCCTAGAGTCAGCCAATGCTCGATCGAAGTGGATCTCTGTGTCCAGGACATACTCAACCGAAAGCAAGTCAAGGAGCGGCAATTGCATCATGATTTCATCGAACGTGTCAAGCCTCTCTCAAACGATCTGAAGTTCGTGCACAGCATGGCAGGTCTATGGAAGGATGAGACGAAGAGGCGAAAACGCGGCATGCCACAACCGAACCATGGCAGTAGCCCATTCCCCCCGGAAGTCCTCGTGTCAATGTCTGCTGATCCTCGACAATCACAGCCACAGGGCTGGATACACGAGGAGGAATATCGAGATCAGATTCAAGATCTCATCACAGTCGAGAAAGGCGCAGACAAAGCTGCCAAACTCGGCTATGAAAGCTTTGCAAAGCCGCTACCCTTCGAACACACCATCAAAACCGCTCTTGAATCTGTCGAGGACCTTTTCCCATCAACTCTCATGCCGGCTCTGGGACTTCCATCAGGTCTGGATGAGACCGGACAAGACCCAGCAAGTAGTATTGAAGTCGACGAGAGAAAGGTTCTCCAAGTCGGCGAGGGTCATGATGAATGGTTTCCAGATGATTCAGATGAGGAAGCGATTACAATGATTGTGTCAATGGAGAAGAAAATCGCTGAGGCGTCTCGAAATCCTCAATATCAATCCACTGAGGATGACCTGGATGCCTCAAGCGACTTGGATGAACCTTCAGTTCTTGGCGTCTGCCAAAGCGGCCTAAAGACTGGCAAACTTCCAAGCATTCCACTCACCCATGATCTCATTGATACCGCAGAGAACGAGGGTTTGATCGGTCGAACGTCGAAAGCAACTCAGTCAACTGCTTTGGATAGAACGGCACTCAAGCGTTCTATGTCGCAGCCATCGTCGACTCAGGCTCCTCCCAAACGAGTTAAACTTGATGAACGACTGTTAGCGGGAGATGAAGTGGTCCCCCGGATTGAAGAAGGACTCCTGCAAAAACCAAGCAACTTCAAGCCCAAAGAACCGAGCGCGCTTAATCGTTCTTCGTTGGGGAGAATGCCAACTCCTTTGCACAAAGAAACAGCAAGTTCCAACCAGACCCTAAACTTCAGCATTGTCAAGGATGTAAACGACCCCAGTATGAAGCTCAGACTCAGCCAGAGGAGCCAACTGTCGTCTTCTCAGCAGAGCAATGACAACGGACCCCAAAAACATGTTTCCTTCGATCCTGGCACCTTTTTATCAGCTGGTGCAGTATCTGAATCTCAGCCTGTCCTGTTTTCTTCTCTAGCATCATCTAGCCTCGGTTTCGACGACAGTCTGCAGGCAAAAGTCCAACGAGCTATCGGGGCATTGTCAGGCTCCCAAACTCTTGTCTTATCATCACTACCTCCTTCCGCGTCAGCCGTTGCAACCTCCCTCAAAGAGCATCTTCTCCCAGACGTCATCTACCAGGATGCCTACTACAGCAAAGAAAAGGATGTCCCTGGTCGGACTCGGGAATATGCAGGGCGGGAGTTCCGACTTGAGAGCACTACACTTCCCTTTCTCCCTAAATTTGATCCGACAGCGGCATCTCCAGCGGGGTATGGACTCAAACAAGATCCGACCCCTGATAAAGTGGGAGCTAGTCGTGAGTATGAGCGGCAGAGCAGGAACTGTACATGGAGAAGCTGGGAACCTGTCAATCTACCGCCCACTTACGACGACGTGAACACCTGGTGGCGTGAAAAGGAACGACGCGCGACTAAGGAATCGACATCCAGCTACTTGGCGACTCCGAAGCAATACCTCTCGCAGATCGAAGGTCCGACGCTTAAGAATAAGCACGGATTCAAATATACGCAGGCGAAAAAACTAACGAGCGTCGAGCACGAAGCTCAGTATATGAGCACGATGAGTTTGGAGATTCATGTTAATACCCGGGGCAAATTTGTTCCAAACCCCGAGGAGGATGAGGTTCAATGCATGTTTTGGGCTCTGAAGTCGGACGAAACAAGACTCAGTAGCCAGAATCTATCGGACCCCATCCAGTCAGGAATCCTCGTGATGTCGGAGGACTCAGACTTACCACGGCTTATGCAGCGTCAGACAACGGCAGAAGTTGTCGGGGAGAAGTCTGAGTTGAACTTGATGGTCCGGATGGTGGAGATTGTGAGAACTCATGATCCCGATATTTTGACGGGGTACGAAGTTCATGGCAGCTCATGGGGATATTTGATTGAGAGGGCGAGACTCAAGTACGACTTCAACCTGTGCGATGAGTTTTCCCGAATGAAGACCGAATCGCATGGGAGATTTGGCAAGGACAACGACCGCTGGGGCTTCAACACCACGTCCACCATTCGAGTCACGGGAAGGCACATGATCAATATCTGGAGAGCCATGCGAGGCGAACTGAATCTTCTTCAGTATACAATGGAGAATGTCGTGTGGCACCTTCTTCACCGTCGGATCCCTCACTACGCCTGGAAGACTCTAACGGCCTGGTACAAGAGCGGCAAACATCGGGACCTGAACAGGTTACTCCGATACTACCAAAGTCGGACGAGGCTGGACATTGAAATCCTTGAGGCTAATGAGCTCGTCTCGAGGACAAGTGAGCAAGCTCGCCTCCTCGGGGTGGACTTTTTCTCGGTTTTCTCGCGAGGATCCCAGTTCAAGGTTGAGTCGATCATGTTCAGAATCGCGAAACCAGAGAACTTCATCCTCGTTTCGCCCAGCCGAAAGCAGGTCGGTGGCCAGAATGCTCTGGAGTGTCTTCCTCTAGTCATGGAGCCTCAGAGTGCTTTCTACAATAGCCCGGTCCTCGTGCTGGACTTCCAGAGTCTGTATCCCAGCGTCATGATTGCGTATAACTATTGTTACTCTACATTCTTGGGGCGAATAACAAATTGGAGGGATATGAACAAGATGGGCTTCACAGAGTACAAGCGCCAGAAGGGTCTCCTGGCGTTGCTGGAAGATTACATCAACATTTCACCTAACGGAATGATGTACGCGAAGACGGAGATCCGCAAGTCTCTCCTTGCCAAGATGCTCACGGAGATTTTGGAGACGCGAGTCATGGTCAAGAGCGGCATGAAGCAGGACAAGGACGACAAGACCCTCCAGCAGCTACTCAACAACCGGCAACTCGCCTTGAAACTGCTCGCCAATGTCACGTACGGCTACGCCTCTGCGTCGTTCTCTGGTCGCATGCCTTGCTCCGAGATTGCGGACAGCATTGTACAAACCGGACGAGAAACCCTCGAGAGAGCGATGGCGTATATCCACTCAGTTGAGCGATGGGGTGCCGAGGTCGTCTATGGCGACACCGATAGCTTGTTTGTGCACCTGAAAGGAAGAACGAAGGACCAGGCATTCGATATTGGCAACGAAATCGCCAAGGCCATTACAGACATGAATCCTCGGCCCATCAAGCTTAAGTTTGAAAAGGTCTATCACCCATGCGTCCTTCTGGCCAAAAAACGCTACGTCGGTTACAAGTATGAAAGTCGCGACCAGACGACACCAGAGTTCGACGCCAAAGGAATCGAAACGGTCCGGCGTGATGGAACGCCGGCGGAGCAGAAGATCGAGGAGAAGGCACTCAAGCTCCTTTTCGAGACGGCGGACCTTAGCCAGATCAAGGCATACTTTCAGCAACAGTGCGAGAAGATCATGCGCAACAACGTCTCTGTCCAGGACTTTTGCTTCGCCAAAGAAGTTCGACTCGGGACCTACTCCGACAAAGGCCAACCGCCTGCCGGAGCTATGATCAGCACCAAGCGAATGCTAGAAGACGCGCGCGCAGAGCCGCAGTACGGTGAACGGGTTCCATATGTCGTCATCTCAGGCGCACCGGGAGCGCGACTTATCGATCGGTGCGTTGCGCCCGAGGAGCTTCTTAGCAACCCGCACTGGCAGCTCGATGCAGAGTACTACGTCTCGAAGAACCTGATCCCGCCGCTCGAGCGCATCTTCAACCTCGTCGGCGCCAACGTGCGGCAGTGGTACGACGAGATGCCCAAGGTGCGACGGGTTCACCATGCGACCACCCTCAGTAAGAAGAAGACGACGCTCGAGTCATACATGAAGTCCACACACTGCCTCGTCTGCGGCCTTAAGTTTGCTCACGAAGATAATCCTCTCTGTCCGCGTTGTCGCACCAACGTCCCAGCGTCACTTCTCGCGCTACAAACGCGGGTGAGCGCCGAGGAACGTCGCCTTGAGGAGGTGCTCGCAGTGTGTCGCAGCTGCTCGGGACTTGGGCCTGCAGAGGAGGTCACCTGCGATAGCAAGGACTGTCCTGTATTTTGGACGCGGATGAGGCAGGGGAGCAAGACACGAGGCGAACGGAATGCTAGCCAGCCTGTCATCCGGGCGTTGGTTGAGGGAGTGGAGAAGCTGTCTCTGGAGTGGTGATGGGGTCTCATGCATGGGCCTTATTTTAAAAACATATGGAAATGAATGTAGAAGAAGGACGCTGGCTATGACGGGAGACGTGGATTTCTTTTTGCTTCAGTCACTTCATGGTGATGAACCTTAGGCGCAAGTTCACAGTGCTTGGATACCTACAATAGCTAGGTAAACAGAGAAACAACAAATTATGGTTCCGTCAGCATCAGCTGGACTTAATTCATCAAGATATATGTGCTGGCCTTTGAGCCAACATACTAGTCCGCGTATCGAGCAAAACGCCGGCTATTCTGGTATTCCCATCGCTACAAAGGGTAAAATAGCTTACATGTTTATTTCTCCTCGGGACTGTGTACACCCGAACATGAGCTGGACCTCAAACTCCTTTCCCAACCGAAAATCCTATGCATGTTTATGTTACTTAACCTCCTGGGGAATCGGTACCGAGATCGGCTCTTTGATTTCCATTTCCAGCACGTCGTTATCTATCCATCCTGAGTAGTCGTCGTCATCATCGTAATCAGGAGTAGAAGAGGCCGGGAAAGCCTCGATCGGGCTGTTTGAGCGAACCTCGTCCTTCACTGCGGACAAAGGCTTTCGTGCCGGGTCAAATTCTGCCTGAGAGGCTTCACTATCTGCCAGAGTCTTCTCATCACTGGACTGCCCAGCCCAAGAAGGAATGCTCGGTCTGTCCTCGGTCTGCGGTGTACTCGGCTGGGAGTCATTCGGTGCAGCGACAACAAATACGTTCTGCCCTTCGCCTACATCTGGCATGGCGTCAAAGTCGTGACTTTGGCCACGTCGTCTCCGCTGTGGCAAGGAAGGCAGAGGAGCAGGTCGATGCTCGTGGCGATGCCCGTGGTGAGACTCATCATGATGCTCGGGGTGAGTCTCCAGGTGAGACTCGAGGGATTCGGTAGAAGCTTGAGCCGATGAATGCAAATTGACCGGCTTTCTTGCTGGCACAGGAACGGGTGCAGATATTCTAGTCGTGCCGTTCGTCGGTCTTGGAAGCGGCGTGCCGGGAGGAGGCAGGGGTTGACCACGTCCCATGGGTTGACTGAGATCGACGTGGTTCGCCTGTTCAGCCTGTCGCCGTGCTTCCTTTTGCCGCTGGATGGCATTCCATCCCCACTGCCTTGCCTGAGCTGCGGCGTTGGTGACGGCGGCAAGGGTATTCCGCTTCTGGGACGAGTCGCTGTTGACGGAGGCGTCTGAAACGGACAGCTCGGAGTGTTCACGCCGCATAAAAAAACTCCGCCCTAGCGAGCCAGTCTGGCTTTTGATCGACTCCCTTATAGAGGCTGCAGAGGATGATGTACCCCTTTCATCGGTGAAGCTACCAGAACCCGTCGACGACGTCGTATTACGGCGGCCCGTCGCAAGTGGGGTCTGGTCGGCGTCTTCCTGCGAGTCAGCATCCAGAGCTTCCTTTGACGACGATGCGGACGAGGACGAGCCATTGGAGCGCTGTGATACGGAGGGCGGCTTTTCAGGTAGCTCTGCTTCAATTGGTCGTGGCAAGGTGTCTTGCGAACGTGAATGCAGTGCTGCCATGTAGTTGGTTGCATGGTCCGGGGGCGAGGATGACGGCTTGAAGATCTCGGCATGTGCAGCATCAGTCCCAACAATAGGCTCCGCCGCCTTTTTCGTGATTTTGTCTGGAAGGGGAGGATTTAGATTCGTGCCCTTGGAGTCAACGCTGGTCGAGGAAGCGGACGCTGGCAAGTTGGTTGCGGTCTTGCCCAGCTTCCGCCCAAAAAGTCCCGTTGGACTCGGCGTTGATTCCATTACCGGGATCGTGTAGCTCTTCTCTAGGGGTCGGGTCTCTTCAGTCACATCAGGAGTCTCCTCCATGTGATCCACGGCTGTGACATCTCCAGCCTGCGCAGCGGCGGCCTCTGGATCCTCGGATGGGACCGTCGCATCATCGCCTTCGAATATGCCTCCTCTCCAGTTCTTGTGTTCTGTTTTGAAGAAGGGAATGTCGTCCCAGAATGGCAGGACAAATGTCTCAGCCACGACTTCCTTGATTCGGTTCTCAATCTGCCGGAGAATGACGGTGTAGGTGATTTGTCTCGAACTGACAATGGGTTCAATAGCCATCTCCATCTTGGGCATGGTCTGGAATGCGAGCCACACCCGGTTACTGGGCGGTGGCTTAATCTTGAAGAGCATGTGGCCCTCGGCTCGCTTGAGCACAACGGCAAGCACCAAGTTGACCTCACGAGTCTTGAATCTGGTCCCGAGATCGATCTTGACCGTGGCTGCGACCTCGATGCGGAAGTTGCCGGTGTACTTGACATCGGCTTCCACGACACACTCGCCCTCTATGGTGAGATCCCTCAGTTTCAAGTTGGTCAAATAGGGAGCCGACTCGCCCGTATTTACTTCTTGGATGGTGATGTTGGTGAGGAAAGATGGGCGCTTGACACGGGAAATCTTAGTCGTCAGCTTCTCGCGGATGAAGTTCTCGAGGTCGCGTGTCTTGTAGATGCCCAGGAAGACTCTCCCAATCATGGCATTGAGCCATCTTGAATGTATGTTGTCTTCGGTAGAGTGGAGTTTCTGAACCAGGGAGATGATGTTCTTAACATCGAATTGCATGGGCTTGGGGCCATTCTTGTCAGCCTCAAATGTCAGTTCCTGGTTCTTGAGGAGGGCAAAGTAAAAATCCTCCTTGGCCGAGCAGTTTTCGGAGAAGAGAAAGAAGGGCTTGGAGACTTGGCTGTCGGGCCCCAGGTCAGGGCCGTTCAGTTTCCGTGACAAGCACAAGGCGTTTCTTTTGATGAAGAGTTCGCCCTCGAGCGTCCTTCCTCCACCCGAATAAGTGCTGATGTCATGGTTTGCGAGAGATATGACGTGTCGGACTTCGACCTGCTCCTCGTCGTCAAAGAGCATGAGGTGGCCGTGTCTGTGTTCAATCGGTCAGGACGGGACGGGTGCGAGTGAGCGGGTGATAGGGTCAAACCAACCTTAGAACGACGTAGAAGACGTTGCCCGCCTTCTTAGGCCTCTGGCTAAGACTGGGGTTGTTGGTGTTATTGTCCAAGGGGTTTGGAGTAGGCTTCCTCTCGAAAATGCTCCGATACATGGTCTGATAGACGCTGGGGCTGGGAGAGGCCACGGTAGTCGAACCGACCGGGGTTGACCGCTCGATGGGCTTCGCGTTGATTCCCATGGGCGTGTACTCACGGCACACGGCGAAGTAGCCGGCGGTGACGTCGAGATCGTTGTTGGCACGGGGTTTGGCTGCATCTCGGCTGGCCTTTTCTTTGGCAGCGTCCAGGGCGGACGTGTCGTCGCCAGGTAAGACGAGGTCGCCGCCATCGTGGGTCTGGTCGAGGCCGATCTGGCTGCGGTCGGGGAGAGTGTAAAAGCCGAGGGCCAGGATGGAAAACAAGGCCAGCGGAATGAAAGTGATGCCGCCCAGGAGGTAGGCGACGAGGAGGGCCGTCCATCCAGCCATGGTTTCGAGGTCGTTCCGGAGTCGGCGGGAGCTGCTCACGGCGGGCGAACTGTCCACGGCGAACTGTTCACGGAGAACTGCACGGCGGCGCGACAGCTACAGCGTTGACGGCTCAGCGGCCTTGACTGCTTGCTAGCTGGGGCAATCTGCGTGAAGGAGCGGCATCGGAGGGATCGCGGAGGAGGGAATGTCAGGGTCAGCGACTCGGTGGCGGTGGTGTTGCTGGCCTTGCCATTGTCATTGTTGATCATGGGGCGGCAGCAATGGACCTAAATGTGTACACTGTACGACAGTAAGCCGGGGGGGGGAAGCTACGGAGGTACTTCGTACCTACCCTTACCTACTACGTCATGTGATGCGCTGGGGCTGAAGAGTGAAGACCAACTCTAGCGCCCCCGCCAGCCCACCGGGTGGGGGCAGCCGGACCGGACGTATTTTCCCCGCTACAGCGTTGCAGTCCACGGGACTCACAGATGAGTCCCGAGTCGACAACACGAGCCCCGACTCCTGATTAACGATGCAGGTACTATTAACGCCGAGAAACAGGTACCAACTATCTCTTGATATAGGTGCCAGCTCTTTAAAATCTGTATAAACTCCCGACACAGGTACCTGAGATAAGGTTGCACTGCATCTTATGTACCATCAGCCCCGTGCTGACTGACTCCTGATGAGCCGCTGGGCTGAGGGGCCGTTTAGGGCGACGCCGCCACTGCGCTAACCGACCACGGGTGAATGAATCATTATCAGCCTTGAGACTTCAGATTACAAACCCCTATCAACCTCCCTGGACCTAGACTCCGCTCCCAGACCTCTGGCTCCTCGTCGACAACGACGACGCCGTCATGTGATCCCTCGCTCGCCCAGACTGCGACGCTGCACGCTGGGAATACGACGCCTCGTCGCCGCCGCCCTGGCTCTCCGCAAACAGCCCTCTAGTCTGGAGCTTCACCCCCATCCGGCCTCGCCGACCGTGTTCGCTAGATCGTCGCTTGAAGTTCGTGCTGCTCCTCCGTAGCTTCCGCGGCACCGCGCCCTCCTTGCTCGCCGCCATGGCTGCTCCTTGCGTGCTGAACAGCGCAAAGCCGTGGAAGAGAAGTTCGTTGTCTTCCCCCGACTCGCTGGCGTACTCTTGGCCGTCGTCCCCCATGTAAATCTTTGGGAACAGTACCGCTATCGGCCCTGTGGCCAAGGCGTCCATCGCCATCTGCTGCTGGGACATGTTGTCCTCTTCTCGCATTCCGTCGTCGTAGTCGCGCCTTGAGTCGTCTTTGGGGTCCCAAATCCTCGGGTCCAAGTCGACAACCGCCTGTGCCCGCTGACGAGTCCTCTGGAGTCTCTGCCAAAGCTGCAAAGCTTCGAAAAAGATGTCTTGCAGTGCTTCCATGAAGAGATCCTCTTGCGCGCCATCATCTCGGAGCCATGGGCCTAGGACGGACCGGACGGCTTCGGCTGCCTGACCAGGGACCTCCATCACCTTGCGGGACCCGTCAGAGATTTTTGCTATCTGGCATCGAATTATTATTGCATGCAATGGATGCGTCTGGTCCAGCCATTCAAGAGCTTGGAAGAGCCCACTCAGACGGGCTTGGGTGGCATCGTCCACGGGGTATACATCTTGGAAGATGCTCACAGACAACTCCTGAGCAATGACAGCTTCGACCAAGGCGCAACGGATACACTGCGCGACCTTCGTCTCAGAGGAAACCTGTGGGATCCGCGACAGAGCTGTACTGGTCACATCGAGCAATGCCTGATCGAACGCTATTAGCTCCGCCAGACTTGGCAGATTTGTCTGGCCACTTACTCCAGAGTTTGGGATCGTCCGGTTGAAGTGGCTCCAAACAAGATCACGCAATTTGCCAGCTAGCCTGCCGAAATGGTCTCTCCTGCGAATAGTCAGTACTCGGAGAAGAGCGTGAACAAGTTGAAACAAATTCTCACGTCGCCTTTAGATCCAGCGGAAGGAGTCCTAGGTCGGCCCGCAACTCTTCCAGCGTGTCCCTGCATTTCTGCAACTCATCGCGTTTCTTCCTCAGATGGATGGATTTCATATCCAGGCTGTCCTGCAGGGTTGACTTATCATGTAGCAATTCGTTTACTCGGTTCTTGTGGTCATCCAGTTCCTTCTGGAGTTGACTCCACTTCTGTGCTGCATCCTTTGCCGCCTTTTTGTCCTTCTTTGTCGTGGTCCTCAGCATCTGGAGTTCTTCGAAGTCTTTCGTGTGTCGAGTTTCCTCCGCGTCCCAAACCTTGAATCTATCCTGGAACGTCTGCACTACCGAGTCCTTATCCCTTTTGAGCTCTGCAACATGGGACTGCAAGTTGGACATCTCTTCCTTCTGGTCCTGGAGCTCCTTCTTGGCCAGAGCCAGTTGGCTGCAGACGTCGTCGTAGGCCTGTATCCCAGCGCCGTCCTTCCGCAGCTCGTCAAAGTCGCTGTAGAGCTTCTGGAGTCTTGTCGCCAGGCCCTGGCCGCTTGCTGACCGAGAACTCAGTGCGCCCTCCAGCTGCTTGGCTTTCGCACCGCCCGCGGTTCGCTTGCCCTTGTCGGACTTTTCAAGTCATGTCGGCGTGTCTGTCGAAGTGGACGCCAGTCGTAGAAGAATGGAGAATGGACGTTGTCACAACATCGCAAAGTAAGCCAGTGCCGTTATCATGGGCTCACCAAGTGATTTATATACACCATGCGACGTTTATCCGTTGGCGTACTATCACGCAGCTTTATCTTCATCGCCCGCCCTCCATCCTACCTCGCCTGCCAGCCGGTTGGTTGGAACCCCAAGTGCGATATGCGCCTTGGTGACGCGTCTTATATGGACGGACGCAACTTTCGTCACGAGCTGCAAGTACCCCTCGACATGAATACATAATCGGGTCGCGTTGCGTTTCTTTGCGTCGTATTGTGTGTGTCGGGCTCCCACAATGCTTCGTTGCGTTGTCAAAGTTGCATGCGGGAGGCCGACGAAATCAACAAGATCCCACTTGGGGTTTGAACTGGCAAGGCTAACCAACATCGCGATGGTCCTTTTGAAGGCCACAAGGCTACTTGCAGGCTCGCGGGCAACTGGCTTTGGTCTAATAATATCTCTGTTTATGTTTTGGTAAATGCCCTAACGGTCCCGGTTGTTAGTGAAGGAGTGCCGTTGGCCGCTTCGGGGAGCGATGCGTCACCAGGACGCCACGCCAGCTGGCAGACAGTCCTCGCAGTTTCTCAAACACTCACTTGTTTTCTGTTAAAAACCTGCTTCTTTCAACTTTCTCACCTTTTCAACGTTCCGTCCCTTTTCTTTTCACCCCTCCCATATTCGCTCCGTTCAAAGTCCGCTCCTAGCCGAAACCTCAAAATGTCCGGGAACGATATCGACCCCGAGAGTCTCGAGCTTGTGCTCCAGCTTCAACTCCAAGACATGGAATCCCTGATCAAAGGAAAGTTTCGAAAAGATGAGAAACCTGACACAGAGCTTGCACTGGAGATTTACAAAGCCGAACTGGAATCATTAGCGTGCTCCGTCGCCGACCGAACCATTTCCCGAAGCATAGCTCGGGCCGTTGAACTGGATGGGCCTGTCATCAGGGCTCATGTCGAAGTTGAACAGTTAGCAGTCCATGATCGGAACCAAGCTCTGAGCTTGGGTGCACCAGGTGGGGCCCAAAGTATTGCTCCCCCAGAAGCACCAGCATTGGACGACGAGTTCCTAAGCAAGCTGAAGGCGCTGTACGTGGACGAGGACGTATCTCCGGCAACGGGAGAATCCTCATCCTGGGCCTCGAAACGCGAGAATTACCGAAACTGCATCGCCTGCAACGCCAAAGTTCCCTTCTTTGACATTGCACGATGCCCCTGCTCGCACGAATATTGCCGCGGATGCATTGCAGAGCTATTCAAAGCGTCTATAAGTGATGAGTCCTTATTTCCTCCTCGCTGCTGCGGAAAACCGATCTCTCTTGTTCTGAACCAGTTGTTTCTCCCGTCAAAACTGGTTAAGGAGTTCCGGGCGAAGGAGTTGGAATATGGAACGCCGAACAGAACATACTGTCACCATAAGACATGCTCTGCGTTTGTGCCACCACAGTCCATCCAGGGAGATATCGCAACTTGCGTTCGATGCCAGAGTCAGACCTGCGTCATGTGCAAGGGTGCATCTCACAAAAACGATTGCCCCAAAGACGTGGCTACTCAGGAACTTCTCGCCGTGGCAGCCGAGAACGGTTGGAAGCGATGCCACTCATGCTACAGAGTAGTGGAGCTGGTTACGGGATGCAACCACATAAGTATGCTTTACTTCCTGGGAAATGTTTAGTTTCTACTCCTGCTAACATTGTGGTAGCTTGCATCTGCGGCAGCCAATTCTGTTATGTATGCGGAGTAAAATGGGGGAAATGTCAATGCGCTTTTTGGGATGAGGGCCGGCTGATCACCAGAGCCAATGTCCTCGTCGACAGAGACGCTGGTCTGCAGCAACTGGCTCCAGTCAGGCGGGCGGGCTTGGTAGAACGCGAAAGACGGAATCTGGTTGAAAACCATGAGTGTACACATGGAAGATGGAAGTCACGAGGAGGCCAGCATCAGTGCGAGGAGTGCTACCACGTCATGCCTGAGTTCATATACGAATGCCGCCAGTGTCGTATTCTAGCATGCCGACGATGCCGATTCAATCGTTTGTGAGTGTCGGCTTAAGTAATGGAGCAAGGGATGGGGTGGGAGGGACAACCACGTGCGACTGACATCGGGTGTTGTGAGAATGGAGGCTCCATATGAAGTTATCCTGGTTGTCTGAATACCCTGCTTCATTTATTTGGGATATGAATTCCATGTGCCTCTTAATTCTCGGTGAGATGTGACTCTTAGTCTCCTGCAGTCCTACCCAAGAGAGAACATTAGTTTCTCTCATCCTAGGATATCTCCTCGGTCTCTTCACTACCCCCGACCCGGCCGTTCTGAAGAGGAGGAGGGCACAGCACCGTACCCTCCGATGCGCTGCTCAAGCAACATATCTGCGACGTCTAGAAATCAGCGTCACACATACGACCAAACGCTAACGGTGAACATCAGAAATGCCTCTGAGGGAGAATCCCGCAGGTAGACTGCTCTGCTGGCGATGAGCGAGGAGGGCATAGCCTGCGTATGCTCTTCCCCAAACCCAGGATACAGACCGGTTCATGTAGCCTCGGAGAGAGTAGTTGGCGACATGTTTTCATGACCTGCCATGGAGATAGATGTAGAGCTCACGGGGATAGACACATATCTTACTTGTATGGGCTAGGGAATACAAGCGACGTAGATAAACGGGTAGATGCAAGGGACGGGGTTTTCGCAGTGTATAGTTCTACTCTTAGTAACTTGTATCACAACTTCAGCGTCGGTCTCATCGGCGCTGTCAAAGACCATGAACCATGGCACAGAAGGTATCAGCTTCCTTCACCTCAGAGTGATTCCATTCTTCAGGAAGTACATGCCTTTGCGCTACCGATGAAATAGCTCTCTAAGGGGGATTTTCTCACTTGAACCGAATTTATGGGATGCCAGGTGTCTGGATCGATGATGTAACCGACGTCTGCCTTGAGAAGCGGTCTTGAATAGAACGACACCACCAGGAGGCCGCGCCCAGCAACTTCACTGGGGCTACTGACTGCTGCACCTGGCCAGCTAGAGGCGCAAAACCAGCGTTGACAACTTCATGGAGGAAGCGACTCGATAGATGAAGGCGAACACCTGAGCTCCAAGGAGCCTAAACATAAGGCCAGAATGACAGAGGCTTGGAAAAGGATGGAAGACGGGGAGGAGGATGAGGGTTTATGGATATTTAGAATTATGTGGAGAGAATGGATCATGGGAAGGGTATGGACGAGGAGAGTATGAATGATGAAGGGACGACGGGGATTGAGGGGCATATGGTTGATCTTGATCACGCCCCTCGAGCGTCACTCGATGCTACGAGGATCAAGTCAGTGAGACTGGGGAGCCTAGTGTTTTCGCAGTCTGGTTTTTATCTCCTCTAATAAAGCCAAGCTCGCTAGAAGAAACCCTTCTCATCTCGTTATGGTGTTAAGAACAGCAAGCAAACGCTAAGTAGAACATCCAGTGCAGCGCAGCTCAAGTATGCACCGCTCATCAGCCACGCAGTGCGCGCTGACGCCTCTGCGACATCCGTGTGAGTTGAGCTGTCCCACGTCGACTTGTCGCTCCACGATCCTCTTTTCGCCGCATAAGCTTTCGTATCCTCAATCGACCACCTAAGGAAGCCTCGGTGGTTGGGAAAGCTTCGCTCTGGACCTTGAGCCCGATCTTGTTTGGGAAACCATAGGCTCGAGATCCGCCCTGGTAGGGTCTCGGCGCGCTGAGGTACATGGGCTGCAACGAGATCCTTGTTGGGGCATAGCCCAGGCGTCACACAACGTTAACTGTCGGGGTGTGAGCCTTGAACCGCTTCTTGAGCCACAACGCCTCCCGAGAGAACTTCGGCCTTTTCGGGGTTCGTCTATCCGAAGGCTCTTCATCGGAGATGGCTTTTCTCTTCCTGCTCCTTCCTCCATCAGACATGGCCTTGTCGTCTGCTTTGGGCTGGGTCATCTCAGCCTCAATCAAAGTGACCTGCTCCCGAACCCATTGTACAAGGACACGGTGACGAGCAGCATCTCTCTTGGCACCGTCGTAGTCGAATGTTGCCCGAACGAATTTTAAGATGAAATAACCTCGTCTCTGGACTTGCTCTAATCGATCCTTTGCAGCAAGCAATTCAGTCGCACCAGCTCGCAGCATTGATAGCCGCTTTGCCCGGGGAATACGTAGACGCTTCGGATCTTCCTGGGTCAACACGTAGATATTTTTTGCTTTGCGCTCTGCTCTCTGCACAGCCTGCATGGCCTTATCCTCCTCTGCCTCATGCTCCATCGATGAGGCGTCGGTCCGCACGAATTCTTTCGTCTCATGGGGTCTTAGGATCTTCATGTCGACAAGCTCCTGCCACGCCTGGTCATGATCTGGTTCTAGACGTTTAATGTCTGCAACGTACTTGTCAAGCCACCAGTACTCGTAGTTGAGGTATTCGATCCATGTCGTCAATTCGTCCTGTTTCTTAGGGTCCTCATCGAGCTCGAATGGCTGTGTGAAGTCGTGGTATGCCAGGCGGCGCTTCACTGCCTCTGTGTAGTCTCGGAATCCGTGGCTGCTGTGCTCTCTGTAAAGACGTCGCTGCCGCTCACGAAGTGACTGCTGTAGATCCCACCCCCACTGAAGGCATGACGGATCTGCCTCAATCTCGGCCAAACGCCCGGCACGTGTTTCCCGCAAACAGTCTCGCTGTATTTCGTACTTCTGCCGCTCGACGTACGCCGGGAAGCCTCCATCGTCATCCTCGCGGCCTCGATTATCATTTTGCCACTTGCGAAAGTCCTGCCACCTCCGCAACTGCCTCTGGATTATGCGTTCAGGGCGTATTTGTGTAGCAGATTCTTGCCAAGGTCGCAGTATATCCGCATGTTCGTCAGGATTCTGGAAGACCTCCTGGATAAGGTCTATGGGGTACAATGGGCGGCCGCCATCGTTGGTGAGTTCATGGTAAAACAAGATCTCGTATCTCGTTCTCTCGACCTCAAGGTCAAGCGGTGGTGATGGGGACTCCGATCGCTCGATAGCTTGTGGTTCAGGACGTAGTGAAAAGCTCTCGTTAGCCAGTACTTGACGTAGGCGTGCATCGAGGTCATCGAGGTCGAGCGGGCGCGAGCAGGCTGTGGGGCTCTGGGCTAAAACTCGTTCTTGGGCCCTACATTGACGTCAGCGAAAAACACGAAAGACGTGCGCTGAGCAGGTTGCAGAAGACTCACTTCAGTCTTTCGGCGAGACGGTTACGTTCATCCTTTGAAAGCTTATTCCACCCGTCAACAGGGAGTTCGAAACAACCATCGGAACGGCGATGCTCCCTCATGAACATGCCGAGCTCCGCATCGTCCATAGCAGCAACTTCATCGACCGACAATGTCGCTGTTGTCGCTTCTGTGAAATTCATGTTACCATGGATCGAAGTCAAATGATAAGGAGTCAGGCAGAGAGATGGTAGGGTTACGGGGGGTGGTTGATAGTTGATGATTGATGGTTGACAGTTGACAGTTGACGATTAACGGTTGACGCTTTTTAACGAGACACTTGGCTGAGGCCTAGGACCTCAGGCAGCCAAATTAGCTGCCTGGATCTCGGAGGTTGTTAATGCCCGAATGTCAACCTCTGTGAATCACACACTTCAGCAAGACGTCCGGTTGCCATGGTAGATGAGCGGGTGCCCTCTGCCAGTCGTCAGGATGGAATTCTCCTATTTTTCATCTCACCTTACCGTGCCTGAATACTCGCCACCATGGAAGCCAGAGACATTGTCGCCTATCTGTTTCCCCATGGCGACGACGCAGTTCACGACAGGGCCTCGGATGCGATCAAGAAGAACTCGCGTTCTGTGCTTCCACAGCTTCAGCAATCCCGAGCTCAATACAAACGTCGCGAGCGAGAGTCTACCGAGTCACCGGAAAACAGGGGCGGCTCGGCCCTCGACTATCTGCCATGCCTTGTGGTCAGATTCAACGACATACCTCGAACCGACCGGGGACTCGTCTTCGGCTCGAACCCATCGTGTGATGTAATTCTGGGTTACCAAGGCATATCAAATCGGCACTTTAGCCTGACTTTCGACAACCACAACCGTCTTATCGTCAAGGACTGGGGCTCTCTCATAGGAACGCAAGTCACTTACGATGGGGAGGGATCTGGTACTCGCAGACGATTCCAATGGATCGTTGGCGGTCACCGGATTCCCCAGAAGAAGAGAACCATTGTCATCTCAGTACAGAATATCATCTCCTTTCGGATTATCATCCCATCCCATAACATAAAGGCACCGTCGTACATCGATAATGTCAACAGGTTCCGCCAAGGCAGGACGACAACTGACGGCCTCCTCGACGATCTCGGTATCTCATATCCGGAAACCCGATTTGCTACAGGAGCACAGACGCCCAGTACCGAAGATGTCTATCTGGAAAGGAAAATTGGGGAAGGGTCCTTCGGCGTCGTGACACATCTATGGAACGTCAGAACTGGCGATGAGAGCGTCGTAAATGCGCCTAGCTTGAAAGCTATTCGAAAAGGGCACGTCAATCATGGGGCATGGCGTCAGGAGGCTCGCATCATGAGCCTGATTTCACACGTTCGTATGCCATTCAGTTATCTGCCGCTTCCTTTCTAATGACATAGTAGCCTCATATCGTGAAACTTACTAAGTCATTATTCAACCCACAGCCTCGGCTGCACCTAGAGTATGTGCCATGTGGATCTCTGAGGACCACAATAATTTCTCATACCGTAAGACTTTGACGGTTGTCTGTCAATGCTTATTGGCTTTGACCTACCTACATGGGGGTGCGATGCCAATCGCGCACCGAGACATCAAGCCAGCAAACATTCTTGTCGAGCATCGATTTGAAGATGACATCTACGTCAAACTGGGAGACTTCGGTCTGTCGCAGGACAGTCCTAAATTGATGACCCTTTGTGGTACTGAGAGATATCTCACGCCGGAAATCTTCTCAGAGATCCAGCATCATGCTCACAACGAAGAACGGATGGGTTATACTGTGTCCGTTGATATCTGGTCACTGGGTGTGGTAGCGTGCGAGCTAGCATGCGGTGTTCCACAATACAGAGGCCAGTATAGGAACAATGGGGTTACCTGGTGCGAAAAGATTATAGAGTGGCTCCAAAGCAACTGCCAAACATCGTCCAACGATCTGAGACGATTCCTGTTAAACACCATGGTAATCCAATCGCCAGATTCCAGGTTCTCTGCTAGCGACTGCTATGCTCTTGCGATGAATCTGCCTGACTCGGAGAACAATTACTTTCACGCGTCAACCCCAACCTCATATACCGAGGAAGAGGAGGCGGCGCTTGGGTACAAAGTGGGAGGCAATGGTACCGAGGCCCCAGCGACTATTGTCTGGCAGCCAGTGTCTCTCACGGAAGCGACTACTGTATCGCTTGCATCATCGTCAAAGGTGGCCCAGAAGTACGAGTCCGAAGCGTCGTCTTCGGAAATTAAGCGAAACCCCGATGGGCAAGAAGGCCACGAGCTCACGCATTTCCTGGAAAACTACTCGGAGGATATCCTCCATCCCCTCTATGTCGGATCAACCTTGGCGTCAGAGTTAGGCGAACGGTCCGGTGTTTGGGCCAACGGGTTCTCATCTACGCAGCAGGATCAAGCCTGGGCAGCAGGTACGCAGACCGATCCGGGCTCACGGCTTGATCATGCCCAGGGAGATGATTGCGATAAAACGGCACAGGCAGCAGGTGCGCAGACCGGTCTGGGCTCGGGACTTGTGAGATCGAAGGATGACAATCATACCCAAGGAGATGATTACGAGGATGAGGAAATGGCACAGGCAGCATTTTTGCTTCAAGCCATAGCCCGTGACCGCCGCCCAGCAAATTAGGCACGAATACCTGTACTATAGCCCACCCAGGTACCTCAACTCCACCGACCTCCAGGTAATCGAGCATGCTCCCGGCTCATAGCATCATGCCTTCCAGCGGAGCCCATCCGAACGGCCGCCAGTCAGACTCAATGTCGGGCTTCTACTCATCAGCGAGACTACAGGGCCAATCCATAGCCTCGACGCCTGATCGACCACCACCCATTTCCCTCAAAGCTTTCATCACGGAGCTCTACGGAGGGATATTCAACGCGAGAGTCCCACTGAAATAGGGCTTAGCGCGTGTGGTGTATCCTGGGCGAGGGACGGGCCGTCGCCCTAGACAGATCCTAGCAGCCCATCGACTATACAAAAGTTGTCATCGAGCTACTCCCTCAGTCTATCCACAACTCATTATTGATCTATCGAAGCATGTAGAAAGGAATTGGGGGGCTCTTCCGTAGCGACGAAGCTTGAACTCCAAGCTCCTCTCTCATCACTTTGAGCGACACCTTCACCCTAACTTTCCAAGTACTTGGTATTTGTCAGAGGCAAAAACGTCTCCAATGTTGACTGGATAGTAGCTGCCTGTCTTGAACTGGTCGAATTGTTCGACCTCGAGCAAAGCTGTCGGTGGAATGACCTTGAAACCTTTTATCGGAAATTGCAAGGGAACCAATAGAGCTCGGCGGAGGAGGCCTATTGTCCATCTCAACAGAGGTGCCATAGAGGTGTTTCGGGTGCCCTGTCTAGATTTTATGGTGATGTTGGCGAACGAGGATGGATGCGGACGAACGTTCCACGGCAAAAGCGGGAGGCTGGTCAGAACGTGCGGAGCCCAAGCATACTCTCCCGCTTTATTTACTATTATAAGCGCGCGCGTGTAAATAGAAACCTGGCAAGATCAGAGAGACCTATGTGAAGTTCGTTTCAACCCCTTGTATTTTTTAATGACTTATCTTCCCAGTGTAGTATATCATCCGCTACCAGAAGAAGTGCTGGTTGGGTTCCACATAAGTTCAGGCTCATGTCTATACACACTTGATGGGTTCAAACTTCCATAGACTAACAAAGGACTCGAGAGATTTGACTATGGGAAATAGCACTTATTAGTTAAGTTATTGAGCCATTAATCCTCAGTGAACTCATACTTTGCCTAGTACCCAGATACTTAAGCAGAGGCAAGTCAATGGTTCCCCTCGCCACTCCAACCACATCACACCCCTCACCCTACCCACATCGTTCTCAAGCAACACAGGGATCCGACTCAAGCATGCCGATAATGCCGACAGAATCATCCCTAAACTCCGAATGGGGTTTCATCGCTGGTCTTAGCCAAAGTCCCAGCACCTGAACTTTTGCCGAAAGCGGCCCGAGACTGGCCGGCCTTAAGAAACTTCGGGTCTTAAACCCGCACATGGATGAAGCTTCACGGGATCGCGAATCGTATATAAGAGCCCTGTAGCCAAGGCGTACTTTTCTGCGTAGAGCCAGCAGAGAGCCAGTCAAGGTACATTACCTCGTTTTGAATCCGTCGAAAACACAAGACGACCATGGCAGATCTCGAAGCCACCTTCAACACGACCGACCCGTCCACGCCGGGCCACTACGCACCGTCCCAGACGGCGCTGCTCCTGCTGGACTTCCACACCATGTTCGTCCAGAAACTCTGCGGACCAAAAGCCATCGCCGCCCTTGGCGTGGCAGCCCAGCTGAGAGCGTGGGCAAAAGCCCAAGACATTCTCGTGGTCCACGCTCTAGTCAACATCGACGCAACTCCACCGCCAACTACAAAGGGCGCTGCGAGATTCAAGGGCATCGTGGCCATGATGGGGCCCGAAGGCGCCGCTGAGCCTGGGGAACTGCTTCAGGACAGGGACGAGAGCGATATCACATTTACTAGGACACCAGGACGCGTGTCTGCGCTCTCGTCGCCCGGCCTGTTGGACCTTTTGCACCAGAAGGGCATCAAGTCGCTGGTCCTCACCGGCTTGAGCACTTCCGGCTGTGTCATGAGAACAGCCATTCCTGCAACCGACGCTGGATTTGTGGTGACGGTCATCTCCGACGCGTGTGCCGATGGAAAAGAAACTGTTCATGACATCGTATTGGAGAACATATTGCCCATGAGCGCATACGTTGCCACGGCCGCCGAGTTTCAGGCAGGTTATGCGAAAGCTTTGGGAAGCAAGCGAGATCTTCACACAGACGTAAATTAGTTGGAGGCCAGATATCACAGCATCACTAAGCCATCGAGGACTTCAAGGCAGCAATCTAGAAGAGAAATATCATTCAGTCATCAATGCTACCCGTCGCAAACGATCCTTGTACAGCCCATCATCTAACTGCGCGTCCTGCTCCTCGGTCGGGCACCAACTTGGCTGTCCATCTACCACCTGGTATTTCGGCATTGCGCAACCTGATACAATAAGACATTGTTTGTGCTTTTGCTGCTTGCATAAAAATGAAACGTGGCCACAATAGCATCACACCGGTCGACACGTAAAGAAACAAGACGCCTTGAAGCACGTCCAAGGGGTGGTTCGAACAATACTGGCACCACCTCCTTGATAAAGAACGACAAACTCCCTCATGCCCCCCGACTTCCTGGCCACTGGTTCGACTAAACTGTTGTAAACAAAAAAGAAATGCCATGTCATCTTTCAATGACTGCTGCTGGGTGCTGCGGGTTGATGTTTTTTTCTTTGGATTTTTTTCATTAGGTTGAGAGCGTAGGAAATTAGAAAAGAAAAGGACGTGATACGTCGTAAGCCATTAGTTTTTGGCGGGGTGTTGGATTCTAAGCCTCCAAGTGCGGCACATCAGCTGCGGTTCCAGTTCGGTGCCCAGAATCAGCAAGCGTGGTAAAGAAAATCATCGATATCGTGAAAGTTTCCGTGAGGATGTTGTGGTCATAACAGTTGGTTGATAGGTCGGTGGTCTAAGTAGTGACATAACACTAGTGGTTGGGGTGTAATAGGGAGGATCATGGTTGAGTTTGCTTGTAATGGCCTCGGTCGACATTCCGAATTGGTGAATTTATGCTCGCGATCGCATGGATGCCATGGGCGTCAAATTCATGATTCCTGGGTGGGAATGAGTGTGATTGGGGCGGCCTCGCTTGCTGCTCAGATGTGGTAGAGTGCCAACATCATGCTTGCCTATGGACTGGGTCAGCGAACAAGTTTCGATCAGTGTTATTGTCAGTAGGATCTCACCATCGCAGCATGCCCGGACATTCTCGAGACGGGCCGATTCTCTATCCTGGCGTTCGATCATCTCTCTAAGGTCCTCGGCACTATCGTGGGCCTCGCTCGCCTCGTAAATGTTCACATCCTGCCCGCTAACGGCTCGACCACGTCGAGTTGAAAAGGTACCTGACAGCTGACTGCCCTTCCAGTAGCCGCTAAGCTTACTCAAAGTTCCTATTGAAGGGCGCTGTGCAGACTTGGGCGTCAGCGTTGGAATGTTCATAGACATGCCAACAGCAGGCGACTCGTTACGGGTCGTCCGAGAGTTGTAGGACGACAGAGAAGGGGGCGCTCGTGGTTGTGCGCCGTTTGTAACACGCGGGCCAACCTGAGGATTGAACTCATCCACATCTTCGCGGGTGATGTTGCCCCCCATCTCGTCAATATCGGACTGCGCATCGTTGTTGGTGCGGAGAAGAAGGTAGGAAAGTGCGTTGAACCAAGTCTCGTGTCGTTGGCCCGTGGTGCAGGTGAACTTGATGGTTCTCCCGGGTGAAATAATCACCAAGCTCTTACGATGAAGCCCTGGCGGCATGGGGTTGTCATCTGTAACGACTCGGACAGCCTCAATAGGGACGCTCTTCGCCTTCAGCTCAGACCGTCCAGCAGTTGAGGGATCGCGATCACTCCAGTACAAGGTCCTCGTGTACGGGTGAACCCAGAAGTAGCGACGGTGTCGATTCTCCGACATCTCCCCACGACCAGTTTTACGCGTGTACTTCCACAAGTACTCGCCAATCATGGTCTGAGTGATGGCCTGGATCATGCGAGGATCGGTGTTCGGCCCGAAGCCGGCTGGGTCGATGCCCATCTCACCGGGCCGCATGTTGAACCGAGATTCGAGCTCTGAAGCGAAAGATGATACAGACGACTTCCTCGACATGTCGTTGAGTTTAGCAGGGGAATGGGCGTTCCCATTGTCGTATCCTCCATTTCGGACAGCACGAAGAGTCGGGGTGCCGCGGGCAGTCAACGGGGACAAGGGCTGGTTTGGCGTGACTGGTCGTTGCTTGAGAGCAGACGCTGGCCAAAGAGGCGGTCCCATGTTGCTTTGTGTGCCATGTGATGATCCCGATCGTGCAGCTTCGATGGCCTGGCGATGGTTTACAGGCAACGGAGGGGTGTCGTAGATGGAAGTCCTGCCGCTAACAGAGCTTCCTAGTCTACAAAGAGGACTAGACTCAAAGCCACCTTCAAGCATCTTTCCCTTGTTGCGAGTAGGGCTGCCAAAGCTCTCCTGTGAGCGATGGATCCTAACAGTACCAGAGGTGCCAGTGGTTCCTGGGGTATCGAAATCGAAAGGATTATTCTCAGCGCTGAAGGTGAGGTGAGACTTGGCCTTGAACATGGCATCAATGGCATCAGCCGTCAAGGCAGTCTGTGCGCTTTGGTCAACCGAAGGCTTGCGCGATGGGCGAACATTAGAGTTGGTCGAAAGCTCTCTGAATGGTCGCTGAGACTCGGGGGTCTCTGCCTCCGGTGTGTCCCGAGGTGATTGTCTCGTCTCATCTTCGGCGATGATAGGCGAGAAATCTCTTTGCTTGCCGCGGCCAATGCCCAAGCCGACCGACCTCCCAGTGGGTGTCTCGGGGGTATCTTTCTCAATGAAGGGGGAGTTCATGTCTCTTGGGAGAATGAACCCATCCCTCCAAGGGCTTCGAGGCGAAACAGGCTGCGTTTCAATAGATTCGATAGCAGAGAACCCAAAGGACGGGGTGCTGAGTTTTTTGTGTACCGGAGAGACGGGCTCAACTCCCTCCGTAGCAATCGAAGACATAACCAGAGTGGGTAGCGGAGGCAAAGGCTCGAAAACAGGCTTGACGTTTTCCATAGCAATCGAAGACAAGGCAAGAGATGGAGCAACGGGCTCGGGCTCAGATACAGGCTCAAACTGCTCCGCAAAGACATGTGAATAGGCCAACTTGACTGGGATCGGGATACGCTCAGGCTCCTCCCTGGGCTCACACTGCTCGGCATAAATTGACGAGATGTTCAACGATGGTGGAGGAACAACCTTCTCGACTTCCACGACCGGCTCAACTTGCTCTGTGGCAATGGCAGACAGTGCAAGATCCGGAGCTTCAAGGACAACTGGCTCGATGTGTTCAACTTGAATAGATGTAATGGTGAGTTCAGGGATTTCAGGGACAATTGGCTCCGGTTCAGCAATTGGCTCCACGTGCTCGCCGAGAATGGTCGACAAGCTGAGTTCAGGTACAGGAGTGACCGGTGGCTCCGGCTCCGCAACGGGCTCAAGATGCTCTCCCAAGATAACAGACAAGCTAAGTTGTGGTGCAGGTGGGAGGACAATCTCGGGCTCTGCGATGGGTTCAACGTGCTCTCTCGAAATGCTTGACATGCTGAGTTCAGGGGCTTTGATGGCAGTTGGCTCGACATGTTCTCTCAGTATCCCGGAGAAGCTCAAAGACGGGCGTGGAGGCAGGACGACCATTGGCAAGACCTCAGGCTCGGCCACAGGCTCAACGGACTCCCCGCAGATGTTGGACACACTCAGCGCTACAGCGGGAACCTCGGGCTCAGCAATTGGCTCAACCATCTCGGCAAGAACCGACGTGAATGTCAGGGTTGGAGGTGGTGTCTGGGGCTCGGCCAATGGTTCAAGTTCCTCGGCAGCAATTGCAGCAAAGCTTAACTTTGGCATGGGGATCTCTGACTCAGCCACAGGTTCGAGCTGCTCAGCAACTACAGTCGTCAGAGTCAGCTCTGGGAGTGGTATTTCCGGTTCGGCGACTGGCTTCAGTTCCTCGGCGGAAATGATCGTTAGCGATAGCTCCGGTAGAGGTTTCTCCGGCTCAGCGACAGGCTCAACATTCTCTCCGAAGATGACAGACATGCTCAGATCTGGAGGAGGAACCTCAGGTTCGGCCACAGGCTCAAGATTCTCGGCGATGATACCTGAGAGGCTGAGCTCTGGAGGAGGAATCTCAAGTTCGGCTTGAGGTTCGAGTCCTTCGGCGAAAATCGTGGATAAGCTGAGATCCGGGAGAGGGGTCTCCGGCTCGGCCACAGGCTCGAGGTGCTCAACCACAATAGTTGTCAAGCTGAGATCTGGAGGGATCTCAGGCTCAGCCACAGGCTCCAGGTTTTCAGCAATGATGGTTGTCAAGCTCAAGTCAGGGAGAGGAATTTCAGGCTCAGCAACGGGTTCGACACTCTCGTTGAAGATAGACGTGAGGGAGAGAGCTGGGGGTGTGGGAGGGACGACGATCTCTTCCCGGGGCTCAACGTTCTCGAATGCCATCGAGGACATGGTCAATGTGGGCGGCAAAATCGGTGACAGCTTCGGGGGGGCTGGGAATAGAGCCAGCTTCAGCTCCATTTCAGGGTCGTGTTGAGCGCCAGCATCGCTATAAGACATGGACACTGGTCGAGAGTTGTCGATGAGGTCGGCGACCGGCCAAGACGGTCCTGCGCGATCGCCGGATGTGTCTACAACGGATTCCAGGGATACGGCACGTTCCAACGCGATGACGCTGACAGGAGAAGCAGGCATCGATTCATCATGTCTCTGCACCGTGAGGCCAGTGTTAAGGAGGGACAGAGTCTGAACTCCGTTTCGGGTTGTGACAAAGTCAACAGGTTCAGTCATGACACCAGAGTCGACCATGATGACCTTCGGAAGGGCTGGCATGGGAGGTGGCGGCGAGAATGCCGCACCAACTGAACCAGGAGTGGTAGAGCGTCTACCTCTACGGCTTGGAGAGTTTGCCCCAACGGACTCGTCATCACTACCGTCGAAGTCCTGGAGCTCGGCAAAGAGGCTCTGTCCACCCTGGGGCGTTCCGTCTGCACTGCTGGCGAAGCTGGCAGGGCTGCTCTGGAGGACCGGCTCCTCGCTAGCTTGTCGGGAGGAGCGGTTGAAGATGCCACGACTGAGGCGGAAACGGCTGCTTCTTTGGGAGGAGATGGTGCTGGTAGGAGTCTTGAGATGATGAGGGAAATCATCCTCGTCTGCAGAGGTGGATGCGGTGCTGTGGAAGGATTGCCGAGAGGCATGTCGGGCCAGACCAGAAGGAAGGGCCGGGGGCTTCCTCATTCTGCCGAAGCCACGCGCGTTGCCTTCAGTCTCGGTCTCGGCATCGTCGCTCCCAGAGAACTCCTCGTTGACGGTCTGGAAATCTTCGGTTTCGGTACCTCGCTCATTCGCCGTCTCGAAAGCAGATTCGCTAGCTTCGTTGGCGGTATCAAAATGCTCACTGGCATCCGTGGGAGGGAACGAGTCCCCAGCCTGGTGTCTGACGGTCATGGTACTACCATTCATCGAAGAGCTCGTCGCGAGAGGAGAGATATCTCCCTGGTCTTCCCAGTCGGGGTCGTCATGGATGACCTCCTGCCTGCTCGAGCGGAAGCTTCCGAGGAGTCGAGGCGGTTTCTTAAACTCCTTGGATTCCGTCTTGCGACTCTTCTTGCTGGATCGGGTTTCGGTAGCTTCAGTTCTCACTTTTTCCAAGTCATCACGCAGGTCCTGAATGATGCGCCTGAGCTCGAGCTTCTCGGTCTTCTCTCGGTGGAGGAGACCTCGCTGGCTCTGGATGGTGCGCTGAGCGTGGGACAGGGACGACTTCATAGTCTCGGTCTCAAGCATGGCATGTCTGGGAGTGCCCTTGATCGGTGACTGGGGAGGCGATTGTTCAGGAGTAACTTGATCGCCAGCTGACTCGAAATCGTCATCGCTGGGCCGCGGGTTCGACTCCATCGAGGCGACTCTAGCGCGCTGTGTCGAGAAGGCCCTGGCAAGCTCCTGGTTCTGGCCGGTGAGATCATCAATCCTGCGTTGCATGGCGGCACGTTCGCCCTCAGCCATGCCAATTTTCCGCTTGACCGTTCCCAGCTCGATATCGTGGTTTCTGACGGCTGCTAAATGCTCTTCAACCAATCTCGCGTGGGTGACCTTGACCTCGTCAAGTTCCCTTTGAGCAGTCACCTTTTCGGATTTGGTAACATTGAGGGCTTGGGTCAGTCTCTTCTCGCGATCGGCAGCTTCCTTTTGCTGGGTCGTTAGCTCCTGCAATTTGGTCTCCAGGTTCCAATTCTCCTCCTTGTAGCGGTTCTCGCTCTCGTCAAGTGTCTTGGCACGCTGCTGGAAGTTTTCCGACTCGATCTCAAGTCGCGAGGTGTCGGCCTTGAGGTCCTTGACCTCCTCGTCCCGCTCGGCGAGCAAAGATTGTAGGTTGCGGACCTGGGCGATCAGGGATGTGCTGATTTCGGCGGCAAACTCGATATCGTGGACGCGGTTCGAGGGCTGATTGCGGATCTTTCGGTTGGGGACACTAAGCTTGGTGGGAGATCCTGTGGCTTGGCTCTCGAACTTGGATGGGCTGACGGAACGCTGCGCAGGAGTCAATTATCTGGACACTCGAACAGTTGAAGAAAGGGCAAATTCCAGACTTACCCTGCCACTCCTGCTCTCGGGCGCAAAGGGAGAGTTTGGGTTGGCCTCATTGCTGGGGACTCGTTGTTTAGGCAAAAAAGCCCGGGCGGACTCTCTGGCGAGGTTGTTGTACTCTTTTTCGATCTCGACGAGCTTTTGGCGCAGCTCGGGGTTGAGCTCGCCTTCGGCTTGCAGCTTGTCGACCTCCTGAAGCTGTTCGGTGAGGGTCTTGCGCTGAGTGACCAGGGCTGTGCCCAGTTTTCCGGCCTCTTCCAGGCGTCGCTCCGTCTCAGCGAGGTGCGCCTCAAGAGCGCGCTTCGCCTGCCTCGGGGACGAGGCAGGGCCGGCGATGAAGAGGTCATGGTCGAAATTGTTGGAGTAGCGATGGTGGGCGGGCGCGGGCGTGGAGGTGACGAAGGGGTCGTGAATCGCGGCGCGGGGCGCGGGCAGGTTGGGCTTGTCGGAAGCCAGCGATGAGGCCATGATTGCGGGCGGCCCTCAGGCAGTGGAGGTTGCTAGAAACGCCTTGGAACCATCAAGAGAAGCGGACGGACGACGTAGCAGGCCCGTCGCGGGGGTGATTGATGGGCGTGTTGTGTTTGTTGATGTGGCCTGGCACAAGCGGGCGACCTTGGAGATGGTGGGTGATTAAAGTTGGCGTGCCGCGCGGAAAGCTTTGTGTGGCCAGCTTGCGAGGCGTGCAGCAGCTACAGGGAGGGGGGGAGGGAGGAGACACCGGGAAGGAGGTCCAAGCAGAAAAATAGACAGACGCAGGCCCGGCTGCAAAACAATAAAAAAAAAATTGAAATTTGACGAAATGCGCGCCGGCAAATATTGGACAACAGGAGTGGAAAAGAGGGAAAAGAGGGAAACGAAGGAACGAGCGATGCAGGATTGAAGCCGAGCGTCAACCTATAAAATCAGAAACAGTGAGAAGCTCGCTGTAGTCAACGACGTCAACAAGAAATAACAACAGTTGAGATTGGAGAAGCGTGAGTTGGTCAAAGAAGCCGAGGCGGCCGTGTTTGTTGTCCCTGCGTTGCGCGCAAGGTGGAGTGCGCAGCAGCAGCAGCAGCTGTGCGGTTACTTAGTGCGCTGTAGGTCGATACAGTGGCTACAGCGTCGCAGTGTCGTGCAGCAGATGCCGCAATGTTTTCTGGGAGCAGGTGGTGAAGACGCTGGAATGGAACACTAGGGCCTGCGAGACAGCGGCTTTGTTGACCATTCCCAATTGGCGCAGCGGATGCAGTGAATGGGCGTGCGGAGCGCTAATCAAGGAGTGTGTGCCGCTGGCGGGTTTGTCTCTGCGGCGTCCGGCGTGTGAAGTATCGGAGCTATGGGCGGTGCCTCCGAAGTTTGAGCTGCTCCCGTCGTGTGCCAGGTCGATGGCGTGTGATGGCGAGACGCGCGCGCCAAAGTGACAGTTCCTTTCAGGTTTGACGGAAACGGATCGGCCGATTAGGGATGCGGCGGTGACCGCAAGTAATTAGATAGGTCGTCGGTGGACGGGTGGCGCCCCGAAAGACAGGTGATCGAGATGACAACAAACAAGAAAAAAAAACGAAGGACAAATTAACGAGCGCGGGAACAGGTGATGTGAGGCCCAATAGGTGCTGCAAAGAGAGAGAGGGGGGAAAAAATTTAAAGAACGGCGAATACGCTCCGCTGCTCCAAAGGACAGGATAAAGGCGGTCTGCAGACGAGTCCAGAAGAAGGGGAAAGGGGAACGACGAGTTGAACGACAGACAAGACAGAACAAGAACCAGCCAGGAAATGAGACGGCGCGGTACGGAGAAGCGACTAAAAAAGAAGCGAGGGGAAGGTGACAGGTCAGGGCGACGATTGGACCAGGGGAGCTGGTACCCAGTAGTAGAAACAGTAGAGGATCCCACGCTGGTACGAAGTAGCACTACGCAGTAGCTGACATGGAAGCTCTGACAAGCTGATGAGGGGCAGAACAGCCCTGTACGGAGTAGCTTAGGTAGGTAGTACTGACGTCGCCCGTCTGCTAGGCTGTCGGTATCACATCGATTCTTGGTGCAGGGTATCTGTAGTTGAAGGACGAGAACGAAGAGCACAAGGATTCACACAAAGGTGCCGCCGGCTCCGAGAGAGTGGCAGAGACAAGAAGAGATGGACGGAACGAGAACAGGAACATGGAGAGACAGAACGCAGACAGAACGCAGACGGGCTGCCCAGATGTGGGCTTTCTTTCTCCCTTCGTTTGCATCTCGTCTGCTTTCTTTTCCTCATGTAAAGACTGGATTCGTTAATCAGCGCCCAGACCGCGAAACATGGTTCAGCAAGTGAGCAATGCGTCGCCTGCGCCTGAAAGCTGCCTGTTTCCCTAGGCCAGTCAGCCGCTGGTCTCAGCTGGGCGAAAAAGAAAAAAAGCTCAAGTGCTGCTGTATCTAATTATTGCACACATACGTTTCCCGGACTTGTATCTCTTGGGCGTTGCGGACATGTCTGCCCAGCTGCAGCGCACCTGATGATTTCCCCCTGCGCCGACTAGCAGAGACCAGTGCAGTGCTACGCACGAATGCACATGCACACAGCCTCTCATGTCAACCATGGTCCACGAAATAGCCCTGCTCTAGGAAGGTATGAATACTTTGCGCCGCGTGCTGCTTACGGCTGAGGCCTGAGTACCACTGAGGAGTGGAGGGACATGGGACAGGACCTGGACATGGGGCGTGGGACGTGGAACAACGCTGACGCTTGCTTCGTTAGCCAGGTACCGAAGAAGTACTATTGGACTGTTGCTGGTCACTCTCCCGGGGGGGCTGGATTTCTGCTGCGGCTCTCAGTCCTCTCTCCTGCGTGAATGAATGAATGCGTGCGTGCGCAAAGGTCGTTTGCTCCCAGCTAATTCCATGTCTCTGTGTACGAAGCACTTTCAAGAAGATCCTCGTCCGGCCGATGCTCGCCTGCGTCCTGGAATCCTCGGTTCCTATAAATGCCATCTATCCTAGCATCCTGCATGTCCATTCGCATGTCCACCCGCATGTCCTTTCGCCTGCGGACGAAATCCCGACACGTCGCAATGGCCGCGAGCAGATCCATCCATGGCCGCGAGGAGATGATACGGGAATGCGCCAATTGGCACTACGGATAAAGGGAATTTTGCATGTCATAACTCATTACCCAGTACTTTGTACACACACAATGAGGCATGCAATCATTCATTGTCTTTTTTTGTTGTTGCATATCGCTTGAGACCTGTCTTGGAGGACGGAGCCAGGCCCCAGGGTCCTAGTCTACCGCGGATTGCAGTCCACACACAAGTGCACATCCTCATTGGCCGCACATGTCAGAAGGGTCAAAAACAGCTCACGTGTCAATAAACATGCAAGTCAGCTCTGTCGAATCAGCGTCGCCAAAGCCCGCAAGTAAACAACCAACGCGAGCTCACCCGGTGATGCAATGGGCGAGAGGGTGTGAAGTCAACACCACTCATCAGTCGCCATTCCTCGCCATCAATGCCTCGCTCCACTACCGCTGATAGCGGTCCCCCTGTCGGATGCCTGGCTGGCCCTGAATCTGAGAGAAGAGCATTCGGGCTAAGATCTCTCTCCCCCAGCCGCCGTTGGACGGCGAGATGAGGGCTCGCTCAACGGTATCGGATTTCGCGCACGCAATAGGCTGAGACCCAACTCTGGACTGAAGCCAATGGACGGATTTGGTTCGTTGCTACTGGCCGAGCTAATAATTACTATGTAGGACATAGTATTCTCGACATCGAGAAAAAGCTGTCCGTCTCTCTCTCTTCTGTGAGTATGACATTCTGAATCTCCCTCCCCACAGCCCCTCTCCTCCCCTAGCAAGGTCCTGTCGTGGGGGCGGCTTAATTTGCCGACCCCGACAGCAGAAGCAAGGATGGATGAAGCTATAAACCCTCCATTGGAGCCCTGGACCTGCCTGCCGAGATTCGGGGACACAGACGGGACACGGGTTCGGTGATGACGACTTCGGGAATGCCCTCCCCCATCGTCCGCGGTCCTCGACTCCTAGAATAGCTTCCAGCATTCCTTCATTATAAGCTAACAGACAGTCAACAGCTAAACTTACGCATGCCCCAAAGACAACAGGTCCCCCTCCCCCTCCCCCATCGGTGATTCGGTTCCCCCGTCGCATAATACTCCAATCTCATTTCTCTCCCAACAGGGGGACGTTCCCACTGGCCAATTACGTACAACCATGAGTCCGAGCCGGGCGTAATAATAGGTACGTACCCAGATCTGGCCACAGCGACTTTTCATTCGCGGTCCTGCGCCATGTGGGCCTGGCGATGGTGGCTTTTGTTGTTTTCACTGATCGACTGAGCGTGGTTGGGAAGAATCTCATGCTTCCCACCATTAATTCATGCAGTGTGACGCGATAATCCCGGCCAAGACGGTAGATGGCAGGTCCGGATGTCTTCCAAGCCAACGGCTGCCTGACATCTTCAACAGCATGAGATGCCGCATCCCGCAGACACGTCACGCATCAACATGGCCTCCCCGCTGAGAGTGTGAATCGTTGATGACGGCCACCATGGCCAACAAGAAACAAGCGTCCTTCTGAAGATTGCCTCGGCGAACGGTGTCCAACCGTGAGCGCGTTGCCTGTCCGGTGTGAATCTCGGTCTAGTCTGGCTTCGGCATAGTAGTGATATCCCCCCCAAAGCGTTCTGATGTGGCTTCCTCTCGTGTTGAATTCCCTCGCGGCGCGGCGTTGATAGCTTGCTTTCGAGGGCCACAGTTCCCATCATTTTTAGCAATTGCACAATGTAATTACCTAGGTAATTGAGTATTTAAAAGACAGTTTACATGAACAAACAAGACTCAACAAACAGCTACCTTTCTAACGGTCGTGTTCATCCACACTACCCTAGACGAGTGACACAATTGCAAAGATGCCTCCGGGTTCTTAAAGCCACATCAAATCAATAAAATGTCCAATTCCGTTGCTACGGCCTAGACTTCTAATGTAATTAACGTCCATTCTTGCGATACATTTTTTGACCGTTCTCCGAAAACGGCATGTGCTACCGGATCACCGAAATCACTGACGTTCCTCTCCATCGTCTGGCAAAGAACTTGGGCCAGTCTCGAGACCCAGTTCTGCCTCGGGACGCATTGAAGTTGTACGACTGGATCTCCTGCCATCATCTGACTCTCGTCGACTCTGAGTAGCCGTAGCGACGGAGAGCCTCTGTCTGGGTCTCCGGGGCCGTTTGGAAGGACTGAAAGTATCGAGGTCTGTAGAAGTTTCGGAATCGTCTGTCGGTGTTCTCTTACTGGTGGTTTCCGGCGCCTGAGCATTTGCTGCTTCGCTTGGAAGATCCAGGCCCAATCCCAAGCCATCGACTTTATCCCCAGCTACCTTCTGGTTGGCTTGGCTGATTGCCTCGTCTCTTTGTCGTTTTGCCCAATCCCTACCATTGCGGTACGCAGCAACGCCTATTCGGAATGTCGCAGGAAGGTCGTCCAAGTCCATACTGAGGACCTGCGTCATGGCGTACTCAGGCTCTGCTCCCGGCGCGGATGGCTGTATCAAATAGCTGGCATACATCTTGAGCGTCCCTTCGTGATAAACTGACGTCAGAGTGTAAGCGTTATTATCGTAATGGGGTTCCGATGCCCCGTACGACTGAAGGCTATGTATCCCTCTCGCTCCTAGAGCACCGACATAAGAGGCCTGCGTGATCGCGGCTGGTAAGGACCCACCCGGGCCTTTTACTTCAAGAAACATATTTGGTATGATCGGGAGGTCATGATGTGTAGAGGGAATGATGTAGTTGCTCAGGTCTCTGCGCACTTGTCTGTCGAGTTGCTTAGCACATGCACCATAGTATAGAGTTGACTTGCCCGGTATAACTGTGCCGTCAGTTAGATGGTCGAAGTTGTTGAATATAACATCATAAGCAACGCAATTTCTATCCCCAATGTCTCCTTCGATTATCGGAATGACGCTTGAGATAAGTTCACTCTCTTGAAAAGCAGAGGCATCTTGCTTTTGAAAGCTGTCAATCTTTTCGTCTGAGAATTGTGACTCGGAAAGAGAGGGACGGCGCTGACGTAAAGCTTGCTTGATCCTGGTGAGGTTTTCTGGTCGTGGTGGTTTTTGACCATTAGGATACTTATACTTATCAGGCAAGATGTCATGATCGATTAGGTGTTGCTGGAAAGCTAGATCATATGGTCCTGTACTCTCCGTCGCCGCCGTGTTTTGAGTTGACCTGTCGGGCTCGACGGATCTGTTTCTGTGTTCAGCGGCGGATGGCGCGCGGTACTGTGAGGTGTTAGCTTTCAGGATGACGAAAGTGATGACGATGTTGCAAAGTATTCACGAACCCCTCTTAGATCAGTGAGATCTGGGCCACCGTGCATTGAAAAGCCGCGGACTTGCCTTAGGCACGTCGGCGAACAGCGACCGAGGAATTGCTGAGGCGGCTGCAAATAACTGTCATTCTCGGTGATGGCGTGTCGGGCAAGGAGCCGACTGCTTCGTCTGAGCGATGAGTCGCGAGCGACGTTGGCGTCCCTCTGGCCTGATTCTTGTCGTGGGTTCCTTCGGCGCAGCTCTCGCAACGCGCTCGAACACAGGGGAATCTCTGATAAATCGTCCCAGAATAATGGTGGTGGTATTGCTGGATGAGTGAGCTTCTGTCTCTTGGATGAACCGGAACACGAGGACTGTCGGTCCTCTAGAAGGTGTTGTACCATGGCTATTCTTGGAAGCTTGACTTGGTCGTAGTGAAGGAGGAGGGCTTGGTGGAGAAAATATGCGGTTACCCTGGGTCGAGTACACCTGGACTGATGGGTCTTTGTAGAAAAAGGAACAAAGGCGAATAGCTTCTTTTCTCAATAAAAGAACAGCTGCGCGGGCGTTGCATGATTCACTTCATCCTCAGAGCACAGGCTTCAGCATCCTGCTTGGGGAGACACCCCATCCTCTTGGCCCATGCCATGTTGTACACAGCCAATGGCTCTCTCTTTATCTAGACGAAGTCTTTATCTCCTCTGAGGCCGTTGCAGCCTTGTGGAGAGGAACATTGAAACAGAGCTGTTCTCAGGCCATAACATCAGGTCCGTTGCAGCACAAGTAAATGAACCATGCTTTGCCATCAGCCATGTCCCCATTTGATACAGCCTAGAAACCATCGCCTTTCACGGTTGTTTCCTTCAGCATCTACCGAATCGAGCTGGTCCCGCAGGTGCTGGTACTACTGCCTAGCCAGGTAACGACAAACGTTCCGTACTCAACAAGCAGAACTGCTTGTAGTACAAGAGACGAGCATAAGATTGGGCAAACCGTTCCAGGCGACCACGGTTCGGGATTTCATGTGCCCGCAATGTTTGATGACGTGGATTGACTGACTATCATGCCAGAGCTATCATCGTTTGTTGTACAAGGGGAAAATCTTGACGCTCCCGAGGTGGCACATGTCCTACCGTACTCACTTAAGCATTTTCTTCCAGGACCCTTCCAAGGAAGTTGCATTCGCGATTCACGACATGTTTGACAGTTGGGCTGCATTACTAGTTGACGTTGCAATGCTATGAGCTTTGCGCATAGCTTGCATCTATGGTTCGAGCCTATCAACCAGCAACCGTAAGTAGACCTATCAAATCAATACCTTCCTCCCACCGGCACTTTTAGGGGGCCTTATACCTACCTCTCAAACGCTCTATCATACAGAAACCCGAAACATGGATCCTCCTTCGCCTCGGCTCCTTGCTATCCACAACGCGATTGCCCATATCTTCCACCTCTCTGCAGCAGGGGATCACATCAACAAAAACTGCAGGACGCAGAGAAATTTGGTATCAGGGAGGATGGCTCTACTGCGCTGGATTGTTTGGTCACGCTTCGGATGGTCAATCGACGAAATCAGCGGCTGGACTCGAGCGCCAAGTTATGACACCGTAGTACCAGAGGATGCTCGTACTACACACTTTTGGCCATTCTGTTGGCTCCTCTATCTTCATTATTTGCCCGAAGTTGCTCCCTCATTCCTGCAGATCGAGAGACCGCTTCTTTCATCTCGTCATTCTTTGAGCCAACGCCCGAGGATGACATTGCGCCTATAACAAAGAGCAACCTGCAGACAAATCCTAACTCGCAAACAAAGAGTAGCCTGCAGGTAAAGATCAGCCAAAGACGAGTAGCAAACAGAAACACTTCTATGCACTACCAGGCATTCACTGCCAGCTCATGATGAAAAGACAAAAGATCTCCAACCCACAACGGCACCAACGAGCCTCTTTGCCTACAAAGGAGCGGAAGCTGAACCAACCATCATTTCCACCCCCAAGCTATTTTGACAACTTGTCGGAGACATTCCTAACGAGATATACGCTGTGGGAATTCGACAGAAGGACCACTGAAAGCTCTTGTGCCTCGGTGCCGCAGGGACGTCGTCTTCGTACCCGACACGCCATCGCCAAATGGAATGAAAGCCATCCACCAGCGGAGCGCATAACTGAACAGTGCCACTCGAAGTGTTTGCAGCAAATAAGGCTCTACGCAAGGCATGGCGGCCCAGATCTATGGGACGTGGTAGGGGTAAGGGGTGTTCTGAAGGAAGTCTTTATCCAGGCTGACCTTTGCAGGCTGACATGCCAAACCGCCCTGATTCCCTGATGAGTTTGAACTCAAGCCTCGGCCGCCGAAAACGGGGCGGGAAGCTCTCTTCAACTTATGAAACTGCGACGGACACGAAAATCACAAAGACTACTGGTCCGTACGATCGCACCTTTGAGCAACATCTTATCGACCATGGCATCTTCCCTCATCCTTATATGTATCCTGACGGTCGATATCCCCCAAAGCCAAATAATATGGAGGAGATATTGCAAGCGCTTGTCAAACCTAGGGAATCACTAGACAAACTCTCAAACGAGGATTTTCGGAAGTTTGTCCAAGCTGATGCCCATGTGCGCAGAGACAGCGAAGTCATGAAAAACGTCATATCTGTTCTTGACGGAGACATTCAGGATCACAAATCCGTCAACTTGTGGAGCAAAATTCGAGAACCTCTACCAGTTGACTGATGGCTCTCTGGTCGCTGCGAACCCTGATGAATTTTATGGGGCACGCCCGGAACAGCTCCATCAGGAGGTTCGCGATAAGCTTGGCGACTTCATCGTGCCCTCGACGGGAAAGGACGTTCCCATTGCTCCGAGCTTCTTCCTCGAAGCAAAGGGACACAGAGGGACGCTAGTTGTAGCGCGTCTACAGGCGTGCTACGATGGAGCATTGGGAGCAAGAGGCATACACAACCTCCGAGTGTACGTACGGATCGCCTGACTTGCACAACTATGATAACAATGCCTATACCATTACAGCGACATTTTTAGCAGGCACCCTCAAGCTTTATGCTACTCATCCGATCCACGTGTCTGCCGGACAAACAGTTTGTCATGACAAAACTAAGGGCGTTTTCTTTGGATGATTGCTTTGACACCTTCCGGAGGGGAATGTCGGCGTACCTGAATGCGATAGACTGGACTAAAGAGCAGAGGGTTCAGGCTATCAAACAAGCCAACAAAAGAGCCGCCCAGCCCCCATCGACCCCAGGAGATAGCTCGGGAGACAGCCTTTCAACCGAAGCCAGCAGCGACGACGGCATGATCTGGAGCCTTGGTTTAAGTGCATTGGCGCAGGCTAATACCGACGACGACGACAATCAATCCGTCCATCTCCAAGGCCCATCAAAAAGACGTCGCCGAATGACGACCAGTAAGCTCTGTCTTATTGATGAGGGGGAAAATGACGAAACGTGAGGCGGATCAGCGGCAAGGTCAGCTGTCTGGTGTTGACATGTTATGTAGTCGATAGGTATGAGTAGTCTAGAGAGGCACGGCCGACGTATTTCTTGGGCATCTTTGTTACCTGCTTGTGAGTCTTGAGACCAGTTCGATGACGGGACAATTCAACACGCAACAGTTGGCGTGGTGGGTTCGTCGGCTGAATGCCGTGACCTCTGACATCCAGCGCATCTCCAAAATGAACAGCCGCCATTGCGTCACAAATGCCTATAGAGCCAAGGATTTAGACGGGATCAGCAGACATGATATATGTTTTTAAAGGATTTAATTAGGCCATGTCGTGGTTGTGATGAATTAATTTCGGCACGTCATCTTTATTGTTGCTCACCCAGCAATACTTTCAGGGGTCACGGAATAGAACCGACCAGCCCAGACAACCTCCCTCCTCCCTTCCCATCTCCCTTCTGTTGGTCGACAACAACTCTCATTGCCATCCTTCATTGCTGGACTCGGCATATACGTCATGCTGTTCTTAGAAGCGGGGTCCTTGGAGCTGAGCTTGTCCAGTCATGATGGAGATGTATCCCAGCGGTCAGCAGCTTAATACTCGCATGGCCGGAATCCGGTACCTCAACACCAAGACTTATACGACGGCCTGCGGGAAAAGCGGCATCTCGGAGGCGGCATGCGGCAACACATCTGGGCCACCATCTTTCATGGGATCCGAGCCTTCCGAGGCTGCCCACAGCCCGTTGCCAGAACAAGTACAAGAACAAGAACAAGACTGCAAGACACCGGCAGCTCGCATTCAACTGCCGCATCATTCTCCAGCGGTCCTCTGTCGCACATGGCCACCGCCTCTCGACCGCAGCCTGTCGACGGCCCACTGACACAGTCGGCCTCGTTTCTCGTCCTGTCCGTCAGCAACGCCCCAGACGCCCTCCAGACGGTCCGCCGCACGCTGACCGGCCTGGAAGGCCTCTCCAAGAACGTCTCCATGCGCGACCCGAGTTCCGCCTTCTCCTGCACCGTCGGCATCGGCAGCGACGTGTGGGACGGCCTGACACGCCGGAGGAGGCCCGTCGAGCTTCGCCCGTTCCGCGAGGTCAGGGGCGCCGCCCACACGGCCGTGTCGACCCCCGGAGACCTCCTCTTCCACATCCGCTCCGAGCGCCGGGATGTTTGCTTCGAGTTCGAGCGCCAGCTGCTGCAGAAGCTGGGTGATGCCGTCGCCGTGGTGGACGAGACGGTTGGGTTCCGGTACTTTGACTTCCGCGACCTGCTCGGCTTCGTGGACGGCACCGCCAACCCCGTCGGCCCCACGGTGCCGGCCTCCGTTCTCGTCGCCGACGAGGACGCGTCCGTGGCCGCAGGGAGCTACGTGGTGGTGCAAAAGTACCTGCACAAGCTGGACGCGTGGCGGTGCTTGTCGACGGAGAAGCAGGAGGCCATTGTCGGCCGCACCAAGCTGGACAACGTGGAGCTGGACGACGCGGAGAGCGGCCAGCGGTCGCACAAGACGCTGGCAACCATCACCGACGAGCAAGACATTGAGCACGACATCGTGCGCGACAACATGCCGTTTGGGTCGCCGGGGTCCGGCGAATACGGGACCTACTTCATCGGATACACGCGCCAGCTTTGGGTCATCGAGAAGATGCTGCAGCGCATGTTTGTTGGCGATCCGCCGGGGCTTCACGACCGCATCCTGGATTTTTCAACCCCGATAACGGGCACTGTGTTCTTTGCTCCTTCAGCTAGTTTGCTGCAAAGTCTTGAATAAAATCCAGGTTCGCCCCGCGGGTGACTGCTTGACAGAGACCCTTCTTTCTTCCGTAATCAGCACTCTGCAAATGCCTATACCCGTCGAGAATGCTTCTGTGGACGTGTGATTTTCAGAGCTGCTGCAGGCCCGCTGTCCGCTCTCTCGGCGATTGTGTGCTCTGCAACCGCCATCTATGCGCCAGCCATCTTCGGCCTGCGTTCCACCGTTGCCCTCGCTGGGAGGGTTGTTTTGGTCCTCGCTCGACACCCTGACTCACTTGAACTGACGAGCCAACTCCAAACTCTCAGGATGCAGACTCGTACGATCCCGTGGCCCGGGATGCTGAAGGACGTGAGCTCGCCGAGCTGATCAACACCATCAACACCCGCGCCCTCGAGGCTCGGGCCAGCGATTTGCGCCAAGGTATGTCCTGCTCTATCCCTCCGCTTCACTACGATAGGGTGTTCCCGCTCCAAAAGTCTACGATTTCGCACTGGAGTGTCCGGGTAACCCGGTAGGAGTTGGTTTTATTTTGATGGAGAAAGCTACCCGGCAGATCTTTGAGATGGTCTATTGCAACCTCGCAACAAAGGAAGAATATCATAAGCCAACTCGCGGATATGTTTGTGGAGCTTCGTAAATATCCATTTGACCTTCTCGGCTCACTGGATAACCCTAGCGGCTCTTATGTTGGCGCTTTTGCTCGAGAATCGCTCGCCGACTTTATGCAATCCCAGCTGCATACCGCCGGGCCTTTTTCTTCTTCACACGTCTTCAATCCGGCTCATCTTAGACCTGGTTGTGCGAGAGGAGATGTACCCACTGCAAGCAGTGGATGCCTATCTAATCCACCGATATCTCCTTGACATCGTCCCGCGTGTTCTGCCCCCGGTCCATCATGGCCAGAACAGGTTCTACCTAAAGCACGCAGACGACAAGGGAGATCACACTCTACTAGATGAAGATTCCAACATCACCGGCATTGTCGACTGGGGGTGGGCTCACACCGCATCGCCTGCAAACGCCTTAAACTCCCCCATCGGCTTCCTACCGGTTGGAGACTTCTACCGCGGCAGCAACAGCCTCGGCGACGACGAGGTTGTTTTTGCACGCCTGCTCGAGGACAAGGGCTATAGAGACCTGGCACAGTTTGTTTGGAATGGCCGGCTAAAGCATCGATTTGCCTTCTGCTGCGGATACGACCTGGAGAACTGGGAAGGATTCCTCGGCCTCTTCCGCTACAAGGACGCCGCCGGGCTGCAGCGGGTGTTGACCAAGCAGGCAGCAGCCGTCGTCTGATTCAGCGTCCCAGTGAGACAAGCCCGTTGTACAATTCCCGCTGTCTCTTCCAGCCAACAGGCTGGAAACTGGAACATCTCGTCGAGAACCCGGATTTCCACGTCGATCAATACTCTAAGGTCCAACTAACTCATGGCGGGATGGCAGGGTAAGGTGATTAGCTCGCTACACCGGCATTAGCTGCATCAACTTGTAACTTGTCATCGTGGGGGTGAACAGACTAGTTTAACTACGGTAGTTCTTCAAAGAACCTTTAACCATAGAGTCTTTGCAATAGTAACATCAGAACAGCTGACTCCATCAACTACTTATCTACCTAGTCTAGTCTAGGTGTTTTTACTCTATTTATTCGCCGGGTAACTCCGCCGTCTTGCCTTCTCATCCTAGTCAACGGCTTGACCGAGACACAGCAGCAAACTTGGACAAAGCCGACTTCTCAAGTCTTATCTCCAGGTAAAACGTGCCGCTTGTGAAATCGTCATGTAGACGTCACTACCACGCGCATACGAGGGCAGTGAATCGCGCCATCGCCCTGTGGGATTCCCACTGAAGCCCACTCTCATGAAGGTAGCTTGCTTCTGGCCGCCACAAGTCCATCTCGTATTCTCTTGGCTTCGGGCACCCGCGCGTGTTGGTCCGCCCCAACTGAGCAAATCCTCCGTCACCGAAGCTGTAGCATCCTGGTCCCGTCTGCCTCCTCTTCACGCGGAAAGCCAGTTTTAGAGTCGGGCGTCGCCAAATTGCGTGGCTGTGAGTTGGGTCTCCTGGTGCTACGTGAGATGCTGGAGTCGAGATAGTTGACCGCCATGGTGTGCAACGAACAGCTGAAACCGCAAGGACCTGTCGTGTAAATGGCATCCTTTCCTTCAGAGACAAGGCTCTGCAAAAGAAACGACTGTTCAATGCGACCAGCCCGGGACAGGGGACCGACGCCTCGAGGCACGCAGCCGCCTTCGGCGAAGTCGATTGGCGTTGATATGAGGAGATACCCGATGGAAGTCGAAGGGGATGACGGCCAGTTGACGGGACTGTGACGTTCTTTTGAGCAGGGCGATGACTATGATACGGGGACCAGGTTCCTTGATCGACTGCGTGGGCTCTGGGGGAAAAAGAAAGTGCCCGGCAGGAAAACGAGGCTGTGATGCTTGTGCCGGGCTGTGACGATCCCGCACCGGAGCCGTCTTTTGCCACGCGTGTGAACGCCCTTCCTCCATGGTGATAGCAGGGTCTTCGGCCTCGGGTTTCCTGGCGCCCTTGTCTTTATTCGCTGCTGAGATTGTGGAAGATCAGCCGATGAACTGCTGGAAACCAAACACAAAAAAGAAAACAAAAAACAAAACCACAGACAAGAGAGCCGGACAAAAAGAAACGTTTGCGTACCCTTCTTCCCTTTCCCTTTCCACTTCCGACTAAAGACAAGCAGGTACACGTCCATCTTGACCTTCAACTCGGAGGACCTCATGTTTGTGAAGTTGAGGATGACGGAGAGCTGGAGGACACTGTACGACCCTTCGATCTTTAAGAGGTACTCATTTGACTTGACTATCGGGATCATCTTGAAATACGCCAGGAAGACGGCCACAGCCACGGCCATGGCGTGCCTGCTCGTCGCGGCCGAGTCGTTCGTGACCCCGAGGATCCCAAGGAGGACGGCGACGGGCACCACCTTGACCTTGGTGGCCATCAGGCACTGTAGACACCAAGGAAGGAGGCCATTCACTCGATCCATGGCATAAGATGTGTAAGACGTGTTGTACTGTAGTGTATGCCAATCCTTTCCCGCTCGCTCGTCTCGCTTGCCAGTGCCAGTGCCCAAAGTGCCGTGCCGCCTCATATACCAAGCCTTTTTCTTTTTCCCCTTCCCCTCCCGCCTCCCGGAGATCAGTTGTGAGAGATCACTTTTCTGCAGCTTACAGCCGGCCCCCCGCTCGAAAGAAGCACCGTGCAGCTGTAGTTGGTCTTGTTGTCTGAGACACGGTATGCAGAGCGCATGTCACCGCAATGAGGACTGCAGCCCCGGTGGTCGTTCATTGGCAAGCCACCTCAAGCACCATCACCGACATTTCAAACCGGCCGTGTCGCCCTGGGGGTTCTCAGCGTTTTCCCGGCACGCATATGCAGAGGCCCGAGGGAAGTTCCTCCTTCTAAAGGAACCCCGGAGACAGAAGACTCTCGCCCCGGAGAAGCAAGGGAGGAGGGTGTGAAAGTAGGGGCGTGTGAAGCCTCAACCCGTGTTAACGCAATTTCCCCGACTGCATCTCGACTGCATCCTCCCAGCCTCACTCTCGAAGCCACCAACTCGGTGTCTCTCTGCTTCTCACCCAACAGTCTGTTCGGCTGGCTGGCTGGCTGGCTGGCTGGTTGGGGGGCAACTGGGTGATTCGGTACGATGACGAGTTCCCTCGTTCATGAGCGAATCGTGTTTTTCACATATACTGACCATCCCCCCGAGGAAAGCTCCTGAGCTTCCAACTCCCGACTTCCAACTCATTGCCTCCAGCTCATTGCTCTCGACTACCCAACTGCCCAACTACCCAAGTCTCACTACACTCTTATCTGACAACAACTCGCTATCATGGCCCGGTTCACATCCAACCCTGTCCAGACAAACCCCGATGCTGAGCATCAAGAAGACATCACCCAGTGGCAGTGGGCGCTTTGCAACCTGGTTTCCATGAAATCCTCCCTACTGCCCGTGTCATCGTCCCTGTCACTGTCTGCTCAAGAGTTGATGGATCAACTTGCCGCCAAGGAGCCTGCCGCGCTGTGTATCACACTCCGTGATGCCCTCTACAGTCATCTCTCACGTCGAATCCGCCCGTTGCCGAGCGCTGATATCAACAACCAAGTCAACAGGCTCCTCGACGAAGTCCAAACCCACATGGGCAAGCCGTTTGTGAAGATCTCCCTCGAGGACGAGCCTGAACAGCACCTCGAAACCATCGACCTCGTCTGCTGGATCATCAAGGTTGGCGAGTTCCACATCAACTGGGAACGCCTCGACCCCGAGTACTTTCCCCTTTACCTTGCCATTCTTTCTGGCATCATTCTTTCCCGCGTCGGCAAAGTCATTGACCAGGACACCCCAATTGCGAAAGCCATCCCGGCCGTTGTTGACCAGTTCACCAGGGGCGAGGGAGTCCTCCCTGACCCGTTCAAAGTTCCTCCGCTACCTCCTTTGCGATCAGACATGTTCTCGTCACGTCCCGGGCTCGGGATGCCTCAACACATCCAGCTTCTTCCCACTAGCTTTGCATCCTGGGCTGCTATAATTGCCTCCCTCCTGTCCGTCCAGGTCATTTTGCTTTGGACTGTCCGGGCTGCTGTTTACTCTACCCAATCCAAATGGTGGTAGTGGCCTGGTACATACAAAAACCATGGAAGATTCATGGAATTGGACTTGTTTGCCTGGTAGTTGGACTACTTGTCGCTCCTTATTGGTATCTTCGTGAAAGACAAACTCAACCTCGTGGGCGAGACCTATGCCCAAAACTCATTCATTCGTATCCTTAAATAGCTTCATAGGATTGGTAATACTCAAGAAATAAATTGGCAGATTAAACTATCTGATGTGCTTTCAGACCCTCATAGCCACTGGTAGCCAACACTGCTTGGTATCTAACCTCTTTTATCTTACAAACAGGGGGCTAGCGGGCATAGAAATGTGCATGCCAGAGAATGGTTTCCATTCTCGCCAATGTCAAGCGCTCACTTCAATTCCCGAGGCCAACCCCCTATGCCTGGTCTTAGTTGGTGAAGAAGCTCTCGCACAACGCTGACTTTTAATAAGTAGACAAAGCCATCAGATTCCAGGAACACAGTTGATAGCTGGTGTAGCCTCAAACTGGACGCGTGCCAGTAGACTATAGGTGTAAGGTCGGGATTGGATCGACCAGGCTTTGACCAGAGAGCCGACATATCTCTTTCCTTCAAAATGACGCAATGCTGGAAGGAGGGGATTGACAAGGCCACGGAAGCGTGGTATGGAGTGTACAATAGTGGTTGATGTGTCGGAAGCGTTCAAGGCATTGATACATGATGACAAAATAGGGCACTTGATTTATGCACGCGGACCCGTCGCGTTTTGACACTGGCGGCACCGAAAAGAATAAGTTCAACCATATGAGGTCATTTGTTTGTTGCTGTCTAATATACTAGGTGAGTAACTTGAGACGCCCAAAAGCAGTAGGGCGTCGCATTGCCGCTGCTGCACTTGCTCGCTCTGGAGAGGATGGGATGGACAGACAAGACCTCAGAGATGCCTGGTCAGCAATGTGGCGGCAGTGAGAAGACGTTTCGAACCTACTTGAGCTTGTATTATTGGATTTGATCGTCAGTTTGTCGAGACGGTCATTTATCTGTGCTGAGGCTCAATGTGCATTGGATGCGAACCAGGTTAAACCAGCCTTAATAGTACCATCCATTCGCCTGGCAAGAATTCACCTGGCTGAATCATATAACTGCCAAGAACCTGGTCTCGTTTCCCGGCCCTTGATCGAACAATGCGGTCATTCTTCTTTCACTTCGTTTCGGTGCTGGCGTGTCACTGATCACCTCGTCTCGGGCGGCTCTCTGCTACAGCGTTGACCCTCCGGTTCGTTTCCCTTTCTGCAATCCGAGTGCTGCGGCGAACTGGGCTGGAAACAGGTCTTATTCTTCCCCGTCCTGTTCCCGCGCTTGTAGACGACGCCTTTATATCACGCCGTGGAACTTTCACTTCCACCGCAACCTTCGGAACGACAGTTTTAAAATCGTGCGATTCTTTGTTCGTATCATCGGTATTTGTGGCGCTGCGAGAAGGGCGAACCGGCCGGCCAGTCTGCCTCAGCCGTTTTGGAGGCTGTTCGTCTTCGGCTGCGTCATAGTTGCGGTTGCGTTTGGATCGACTGGAGGCGATGGGTGCACTGTGATCCGCATGAGACCGCCTCGTTAGTCGAGGGGACCGCCGAGGAGCGTCTTCTGAGTCCCGTTCGTTGTGGCTCCCTGTGAGCTGGTGGCTTGATGCTTCCCTCATCCTTCCATCGAGTCGTCTCTCCGCGTCGGAGACTTCAGCTTCCTCAGTTTCAAGGGCTGGAGCCGCCTGGCTACCATCAGTGCGACTATTGGTGACTTCAGGGACTGGCACTGGCACGAAAATATTGACATGTCGGGGGCTGTGAGCCTGTTGTCTGTCATCATCGATCGTATCATGGGCCTGTCTCCCAGTATAAACACCTGGATTAGGAGCCTCCGGCGCTTCCTCCTCTGATTATTCGTAGATCCATGTCATTCCTGGCAGATCACCCCATTTGGGATCCCAAATCCCATCTTTGACCCAGTTGTCCTTGACGCTTTGGTAGGCCAGGGCATCATGTCGACAACGCTCCCGGGGGTATTGCAGTCCATCTCGTCTTTGATCCAGTCACGCTTCTTGGATACCTGATACAAGAACTTGTGGTAAGGGCGAGATGCTTCGGGATTGCGAACGACAGGCGTCGGAATGGGGGGCTGCGCGACTGGTCCCAGCGTCGTCTGGGAATACTTGATAGGCCGCGGACGAGGCTTTGGTCGTTCAGGGCGGCGGCCAAAAATACCAAAGACAGGTAATGGTTCTTGCTCTGACTGGCTCCGGCTCCGATTCCGATTCCGACTCTTAATCTGAGTCAGATTTCTCGTGATCCAACGAGCCCCTGGCCTCGACTCTGCCGTGGTGGGGCTATAGAGGCCAAAGAAAGGTCCGCCCCCTTGATGGTTCCATTTCGTCGTCATTGGATGGCTGTCCTTGGGCCAGGCCGGGCCCCATCCGTCCCCCCAGATTCCTTGTTCGACACAACGGCTACGGATGTTGTTCTCGGAGTTCGCGCGAAGATCCGAAGAATCATCCCACGGAAGCGTCTGTCTTCGGCCAAACCGCTTCTCAAATATCTGATGTACAAGCCGTTCGACCTCACGTTTGGCGTTGGTCTTGAACTGTACCAGTGGTGCTGCCTCGTAACGAACCATCTTTTGCAATTCTCGTTGATATGACTCGTCGACAGTGGGAGACTGAGAGGGTGGGGGTCGTGCAGTCTCGCCTGACTCTGAGTACGGCGTGGGAGGTTGGCCGTAGCGTTGATCTCGCTCGAGAGCAAGCTGTTGAGGGTCGTCTTGTAGTTGTTGGAGGGTTCTAACGACCTGCAGTAACACAGGCCGCTGGGGATTGTTGAAGAATAAGGCCATTTTTGCGATGACGGTGTAGCACACTGGCTAGTAGCTGAAGGTATAAACCTCGAAGTAAACTTTTCGCGGCGACGAGGATATGTTTGTATGATCGATGATTGGGGGTTGGCCATGTCGCTGATAAGCTGAATCAGGCAGCGTATGAATGCATAATGCCTTAAATATCAGGGTCCAGTAAACAGACCAGTTGATGAGGTTTGAATCTCGCCAACGTCGATTCTAGCGAGTATCTGGCGATAAACCGGGTGAAGCGGCCTGCTCTCCTGTCCCATGATTCTATTTTGTTGGAGCGGGAGGTCGAGACGTTGTGTCGTACTTCGCATGTAAGTAAACTTCTGGGATGTCTCGGACCAAATGCCACTAACAACACTAGAGGAGCATCAGGGAGTACAGATGGGCCTAAGAGGGTGACGATTGTTTTGACATCATCATGCATCTCAAGCCCGGGGACGTCGAAGACCTGATCCGCGAAGATCTCATCCTGAGAGATCCAACTACGGCGAATCCATTTTGTCGCCACATGCTTCAGGCGCTTTGCGAGAGACATCAAGTCCAAAAACATTCTCTATACGTCAGCCCCAGTTATAGGCTATTTATACCATCTTACAGACTTGATGCAGGAGAGACGCCCGAGAAGGTGGTCGCTGCTTCGAGGGAGAAGCAGCCAAGATTTACCAGCCGTGCGCCTTGTAAGTGATTCCCCAAGACCTCAAGGCTTAGTCCTCCGGCCCGCAAACGCACACGACAAGATGCACCTCGGTTGCCTGGCAAATTTCCCGAAGAGAGGCCTTGCTTCACATGATTGAGGGTCTCTGGTCATGAACACCTACATCGAGACACATAGATCTAGCTAGATGTTAGGTCCCTCACTGTGACGTGCACTCATTACTGGCGTAACAATTCATTGCAAAACGTCGAACGCCTCCCGTCCTTCACAATCTCATACTTTGCGGTCCTCACCCTCACGCCACGAGCTGACTGCCACCTTGAGCCTGGTTTCTTTGTGCCCCCACGATCAAGTTCTTCACAATGGGCCAGTACATATCCTCCGCCCATTCCCGCAAGGTCTGTAAGCCCAAGATGATCTGATATATTCCCCTGAGCGACTTAGTCCCCCCTACCATGATCCTGCTACCCATAACAACTTCATCCCCATTTTCGGTTGATACGCTAAGGTACCAGTTGTGCTTCTCGATGATAATGCCAGGTAGGAAAGGGGGCAGACGGGGCCGAACTATCCGCGGAGATGGCAATGTTTGCGCGACTTCATGCTGTTCTTCCTCCTCCTCCTCCTCCTCTTCTTCCTTTATGACTGGTTCAGTCTCGTGTTTCTCTTCGTTCTGCTCAGCAGCGGGAACAATTGACGCCAGGCACCGCAAGAAGTTCCAACGTGCGAGCTCCCACGAGCCCCAATGAACCGAAGCGCCATTCCAGCCCTCGTTACTCTTCCTAGTCCTGATACCGAGGGCAATGGGTCGGTTGCGAAGTGGATAATACGTCGTGTGGTCGAGGGCCCCCCCGGGGAGCTGACGGCGTACTCTTCGGAGGGCCGGGCTTCCAGGGATGGAGCTGGAGCGTTCGAACATGGGGTCCGCGTCAGCGTTGGGCTCCATGTACATACAAAAGTCGACTGTATCCGACGACGATGTGGCAGGGAGATATTCGCAGACGGTTGCTGCCGTTGGACTGGTAAATGATGTCCATGTTAGCTTTGCGACACATGGCGAAGGCGCCTGGCACATGGAAGAAAGCTCACCAGGGCATAAAATTGGCCAGATGGTCGAGTTGTGCCGCATCTGGTGTTCGTAGAGACAGCCTCAAGATATTCTACACCATCATCGTCCAAGTCGCGTCGCCGTGGGAGTTTTCGTGACACTCGAATGCCTCGTCGACCAAGTCTAGGACCTCGCCTGGTAATGGCGTGTATCCGACTCGCTCACGGTCTTCACCAAACAAGACATCATTGGCAGCGATGGCCTCGAAAGTAGGATGCGATCGTGCTAGTTGCTGGAAGTTGGTCTTCATAGACAGCGGGAAAATTGCTTGACCGCAAGAGATCTTGAACATGACTGCCAAAAAACACTCGATGGGCCACTGTTGCGCATCCTGCAGGCCGACTACATCGTGCACTCGAAAGTCATTTCCATCATGCACTCGAAAGCCATTTTCATCTCGCTCGTGGGGTTGGGTTCGTCCAATGCGATACTGAGCAATGACGGCAACCTGTCGGAGAATAGACTCCGGAGGTTGAAGGGTGGGCTCTCATGGACTGAATTGTCTGGCCTGTGAGAGTTGTCGCTGCCTGAGAAGTTCATATTATCCGTCGATGCGTTGAATGGTTGGAGCGTCGGTGAGGGAGTCATCTGTTGTGGGTGCTAGCACGGGGGCTGGCTTGTTATATCGCACCCAAGGTGCCTTACTGCTTGTAGCTTTCAGGGAAGCATCTGTGTGTCTTCTTTCACCAGGAGAAGGAAATTTGAACTGATCCGTACTCACGAGAGATGATGGAAGAAAAAGAGTTGGTCGGGCGTGTAACCAGGCTTGACGTTAATTATACGGTACTCACGAATACCTACTACATACCAGTTGGTTTGCTTTTGTTGGATGATTGGCTCTGGGGAGTTAGAACTCCTTCCCCGCTCTCGCAAGGACATGGCTGATATTGGCTGTGTAACAAGACTGTGTTGGTTCAATGTTATGGACGCCTTGGCTCCCTGGGACTGATTAAACATGAAAGACGGCTTATAACTTTGGGTTCAGTCAATCCTCGATACGAAACAGGAGCATACTTAGCCGATGGTAGGTACTAGCTTAAGTTCCAGTCTAAGCGGGTGTAAGTGGTATGCCCACTTATCCGAGCACCCATCCATGGCTAACGTTAGGCTTGATTCTCGTCGGCTCATTCAAGACTACATTCCTCGGAACGCGGTGGTTCAATCATCCGCATTGACGTTGAAACGCACACGCGCCAGCTGACTTGAGCCCAGTGCTCCGCGAAACTGGTGCGGACGCACGTGACCTATAATTCTAGATTCGCTGGCGCATTTCAAAGCGCCGTCAACGCCTGGAATCTCGTCCGAAACCAACCCACAATCAACTTCACAACACAAATGGCCGATTCACACGATGCCCCCGTGGCACCCGTAGCCGTGTTCAAAAGGAGAGGCGCAAAAGGCAAAGCGAACTTGCGGAAACGACCTGCGACGCCACCGCCCGCCGACAGCGACGACAGCGACTACTCTTCCTCCGAGGACGAGTCTGGGCGCCGCATCAAGCGCCGCAAGAAGACAGCCACCGTCACGGCCTCATCAAAAAATAACGTGACCGGTAGCAAGGACTTATCGGCTACGGTTCATGCCGCGGACCGCAGTGTCCTCATTACAAGCGCCAACGATGCTACGAAGCAGAGCAACTGGTACGACGAGGACTCAAAGGATGCCCTGTCGGCGAAGAGTCTCCTTGGATCAACGCGGACGGCCCCGAAGGATGCCCAGCCCGATGGAACGTACAAGGGCCTTGCGAACCAGACGTCCTTTATTCAGAGGAACCCCGACGCACCCAACAGGAGTGTTGGACCGGTCAAAGCGCCAACCAATATCCGGACCATTACCATCATGGATTACGCACCCGATGTTTGCAAAGACTACAAGCAAACAGGCTGGGTAAGTCAGCTTCCCTACACTTGCTATGTTGTATCATCTAACTCTGGGTCCCAAAACAGTGCGGATTCGGTGATAACTGCATCTTCCTTCACGATCGAAGCGACCACAAGCTCGGATGGCAACTCGACCGCGAATGGGAGGCCGTGACCAAGGGCAAGAAGAACCTCGGCGGAACGATAGTGGCGAGTGCAAACCGCGATCAAAAGGCGGAGGAGGAGGACGATGAGGACGAGGCGATGTTGGAAAAGATTCCCTTTGCATGCATCATCTGCAAGGAGCCCTACCGCGAACCCGTCGTCACTCGGTGCGGCCACTACTTTTGTGAGCCGTGCGCTTTGAAGCGCTACAGGAAAGACCCGACGTGCGCAGCATGCGGCTCCAGCACAAATGGAGTGTTTAACTCGGCGAAAAGGCTAAAGAAGCTCCTGGAAAGGAAGCGAGAACGGGCGGCGAAGAAGAGACAGGCAGCGCTGGAGGCTGGGGAGGCGGTTGACGAGGAGGAGGAAGCGGAAGCGGAAGAAAAGAGACGTGATTGAGCGATGTACATGGATTATAGCTGTGTATACTTTCGCCAAAAGAGAGCGAAGGAAGTAAATTGATACCACCTCATTCTGGGAGGTTTCTCAGAATTACCTGCAGTCCAGCCGTGCCTCGTGACTTGGCTAGAGTCGAATCCTGCGCGGAACAGATGGAAGAGCATGACCTCGCTCGCTGCATCACATCCCCGGTTCACGTGAAGAGAATATGTCGCGGGATGGATGACGTGCCTGACGAGCTGAGCGATAAGATAAGTGCTGAGCCGGCGGGAGAGGGGCAACGGGCATCGGCTTCTGGCCAATGAGGGGCCCAAGCCACCCCACCAAGCCACCCTGAGCGTTAGCCACCGCCGCCATGTGATCGCCTCGACCACTCATTCACTCGCCCAAAGCACGATAACGTAGCTCTCAAGGGCCTCACTTCATCAGTCATCCTCGCTTACCAGGCAGACAACACAGACAGGCATAGAGAATAGACGCCTGACTTGGGGACTTGTTTTCTACCTCCTGGCTTTCTCTTCGCTTTCTCTCCTTCAACTTTCTTGCACCAGGTCTCCTGTCGCACAGTTGTCGACCCCGCACCTTTATAGCTGGATCGAACAGACAAGACAAGACATACCACTATCGCCGACTATCCAGCTCTCTGTTCTCCGCGACACCCGGCCGCAGAGCAAGCCGAAACTTCCCTCACCCTATCCCGTGGTCGACCCCGAAGCCCGCGCTCACCACCTGCCCATCATGAACTACATCTACTCCACCGTCAACACCCTCCGGGACCGCTACACGCCCGTGTCCCACACGTCCACCTTCCGCCAGACCGGCCAGATCACCCCGGAGGAGTTCGTCGCCGCCGGCGACTACCTCGTCTACAAGTTCCCCACCTGGTCCTGGGGCGACGCCGACTCCCCCGAGCGCCGCGTCAGCTACCTGCCCGCCGGCAAGCAGTTCCTCGTCACCCGCAACGTGCCGTGCCACCGCCGCCTGAACGACGACTTTGCCGGCGACGCCGGCCACGAGGAGGCCCTAGTTAACGACGGCGAGGACTTCAAGGGCGGCGCCGGCGACGATGAGGACGGTTGGCTGAGGACCGGCGGCCTGGCGAGCTCGCAGCCGCTCAAGGTGAAGCAGGTGAGGACCATGGACGACTCCGGCAACGTCGGCGATAGAGAAGTCGTCGAGGACGACGAGATTCCCGACATGGAAGATGAGGATGACGACGAGGCCATCATCCGCGACTCCGGCGCCGACTCGAAAAACGGGTAAGCCCACCCTCCATATCATTTCACCACGAGACACTGACAGGATTTCCCCAGCGGCCGCCGAACTTACACCCTCTACATCATGTACACGACTTACTATCGCACCCCGCGGCTCTACCTCTCAGGGTATCTCCCCAACGGGCAGCCCCTACCGCCGCAGGACATGATGGAGGACATCGTCGGCGACTACAAGGATAAGACGGTGACCCTTGAAGACTTCCCCTTCTTCGCGAACAACATCAAGATGGCCTCCGTGCACCCCTGCAAGCACGCTTCCGTCATGAAGACGCTGCTCGACCGCGCCGACGCCGCCCTTCGCCTTAGAAGGGAGAAGCTCCGCGCCGCCGACGCGAGCAGCTCGGCCGCCGTTTCAACCCCCGCGGGGATGGAGGGCCTGGTCGACGAGATTGGGAACCTGGATGTCAAGGGCGCCCAGGAAGCCGCCGACAAAGATGAGTGGGAGGAAGTTAAGGAGACAGAGATTGACGATCACGAAGTTGCCATCCGCGTCGACCAGTATCTGGTGGTATTCCTCAAGGTTCGTTACTCACCCACTCGCCCCACAGACACTTTGCCCCTGATACTAACCAAACTTTCGTAGTTCATGGCATCCGTGACGCCCGGTATCGAGCATGATTTCACTATGGGCGTGTAACGGAGGTCGCAGGGCTAATCAGCGCGAGGACAAGAATTGGGGATCAAGGTACCGGCGTCGATGGGTGTTCTTTCTTTTGTTTCGTGTTTATACATTTTCTCTGTTGAGGCGCAGATGGGTGGGTGTAGTGTCTGGTGGTGTAGATCTTCTCCAACATGGCATGAACGGATGAAATGAGCGAAATGCGTTGTGCACGAGAATAGTAATACTTCTTATTTACTGTGTGACCAAACCAGGCAGGGTTTCACCCCGTCCGCGGGCCGCGTCCTCCACACCATCCATATCGCCTGGCCCGGCGTCTGCCCTTTTCCTGCTCCAAAAAAAAACAATTCGAAGTGCAAGGAATGTGTAACTTCAGCCATCCCTGGGGTATTTGATAATAAACCTCCGTGTTGTTGCATGCGTGAATATTATGGTATCGGAGACCGGCTCTGTGTACGTTGGAAGCAACGGCGAACTCCAGTCAAGAAAGACTGCTGTCACCCAAAAGCAAAGCACCGACCGACCTGCCCATACCCCTCGAAAACAACCCGGTGCTAATCCGGTTCCTGTGCTCCTGTCTATAAATTGTAACCCTCCCTTTTTATTGCCGTGAAGCCGTGCTTAAGCAGTCCGTCATGTCCATGAATAAAAAAACCGGCTGAACCGAGGAACTAGAAGGGAGCGTGTGCGTGGTGAAAGAATATGTCGTGATGGTGGAGGTGTTCGTCATAAAACGTGTCTGTCGTTGCAACGTATGAATTGTCCAATATGCCGTGTTGGAGAATGAGGCGCTCATAATGAGCATCGTGGACATGGTGATGATGATGGCCGCCATTTTCGACGTGGAGGCGTTGGACCGTTGGCATGCCCTGAGAATACCGATGTTTGAGGTGACCTTGAATGCGCTCTACCTAACCGTGAGTCAAATGTGACCACCGAACGCCGCAACAAGGACACCCTTGGGATGATGGAAGCCAGAGCTCGCTCTTGTCGTTCATTGTTAAGAGACCAATTGAGCCAATTGACATTGCTCTACAATGCACCAAATGGGGCGCCGAAGTTGGACGTCGTCTTGAACTTCAAGGGGACGTCTTTCTCAACGTCCTTGCGGTTGCTAGACTCGCAATTATCATCTTCAGCATTTGCATAAGAATTGTTCGACCCATCTCCACCAGTTTGGTCGACAAGTACTCTGGGCTTCTGGTCTAGAATCTTCGTGGACTCCATGGCCTCGGGTTCGGCGATAGACTCTAGATCATCTGGCGTAGTTTGCATAACAGCTGGAAGGGCATTCTCGCCCTGGCTGATAGGCGTAAGCTTCTTGTTAACTGCCTCCCAAAATATCTCGTCCTGTGCTGGTATGTTCTTGATCATCAAAGGTCCCTTGAGTGGCCTGTCCTCGATGGAATCTAGGGCGGGTTCAGGATCGCCAAAGGTGTCATACGCTGAAGCCTCGCTATGATCCGGTTCACGGGTCGGAGTATCATCATCGGCTTCATCCGGTTGCTCGGCCTGAATTGGGAAGACTGCGGCGATCTCCGCGATTGGGGTGGCACCCTCGCTCATGCCCACGATGGAACTCGTCTCGGTAGCAGTAACAGTGGGGAAGAGGGACAAAGAGTGGTTGGGGGTATGACCGGCATGCATTGTCAGCCGTCGGGACTCTACGGCATGCAGAGCCTGTAGGGTGTGTTCCTTTGAGGACGAGAGGCGAAGGCCGAGAGGCTTTCTCTGCTCTGTCTGCTTGAGAGCACTGACGAGAGGAGGAGAGGTTGGTGCAGATGGAGGATGTTCGGGAGGAGATCCACCGACGGAAAAGGTGGATCTTTGAACTGCCGTTGCCTTGATTGGGATGCCCTCCAACTTGGGGTCGATTTCCTGGACATCGATGATGGGGACTGGCGTTTCGGAGCAGTCTGACGGGGACGAGAGGAAGTCCTTGGCAATGGAGTTTTGGGGTTGCATTCGAGGATCCATGGGGATGAAGGGCGCTGGGTGAGACTGTGCTGTGGGGGACACCCTCGAACTTCCCGGGCTGCGAAAGTGAGGTCGGCGAGACGCGCCATCGAGGCCCGGCGGCAAGTTGGAGGCGTGTGTCAAGGAAAAGCTGGTTGGCACTCCTGGAATCTGGGGTCGCGACGCCAGGTGGCCTGCAGGTGCAGAGAAGTATGAACTCTCCATAGAGGCATCACCACTGCCGCCCCGTTGGCTCCCCAGCGGCGATACCATACCCGAGATCTGGATGCTGTGGGCGGTGACAGCTTTGAGCGTTGAATTCTCACCTTCTAGACGGTGAAGGCGTTCCTTGAGTGATTCGATTTCGCGTAACATGGTTGTCTTCTCCGAGTCCCAACCTTCACGGACGTCATCCATGATGGCTCGCTCTTCCTGGTAAACCTCCTCAGCGCGACGGCGGTTAGTCTCGAGGTAGTTGCGCTCGGCTTCCCAGGCCTCACGAATGAGAGTGTTCTGTTGGACGAGGCGCTGGACCATGTATAGTGAGGTTTGTTGGGTGGGCGGTGCGGCGTCGGCGGAGACGGATCTCGAGAGTGAGGCACCGGCTAGATACTGAGGTACGCTTGACAGAGGAGTTGTAGATGAGGGCGGGAGTCCACGGTCGTTCATGGCGTGGGGGATGGATCGGGACGGGGAGAGGCTGGCGGTGCGAGGGTTCCGAGGATTGCGAGGGTTGTGGGATTTCTGAGGGTTGATCGAGGCGTCGACACGCAGGTGCTTTGACGGATGGTTCTGGGAGGTTGCTTGGGCGGCGCGCAAGGAGGAGAGAGAGAGCGGATGGGTGTCGGTAGGCTGGAGTGGAAAGGAGCTCGCGGGCGGGAGGCGACCCCGTTGAGATTGCTGATGGCTGTGTTGCTGGTGGTTCTGAGGATTCTGGTGATGGTTCATCAGGTAAGGAGGAAGCTGATGATCGCTTGCGGAACGAGGGAAGGATGAGGACGGAGTGGCGTTGGAGAAGTCGGTGCCATAGGGAAGATGGGCGTTGAGGGGAAGAGCCATATTGGAGTCGAAGGTGCCCGAGGGCAAGAAGGACTCAGGCCTTAAACTCGCGGCCATGATTCCGCCTGGTGAGGACGGAGGGAGCTTCGTAGAGTTGAGAGAGCTGGAGGGAGCTAGAGTCCTGCGCGGGGATAAGTATGCAGAGGGCTGTCGAGGATTGTCAGGAAGGCATCGACGTGCGAATTGGTTGTCGGTTCGTGTTGTCGTGTGGTCAATTATCGGGGAAGTTGCTTGGTTGAAAGGCGGATGTCGATTGGATGGTGCTTCAGCTGTTGGAGACCGATGGAGACACGTGCACGAACAAGGCTGATGATACTAATTGAAGTGACAAAGTGGCGAAGGCGTAGATGATCGGAGGAGAGCGAACAGGACGGGTGGGAAGGGAGGAGGAAGGGAGGGAGCAAGTGAGGGAGGGAAAGAGGGATGGAGATGTCGAGGTTAGGTATGACGCAAATGGGTCCCGCCGAACGCAAGGCACAGCACGGACAAGCCAGGGGACGAGTTCAGGGTCCTGGAGCTCGGGAGCTTTGGGGAACAATAAGGGTGCTGTGGAACCTTGGCGTAGCTGTGGGAAAGAGGGAGGGAGGAAAAGAGAGGGAGAGAGGCGGGAGCGGGAGAGACGGGAACCAGGGAGAGCGCGCGCGAGGCAATACAAAAGACACGGCGAATTGATGACACGACGGGAAGGCTGGCGGGAAAGCTTGAGGAAAGACGGTGACGGTGATGATTGACTCGAGATGGCCGAGTGGAAAACGGCTGCCCGACACTGTGGTAGCGGCGCAGTGCAGCGGCGTAGTCTAGCGGTAATGTGGTACATGCAGTACGTGCAGCAGCAGGCTGTAACACAGCAGCAAAAAAAAGGCGCCTAACCATGTACCCGAGGTGCCGCGTGCCACGACAGAAAAAAGGTGTGGGGAGGCAACAGGCGTCTGGGAGTTCCATCTCCCTCCTGGACCCAATCCAGTGCGCTGCGACGGGCTGCCCGGTAATAATCAGCTCCTGGGTGGCCTAAACGCAGACCCGCGACCCGTCGTCCAGCGGCCTCACTCGCTGTGTTAGCGGCTGTTCTAGTGGGCGGTGGTGCCTGGGCACGATGGCACGTTAAGCGGACGGGCGGGCAGCGGGCAGTGGGCGGTTTTAGCGGGCGGCGAGCAAGCCCCGGCCCAATCCAGCTGGCATGGACTGGAATGGGATGGAGCGGTTCGTCCGTTCCGCCGCGCCGACCATCCCGACTGGGACGTGGTTGCTGGGAGCTCCAGAGTCCAGACACGGAGCCGCATACGCAAGCTGCTGCGTGCCTCTGGCCACTGCCCCTTGGGATGTTGGGGCTGTTCGAGGCTCCATTGGCGTGTCTCAGCAGGCACAGTCTGATTGACTCTGGCACCTTGAAAAGTCGAAAAGAAAAAAGCCGACTCGGGTCTGCGCGGACGGCGGGCGGCGGGTCACAGACAACCTAGCCTAAGGGAGGGCCGGACAGATGGCGACGGACCAGACGGGATGGGATGGGATGGGATGGGATGGGATGGGATGGGATGGGATGGGATGGGATGGGATGGGATGGGATGGGATGGGATGGGATGGGATGGGATGGGATGGGATGGGATGGGATGGGATGGGATGGGATGGGATGGGATGGACGATGATGATGACGACAATGAAGCGAGATCATGACAACGGCAGCAGCAATGCCGCCCGTGTTGGAGAGCATCGACGGTATTACCTCGGACGCTCCATTGCGTAGACTGGCCGAAGGACAACGCAGCGATGTGCAGGGGTCGGGGAGATGGAGGACCTTGAGGTGGATGATGGATGCTTCACATGCGTTGCTGCTTTGCTGTTCATTACTGCATTGCATCCATGTCTGACCGACGCTACAGTCCAACTTACGGGCTCCGACTTCCTGGCTTCCGGAGCGGGCCGTCCGTCTTTCGTCGCTCGAGGAATTGCTTTTGAATGGGCATTCGGCGAGGCAATAGTTCGCGAATGGGCAATTTAGCAGAATCCCTTCTATTTCCCCTCTTCCAGGGTCCGGTTTTCAGGGTCCCTGGCTCCAGGCACCCCCGTCCTCCAGGATCCCCTTCCCGGCCTGATCTCGCTCGGGACGAGCAGCACCGAGTTTCTTGCCGCAACAATGCAGTTCACTCTGTCACCCCAGGCTGTCAGTCTGCAAGGTCAACGACTCTGCCCGTCCAGTCGGATTTCTCAAGGCGAAACACCAGTGATTGGGTACCAAAACCTGGTGGCAATAATCGAGTTGGGTATCCTGCTTCTGGTCCCTGCCATGTCACTATATTTCCGACGCTCAGGCACACGGATTGACACAACTCAGGCACACACTCAGGCACGCACACCCATGTGATTCCCAATCTGGGCCACACATCCACGTTGACTCACACACACACCCTCCTTCGCGCACACACGGGCGTCCAGCTACTCGACAACTCGGGCGTTTGTTTGCTGTCACCGCATTTGCACAGCGCATTACCGCTGCCAGTTCCGGAGGTTCCTCTCAGTTTCAGCAGACATGTGCGTGCCATCCACAATCCTCGCTGATTGCCATGTGGCCGCTAATCTGTGGAATGTGGTGGGATGCGCCTCGCTCGTTCTGGACATCCGAACCCTCAAGTGCCACAGCCAAGCCAGCTAGATATTCAATCTGGGTTCTCGTCTCCATCGCCCAAACCTACCTATCGGGCCCCTCGCCGACGAGTTCGCTATCTTGGCCTCAAAGCCTAAAAGACGGTCCGAGCAGCTGAATGACGACTGGAAAATCACCACCACCACATCATGGAACCTTTACGACCTTAAGCAATCGATGAAACACCGAGGAAACACCCTCTTCGACCACCCCCTGGATCCATCCCCAGCTTGTTGCAGGCCAGGTTCTATGGAACCACGCAGTCATGTGTGCTTGTGCTCTTTGGAAATTGGACATCTAAACCAGGCGTGGCGGTCAGGGACCCTGATCAGCACTTCGCGGGGATTTCAACAAGGGTGCAGTCCGCGGAACACGGTAGCTTCTCCCGCCGCCGGGGTATGTAGTAGTTCCCCAATTGCCCAGAACCCATGCCATTTCAGACGAGATGCACGAAGCTAGTGCAGAATGCATCGCTGTCACAGCATGTTGATCCGTCAGATCAGGTTCACATTGAATCAATCGGAAGATCTTGCGCTATGGCGAGATTTCTTCATGGCCAGTATGCTCCGGACCAATGCCTTGGCCCCTGAGTATATCGGTCTTAATTTAGTCAGCCATGAATTCAGCACTCGTCGCATCGTGCAGTGTCCCGACTTGGTAGGTGTGAGGTGTTAGCCAGGACCAACACCAAGTCAAGTTAACCAAGGAAATCCAACTCTCCCCAGCCTTCATTATTCAGCGCTATTCACGAACACACCACCATCACCACTACGGGTCATCGAGATGCCATGGCAAGACCCCCCACCTGTTGATTTCGAAGAGCAAGCCGAGTACCGATGGCCGTTCTGGAAAGTCGATGGCCTCAAAGAGGAAGACCTCTTCGGGGACCGCCCTGCGTAGCGACATGCACAAGGTTTTTGATGAATGACACTTCACATTTGTTCCAAAGATTGATCAATTTGAGATATCACCCGACCATGATCGAAACACAACGTCGCGGACACTTACGACTGAGAAAACTCGACAAGAACGCGATAGTCTCACAAAACCGGCACAGCAGCAACCATTGCGCGGGGATTCAAAGTCGTGGGACAGAACTCCAACCACTCACCGCATCTGATGGGAGTGTTGAAAGCCTCAGCTCCAATGCTGAGGCACTGCCGAGAAAAGGAACGAGGTTTTGCTTAGTGGGCACGTCTTCTACACAACGCCCAGTGGCCAGCTGCCTAAATCATGGCATAATCGACGTGTGCATACCCTACCGTCAACATTGGCTGGAATGCCTCTTCGCACGATTCGCTTGGACAGTTTTCTCGCCAACAGTGTTCTGTGACTTCCTATACTCGACAGAGAAAGCGCGGAAAGTTCTGGTCTGGAATCCCGATACCGGACATCATGACATCGAGACGGCAGATCCAGAGAAGTGCCGTGCCATCTACGCCGCGGCGCGATCAAGGAGGGAAAGCCCGAGAAAGCGGCCGAGGGGTAGTGGAGGCAATCAGCAAGATGCCGAGGAAATGGGAGTGGCTGAGGACGACTTGAAGGATTACGGCGTGTCGGACATTGACAGCGGCTACTATGGCGACGGTGTTTCGGGCGATGAGAATACGGCCCAAATACCTGTGGCCGGTCAAAGAAGCGTAAATCAAGGGAAAGCTGCGATGGACCAGTCGAAATGCATGACTTGCATCGAGCAAAACGAACTAACTATTAATTTATAAGCTAGTATACTACAATATAACGTCGAGCCCCAGGTCCAATAACACTTAAAGACAACGAAGATCGATGTTTTATAAACATGTGGCGCAGCGTAAGTTGTGCTATTCTTAGCAAGGCATGGCCTCCTTGCGCCATCCATTGCTCAAGTTTAGCTTGTATCCTTTGAGATGGACACTGTAAGAAGCATAGGGGCCGAGGCGTACTGGGGGTGTCGGTTGATCTACAGGGAACGAACAATACCACCAAGGAGTCTGATATGAGTTAGATGTTGCTCTCGCGGGTTCGTTGTGATGCTTTTCTCCATTGGTGGACCTAAAGGCAAGTTTCTGTACACGACTATGGAAATGACTGTCGGACTTCTGAGAATTAACAGCTGTGATCGTCAAAGGTGTGATCGACTTCGTGACAGTGATACATGGGCTTAGAAGTGATGGCATCTCGAAGCGCTTCGATGCTTTTGTGGCAGGAGGTAGTCCATAAGGTATCGAGACATGCTTCGTCCAGGTCGATGATGTGGTCATCATCGTACAAGTCTCGAACAAGCGACGTGCAGGTCACGTTGGTGTTGAGGGCAGCGAGACACTCCTCGCTGGCATCTCGTATGACCGACTCATCTCCGATGCCAAGGTTGCAGGTCGTTTCCTCCGACGCGCTGAAAGCCAGTGTAGCAAATATTATTCCAATCCATAGTAGGCTGGCAATAAACCCGTAATCTCGCATGGCGCCGGTAGTGTTTGGATTGTGAACAGTGTGACTGAACGATGGGGAGGATGGTTAAATGCGCTGTGAGCCTTTTCTTATGACATCCAGAGACAGGACGGCGTCAAGACGGAGCGTCGATACAACGTGACAGGACGAAAAACAATCTGTGCAAAGATTGCACGAAAATGACCGGGATATATACCCTGTTCAAGTATCAACTGGTTGATCCGCATAGTGTTGGCTGTTGGCGCTCAGCTTTACCGTTTCACATTCTGAGGCCGACAGTGAAGCGTAAAAGGAACACGTCTTCCGTCTAGTCACCCGAGCTAACAATATACTTTTGGCTCCTAAGATGCTGAAGAGATTCAAGGTCGGCTCCATGGATGATGCGAATGGATTTCTGGCATGATGGGAGATGTTCTGGAAGAACGGAATGATTAGGAAAGCTTTCTGAAGGCGAGAAAAGATGGGAAGCACCAACGGTGTTGATGATCTGTGCAAGGTTTCTGCCTTCAAAATACGGCGTGAGGTCGAGAGTTGTGTCGACGGAGCAAAGGAGCATCAATCGCATCGAGAGCGATACATCGTCGGTGCCATTGCTCCGTTCACGGGTGTCAGTCACACGACGGAGTCGCAAGAGCCCAAGGAGGATCACGTCACGCACCTGCATGAACTTGATTAATTCTTTGGGGAAACCTGAATCGACGAATAGTGGCCTCGTCGGCTTCGAGAGGTAAAAAATGTCGGTTATGTATCGGAGGGCCAAGTGGCGAGCAGCCGGTGGGACATTCGCCTCATCGAACGCGCAGCCGCCGATGATGGCGATGCTTTCTCGCAAGACGGCGCGATCATGCTCTTCGCGGCGTCGTGTGAAGTTGAGGAGTTCTTCTAGGGTTGCATCGCGCTCTGAGCCAACCTCTTTCTCGAGTTTCTTCAGGATATCCATCTCACTGACTCGTACAGCCAAGACGGCCAACCCTTCACAAAAGCTGCAATGCAACCCCAGATACCGCTTGCAGACGTTTCTTCTTCTGCTCGTTGAATTCCATGCTTGTCTATAGTACTGCTCTTTCTTTCTCGGTCTTATACTGTCAGCCACGGTACCAACTAATCATGTCGTAATATGTCTTCCTCAGCATGCAAATGATTAGCATGTCACCGGGCGACAGCATCTGTCCCTCTTCACTCTAGGAATATCCTCCATTGCTTAGATGTGTTTCCAGAGAACTATCCGAAGACACAACTCAAAACAGAGGATGGTAGCGTGTAAGATCAATCACCTCAATTGCCATCGCGTCTCTCAAAGGAATGATAGACTTATATAGTACGTACAATACATGCACATAAAGCAAAAAGCGGTCGCTCAATTATGCTTAGATGTAGTAAAGCCTAGGGTATCGCGCCGTGAAGTACGTGAACAGGGTAAGCTGTGTGTTTGTAAGGTACTGCAGTTGACTGGGCTGGAGGTATAGATACCACCCTCATTACTTTCAGTCACCTACTCTTGACCTTTTTTTGCTTGCAGTTAGTGATTGAATTTATGGAGTCATTGAATATTGAAACGTAGACAAACCGCTACATCTTCATAATTAAATTATGCAAGGTTCAATAGTTTGTTCGTAACTTGCAAGTTTACATGTCGAGTCATTTCATAGGTAGGTATGGCTCTAAGTCCACCTTGGCAATTGGCAACAACCCACAGCATACCATCTACGTAAGTAGCAGACAAACCAAAGAGCTCGGTCCTACGCAGGCAATAATTACACACGCATAATACAATAAATGTTTGTCTAGGTATCTATTTCAGAGAAGTTTGTTGGTCGGTCTATCTCGGTCTATACGTAGCTTGCGTTCCACTTCTTCCACTTCCAACACAACACAGCCTCTCACACTTCAAGCTATCTCTGACGTACAATACAAATGACTCGCGCGGAATCTCTTGCCCCGATTTGGTTTCGTCCTGCCCGACAGGATGCTCGTCCGACATCCATGGACACCAACAAAGCCAGCCATGCCAAGGACTCTTATTTCGATATAAAGACGCTCGGCATCTGGGGAGTCGACGAGCAGGAAATCATTATGTTGCCCCAGCTTACTTGGATGGGCTCGATAAAACTTGTGACGGCGAATGGTACGAGAGATCCTCAACATGGTAGACATGGAAGACGCGTGTTGCGTACGAGTATATAAACAAGCCTCATCTTCGGGGACTTTGACCTCTGCAGCTGCTGGCTATCCAGTCTTCCCGAACTTCGCCTTGCGGGCTCTCCATCCGCTACTTTCCATACGCGCGAATATTGTGTTGGATCCCCTGTCGGCGGTTCCATTGGCATACACCCTCTGCATCCGCTCTACGAAACGCACAGGAGGCATTGCCCACAGCCTTCGCTGACCACTGACATTATTCGATTTGGGCACTTCATCTACGAGATCAGGATCACGCTCTGGCCAGACGAGGCCCCGGAATTCGGCGCGAACAAAACGGCCTTCACGATGAGCACATGCGAGGCGAATGACCGTAATTTGAGGCCAAGTATCTAAGCGAGGTGACGGAAAAGTGCTAGAAGGGACAGGACGGCGACGCGCAAGCAAAGGTTGATCTCGTTCGGGTTCTAGCCTCAGATGGATGAGAGGTAGAGGATGGCGACAGTATGGAGGGATTGGATGCTCTCGAAACATGGGCGACAATCTGAGGGCGCTTCCTCAAAGTATTCGCAAGATATGGAGGCACGTCAGCTATAAAGATTTACCCATATATCTTGATTTTCTTGTGCTACAGTATACTTAGAAGTCTGGACACATTACTTGACATTTTCTGTGGCGTCGTTAGGCTCAAAGTCTTGCAAGATGCATCGGTATTGAGATTCTTCTTCAGTTATCAGTTACAGTTAGATTTATACAGGTACCAGTCAAGTTCCAACACACAGCTAGGATTCCTTTCCTATCCATAGTCTCATCTGTTTAGCGAGATATTTCAAAAGCGTCAAACAACAATCATGGCAACAGCTGGCATGTCCTTCCATCAATCCTCCTCGAAATCATCCGCTGTCAAAAGAACCCCGTCTAAAATCTTGCCCACATGGGTCTTCTCGATGGATTTGCCGTTCTGTCTTATCCTCATCATAAGAACCTTGATGAATTTTACGGGGTTCTTGGTAAGCCCAGATCTGTTGACGACGTTGCCTTGCCTTAATCCAGGCGGGATAAAACCATCCGGCTGCAGGACGACGAGGTCCCCTGGAGCGCTCCAGGCCAGCCCTAGCTCGTCACAGAGGTTAGTGTACTCTTGAAAGGATGATAGGTACAACTGGCCGGCAAAAAGGTTAAGGTAAACGACCTGCTGGCGCGAAAGGACGGGCTTCGTTGGTCGATGAGGAACAGTGTATAGCGCCAAGTGATCCAGAGACTGATATCCGAGATTGATGCGAGGAGAGTAAAGATGCAGCGTGACATGTCCAGATGCCTTGATCTCTGGTACCAACTTGTTCGCCTCGTATGGGCTGATGATGACCAGTTCGGTGACTAAATTGTCCTCAGAGGTGCTCGTTAGGACCCACTGAACCGGACGTTGGAACAAGTCCGAGCAATCTGTATCCTGGTACTTTGCCTGGATAGACGTAGCGAAGTCATTCGTAACCCAGACATGGGTAGCGAATTCACTGACATCGAGATGCTTTGCGGCCGTTGTATTGCTGAGGGCCATGAATGCGGGCATGAAACCGTATCCGTCACTTTGCATTTGACCGTGCCGAATGAAATGCCACAGTCCTGGGTGGATTGAATGCACGGCTGGTGTGACAACCGGTGGCGTCTCAACCTCTCGTTCTGTCTCAGTTTCAGGCGAGAGCTCCCTCTCCTGCTCTTCCTGTAGTGACGCTGTGCCAAACTGGGTGATGCCAAACTGGTCGCATCTTTGCTGAAGCCGAGCTGCGATGAACGGCTCCATCCCTTCGAACGTCGAGATAACAGCTCCTTGGGTGGCATGCGGACGGTATCGGCGGTCTAGGCTCTGCGCTTCGTTCTCTAGAAACTTCCGGGCCCATCCTATTCTAGCATTGTTGTCATCATGGGGATAAGACGACTGGTCTTTCCAGATGCCGTCTTGTCGATAGAATCGGAGGCCTTGAACAACCCATAGTGGGAGAGTCCGTCGAAGATCAGCCCACGTCTCTGAGATGGTCCAGCAGACAACGTCTGCGACAGTAATAGGCTGTGATGCGGAACAAGGTTCCCGTTGTATCATAATCTTCCTTTCAATCTCTTTTGGAATGCAGAAGACCACAGACTGGCCTTTTCCAAGTTTTCGCATCCGCATGCACGCTGAGTTATTAGTGATTATCCTAATAGTTTGATTGTTGAGGGTGTCTGAATTTCTCACCTTGCACAAGTCTGTCCTTTGTCAAGTTTGCACCGAGCGTTACCGCTGCACGATAGAATTCCGGCAGCTTCAAGTCTGTACCTCTCGTGTGACCTTCATCAAGGAAGATAAGGCATTGATCCAGCTGCTTGGAAAAAGGTGACGTTTGAAGTGCCTCGAGGTTGTCGGAATGATCCAGGACCATGAGTTCATCGCTGTCGCTGAAGAAGACCACCGCCTGGGTCTTGTCATCGCCTTTGTACAACTTCAACCATGCCCTAGCAAATTCTTGGTTGTTGAGGTCGATGACTTGAGCGCCAACGTCGAGGATGACGCGCGTATTCGAATCCATCTCGGTGACCATACCCAGAAGTGTGTCACAGTCCGAAAGTGCTCCATCGCCTCGTGGCGGCATCAAGGCAGTACCGTTTTCTGGCCGCAACAGGTATTCCAATACCAGTGCATTAGTATGCTTCTGCTTCGGAAGGTCCAATTGATTGACCTCCAGTGGTAGAACGTATCTAGAATCGTTGGTTCCGCTGAAGCCAGTGGTTGGGTTCGGCTTCAATTTGCCCAAGTCCCAGCCCGAGGCAGTAAGCTTGTGAGGAAACTCCCTCAACTCCTTTACGAAGACCATTTGCGACAAGAAATAGTCGATGGCTCCCTTTGAGAATCGGAGGTGCTGGAAGATTGTTGAGGTACACTGGACGCGATCGCGGAGGTTAATACCACTAAGTTGCCGGAAGGACGAAGGAAGAGTAGGCGCTGTCGTGACCCAGGCTTGGTATTCCACATCAGCATTGTCAGATCGAATAAGAAGATCGAGGGCATTGAAGAGATGGTCATCTTCAAGGCCACCATAGTAGTAGCTCAGACAAGTGAGGACAATGACAACATCGGGATGGCTGAACTCGGATCGAGGAGTTGGGTTGTCTTTGGCTCGAAATGGCACAGCGAGTCTGGTTGTTTTCTCTCTGGTTGTGTCTGTCCCGTAATTGACCCGCCATCGCTTGTTTCCGAACACAAAGGCAAGAATACCCCCGGCTATCAGACCACGAAGAAGGAGAATATTGTTGATAGTTGTCCCATTCCAAAAATTGTTGCTTTCGACGGCCTCAATATCCTCAAATGACAACTCCGGTGTAGTCATGTATCGCAAGAAGGATGCCCTGACGTGCTTAGGTTGACGTGCAATAGGAAGCCCGGTGATTCCCTTGTCGCAGATATGGTTGGCGAGAAGACTTGAGAGGAGGCCTTCCGCTTCAGGACCCAGAATCCGTATTCTCGGGAAGCTCGCAGAATTTCGACAGTCTAGATCAACAGACTGGGGGTATTTTCTTTTCACCTCTGGGGTGAACTTTGCAAACAGGTCGAGCACTTCTTGGATTACGACCCATCGCTCCGGGCTGTGCTGCATAGGTCGCTGTTGACCAAGCGTATAGATGAGCTCGAATTTGGCGCTGAAGTTCTCGTCGCTTTCATCAACCACATCTCTGGCGTTGCCATCAAAGAAGTTCTGAGCCTCCAGCAACGCAGTAGCAAGCTCTGTGCTTCCATCGATTTGGCATTCAAGGCCCATCAACTGGAACGATAGCAAGTGCTCAGGCTGGACCATCATGACGCCGCCCTCGTCCATACAACGAGTGACCAGTTGATGAATTAGAGCCACTTTCTGTACGTCCATGCTAATTGCCCTCGAAAATGGTAGCTGGTACACCGGGCGATTGAGGAGGCCGGAAAGTTTCGACACCAAAAAGTGAAACATCTGCTTGGCCTGTGGTTTTGCCACAATGACACGCACAAGTTTCGAGCCGTTGCTGAGAGCCGCCGTCACAATGGGTACAATGACGGAGGATTTTCCTTCTCCCATGTTCAGCTGCATAACGGCGTTTTGGCTGTTGGGGGGATCCATCATCTGCCTGGCGATTTGTTGCTGTACTTCCCGAATCATGATTCCGCTTTCGCACTCGAATAAAAGCCATTCTGGGTACTCATAAGGGTCCCAGCCTTTAGTCCCCATGTTCTCGAGCTCCTTTAGTAGGTCGACTTCGTTTTCTTGGAACTGAACCAATCGCTTAGCTTGCTGCAGAGCTGTAATGGCCCGTCCATACGTAACGATGCTGTTCTTCCATGCATCAGGGAGATATTTCCACCGAGTCTTCGCAAGTTGCTGCAGAAACAGAATCGGAGAAATCCTGGGCCAAAATTTCGCTTCGAAAGCGATATTTCTGATCGTAGCAGTGGCATCTGCAGAAGTTGGTGAGTGTGCTTTCGAGAGACCACAGGTGGCTTGTGACAAGGACTTGTAAGTGGCTTCGACGTGGATCATACATAGCTCCAAGTGCCACTGAAACAAAACGCCGAGAGTATCAGCTTTGCATCGAGTAGCGACACTGTTGATGTGGGTTTGAAGTGTAGAAAGGCTACTTCGCAGTTCCGCGAGATAGTCACCCTCGAAATAGAACTTGGCTCGCGAGTCAAGTATGTTAAGGACGCCAACCAACTTGCACGAATCTTTATGCTCGGTCGCGGTTTGGATTAGATCACTCAGAATCTGAGGGGGCACTGGGACTTCGGCAGGTGACGGCTCGAAGAAAAGCCTGCACGTAGACATAAAACCGGGCGGTCGCGAGGTAGGTTCCAACTTGCGAGGTTCGAAGAAAGAACGCATGGGGAACGTACTCAAGGGTATCTTCTCTAAAGCGACCAAAATTTCCTCAAGATACGCCTTGAATTTGAGGTTTTCATACGTTGCTCTCCATTGAGGTGTGATTGCGTGCATTGCGCTGGCGACATCCACATAAGTCGCTATCTGGAGCCCAGTCGGTTGTAGAGGACTGAGACATGGCCACTGTTGGTTGAGTTGGTCAATGAATGATCGGACTGAAATGGTGCTATTACTTTGATGCTCGCGAAGTCGTCGCCTCTTCGCGCCTGACTTGGTCTCTGACGGTAACTTGGGTAGCTTCGCCTCGGGACAAAGGTGAAGCCCCTTTGCCGCACTTTGGACTAGGCCACCAAGGCCCATCGAGTCGATCGTATAGCCCTTCGTCAGCTTAAAAAGTTCACCGTCGGGCAAAGAAACCGTGGCAATATTAGATGAGACAGAAAGTGCAAGCAAAGCCTGAGTGACTTGGGGGTTGTTGTCTGTGGCGTACGCCATTGTTGCTAGCCAAATCATCAACTGAAACTTGTTGAGCCATTTTGGATTGCTCTGGAAGGCGTAATGCAAACGGCACCACTGAGCGGGGAGGATTTCACTTGGGTCCTGGAGCCATTTGGAGTCGTATTCCATTTCATGAACTGAGGGCATTGTTTTCACCGACGGTGTGCCTTCAACGTCAGTGAGAACCGAATATAATTCGGCAACAAAATCTGACGCAGGTACGTGACGAAGAGACTGGTGGCCTTGAAAGATCATGGAAGCTGTTTCCCTCGCACGAACAGCTCGATCGGCTTGCTGACCAGAGTCTCTTGTCTCATACACCTTGTCGTGCTTGGTTGTGAAATGCTCGGCCCCAAACCCGGATACATGTCGACAAGCGCTTCGAACAATGTCTCTCACCACAAGGTCCATCTCTGCATGTACCAATTTAATCGGCTCAATGACGTTGCTCGGGTACAGAAAGCCCATTTCATTCGTCTTCTTGATTATTTCGTGTACCGCTTGATAAAATCGCCCATTTTGGGCAAGAAAGCTGAGCTTAGGCGACCACTTGACGACTTGCATCATCTTCTCATGGGGAGGGTAAAAGGACCTTGGTGGTGCCAGACCAGCGATGCGTTCTAAAAGATCCATGGCACTCTGAGTTAGACAAGTAACTGAGCGCACTGATGCCGAGTCGAGGATTGACAAGGCCTGTTCCGTTCCTGTCCGACCAAGCAGCGGGTCAGGGAGGCAATATGATGTGAGCCCGTGAAGGTAAGCGAGGTAAAGCTTGCTTTGCGAAGTATCGTTGTCAACAAGCCGGCTAAGATTATTGTCAATCGAATATGCTTGCACATGGTTGGCGGTTTCGTAAGCCACAGACACTTCTACGTGGCTGTCGAGAAGCATGTGATGCCTCCTTGTATACTCGATGACCCCGTCAGGGATGAGTATCATTCGAATCTGTGGATCATGCGTGTTACGTAGCACCAACTTACTCTTGACACCAACCAAGGTTCCAGTTGACTGGTCCGCATCGACCTGCATCCCTCGAAACTGTTTGGAGGTAATCGATGTTTCTCCGGACCTCAAGTCAAAGTCAAGCTTCAAATGGGGCAGTTTTATTCCAAGAGAGTTATTTTCCATGTCGACCAGCATATGGAGTTGCCGCGGAGCAGCAAGAGGAGAGAGGATCGATGTGATGCACCGACCTGAGTGGCTTTTTGGAGATAGCAGGGATAATCTCCCACATCGAGTGAGCTTCCAGCTTGAGTCATGTCTCGTCAGACGCCAATTCCCAGACTCGCTTTTCCAGGGATTTCTGAGCGAGCGAAATTCGACAGCCCCTTCGTCGTGTCGATACCAATGTACGAAATCTTCGACAAATGAATCAGGCAGTATCCCAGATAAATGCCGGTGCGGGACTAGATGGTACAACGAAATGTCGCTTTTCAGGCAGATCAATAGATCTGAGGTTGAACCTTGCCCAGAAAGTGGTTGCATGCCGAAGTGGACCGTATGCCCAGAGAAGGACTCAGTACTAGAGAAATCCATGCCATGGAGAGGACTCGGCACGACGTCCAACGTCAAATTTGAGAATAGCCGTTGATAGTGAGGATGGCTCTTGTAGTTGGAGGGAAGGCGTGACAGTGGCAAACCGTCCACTAAAAGTTCTCCGGTCAAAATGTTCAGATGGACCTTGAGCTGCCTTGAAAATGTCTCAAACCAATACCAATTTGACGGTGCCAGGTGCCAGTCGCCTTCCGGAGCAAATGACGACCAACATCTAGCAACAGCGAGATCGAGACAAGTATTCCCCCTCGAAATAACTTCTCGTGTCAGGACAGAACGTGCTTGATGCATTGTGTGTTTCCACCTGTCATACATAATCGTTTGAAGGTTTCCCTTAGCCGTACTCCTTGAAAGAGAATTGCTTTGAATGATGATAGAGACTTCAACCAGGATTGATGCCTGCTGCGGTTCCGACAAGACTTCTTGGAGGACTTCGGAGTCCAAACTGAAGGAGCTAGCACAAACCAAAGAGATATGGACCAAAGCCAACAGAAACTCCTTCCTTTGGCTAGCGTCCGTCGAGTCATGAAGTCGGCCACGCAACTGAACCAGCCATTGGTATGAAATCCCCCTGCACTGCTCGAGAAGTTGAAGGTATTGTTGCTTGAGATCCTGAGCCGCCAACGACAAGAGCCGAGTCAGAAGAAATGAGAATGTCCAAAGGGAAACGTAAGACTCCCAGTTTTGTTGAATCCGTAACACAGACACTCGGAGATAATTCAACATAGCACGCCCAAATTCATTATCGGAGAGTATCTCGTGAGTGTCTCTGCTAATCGATTTCGTGGTATTTGGGCCAGCCTGGAGACCCAGCTGAAACACGAAAATAGCAGTCTCGGCCTTGTTAAAATCGACGCTCGGCATAGCTAGCTGCGTAAGGATGTTCATCCATAGTATCCGATGTCCAAACGGCGACGAAGCTAAAGCTTTGAACTCGCCCAAAGACATTTGATTGGGGCATGAGGACTGGCTTGCAATGACTTGGTTGGGTGTCCTTCCATCTGGCTGCATGTGGCTGCGCACCAAGAAACATCTTAGCGTACCTGAGTGCTCGGAAAGGCTGTATGTACAGTCGTTGGAAAGCTTCAGAGATGGCTTGAATTTGGAAAGAAAGGCATCTTGCTTGTCGTCAAAGTACTGAAAGCGAAGACCATTGTTGACACATACATCCCACTCAGAGGAGGAGCTAATGTATTTAATCTTCCGATGTGTGACCAGGTGAGGCTTAGCCTCCGATAGAAGAATGACGCGCTGCCCTTCGCATTGCTTGAAATGCATGTAAAGTCCTCCATACTCGCTTAGAGGATAAGAAGCACTTGGGCTTCGGGAACTTGCAGTATCGCATCGCAGCACGTCGTGGAGGAGATAGACGGTCAAATCTCGCCACGATCCAAACCCAGGAGGAAGATCCATCTCAAATATCGTATTTTGAGCCTCAAGCTTGTTACCCGACAAGGGCCACTCATGTACAAGGATGCTCAATTTGCTCGCTTTCGACTGATATTGACAACGGGTACAGTGTGATTCGTGTGTGCGGCGTGTTTGCCCACCCTCTACCCACTCTTTGTAGTCGCACTCATTCTTTTGGTAGAGTTGCATAAGGTTGGTATAGGTTGTTTTGAGGGTTCTGAACTCCGATACTTTGGCTTCTCTCTCAGCTGTTGCTAGATTCTCGACATTACGCATCAAGGCTTGGTGTTTGGGCGATTCTGAGAAGTATCGAACTGGCAAGCATTTGAGCTGGCCGAAGGAGGTGAAGACCGATGGCCTTTTCTGGGCCTCGGCAAAAGTGTTGCGCTCCCTGAGGTACCCTTCAGCGCGGGCGAGTCTTGCCATATCGTCCCGATACCCGAGCAACAGTGATTGGTAGACCTGGAATGGGATTTCTGGCATATAGTCCCGCAGCATTGGGAGAATATAGACCGCAGCTTTGTCGGCAGCAATCCAGAGCTCCAGAATGACCAAATGCATGCGGGAGGCACCTTCAGGTCGGCTTGCATACCAAGGGCTACCGAGCGCATGATAGTCTTGGATCAAGAGGCTCAGTTGCTGACAGGTCTGCTCATCGTGAATATGTTTCGCTATCCAGGTATCCAAGCTTGTAGCCACCCAAGACTCAACCAAGGCAAGATGAAAAGGCATATAACCTGGGGATGGAGGACAAATGGGAGGCAGGGAGTCAGCGCTGACGACTTGAATTTGCGATTCTGGACCCGGACGTGGCAAACAGTGGATCTTAACAGGCCGCAACAATGATGAGATGAATTGATCCATCTCCGGGAGGTTGATGTATAGATCTTCATCCATGTTGAGCCTTGAGACGGTGGCCAAGTCAATCCCTGTCTCTGCATTCTCGCGAATCTGTTGCCACCGATGGTCCAACCTGCGTGAGGTTTCGGACAAGATGTTTTGGATAGTTTTAAGCCACGCGCCTTCTTTTGGATGGTCCAGTTTCAAGAGACGCCTCGAAATCTTCGTCCTCATTGTGTGCAGTATGTCGCCAGGTGTTCGTGGGGCCGCCACCCTGAGTATGCAAGACATGAAGAAAGTCATGAACGTCTTGTAGGCATCCCCGGAATCGTCAGCAACACGAGTCATGGTGAGTTGCAAGGAAACACGTAGAAGAAGCCATACTGGAGAGCGCCTCCAGGGAAGTAGGCTTTGGTTCCATATGACTTCTTCACGAGTATTCTTGCAGACGCCAGGAACATTGACCTGCTCGCCAAGGCCAAGCAGAAAGCCGGTCAATAGCTCAGTCACTATTCCTGGGTTGGTGGTGTCTCGGTCTTCGTGGTGGAGGCGTTTGGCCTTCTTCGCCTTCGGTTTCATTTCCTTGTCGGTATGGTGGCTCATGTTGACCAGGGTCTTGGTCAACACTGACTGGAAATCTTTGTCTTCGAAGAGCTCATTGGGGACGGCGATGGCAGTCGCTGGGAATTGGCGGACAAGACGACCGCAAGTGCTGTATACAGACTGGTTCGTGGGCGACAATTCGAAAACCTCAATGATGGCTGACTTGGTTGTCTTGCGGATGATCACACCCGCGTTCTGAGCTTCGACGTGAAAGGCAATACTGGCGTCTAGGAATCCAGTCTGTTAGCACCCGCGGATAGACTAAGGATACGTGAGGAGCGAACATACCAGGGAGAGAACTTCGCTCCAAGACCAGTTGCATGCCAAATTCTTGCACACCTCCATCGCTGTGCCTTGCGGTTTTCAAGTTCTCCACCATGAGGATGGCGGCTTCGATGGCGATGCCATGACTTGGGTGTGCTTTCTTGAGGAACGACCTGAGTGTTTCCAACACGAGCTTGATCAAGCATCCTTCTTTGTAGCTAGAGCCATCGTGTTTGTCAGGAAGCTGTGGTGGAAGAAAGACGTGATGGAAGAGATAATCGATCAGCTCCCCTGGCATTTGCGCGTCGCCAGCGTTGCCGCGGAGACCGGTGTCCTCCATGGCGAACGCGTAGCGAGCAGCTCTCGCAGGAATAGAAATCCTTTCAGTGGCAAAGTTGGGTCAGAGGTAGGTCAGGACTTGGGATGTGAAAGTTGCAATGAAGAGTCGTGAGAAAGAGGTGGGAAGAAGAAGTAGGAAGGAGAGTGAGGTGAGGAGGTGGGGGAACGGACGTGGGAGAAGTCAGGATGGATATTCACCAAACTCCGAGGACGAAAAAGAGTGAAAGTAAACACAAGTGAGCAAACACATGCACAGGTTTGTTTTCGATGCCCCTCCTCCAGGCACCTTTTCGCTCCACCTCTTGCCATATTTCGGTGGCCTTCTTCATCCAAGCAGCAACCTAGTGCATAGCAAGACACAAGATATAATTGTCCTCTCTACACTGCACACTCTTGTAGACAGCTACCACAGTTATTACCACTTGCAAAAACCGGCGGGGATTCGATTATCGGTCAATCTAATAATAGTGGCTGCCTAGGAGACACAAGACTCGAACTACTTGGCTGGGGAAGTCTACCACCCAAATCCCCAGTGTTGATCCGCGAAGGAAACAAATGTGCAGCCATAGATATGCACCCATCCGTGCAACCTGACGTTAAGTTACATGTCATAGATTATAAGCAATGCATGCATCGGAGTGATTGGATACGCCAAATCTCGGATTTATGCCAACCTACCCAGATTGCACTACAAGCAGAACACATTCGTACGTAAATACGACGCGCACACTCGTCCTCGAGCGTACAGATCGAGGTGAGCCATGCGTGGTCGTTGGGGCCAACACGGCAGGCGAGCGAAACATCCAAAGATGCACTCCTAGGGCGGCGGTTCATGGCTTTCGTAGGCTCGTGCTGGGCGAGCTAATTAGGGTGTCATTGATGGTGATATCCGTAGACAGGAGCCGTCCAGTCGTCTGAATTTCGACCATCCTTGGTGTGTCAGCTTTGGGCAACATCAAAGCGAAATATCGCGCTCTTGGGAATATTTACCATGTTTGCTCTGAGGCATGAGGGAAGACGCGGTGGTGGAGAGGAAGTGGTCTGCACGGTCTGGCGACGCATACCTGCACCGGCCCGATGGCTGCCTTTCATAAATATTACACTGGAAAAAATGGGCAAGTTATTTCTTCGCTCACAAAGTTTCAAAGTTTCGATTAATCACTAATTAACATCCCAGCCCTATTATGCCTGTCTAAATCTCAACGAAGTAAAGTCTAGTTTGCTCGTCTTTTGTCATGATGACCTCACTCGTCATCTCACTGACATCCACGGTTAATTGCTCAAACATCTGCAAATCGAAGCCTGAATTCCCCATAGCACCGCAGGGAACTAAAATGCCACAGAGAAATCGAATTCCCATCTCGTTGATGCCAAGGGTGTCGATCTGTTGTCTAAAGCAGTCCAGAGTTGTAGGGGACACGGCGGTGACATCAGAAAGCACCATGGCAAGGCTCGCGACGGGCTGTCCCGATTTGGGATCAGGACGAACATACTCGACCGCCATGCCGGGACGAATGCGCTCCTGCCAGACTTTCAAGCGAGTCATGGGGTTGGGCTCCTCACTGGTTGTTCCTATAGCGGAGGCCTGCTTCTCGGATCGTGGCTTTTTGGAGTCCGTGTGCAAGAGCCAGAGCTTCGATTGAACGGCAATGGCTTGGCGAGAAGACACGCCATCGGTCTTGAGACATCGCTCCTCGAACTCGTGGGCGTCGAGGCGGATAATCAGTGCACCAGACTCAGAGGGCGCGAGAAGATCTCCATTGATGGGAGGGGTACCGGAATTCTCCCTGATCCAGCTCTTGAGCTCGGCGTTGGACCATGTGGTGGGCACGTTGCAGTCGTACGCCACGGGCTTATTCCTCGCCACCATGCCACGACAATCCTTCGCATATTGAAGAGTGCGGGAGCCAGGACCGAGGTCCTCGAGACATGGCGCGACGCAGGCCAGGACAACCAGTTTACATCCCAGGTTGGAATCGGGGTCGAAAATGGACTTCAGCACGCGGGTGAGTACGCTTTCTCGAAAAGGCACTCGGGCGTTCTTCCTGGAGCCAGCGTCGGCTTTGGCCTTGCTTTGAATACACTTATACAGAGTCGAGAGACTGCTGTTGATCTCGCGCGTCTCCTTGAAGCGCTGCTTACCATACTCAACGGTGTCACGCGCGACTTCGGAGCCGGCGAGATCGACGAGATACAGCTCTCCTACCTTTTCGTGGCCCTTTCTAGAGATTTGAATGCGGCAGATGGCGTGCGAGCGCGATGATGCGCTGTTCTTGTCTGTGACCGAAGTGCGTCGTAGCGCAGAAGCCTTCTCGATGTGCTCCAGCATAGTCTTGGAGTCTTCAATGTCAACTTCAACAACGCCACGGATATGAGTACTATGAAACCCGTCTTCACGGATCTTAACTTCCTTGCCGTCGTTGATGAGATCATGCGCCGAGTTACCGGCTAGTTCGATGATCCACAGTTTAACACTGCGGCCAGCGAGGTGCTTGTCCTGGAAGATGGCCTTGGATGCCAGCTTCTGAATTTGGCTTACGGTATGAGTCTTGCCTGAACTGGTCTGTCCGTATGCCAAGAAAGTTGCAACACCGCCGTTGCACACCTCAGTGATGAGAGGTTCGACGATATCGTCGAAGATTTGTTCGGTGGTGGTGTCGGCATCGTACGCTTTGTCAGGGCTGAAGGTATGCGTCTATTTCTGTAGTTATTAAATAGGTTCGTATGATATGTATGAAAGGATGGGGAACTTACGTCCAACTTTGGCTGCCTGCTCCTCACCTCGTATCGGACCGGATAGGTGTCGACCGCATCGCCGCGCACGAAAACAGCCTGCGGTTCGTCATTGACCTTTTCTTCTCCATGGCGAGGTCGAAGTCGAACGGCGACGATGGTGTTTTTCCCGGCAACTGGAGTCTCCTTGGAGGCAACTGGGGCGAGAAAGAAGCGCTCGCGCTCTACAAGTCTTTTATACTCTGCGTTTTTGGTGCACTTCTGGGCCAGCTGCTTGGCCTTCTGCGCGACCAGCTGCTTCGCCTTCTGCTCGGCATTCTGCTCGACCTCGAAATCAAGTGTGGTAGTCATTTTGGAAGGCGGGTGAGCTGTTTTGAGTCTGGAATGATGATTGGAATCGTGTGGTTGGGTTGTTTGTTTGTTGTGGTGTTGTAGTGCGTCGAGATGGTGTTGTTTTGCTTCGAATTGGTTTGGATGATTTGGTATATCGTCAACCACAGTCTGCATGGCCAACTTATATATGACATTACCAACGCATGAGTGCTGCATGGCTATGGTAGAACATTAATTGACTGTTCCAGTGAGAAGAGAGGCATCCTTAGTTCAGTCAATCGTCAACCAACCAACTGTCTTGGCGAACAGAGAAGTAGTCTTTGCTCAGCCGCCAATTGTCAAATAACTGTCCAGTGAGAACAAAGGCTCTCACTGTTCAATCGGAAATTATACTTCAAGTACTCCCTTGTTCTGCTTGCATTCGCGCCGGTGCTGTCAGTGTTCTAAGAGGCCACTCACTACGAAAGCATTGTTATCAGCACAACGTTCATGGCAATTAAAGGGAGGGGCGACTGTAGCTTCGAGATCGACCGCGTCACAGGCAATCCGCGCCCGTTTGTTTTAGGTTAAGTGTAGACTACATGACATGCTCTGCAAGTCTAGAGCTGAGTTGCTTTGTGCTCCGTACCAGCGTATCGACTTGATTGGGCACTCGGTAGTGTGTTTCTCGTGTGTATGAGGGTCGAAGTGGAAGGGGTAGAATGCGATAGATGCACTGGCTTCCGCCTAGATAACCTCTTAGTCCATCCATGCATACACAAGGCTCGCTTAGCCTTTGACTTTAACCTGCCATATTCCAGTTTCAACGGACTTTTCGGCAGGCAGGCTACGTTGATACCAAGGTGAACTGGACAGAAAGTCGGTAGGTTATGTAGGTAGTTAGCTGGTTATATCGTTGAGGCAACTCCACGCCATCTAGCAATACATAACGCGTTATCAAGTTAGGAGATAACAAGCGGTCTGCAACTGGACCTAAGTCCGATAGTCATTATATGATGCGGTTTACAGCTCCATGAAACACAGTGTATTCGTATGCATAACCCTTCCGCGAACGGAGGTGTGATAGTTCATTCTCTACTAGTGATAATACTAGGCGACGCCGGAACTGCGTGGAGGATCAGACAAACGCTTTAGTTCACTGGACCATTGTAGATACACTGCTACTCGTGGTCCTATAGTTCGGCACCACAGAAATAAGTTGTAGACGGGGATTGCGCCGTGAGACAATGCGAGACATCCTACCCTACACACCAAACAAATATTCATCCAACTCACGTTTCAGCCAGACATCGGACACAACCCCGAACCGAGTATGCCATCAGTCGACAATGACGTCCGAGGCTGACTCGCCTGCCTGCCCATCAAAATAACAAACAACCTCCCCCGCGGGGCCCCGGATTCCTCCCCCCCCCCCAGAGCCGGGGGATCTCGCATCATGCCGCATCAAGGTGGGGGGGGGGGCGAGTAAGATGAATGTTGCATCCAACTTCTCGATATCCTCGGTTCTGTGCGACGGACGAGTGGCAAGGCAGCCCCTCCCTCCCAACAAAACGTCGCCGAGGAAAAAGCACTGACCGCTTGTGTTGGGCGTGTTGATGCTGGGGGAAATAGATGTGTCAACTACGGGGAACAAAGGTCAGCAACATGTAGAGCACGAGTAGCGGATTCGACGACGTCCAACTCCTGAAGTGAGGCTAGTCCTGAGCCTCAACTAAGCCCGAGGAATAGTGCGAAACTAAACGGATCGACCTTCTGAAATGGGATCCGTTCCTTCAATCTTGAAAACTCGAAAGGCCGTCTTTCTCTGCTGTTGGTTTCTTCTTTTTGCCAAGACACGGGGTAGCGGGGTCAAGGAGGGGCCGATTCCACGGACAATGACCACCACGACACCCACATGGCCCAAGGATTAGTTTTTCTCTTGGCCAGCATGTAGAGCGACAATTTTCGACCGGGAAGGTTTCGTTTCCCCTGCACGTCGCTGCGTCCGGAGCTTGTTTCCTGGTCTTGGATGCGCCATGGTGACAGTCGATGCTTGGCCTGGACCGCCAAGGCGCGACCCGAAATAAGCTTGTTGGACAAGCTTGCAGTTGTCCGTCACGGCCAAGCCCGGAGGCGAGAGGGGAAGAGGGAAGAAGGAGGGGTGGTGGTGAAATTCTCGTCCAGCGGGATGAGATGGGTGTGGTGTGACATGATGTATTCGAACCGGTCCAGAGAAAGTCGACAAGACGAGGAGGGAGGGGTTGGCAGATTGTGGCAACTCGTGGGGGACGGATGCATAGAAGAAGTTACTGGGCAGGTAGCCTTGAAGCATGTCGCATCGCCACCGAGGTTGATGAACTGCCTTTCTCTCCCCCTGGTGCATCTTTTAGAGCCATCATTGACTTTGGGGCGTGGCCGTCTGGCGGACAAAGGTCCTCCAACGAGGAGAGCCGTCGATGACAGCATCAAGCTCGCCTTTGCCGAAAGGCTACCTAGGGCCCAATCTCACCTCCGCCCTTGATCCTCTCACCGAATCGCTGGGAACGAAAACAACCAGTGGCGGGCGGTCGGCTTCCCCAGAGTTTCGGTTATCAGATGGGAACGAGGAAGAAATCTGTCCCAACAGGAACAGCAACTGTCACTGCAACTGCAACCGCAACTGCAACCTGCAACTGCAACCCCACCACCTCACTCTTATTTCCCAAGCCCCTCCGTCATGATGGGCGAGGAGCAAGGCACACAGGCACACACACACACACACACACGAACACACACGGGCACAGTGCAGGCAAAGACGGCCAACAAAAACAATAGTCAGGAAGCGTGGAGACGGAGCAGCATCGTGAGTCGCGAGCAACGGGAAACATGCCGAGACACATGACGCCACGGTGATGGCCCAGCCCATCCCGGCAAGTCCTTCGCAAAGCCGGCGCTTGTTGGGGACGCGGACGGGGGTTTGCATCCGTCTGAGCAGCAGTGCATTGGATGGGACGCCATGCCCTCTCTGCGCCTCCGCCTGCCTGCCTTGGAGAAGGTATCCGCGGACAGCCGTGCGAGGAGCGAGCAGCGCGTGGTGCGCATTGAAGAATGAGGCATTTTCTCGCCCTCTGAAGCCAGTGCCAAGCGCCGTCCCGCCGTCCCATCGGTAACCCGAGAAGAGACGAGGGGGTCCCGCAGAGCTGTAAGCGGGCTAAGCAGGTCCAGGCCTTTGGGAATTGGGATTACATAGTGAGAACCTCGTGCCTAGGATTCCTCCGTGTCGGCACGACGGGCAATGGACGGGCAAGGACAAGGTTCGCCACGGTCTGGAGGAGACTTGTGCGAGAGAGACTTGTGCATCATCGCGGCCTTGCAGCTCCTCGTCGTGGCTGGAGGCATGGGGGAGGAAGGAAAGGGCCGGCTGGCGGAGAAATGAGCGTGTTTAGGCAGAGGAGCCGACGGGTCGATTCATCACCTGATATCGCGGCTCTGCAACCGTGGTGTCTTGGGACGTCGTGTTGCCGATGGCCGGAAGGGGGAGTCAGTCTGCTGTAGACAGATCTCGTGCGATGACAGGCACCTACCTGCCTAGGCTTACGAAGGAAAATGAAGCTTGCGATGCGATGCGATGCGATGCGATGCACTGCGTGACATCAAAGACACCGACCAACGAGGCCTGGTGATAGGGAACATACCCGTCATCAACCGCAACAACGAATTCTCTTCAACCCAGATCCAGCGCTAGAGGAGCACCGGACGGACTGGCGAGCGATGGCAACTCCGATGGTGATAGTGGTGTCGCAAATGCACACTCCCTGCCTCCCATCTCAGCCCATCCAGATAGCGAGTTGAGCCACCCGGCAGCGGCAGGCCGGGGTGTGGACACCCTCGTGCGTATCCGCCACCTCGAAATCCTTTTTATTTATTTTAGATTTCTTTTTTAGGAAAATGAAACCACAAAGTGGAAGAGGTGGGAATGGATATGGAAGGGGAAGAAAAAAAAACGAGCAAGCCCAGCTGTCGCCGTGGCACGATATCCGTGGCCTGGACCACGCCAATCTTGGTCGCGCGCACCCTCCAATCGATGCAATCTGGAAGAAGAGGGTTGACGAGAGAGGGTGGGCGAGATATGTCTATCCGGTAGATGGCTAGGTAGATGTTGACCTGTCGGTACCCAGAGCGAGGCCGTGCGAGTGCTGGTCGAAAGCTATCGCGATCTTGTCTGCTAGACTGCCACTGTCCAAGAGAACGTGGTTATCATGGTTGGATGCTGGAGGCGTGCCAAGTCTCTGAGGTCGCGATACACTCGTAAACCGCGTGTTGCTTGTGCTGTCCTTATTCGGCATCCATCCACGGAACAAGATGAACGGCTAGCCAGATTCCTAAGCCCCAAAGGCCAGACGCGTACCGCGGACGTACGGATGAGAATGAATATCCCCCCGGCCCCCAGGTTGGACTGTAGCTGAAACACAATCGCCAGATCTGAAGAAGGAGGGCGCGCCACGAGGTTTTTTAGGGATCAGAACGCCAATGGGCAACCCGGGCTGTCAAGGAAGGGCCCCTTCGAGATAGTCGCCCCCAAACGGCTTTGCTTTTTGCCGCACATGGCTGGCAAGCCGTCGCCTGGTTGTGGCATGTGTTGTGCTTCCGGGGAGGCAGATCCGTCAAGATGCCAGGAGATGGGATCATGTCGGTGGGCGTTACAAACTTCTTTGTCTGTAGACCGTAGCAGCTAAAACCAAACTCGAGACCCGACGGTTGTAGGTAGGTCATGGGGCGTCAGAGGAACACAAGGGGGACTGCATCTGCAGCTGCATGTTGCAGGTTACAGGACCTCTCATCAACAGCAAGCAGCAGCACGCGCGACTGGGGGTGGGTGATTGTCAAGGCGGCAGTCTGTATTTAGTCTGCTGCACAGTGGACTTGCACCAACGTGGTGACGATGTGAGTGGGTTGTTCTCCAGAAGCGAGCCAGTGACGAGCCCGCAGTATGAATGCATCCGGTGCGGCAGCGTGGGGGCCATGGACTCGGTTTCCTACTTTCCACCAGGTCAGCGGAGTGGTTCATTGAAGTCTTGGCTTGGCTCTCGGGAGATGACGCTCTCGCCCAGCGTCTTGGGAGCTTGTTGTTGCTGATGCCGACCATGATGACCTCAGGTGGGTAGGACGGTTCGCGGACATGGCCCACCATCATGAACCTGTGAACCCTCGACGTCGCTTTAAGCCTTGGCAATACGTGTTCTCGCTGACAGGCGCCATGCCCGCGGTGTCTGCTTGTCTCATCTGTGCTGCCCGAGTGCTGCTGGTCGTCTCTCCCGGCCTCTTCCCTCGAGTCGCACAGGCGCCGTCTTGTAAGTCAGGTAGGTAGGTACCTTGCATGGAGGCGGTGCGAAGCCGCGCGGATTTCGTGGCCGCACCGCCTCGTGCTGGACAACAACGTCCGCCTGTGTTGCAGCGAGAGCATCAGCATCTGGACAGATGCAGCAGATGTTTGCATGCTGTCTCAACCATGTGTGACGCCCGTCCACGCGTCGACGGGGAGGCGGCGCTTTGTTTTAGCATTTGTGCATCCCCAATAAACATCGAGCATCAGTGCGCTTTGCGGCCTTGTGCGCCCCCAACCAAAACTCTCGAACCTCCTTGTCAGCGCTGTAAATAAATGCCTTCGCAAGGCACTCGGCGCCTGTCGATCGCCATCAAGCCCTCAGGGGAACGCACGACCTGGCGCTTCGTCCAAGACGTGCGCTAATGGTCGACTATGTGATGCTGGCATTGCCAAATCCCGCCAAGCATGTTGCGATAGGAAGCAACCCAGGCGGCATTGACGGCCATGCCAATCCCCAAAAGGGTGAGAGAACGTCTCTTGCTAGCCAAGGGGGTTGGCGATCCTTGGATTGGATGGGCGGCGCGCGCGTGTGTGTGTGTGAGGGAAAAGTGGGCTTACCGATGTAATCGTACCTCTGTGATCCGTACTCCGTACCGCAAACGAGGGTTCTGAGCTTGTTCTCCACCGCGACCTCGGGAACGCAGTTTATTCTTGCTGACAGACAACCTCAACAACCATTTGTTCCTCGAGACGAGGTGAGCACAGTCTTTTTTGCCAACGAATCGATCGTCGCCATTTGGCGTTCTGCCAAGCCGTTGAGATTAAAAAGTCGTCGTCAGTCATCGGTGACAAGCCTCTGAATCGCCGTGCCAGAGCAGAAAACAGCGCTGTGGTTAACATATAAACCCGTGTCGATCCCCTTGGTGGCTTATCGTCCATTAGTGGGCGTGTTGTTGGCGTGTCAGCCAGAGCGTGGGCGGTGATGTCGATGAGCCTCGGCGGCGTCTGTCCAAGTCCCCAGTTCCCACAGGGTCCCGGAGAAAGGGCGGACGAGTGAGCGTGAGCGTGGGTGAGGTGAGACACCAGGGCTGGGGGTGTGTGCCATGAGATGACCAGGGAACATCTCCACCTTCTGGGGCACATATGACGCACTCGCACCCGTGGTTAGCACCCCAGCGATCCCTGTCCGCAGAGGCAAGGAGCAACGACGCGGCGATTGGTGTGAGTGGGTGGATGGGCGAATGGGGTGTGGAATGGAGTCCAGATGCCGTTCCCGGTCCGGTTCAGGGAGCGGACGTGCGTGACACCTCGTCGTCCACGATACTTGCTCGACAACGGCACGGGATCGCCTCAACCACGGAGGACCAGCCGCTGGAGGCGCTTCAGCGGAAGGAGAGAAATGATCGGCCAGCGAGAGGGAGCGACAGCGTTGGCCCCGGGACTTACTCGGTACACGTTTCATCCGTCTCGCAGTGGGACAGTGGAACAAGACTTCGCCCAGTTGTTGGCTTTGGAGTACCGGTCACCGTCACAGGCAGGCAGGTCCCTGAGATGAATGAAATGGCTGAGCGGCGAGATCTCATCCAGGGTCATGTCCATCTCGAGCAGGGGGAACACCGACAGGCTTGGCGTCAACGGAGTCCCCTGAGCCGGACAGTGCGGATCCGACCAGGCAGTCTCATGTTTCCTGGCTGTCTCTTTTCTTTCGTAGCTGGCGTGTCATGAAGAATGCCATTTCGTTGATTTTGGCGGTGGTAGTTGCTCTCGTCCGTCGACGATGATCACCCTCCGACTAATAATAAAGTACGGCTTATTCATGAAAGACAGATTAAGCGTTCTTTAGGCGACCGGGATTGCTGTTGGGCAAAGAACCCCAGGATATAGAGTGGGTTCTCCTTTTTCAAGGTCCAGCTAATGGGAATCTGGCCGCAATGCACACACGCCCCCTCGTGTCGTTGTGAGCTTGCCTTGCGATGCGTTGTTGTGCGAGGTACGTAAATACCGCTCATCTGCTTATCTCCAACGGTGGGCGGGCCGGAGGCAAAAACATCCATATTAGAATTCAAGCTTACTTGAAATAATCTCAAACGGCCGCACAATGTGTCTCTGTCTCGTTGGATGTCGAGACCCAATTGCTCTTCTCCAAAACGGAAACGGGAGACAAGAAATGTATTGTGCGCCGTCACTGGTCAGTCAGTGTGTGATGTTCATATCTGCGACAAGGGAGTGGAGACGAGGCGAGTTTATTTCGAAGGTTAGGTACGAAGCATTACGCAACTGTCGCAGATGATGAAGACGGCAATGCAGTTCCCAAGACACACAGCCGCCTCATTGCGGGTGTACTCCCGGGATTATCGCCGCTGGGAATGTCGACTACCAGCGACAATTGATCGTCGCGAAACGCAAGCACGTACGCCGCCATCGAAGTCGTCGCAATGGAAGAGGCTTGGCGATGACAGCAATGCGACAGGAGTCGGTGACACAAAAGCACAGTAGCAATTCGAGACGACGGGGACAGTGTTGCAGGGGCTCGATCTCTCTTAGGTTGTAGTTGAGTCCAGCGCGGTGAGCAGCTGTCGAGAGGGTATTGACGGGTCTGTATAGCTTGACACTGATGAAGGAGAGGAGAGGAGAGAGATGAGGGTCCGCTCCGGCGTCAATGTCGCATTGGCTCACACTGGGAAATGTGTTGCGGTTTTCGGGGCACAGCGCGAGCAATGGATCAAAGGATGCGTGAGGGAAGAAACGCCAGCCAATCCCGTCCCCGTGTCCGCCTCTCCGTGTCCGTCCCCGTTCCCGTTGATAGCCTGAGTCCAAAGATATCCATCCAGTCACGGGAACCACGAACTGTGCAGCGCAGCGCAGGAGATAGTAATCAACGCACAACCCGAGCGGGTGGGTTTTCCCTACTGTAGCATCAGAACGAAATGAAGTTTCCGATACTGCCGCTCCCATTGCAGCTGCTCGGCACCTACTACTCTCGAGATGGTTAGCTGTTGAGGAGACCGGTCTGATCGAGGTTGGTTCTGTGGTCCCCCATCCCGCGTCGTCGTTGCCGTCTGTACCGACCATCCCAATCAAGCGGGAGCCTCGAGGGCGGTTGACGCGGTGGACGACGAACGGTGGAGGGAGACGAAAAGGGTCGGTGTCAATCCCGTCCGCAGTGGGCTGGACTCTCGAACGCGCTAGAGGGGAAGGTGCCTATCGTTAATTTGCCCAGGGCTCCATCCAGCTCGTCTCGTCCAGCGGCTCCAGCCTCGGCCTGGCGTCCATGAGCTGGCAGCAGTGTGCGGGTACAGCATGGATGGGCTGTCGCACCGAGGAGCGTCTGGATGCTGGACGCTGGACGCTGGACGCTGGACGCTGGACGCTGGACGCTGGACATGCTGGCTGCGTGGGGCGGCTCTGCAGACGCAACGCATCAGCCAGCTTCCAGCAGTGACAAGCAACAAGCAAACTCGTTTCCGGGGGTTGGACTGAGAGACTGGGGTTTTGTGCCAGGGCTTGCTCGACTAGGCTTGAGAGTACACGAGCGACTGAGCAGTGCTCCGTAGCAGCATAAAAGAGGCGCTTTGGTTGGAGAGGTCCTTTGCTGGGCTTGTGGCCACCCGCCCGGTCTGGCCCAGCAGCCCTCATTCGCAACATGTGCCCGGCGTCCCTCTCTGTTTGGCTGCTGAGCTTCGAGATGGATGGAGACGAGTGTCAGTGAGGACGGGTGTGGGAGTTGGCGTGCGGCGCCGGACGTCCGGCCAGCCATCAGGTGCCAGAACGGGATCTACCCGGGGCGAGCCGCACATATGAGACGGGGGCGTCGCATTGCATCTCGCGGGGAGACGAGACGAGGCAAGGCAAGGAAAGATCAAGCAAGACAGAGGCAGCAGGTCCGCCCTGCCGTGGAGAAGAGCTTCATACTAGTCAATCCGCAATGAAGGGATCGATCATAGAGCCTGTGGGGAGGCCCTGATGGCCGGCATCGCCACGGCAAAGTGGACTCCCATGACAGCCGCAGATGTCTGAGCAAGGTGTAATTATCGGCAAAGTTTCCGCGTCTCTCTGGAATAGACCGGTCGAAGTCGAAGTCAGTAATATGAAGACATGAATAAATGCCCTATCCAGTACCGAGACGGCGTGGCATCCAGGGCGAAGAAAGTCTTGATGTGACGGCAGGCTAGCCGAAGTAATCAACGAATTGGCTTGGTCCAGGCAGTTGGAACGCGGCAAAGGTCGGTCAGAGATCAAGGATGGATGGCCAAGGTAAGTATCAACCAGACAATCTCGAGGTGAGGCGCTTAAGCGGCACACGGGGCAGAGTTGTACGTGTAAATAGAAAGAGTGCCAGCCATTGTAACTTGTCAGGCACTTGTCAGTCACAGTGCAGGAAGAGTGCGAGATCGAAAATGCCCCGGACGGATCCAGGCAAGGAAGGTTCCAGGGGTCGCCGGCGGGCGAATCGCAGAGGGCACAGTCCACCGGCCGATTGGACCAAGAGCTTCTCCACATGGGGTCGTGGGTACTTTGTACTTTGCGGCATGGCGCTCTACAGGTCGTGGTTGAGTTGCAAGCCGCAAGCCCACATACGCAACCACGAAGATAAAGAGGAAAAGGGTCTCCGGGTAAGTTGGGGATTCGGTCCAAATGTTGAGGAAGGGAAAGAGGGGGAATGGGCAAGGAGAATCATGCTGTCGGTTTGTTGTCTGCTGGGCTGTTGTCTTCTAGGAACCCCTGGGGCGTAATACTCGGTACCGTGCGAGGGCTGCGCGCTGCACGTCCGTCTGTCAACCTCAGCGCGAGAGCAGGGGGTCTCGGTCGCCCTGAAGAGCCAAGTTTGGCAGACAGGGACCACAGCCGACAGGGAGGAAATGGCGCACTGTGCAGCTGGGCACCACAGGCAGCGCGCAAATCCGCAGTTGAAATCCACCCGCATCCATCCACGCATCCATCCATTCATCCATTCGTCCATCCATCCATCAACCAGAAGCAGCACACCCAAGCGGGAAGAAAGAAGACGGCGAAGAACAACAGAGAAGAAGGAGACTACGTACATACGTCGCAGGGCCATGCTACACTCCTCCGGTCTTTCGTCATTCACCCCACCGCACACCCCCTTCCCATCACTGGCATTGGCTAGCTTTTTCGCGGCCGGTCATCTGCTGGCTGTCGGTGATTTACACTGCGCACTCCCCCCCTTCAACTCCACTTCGCCAGCTCTATCCCACCCCCTCCCTCAAATCCTAGTCGTCGTCGTCCATCGTTCCCCACGCCCACCCACAGAGCACAGGAAGGCAGCGAGACGGGCGGAGCGCGGCTTCATTCATAACTCGTAGCGGTTCCCCCCCAGCAGAAACGGAGAAACACAAAATAGAGCTGCGCGCTTTTTCTGGCCGTCGAGTCCTCGACCTAAATACTAGTATACTAGTACCCTCGCTGCCGTCCTGCATCTCTTCATCCCCTTCCTCCTCGTCTGCTTCCTTCTTCCCAAATATTTCCAATTCGCCTGGATTCCTCTCCTCGTCTTCCTCTTGAGGTTATTCAATTTCATGCGGCCGCCTCCTCTCCCCCCTCCACCTCCTCGCCTTCTCGCCCGCCCCCCTCTGCTGGATTCCCGTATCCATGCTTTGAGCCCGGCCTCTATTTAATCTCCAGGGAGACCGCGAGAGAAGAGCGAGCGAGCGAGCCGTCGAACAGTCATCAAAAAGACTCCTCTCACTTCGACAAACCGCGGGAAGAATCGAGCATCTACCCGACTAACACGGACCACGAACCCCCTGGGAACCTGCCACCACCGACACCACGACAACACAACACAACGACCTGAAATACACAACGACGACGACAAGCAAGGCCCTCAGCACGCAAGCACAAGGACCAATTCAACTTGCCCAACCTTGATCCACCCTGACAACAAGGCGAAGTGAATCACCGGGTATCACCACACAAATCATTCGCGTCTTTCCCGTCAGCTTGTCCACGATAAGAACGCCCTCGTGGCCGACACAGGCAGAATTAGTAAATTGCACCAAGACCAAGCACCGGCACCAAGCTTTTCCACAAACAAGGTCCAGCACCAGCGCTTCGGAACTGCCGTCGAACCGGTCTCATTTTCCCTCTACCGGCGCCTCTCCGTCCTCCGTCACCCCCCTCCTTCGCCCTGCTCCTCCTCCGAAAGGCCAACGGACCAACCGCCGGCCTGAAGCAACCTGCTGAACCAGTCAAGTGCTTCCCTGCATTTGATGGTGTGTGGCCCTGCCTCCGTGGTTCCTCGCCGCTCCTAGTGACCGGCCCTCCTCCCCAACCGCCGCCCCAGCTCCGCTGTACTGCCGGCCACTCCAGTACCTGGACGCGCTGTACCCCCCCCCCTCCACTAGCGGACGCCCCCACTGGAACCCCCTTCCAAACTTGGCCAGCGCCAGCGTCCACATCGACGTTCAGTGATCGACTTTCAGCGCTATCCATCAGGATTTAGCACCCGACCCGACTGCACTCGGCGAAACCCACTGCGCCTAAGCGACCGAAAGCGAGCCCGCGAACCCACGAACCCCCCCCCAAGAAGCGACTCCAGGCTCCATCATGGCGGCACTCTCGGGTCCAGGGATGATGGTGGCTCCCCACCAGCACCAGCACCAGCACCAGCATCAGCATCAGCAGTCGATGCTCGACTCAGCAGGTACGGATCTTCCATTTCTTTCTTGTCGCGTTATCCTTTGAAATTACCCGTTTCGGTTTGCCTCTTGCTCTCATTTTTTTCTTCGGTAATCAATCAGTGAATGGATGCCCCCTCCATACACCCAACCCACCCTTTTCAGTCATGTCACCCTTTTTGTCATCAGGTCACTCCAGTTCGGCACGGTCTCGGACGGAGCATCTGGGCTCGCGCCTTCGCGTTTGCCTCATCTCCCGATGTATCTGTTGCGGGATGGATCATGGATTATGTGGGCGAGCAACGGCGACAGTGACGTGATGCGTGGGTCCTCTCCGGGCGGCGGCATCGGCGCTGGAGACGGTGGTTTTGAGGTAGCAACCGGATCTGAAGCTGCCACTGGGACTGGGACTGAGACTGGCTGGAACTGCATTGCAGGAACTGGAACACTGGAACACTGGAACCTGAACTGGGACGGGAACTGGAGCGCTTCTCCATGCGTCCAGATTTCGTCCAGTCTCCTCCATCCATGCTCCTCTCCAAGCAGCCGAACAGCCGTTCATCCGTCCAGACATCCAGTCCAGTCCAGTCCAGCCGCCGGACCCCAGTATCCCAGTATCCAGTATTTGGCAGCCCGGCCAATCAATCCACCTCAACTCGCTCACTGGTCGCCCTGTGCCACCTGGGACATGGGAACGTGGGACTTGGGGACTTGGAACGTGGAACTCACGACGGCGTGCGTGGGACTCACAACTCCGGTCCTCGTCTTCTCTTTATAACATCGCATCTCCGTACCCCTTACAACCCTGCCTTGCCATCCATTCCTATTCCCTTGTCGGCCCTGTCGGCCCTGCTACTGCACCGCATCATCATCATCATCATCATCATCATCATCATTGATTGGGCCTAGGCCTAAATCTTTCTTACTATAGCACCTCGCCGCCTTCCCTTCCCTTCCCCTGCTTAATCCCGCCTGTCCCTTGCGCCTCCTCCCACACCCATCCCTGTCCGCTGACGTCTTTTCTTCGCGGCCGCCCGCAGATAAAAACGCCGCTCCTCCTCCGTTGCGCACCAACTCCGCCAGCAGCTTCCTGACTGCCTCTTCGCCTCGCGGTTTCTCCACCGACCTCACCGACTCAATTCTCGAGGAAGGCGGCGAGTCTGGCAGCGAGTCTCTTGTCGAGCCCGTCACTCCCGTCAGCCGTCATTCCCAGGACTTCACCCTCCAGGGCCAGGACCTCGCCGAGATCCAGACCCTCCAGTCCTGCCAGGCCATCTCCGTCTCCTCCTCCTCGGCGCCCATCGCTATCCCCGGGGCCGGAGCCAGACCCAAGACGCCTGGTCTCTCTACTTCTCCCAGCAAGCTCAACTTCTTCTCCTCCTCGCAGGCTTCCTCCCGTCGCGCCTCCGGCACCGAGTCCACCACCCCGAGAGCCACCGACACCGACGTCACCTCCACCGGCACGCCGCTGTCCCGCCGCTCCACGCGCGGCTCAACCTCGAGCTTCAAGCGTACCATGTCGTCTTTCTTTCGCCGCACCACTTCGCAAGCCCAGATCGCCAGGGAATCCGCCATTGTTGACTCGGCTCCCTCCATCACCTCAGGTATATCCGAGTCGGCCTCCAATGGTCAGCCCCGTCACAGCCACTCCCGACGCTTCTCCATGAACCGCTCCTCCAACACTACTCGCTCCAATTCACCTCCGTCCCCCGGCTCTACCCTCGAAATGGTTCAGACCGCCCGCGACCACCGCCCTACGACCGGCAACCCCCCCCAGAACGACTTTACAAAGAAGAACCGCGCATCCACCGGCTTAACTCTGCGTGGCCGCGCCGTCAACTTTGTCGGCCGTGGAGGATCCCGCCCCCAGCAGCTCCGTCGTCGGGCTAGCAGCTTCGATGGCGGAAGCCGTCCTGGCACCCCCGTCCAGACAAACCAGCATGACGACGAGACTTACCCTCCCGAGCGATTGCCCTGGCCTCTCCCCCCGGATTCCGGCACCGGCGCCAAGGCCCGGCGCATGAGTCTGAGCCTCCCCGATGACTTCGCTGTCGACGTTGCTGAGCTTCAGAGCGAGTTCGAGTACCAGAGCAAGTTCCTCGGCCGTCACGGCAAGCATTTGGGCAAGGGCGCCGCTTCCAAGGTGACACTCATGATGCGCAAGGGATGCCCCGAGGAACTCTACGCCGTCAAGGAATTCCGCGGCAAGTCCAATCGCGAGAGCCAACAGGACTACGAGAAGAAGATCAAGTCCGAGTTCAGCATCGCCAAGAGCCTTCACCACCCCAACATTGTCGAAACCATCCGCCTCTGCACCGATCACGGCCGTTGGAACCACGTCATGGAGTATTGTTCCGAGGGTGATCTGTTCAGCCTGGTGCAGAAGGGATGGCTCAAGGGCGAGGATCGCAAAAAGGATCGCCTGTGCCTCTTCAAGCAGCTGATTCAGGGTGTTAACTACCTGCACACCAACGGCATCGCCCATCGTGACATCAAGCTCGAGAACCTTATCATCACCAAGGACAGCAAGCTGAAGATCACCGACTTTGGAGTCTCAGAGGTCTTCTCTGGAACCCACCCGGGCCTGCGGGAAGCTGGCGGACAATGTGGACGGAACATGGGTGAGATTCGCCTATGTTCTCCTGGCATCTGCGGCAGCGAACCCTACATCGCCCCTGAGGTCCTCGAGAAGAAGGATCAATACGACCCCCGACCCTTGGATGTCTGGAGCTCGGCTATTATTATGATTTACCTTACGTTTGGTGGTGCAATCTGGTCTCGCGCGGAGAAGGGCAACGCACACTACGACAAGCTGGTCAATGGCTGGAATAACTGGAACGCCAAGCATCCCGAGCCGAACGCCTGCATCACCGAGACCGACTATCCCAAGTGCTATGCCCTGGACGTGGGTGTTACCCCTCCCGCCCTTCGTCGTCTCCTCTTGCAAATGCTCAACCCGGATCCCAAGAAGCGAATCGACATCAACGGAGTCATCAACAACCGATGGATGAAGAACGTCGAGTGTTGTCAGCTCGAGTCTTACGACGACCCAGCCCTAGTTATTGACGCCACCAAGAAGGACGCCACGAACGGTACCAAGAAGATCTTCTGCCATACCCACTTGCCCCCGAAGAGCAGTGGATCCCACTCGCTGGGCAAGATGCCCGGCCAGGCTGGCTATTAAACGACTTTTACGAATATCCGAGCATCGGCCTTCCCAGTCAATTCGTTCCGAGTTTGGCCTCCAAACCTATAATGCGGCTACTAGGATGAGACAGAGAATGGCCCCTTTTCATTTGTACGTGTTTCACTCGACCAAGACGAGGCGCGTATCCCACGGATTCTGCGCCTCGCTTACACACCGATAATGGCGTTTCGGGGACGGTGACCATGAGATAGGGGGTTGGATAGCCCGCATGGTCTGGAGTTGATGACTTTCGTTTCGTTTGATCGACCTCCTTTGCGGCATTCTTTGACAACATGCTGCCCCGCCAGTTTTAGTGGTGGCATCGCCTGCACATTCGAATCGTATATAGCTGAAGAGACACTATGGGGTCTTGAACCCTGAGTCTTATCCTCTATTTCTCCCATGTACTTTCTTATATTTGCCCTTGTGTGGAGTGTTAGGAGAGACTATACGAGCTTAATACTCTTTGAAATGCAAGGAGGATCTCTACTTTTTTTTCTTTTTTTCCAACGCGGGGAAAGAAAAGTTTGAAGATGATACAAGGAGGTTATTTTGCTTTGCTTGATTTGATTTGTTGAATTGGCTTTTTTTGGATGGAACAATGCGTCCTCTATCCGTGGCTGGGAGATACTCTCACAGTTATGGGTATGAGGGCTTTCCGGTGTGTGGTGATGAGAGGAGTCATGGCGGCCAGCACCATCAGTCCAGTTTTCTGCAACCTGCATAATAGAGACTTGCATTGATTATCCAAACTACGATCGAGCATGAGCAACCGCGATAGTGACGTGCTAATTTGATGATGTCAGCTTGTTCTAGTCAGGTGGTGTTGATTCTAGAACTTGGGACGCCAGGGTAGAATGCATGGCAGACTGGTCCGCCTGTCTCTAAAGGGATGATATCCGACAGGACGGGTGGACCTGATAAGGCGCGGTGCTACTACGGACAATACCCAAGCACGAATACACGCGCAACATCCCACGCAAGGTCTCACCACCCGACAGGCCCACGCCCAGGGCGCAAGCCTATCTGGCCCAGTGTTTACTTACAGACGGCACAAGTAGGAACTGGGACGAACTGGGACGAACACGCTATGGCTCACGCGTTTCGACGTGGGACGAAATGGACCAAGACTGGCTTGCCGGGGAAGAGAGCTTTGGCCTCACCGCCGCTTCACTTGGGTCACGACAGCTGTTCACTCTCCTGCCTCTTGGGGAAGCAAGCCTGGGATGAAAACACCTAAATACGCATAGCTTTAGGGGCACCGGCCCGGCAGACGGAGTGCCGAGGCGGAGGTCATACGGGCTGCGGAGTGGCTGTCCCTGAATCGCTTTCCTGCGCCGTGTAACGGCGGTAGAGGGATCATGTTGGGAACAGAGGGAAGTTGATAGGGAGGAAACGAAGGCCGTTGCAACTGTATTGTTCTCATATAGGTCAAAAGAGCAGGAACTTAAAGCAAGCGGCCCCTGAGGTTAATAATAAAAGGGGTGTTCTTCGCAACCTGAGGTCGTTCTGTCGACCAGCTAGGCTGGGGGCCTTTTGCGCGTCTCTTGGACCTTGAAGCCTCGACGGCCAAGAGACATGAGGCCTGAGTGCCGAATTCATAGAGAGAAATAATATGACGACACCATCCAAGACCACCCAGGTAAAGCTGGCAGACGCAGCAGCAAGGATTGTCAGCCTCACAAGACGCTCGCAGCAGCTACCTTTACCACTTGCATAAAAGACAGGGCTTCATCGACACCGATGAGACATCCCAGGACTGTGGTGAGCACGTTCACCCGTCGAGCTCCCATCGTTACGAGACCCATGGTCCGGCAAGGGAATCCCACGCACCGTCACCACTACGATGGTCTGCGGAGCGTCGTGAACTTCGGGTCGTAGGCTTCGGATCGTAGGCTTCGGGCCGTGGGTTTGGGGCCGTGGGCTTCGGGAGGTGGACTTCGGGGGATGGATCCTACTCGGGGATCATCGGTGAAAAGCATGACTCGTTAGCAAGTTACCTGTACATTCCTCGTTCGACCCCGAGTCCCAAATGACGTGGGCACCGGCGATGAAGAGCGCAACGTTGCCTCCTGGATACACATGTCGACACAAAAAGGAGAACGAGAATGCTTTGAGGGGTCAATCAGTGTCCATCGGATAAAATGATGGGCTGATAGTATTGTGGTGCAGGTCTTCGCTTTCTTCGTAGGTGAACAAAGATTGATCCAAACAAGGATTGGGAATATTCTGAACAGTCCTCGGAGATCGTAGGTGGGTTTTTGCTGATCGCGGGGGCCGATGGAAAGATCCAAGACAGTTCGTAGGGATCATAGGCGAGTTCAATCGGTCGTGAAGGGCGGGCGAAACGATGCAGAACAGGTCTCAGCGATCGTAGGCAGATTTTCCAAGATGTGCCAGCATTTCCTAGTTGATGCAGTCAGCGTGGGAATCCAAGACATCTGTCGCCGAGAAGACGAAGCAAACTCTGCCACCATTGACACCGACGTGAAAATCCAGGACTGTTGTCAACGACCAGTGTGACGAGCTGCTTTGGGGCTTGAGACATGTTTCGGACATTGCAGGTTCGGTGTGGAAAACAAGAATGTTTTCGAGGGAGGTGGCACGGGGTGACTCAAAGATGTGCCGTTGTGATTTGCGATTTGTGAGTCCACATATAACTTCGTAGTTATGATGCCCAGGCAACGTGAAGAGTGCAATATCAGAACCGACAAGTTTGCAGGTAACACTAGAACGACGATTGAAGCTCTCGGGTATCCCTTTCTCCTTAGCCATGAGTTGATGTCGAATTCACGTTTGGAAGTGTCTGGAAGGCTCCAAATTGCACTCGTGCTACTGGCTGTGTTTGGACCGGTGAAGAAATCCAAGACATTTTTCAAGGCCATCGCAGCTTGGAAATATGCCGGCAGATGTTGGCGTTGCAATGTGCGTCCAGTCTGTGCAGACGGCGCATCATGCTCAGATTCCTAACTGCCGTTGAGGCTGGTGTGGAAATCAAGAATAATTTCCGAGGAGCATCTGCAGTCATCATGTCGGCGAATCGGGGGCCAGCTACCCGCGAACGGCGTGTGTTTGTTGCAACCCAAGGAAGCGCAGCAGTTTGTTGAGACACCGATACCGAGATGGAGAAGGGTATGTTCGTGCGAGTGCATTGTCCGCTGATCTGGCTGAGTGGCTGTCTCGGGCTTCTTCGCTTGCTGGAGTATTCGTAAACTCGGCAGCAAGCATTTCCGTCTCTAGGAGGCCTCGTGATGCAAGGCGGTTGGTTGGTGTGGTGGCCTGAATCATTGCGCGGCCGCCAGAAGCAAACACGGGTCGGTACGGGATATGAGATGACCCGTTCGGCTTGGACTACGGGCATCTGTGCATGATCTTGGCTTGTGATCCTAGGAAACGAGGCTTGGATAGTGCAAGCTGAAAGGAACACCCAGACAACCGAAGCTGAGCCAAGCCATCGGACTTGGCGGGTTACGTGCCCAGTATTCACATGACTAGGACATGAATCTTCGTATTCGCATCTCTGTGGCTGAGATTCTCGGCGCGGCCATGAAATTCCGAGTCAATGACATGGTTAGGACAGACGGGGAGGAGGTCGTCCGTCCTTCCGTCCCTTGTCGGCTGAGACATGGACATTTGGGACAAATGGACTGTTTGCTTGAATGGGCCAATCAGTTTGGAAGTTACACAGTCTGGTCTGGGACGGGGTCTCAGGTTGACTACTCGTAAAGGCAGACAAGGACAGGGAGGCGGACGTCTGTCCGTTCCGTGGTAAATGAGAGGAATTCCATGGTTCAAGAGTCGTTGACGGATTCCTTCTCAACTTCGAGAGTCGAGCCAAGGTATTCCCACATTTACCTCCACTCCAAGTCCCTCTTATCAGTTAGCAAACCACCAAGGTTGGTGCCTTGAACATGGGAAGGGGTACAAACGCACGAGCGATGTTTCGCTTGAGGATACCCCATATTCATCATATGTGAATGAATAAGAAAACACGACACTGGGAGAAGTATATCATGTAGTCGGTTCACATTGTATAATCAACACGATGCGAGGTCAGGCGAAGTTTGGCCTGACAGTTTGGTGATAGTTGGATGACTACGTTGGACGACTATGTACAAAGTTGGCACAGTAGAAGTGACTACTTCTTCCGCCTTTCATTGTTGGACGGCGCCTCCCCATCAGTGGATAGCGTTGTAGGCGTCTCAGTAGGCGTCTCAGTAGCGTTGCTAGCTTGAATAACCTTGTTCCAGTCCGCAGGGACTGGGTACAACTCCATAAGCGCTGTTCTGATGGAGCGCAGCCGTTCCCCCGACCCGTAGTCGATGATGTTGTTGATGAGATCCCTACATGGCTGGATGTGCGAGCCCTCCAACAACGAAAATATCTTGATCATGGACATGACGTAGGGCTTCTTTTTGTTGGAGTACCATACGATATAAAACACGGCAGTGCGTTGCGACACCGCTCCCACAAAAGCGACGGCATCCGTGGCCGCAAGGTCCCTGGTTGGGAAGGCCTGGCTCAGTATCCAGCGCTGGGATGCGACCATATGGACGCCGCTTCCCGCGCCTTGGTTCTCGGCAACGTACAACGAGCCCCCGGTAGCTTCGGATTTGAGCTCGAGCGCCAGGAATGGGAAGCAAGTATTCCTCGCCGGCTGCGTATAGTGCAATGCCATCGGGTGATGGAAAACGGCCATTTCTTCGTTTGTCCAGTCCCAATCGGCGGCAGAAGGGTAGCCGAAATGGCGATCTCGGCGCCAAGGGCCGGCCGGGCGGACCTGGGGCGTCCGATTCCCCAGGAAGGGTCTTCCGGAGGCCAGCGGCTCGCCGACGACGTAGATGGAGGGGGAGCGGTGTTTGGGCGGGGAATCTCCAGGCAGTTGGAGTTGGGGATTGCGGACAGCCAAGAGTGCACTTGCGAAGCCAACGACGGCGACTGTTCCAGACAGCGCTTCTTGGACGGTGGCTCCGGTCGCGTGTGCGCTCTTGGGGCGTTGACGCTTGGAGTTGACTGCTGGCGGCGCTTCGTAGGACGGTGGTCACGGTCAAAGCTGCCAAGGTCGAGATGGTGTTTGAGGGACGATGGCCTCAGGGGCTGTGGGCACTGCACGTCCTGCGGGCCCATAGTGAAAAGAAGAAGAAGAAGGCGACAGAGGGTAGAGGATGAGCTTAAGAAGATGATGTTCTGTTTACGTGTCGTGGCTCTCCCCGGAAACCGTCTCAAAGAGTTGAGAAGAGCTGAAAGTTGAGGAGGATAAAGAACAAGGAAAGTTGCCCGAGCACGGGCCCGACCCCACACTACACATTAAAGTAGCAGGTTTCAAGAAACATGACAGCTCTACTTTCTACCTTTAGACATGCTATTTGCACGCTGCCTACCCAAAGATCGATGCGAAGGCCTTGCGGTGCGGCTAGAACTGTCAGATGGATATCCTGAAACGGCACCATCCCGGGAACCAATAGGCCGGAACTGGTCCCACTTCCCGGGCCGTGCTTCGAACGGCCGGAGCGCACCGGCCATGATCCGCCTCTGGTTGACATCTACGTCGCCGACCGGTGACAAGGTCCCCCTGGCGCGGGTATCTCAGCTGCCGCACGATGCATATATCCCCATACTCAGCCTTCGCTCGAAAATAGAAACCAGAGAGGAAGACAGGAAATCTAGTGAGTCTTCCCGAACCCAACCTGTACACGGTGACTGGCTGGCTGTTTGCTCCCGCGCAATTCTCCTGGGTCACCAGAACTTCAACCTTTCATCTCACAATTTCTTGACTATGGTAACGTTCATTCTATTTCCCATCCATACTCCTGTACCATTCTCCCAAGCAAGAGAGAGGAGAAATGGTCACTGTCTTCTCTACTCCACCTTCTACCGTCCTCCCTAGGTCCACCTCTTTTCTAATCATCATACAATTCTTCTTCTCGCCATCATGCATCCTTCATCCTACAGCTTGGCTCCCTTCTCACCTCCATCCTGCTTCAACCGAACAACCCCCTGTCACACTCATTAGCATCAGTCTCTTCCACGACCCATCACGCCTCACCGCGGATTGCAGATCAAATGTAGGTCACAACTTACCTCTTGATAGCATGTCGCCAACAACACGCCGTCGCTCCCGAAGATTCTCTGCGTCACCACGCCTCGACCGTCGCCCGCCCACGGACTCTCCATCTCGGTGAACATCCACTGGTCGGCCCGCACCGCCCGCGGCTCGTGGAAGTAGATGCTGTGGTCCAGGCTCACCATCATCCCCAGCCGCGGCCGGCCCTTCCAGTCTTCGAGGTCGGGCCCCATCCCCTCGAACTCGCTTAGGTGCGCGACCTGTTCCTGCGTGGCCTCCGGCAGCGACGCCACCTCCTCCGGCTCGAAAGGGAACCGCCATAGCCCGTGAATCCGCGATACGGTGCCGATGAAATAGCTGTCCGACATGTACGCCAGCGCGTTCAGATGCGCCTGGTGCCCGCCCTGGTCTGAGATGTCGCCCCGTGCGCGCAGCCACTGTCGGCACCGGCGCTCGTACGGCTGCGCATCCGGATCCCGCCCGCGCAGCACCTCGATCCGGTGGCTCTGGAACGGCCCGGACCGCGCCCACTCCGGTTCGTCATCCCAGTCATCCGGCGGCGCCGCGACGCCCTCGGGCAAAGGCGCCGCATGCCGAACCTCCTTGTGCTCGCCGCTGGCCTCGCGCATGAAGCTGATGGTGGTAGTGAAGATGCATCTGCCCTTCTGCCGGGCCTGGACGGTGCGAGTAGCGAAAGAGCGGCCGTCGCGGACGCGCTCGACGTGGTAGAGAATGGGGATCTCATCGGACCCGGCGAGCAGAAAGTAGCAGTGGCACGAGTGCGGGTAGAAGTGGTCCGGAACTGTCTTCTGCGCCGCGGCGAGGGTCTGCGCGATGACGGCGCCGCCGTAGATGCCGCGGGCGCCGGGAGGATGCCATTGCTTGCGGGTGTTTGTGAAGACGTCCTAGAGTTGTGTCAGAGCATGTTCCGAGCTCAACGCATATGTTATCAGCCACGTAAGATGAGGTGATACGGACAGGCCAAGAGCCAGAGCCAGGCAGGACGACAGTGTCCCTTTGCCCCCATCCTCACTTCCGCCGTCGGTCCGTCGCCTCCAAGTTGACATGCATCGTCATCAAGCCAAATCAGTACTTACTGGTCCCAGAACCTTGAGTTCCGTCACTTCGAGCACATTCTCGATCGGCGCCTTGGTGGCATCCGGCTCCGGCGCCCGCAGCAGAGTCGGCCGCTCTGGAATATGCACCATACCGAATCGATTGTCGTCCGTCTGCTCCTATGCAACCCCCTGTATCTGTATCAAGCAGATGCGACCCTGGCACCGGTCAATGGGGATCCGACCGATTTGTCCGGCGGTCAACAGCGCGCACTCGAAATCGCTGCTGGGGTTTCTTCGCAAGGGGCACTGGAGTGTCGTGTGCAAACGAGACAGCAGGAGTAAAAAAAGAAGTGAAAGATTTTGGACATGGCGGCGATCTTGGAAGCCTTGCACCGCGCTTAAGGCCGTGCAAGCCTCATGCGAGCCCCTGTGAGATTTTGCCGAGGTACGGAGGGAAGCCGAACGGATAACTTAGGGGTGTGGGAGTCGGCCGAGTCTGTAGCTTTGTCCGGCCGAGAGTGATGGCCCGTGCCCAAAACGTGACCAGCAACGACATGGATCAGAGTGTCGTCGGTGACGCAGGCTACGATGAGTGTGACACAGGCACCTCAGCAACTTCCATGTCTGCCGGCTCACGATCGTCGTCGCCGAAGAAACAAATGATGAGCCTGCGTCTCGACGATGGAGGTCTGGTCTGCCACCAGCTCAACATTGACGAGCCTCCCGTCGCGGCCGCCACGGTGGGCGCCTTTTCGAAATCGACAAGGGCATCATGATCTTGCCCGAGGACCAAAAGCCCGAGATGATGCGCATCTTGACCGAGCAATAGCTGAACGTGAGGCTGTGCAACTACGCCCCACCGTGCTCAGCATCGAGATCAAGCGTCCCGGCAAGGAGCTGGACATGGCGCAGCTGCAGATGGGCAAGGGACGTGTACATGCCGTGGTACAGGAGAATTATTCTCTCGGCCCTCGCAAACGAGAATTCTGCCAGCTTACCTAGCTAGGAGACCGACATCAAGATCATCAGCGTATTCCCCGGTCACATGGCTATTCCTGATTTCATGAAACCAGGCTTAGAAACTCGTCGCAGTCGGCATCTAGACTCAAAGTCATGGACGATGATCGATCTCTCATTCCATCCGTTTCTGGACCCCTTCAACCTCGAACGGGCTCGAACATACCGAGCCAGCACCAGGACGTCATCTCACCAAAGATAACACCTGATGTGGTTTCCGGAGGATCAGCGTAACGCACAGGTAACATGCTGGAAGCGGATCGTGCATATGTAACGAAGACCCAAGGAGAGAATTGCTCCGTGGTAGGACTGCCGGTGGGAAAATCTACAATCATCGTCTAATTTGTAAAACGGCTTTGCTTACGACAAGAAGCTGGGTCCCATTTGCCGAAAGGCGAGTAACAGTCTAGCCTCTAGAGTGTCGTCCAATGGCTTTCTCACGAGACAGTGATGGGAATGGCAGACGCGGATAGGGTATTCATATTCCTGATCGAGCAGAAGACTAAAGGGAGGGAGACCTCTCTCGCTTCGTGAACTTTTAGGTTTAAAATTATAGGCGACTACGACTTTGACAAGGCTCAACTTGAGGTTCAGATCAAGCCATTCATCACACGCAACCACAGGCTGACATCGATCTAAGAGAGCGAAATCCACCCCAATCTAACTATTCAAACACATATGTATATGTATGTCACCTATCAACGCACCACCCAGCACGCCTCCCACGATCCCTGTGCTCCAACATTTAGTATTGCTCCTCTGGTTCATCCTCGAAAACTGGCTCCAGCCCCTCCCAGGCGTTAGGATCACCGTTCGGCCCGGCCTTCTCTCGTCGATCCCAGTACTTGCCGTTGAACTGCCAGTACTCCTCGCCTGTAATCTCGCACCGCGACTTGTAGAACCATGCTGGCGAGAACTCTTCACCCTGTTCCTCTCGAACGCGTCGTCGTGCGCGCTGGGCCTGCTCCAGACGGTTCTTCTCCTCAGCCGCAAAGTCATATTCTCCGTCCTCCATCGCACGCTGGTCAGGTCGCAGTCGGGAGTCGGTGGGGGCGATCCAGGGTCGAAGTTGCTCGTCAATATGGTTGAAGGTCAACACGAACGGTGTCAAGTTGAAGGGAATGCCCGTGGGCCGTTCGTTGGCCTTCCAGACGAGATAAGCGCGCGTGGGATCGTTCAGCCCACCACCTTGGTGCACGGCAGAATCACCCTTGGGCTCGTCGACGGGCGCCTCGTAACCAGGCGTCAGGCGCACGTACAGCTTCGAGTTCCATCGGCCGCCCATGCTGAACCGTACCTTGCCCGAGGAATCAAGCACCTTGCCGGAAATCTGGTACGCGCTCGACGCCTTCCATCCACGTGGCTTGAATTCGATGTTGGCCACCTCGCCCGTGGTCCAGTTCTTGATTTCCATTGGTCCGTAGTTGTCCACAGTCGGGTTTCCGGTGATGATGCCAATAACAGACGAAGTCACCTTCTTCCACGTGTACAGCTCCTCCTTGCCTCCGGCAGTCGGTCGCAGCTTCAGGAACCAGGTGCCCAGAGGGTTGATGTCGAAAGACTTGCCGTAGAACTTGGACTTGACGTATGACTCGCCCCAGTACGTCCACTTGGGAGACTCTGCCCACGCGGCGCCGACTGGGGGGTGATGACTGACCTGTTCGATGAAGAAGCGGTAGTTTTTGTCTGGTCGCACGTACTCGAACGTCTCTCCAAGAAGAGGGTTGAACGGCTTAGCCACTCGCCCAATGGTAGACGCATACTCGCTCGCTGCGAACGCAGCAACGTAGATGAGTCGCTCAATCGATTCGCTTCGATCCGCAGCAAGATCAAGGAGGTCTGCATACTCCATGTCCTCGCCGCAGCGATACAACAGGGATGTGGGCTCGTTGAATGAGACGGGAAGGGTCATCTTGGTCATGTCCTTGCCAATCATCGACTTCAAGATACTCTGCTACTTGTTAGTGTGCAACTTCGCCAATCCGCAGAAAAGCACTTACCCAAAGAGAAATCTTCGGTCGATCGTCGGCATCCATCTTAAGCCTGTGTCTGATACCGTTCTCGTAGCCCTGGAATGACGAGCTAATGTCGATGCCCCCTGACACGACAATGTCCTGCGTCTCCGTCTTGAGATCATCAGGTGGCACCTCTGCCACCTGCACTTGGCCAGCATCCACAGCGTCAAAGAACTCGTCCTCAACTTCCGATTCAGTGTCCGACAGATCGACCAGGACGGTGGGCTTTTTTCGGAGACTCCTTGAAGGCGACTTCGGGCGAACAGTGGCAGGTAGCGCATCCTCAAACTCATCATCTGCCGGTGCCCTCTCTCCCTCCTCTTCCTTCACTTCCCTCTCATCTTCGTCCTTCTCTTTACTCGTGACCGAAGTCTCGGTGTCAGGGATTCCATTCTCCATGAATTCCCTGAGCGCTCGTTTAGTCATCTTGCGCTTCAGTTCTGCCTCCCCAACACGAGCCTCAAGGACCTCTTGCTCGCGAGCAACCTGCGCCATGCTCTCCTCCCACATGCGGCGCATGTTGACTTCGCGGTCCAGGCGGTATTGCCAGTACGCATCGCGATCTTTTGATATCTTGAGCAGGTCCCCAACGAGAGCGGTCAAACTTCGAATAGCAGCGTCATAGGTAGTCAGAGCCTGGTTGACGGGAGGGTCCGATAGCGTGGCGGCAGGATTGTGAGACAACTCGTTGAGAAGGGCGGCGTGGACATGAGACATGGTCTCTAGCTGGAGTTTGGCAGATTGGGCGGTGATGTTGAGGGCGTCTTTGGTGGCAGTCGGCTCCTCGTGGATGCTATCGTCGTCGTCGTCGTCCATCTCACCATGGGTGAGTGGGCCGCCCCCGTTCCTCGGTACTCGAGATCCCTCTGCGTCAGTCCCAGCATCAAGGAACTCGTCGTCATCGACGCTGCCAATAGTGCTAGGGCCAGGGAATGTAGGTCGCCTCTCAGATAGCTTCGAGAAGGACCGGCTGGCGATCTGAGAGCTATTTCGGCGCAGGTCGGTCACGCTGGTGTTCTCGCTGTACGATTCCTGGATGGACAGGGTGCTCGGGTCGGCCTTGGCTTGCCTGAGAAGCTCAGCACTACGGGCTGCCTGCTTCTCTTCCTCCCTCGCTTGGTCCTTGGTCCACTGAATGGAGTTGTTGAGCGCCCAAAACCATCGCTTGGCCTCAACCTCATGGTTGGCCTTTAGCGTGTACTTGACGGAGGATTTTCCGATGATCTCAAACTTGGTCTTTTCGTCGGGGCTCATGTGAAGTCTGGCAATACGCATGTTGATGGCGCCGCGGCAAGCAGAGCCGGCGTCGTCCTGGTGTTTGTAATAGCTCATGACTCCGTCCTCGAGCACAAACCATCTCAGCTGGTATCCCTTTCGATAATTGGTCCATTTCTTGAGGTAGCCCTTCATCTCGCGTGCCTCTCTGCCCACCAAGGGGTCGCTTGGGCTTGCGGCTGTAGCGCCCTGGGACGCGGCATGCCCCAGAACCGCCTTCTCCTGGATTCCTCGCTGAGCGGCAACTGCAGCCGGAGACTTTTTGAGAATGGCCTTTGTAGCGTCGTCAGTAGTGACAGATTGGGGAAGCTTTCCCTTCCGATCACGTCGGAAAGGATCGGCGCCATGGAGGAGCAGAACCTGGATGAGGTTGTTGTTTCGCTTCCTGGCCGCTTCGTGAAGCAGGGTACCTCCTGTCTGGACAGTGAATGGCTCGGAGGCGAATTCGGGGCTGTTGATGTCGAGCACAGTCTTGACGCGGTGTTCCTCCAAGACTCCGGCGAGAGCGCCATAGTTGCCCCTGGCGATGAGGTCCTGAACCTGCTTGACCTTGGCTTCGGCGAAGAGCGAGCGCGAAAGCTGCAGCAGCTGAAAGATGTCGGGGTTCCGGGCCACATCGATGGGCAGCTTACCCTGCGCGTTGGCAATTGCATCGTTGATGTCCTTTTGCTCCAGGAGGAGCTTGACGACGGTGGTGCGACCTTGAACAGCGGCGAGATGCAGCGGGGTGTTGCCGTCCTTGTCGCGGGCATTCACATCAATCGTGCCAAGACCGTCGGACAGGACATACTCGATGACGGGGAATTCGGAGCACTGGATGGCCAGGTGCAGGAGCGTGGTGTCGTCGAGGGTGGTGCCCGAGGTGCCCATGGACGAAATGCTGGCGCGAGGCCCATTGTCGGAGGTGTCTCGAATCGCGCGGGAGATGGAAGCGGTGTCGCCGCTACGGAGGGCCTCGACGACCCTGAACTTGCGGACCGACTGCTCGAGGGTGGCGGTCTTGTCCGTGGGGAGGCCGGGCGAGGTTTTCGGCGGCGGCTGCGACGAGGAAACGGGACTGAGGGGCGCGCCCGAGACTGACGGCTTGGGGCCGTGGCCGCGAACGCTGGGTTGATGCGTCATGGACATGACAGGGTTGGAGGAGGAGACTCGAGGGACACGACCGTCTTCCGAGCCGGATTCTTCTTCGCGCGTATCTTTGCGCCGCAGGAGGGAGAGCGCTGCGGCGGATTTGGACCGCTTGTGGGTGCTGAAGGGGGAAGATAAACAGCGGTCAGTAGGTGGGCTGACTTTGGGGAAGGCGAGGAGGAAGGCTGGCGCGGGCTGGGGGCGGGCGGGCAGGCGGGGAGGAGGCGGGCAGGCAGCAAGGCAGTAAGTAGGTAGGTAGGTCAGAAGCTAATAAAGGGCTCTGTGGCCCATGGAAAATGGGTGCGTGCAGACGGCAGACGAATTGCTACTGGCGAGCCAAGACGAGTGTGGTCGGATGCTTGGTAACGCAGACGTGGAGCTCTTGGAGACTTTACATCGCCAGGTCGCGAGGGGAAACGGAGGGGGGGGGGGAGGGGTAAGGGGAAGGGGAGGGATCATAGAACTTACCTGTCGCCAGCATCCGACATTTTTGGCGTCTCGACGTCTTAACGTTATGAGTTAGACTACCGACCGACCGCCGACTCGGGCCGCCAAGAGATGGGAGCGAAGACGGACAGAGAGACTCGGAGGGGACGAACCGGGAACAAGGAACAAGGAACAAGGGGACGGGTTTTCCCTCCTGTGGCGAGCCAGAGGGCCAGTGGTTGTCGTCGGACTCGGGCTCTTTCTTCTTGTCCAACGTCGACGGCGCTTTTGGGAGAGGTTTTGGACGGTCGGAGGTCGGAGGTCGGAGGTTGTGAAGGAGGGAAAAGTCAAAGCAAGGGGCCGCACAACAACTGAAAGCGAACCTAGCCAGATGGGTTTTTCGGTTCGGTAGATGCCGAGAGCGATAGACGTCGTTTGCGGCAAAGACAATCGCTGCTGCTGCGAGGTTGTGCTGCCGTATTGTAAGACGATGGATGGTTGGCGGCGGGTGGGGAAGAGCGGGATATCCAGGCCGCCAGAGCCAAAACCAACCTTGGAAAGCCATCAAGCTAAGCTGAAAAGAAAACCGCAACAATTGACGGGCAAGAAGTACTCAAGTGTGATCTTCGTAACGATAGCCGTTTCCATTGATTCTTCTTCTCCTTCTTCGTCCTCTTCTTCGTCCTTCCCTTTTGCTTTATTTCCTTCCCTCTCCGCATCGTAGTTCTTCATATCCGTACATCCATGGATAAGGTATCCGTAATAGTAAGTGGCCTGAGGGCAATGCACCTGTAACTAGGTAGGAGGTACTACTCGAAGGGCGGGGTGAGCGCGGCCACCCACACTGAACGAAGAGGGTGTGGTGGAGTTTCACAGCACAGGGCGGGACGCTTCAGCACTGGTCTACTAGAAAGCCACTGGGCCGTCACTGAAGGGGCAGTGCACTGTCGTCCAAGTCTGTGGAGGGGGAGGTTTGTGCCTTAGTCATCCGCCGATCGCCCACTCGACCACTCACCGAACCTCATCCAGCCGCCGCTCCTTGTTTAGAGTACAACCAAGATCTACCCGTGTACGTCATCACTTCAGCACTCCTCTCCTCGGATAATGAAGAGACAATGACGCTGTAGTCTTAAGTAATCCATCCGTCTAACGTTACTTGGTCCAGCTTTGCTTCAGACCGTCTCGCTTGCAATGACCTCCGTTGAGGTCCCCGGCTCCCGAGTGGCCGGCCATCTATGCGTACCCCCTACCTACCAGATAGTCCAACACATCTCTCAAAGATAACAGCTAGTAACTAAGTAATGCGGAACGTTGGGATAAGGTTACGCACAGTCGGTTGAAATGTACCACGAAAGTAGCATCTCCTTCAATTCTCGTCATTGTTCAGCCACTTGTCTGGGCGTAGATACACCAACAGAACTAATTATTCGTGCAAAAAGAACCCCCTTTGATAAAATAAGTGTCATACACATAATGAACATCTCTCGCTATACTGCACGTAAGTAACTCTGAGATTTGCGAAATCTTGCTTTCCTGCTTCCGAGGATTGGCGACGACGACCCCTGCGGCCTCCACCCTGCTGCGCGACATACATGACAGCCAAGTCAAGGACATTAACTTGTGCGCATAACGCCGACTTGAAGCTGTACGCTCGCCGGCCGCCACGTCGCCGATGACACAAAGTCGTCAAATTCCTCCTTGTCTAAGGTAGCCAGCCATGAACATTTCCACTCTTCTCATCAATGAATGTACAGTAAATAGGCGGTGTGTATATGCGATGGGGCTACAATGCATGTGCCAAGTCTGGTCGAAATTATCGTACAGAAACCAAGAAGATTAAAAAAGAGGTAACCAGGTCGTTGCCCAATTATAGAGCAAACATCTGGAGGACGGCAACAGCCATCACCGCCGTCAGGCCGACGCCGAGAGTCGAGGCACCAGCCGTCACAGGCATGGTGGTGGCAGCGGGAGGCGTGTACGTGGACGTGGTGGCGGAGCAACCTTCGCCGATGCATCCGCCAGTTGGCGCCGCAACCCCCTGAGGTTGCTTCTGTGTCAACACGGCCTCGCTCTCGGAGGTAGCGGCAGGCTTGCTAGAGGTCTCAAGAGTAACCGGCGGCACAACAATGGTCGTGTAGATTATGCTTTCACTTTCCTCAGGAATCTCTTCCACGACCTTGCTTCCAGTCACCTGTGCAACAGCAGTGGTCCAGGACGCAATCTCCGTAGAGACATGGCCGAGAGGGCAGTTCGTAACCCCAGGAGGGCACTTGGTGACGGTGTGCAGAATCGTTGAGTAGAGCGTCTCGACCTCGTTGGGAACCGCGACAGGAGTGGTGTAAGAAGAAATCTCTGTCGTGACGTGGCCAACAGGACAGTTGGTTACCTCGGGGGGGCATTTGGTGATGGTATATACATTGGTCGAGTAAATCGTCTTGATCTCGTGGGAAACCGCGACGGGAGTAGTGTAAGAAGTAATTTCCGTTGTGACGTGACCAAGTGGGCAGTTGGTCACCTCAGGAGGGCAGCTCGTGATGGTGTGAACGTTGGTTGAGTAAATAGTCTTGACCTCATGGTAGACCGCGCCAGTGATTTCAGGCTGATATCCCTCACCTGTCTTGGTGGCACCACCGTCCTTAACAGGGCACACCGTGGTGTAAAGGGGAACTACCTCAGTGGTGACATAGCCACCGACGGGACAGTTGTGAACCGATGGAGGGCACTTGGTAACGGTGTAAATGTGAGTCGTATAGACAGTGCTGGTCGTCAGGCTGGCCGAATCCGTGGTAGCCGCACCACCGTGCGTGGTCGTGGTAGCTCTGCCATTGTTGGTGAGGCTGTTGGTCAAGCTGTTGGTCAGGCTGCCGGTCAGGGTGGTGGTTGGCAGTGTCAAGGAGTTTCCAGTGGCCGAGGTGGTCGTGGTAGTGAAGTTCCAGCCAGAACTAGGCATGATGCTGAAAGTGGCGCTGGTGCTGATAGTCGTGCTGGTGGAAGCAGAGACACTGGAGGTCTCAGTGCCGGTGGTTTCAGTGCCGGTAGTCTCAGTGCCGGTAGTCTCAGTGTCAGTGGTCTCAGTGGCAGCAGTCTCGGTACCAGTAGTCTCGGTGGCAGTAGTTTCGGTGCCAGTCGTCTCAGTGCCAGTCGTCTCGGTGGCAGTAGTCTCAGTACCAGTTGTATCGGTGCTGGCGGATGAGGTACCAGTCGTCTCGGTGCTAGACTCGGCAGAAGTAGTAGACGCAGAGGTGGCAGTGGTAGAACTAGAATCGGAAGTGGTAGAGCTCATACTCGTAGAGGCAGAGGTAGTTGTCGTATCCTCAGGGGAGAGTGCTTCCAGTACCGCCTTGTTGAAGTCCTTGCCGGTGATTGGGTCAACGTTGCCGGCACCCCGGGTCAGGTCCCAAAGAGAGATGCCACCGAACGAAGGCCTCTCCTTGGCTTCACTGACAAACTGGGCGATGGTTTCAGCGGAGACGAAGCCACTGCCGGCGGATGAGGTGGCGGCTGGGAGGCCGACATAGAGCTTGGCACCCTGGTTCACGTCGCTGTCGGCGAGGATCTGCTCCCAAGCCGCATAGTTTGAGTTTTCGAAGGGGCTGTCCGAGTCTCCAATCAGGTCGCACTCTCCGTTGTTGTAGAACTGGATGAAGAGAGCGTCCAAATCGGCGTGCTGAATAAGGTCCTTCATGTAAAAGTAGGCGTCCGAGGTGGGGCATTGGGGAGCAGCGGTGATGATAAGAGAGGAGTCGAGTTGACGAAAGCGGTTGACCATGGCAATGTAGGGTTCGTTGGCTTAAGAGAAATGGGTGTTAGTAAGAGGCATGATTCAACCTGAACTTAGGAGACTTACGCAGAGCGACCTCAATGTCGAAGTCGAAACCATTAATGTGGGTAGGTCCGTCTGCGCCATCAAAGGGTCGAGGGCCATCCCAAGTATCGTCCTTTGGACCGTAGGCGCTGTACAAAAAGTTCGCAAACTCGACGCCTTTTTCGGGGGTGGAGACCTCGTAGTTACTGTCCCCAATGTTCCAGTCACCGCCGATACTAAGCAGGACCTTGACACCACGGTCCTGGCAGTAAGGGATGCCCTCCTGGATCAAGTAACAGTTCTTCCAGAGGTTGGACTTCAGCGAGTCCCCAGGTCCGTACATGTAGTAGTCTCCAGGGCAGTGGCCGGCGAAGTTGGTGCCCGGCCAGCCAGAGGGGTTGTGCTCCGGGGCCTGGTTGACGAAGGCGATGGTGACATACTCAACGCCACTGTCACAGTAGGACATCAAGGAGTCACTTCCATATTGACCCTAGGGACAAGTTAGTCGTCTAGAGAACCCAAATGCAAGTCAGGTCTCAAATATTTGCATACCCAGTAACCGTTGAGGCCGCCAAATGTGGTAGGAACAGATATGTCAGACATATTTCAGGTGTAATTAGGGTATTAAGGGGGGGGAAGGATTGTAAGCTGGCCGAAACCAAGAATGAGTGTGATGATGATGCTGAGATCAACGAAAGGACGCAAACCAAGGTCTGCAAAGTGGCCTAGAACGAGCCGTGTCTGTAGTTGACAGAGTCAAGACAGTTGATGGAGAGGGATGAAAAGAAGAAAAAGAGACGGACGAGCGAGGAGAAGGGAGAGACTATTTGCGGTCCGCCTCGCCAGGCACGATTCCGCCCAAGATGCCATGAGGTCCGGCGAATTCCCTTCTAGTCGGCCACTATCCAAGTGAGCCCCGTTCGTGCCAGCCCAGCCCAGCCCTAGCCAAGGAGGAACCGGGGGGAGGCAAATGGGGCGGCGTGATGCGGTGGCCAGGGCAATTTCCCACTTGGGATGCTGGATGAAGCCCACCGCCTGCAGGCAGGAGAAGAAGGGCACAGAGTTCACGGAGGATAACGCTGCCGGGTTCAGGAACAGGCTTAGCGTGTAGAGAAGTTGGACGTTGGCGGAGCCGCGCCATTGGCCCGAAGTTCTTGGCTGGACGCCAAGCGCGGTGTTGGGCTGGTGTGGATAATGATAGTGGTGTTGTGCTGGAGACAGGGCGGCCGCTGAAGAGTGAGGTAGCCTTCTGCCCCCAGACTTCTGGGAGGATGGATCCAAGCAAGCATCAGCCAGGATGAGGCTGAAGCATTCCCCTCTCCAACCGAGACAGACCCTATCTCTCTCTCCCCTGAGACATTTTCGGCGCGAGTCTGGGTGACAGGGGGGACAAGGCGGCAAACCGGCAGCGAGTGTGGGCTCGGAGCCGAAGAGTTCATGTCGAGACTCCTCGATGAAACTTGAGAGGAAAGGGTGGCCACTTTTCGCATGGCGATGGCTTGGTGACGCGTACCGTTCAGCAGCTCATATTGATCTGCGGGCAAGCCTGAGACGCCGTTGTACTGATAGCGCGTGGGCTGGAGCTACTGTGAGGGGGTAGGAAGTAGCATGGAGTTGTTGATGAGAGAGAGATGGATTTCTTCGGAGGGGACAGCATGGTGGACCTCACCCAAATGGCCGGAACCTCCTGGTTGGTAACTAACTTAGTGGGCCAGCGAACGCTCCGCAGCACTCCATTGGGCGCTAATGCCCTATTCGCCCCTGGTCCGGTCCACGGGCTAGCAGTTAGCACGCCCGGACACCCACTGTAGGGCGGGTGAGTTGCTGCTTGGCATCGCCCAAGGCTCGCTGTGATAGGTCCCCTTCCGATGCTGTGGTGCCATCGCATATCGGGCTGTCAGGCCAATGCTGATCCGGAGCTTTCCTAACAAGGCTGGCTGGCTGTCCCCTGACCCCTGGACACACACAGCACACACAGCACACACAGAACAATGCATGCGATTCTTCTCTCTCTTTATTCGTAGTCTCCTCTGGTCCAAAATGTCCTCACGTCAATCATCGGGTAGAGCACCCGCGTCCAGGATGCATGTGACTACGTAGGCCCCTGTCTAAGTCGCTGCCTCTCATTCGCGTAGTGGCCAGGAGACATGGTATGGTGTTGGTTGTCTCCGGTCTGTTCAGTCAGTATTCAGCCCAAACAGGATACTACCGATCCGGGGTCCTCTTCTTACCCTCCCCTGCACGTCGTTTCTCTCGCTTGTTGGTGTTGGTCTGTGTTAGTTGTTCTTCGTCTTGCGTCTTCCCACTTGGCCAAGCCGCCGAGTCCTTTGCCTCCGGTGTTCTTGCGTCTGTGCCTCCCACTTCCCACTTTCTCCCTCCCACCTTGCCGGCCCGGAAAACTGGCTTCATCCCAACTAGCCCCTACGATGGGAGAGAGACCTAAAATCGTGTCGTTCCATTCGTTGTTTTTTCCTTCTTCTTCTCCTCCTAACCCTTTCAGCCAGCCACCTAATGCTAATGTAATTTTGCTCCCTGTCTACCATGACGATATGCGCCCCTCATCACCAGCGAACCTTCATTTGGTCCTCCTCCATCCATCTGCATTCATCGAGTCAAGGACCGATCTAATAGTGGGTGCATGTCTACATGTTCCTTCGAGTTGATTTCCGCGTACTTGATTACTCTGTGGGTTCTCCATCTTCGGTGCTTGGCGTCGGACACCACAAGTATCTGCCAAGGCTTCCCACCTGTCCTGTCGACTCATGAACTTCCAACACAACTTTTTTGGTCCTGGACCACCCCCTTCCCACCTTCTTCTCGGGGGCTCACGCCACTTCTCTCTTGAGCAGCTCATCGGATTTCTAGTCCAGCCGCCGAACTTCTAGCTCAAGCCCCATCCAGCCCTCAAGTCCAGGCTCAGCTGAGGCATACCTACCCACAGGCCAATGTAAAAAATACGCCATACCGCCGCCGTCCAGCCTTGCCGCTTGAGTCACTGGCAGTCCGCTTTCCACTAATACGTTAGCCATGTCACTAACTCCCAGGTCTGGCTGTTATCGAATACTCGTCCACAATAGCTTGCAGCCTGAAACGCCCTGTTCCACTGCTTTGGAACTGGCTGGACAAACATGAATAGGGGATCTTCAATTGGCCGATGGGCGAGGAGAGATTCTGTGTCTTTTCCCACCATGACTCTTATCGCGCTCTATGCCAGAAACCTCGCCTCGACGCGCCCCCAGAAATTACTAGATTGAGCCTCGACGGTCCCCGTCACATCCTTCAACCGGCAGTCTCGAATCCCGGGTTTATGCCGGCATCGCCCCCACTTCACCCCGACTCGGATCCCCAATGAGTGTTGTTTGGGCCTCCGGGCTAACACAGAAGGTCTGAAGTGGTTTGTAGTCTAATGGACGAAATTTGGCCGTATTCCTATCCATACGCAACTCAATATATATCTACTATCACGTGGAAACCCCCACACCTTCTCACTGCAGAAAACATATCTCACTGTCCTCCGTTTCTCGCAGTCGAGAAACAAGCTCCTCCCACCATGGGTGCCTCTTGTCTATTTGCGTTGGTAAGCCGATTCGCCACATAGGGACGAAGACCTCCTCGTCGAGCCACGTCCGTATTAGCTTTAGTGTCTCGTACACAGACAGAATACTCTGAAGAGACCTGTTAGTATGTTTAGGAATTGCATGAGAGAAAACGTACTCTTCGGAGTGGCTCTGCGACTGCCTTCTCAAACCATTCCCTTGCAACTCTCCTGTGGTCAGCCGAAAAGGCGAGCATTCCGAGCAGAAACGCAGGAAGGATCGGGGCTTGAGCCGTGAATAGGGGCCCCGATGTTGGTGTAGTTTGGATGCACCTCGACAGTTCTTCCAAAGTCATAAGAATGTGTGGGTGGTTCCGGGGCAGCCTGGTTGTTGAATCAGCAAAAGCTTCGGACCAACATCTCCGCTCTTCCTTACCTATACACTCGACAGTAGAAGTAGAGAATGGCCGCGAACATCCAGGCATCGGCTGTGACTTGGGTCATATCTTCAACGGTCTGGACGACGTCGAGCCTCAGTCGCCACGTGTTCGGATCAATGGTTACTCGTGCTCGCTGACAGGGCGCCCAGAAGCGTTCCTCTTTGATGCATGGTCGCTGGCCATCTAATTCTTTGCATAAGGATGCAGCAGAGGCCGCCAGAGTGCTGCTTTCAAACGGTACGCGACTATTGTCAACTGGATAGTGCTGTATCATCGCAGCGAACCGAGTGATCTCGCTCCAGTTGTGCAGCAACTTTCTGGACATTCCACAATCGCTATTGATTGCTTTCACGTCGACCTCAGTGCCAGCCAGCAGCCAGCCAAACCGAGCGCTTGGCTGGTGAGCGCTAAACTCATTTTCTGATGGTAGTTTCGCCATGACCTCTGCCAGGATAATGCCTTTGCCTACCAAAACACGCTGGGAAATGTCGATACCTCGGGGCACTGTAGTACAGCGGTCCCAGTATCGCTGTCCGTTATCTGTCGATGCGATAATGTCCTCGGCCACTTTGAGTAATTCCAGCCATCGAATGGGTCGGTCGGTCACGGCAGTCTGGTGATATGAATTAGCAGCCATCGATGAGACAAGACGCCATCAAGTGGTTCGTAACTCACGTCTCGAGTCGCGAGAATAACCGCAACGCAGATAAGGAGGTTCTCTTCCTCGGCTTTCTTGTCGTTTTTGCGTTGAAGGCTGCGGAGAGAGGCGCAGGCGCGTCTGTAATATTCACCCACGCGATCCTCGAGGTGGTTAACGGAGAGACGATCACCAATGAACACGCCAACAAGACTCAGAATCGGATAACAAATTTCGGGATGGTTTAGAAAATGGGATAGTTGCTTCCAAAAGTTTTCCGTAGGCCCAATGCTCCTGCTTTTACAGAAGTTGTCGAAATCTAAATGAAAAGCAGTCAGTCTAGTTCGTAAGACCAGTCTCTACCGTTGCGCCTAATCCGCTACTCGGAAGGGCAGAAGAACATACAGTACTTGAGCATCAACCTGCCCCTATTATCTATCTCCGTAGGGGGGTTAATATGATGAGGGAGTTGTACCGAGGGTCTCAGTCTTGTCGGTCGCATCGGCGTAGACTCTGAAGGGCATGTCGAGCTCAGGGTCAAGTTCGGTGTCGAGCTCAGTGTCAAGCTTGGTGTCGAGATCGGTGTCCAGCTCGGTGTCGAGCCCGGTGTCGAGCAGGTACCGACAGGCGTCATCACACCAGGAGCTGTTCCCCAGCCGAAGTGGATATATCCCTCAACTTCATGCCCGGAAAATGATGTCGTAGGTGTATCAAGGGGATTGCTGGTTACTCCGAAGGACATGAGGGTGTCATGGCCGACCCTGGACCGCTTTGTGGGTGGCTCCTCGACAGGGCTGGTGTTGTCAGGCAGCCCAGAATAAGCGGGGAACTGGGGCTCCGGGCTTGGGACCAAGTACACATCATCTATCTACAATGAGAGTTAGCAAGGACATCGAAGAAACGAATTGAGGGGGGGACCGACAAGAAAGAAGGAACTGGCCTCCTCTGGAGTGAAGAGGTCTGGGGAGTCTGAAGACCATCCAGCCATGGCTTGTATGACAGGCTTTCGGACAGTTGGTCCCGGAGAGAACTTTAGACACGGAAGGGAATCTAAATGAATAAATCACGTCTTCCATTCTATGAACGAGGGCGAGGATGTCTCGGATGCTGCACATCTCAGCCGTGCGGGAGATGGCCGATCATTCTGTCAACCCGATCGCGAAGCAAGGGAAACTTCGTCGACTCAAGCCGAGAAGCCAGGATCCTGTCTGTAATTGAAGTATTAGTGAAGCACCTCACGTCTGATGGCTGCCATGTTTACTTTTTTCGGTTATTGCCAGGAAGCCAACGATCTCGGTAAGTGATAGATGGGGAGATGATGAACAGAGCCGGGATCGACGCCCATTCGCAGCCTGTGTTTGAGAGGCCGTTTTCAGCCCGTTCTTGATTGTCCAGGGCTAGTCCAGATTTGATGACTTAGTCTCAGCCCCCGCATGGAATAATAGTACTCAATGGCAAGCCACTTCACTTTACTACACCGGAGATGGCTTCTTTTCCCTTCCCCCCGTGTGGGTGACACAGTCAACCCGTGTACTACCCGAGAGGTCGGTCAACAAGCAGTCTATGAGCTGCTAAGTCGGCCGCAAATGCAGGTATGATTGGCTTCACAAGTTGAGGGGTTACGCACAGGACAACTTCCTGCCGTCCTCATGTCTCTGCTGCCTGGTCATTGGGTGAGGCTGTAATTACTGATTCACCGACTGAGAAATTGCTTGTACTGTACCAACAAATGTTTCAATTTTCGAGCACTCGATCGCTTGGAGGCTGGGGGATAGCCTATCGTTAGTACAAGACACGACGCTATTGATGCAGGCTCTCGATCTGCGTATCAATATCATCGACGCTGACGGAGTGATGATGTCTCCAAGACATCTGAACAGATCAGATCCTGTCAACGCCCAGACCCCGCTCATTCTAGTATACGAAGTATGTACAATCCTCAGTGGAATCTTTGATGGCATTGAAAAACGATTGGCCATGTTCGTCCTTTCGTTTCGTCTCCTTCGAGGTGCCTGCGAAGAGTCGGTTGCTGCTAGTATTCAACACGCTGCATGAGGCAAAGGTCGACCATCCTGCTCGGTGAACCCCGCAGTCGATAGTGCGGAATGTAGAATGAGTCCAGAACCAACACTATGACGAGTTACCTCGCCGCCCCCGCAGATCGCCATCCACTCGGACCGACGCCTTCGCTCAATGCAGCTATGCGCCTGGTTTAAGAGACTGCAGAATGGCAGGCCGCAATGTAGGCCGAAGCAGGTTGGAAAATGATGGTCCATTATCCTCTTTTGTACAAGGCCATCTACAGCCGATGAAGACAGAATCAGCCAGTAGGCCTCCCGCCTTGCACGACCACAAGCGCAGTGGAAATTCCTTGAGGGCCTTGTCGCGCGACCCGATGGCCGGCTTCCGTTTCTGCCAGCCGTAATTGTGCAAGGACACGATTGGAGCTCGCAGTATTTACCAGAGAACGACAAGAACTATGTTATGGCTAGAGAAGAAGTTTGGGTCAACGACTAACACTTTGCATGTATACAAGACGGTATGGGGCCTGCAGCGTCCAGCGTGTTGGGCGAAAGAAGTATACTGGCCGTGGTTTAGGAAGAATGCGTTAGGTATTCTGAACGATGAATTAGGTAGACACAAAGGGGTTCTTTGCCGTCGGTTTCCCCCCCCTACCTGGCCTTCGGACGAGACCTTTGCTGCGAGGGCTCCGTACACTTTTCTTGCCAGTGTGGTAGTCTCAGTCTTGAGCTCGAGAGACTTGAGTCGAAATTGGACAACGAATTCAAGGTCAGGTCCAGCATAAACCGAGTAGCTACAGACGTCTTGCACATCGACAGGCACAACGCGGCCCCCGACGAGTTCCTTTGCTCGAGCGTCGCATGCGGAACGACTGGCAGACGTCTTTGCGAAGAAGTTGGAGATCTCTGTATCAACAGAATATTCCGAATACATCGTTGTCCATTGTGTAACTGGCCACTGGAAGAGTCGTGTGTGACCGTAGAAAAGCGGAAGTGAGCCTGCAGGATTGCAGACGAGAACCTACAAATAAAGCTGTGCTCACATGACTCACAGACTGCGAACGGCGCGCCAATCAGAATTAACTGCCAGTCAGTGACAAGAAATAGCCAACTTACCGCTATTGATTGCACTGTTGACATTCTTATCAGATCGAAAACACAGAAATTGCATTGACGGCCGCTCACGGGTAGGGAATGTCCATTTCATTGACTTGACGCTAAATACATTATTCATTTTCTTGAAGAAACTCGGAATCGAGAACCAGTTAGTGCCATTTAAAAGATGGTTAGGCTTAAGCCGTATCCAAAACGATGACCTCGGCCTCGACCTCGCCAATGCTCTCCACTGCGAGCTTGTCTCCGGCGTTGACGCCCTCGATGAAGGCACCGTCGCCCTCGGAGAGCTCCGCATCCTCGCGGCCGTCCAAGCGGATCTTGGCCTTTCCTCCCTTGCACATGGCCACATGCACAAAGACCTTCCTCTTCGTGTCCTTAGTGGCGTTGCCTCCGGCGGTCCACTCGAACTTCTGGTCGGGGGCGATAAGACCAGCGGCCATGACGAAATCGGCGTGGATGGGGATAGTGTCGGGGATCACTGCTTCGGCGTCCTTCTCCTGCTGGGCCGTGGCCTCCTCGCCTCCCTTGAGCGGGCTCAGGATCGGGACGAAGGCCTGGCGCTTCGACTCCTCGTCGAAGTGGCGGGTGTGGTATCGGGGAGATAGGCCGCGCTTCCACGGGACAGCCCAGATCTGGAGGAAGTGGACAGTGTCCGACTTGTGCTCGTTGAACTCGGAGTGGGCAATGCCAGTTCCACCGGTGGTAAATTGGACGTCACCGCGGTGCATGCGGAAGAACTTGTCAGACTGGCCACCCTCCTTGCCCTTGGCGAGCATGGAGTCTCGGTGCGTCAGCTCGCCGCCGAGGATGTAGCTGAAGATCTCAAAGTCCCGGTGGGGATGGGTAGGGAAGCCCGAGTTGGCCTTCACCCGATCCTCGTTGAGCACGCGAAGAGATCCAAAGTTGTTGAATCGCGGGTCGTACCAATCAGCGAACGAGAAGCTGTGGTAGGTGTTGAGCCAGCCATGGTCGGAGTGACCCCGGGTGCTGGACCGGTGGGGGGTGATCTTGGCGTGGAGGAGTGGCTTGGACATGTTCTTGGCGGTGTTCTTGGCGGTGTTCTTGGCGGTGTTCTTGGCAGTGCTGATCATTGGGTTCTCTGAAGAGACTATGGTCGTGATGTTGCTGTCTTTTGCAGTAAAGATGTTGCTGGTGAGTCTTTGAAGCTCTGAAATGTAGTGGTTGTTGTTGTTGTTGTTGTTGTTGTTGTTGTTTGTTGAAGAGTAGATGATGATGAGGATGGAAATTGTGGCAACGAAAACTGCAGAGAGTGAAGTGAAGCGCGCCATATATACACAAACGGGCCGAAGCGTCGAGATCTGGCTAGGACATGATGGAGCGAATTATCGACAGATTGACAACGCTGACAAGATATGTATAGCCGAAGTCTGGTGTCTCAAGCCCTTATTCATCCTTGGTCATCACCACGCGGATTGGCTAAGGGGCAATGATGCGATGGGTGTGGGGCTAGTCCGTCAGGCTTTCCGATTGATTATTCAACGCTGACTTGATATGACAGACCAGATCCGTAGTTCCTGCGGGGTGGCTGGTGGTTGCTGGGTGTGGCTTTTTTCGGATTCCTTTTTCGGATTCCTTTTTCGGATTCCTCTTTCGGATACGGTCACGTGATTGAGTTCATCAGTGGGTTCGAAGTACCAAGGTACCGGAACCGAGAACCCCACTTCGCCTTTTAAGTTCTTACACCAAAGAACTTCACAACTCCAACCAAAGATTCAAGATATAAGTATTGTTGCCAGACTAACAAGCACCTCAAACTAATTGCTAACGCTAGCTTTCTATCCAATACAGTATGTAGCAAAATCACTTGCTATATTTCTCAGTACTTGTTGTTTTCCCATCCGAGCACTTGCTGTCTTGCCCAGTCATCGGACGCTGCGCCGGAATGCGTCGCCACTACCGTGACCTGTGTCTGCTTCAGGATGTGCTTCTGACTATCACCGTCATCGTCCAGACTCCCCTGCGATCTCTTCTTCTGGTGAAGGCCAGCTTCGGTTGAGATCGGGGCACTGAACGTGTCCATCTTGACGTGATCTTCATCCCGGAGTCGCGAGCTGGGGTGCGTGCGGTCGTGCCCCGATGCACCAGACTTCATGTGGGCTGACGGGTATCCGTTGTTGCTGCCTCTACCACTGCCATATGTTCCGCCGAAGATGCGAAGGTTGAGCAGAGGTCGTAGGGCTGGCATGGACCCGGCGATGAGTCCAATGCCCTCTTCTAGGATGGACCACAGACCGATTGCACCCGTGCTGTACATGAATTCTAGCGGATCGTTATACAGTGTAAGGAAGCGTAGTCGGACGATGGTAGCGCAGCTTGCACTAAGAGAATGTCAGCGAAATGATCAACGAGATGCGTCAGAGGGTCTGCGGGCTACTCACAACGCGGCAAGGGCAAGCATTAAAATGACCGAATACTTGAGGGTTGGCTTCATCTGGATGTTCCATAGCAGAACTGCCGGGAGGATGGCAAGACTCCAGTCCGTCACGATGGACACGGCCGAGAAGAAAAAGCTGGCGCTGCTGTTCAGCTTGAGGTTGCAAGTACCCGTCGTCGTCTCGCCCCAGAGTGTCGTGATCGGATGGCAGATGTTGGCGATTGCGATGATGAAGATGATGGAGGCGACAACCATGAGGACGATGATGCCCCAGATAGTCCATACGAATCGTCGGCGGGAGTCGGCGATGCGGAGAAGAGTCACGCAGATACTGGCCTTGATAGGCACCGTGCAAGAGGCGTAGAAGAACTCGGCGATGAAGAAAAGCTGCAGAAACGTGGTTAGCTCTGCGGTACAGTCACTAGTAGGAGTTCCTTGCGTTCTCACCTTGGTTCCTTGTTGGATATCAGACGTTTCCAGCTTATTCGAATGCTGTCCAGCACCGTAAAAGCAGCAAACAATAACCAAGGCAGCCGTCACCGAGTAAAGAATCTGCAGTGTGCGTCAGTGGCCGGCCCTTTCTTGGAGAAACTCGCAGTACATACGAGACCTGCGACCATGAGCCAGTCATCCAAGCCCAGATTCTTCTTCCAGTACCGCACAGCCAGCCGCGCGGCGACGATGATCCATGATATCGCGAGGACCAGGATCGTGAGCCAGAAAAGGGGCACGCCTTCAGCTGCCACCGGGGACATGCTGCTTACGAGACGCGGCGACGGCGTCTGGTCCAGGAGATGAAGGTCTAAATTTTGAGAATAATGGGTGGCCGAGGGAAGGACGGAGGTTTCGTAACATTGTTCGTGGGCAGGCTGATGCTATGTATATCCTGTCAACGGATGGCGTGGTGGGTTTTCTTTTCCTTTTACTATGCCGATTCTCTCTCTTTCTGAAGCGGCCCCTGACAGCAGTGAAGGGTATAGAAATAGGGAATGATTTACAGTTCGTGGTTTGAGCGGTTCTCGAGGCGAGCACCTCACGGCACGACCCGGGGGTCCGTCCATTGTTTGAAACGGAATACTTACTGGGGGGACAAGACTTGCTTGCACACATTGTCCCTTATTTTGCTTTTGCTCCGACTCAACTGTATCCTTGTTCCTTACTCCCAAGTAAGAGTAGTACGCAATGAGCTATCTATATATCCACTATGTGTGGGTTTTCCACAAAGAGAGAGAGCGAGAATGGATATCTAACTCGCGAGCCTCGGTAGGAGGACCCGAGGTCAAACAAGGCAAAAGTCGCCTTCGAAATCGTGCGACACAGGTTGACGTCTGTCCTATCACACGCGACCCAGTGGGTTACCAACGGTTCCCCCGGGACGGAAGCAAGCGTGTTGCTAACCAGTGACAGCTAGTATCGTCAACTAGTTTGCGGGTTCAGGAGTTTACCGACGTGCAGGGATCGCGAGTTCGCTTCGCCGCTCAATCTGCCGACGTTGCCGTGGTCAAGCCGGCATAGCATATCGCACCCTAGTCCCTTCAGCTTTCTTCAAATGGATATTTGCACACGGGCTGGCCCAATTACTTGTATTCAGCCTTCGCTCCGCCCCGAGTGCAACCATCCGATGACACGTACGAGACCTGGTACATGGAAATTAAGGAGCCAGACCCTCACCGACTCGAAGAATCACCACGTAAGTAATCGCCGTGGCCCGACTTCTTGGGTTCATTGATCAACACAAGCTTCCATCATTCTTCACAACTACATTACATAACAGGTTCTGACTGCTCGTTTATTCATACTACTACCGTTTCGACCTCGTCGAACCTTAACTGCAAGCAATATGGCCGAATTCGTCATTGAAGACAAGGATCTGACCGGCCTCAAGGGCAAGGTCGTCATCGTCACAGGTATGAACATGCATGGTTTCTTATTGCTCCTTCGCGAGTCCCTGCAGATTCCTTCATCAATCATACTGCAGATCTGTGAACCTAGTCTAACCGGTCCCTTGGATTTCATTTAGGAGGTTCGTCGGGTATCGGTCTCGCTACCGTCGAAACGGTCCTGTTGCAGGGCGCCTCCGTCGTCAACGCCGACCTCAACCCCCCGGCCCAGCAGCCCGAGGGTTCTTACACGTTCGTCAAGACCAACGTGGCGGTCTGGGCCGAGCTGGTCGCGCTGTTCAAGGAGGCCAAGAAGGTCTACGGCAGCATCGACCATGTCTTCGCCAATGCCGGCGTCGGCCCCCGCACCGACTATCTCGCGACTGAAGTCGACGACAATGGAGATCTCAAGGAGCCCTCAAGTGTGCTCTTAGATGTCAGTCTGACGGGCGTTATTAACACGACTACCCTCGCCATGAACTACATGCGAGACCAGCCCCAAGGCGGAAGCATTGTCATCAACGGCTCCTCGACGGGCCTACAACGCCTCCGCGCTGTAGACTATGGTGAGTTCCGAACAGCACGCATCTGTCGAGTGAAGTTTCATCAACTGACATGCCACAGCCACGGCCAAGCACGCTGTACTCGGTTTCGGACGAGGTCTCATCCCTGTGCTCGAGGCAATGAAGCTGCCCATCCGAGTCAACATCTTGGCGCCGACCTGGACGGACAGCAGCGTGCTTCCGGACCTGAAGGGCCTGATGGCAAAGATCGGTGTCGAGCTGCAGCCCGCCTCGGCCGTCGCGCGCGGCGCCGCTCTCCTTATGGCTGACGAGTCCCGAAACGGAAACGTGATCCACGTGCAGTGTGGTAAGTACAAGGAGATCGATGAGTCTGTTCTCCTCCCGGCGTTCAAGTCCATCCTGGGACCCGATTACCCCAGCGAAGACGAGGTGCTCCGACGTCTGACTGAGGTCATGATGGCTGGCCAGGCTTAAAGGGATACCCAATAATGAGATTTGGATGTTATGCTTCAAAGCATGTGAGAGTAGTACACCATCAGATAATTAAAGATGACTTTGAACCAGACCGCGACTAGTGCCCGCGCGAGAAATGGTGGTCCCCCTCTGATGCGAAAATTATACGAGAGTAGACATCCGTGATCCCCAAGAGCTACGACTGGGACTGTCCTAACATCGACACCTTTTAGCGCCTGCTTGCATACTAAAGTTGAAGGGCAATATATTCATTTTACAGAGCACCCCTACGTGCTACCCACCCTATCTGAATATTTATATTTTCAATTATTATACCTTCACTTCAAACCACATTTTTATTCTTCATAGAATTGCTCAACAAGATGGCTAGGATTACTTAGGGTAGGTTACTGTTGGATAGTGTTTGGGTTACGGCGAGAGTCAAAGTTAGGATCGGATTAGCCTTGGTATGTCTCTTTTTCTTTGAGAGTGACTTGTATTTTGAGTAGGGCGTTGATGTTTAGTAGGTAGGGTATTCATTGACAGAAGTTCTAAACGAGGGCACGTAATAGTTTAGCCAAGACTACCTAGCGCGTCATCACGGGTAGTCTAAAGATGGACTCATGCGGGCGTCAGCTCGAAATGACGCCTCACCTAGGCCATTTCCTTTCCGGGAGGAGCTGAGGTGAGGTGAGGTGCGAGTTGAAATTCAAGGCGCGAAGAAGAGAGGCTGGTTCTTGAAGAAGAAAATAAAGAAACGCCAATGGCGATGGTGGCCCAAGCCATTCATGCACACACGAGACTTTGACTCCTTCGTCGCGCGCAATCCAACCACCTCATCTGAAACAGCAGCAAGAAGCAGGTGCCTGCATGTTATTGATTTATGCCCGTTCCGTGGCTCTGGTTCACCAATCGGCAGGCACCCAAAGCTGACAGCCAAAGGCTTGGTTTTTTCTTCTTCTTCCGGCTTGGATTCTCGTTGCTTCTGTATCCGTGGTTGGTGGCTGGTTGGGTCAGCAATTGTTTCACATCCAACACAGCAGCCATCGTAATCGCTGTGCGAGTTATTATCACGGATGTCGTCATTTGCTGTTCACGGTTATGGCGTAGCTCTCGGTGTGATGTTTCTCACTAAGAGACAAGCCACAGGAGCTTTAGCAATAATTTTCAGATATGGTTCATCCTAATCCTTGGAAGCGTCTGGTATGACGCAGGAACCGTCAAACGATGCGCAACGATGGAACGCAAGTAGAAACTATATATCACAGTAGTAGACCTTAAATACATCCAAGTAAAAAAAGACTTTCTCGGAGCATTTGTTGGATTTATGTGGCACGCGGCTATTCCCATGCGGCCTGCGTGAGGTGCAGACAACGATGCATCCAGTTCGCGTGGTAACCCATCGTGCATCTCAAAACAAGACGTCAGTCCAGCCCAGAAAACAGGCAGAATAGCTCCAGGGGTGTGTCGCTGAACGAACGCGGGTGATGATTGCTCGCTCAGAGGTGACTGGCACGTATCACATACTTGGCAGCCCGTCTCAAAGCCCCCGGTCGCAAGAGGCGAGGAAGCTTTTCAGGACATGCACGATGGCGATCATGGCGCACATCCCTTAAGAGTCTGTGGCGGTCCAAAAGCCTACAAGGGCGGAAACGAGGCGTAAGTAGGGATGGTTTTTGGTTCACGCGATGGAAATGTGGCCGTTATTCTGTTCAACCTACCTTTTTTCCCCTTCACTCAGTAATTGAGTGGGTGGAGCGGGAGAGCGGGCGGGAGAGCGGGAGACGGCCGACGGATGACATGTTCGGTCGGTTCCCAATCTTCTTTCTTTCCCCAGATGGCCGGTAAACCTAGCCTTGTTGGGCATAGCGGCGCCTCACTTTGCCTGGCCCAACGAGAGCCGTTGGAACAACGCATCAATCAACCCACTAGGGAAGGTCGGGCTGCGTTGAAAACGATATCGCTGAGCTGTCGATGTTGGGATGAGATTTTTTTTCTTCACCTTCTTCTTTCTTCTTTTCTTTTCTTTCTCTTTTTTTTTCTTTCTCTTTTCTATTCTTCTCCCTTTTGAATTCAGAAAAGCAGTCAAGGAACGAGAGAGAGAGAGAGAGAGAGAGACACCGAGGGATTCATCTCTTGTGCTCCGTGTTCGCGTAAGTTTCAGTTCTCTATCCATCTCGTTCCAGGGGTATTCCCTCCCTGAGCCCATCCCCCCCGCCCTAGCCTCGTTAGGTCACTCGCTGGGCCACCACTAAATAAAGTCCCATTTACGCGTGGCTGGGAAAATCAATTTACCACCCACTATCGGATCGGCCCCTCCACCATCCGCGTCCCATTCCATCTTCCCAACCTTCTGGGCGTCCCAACCTCCCAACCTCCCGCTCGCGCCCAAGTGGCCTTCATAGTCCAACCATATCTCAATTCCTCTAGTTTTCTCTAGTCCCGCAGCATGCACACTCTTCCTGCATTCCATCCTGTGCTACCAATTGGTCGACTTGCCCATCTCTCTCTTCGTGTCTGAGTGGAGGCGGTGTTTTGTTCGCTGTCCGTTGTTCGTCGTTCGTTGTCAATCCGGCTTTTTGGCGTCAGCTGCCATGAACTTCCAAAACCTCAACTTCGACTACGTGGAGGCTCCCCGTATGTAACCGCACACCGCCTGCTCTTCCCTTCCTCTCCTTCTTCCCCTCTCTCCATCTACACTAATCACAACCTCATCACTCGTTTCCCACCTTTTCTTAATTATTAATTATTGTCTTTTCCCGTTCGTTCTCACTAATACGCCCTTCCGCTTAGGTCGAGGGCCTCCCACTCTTTCTACTGATCCTACACCTCACCACGACGAAGGCGACGACGAGTCTTCTCTCCCGACTCTCCGCCCGTATTATGATCTGAGACAACGCCGAGCACCTGGCTCAAACGGTTCTTCGCTTTCGCCCCAACCCGCTTCCGTCCCTCTACACGCCCCAACACCTCCTTCATTGTCGTCGTCCGCAAACGAGATCTACGGCCCTCAGCGTCACTTTGCTCCTTTGGTACCTGCAGCATTCGCTCCGCCTCCTCCTCCCGCTGTCGCTAGGCATCACCGCGACCACTCTGTGCGTTTCGACGAAGCTCAAATAGCCATAATGGCCGCGGAAAACTCGGCTCGCATGGCGAACATCAAGGATGAGCTGGCCATTGCCGCCGGTAAAGTCACCCCAGGCGTCGACGACACTCCGTACATCCAGTACGCGCTAGAGGCCCTGACTCGCAATCACGGGGGCCCGGCTGCCGTGCACTTCCCCTCCACTTCTTCCGGCTTGTACTCGGATGAGTACGATGACGAGGACTACACCCAACCGCGGAGACTTCCCGACGACGACTCTCCATTCCCGGTTTTGTCACCACCCGAGCCCGCCTACGTTGAAGATCGTCTGCCGATGGAAAGGATTGAGCGAGCTGAGAGAGATATTGACAGGGCTGAGAGAGAAAACGAGCGAGCTGAGAGAGAGCTCGAGCGGGCTGAGAGAGAGCACGAAAGAGCCGAGAGAGGGTTTGGAGGGTTTGCCAGAGCCGAGAGAGAGCATGGACCAGGTGAGAGAGATCTCGATCCCGACTCCAGCCATGAGACAGTCGTGCATCACGAACTGCCAACCAGACTTGGTTCGCCCACGCCCTCAAGCACTTCCGATCAGGACCGCCACGCTTCCGCTCAGTCCCGCCTGCAACGGAGGTCCAAGTCCATCCCCATCCAGCGAGCGCACCCGCCTCTCGACTACAAGCCCCCCGTATTACGGCCCTTCTCCATGCTCGCGTTGATGACGCTGTGCATCCTCATGATCGCCGCCCTCATCTTCTCCGGCATCTACTCCGACTCCGACACGGGGTTGACGCCCTACCCGGGAAGCATCTACAGCGGGCAGTACTTCCTGTTCCGCATCCTCCCCCAGATCCTCTCCGCAATCATCCTCGTCTATGCCCAGACTGTCGTCGCGGCGTCGCTGCGCATACTCCCCTTCGTCGCCATGGCCGACGAGGAGCCCCGAGCGCGCTATCTCGCCCTGTTCCGAAGCCTCTATCCCAAGACTTTTCTGCTGCCGTCGCTGAACGGGCCATGGCAGTTCCAGCTCTTCAGCGTTGCCACCTGGCTCGCCAACTTCACCATCCCCCTTCAGAGCACCACGTTCACGTGCGTCTACGAAGAAGGGAAGTGGATCTGGGCCACAGTCCAGGGCGTCGTCTGGACCCTGGTCGCCATCTACATCGTGCTGCTGGTGGCGACGGCCATCCTCATGTCGTTCTGGTTCAAGCGCTGGACCGGGCTGCTGTGGGACGTCCGCTCCGTCGGACACCTGGTGCCCCTCCTCAGCCACAGCAACACGACGCAGACTTACGAGAACGTGGATGTCGTCCAACGCGGCACCCTCTTCAAGGCGCAGCTGCGAGACCGCCACCTTGACCGGCTCGGGTACTGGCAGGCCGACGGCCAGCGCATCGGCGGCATGTGGTACGGCATCGGGTCGGTGGCGGACGCCGATCGCGGCCGACAGGCGTCCTACGACGTCGTCGCCAAGAAGGCCAGCTACAACATCTCCCCAGCCTCCTCCCGCGACGACCTGGAGGCCGAGGCCCAATACGTGCGCCACCGCTATCTGCCCGTTGCGCTGCGCGACCTGCCCCTGATTGGCTCCATCGTCTTCGTGTTTCTCTTCCTCCTGGCCATTCTGATCGTCTCCTTCTTGCCGCAGACGAGGCTGGACCACGGCTACTTGCCGCTGCTCACTGCGCGTCCTGCAAAGGGCGCCTTCTCGGCCGCCAACTTCCTGTACGGGTTCCTCCCATCGTTCCTCGGCATGCTCATGTTCCTGCTCTTCCAGAGCCTGGACCAGTCCCTCCGCGTGCTCCAGCCGTGGGCGGAGCTCTCCAAGCCCGCGGGCTCCATCGCCCAGAAGTCTCTCCTCGCCGACTACGCCGCCTGCCTGCCCTTCCAGTCGACCTACAAGGCGGCGCGTAACGGCCACTGGCGCGTCGCCGTCATGTCACTGATGGCGGTGCTCTTCGTCTTCATCCCCGTCCTTGCCGGTGGGCTCTTCATGGCGCTGACCAACTTCCGCGGCCAGGTCCGGATGTTCCCCAACATGCCAGTCTTCGGCGTGCTGCTGGCATTCCTGTTCCTCTACCTGGGCTGCCTCTCCCTCATGCTGCCCGGCCGACGCGCCCTTCGCCTCCCCCACCCCGTCACCTGCCTCGCCGAGGTCATCACCCTCTGCGCGGCCGACGACACTACTCAGGACGCCGCCTTCCGGGGCATCCGCTCGCCTCAGGACCTCGAGTCCCGTCTGGGTATGGACCGCTCCGACTCGCGCGAGCAGTCCGTGTGGTTCTTCGGCGTCGCGGCCGGCAGGGACGAGCGCCGTCTCAGCGTGCGCCCCTTCCACCGGTTTACCGAGAAGAGAGCGAGGTCAACTAGATCTACGAGGTGATGTTAATAATGTTTAGAACCGTCTCTCATGAGAACTGGGAGTGTTTTGCGTCGTTGATTATTGTTTTTTTGTTTATGTTTTTGCATTATTCCGGCGTTTGGAAAAAAGAATGGGGGTGGCATCTGGTTTAATGTATCAGCGTCAGCGACGCGTGGGAATGTTTTACGATGGAAGACTGTGTTTACGAAAGGGATATCACGCTTGGAATGATCATTGTTGTTGTTGTTATTGTTGTCAAAGGCTGGGTTGTCTCAGTCAGGATAGAAAAAGGCCTGCGAGGCATGGATGGACGTGTGTGTACGAATATAACTAGTCAAACTAGTGCCTACGGGAATATGACATTTCGGATTTTATGAAACATAACACCACAGCGTTAAGGAACTCTTCGCCACACAGCCCGTATTCGTTCGAATGTCATCGGCCCGTTCCAAATCGACAGAAACATTTCAATCAGAGACAAAGTAAATTTGCGCAAGACATGCTCAAGTAACTATGTTTGATGATGTGTCCCCCGCAACTGCCTCCCAGCCATCCGCCAGCCCACGCGACCCAGCTCGAGCTCAGGAACGCACTCCACAGGCCCATCATGTGCTTCCTTTTGTGAAACCACATCTCCCTGTGCCGTGTTGATCGGCCGTTGTCCACGCCCTCATAGTTGTGTTTCGGTCGTTGTTCTTCATCTCGTGGCATATGAAATGCGTCATTCCCTCAGCCAAACCGGGTAATCCAACACGCGGCCTAATAGCCGCATGAGTAACCCTCCCCCGCGCACCAAAACCCCATACTGATAATCTGGTACTGATGCTCGCATTGGTTTCGGTGTTTGTACAGTTGTCGTCGTACTCTTGTGGTAGTTGGAATCGTCATAAAAATATTAGAGTTGGGTTCAGATAGACCCAAGCTCGACAAAAAAGTTTTTTCATAAAATATCGCTAGTCGTCGAGACACAGTAGTTGGAAGTGTCAAAATGGAAAGTTGAAATGAAAAGTTGCAATGTCGTCATTTGCTGCGCAGTCCAAGCATGCGAGCCAGTCCTAGGACGTCGCTGCCTTGTCGTTTACTCGTTGGACGCTCGACAGTAGGCGATGTTGGAGCCGTACTAGCATTGGTACGTCGTCGTCGATGGCCCCATTGGGAAGTCTTGGCCGGGCGGCGGCCATCACTGCTCCCACGTTTATGGAAGCGGAAGAAGAAGCGCCCGCTGGATTCCGATTCCGACTCCGACTCTGTGTCGCTGTATTCGAAAACAGACAGTAGTTGGGGCTCTGGGTTGGGCCTCGGTGGAGGAGATCGAAGACAAGGGACCGATTTTTTAGAGGCAACGTTGTGGTTCGCCGGTTTACAGTCCGGTAAAGAAAGGCTCGTAGTGGAGTGGTTGGCCGCCGTGCCCATGGGCGATGGTCTTTCAACTGGTGTGGAAGGGCGGATGCCGAGACATGGCGTTGACCGGTGTTCCCTTGCTGTGGCCGGACGGGGTCCTTGCTTGAAAGCGTCCGCCGGGGACGAGGTGGCAAACTGGCCCATCACTGGGGACTTCCACTGCAGTGGAGGCGGGACAAGGTCAACGTTGATACACCTGATTGTCTTTTCCTGAACATGCTGAGCAGCCGCGCGCTGAGGATGCTTAGCAACCCTGTCGTAAGTGTGCTTGGAGACCTCAACACGGGTAGACTGGACTGCCTTGCCATGGGTGCGTCTCGGGGCGTCGACCTGGGTAGGCTTGATAGCCTCGTCGCGAATGCGTTTAGCGGCCTCGACCTTAGTAGATGTAGTGACCTCGACAAAGGTGTTCTCTGCAGCCCTGAACTGGATAGGCTTGATGATCTGGTCGCGGATGTGCTTGGCCACCTCGACCTGAGGAGGCTCAACGACCTCGTCATGGGCGTGTGCAGCGGCCTCCGCCTGGGTAGGCTTGATCTCATCGTCGTCGGGCTTGACAGTTTCGTCGTCGCTGTCCTTGACAGCCGTGTCGTCATCTTGCTTGACGGTATCAACACGGGGTCTCTTGATGGTGACGTCTTCCATAAACTGCCTGATGGTCTCTTCATCCGGGAAGGGCGTTCTCTGAACCACTGGCTTCGATCGGGAGCACTGCCACGAAGGAGCCAACGAAGTAGTCCTAGGAGGCAGGGGGGCTAGTCTGGGGAATGGCGAGTACGTTGCTGATGCCTTTCGGAACCGGGGCCGATGGGTTTCCGGAAGTGGCCAGGCTGGGTGTCGAGCCTCATCTGGTCCTCGCGGCTTCGGGTCCTGTGGGGAGGGGATCAGAGCTGGGTACGACTTTCGGAGCCGCTCTAGTTCATCTTCTTTGATCTCTTTGATCTCTTTGATCTCCGGAGCGGGCTTCCAGAAGGTGTCCCATAGCTCACTGGCCTCGGTATAGTATTGGTAGTCGTCCTCCGCGGACACCTCCGAGTCCGCCTGGTCGTCAACCAGGCCGGGGGCAGAGCCTTCGGACCCCAGCGAGGTCCTATCAGTCGAGGACCTATCAGTTGAGGGTGTGCTTGGTCCATTGTGCGAGCGCCGGTCGGGGTAGGAGTAGTTCGCCACAGGGTAATATTTCGAAACGAGCTTTAGGTCAGCCAGTTTGCTTGGGCGCTCCATGTTTGGTGGTCAATTGTGTAACATGAGATTGGTTTGCAACAAAACTAGGTGCTGAAGGGATCGATCCAGGGATAGGACGGTATGATATAAAGATATTTGGGAGTCAGAGCTGTCAACCACGTTGTGAGACACCAGCGTGGGGCGGCCACACCACCGTCGGCGTCCGAGTCGTCCAACCGTCCGTGATGGCCGACGCCCCTTGAGCTGGAGGGGCATTCCTGCACCGGAGGGGCCACTAGTCCGGTGCATCCATCCCATCAGACCTGCAGGTATGTTGGGTTTTTGCCTGGGAGCCTCTGACCTGGAAGGCTGGTATGCAGACGTTGCCTGGCCCTGACATGTCCCGACCTGTCCCTTGCGTCATGCTGCCGCGCGAGGAAAACCGCGTCGGTGCTCGTCCAGCTCGCAGCCGATGGGTGGGCTGTCCGAGCACTGCATTTTCTGAAGTCATTGTTTGCTTCTCTGTCTGTTTGGCACGGTCTGTCGAGCCCCTTAGACACGCAGCCTGTCGTTGGGAATAATGGAAGAAGCAAAGTGAGAGGGGTTCGGGTAGCGTACACAGACCGGAGGAGGAAGGAAGTGCAGGGACGGAGGAGAGACGGAAGAGGGACTAGAAGCCAGAGACACGGCACAACTCAATGGAAGTGTCGGCAGAGACAAAGAAGGATGAAATGTGAAATGTGAAATATGATAGCCTACTCAACTCGCGCAAGCAAAACCAGCGCTCCCAAGGGATATTGGCATGGTCTGCTTGCTTCGAGACGGCGCCAGAGACACTGTCTCCATGCACATCCGCTGCATCTCAGCTGGCCAGACTCGTTAGCGTCGCCATTGTGCCCGTAGTACTTGGTAAAACCCGGCAACAGCGACTTTCTCCTCGAGTCTGATCCGTAGATCTCACAACCGATCGTGTCCATATCCGTGGACCGTGGGTCTCTTCTAGGTCGAAACACAGAGGACGGACAGGTGAAGCACAGGCAGGCATTGGGAAATGGGCCATGGTGTCCAGTGGGCACCGATCAAGGCGAGAGGCTGGACACAAACCCCCCCCCCCAAAATGAGCGATGGACCCGTGGCAGCTTCGTGGCAGGGCCCTGGCAAGGCGGGTGGTGTCCCCGAGACCTTTTTTTTGGTCGGAAGAGGTTGGTAGGCAGTCCTCAGCCTCGTGATGCTGTCGGAAGCATCGCTGATGTGTGGTTGCCGGTCGCTGGTCGCCGACGCGACTATTACGACATCCTCCCGCTGATACCGAGAGATCGAGACTCTGGCTGAGTGCCGACAATGGTTCAGATGGGTTCCGGTTGCTCAGCCCCCAGTTTCCGCAGTTTTCCTCCTTGCAGACCTGCGTGGCTCTTAGGTGGAGGCGTGAGACAAGTGTCGCGGATGACCTACTGTGTGGGATAACAGACAGTTGTTGCTACGGGCGGGCGAAAGCCACCCAGTAAACAAGCATGCTGTCCCTGACAACACCTGGAGGAATGGTCAGTGGCGAGCGTGCGATTGAGGGGACGATGAGACGCGGGCTTCACCATCGACTGGTCAATGGATTGCGCAACCATCGCGGAGGAGTCGGTTGAGAGAGTGTTAATGATTGGATACAAAGCACGTAGTATTCGCAAGGCTGGGTGATGGAGCTGGACGCCTGCTGCCCTGCTTACGTAGGATCGAGCGGAGGGAGGCCACCCGTCGGGAAACCAGCACAGGCCGGTAGCTAAGCTCCGGGGGTACCTACCTTATCGAGTCCATGGCAGGTTTCAGTGGACTTCAGCGGACTGCAGCGGGCTTCAGTGGGCTTCAGTGGACTCCAGCCCAGCGGACTGTGGCATGAGCCGCGGCCAAACTCTATTTGCTCACCTCAGGGCACGGCTCGAGTTGCCATTAGTTCATCCCGTCCCCATCGGCCCCATTGGAGGCGCCATCCGGTTCTCTCCCTGCATTCAACGTGCAACGGGCTTGTTACTCATCACTTTCTCACAATCCAGCTTTTCGTCGGCGTCCCATCTAATTGTTCCTCGGCCTCTCTGACACCCTCACTGCCTTGGTCCAACTGCTGTCTTGCTCTCTCCTTGTCTCTCCCTCTGGCGCCTCGCCCTATCTCTCTTCCCCCTCCTCTTCCCACATCTCTCTCTACCCTTCTCCCTATCTTCGTAGCTCTACCTAGTATCTGAGCGTCTCTGCCCTCTGTCTCTGGGTGTATGTCACTGTGTCGTCCCCCTGCATACTTGGTTGCTGCACCGCGAGAAAAGGGCAGCTTTAGCCCCCCGAGGGTGCGTTTCTAAGTATGTCTCTGTGCCTGTCTGTGTTGCTCTTGTGTCTGTGTGTTCGTTCCCTGTGTGCGTGTGTGTGTGCATGTGCGTGTGCATCTGTGTCCCGCCTCCTCGCCCACGCGCCACGCATCCCTCGCTGCCTCTCCTCGTACTGTAAGTATGTATGCCCAAGCAGGTCCTTGCAGTAGCCAGGCCCCAAAGCTGTGGTACCGGGAAGTTGATTACGGTTCGTTGACTGCCGACAGGCCACAGGTCGCATCGGCACAGTTTATGAATGCACATATGCGTGCATGAATAGGTATACACATCCGAATGAACTGCATGTCTTGCCGATCACCCTTGGACGCCCCCGGCATAAGATGAGAACGGGACTTGAGACTCTGGGAAGCGCGGCATTTCGGAGACAGGTGATGGGGGCGGTTTTTCAAACTGCCAAAAAAACAGAACGACGCCCCAGACAGGAGGACAAGCCCATCCAGTGCTTCGTAAGGGATGGATGTGTTCCCCCTCTCTCACTGTGTCATGCCGTGCGACAACTAGAAGCAAGCAATGGCCCAAAGGTTAGAAGTAATGGCAGAAGCAAGCAATGTTATGGCCTAAGGCAATCAATGGCAAGGAACTACCCGGGCTAGTGCAAATGATCCAAGATCGATCGACGTGTTGGCTGTCTGGGGGGATGTCTTGGCTTACACGCATCGGCACAGTTGATTCAATTGAACTGTTCCCTTGCCACTGACAACATCGGCTTCTCGACTCCCGACATGGTAGGAAAGCCACCAGGTTCGATAACTTATTAACATGCAGGTCATGATCAACTTGGGGTCACCCAGACTCACCTGCGTCTTGCGCGGCCGTCTGGCGACTTCTGACTCTCCCCATATTTGAAACTCACGCAAGGAGTCGACGCCACCTGGCGCGCAGCTCCCTGGGCTCACAAGGCTTGGATGCGAGAAGTTCCTCGCGTTGGCACACCTATTGTCCTCTATCGGAAGCTGTATTTTCTATCTCAGGCCGAAAATATGTTTCGGATGTTGGAGGTCGAATGACAGCTCACCTCGGAAGCTTGCACACATGCATGCCCGCCTCAGAGCTGAACGCAAGAAGTAAGACCAGCAGCTAGCAGCCGCATGCTCAACAGTTTTGTGCCTGGATATGCACAGGGAAAATTCTGATCGTCTGCGACATTGGTTTGGAGCACATAAGGCTGATGTAGGGAGACTCCGTCAACAGCAGCCGCCCACCTCGCATGCAGCTTGCCCTGGACAGGGCCACAGGGTTGACTTTGTAATTAGATGTTCACCCATGTTAAGCACCACGGCTTGGTAACCGACGCTATTACGAAGTATGATGATCAGTTTTCAAGCTCCATCCGAAACATTTTACAAGGTATTGCGTACGGTAAGTGAGGGAGAGAATCGATCAGCCGTTGTGCCAGTAACCATCCATCGTCACGATCCGATTATAGCCTATCCGTTGGCCAACGATCGGTTTCACACTCGTCACAGGACCACTAAGACAAATGTGTCCGCTAAAGCTTTACACGCGCATAACTTCAGCCAGCCAGTGCGACTCGATGGTGAATGACGCATCCAGGTCGAGTGCAGATCAAGTTGCCGATCCCTACGCACTACGAGTGTCTAGCATCGACACTACGATTACGATGATGCATGGAGTTGTAGTTTTCCCATAGCAGGGACAAATTCATTTCTCAAACGGTCTGACTTTTCTACTCCCAGGTAGGTATGCCTGGTGGATCTAGGCTGGAACAATGTCATATCGCGACCTTCATCATGGATGGGTTGTAGGTACTGCTAGGGCTTCGCCGACTTGGCCTCTAGGGTTGACATCGGCACCGTGGGCCTCGCCCCGTTAATCGTGGAAATTCGCAATTTTGACGAACAAGCAAAAAGAACCAGCTTCTTCTGAGTGAAGCCAGCCTTGTGGAATCTGGAACGGCGAAAACAATGCTTCTAGAGCCCAGGGCAAGGGTAGGGGAGAGCAGTAGCCGCTCGCCTCAGGCGATCTCGCGCGTTATGCGAGATACACGCGGGGCTGACGGGGGAGATTGACAGCCGGGAGGCATTCTAGAGGGCGAAAGAGGCTGTCGAGGGACATGGGGAACTGAGCGTTGAATCCTGGGGACTGGTGGTGTGGTGCGGGTCAGGGAGCTTCTCGTCACTTCTCATCCCATAGCTTGAGCCTTTGTCTTTCTTCCCCTGCGAGCGATGTGGGCTTGGAGTGAGCGGATTGGCTGTGTGTGTGCCTTGCCAAGGGGGCCCGGGGCCGAGCCGTGGTTCCCGCCCGTCTAGGCTCCTTTTCGAAGCTCGTGTGTGGGTGGCTAGCTGGGAGCTGGTCTGTTGGCCTCGACGCGGAGCGAAATCCTTTACTTCGGACTAGCCATGTCAGGCACGAACAGACAGGTCGTTTTATTTTATTTGTGTCTTGCCTTGGAAGAAGACGGCGCACGTAGGCGGACGGTGCGCCATTAATGAGATGTATGGTGATGTCAGACGGATGACGCCCTGTAAAACCCCCCGAGCTCGAGTCCGGGAGGTCCTGTTCGTACCTCTGACGCGTGCCATCACGAGGTGTGGACCGTGACATGGAAGACGAAGACGAAGACGAAGGCTCTTTTGGGACCGAAAAAGGACTCGGGTTGCGTGCTCAGTCAATCATCAAGTCATGACGCAGCTCTCCGGACTCCATCGCAGGCCTTGGTCCCAGGTCTATCCTAGGCTTAATTTGCTCACTCAACCAGCCGCTCGGTGCGGTGGAGAGCGGCCGGGGTTCCAATTCCAAGGTGGGCAGGCGACTGGGGGGAGGGGGGGCTGGGGTGATGGCTAGGATTGGGGACGAGATCCGGTGCCGGGTTTTTGCGAGGTGCTGGCAGCGGCGACGGCGAGCGAGATGGTTCATCTACGAGGTCGTCAAGACTGGCACCGCTGCCCAATCGCGCCGTCCGCCTCGTCCAGCTGGTGTGGTGCGCCCTACCCTGTCCCATCCACGTAATTAAGACGAGGGAGACTTGCGTCTTGCGTTGCAGACAGACGCAGTGGCCGTGATGAGGCATAGTACTATGAATGATGATGGATACCGATATTCGACACGAAATGAAGCACAGGAGGAGGGCGTCGGTGCCACAGCCCGTCTACACGGGAGCTTGTGTGATGGATGATTGCAGCCAGAGCAGGCCGAGGACCCGTTTTGTGGGAGCACGACGCCAACGGCGAGACTCATGCGCCTTGACGAGCAAAGGCTTTGTTCGAGGTAATGAATGCCATGAAGCCAGCAATCGGGTTCGCTCGCATGAAGGAACAACGCCGTTCCGAGCAGTGGAAGGACGCGACAAACGCCAGGCACTTGGCCCGAGACAAGCTCACCCGGAAGAGTCGCAATTAGATCGTTTCGACCTGGCCCCGCCACGAAGGCATCGTGGAGCCGCCGCCGTGGTTTGCGTTGTTTCCTCTCCTCCCGACCCGCGTGTTTGCCCCGGATGGATGGATGGAAAGAGGAGACAAGCAAGCCAGCAATTGAAGACGGGATATCCGAAGACGGAGGAGACGCGAGAAGAGAGGTAGCGAGGGCCTGCTTCATAGGGACTCAGGCAGACGCAGTCGCAGAGATACCGAGACGACAAGCTGCGCAGCTAGGTAGCACGAATAGATAGACTCACAGTGGAGGATGGCGATTCGTACCAGCACCGTCGAGGAAAGGCGAAATCGACCGACGTCAGTTCCGAGTTCTAACTTCTGTCTGCTGGAGTCTGGAGAGCTGGCCAAGAATCAAGATGAAGCTAATTAGTGCCCGCGTCGTCATGGGTCCATCCGTCTTGCCCTTGTCCAGCCCTGGCCTCGGTCCTTGAGTATTACGGAGTATCCGTTCGAAGCTTGCCTGCCCGCCGTCCAATGTCCATGTCATCAGTCATCAAGCCATAGCTGCCCATCCTATCGAGGCAGGAGGAGCAAGTTAGGCATTGCGGTCTGTGTGTTCGCGGCGCGCGCTGTGGATGTGCTGCCCCCTTCCATCTCTTAGGTTGTTGGCCTTGTCGAAGCTTCCATTCCTTCTTTCTCCCATTACTCGTCCTTTCTACACACCTCAACTCGGAATTGCGACGAGAGCCGCGCATGTGGTGACAGACTCGACTCGACCCGAGTCCTAGAGTTACAGCTGCGCCGTTAGGCTGCGAGCAATGGTGGTCATCGTGTCGCCTTTGCTCCGACCGCGCCATCACCTGCGTCTGCAGCTTCAAGGGCCGCTGCGCATGACCGAATCGCGAGGCCTGCCATTGTGTTGCGCCTGCGCCTGCGACAGCGCCAACCTTTGAAAACCGACACAACTCGCCCCGTGAAGGAACGAGAGAGGAACGCGCATACTTGGGTTCGCACATTTGCACCCTTGCGCATTTGCGCGCTCGTTGCCAAACGCCGTCATCACGCCGTCGTTGGGCCGCAGCAATCTACCTACCGACCCAACCAGCCGGGTGGTCGTCCGTCTGCCGATTCGTCTAGACCTAAAAGTTGGCGGCCACGGAATCGATCCGGGAACGAGACAGATAGCTAGACTATCACCTACCGCCTCGCCTCCTTGGAAGTCAGAACCCAATCCAGGGCTGTCGTCTTTTCCGCTGGACGAGAGGGAGAAGAGAAGAAGGGTCTCGGCAGGGCGCGCTCGTTCGTCGTACGCGCCTAGCATTGGATCGAATTTCGCGAATCCCTGGGGGCATTGGTGCAACCGCTGGGCATTGGGCGTTGAGCACGCAACATTGAACAGAGCAATTGGACAGCAAGATCGCAGGGCTGATTTCCGGAAACAACGAGGAGGAATTGCTGCAGTAATTGCTGCAGTAGACGACCATCGTCGACCGTCGCCAGTCCGTCCGGTTGGCTGAAGCTGGGCTCCGCGGTGGCCTGTGGTCTGAGTGCGCTGTCCCGCTGACGCTCACTGGTGGGTGCAGTGGTCGCGGGCGCTGCGCGGAACCAGCCTCCCCCATTTTCCCATTTTCCCACCTCAGCTTTTTCCTGCCACCAGCATTTCGACTTCACCAGGGGTCCCTCTCCTGCTCTGCGCACTCTTCCCTCTCCCTTCTCCGCGAGCATCTGACGGAGAGAATTCCAGTCAGTCCATAATTTCTACCCGAACGCACCGCAGTCACAGTCAAGTCAAGTCGAGCCTGAGTTGGTCGCTTCCCCAAGACCAATTCACTTGCTTGGCTTGCGCCAGGAGAAACACCACCACCACCACTCCGAGTCTCCAAGTCCAAGACCCCCACGCACCACTTTCTCCAACCACTTCCGGTGCCGCACCACCACGACGACCACTACAACCACCTTACTACTACTACCACAACCACCACCACCACCAGCGCCCGCTGGTGATCCCTCACCTTGTCAACCTCACCGTCAATCCCTCCTCCTCTCCACGCCGCAGTCGTGTCCGTCCCACGCCCCGCGTCCGCCCCTAACGACCGTCACGACCGCTACGACTCCACGTCCGTCCCCCAGCAACGCCAGCAATCGAAACAGCCCAGACCGCTGCCACCCAAAACGCCAGAGCCTGTCTCGCGACTTTCCACTCCGTCTTCGCAAGGCCGAATCCTCCGTCGAACTCCCAAGTTTGAGCCCTCACCAAGCCCGGAACCGCGTCAGGTTCACATTGCAGCCGCCTCGGTTGGATTTGCGCCCAAGGCCATCCCAGCACCCGTTGAGGACCAACCCGAGCACCCCACCGTCTTGGGCCTCATCCCACTTCACTTGGCGCATCGTCAGGCCGCTCGCCGTCGTCGACGTCTGTCTCAGGACCTGATCGAAGACCCTGACGAAGTGTCCTCGGAGTACCCTCCATCCCCGCCTCGACCTTCTGCCTCCCGCCCCAAGGACTACCCCGAACCGCATCCCGTAGTTCGTGTCTCCAAACACACCCACAGTGCTATCCTCTTTGCCCTCGAGGAGGCGCTGCGCCACCCCAATCCTTTCACACCCGATCTTGTCGAGGAGTCAGCGAGCATGGCCGATCTCATGGCAGCCTCTAGCGCACCCCCCGCCTCCAATGGCAAGTCTGCTGCCGCTCCAGGTCCATTCCGTCCTGGCGCTGCTCCCGCTCCCACGAGCTCACCCTCCGGGATTAGGGGCCCGAGAATGATCATGCAGGAGCGTGCTGCCCGAGAAGCCAGACAGCGAGCCGAAGCCGAGAGATTGGAGCGCAGTAGAGCTGAAGAAGAAGCAAACTTACTGGAACAAGCGAAAAGACAGAACGAAGAAGCACGAAGGCTTAACGAGCGCCGAACTGCTGGCGTTGCTGGAGGCCAGCACACTGATGCAGACTCCCGCGAGCCCACAAACCCCCAGCGACAGACACATGCCGCTCCCGAAGCACCTACCACAGGCCGACCACGAGCCTCCACCACCTCACAAGTCCCCCCTCGGCGCCCTTCACGCAACGCCGCCACCAATCAGCAGCCCCAGACCTTCACCAATGCTGCACCCACGACACAACCTGCCTTTGGCGGACAGGCAGCCGAGACCGCAGGTCAAGGCACCGCCAGCGGCTCAAAGCCGCGCAATTCGTTTCCCCACGCCTTTGAACGGTGGGAGACGCTGTCCGCTCACTGGGAGGGCCTCACCAGCTACTGGATCCGCAAGCTGGAACAGAACAAAGATGAGGTCAATCGAGACCCCCTCAACCAGCAGCTTGGACGTCAAGTGACCGACCTTTCTGCCGCTGGCGCAAACCTTTTCCATGCCGTTGTAGAGCTGCAGCGACTTCGTGCAAGCTCGGAACGCAAGTTCCAACGATGGTTCTTCGAGACGAGAGCCGAGCTGGAGCGTGCTCAAGAGGTGAACGCCATGATGGACGCCGCCCTTGAGCAAGAGAGACGCGGCCGCACCGAAGCCATCCGAGAGGCAGTCGAGAATGAACGGGGAACCTCAAAAGCCCAGAAGCAGCTCTCGGAGATGCGCAAGGAGCTTTCTATATCCAAGGAAGAGGCGCGCAGAGCGTGGGAGGAGCTTGGACGACGGGAGCAGGAGGAACGCGACCGGACGCTCTCCCTGCAGTCGGGACAGCCCACCATCGTCGGTGGCGTCCAGGTCGTTCCAATGACGCAGGGCAGTCCCAGCCGACACGCGAGCACCCGGGGACAGAGTACTTACCAAGCCGAATACGGCCAGGCCTACCCGCCCGAGCAAACAGCTTCCCCGCAGGGTCCTCCTCCTTCGACAACTCCCGGGGCGGCCGGCACATACCAGGGCCAGCAGCCGGCCTCTGGCGCGGCCTCTTCCTCGGCCCAGCAGAGCACCGCCCGCTACGCCGGAGGCGGCTCGGAGGGTGGTTACAGCGAAGGTGAGTACATGATCGACGCGAATGGCAATTTCGTGTTGGATGCCCAAGGAAACAAGATTCCCTTCGCTGCAGCACCCTCCACGTATGCGGGTTCTGATACTGAGGCAGAAGAGTATGAGACACCCGCCACCACCAACCCCCCTAGCGGCAAGCAGGACTCTCCCTCAACATCTGCCGGCGGTTCAGCCCCCGGCGGCCAATGGACTGGAACTTATTCGGATCCCCAGGACTACTCGGGCTCGGGCTACGGCGCCCCCGGCTGGGAGACAGTGCCCCGCCATCACCACCCGACGAGGCTGAGCGACGTTATTGAAGAAGAAGACGAACGCAGCCGAACCAGCGCCAGCCACAGTCGTGTCTAGGAGTCGGAATGAACTGGACCCCCTTTGTTTAATATCGCACACAAGTCCACGTACATACACCGCCCCAAATAACAGCATGCCGCCCAGAACCTGCTCGACACCCTGCGAAGTGTCGGGTGCGGCACGAACCTATCCCTGGACAAACCGAAAAAAAATTGTTGTCTGATACGCCTTTTACCTTGTTACATTTTTTTTGTTGGTCATTGTGCACCTTTGCATAACCGGGACGTCGCCTACAGCATTATTTCCCCTCCGCATTAATGAATTGTCCTGTCATACCGAGTTTCGTTATGGACATGTACACTGGAACGGAGGCAGTCTATAAACCAAGTTTGCATCTAGAAGGACCTTTGCATTTGGACCGCCTTCTCTCACCCGGTCCGCCATTGGGCACCGAGACGATGCCGTCCACATACGTCTCTTCTCCGACACATTTGGTCTTCTTCCGGAAGACGAACACGCGAGAGAAATGTCGAAATCTTGTCAGAACTGTTTGCGCCGCGTTCATCTTCAACGCATTAGTGGAGTTTGCATCGAATATCTATCACGCATCTTTGGGTCACTACACGCCGTGACCTGTAATTTCCAACCCCCACGGACGCTGGAATAAGGATGGATTGTTGCTGGCTGGGCCCTTGGGACTGAGCTGGGGGACGACGCCAGCCGGCACTTTGCTTAGTGGAGGAGTTGGGGAACAATGGAGTAACGTGGCTTGGCGGAGAGGAAGAATGGAGTTTGGCTGTATTGTATCTGTAGCATGATGTACAGTTTCTCTGCCCCTAATTTACTAGATGGCACTTTCCATTTTGATTCGGTGGTGGTTGATGGCTGTGGGCTGTAAAATGCTGTAGAGAGTATGCACTTTGATGTGCTTGATGGGAATCTTGGTGGACCCGTGCTACATATGTCGTTGAAGCCGAATGATGTCTTCTCGGGTTGTGTCTATCGCCTGGAGAGGGCATCGCATGGTGCGTCGGCACAGTGGACTATTTAGTTCCGGTAGTTTATGACTACTTCCTAGATGGTCTCTTGGCCTCGAAGTGTGTCTCAAATTGAACTTGCCGTTCTATCCTTGACATCTTGGGCCCTCCTCAAGCATACAGTGCAACATCAAGGCCATGCTTATCAGGAGGCATGTTGGTATAAGCAGACCCCGCTCTATCGTGAGCCTACGGTTGCTCCCTAGACATGTTGATACAACACGACATGTGAGTGCGGAAGCCGAAGTTGATTCAATTCATACCAAGCAGCAACTAAGAACCTTTGGTCGACCCATACTGCGCGACAATGGAGACATCTGCTGGAACAGTCGCGATATGGCCCGGCCCACGCTTCGACAAGAGGATCTGGTCCCCCTGCACGAACACGACCTGCTCGCATTCCTCGTCGCAGTGGAACACGCTGATGGACCCTGCTTTGTACTCGTGTAGAGCCTTGTTATCTTCCGGCGTAAACGTCACCGTGGTGTAATCCCGCCACAGACGCTCCTAGACTGTGTCAGAGGGAACTCTCGAGTTTGGCCAGCCTTGCGTACTATGTCTTCCTTGGTCGTCGCGTGGTTCGCCGCCATGGTGTAGAGGTAGATTCGAGGTCTGGGTAGTCGCGGGCTTGTCTGGGGGTCTTTTGCTAACTCGAAGGCGTTTAGTGTCTTGACCTTGGGGAGAAATAATCGTGGCAGGTCCCGTTGGGTTGACGCCCGAAGGTCGTGCTTCAGAGGCCCGATGACGTTGTCTCTTGGAGTTGGCCAATGGTTTTTCCTGGACGGCTCCGATGTTGGATTCACAAGCTCGATATTATGTAGGTTAGGTGACACCGCAGCGGCAGTGGACGTATTCTTGGCATAATATGACCCAAGACCTGGAACCCTTGGTACCCAGACGTTGAGTTGAGGATGTGATGTCCCAGACTCTTCCAATTGTTGCATTCAAGTCCTATAGTCTCGTCTTTAGGAAAATGCCAAGACATCTAGAGTAGTCCGGGTAAGTTTTTCTGAGCTCCGCCAATCATCTTACACCATGACGCGTTATAAGAAAAGGGCGTCAGGACTGCTCTCCTGCCATCTCATCGCTCGCCATTGTGGCCATGATGTGTATTGGCATTTGCAGAGCATGGTTACTGGGAGGCTAATGGTCATGTCTTAATGTGGTGGTACATATACGTCGAAGCTTGTAATGGACAGACAACCAGGAATAGGTTCGACCAAGGATGCGCTAGAACATAGGGAGAAGGCTTGGCTTGTCTGAAGGAATGCTGCACATGGTGGGGAAGACCCGAGGAAGTTCGTCCATGACTTGTCTGCGTCATTAAGTTCCGAGGGCGTGTCAGCCGCAGGATCGCCAGCTGACACGAATCCTACAGAAAGGCGAAAACGACACCTCAGCTGTCAAAAGGTCGCGCCCAGACCGCCGATTGGCGAGAACCCCCGTACCATCCTTTCCAAAACTGGTTCAAAGCGTAGCCTAGAGAGTTCACGAGCACCTCGGATCCGACGATGGCAGCGCGTGGCAGACAGGGCGTAGGCAGGCAGCCCTATTCGGACATCATGCTGACTGTAAATCCTTGTTGGGTTTGGGTTAGATTAAGTGTCTGTCTTTGCTTTGCACCAAGCAGGGGTGCGTAGCCGAAAACCCCGTTTATAGCCAATTCCCGCGCGGAGCACTCCTCGCGCGGGCGGGGGAGACGACTTTGTAAACTTCCCGCCTTTTGCAAATTCTGGGTAGTTTTGTGGTTCTAGGGGCGATCGGGATGGCTTCGTAAACTCCCTACTTTTTGCAAATCTTGGGTGATTTTGTTGTTGTTGTTTGCTGAAAATGAGCGGGACGGGTACCGGCATCCACCATCACCATCGGAGGTCACAAACAAGGCGAAACAGTGACACATGTGATTATTATTATTATTATTATTATTATTATTATTATTATTGTTGTTGTTGTTGTTGTTCTTCTTCTCTGAAACCGGTCTTTGTCCTGCCGAGGTTCCAGATCCCGTCGCATATCCAGCTGCCATCCTCAAAACTCCACAGAAAGTCCGGTATCCTGTCGAAGCGCGACTTGAACCGGCCCGACAGCCCCATCGAGTACAAAAAATCGGACCAGCGTAGAGACCGGGACGGTGTCATTTCGGGTTCTGGCGACGGCGTCGCCTCCTTGATGCCGTGCTCGTCGAAGCAGTCGGCCACCTTGAACCAGAGCCTCTTCTCCTTGAGCTCGTGCACCGCGATGGCGTCGTTGCCAGAGAGCGCGTGCCGTGTCGAGTTGGGGTGAGTCGTCTTCCTCGCCCAGGCCGTCCCATCACCGCGCGAATCCTCGTCGAAGTAGTCAAACTTCTCGCTGCCCTTCAGGTTGATGAAGTTGGCCGTCTCTTTGCCCTTAAGCATCAACGTCGCCACCGCCATGTCCTCGCCCGTCACCACGAAGAACTTGCTCTGCAGCGACACCAGCAGTTCCGCCATGTCCCACGTTACTGTGTACATGGCTCCGTGGGGGAAGACAAGGTCCCAGGACCGGGAATAGTACAGCTCCCCGATGACAGTCCGGCTGATGGTAGCCTTGTAGTGACCAGCCTCTTTGGATATCCTCGGGGCGAGGAACCTGTCCCAGAATCCACGCGCGTTCAGCCAAAGGTCCGTGTCCATTTTCGAGACAAACTCGTACTTCTTTCCATGGTGTACAAGCCACTTGTAGAACTCGAGGGTCTTGATGGTGTTCGCCGTCACGTCGTCTTCGTGGAGGTGGTCCAGTACAATCATGTCTCCAAACGTGCGGTTTTCGGTAGACACCATCTCGGTCCATCTAGGTCCCGGACTGGATACGACGAACCGGCCGTCGAAGGGCACGTCACGGAAGAGTCGCATCCAGCTAGAACGGATCATCATCCGTTTGTCGAAGTCGTCTGCAGCGCATATGACGGCTGCTAACCATGGGTTTGACTGATTGCTGTGTTCAAAACTGCTTGCAGGGAGCTGCATTGGCGATTCCGGAAAGGGACCCAGCGGGTACAACCTCGTAGGGGCCTCGGTCACCACTTTTCCGTGAACGATCAGGCCGGAATTGGGCGCCTCGAACGGCGCATGGTGGGCGGGCTGCCTTCTGAGCAAGAGAGCGATGAGGAAGAGGTTGGCAACAAGGCAGACGACGAAGAAACGAATGAACCTCGCTGGGTTGTATAGGGGCAGAGACGACCATGGTAGAAGAGGGAGAGAACGACAGGCTCGTGATAAGGACATGGTAGAGAGGACGGCCTAGGATGGCAAAGATACTTGAATGGCAGAGAGAAGAGAAGGCATTCTGGGCTTGGAAGAAGCGGGAGCCAGTGCAGGTTATAGACTTTGTTGGTATGGTAGGATACAGCCTCGCCTGACGCCCGACTGGAGATGGCCAAGGCAAGATACCTTGCCTGTACGAAGTACGAAGTACGAATTACACCTGTTGAGCTTTTGCCAAACATGGGAAGGGCCGTTCGAGACGCGGAACCCCACGGGCGTTCCCCTAAACCGGGCAAGGCTGAGAGAGAGGGAGGACCTGTCTTGTCTCACGCCGCACGCGGGCTAATGACGAGTAGGTCAACCCCCGGAGTACCTTGTCTCGTAACCGCCAGGCAACCTTCTTTTCTGGCTGGTTCTCGACGACTGTGAGCCGTCCCTGCTGGATGGGGTGTACGCATAGGAAGGTCGTTATAATTAAAACAAATTAGCCACGATGATCCTCCGAACATGACGCTGCCGACGTGCCAAAAGCAACGCAGCAAGGCACACTCCGTAGCAGATCGTCTCACGCACCAAGGTGGCTGTTAATAATTGATATGCGCCCTGCATCACCAAGGCAGCGTCGAACCGCCTACTCCACTGTTTTCCTCCTCCTTGTGCTGCCTCAATGGCCGTCCGAGATTAGCGGGAATCCCACAGACGATCCACACTTTTGACCTGGAACCGGGCGAGAGGGCTGATTACGTGGCAATGCCGACGGGAGCTAACTTGGGGTGCGAATAATCCCCGTACGAAGTACGACAACTACGCACCGCACCCTGCACCGCACGGTGTCGATCGGGTAGGATACGACTGCGCCAATAAGTATGGGCCGACGCGCATATGTAAGGCCCGGCTGCTCGATGAAGTGCTTGACGCGTTCTGTGATTTCTTTACTGCTTTAGGAAGCGACCGAGTAATGGACTAGGAACAGGGTTAGTAGAGGACCAGAGTGAAGATCGGCAATACTGTCAGCTTCATCCAGGGTTAAGGTTGTACTGACACACTTCGTTCCTCTGTCAGCTTTGGGTCAGAATATAGTAGATTCAAATGCGGTATACAGAACGAACTGCGTAATCCCCATGTCCAACCCACGCATCACAATACACTATCCAATCACCAAGTACTCTATAGAACGCCTTCTTCGCCACTCCAACTCCAATGCACTTTATTCATACAGCTGAATCACCAGGCCGGCTTCCTCTAGATCCTCCGTCGTCTCGACCGCCTTCTCGATTATCCCGGTGAGATGACCGCAGGGAGCTATCGCCAATACTGGAAGCCCCGTGCGACGACTGCCTGCCCCGATTCCTCCACCATCCCAGTGTCAACATGCTCCCCAACGTTTCCGACGTGGTGGAACTCCTATGTCTGAGGTGCCTGCGAGCAACAAGCCCTGGGAACCCGGTGCTTTTCCGTCGTCGTCTTGTTAACTTCCGCGGTGAGGACTCGGTGCTGGGACCAGATTCTTCTTCCCCCACAGCCAGTGCCAGCGGCCTCCTCGAAGAGAGCAAACCCGACGACTCGCTAAAACCTGGCATCGTGCTCGAGCGCCGCCGGTTGGAAGGGGAGCTAGGCTCATCGCGGTCCTCCAACTCGCCCCAAATCTCCGCCTGCTCAGCCCAGCGGGAGCTTCTCTTGCGTGACGGCGTCAAAGGGGTGTTTTCCCCAACCACTGCTGGGAAAGTCTGGTAGGTCGGTCGGCCATTGCCTTCCGAATTTGCATGGTCAGAACCGAGCAAGGATTCTTCTTCTCCTTCAGTATCTTCGACAAGCCCAAGACCGGGCGCCAAAGATGACTGACCAACTCCAGGCGTATGTTGCTCGTCGCTGAGTCGCCATGAAAGAGCGAGCACGCCCGATAATAATATAACGGTTCCCAAAGCTATGAGACAAGCTCGTAGCGGGGAAATTAGGCTGGTTTGGTTAAAGTAGATTAATCCATCAAGAATCGCGACAATGTTATAGACACAGAAAACTAGGGGATAGAGTACCGACGTCGAGACCAGCTTAAGGCCTCGATGTAGGTAGTATAGCTGGCACAAGGCCAGAACGACAAGCGCCATGACAATCGCCCAGGACTCCCAATGAGCGAACTGGTTGCGGCCGCCAATGGTCTTGATGACCAGCTCCACTGAGGATTTGGCGAATAGCAGCGCATGGGCTGACAAGTCGCCGCTGATGACGCCGTAACTGATCCCGCGAGCAAGTCGAAATCGGCTGTCGTGGGAGAGGCTCGACATGTTGTTGATGATATCGGTAGCCAATGCGAGGGAGATTACAAACAGTGCTTGTAGTATCATCCACACCACGTACGGCCTCCGTCCCAGAAGCTCTAGCAGCTCCTTCAAGTCATGCGCTGGCTCAGGAATAGCCCCGAAGATGGCAATCAGGATCGCACCCGTTGTAACCAGGATGGTGCCGGAGAGTGACCAACAAGTAAAGGGCTCGCTGAGTATTAGGGATGCGCAAATCGAGTTGAAGACAAGGCCTGCGGCCTGGAGGGTCGATAAGACGGGGAGTGGTAGCGTCGAGATTTGGACGGTGCTTCCCAGGAGGTTCGCGACAATAAACATGCCCATGCCAATCTGCCATCTCCTCCTGCGGTACGGTGGTCGGCGAACATCGAGAGGTCCCTTTTCGTCTTCGAGGATATGCGACTTTCGCTGCAAGGTCAAACCCAGGCTCTGAACACTGGTCGATAGCAATCCCACAAGAATTCCCAGCTAGAACGGCGACAATTAGCGAGAATGCACTTGAAACCAGCTTTCCAATGGCCATCCATCCCCAACATACAGCTATTGTCCCACCAGAAGAGATGCCGCCGAGCAACCCCATTGCGCCTGCTCCGGGTCCGAGGTCATCTGGCAGCAAAGAGTCGAAGCGGGTCGCTAAGGCTGTCGCTAAAGATGTCGCATAAGAAGTCGTTGTTTTCGTGTGCGTACCGCGTCGTAGGGGCTGGAGTTGGAGGGAGGGAAACCTTGCTAGAGAAGGTTGACGTCAAGACTCCCGGGATGGCGCTGCTGCAAGGGCGAGTTGACGTCTTGACCGCAGGATCGCGGGCCGGAGCTCCTACTGGCAGCTGGGACGATAGGGGACCGGGGGGGTGCCGGCACCCAGGCGATGGGAGCGGGCAATTGGAGACGGGGACGGGACGAGCCTCGGCAGGTAAGAATAATCACAAGGCTGATGCAGTCGTCTGTTGGAGCTGGAGTTGGCGTTGGAGTTAAGAACAAGTCGGGGTACGCCTGACCTCAGGCACGCAACACGAGACTCTGCCGCCACTGGCAAGCTGCCGTGGCTGGTCCCGGGAAGGTGTGGCGGTGCAATCACATGACATCATGTGACCTACGTCATCGAGTGCTGAGTGGCCGGACTGCCGGGCGAAGTGGGGGCTTTCGGGGCGCGCCGCCGCAGAGCTGTGGCTGCATCCCGCTAAGCTGGTGTTCCTAATGGAACTCGTCCACGGTTGAGAGTCGACAGCTTGGCCCTGGCGTCACAGCTCCTGCACTCCACTCCACTCGCAACCGCTCGTCCTCTCACCCTCATCTTCGGCTTCGCCCTCGTCTTCGCCCTCTCCATCTCCGTCCGTCATCCCTCCGAGGCCATCGCTCGCCTCTCTCCAGTTCGCCTGCGGCCGCACCTCTTTCTGCTCCCTCCCGTCGATTCCCCCGTTCCTCCCGTAAGCCGCCGTCATGTCGCAACACGCATTGTCCGACCAGCAGGTACGTTGCCTAACGACGCGGCCAGCGTCATCCGTCATCCGTCTCCCCCAACCTGGCTGGCCGCTAACCCGCAGCGATGCTTCACCAGGTCGACAATGAGCTCCGCAAGATGACTGCTTTCATTGAGCAGGAGGCCAAGGAGAAGGCCCGCGAGATCAAGTTCAAGGCCGACCAGGAGTTCGAGATAGAGAAGTCCAAGCTAGTCCGCCAGGAGACGGATGCCATCGACGGCCAGTACGCGAAGAAGTTCAAGCAGGCCACCATGTCCCAGCAGATCACCCGCTCCACCGTTGCCAACAAGACGCGGCTCAAGGTCCTCAGTGCCCGACAGGAGCTGATCGATAGCATATTCGAAGAGGCTCAAAAGAAGCTCGCCGACGGTACCAAGGACAAGGGCAAGTACCAAAAGGCACTCAAGGGCCTCATCCTCGAGGGATTTTACGCCCTCAACGAGCCCGAGCTGCAGATCCGCTCACGGAAGAAGGATTTTGACCTCGTGAAGAAGGCTATTGAAGAGGCGTCCAAGGAGTACAAGGAGGAGATGGGAAAGGAGACTACGGCCAAGATCCTCGAGGACGATCCTCTAGCTGACGGAATGTACGTCTCTTCTTGCGGAGAATCCTTTGCAGCTACGGACGTGACGGCTAACATGATGGCAGTGCTGGCGGCGTCTTCATCATTGGCGGAGGCGGCAAGATCGACATTAACAACACTTTCGACGCCCGATTGAAGCTCCTTGAGGATTCTGCTGCGCCTGCTGTGCGTGAGGCCCTGTTCGGGAAGAACCCGAACCGCAAGTTCTTTGACTAAATCCTCAACGATCCCGCGGATCCCACGGGCTCACAAGCATACCTACCTACACACCGATGGAGTGCACGACAGGGGAGGCATTTCTTCATCTCAAGACTCGAGTTATTAATCAGTCCGCGCTCTGTAGCTTAGAGGCTGTATCACAACGGTTACTGTTTTTTTCTGGTTTCTGGAATTGCTCGTGTTATAGTCATTAAACTACGAGATCTCTCATGCACCATGTTCGCCTAATAACTCCTCGTAATTCCTCGTAATAGCAGTGCCCCCCTCGATCAACAACGACGTCGTGCGGATTATAATGTGTCCTGTTCCTATAGAGGCGCAACAATGATGGTATCTTCATCCACTGAGGGTGCCGGCGATTCCACTACATCCGGCTCTGGTGCCTTGCGGAGGAAATTCCTCATGAATTTCTGCTCCTTCGGAAGCGAACGGTCCTTCTTCTGTCCCGGGAAGTCAAATATGCTATGTTTTGCTTTCCTCCGCGTCCGAACCGTGTGTGTAAGACGCTGCTGGACCCAGTCGATCACGCTCTTTGCCTCGGTGCGAGCGAGCTTCATGCCCGCGTCGTTGATCTTCTTCCATATCTCTCTGAGGCGAGCCGACAACTCGTCGATTTCGTCGTTGAAGCGTCGCTCGTCTTCAGGGTCGTCGCTTTTGATAAAGGAGCCGTCATCGACGGCAATGTTGAGAAGAATGATACAGGCCTGGAGTTCCGCAAAGTCCGTCTTAGGGGTAGCTGCGAAGTCATTCTCCTCCGTCCGGTTGATTATGCCCCGTATGGTGATGACGGTGTCGGGGTGATGACGGCCAAGGGCTGGGTCGCGAAACAGAAATGCCACGGCAAGTCGGCGTCTCAGCTCGTGCGACTCTGGGTTGCTTATGGAAAGACAGGCAAGAGGGTTCACCCTAACACCCTGGGCCTTGGTGAGCGAGTATAGCAGTGAGCACGTTTCAAAACACTAGATGACTGATTAGTAAATAGATCGTTCGAAACTAGGGAAGACTCACGAAGGCGTCCCAGTTCGGAAAAGGCACGGCACGGAGGAGAGCATTCATGGTGTCCTCATACTGCACCAGGAGATCAATATTGTAGATGAGAAATTTATCCATGGTCATCCGTAGCAGGGTCCGGGAGGCATAGTAGACAGCTTCGAGAGTCAAATGTGGTACCATGAGCTTCAGGACAGTGAGAAAGTATCCAAGATGTGACCAGTCACGTCCCTGATATGGATCGATACCGGCCTTCGATAGGACCAGCTCGGAGCTTGGCTGTTGAAGCTCGGGGGAGGCGCCTAGGAGCAAGAACAATTCCTCCAGTCGCTGGACCGTCACGAGTCTTCCGATCTGCTCGGGACACTTGCCTAGTAGATTGCAGTACTCTTGTCGGACGAGGCTTGACTTCTGAGCGAAGAGTTCTTTCAGCATCCATACAAATAGCTCATCTGGTAGACCTCCATGTACTGCAACAAGGGTCATGGGCACCCCAGAGGCAAGGTGCAATTCGCGAGTGTTCAGATCGCCCTGAGTTAACAACTTCCAGGGACGTTTGACTCTCTTTGGAGCAGTGATTGAAGAGGGAGGGGTGTAGTCTTTAACGAAGAAGCAGTATCGAAGCAGTGAATTCCCACCCTCTGTCCTTTGGACTGCTCTTAGAACTTTTTGTGCGTCGTGCCCACCCTCGATACCCTCGAGGGTCTCGTGTGATGCTTCACCTATCGATGTCTGATCTGGTTCGTCATGGAAGTCGGCAAGCGCCTTGGCTCTCATAGAACTTTCATTGGTCGCATTGTCTTTCTTCGCATCTTTGGCGAGGGCTTTCAGATCGAACTTGTGCTTTGGGATAAGAGCCAACGGTGACGCGGGAAACTCGACTGCAGTTCTCTTAGCCCTTGGTGTCCGAAACGCAGTCTTAGCCGAAGATTGAGTTGCTGTGCCGGGACGTCCACGACCTAGGATAGCAGACAGGTCCTCGAGAGAATCATCTGACGACGTGCCGAGGCCATCGTCGTCGTCGGTATCGCCAATCTCAAGGTCCCGGGTAAGCGGTGCCCGTGGATTGGCCGGGGTATGTCGCTGGCTGAACGGAGATGACGGGGGTAGCGGAGACGGCGACGGAGGCAACGAAGATGTGGATGGAGGATCCGATGGCTCGGAAGTCTGCGGCGACTGTGGAGTCTGCGGCCTAGCAACCGGCTTAAAGAAGCTCAGGATGTTTGTATTCTTCCGTGGTTGAGACATGATGCGCCTTGATTCGGGACAAGGATGGCGTCGCGACCAGACGTTCTTTGAGGCTCCCTCTCCGAGTCCGAGGCCCGGGTGGAGCAAACTCACGACCGTGATCAAAGAACCAAGAGAAGTTGTCCGCCCGGAGAAGCACGGGCAGCTGCACAACCGCGTTTGAATGAACGCCACGGATGTCTCCAAATAGCAACTATCTCGTGTCGGTCCGGAGATCCAAGCCACAGGCGCGAGGAAGTGCGGCCGAAAGTGGGTGGCTCAGCAGCTAGAATGCAGCCTTAGGTTGTGATTCTGGTCCCCCCCAAATCCCCCTCAGAGAGGTGCCCCGAGCAGGGATGCACTGCTTACCTCATCCAGCGGGGAGGCGCAGCGTTGTTTCGCTGTGGCGCCTGAACCAACCGCCAAGCCGGCCCGGATGGAGACAATTTCAATGAGGTTATGCAACCAACCCCTTTCTACTTTCAGGGCCAGTGAATGATCTTGGTTACCTAGAGAAGCTTCTACCGCGTCTCTCTAACGGCCTACCATTTTAGGTAGCGTCGATATAGTACGAACGAAGTACGAAGTCAGTTACGTGGCAACCGATGTCCATGCCCTTGTAGCCCATTTAGGCTTCAGACTTTGGCCCTTGCTCACCGCGCGATGAGGTCGAGCCGCCGGCGAAGCGAGGTCTGGATGCCTTTTTGCATCTGGTCATCTCTGACTGACCGGGGTCTCAAAGCCTCACCAACAACACCAGCCGACGATGCATACATCGTGTATCAAAAAGGGGCCGCGACCTTGGTGCGAAGCAGTGATCGCCGGGGACAAGGGCTCTACGCACGGCCAGATCCATTCCAATCCATCGCGGTGGAGGAAGTAGTGTCCTCTGCACAAATTCACTGACTATTCTTGGCTGGAATGTTTTGAAGACGGGGTTGGTATGTAACTTTGTTTCGAGATAGTAGATATGGTATGCGACAACTACTCATTGTTGCCCAAAGGCTCGTGGTTGGTGTAAATACTTCGTACTTCGTAGACAATGCGACAGGTTTTCGAATTTGGCGTCAGGCTACTTCAATAAGGCCTGTGGTCTCCTTTTTCGTACTAGATATCTCGGTGACATTTGTTGATCTTGGCCATCTCGAGATTCTAGGCAGACAACGACGCCCTTGACTTAATAGCCATGCTCACATTAGTTAGACCTCGGCCGCGTGTATGAAACTGTGTGAAGATGGGTGCGGCATCGAACAATCCCGCTGTTTGTTTCCTGGATTCTGGACTCTAGCTAAGCTTGAGCCCACGAAATCTGGAGAGCGAGGCTTAGATGCTTACTAGCGGAATGGAATCCAATACGCGCTCACCGTCCATGGGGCATTTCGAGAGAACGAACCCCTGATGAGGGGCTAATCAGAGGGGAAATCGCAGATTACATAGCGCAATGTTTCGTTGCTTTTGGGGGTTTGGTTCACTGATCCGTCTCCATTCTCCCAGGCGGGCCATGTCGCTGGAAATTTGGAGCTGCACGCCAAGGGGACCCCTGGCCAGGGTCGCCCGGAGCTCGAACCTGGGAGGCAGGAGAAGACCGGCTGCTGCAGAGCGCGATTGGGTGCAGCAGCGAAGAGGTTTTGTGCCACTGGATCGTACTTCGTACTTCGTACCTGGCTGCAATGATGAGCAGCGCGATGGAGCCCTCGTGTGACCGGCTGGTGGGTTGGCGCCGGCAATGAATTGGCGCCAGAGGGGGCTTGGAGACTCCCTCGGCTTCCGTCGACGGTGATTTGATAGGCGGTGCGTGAACTACCCCAAGACGTCAGAAACGTCAGAATCGAGGATTCGCGAATGTCGATATGGGTAGGGCTGCGGAGCTGACCACCTAAGCCCAGGTCTAGCATCCATCGGGGCTAGCCACGGCGAAGCCGCGAAGCAGCCATGAAGCATGAAGAGCGGGAGTGGTCGGTGGCCCCGCTGCTAGCTTCAATGCTTGGCTGCGTTGATGCTGCCTCTGCAGCCTCTTCGACAGAATGGAGCTGTTTCGCACGTAATTAACCCCCGAGCCTCCGAGAGCCCGACAAAACCGGACCTAAGACCCTGTGTCCGCTGTGCCCGCGGCCAGCGGCGCCGAACGAGGAGTGTGGTTACCCAGCTTGCCCAGGTGGGAAGTTGGACAAGAGAATGATCGGAACCGAAGACACCGAGGCCACGACACCCCAGAGAGGAGCAATATGGCGATGCCAGTCGACGGAACTCCGACGAACCCTTTCGGTCCATTGCAGTGCTCCGTCCGCCGTCCGCCGCGAGGACGAGAAATTCATGGGAGTCCCGGGCGCCATCGCAAGCATGCGGCTAGACTACTACGTAGCGGACAGATGACTTGGCGACTGGAAGGAGGCGAACGATGACATGTGCACGCCAGTCAAGTTCATAATCCGTCGCATTGCTGCGTGGGGCTGGATCGTTCATCTCTGGGCGAGGCGGGCGGAGATCTGGACCGACGATGCCAGACCAATCGACGTCAACGAGCGACTTGTTCGGACTGCTTCTTATTAGAGTATTCGTACTGTAGGATCGTCGTGCCGTGCGCAACTTATCTCGTTAGGTGCGAATGCCCTGGAATAACAATTCAACAGCCAGAAACACCAGGGAGATGGAGATTCATTGGTCGGCGTCGGGTCGGTGTGTGGCTCGTCTGAGTGGATGGAAGGATTGGAAGGATGGTCTCAGGGCTGGGATAATTCTGATGCAGCACTCGTGCCTCCCTTTGGCCTGTGAGCTGACAGGCTGCCCTGTCGAGTTGAGGGCCCCGAAGGCATCAAGAAACGGAAATCCCAAGAAAGAGAGCCCAGGGAAAGCTTGGTTCGCTGGTGGCAACCATGACCCTCGTCAGGGCCTCGGGGCTGGCATCAAGTTCCAGGGACGTCCTCCGCTGGCGAGTGGACACTTCTGGGCTCACAAGTCTCAGCTAAAGCCACAGACCGTAAGACTAACGTGGCCTGGTGCCAATCCGTGACGACAACGCTCTGTCAGCGCAGCGCTAGCAGCGCCTTCGCCTGGCTGACATTATCAAGACGCAGTGGTTCTGTCGCGCAGGTGGGAGGATTTGTGATTGCTGAGATGGCGAGATGGCGGCCGGTGGATGACAGAAGAAGCTGCGGATGATTACTGTACCTACTGCGGACGATGCTGCGGATGCTGCGGCAGATTCCGCGGCGGGCGGCTAATGATTTGGAAACGTGCTGACTGTGTCGGCGGCCACCCGGTCACGTAGACTGCGAGAGCGTGCCAGCGTGTTGTTTGCGTGTGAGTGAGTGCGAGTATGGCAAGATCTGAAGATGTAATGAGCCGGAGAGCCTTGTTGAGCAAGGGCCCGGTCGTACGTAGGCTTCGTACTTTCACACGTCTGACAACACCAGAACGGCTGGCCGAAATCTGTCACCGGCGGCCAAGCCAAGAGGCATACGGGGGCAACGGACTGACGGACTGCTGGCGAGAGCGCTCAGCCTCAAGACTCAGACCAGACAGAGTACGAAGAGTACGAAGTTCACCATTTGGGCGTGGTGGCCCTGGTTTTCAGACACGGCAGTCTCCCTGCCGCCCTGGCCGTTTGCCCTTTTCTCTTGGCTTCGCAGCCCTTCGCTTGGCAGGGGCATAGGGAGATGCCTCAAGGGGCCAAGTCAGGCAGACGCCATACCAGGGCGAGCCCAGCAAAAATAAACATTGAATCTAATATTCACGAGCAGCATTGCTGAGCCTGACCGTAGGTAAGGTAAGTAGGCATAATAACTAACCAACGCCAGGCTCACATAGCCACAGGATGAGCAATGTTAGCGCTCCATCGCTGCACCGTGCTGGCCTGCTCTGAGTTGAATTGCGTCTCTCAGCTGTTGATGCGTGCATGCGTGATGCGTAAGTAAAGACGAGTTTGCAGGGTCGAGGATACATGGCGATCTGGGCTAGGTACGGGTACGTAGCTTCGGGGATCTGATACCTCCACTGGCGACTTTGACGGGATGGACTGCTGACCGACACGCCCGAAAAGCCCGCCCCGTGCTTCCGGGCGGTTGTGGACGTCGTCGTCTGGAGAATTTATGTTAGCGGGCATGGCTTTTACCTAGTAAGTCAACTAGGTGGTGAAGTGGCTGGCCGGTTCAGTTCAATAGACGGGGCGTTCGTGTACGGTGAAGGCAGACGGGATGTGATGGGAGGCTGAGATGGAGGTACTTGCGTAGGGGGGTAAAGGGGGAGGGCCTCCCTACGCGGTTCCCTGGATCAAAGGTACCCGCCGAACCCACTGATCAATCACGGAGTCCGACACGGAGGAGGTCGAGGGAGACGATTGCACATGGTAGAGTATCATCCGCTGCGCGTGCATTGGTTTTGCATCCGTCTGCGTGCTCTCTTTAGGTCTCTCGTCCGTTCTGTCTGTCTCCGGATGCTCCGCACTGCGCACTCACACGCATGCATGGCATGGCTCTGTACGAAGTCGCAGTTAGTTGCATCTGGTAATTACTCACTTGCTCGCATCGTCGTCGGATGGGCCGGGAACCAAGCTCCCCCTCCGCACTCGTCGGATTCTCACGCCGCTCCAGCTGTTCTCCGTCTTCCAAGTTCCAAGTTCCTAACCCATACCGCCCGCGCCGCCGCCACACCCACCCGCCGTCGCCCAAAGTAGGCAGGTCCATGTACCTCCCGCCCTCGCGACTGCGTACGGGTACATCGCTCGTCGGTACGGAAGATGCGCTACGCCCCACGCCCTGGACCACCCTTAGTACCCACACCCACCTACCCTTCCTATCCACTGCCATTTCCCTTGCCAGCCCGTCCCAGGCGTCCCAGGCGTCCCAAACGGGGGCCTAGTCGCTCCCAGTGGTCCCCCAGTGGAGTGTCTCTCCAAAAGTCCACCGTAGCTTTTTCCCTAGGTTCCGCCCCGTCTTGCTTACACAACTCCCCTACTCTCCCGTCTTCGTCTCCATCCCCATCCGCATCCCATCTCTCCCTCCCCCCACGACTCCGACCACAACGTCCCTGGCCGACGACGTGCCCGCGACAATCACTTCCACCTCCACGTCGCCGCCGAACGCGATCCCGACGACCACCAGGTGCTCCTCCAATTGCACCTCCGTTCACCCTCCAGCTACGCCTTCCCTCCCGAGTCTGCTCCGCCGCGACTCTCCCAATCTGGCTGGCGTCGAGGGGCCGATCGGGCGCTTGCCCGCGATTTCACCACCACAATGACCAGCACAACCCCCCCCGAGGGTACCCTCAATGCTACCCAGCGGGCGCGATGGGCGACTCGAAGAATGACCGTCAAGAGCAGCAGCAACAAACGCACCTCTCTGTTGAACCGCAAACATAAGAAGACCGCCTCTAACGAGAAGAACCCGCCCTCCGAGGGCTCCGACCAGCCTGGCGACAATGGGCATCCGCCGCCCGATGCATCCGATACTCAGGTCGAAGGTGACAACGACGACATAGACGATGAGGAAGTCTCCGACAATCGAACGCTCTATTTCAACCAGCCTCTGCCGGACAGCCTGGTCGACGAAGACGGCCATCCAATTCAATCATTCACCCGAAACAAGATCCGAACGGCCAAGTACACCCCCATATCTTTCGTCCCTAAGAACCTGTGGTTCCAGTTTCACAACGTCGCCAACATCTTTTTCCTGTTCTTGGTCATTCTGGTCGTAAGTCGCTATTCCGCTTGCCTCCCGCCTGTCAGAGAAAGTAAGCCTTAACCGCGTATTAGATCTTCCCCATTTTCGGAGGTGTCAATCCGGGCCTTAATGCTGTGCCCTTGATTTTCATCATCACTGTTACAGCCATCAAAGACGCCGTCGAGGACTACCGAAGGACTATCCTTGATATCGAACTCAACAATGCCCCTGTCCACCGACTCCGAAATTGGACCAACGTTAATGTTCTCGATGGAGACATTTCCCTCTGGCGACAGTTCAAGAAGGCCAACTCCAACTTTTTCGGTGCCATCTGGCGTGGCTTCCAGAGCTTGTATTCCAAGAAGGTCCGGGAAGAGCGAGTTCGACGCAAGACAGCGACCGAGGAGGACCCAGTTCGGCCTTCAATGGAAACACACCGTACGAGACACTCCATGCGCGACTCTATGGCATCACCCTACGGAAACCGTGAGTCTTTCGCATCTGCCCGGGAAGACATTCAGATGACGCCCGTCCCGTCGCCGTCACCGCAACCACACATTCAGTTTCAGCTTCCTCAAAACAAAGACGCGAAGCGTGCTGCCGCCATAGCCAGGATGAAGACCAGCATTATTCAGCCCAATCACCCTGTCGGAGGTGCTAGGTTTCAGAAGGACACTTGGAAGAGCATTGTGGTCGGAGATTTTGTCCGTATCTACAACGACGAAGAGCTGCCCGCCGATGTAATTATCCTCGCTACCTCGGACCCAGACGGCGCGTGCTTTGTTGAGACAAAGAACTTGGATGGTGAGACCAACCTCAAGGTTCGCCAGGCTCTCCGATGTGGTCGATCAATCAAGCATGCTCGAGACTGTGAGCGGGCCGAGTTCTACATCGAAAGTGAGGCCGCCCAGCCCAACCTTTACAAGTACAACGGCGCCATCAAGTGGCAGCAAGCGATACCCGGCTATTCCGAAGATGACCTCGAAGACATGACTGAGCCGATCACCATTGACAACCTGCTTCTCCGAGGTTGCAACCTGAGAAACACTGAGTGGGTTCTGGGCGTTGTCGTTTTCACCGGACACGACACGAAGATCATGATGAACGCCGGCATTACTCCCAGCAAGCGCCCGCGAATTGCCCGCGAGATGAACTTCAACGTCGTCTGCAACTTCGGCATCCTTCTCATCATGTGCTTACTTGCCGCTATTGTGAACGGCGTGGCATGGTCAAAGACCGACGCATCGCTATACTTCTTTGACTTCGGCTCCATCGGCGGAAGCGGAGCTATGAGTGGTTTCATCACTTTCTGGGCGGCTATCATCTTATTCCAGAATTTGGTCCCCATCTCACTCTACATTACCCTCGAAATCGTCAGAACTCTCCAGGCCATCTTCATTTATAGTGACGTGGAGATGTATTATGAGAAGATTGATCAGCCCTGTATTCCTAAGTCCTGGAATATCTCAGATGATGTCGGCCAAATTGAGTACATCTTCTCCGACAAGACCGGAACCCTGACCCAAAATGTCATGGAATTCAAGAAGGCCACTATCAACGGACAACCTTACGGAGAAGCCTATACGGAAGCACAGGCTGGAATCCAGAAGCGACTGGGTATCGACATCGAAAAGGAGGGAGAGAGAATTCGGGGAGAGATTGCTGAAGCTAAGGTTCGGGCACTCGAGGGTCTTCGGAAGTTGCACGACAATCCTTATCTCTACGACGACGCTCTTACCTTTGTCGCTCCAGACTTTGTTGCCGACTTGGCTGGTGAACACGGCTCTGAGCAAAAGGCCGCGAACGAATACTTCATGCTTTCCTTGGCCCTCTGTCATACCGTCATCGCAGAGAAGTCACCCGGCGATCCACCGAGGATGATCTTCAAGGCGCAATCCCCCGATGAGGAGGCGCTCGTCGCCACCGCTCGCGATATGGGCTTCACTGTCCTCGGCAACTCAGGAGATGGCATCAACCTTAATGTTCTTGGCGAGGAGCGTCACTACCAGATTCTGAACACCATCGAGTTCAACTCTACCCGAAAGCGAATGAGCTCGATTGTTCGCATGCCGGATGGCCGCATTATCCTCATTTGTAAGGGCGCCGATAGCGTTATTTACGCTCGCTTGAAGAAGGGAGAGCAGAAAGAGCTAAGGAAAGAGACCGCCGATCATTTGGAGATGTTTGCCCGCGAGGGTTTGCGAACGCTATGCATTGCTCACAAGGAGGTAACGGAAGAGGAGTATCGAATCTGGAAAAAGGAGCATGACGTTGCGGCGTCGGCTTTGGACGACCGAGAGGAGAAATTGGAAGCCGTCGCTGAGCTAATTGAGCAAGATTTCTATCTTCTGGGTGGCACCGCCATTGAGGATCGGTTGCAAGACGGAGTTCCAGATACCATTGCTCTTCTGGGTGACGCTGGTATCAAGCTCTGGGTCTTGACCGGCGACAAGGTGGAGACTGCCATCAACATCGGATTCTCTTGCAACTTGCTCCACAACGACATGGAACTGATTCACCTAAAGGTTGAAGAGGACGAGTCCGGTCAGACTGGCGACGATGCGTTCCTCGACATGGCAGAAAGGTTACTGGACGAGAATATGGTACCATTTGGCATCACCGGAAGCGACGAAGACCTTGCTCGCGCAAAGAAGAACCACGAGCCCCCGGCGCCTACTCACGGACTGGTTATCGATGGATTCACGCTGCGATGGGTCCTGCACGACCGACTGAAGCAGAAGTTCCTGCTGCTTTGCAAGCAGTGCAAATCTGTCTTGTGTTGCCGTGTTAGTCCCGCACAGAAGGCTGCCGTCGTCGCCATGGTGAAGAACGGCCTTGACGTCATGACCCTCTCCATCGGAGATGGTGCCAACGACGTGGCCATGATCCAGGAGGCTGATGTCGGTGTCGGTATCGCCGGTGTGGAAGGCCGACAAGCTGCCATGTCGTCCGACTACGCGATTGCTCAGTTCCGATACCTCTCTCGACTGGTGCTCGTTCATGGCCGATGGTCGTACCGTCGTTTGGCGGAGAGTATCAGTAACTTCTTCTACAAGAACATGGTGTGGACCTTTGCCATTTTCTGGTACGAGATCTTCTGCGACTTCGACATGACGTACCTTTTCGACTACACTTACATTCTGATGTTCAACCTGTTCTTCACGTCGGTGCCTGTGGCCATCATGGGTGTGCTAGATCAGGATGTCTCTGACAAGGTTTCGTTGGCCGTGCCACAGCTGTACCGCCGAGGTATCGAGCGAATGGAGTGGACTCAGTCTAAGTTTTGGTAAGCTTGTTTTGGATGGCGACTTGTTTAGTAGACGACGCTAACGTGCACTAATAGGCTGTATATGGTAGATGGCATCTACCAGTCGGTCATGGTCTTCTTCATTCCTTATCTCCTTTTCAAGGACGGCACGTTCGTCACGATGGACGGACTCAACGTTGAGGACCGAGTTCGCTTCGGTGCCTATATCGCCCACCCTGCTGTTGTCACGATCAACATGTACATCCTCATCAACACCTACCGTTGGGATTGGCTGATGTTGCTGATTGTCATCATCAGCGACATTTTTATCTTCTTCTGGACTGGAGTTTACACATCCTTCACCTCGGCCCAATTCTTTTACGGAGCAGCTTCCCAGGTCTACCGGGAGGCGACGTTCTGGGCCGTCTTCTTCATTGTACCAGTCATCTGCCTGTTCCCCCGGTTTGCCATCAAGGCGCTGCAGAAGGTGTACTGGCCGTACGATGTCGATATCATCCGGGAGCAGGAGAGGATGGGCATGTTCTCGCATCTGTCTCCCACGGAGGAACCAGACGATGCCACTGTCGCTGACACCAGGAGTAACAAGTCGAAGTCGTCCAACAGCTCCAAGTCTAAGAAGGCTAAGCGCGTCACCTATGGTAGTGTTGACGAAGACCTGCGACCCATCTACCCGCCGTCAACAGCTACCCGGACGACGACGTATAACCAACACAGTCAAAACGGGAGCGACTCGACCAACTACACCAACCCCCGAATGTCGCTGGACATTCCGGCCCAGGGCCGGCCGTCGATCGACCGTGCGCGACCATCTTATGACCGGATGCGAGCATCGATGGACCGAGTGCGAGCCAGCTACGAGGCCAGCAGCGAATTCACATCAGCAGCGCGGCTGTCGCGGATCGAATCAAGTCAGTCACAGGGAGGCGGACGATTCCGACCACGCCTCCGCGGACTTTCACTCTCAAAGAGCGCCAACCACTAGGGGATGGATTCATGGTGACACTCGATCACACACCGAACACTGACACTCCTTGTACATTACACCACTCACCACTGGTGACCAACACCGGAAAATTTTGAGAGTCGTCTTTCTTCTTGTTTTGATATCCCGGGCCTGCAACACGGTCATTGATGCACTTATGATCTGCACGAGCGATCTACGAGTGGCTTCTCCACCGACCCTATGGGAGCTCCGAGCTCTGGTGTCCGCATTCGACGAGCGAGCCGCGGAGAGGAAGGGGCCGTTTTATTTGCTTGATGCTGCGCACAATTTTCGGGGGGAGTCTGTCTTACACACGCAGGGCGTTTTGAAAGGGGAAATGCAAAAGGTGGCTTTGGCTTCTGTATGATTGCTTGCTTGGCTTTTTTTGCGCTACCGTGCCTCTTTTTTCTTTTTCTTATATCTCTTATTTCTTCATTTGCTTGATATTCGCATTTTAGAGCTGAGAAAGCGGCAAACTCATTCATTATGAGGAGTGGTTTCATTGCGTGGACGGGCTCGATGGAAGACGGAGAAGTAGTAGGGAGAAGGAAAGGAGAGAGAAGGGGAAGACAGACAAGAGATGCATGCTGCTGAGACCAGCGTAGGGCTGGAGAAGACTGGGCCGCCCGAGGAGAAGGAGACGGGCGCAAAGGATACAGGTGGACTGTACATACGGTATCATAATAGCTTGTCGCTTCTTTTTCCTTTTTTGGAGAACAAAACCCCAACACGAAGATGTATAATTCAAGTGTCGTGCGTCTGGATCTGGATCTGGATCTGGATCTGTGATGATTTACTTGGTGATTGATTGATAAAGAGGATCCACACCTACTTACCACCTACCTCACAGTACGTACTGGTACTCCGGACGACTGCAGAGCCGTTGGATGCGCGTCCTGCACTGTTAGACACAGTCAGTGAGGTAAGGTACCCAGTAAATTGGTCTGTACGAATACTACTTTACCTGCAGAAGCAAGTACGAATACGACGGGACTTTGAGCAGTCTTGGCAGGGGAGGGAACATGCCGGCCCCACCACCGTCCCCTCCACCGGACGTCCCCCTCCAACAACATCCACCGCTTCCACTCCTTAATCGTACCATCGCCGTCAACTTCCGAAGGACAAGACGTCGTCGTGTCCACGCTCAAGACACGCAAAGAGCAACACGGAGAACGCCTCCCGCCAGCTAATTGATCTCTTTGCGGCCTCATCTCATCGGGAATCGATCATGGACCCCCCCGAGCCGTCTGCCCTCGCGGCATGGCGCTGGTGCAGCAACTATGCTACCGTCCACTTTAACATGTCGTATGTATTCACTCCCACCAAGGCCAATTCATGCGGAAACGGCTGACGTTCGTCTCTCTTTCTCTCTCCCCGATATAGCCAGGAAGCCTTCTCCGTGACCGTCACGGTCCTCGCCGTGGCCTTTTCGCTGGTCCTCATCCGCGTCGCCAACTCGGCGTCCGGCCCTCCCCGGCGGTACACGGTCCCCGCGCCCAAGATGCCCGAGTCGCCGTCGACGGTCGAGACGACGTCGATCAAGATGCCCGGCAGCTCGGCCGTGCAGTGCTACGCGCCCGCCACGGGCCAGTTCCTCGGCCTCGTCAATCCGTCGACGCCCGCCGCCATCGACCGCGCCGTCGACGCCGCGGCCGCTGCGCAGAAGACGTGGGCCCAGACGTCCTTCGCTCAGCGCAAGGCCGTCCTGCGCTCGCTGATGCAGTACGTCCTCGACAACGCCGAGCAGATCTGCAGGGTCGCCGGCCTCGACAGCGGCAAGACCATGGTGGACGCCCAGCTCGGCGAGATCCTCGTCACCGTCGAGAAGATCCAGTGGACGCTAGCCCACGGCGAGAAGGCCCTCCGCCCCTCGCGCCGCCCGACCAACCTGCTCATGATGTACAAGCGCAACACAGTGCACTACGAGCCCCTGGGCGTCGTCGCCGCCCTCGTCAGCTGGAACTACCCCTTCCACAACATGATCGGCCCCATCATCAGCGCCCTGTTCGCCGGCAACGGCATCCTCGTCAAGGTCTCGGAGCAGACGGCCTGGTCCAGCGCCTACTTCGCCAGCATCGCTCGTGGCGCCCTCGTTGCCCACGGCTTCGATCCTCAGCTTGTCCAGACCATCGTCTGCTGGCCCCAGACGGCCAACCACTTGACCTGCCACCCGGGCATCAGCCATATCACCTTCATCGGCTCTCAGTCCGTCGCCCACCATGTCGCTGCCAGTGCCGCCAAGAGCTTGACCCCCGTCGTTGCCGAGCTCGGCGGCAAGGACCCCTTTATCATCCTCGACTCCGCTGCCAGCGGCCTGAAGCGCATCGCTGAGATCATCCTTCGCGGCACCTTCCAGGCCGCTGGCCAGAACTGTATCGGCATTGAGCGTGTCATTGCCGCCCCCGCTGCCTATGACAAGCTCGTCCAGCTCCTCGAGCCTCGTGTCAAGGCTCTCCGCCTTGGCCCCCAGGCCGACGTTGGCGCCATGATCTCCGACGCCTCCTTCGACCGCCTCGAGAAGCTCATCGCCGAGGCTGTGTCCCAGGGCGCCCGCCTCCTCGCCGGCGGCCAGCGATACAACCACCCCGAGTACCCCCAGGGCCACTACTTCCAGCCCACGCTCCTCGTCGACGTTACCCCGGACATGGCCATCGCCCAGCACGAGTGCTTCGCCCCCGTCCTCACCATTCTGCGCGCTAAATCCTCCTCACCCGCCGACGTCCTCTCCATTGCCAACGCCCCCAACTTTGGTCTCGGCGCCTCTGTTCACGGCTCCGAGCGCGACCCCAACCTTCAGCCCATCGTCCGTGGCCTCCGCGCGGGTATGGTCGCCGTCAACGACTTTGCCGCCTTCTACGCCGTCCAACTCCCCTTCGGCGGTGCGGGTGGATCCGGCTACGGCCGCTTCGCTGGCGAGGAGGGTCTCCGCGGTCTTTGCAACACCAAGGCCGTCTGCGAGGACCGCTTCGGCTGGCTCGGCATCCGCACCGCCATCCCGCCCCCCGTCCAGTATCCCGTCGCCAACCAAGACAACAGCTGGGTCTTCACCCAGGGCGTCGTCGAGGTCGGCTACGGCGCGCCTGGCCGGAAGCTCAAGGGCCTGGTTAAGATGTTCAAGAACATGTAGAAGATGGTGCTGTATGACAAATGTAAAGTAAAAAGGAGAGAAAAAAACAGAGCGTCCAGCTGACTGGGTACAGTAATCAAGCCCTGGGTCAGGGGGCTCTGGCATCACTCCCGTGCGGTCGGGTGCTTACTTGGGATGACAAGAGATACCCCTAAACTAATAGTAAAACCACACTTACCGATGCGAGAGCTAGATAGAGGTAGATATAATGAGCAAGCCAGAATCAAGTTTTGTGACTCGATACCGTAAGACCTCACCACCTACGACCATCTATGCATGCCCTAGGGCGTCTCTTCTTGGTATGGCTCCTGGCCTGAGTGATTACTGCCGCCCCCCTTCTTCAACTTCACAGAAGACACGCCGTGTGAGCTAAGTGCAACATGTCGTTGTGATTTTGAGAACCTGCAAGCTATCTTGGATTATGCCTTGAATATGGCATCTCACTTCAGAACATCTTGCCTCCTGATCTTCTCCCCACTGAAACTAGATACCTGAGCAAATCAAGTCCTAAGACGTGAAGCGTAGGTAGCAGTAGTAGTCTGCGCGTGTCGTGGTAATCTACCACGAATCCGCCGAAGGACCCCCACCACCACCACCACCGCCGCCACCTCCCCAAGCATCATCACCACCACCACTGTTGACAGCCTCACCACTGCTACCACCTGCGTCACCTCCCCAGGCATTACCGCCGCCAGTGCCTCCAGCATCGCCCGAATCAGCAGTCGTTTCAGGCGCCCATGGATCACCACCAGCAGCCCCACCAATGTCGTTCTCATCAAAGTCAGAGTCGGCCTCGAACTTCAACTTCTCGCCAGCCTCGCCATCCGGAACGTACTGCTGCAGGAATTCGGGAATTTCCTGATCGGTCTCGAGGAGGGTGCGAGTGAGAACGCTACCCAGAGGTTCGTCTCGCTCGGAGAAGAACGAGGTGGCAACACCGCGATGTCCGATGCGTCCAGTACGCCCTAGTAAACTTGTTAGACTGAAGCGAACCCAAGAGGGACAGAGAGATTTTACCAATGCGGTGAGTGTACTCCTCAATCCCACCGTAGTCCATGGAGGGAAGATCGTAGTTGATGACGTGCATCACGTTGCGAACATCGATGCCACGAGCGGTAACTCCGGTTGCGATCAAAATGGGGGCGTTGCCAGAGCGGAAATTACGCATGGCAGCCTCGCGCTCCTGCTGTGTGCGGTCGCTGTGAATTGAAGTGACTGGTAGTCCCATGTTGAACAGAAAGTCGTCCAGGTTGTCAACTTCTTGGCGGCCGTTGGCAAAGATGATTGTGCGGATCCCTGACATCTCCTCCAAGAGTCTGATCAGAAGATCGCGCTTCTCATGTCTCTCAGCCTGCATGACCATCTGTTTGATATTGCCAGTGGTGCTTCCAGCTCGTCCCACTCGGAAGCGAACGTGAGAAGCTGACAGGTATTCCTTTGCCAAATCACGGGCTCCCTTGGGGAAGGTTGCAGAAAAGAGACCAAACTTGACGTTGCCCTCATCCTGTTCTAAACAAAGATAGTTAGTAAACGACATAGAGAACTTTAAGAGAGTCTTACCTCCTCCGGTCAGGATAACCTCCAGCTCCTCACCCCAGTCTTGTTGGAGCATTTCGTCGGCTTCATCAATGATCATGTGTCTCAAGCGTTTGAGGGTGAGGACTCGTGGGCGCTGGATGAAGTCAACCAGGCGGCCAGGGGTACCGATCAAAACATCGCAGCCTTTGTTGAGAAGAGAGATTTGCTGGCGGACAGGAACACCGCCATACACGACACAAGGGCGAAGCATGGTGCGGTAGCAGAACTTTCGAGCCTCGTTGAAGATCTGCACAGCAAGCTCGCGAGTTGGCACAACAATGAGAACCAGAGGCTCTGCAGTGACCTCGTCCAGCCCCTCTTGGAAAGTGAGGGGGTTAGGGCGAGGGGCGGCAAGCTTCTTTGCTTTTCCCATGAGTCTGCTCAAAATTGGAATGAGGTAGGCAGCAGTCTTTCCGGAACCTAATGAGTTGAGCAAAGAGGACTACGCTGAGATGAGATTGGTCTTACCAGTCTGGGCGATGCCAATCACATCATGTCCTTGAAGTATCGAGGGGATTGTGAACTTTTGGATAGGCGTTGGGTTGTCATATCCACAGAGCTCAACATTCTCAAGCATGACAGGGTGAAGGCCAGCATCGCGGAAAGTGCGAACTGGGTCAATCTTGACGGGCCCCTCTTGCTGGACCTCAATGCTTTCGATTCTGTCAAGGTTAACATAAATTTAGTGTGTTAGACTGTGGAACTTTACCTCGAAAAGTCGAGCCCAGTCTGTTCTTTGCGAGTAGAAGGTTCTCCGAAGAGTTCCAACTCGAGTTCAGGGTACTTGGGGCCAACATCTCCGAACTCGTCCTTCCAATCATAGACGCGAGCATCTGATCCCCATACCTGGTTCGGGTTCTCCGAAGACATAGCAGTGTAATCGATCGACTGCGGCTCAGTCCACTTGGGTTCGGTGGCAGGCCCGTCCCCGGCAGGAGGCCCAGTCGAGAGTCGTTCAGCATTGATCATAGTCTGGGGGGTTGACTGGCTTTTGGCGTCGTCGACGCCCGCAGGAGTCCAAGTGTCAACCATGACAGGCAAGTGATCCAGGCGAGACGTTGGGGCTGTGATATGACTGCGGTTAGTGGACTTGAAGATATAGAGTCAAGGTGACCAGTGCAGTAGAGCCAGGAGTAGGACAAATGACCAGAAGGTACGGTCAAGAAACAGAGTCAAAAATCAACGCGTGAAGAAGTATCCGAGGAGAATAGAGCAAGTATTGTGTCTGCCTAGTCAGAACCCACTGTGCCCCCAAGTGCGCACCAAAGACACTCTGCATGTGAAGGTTGTCTGACCTGGCTGAGGTGTGCTTGTTTCTCAACCTGAGAGAGGTGAGAAGAGATGGATGCGTGAGGGCTTGGAGATAGAAGAGACCTCATCCGAGAGGATGATAACAAGAGACAAATGGCTGTGAGGGAGTGATGCATCCGACGAGATGATGTCGGGGAGGATTTCAAATGTGAAAAGGAGAAAAAGAAGAAGAATAACATACCTTGCCGACGATGTCTCAACTCAAATCAGAGGCCACAACTCCACGTTGCTCCTCAGTTGAAGTTGAGGCAAAAAGGTCAGACTTTTCCGGTGTCTGAACTGTGGTGAAGATGGAAAGGAGAGAGGGAGCGAGGGAGGAAGAACGGAAGGAAGGATTTTTTATACCCACACGCATTGCAGGCTTCCACAGCAGGAACCCGAGTCAACAATGGTGAATGTCCCTTCCTCAACAGCCCTTAGGTACATGCGTTAGGTATAGGTGCCTTATGTTTGCCAGCTGTCACTCGCTACGTTCAGTAAAACCTACCTCTAGTTGGCTGCAGGCAAGTAAACAGGCTGCCGCATTTTGGCAAACACTGGCTGTTGACAGCGCTGAGGGACTCGGTCCCTGGAAATCAAACTCTGTGAATCACGGCTGTCCAAACTCGACGCGACGCGTTTGTGGAAGATGCGAGAATCATGATCGGGCTCTAACGGAAGAGTACCCAGATGAGTGGAAAAGGGCAGAAAGGTAAGGTGCCTTGAGGAACTGAGGAATTAACATCAGTTGATAAGCATTCTTGAAGGAGTAAAGCTAAGTCTGATAGATTATGCTTGAGCACTTCTTCTTCTTTAGGATCTAAGACTTTGACTCTACTTAAGGGAGTAATAACTAACAAACGATGGGGCCGGGGATGGGGACGGAGGAGGGACCCGCCTCAAAATGGATGTAGAACTATTACTATGGAAATCCATCTCTCTTTTAATGTCATTAATCTCATCTCGATACCCATCTCATTTTAGCATCATCTCTTCAATTTAATACCATCCCGTCAAAACCTAACTATATCGTTCATAAAATAAAATAAAAACCCCCACAGCTTGCTGGCAATGTTGTAGACCGAGTCATCCTCATATACCAGATTGTACCATCTTTTGATGTCCCATTTTCACAAAATACTCTTCTACCAACAGCTTGATCAAGGCCTAGCACAAAACATTTAATCTTAAGAACTCAAGAGACCTATAGAAAGGGTAGCACCCTCAAACGAAAAACCAGATCAGTTTCGTATGTCCAGTCATCACTCATTGAGTTTTCGGCCGAGTTGACGAACTGCCGAATACTCGCATGAAAGGGACCTCGCGTGAAAAGGGTCGGTGGATTTGGGTGGACACACGGTGCCTGGGGCATCGTTAAGGGTTCTAAGCTCTAAAGGACTTGCTGTTTACCAGAGGCTGAGGAGATCTTCTGTCTCCATTGCCGTCGCACTCTCATAATCTCCCATTCCTTCTTGCAACACTTTGTCCAGAACGGCAGCAGCTCGTCCAGTTGCACCACCCTCCTTCTTGGCCTGGTCAGCCCCTTTTGACATTCCCTCTAGAAACCTTCGCTCGAAGACCCGCTGCCTGGCCTCTCGGTTCGGATACATCTCGCCTTCCTCGTCTCGGCGAGAACCGTAGAGATTTAGGTACTCAAAGGCGTTTGAGTCCCGGGGAATGCGATATAGGTTGTCCCACTTCTCTGAATCGTCATCGGGTATGGCGGTCTCCGACCGGAGTCCGGCTTCAAGGAACCTGGCGAGTGTGGTAATCTGACGGGCATAAGTTGACGCATCTTTCGCCCGGAGGCCTGCGCGCGAGCCCGAGGACCATCCTGAATTGGGTGAAGAGAGTGCCCAGCCCATCAGGGCGCAGAAACTGTTCAAGGTCTTGACCCATCCACCTGGACAGGTCACCAAATCGTCCTCGGCAACGTCAAGGAGCCATTCCATTACACCGAGAGCATCGTTGCTGATATCTGCTGACAGGTGGGTCATGCCAGCTCGAATAAACATGACGGCCTGTTCCGTGCTATGTCTGACCTCGGATTTGGGAAGAGCTCGAAAAAGCTTCAGTAGTTGGTTTCTCACGGGCGTCGAGCTATCGGAGATCAGTGGTAACAGTTTGGTGAGGATCCCGTGTGTTCCAACTGGATTGACAGGGGGTTCTGATGAGAGTTGACTAGTGAGATATGCGAGTGACTCTCTTCTTTGTTTGTCAGATTTTGAAGAGGCGGCGAGAGAAAGACTGTGTTTGAATTGATGCACGACGTCAGGTGCAGTTATTGAAAGAGATTGATGCGCCATCACAATTGCTGGGGTGGTCAGCACCGGATGATGGTTGAAGGTGTTCTTTCGCCTCACCTTTTGACTTGAAGCTGGTGTCTGTAAAATTGGAAGGCTTGGCCTTGTCCTTACCAACCTTGAACTTCGTTTTCTAGGACATGTTTATGAGTCTCTGTTTAGACGATGGGGCAGGGCATCGGGTGCATACCTGGAAGTCCTTCTGCTTCTCTTTCTTCTTTCTCATGCTGGAACCCATGTTTGCGGCTTAACAACGAAGTGTTTCTGGATTTGGATATCGGTGTAGGATGTACAGAAATTTTGCAGCTTTCACAACAGGATGCTTGCACAGACGTTTGCACACAAAACTCTTTGACAGCGTTTCTAGAAGATTTACCAGATCGGATTTGGGCGGGGCCCCGAAATTTTGGCGGTGTCGCACGGCAGAACTCAGCTCCCCTCGCCCCGCGGCTTGGAGTTGCTGCGCTATCCCCATCACGTTGTTAAGGGATGGTGCTGCCGCGACATTGATAACAAGGACGCTACGCCATTCTTTCCTACTAAATCATCGATCCCCGAGAACGAACATTCCTCCATCCATCTGCAGAGATATCAGGATGGCCGACTCATCCCTTGTACGCAGTACCGACACCATGGGATGAGCCTCTCTAACAAGGGATAGGCGAACGGGCAAGACCCCCTCGAGGAGAAGTTGGGTCGTCTATCGAAGAAGCCCGGCGTCAAGGCCAGCATCGTTATCGATCGGGCGACCGGGGCTATCCTCAAGACCAGTGGAGAAATCGACGCTCTCCAAACGACGAAATCGCGAACCACGTCGACCGCCTCAACCTTTTCGACCGAGACCCCCAAACCAGAGGAGGCCGAATCACAAGGAGTAGAGCAGTTCGCGACAATGGTGTGGAACTTTGTGAACAACGCGGGAGGCTTTGTGCAGGAGCTGGACACTGAGGTGGGTTTCCCTCCACACTTTGCCCAGAGTGGTGTGTGGACCAGGAGTCATGGCTGATGCTCGACAGGACGAGGTGAGGCTTCTTCGGTTACGGACGAGGAAGCAAGAGCTGGTCATCGTTCCGGATCCCAAATACCTGCTTGTGGTGGTGCATGATACACCACCGGCATGAAGCAGACTTTTGACTTTGTCTTACCACTGCTTCAACGCGTCAAAGTCCCGCGCCATGTCAGCTCTAGCTGGGGAAGCATGGATCACCACTAGTCGCCTTGCCGGGACAAGGGAAGACGGACGGGCAGCGGAAAGACGTGATGACGACGGATGACGGGAGGACAGAGAGGACAGGGCTTTATTCGTATATTCGCCATTCAATCATTGGAAAGGCGTTGAGGGAGATACCACAAAGGAATTAACTTGGTCGTGGGCACTGGGCGAGTCTGTTCGAGGCGCACGGGTGCATCGCGCGGCAGCCATGGCGGCAAAGTGGCCTGGATGGGGACAAACAGGAGGCTGGAGTTTGCGCCTCATGATAGTGTGCCCATTACCTGTGGGTACAGGTACAGTACCTATCTTTACCATATCAAGTGCCGTGCCGTGCCACCAGATGCAGCTATCCCCAGGCGGGAGAAGGTTGAGAAGGTTTGTATCTGCACACCGCAAGCTGCCCGCTGCCGCGTGTTTCGAACATTTCCAAGGGACCGAACGGCTGCGAGCGGATGCCGCCGTCGTTTCATATATATTTGAAATGTTGAAGAAGAGCAGGGCTTGTGAAGGCGGAGCAGCAAGAAGGGGGCGTGGTTCTCGTGGTATCCCTTTGAGTGTCGTAAGCCTACACTTCCGTACCAAGCCCCACATGACCCTCGCTAAGGCTGAGGTACATAGAGTGACTTTAAGCACCGGCGAGATCAATACGGCTGTGAAGGGTGCAATGTATCTCTATGTAAATCTGGGAATCGGCGGGACTTCTATCGCCATATAAATTTGGTGGGGTTGAATGTACCTTTCATTTGGTACTCTCTGGTTGGACTAAATCCCCGTTCGCAACCCAAGTGTAGGCTTACGACAGTCAAAGGGATACTGGAAGAAGTGTGGAAGGGGTGGAGCCGGAGCCCCAAGATTAGAATGATTCCCGTGCGGTAGGGATGTTGCCGAACGGGTAAGGGACCATATTTCCTACATGAAGCTACGGAATGCTACTAGGGATACCTGCGAATCCTACGTAAAGAGCAGCGGAAGCAAACAAACCCGCAATTAAGCCAGGCACACTTGGTCGGAACATGTAACCTCAAACACTGAAGATGGGCCATTGTGGACAAACAAAACGCCACAACTACGGGGGTTGATACGGGCGGGAGCAGGTTTGCTTGCGTCCTAGTCTATGCAAGCAACTGTTCAGGACCGGTCCCGAACAGGCTGAGACTTCCGAGACTCCACGAAGTATGTTGAGAAGTCTCCGAATTTAAAGGCCTTGCGTTAATTAACCCGCTGAGTTAGTTCGTAGGGGAAATGGCCCGGCCCTGCCGCGCTGCCGCCGGTTCGCGCCCAGGAACCCGCTAAGACGGTGTTCCGGACGTAAAGTTGAAGTAGAAGGGTGGTGGACACCTGGTGGAGGTTTCGAAACACCCCGGCTGGCTTGGTGATACCGCAGCGGCGCTTTTCTCCCGCTCCCACGGGTGACGGCGGCGGCGCACTCCACGCTTGTACAGTAGGCGCACAGGGCGAGCGCAAGGCCCTGCTGACGGGGGGCTAATTAGCAAGAGGCTGACGAGACCAGCATGGGGTTTGGGATGGGGACGGGGATGGAGACAAAGGGAGGAGGGGCCCGCCTCAGGATGGATATATAAGCCAGAGAAGCAGACACGGCAACGTCGGGGATGCTGCGGAATTCTGGCTCGCTTGCTTGTTGCTTTGTTAGACTCGGAACGAAAAGTGTGTTTCCCTTGGGACTGAAGGGGAAAAAAAAAAGCGCCGAGTAAGTTGGAGAGAAACGGCGAATCGCAGATCCCCGATTTTAGCCCAGGTTCCCGGGTTCCACGAGGCCCTTGATCCTAGATATCCGCACCGCGTGGGGACGTTTGTATGGGAGTACGAGGGCCCCGAAAGCAAACAGGACTGGCCATCTCTTTTTCTCGTTGCGCGGGATTGTGCGCCTCGACGACAACCTGAGACAGCCGAAGGGGAAGGGCTTCCCGATGGCATAGTGTACATGCTGAGCAATGTACGTATGTGGACTGACGGTGGTGTTGGCCGTGCTGGTTGAGTTAACTGCGATGGTGTCCCCCTCCCCTTCTCTTTTATCATTACCGTCGACTGCAACGTTGTCGTTGTTGTTTGCCGTTGTTCGTTGTCATCTTCGCCTCCTTGCCGGTCCCGCTGTTCGTTGCTGTCGGGCCCTTCGTCTCGGATGCGCTGGAACAGACAGAGGAGACCAGAAAACCTCGCCTAACGACCCAATCTCCCCATCCATGCTATCCAGAGCGTCAATTGATTTCTCATGACAAGTGGGAAAAAAGCATCTGACTGACAAGTGGAAAGGAAGGAAATCCCGGAACCTGCCTGACCGACTGATAGACAGACCAACGTCGCTTGACTTGTTCTCTCCGAAGTCGCCGTTCCCACTGGACAGACAACCCGCAAGAGCGCTGGCGCACATCCGCATCCGCGTCCAGAGACGACCTGCGGTACAGACGTCACCCGCTGACGCCGACAATTCGCCGCTGTTACTCCCACTGCCGCTGCCGCGGCTGATGCTGTGCAGCCCGCGGGCCATTTTATCCAGGAGTTAATTGCATTGCGGGATGCCGCTCCTCAAGCCCCGGCCGTCGCTGACGAGACCAAGCGGTCACAAGAAGTCAAAGTCGACGGTCGAGACCACCCAGAAGCCCATCGGCCACAAGAAGTCCTGGTCGACGCTGGGGAATAAGATTGGGCTGGTGTCACCGTCCCCGCGCCAGCTGCAACGGCCAGACGCCACGCTTCTAGAAGAGAACGAACGGGCGGAGGACGAGTGCGACGCTGGCGCCATCGCCGTCGCCGTCGCCAACAGCAGCCGCCACGATGAGGCTGGGCCAGGCGGGGGACTCTTCTCCATGCCAGATTTCCGCCTCCCGGATCTGCTCTCGCGGGCCCGGAGGCGCATCAAGGAGCGTGGTAGTCGCGACAACGTGAACGGTTGTTCGCCAGCATCATCTCCGCCGGGGCCGTTGAGCCCCGAGTACTACAGTGTAAGTAAAGCCAGCCAGCCAGCAAGCAAGCAGGAGACGTGGAAAAGAAGAATAGCCTTGGTCATCGTCACATTTCCTCCCCCTCGCCCCCTTACCCCCTGGTACAGCAGCAGAAGCTGCAGTCTGCAGATGGCTTCTCCCGCCATCAGGCCACTGGGGCTACATCTCAGCCCAGGGCGCGGTGGTGGCCTGTGGTGGCCTGTGGTGGCCTGTGGTGGCCTGTGGGAGCCTGTGGTGAACCTATGACGACCCATGACGACCCATGGTCCGATGGAGTCCCCTCGAGTCGCGTGCTAGGACGATCCCGCTGCCCGTCCACTGCGTCCAGGCTCACCTCAGGTCATGGGCCACCATGCGACGGCCCTGCTGCGGCCCTGCTACGGGCCATGGGCCATGTTACGGGCCATCAAAAGCCGCTGCAGCCAGTTCCAGCTGCGTCTTGGTCTAGCTAGACTGACTACCTTACGTCTGATGCATCGCTCTCCTCGGCGCCCTCCACTCCTCCATCCCATTCGACTCTGCTTCCGATCCGATCCCATTTCATCTCATCCCACTCACTTCCTTCCTCATTCTCGGCTTCAATTGTCCTACCTTTTTATTTACTCTCACCTCTTCTACTCCCGTCAATTGTGCTGATGCGAGTCCTTCTCCCGCCCTTCTAGGTCTCACCCACCCTCCTCCCCCCGCATTCTCCGCCACACCGCGCCGCTCCTGCCGACCGACCTGTCCGCTTCCAGGCCCCACCTCCTCACTCGCCATCACGGCCTCGGCCACTTGCTTCCCCGCGTTCACCACCAGATCCGAACAAGCCCCTCCCTCCTACTCCCCCGACCCCCAGCACGGAGGTGGCCACTCCTACTTCTCCCCCCGCTAAACCTGTCTTGAAGCTGGAGAGAATCATGTCCACTCTTACCGACGGCGAAATTGAGAAGCTCTTCTCCGGCGCCCCCCAGTACTTCGCCCGCAGCGAGGGCCATTGCTCTGGCGCTCCCCATCCCAGCGTCGCCTTTCCCTTTGACGAGGCATTGGAGATTCGCGATCTCACCGACCATGCCCAGGTCGAAGACCGTGCCTGGAGCGGTGTTACTGCCTGGCCCCATCTAAGCCGGGACATCAACCATGATGCCGCTGCCCAGAAACTGGTCGCCGAGTCTCGTCAGGCGCACTTCTTCATCCGATGTCGCGAGCGTCCCAACATGCTGAGCATGCAGGGCCTAGAGAAGGGCTCCATGGGCTACCAGGCCGCCCTTGAGCTCGCCGTTGGCGATTCCCTCGAGGAAGAGCAGTTCGGCTTCGACAGCGTCGGCAAGAAGAACCAGGTCATCGTCGAGGCGAGAGAGCGCATGGTCTCTGTCCTCGGCCATCTGCGCCGCCTTCCTGAGGTTGACATCCTCAACAGACTCAAGCGCAATGGCGAGCTTTATCGAGACAACGACCTCCGAAAGAGGACCTCTGTCTCAACCTACCAGGATCTCTTCCATACTTTCATGCGCCCGTGCAATATCGTGGTCGACAAGCGTGACCACTATAGCCTAACCAATCAAATCAATGCCTTGCTTAAGTGTCTTGGCACCTCCAATGTCTGGTTCGACTTTACGCACGTTGAGTGGAGGATCCGCCTGGGCCAGATCCTATGGGGAGGGCGAGACGGCGACGACCTTGAAGATGCCTCATCCATCCACGATGCTTCCAGTGCCAGCGAGCGCGCTGAAGAAAAGTACTGGCTTCTCATGCAGATTCTGGTCTCGACGGAGCTCCTCATTCGACTAGATGCCGTCACCGAAGGCGAAGAATATGGTGTGGAGTCTTTCCGTCCCATTGACGTTGTTCACTTTGAGAGGGCTGCGACCCGCATGGTCAAGTGGTCACTGCATCTTGCTCGGAGCTGGCTCGACAACATTGACCTGACTATATTTGAGGGAACTCCTCCCAGAGAGGCAAGCCCTCCCCCGGGTTCGGCTGGATGGCTGGGTTCACTCGTCAGCAAAATTACCCTGCGACACCACCATGAGGAGAAGGAGGTCCCTTCCACCATTCGCTATATGATCAAAGGGCGCCATGGCCAGCGTCAGGTAGACGGCCTCACCCACTTCGCCAAGAAGCTGCGTTGGCCTGGGATCGACACATACGAGGCATTGATTTCCGAAAACTTGCGCAACTCAGCTGGATCGCCACCAATCCCGAGTCCAGTTCCCACCCCGAGCTCTCAGGCGAAAGGATCAAAGCGGGAATCGTATTTTGGAGTCTGGGACCGCCCAAAGAGCCCGTATGAAAGGGTTCAACTCCAGCAAAGGAAGCTGGCAGCTGCCCTGCATGCCTCGGGGTGGCTCTCGAAGTCGTACATCTTTGGACTCATGCTCCCTGGTGACGGTCTTCATCACTTCCTGATGGCGACGCTTTTGGAGAATGATCCTGCAGCGATGGAGAAGTTGGGTCCTGTGGCAAACCTCTGTGGAGGCTTCGTATACTCGGGCAAGAGTTTCTGGAGCACGGCATGCATCGTGGGCCGGGTCATTGCCGCAGGAAAGGGATCGGCAGAATGCATGGGATGGGTCTCCAGCGATATTGTGCCTATTGGCAAAACCGATGGTTGGATCAACATCGAGGTTGAGGATGTGCTAGGTAAGTTCCTCAAAGGAGCCCTTGATACACGAACAGAGCACTAACCATGCGTAGGTGACACGGCACACCTTGGAAAGAAAGCTAGACTCTGGGCAAAGAAGCGGATCGAAAAGGAGTCCTCTATTCTTGGAGACGCAGACGAATTCTCTGTTTTCCCAGCCGACTTCATCATTCCCCACGAGAACATTTACTCGACCCCTCCTCCGCTATTGTCCATCAAGCTACGATCCCTAGAACTCGTCGCTCCGCCAAACGCGATTCAAACCACACCGTTTACCAAGCCACAGCAGAGTGGTACGTCGACTCCTAGTACGGCTGTCAAGGATCCCGAACTCCTCTCTTTGCCTGCTACTGTCAACTTTGCCGTCTCTATCGATGACCAGGTTCCAGAGGAGTTTTCCTTCTCACTCTCATACGATGTCAACTTCGTCACGGCCCATCCCTGCGCACCACCACGAGGAGTCAGGTTTTTGAAGTCTCCGACGAGCCCAACAATCCAGCAAATTGATGTCTCCGGGTCCGATTTGCTAGGCAAGAGTGCTCGCCCTGCGCACAGGACAGGTAAGACCACCCATCTCCAGTCTTTAAAGCTCTGGCTAACCTAAGATGTAGGCCATCCTTTACACAAACATTACAACCACACGGTTATGCACGTCTCGGAGCTTCTCAAGAGACAGCACACGCCGCTTTCTGAACTGCTTGCCGTACCAACCACGACTCCCCACCGTCCTTCGCAAAGGAACGGGAGCGAGCGCGTACTTGTCATCGACTGCATCACCAACATGGCGCCAGAGATGCCCTTGTCCCCGACCAGGGAGCGCCTCACCTCAAAGTACAACATCGTCCAGCGTAGGGGCAGCTTCCCAGCCGCGGCGCAGATGCACTTTGAGTCGCGGAAGCGCCAGTTCGGGTCCGACATGGAGATCCTAGTGCGGGCCATCTGCGCCCAGAACGGGTGGAACGCCATCATCAGCCGCCGCAAGCGAGGATGTCTGGCGTGTGCTATTAGGGAGGCGGGAGCGTTGCAGTGGAAGGTCATCATCCGGGTGGAGTAAACGGAAAAGTGAATAATTCTTCAACAACAACAAAACGGGGGGGGGATCCTATTAATCTCTAGGCGTTATTGTGCGGGGTTTTGTGTTCGGAAAGGGCAGGTAATCTGCAGGCTTGAACGGTTCTCCTGGATGGATAAGGGATATGTTATACAACGATGTACAAGGAGATGACAAGAGTCCATGTTTGATACCACTCGACGCCCGAGAGGCTGGCTTCGGAAAGGATAAATTTGTCTGAGTTGTTCAATAAGATCCTCGAAGACTAGTGTAAGCTCTTGAGTACATGACGAGAGCTCTTTGCCTACCTACCTGTCTCGCACCATGCTTGTGCCTTCCCTATATTCTAGATCTTCATGATATTCGAAGAACTTTGCACAGAACACTCGGACTGGTGTCAACTGTGATTAAGTGCCCAGGTCAAGCCTGGGTTAGGCATTATGGTGGCTAATGAAAACGCAGCTGTGGAAGCCCCGGACCCTCCCCTGGACCCTCACAGGCCTTCATCCACGCCTCAACCCAGTACATCACAACCAAGTATTTTTCTTGCCATTCATCGCGCAACTTCTCGTAGGCCTTTAATTCATTCCCAGAGTTCTTGGGTCTAATTCATCATTCAATTGGTCGGGAATCACTTCCATTGCTGTCATTTCGGCAAGCTATCTATATTCACTGCTCAGCAGCTTCTCCTCGCACGACTCTCTAGCACCACAACCACGTCATATTGGACCATTTCTTCCGTAAGTTAGTTGAGTATTGAAGACGTTTCTTATACCCTAATTTTTGGTAATAGATCTGCCCAGTCAGAAAAACCAAGGCGTCGATCTGTGGCTACCCTAAACTGTAGACGTTGAGAGGAGGCAATAAGAGGCCTGAGGCACCAACACGCATTCCACCATGGCGACAGACAACGTACGAGTTAAGTCGGAGAAGTTACAAGAGATCATTGGCCTGAGACATGAAACGGGAAACCCGTTTGCTCAGGTAGACGTCCCACAATACCCCAAGACAACCATTGTTCAACGAACGAAAACCGTCAAGCGCAGCGAGGTGATGGAACAAGGCCGTGAGCTTATCAAGAAACTCTACGACCGCCAGTACAAGGCGGATATCAGCGAGGAGATGAACGCCTGGCTGGACGAACACAAGGTCAAAGTGCTGACCGGGGAAGTCAAGGACCGGGTGTTTGTCTGGGGACTCCAACACGGCAGCAAGATAAAGGCATGGGTCCACCAGGCGCCCGACGACCTCGAGGAGTATACGTATACCTACGAGGAAGAGATTTCCCAGTCGCTCATCGTCAGACGCGACATACTCAACCAACCGCTGCAAGAGATCCGGCTGGTCGCGGCGGAATTGGATGAGGGCTCGCAACGACGGGTAATGCGTCCTGTCCGACGCCTGGAGAATGGGATAGATTGGCTGGATTGGCATGAGCGTCAGCGACACGCGGAGCGGGAGGAAGCGGCAGACGAGCAAAAGAGAGCCCGAGACGACTTTGCCGAAGCCACGGCCAAGCTGACGACCTCGTACGGAGACCTCAAGGCCTCCACCTCCAAGCTGAACGATCTGCTCTTGAAAGCCGACACCTTCCTCTTGGCGGTTCACCCAAAGGACGACGGCCCATCCAAGAAGCGACGAGTTGAGGAGCTTTCGACCAAAGAGGAGAAACCGGAGCAAGCCTCGATCAAGCAAGAGAAGATCGAGCAGCCGTCGGACAAAAAGAACCGAATCATCAAGGATGTGCAGGTCCTGGTGGACACGCTGACGTTCAGACTCCCAATGAACCGCGCAGTGTTTACACAGCTTGAAATGGTTCTCAAGCACCTGGACGTGGATGTCGTGAGCGGGATCGACTACAACCGCGAGAGATGCATTGCACGACGGACGGAGCGGATCAATGCGATTTTGGGCTCGGAAGACGAGACGACGACTTGAGATAAGGCGGTTATTGACACGCAAGCTGGGGAGTCTGGAGGATGTCAATGAGCGGCATTCCACGGCATGGCATGACGATGGGGGATCCGTGTTGTTGCAGGCAAACCAAATCCCCATAGAATTAAAATCTGAAATTTGAGGAGTGAAACGACATGATGTATTGATTGAGTTGAGGGCATTCGGATTGATGTTGACTCGGGTGTGAGTGAGACTTCCCCATTAAGCAGGTCGACCGAGGCCACGCCACGAGCAGCCACAAGCAGTTTAGCGCCTCCCCAGTCCCCACGCCCTCCACTAAGTTACTAACTAATAAAGCACGTAGGCTAATAGATACGTACAGCGACAGCTCGCAGCATCCAAATTGCGACTTCAACCCATCATCCTCAACTCCCAAAGGACAACGAAACCGACCATGGCGCCCAACAAAGACTCTCGACGACCCGACCTGGGTGAGTAAACCTCTCGCTCTCTTCGCTCCGTTCTCTCCGCCGTGTCCACCGAATCTATTCCTCGATGCGCCGATGCGATGCGACGCGACAGAAAGCCACCTTGACTAACCCCCCCTCATCCAGTCATCCCCTACCAGGAACCCAAGGCCAAGAGCGATGCCACGGACTTCTCGTCGACCATGGCCACGACTCTTCCCATGGCCGCCATGTTCACCCGGAACAAGCTTATCGGATGGTACGTCAGCATTGGTCATGGAGGCTAGCAGCACGAGGTGGAAATGGTGTCATCGTGACCCCGAGCTCCGATGGCGACCGTGGCCAACTCCCGACGACGATGCTAATTCGATCCTCCCGACAAACAGGGCCGCTGTCGTCTTCTCCATCCAGAGCTGGCTGGGCGAGAGCGAGGACGCGAAGAAGAACTCCACCACCCCGGGCTACTTCTCCGTCGGCATGGCCAGTACGTTCCTCCGCTTCTGATACATATCGATCTACGACCCGTTGCTGACGCTGCGTCAATTGCAGTCATGTCCCTGGCAATCACCTACCTGCCCATGTTCCTCCCGCCGGTTGGAGGAGCCGCCAAGCCTGCGGCTCTGACATGAGAGATGCTGAGATGAGCATGTCAACAGCGAACGGCCTCTTTTTGGATGTCTAATAAAAGCTTGGAGAGGAACCAAGCCAAACCAAGGAAGGGATAAGGGGTTATGAGTCTTTGCGTCAGCGTCAAGTGGGCAGATCTGGCGTTGGGCTAGAGCGGGAGTGAGGCTTTGCGTACTAATGTACGGATACTGTAATTTACGCCTTGTAATATCACGGATCAATGTCCAGTCCATCACTAAGTTACTAACAGAAGGAAAGTGTCAATTTGGTTCATAGGTGAGGAGACCCGGGGGAGGGGACCCTTGAAACTAAAATCATCCTCCACCTCCATATGCATATCCCACCATACCCTGTTATATCCTGTCCATACCCAAATCCTTTTCATACTCCTAATTTTCCCCATACACTCAATCCTGAAAAAACACCGTCGCTCCGCTGGGCACCTCGATGGATTGAGTACCCATGGTGTCGTTGAGAATCGCTAGAATCTCGCCCGCGAGCGGCATGTAAGGCTGCATCTCATACAGTAACTCGCACGCCTTTCGGTACGTCTCTCCTTGTGAGAAGGAGGTCGAGAGATGAGGCAAGAGGGTCACGACAATGTTCCGGCACGCTTGCAACATCCAGTAGCCCAGACGCATCCCGAACCCGGCGCGATAGTTCCACATGTTTGAAACCATGGATTCGCAGTGCTGGAAGGTCAGGCACAGCGCCGTCTGCCCGCCATCGGGCTCCACGAACGAGAAATGCGCGCAGGGCTCGAGGAGTTTGATGGCAAGCATGTCGTAAAAAAGCCTGGACCTCAGTTAGAAAGCTGGTCGAGCAATAAGGGACAAGCAAGGTATCCGGGCTGGGAAGGGTCGGGACTCACTGAAGGACCATCTTGGGAGGGATCAACCCGCGCTCGTTTCCGAACTGTTCGTGAAGGGCGCTCTTCCGATGTAGAAGCTCGTTGTACAGGGCCTTGCATCTGCCAATGTCGGGCACAATGCTGACGCGGTCGTCCTCGGCGCAGTAAAGAACCCGGTCTGAGAACTCGGCGAATTCACATTCGGCGAGCATGCCCTCCTTCTGATACGACGGCTGAGTTTGGTTCAATCTTGGGTAAGGGCTCCACGCGCTGTTGATCGTGCCATGATACGGCGACGGGTCGCCTTGGTAGGGCTTTGGAAGCACTGGCTTCTTGGTCCACATCGGACTACCGAGGAGGATATGAATCTTGCTATGGCGCAGCGCAGGTGTTAGCTGGAGTGGCAATACACACCGAGGTAAATAAAGGGGTTCATTTGGGAGCTCAACTTACGCATCTAAGCTGTAGAATCCCCAGGCCATGGACGCGAGGGCGTGTTGGACTCGCTCGTCAACCGTCACTCCCTCGGTTGTCTGCGGGACTGGATTGGTGCTGAAGAAGGTGGAAGTGGCGTGGATGTAGAACAAGTGCTCGAGCAGTTCGGATGCTCTCTTCCAGTTACCAGTAGCCTCTTCGTACACCCACGCAAAGGCGATTGCTTGCAGGAGGGGGATGGAGCTTGGCTGATCCTGCACAGCCAGGAGCCGGAACGATTCGTCGGAAAAGACGCGTCCATGGGCCCGGACCGAGTCCTCGGGACTTGTGCTATCGCCGTAATACATCTATCCGCATTGGCACGGGGTCAGCAGCTGGTTTCTTGGTTTTCAGGGGGTTGGGGGTTTGAGATGCGTCACCCACAGTTGCGATTGCCAGCATGGCGTTCACGAGAGCCTCAGAGCAAAAGCCACCGGGAATAGTTGCCCTGGTGTTGGGCACCGGGTTGCCCCTGGTACGAAGGTGCTTCAGGAACAGGTCTCGGTCGATGACCCTCGCAAGTGAGTTGTCCCACGTCCAGAAGAGGGCGAGCAGATGGTTCAGCGTGCCCTCGTCCAAGGGAACCTGGGTCCATTGGGCGAGTGGCAACTCCTCAAGCAGGATTTCCGGAGACCTCCTCACCGCGTGCACTCTGTAAACACCCTCTGAGTCGTCACCTGGCACAGGCTCGGTTCCCTCCATCAGCGGAAACGGCTGGGGGAGACCGGCAAGTCGAGGCGCCTCCTGAGCGGCCTCCCGGTTCAGCACCGCCAGAATCTCAGGGCCCTCGGCGGCCCGAAGCCTCAGTAGCATCTGGATGGCGGTGGGCAGATCCTGCTGGTGGAGCGTGTTCAGGACGGTAGAGGCCTCGTTGTACTGCCCTTCGAGCTCTCTGATGATTGCGTTCGCCGGGTTCTCTGGCGCGCTGTAGATGCACACGGCTCCTACCACCTCGCAAGAGATGCACGTTGGTTGCTGGCCCTTACACTGGAAACCAGAGTTAGTCAACAGGAGCACACCCAAAATGTCCAGCCACACATTCTACTTACTCACCTTCGACTTGCGAGCGCGGCATCCTACACATCGGGATACACGACAAGAATTAGCTTCTCAACCCCACGGGGGTTCTCTAGAACGGAGGGAACTGGGAGCTGTATCCGTACGCAGGCATGCGACAGCGGTGTGCAATCTCTCCTTCAACTTAGGGAGCAACGGTGACAGCTGTTCTTGAGTTTCAGGCTCGACCTCTGCCGCCGGCCTGGGCAAGATGCGTTGCAAGGGCGCGGACGAGACCATCGCGGCTGGTGGCAAAGGGTAGAATTGGATGGGCGGGAGGTAGTTTAGGATATATAAGAGTTGGATGGAGACAAGCGACCGAGACGGCTTAGAGAGATAACTTTATAGGGCTTGCCTGGTCGGTGGCAACTCACTCGACCAGGGGGACATGACGCCTTAAGTAAGGTATGTGCGGATGGCCAGCCTGGTTGGCGGAAAACGCAACGTCAAGGGCTGATCCGTGTTGAGAGGAGAAGAGAAGAGAGAAGAGAGGAGAGGAGAGAGGCAAAGAGAGAAGAGAGAGAGAGAGAGAGAGAGAGAAGGGCCCAGCCAGTCTAGTCGTTCCGCTCAGCCATGTTTGCCTCGTGCATGAGACCTGCGCCGCCGAGCTCATCGTTCAGCCAACCATGCCACCGAGGGTAAGTTGCCTCGCCAGAACATGCAGGGAGCATATGATAAAGACCAACAACGTCCATACCGTGACGGCCGGACTGTAACAAGCAGACGCTCCAAAGGTATGACTACTTGACAAGGTCTGCTTCCGTCGCAGCAAAAATCGCTCTAAGCGGATATCCTTCTCCCACAACCACTTACAAGCCCAACAAGCCCAAGAACCCCCAGCATCTTCGTTCGCATCTCCCCGTAAGTCGTTGCCGTCATCTCGTTGCCCCGAGGCATTCACACACAAAGGCCGACCGCCCCCATACTGTACTGCACTGTACCGTCCTGCCCTCCCTGCACTTTTGATCCGCCCGTTGGATGAGACAGTAGGTCACATTTGCGTCAAGCCTTGTCTCACAATAGGTAGCAGCAGAGCCAGCAATGGGCTCCGGGACGGCCAATCACGGAGACTTCGAAGCCTGCGGAAAGAGGGGGAAGTTGAACACCTCTAAGAGCCCGGCAACCCGGTCATTCGTCGAGGCGACCGGTCGGTGAAGCCCGCAACGTCGCATTTCTGCAAATCCCCGGCTAACACGCCTCCTGCCAATCTTTCCCACGGCCGGTCCTCGCCTCCTTTGTTTGCCCTTTGCCGACCTCTCCGTTCTCGCCACCGAGTTCCCTCTCCGCCTGCTCTTTTCCGATGCCCCCCCCCCAGTGCCCATCGTCGCCCTCGTTGGCCAAAGCCGTTCGGATCCTCCCCGTCGAGAGGTCACATACGTATAAGCACTAATAGAGCCCGCCACCGCATATTGCGCCGCCCGCTATGCCATGCGGCCCTGAGGATGTGACAGCTTTGATAGCCCCTTTGCTTTTATTTCAACTCATACAGGGCACTTTGATTTTGCCTTACCCCAGGTCGTGGTTTGTGAGCCGTGATGACGATCCATCGTTGTCATTATGAGCCTATCCTGTGGCGGTCCTCGGTGAGTGCCCGCCCAACCGGCGAATCAGAGGCCGTCTCCGTCTGAAAGGGCAAAGACATTTAAACCCAAAGCGGAAACAATAGCTGTTGGGTGATTAGTGAACGTCTCGGAATAGGTGCACATGCAACGCTGGTAAGCCCAACCGCATTGTTCTCGATGCAATGGTGACTTCCGTTGTCAAGTTCTGCGGCAGTTGCCTGAGCAAACACCCGCCCGCCCAGTCGTCCGCCTCCCCAGCCGAGTCCGCGCGGAACACTCCCAAAATTAGCTCCCACGGTCGGCAAGCCCTTGCTTTGTTTGCATCGGCGGATGGGTCGCAAGACGGGAGAGAGGCACAGGGAAGGCGGCGAGAGGATATGCTATTCTGTAGGAGCATAATCGCTGATCGAAAACTTATACTGACGCTACAAGCTCGCGTCTCTTTGTCTACCGTTGCCGTCTCATGCTAATCACCGTGCCCTTTTGCTTTTGGGTCAAATGAAAACCAACCTACCCTTTAACGCCGGGAGACAACCCCGTTCTCCCCATGCCACGGAAAAAGAAAAAGAAAAAGAATCCGACCGACCGTTCGCCCAACGCCCTTGTAGACCGAGAAAGCAAATCGCATTACTCATCGTCATCCTGCCGCGGGTATCCCTCTTGAGACCAGATGAGGCCTCACCGCCTCATGCCACTGTAGTCCTGCATGAGGTGCGCCATGTGAACGTTGGTCGCCTTGCCGCCGCGCTTGCCCGCGCGCTTGCGCTGCGTCTTGGGCTTCGTGCCTAGGTTGGCGTTCTTGCGAGGGTCCTCGCTCGTGGGTTTCTGTCCCACACTAACAAGCTTACGGTGCATGTCGTCGGTGCTGGGCAGGGGCACGCGGTGCCACATCACGTGGAACTCGGGCTGGACGCTGTAGTGCAGCGAGGCGTCGTCGATCCAGACGCAGCGCGGCAGGTTGTCCTTCTTGGTGCGCACGACGAGGACTTTGTGCTGACGTTCGAGCGATGAGAGCGTTTCTTCGCAGTCTGGCCAACCGTCCTTGAGGTCCTTGACGGAAACACCCGACGCATCCGTTTTGCGCTGCAGGTGAGCGAGCAGTGATGTAGCGTCCTTGACGCCCGGGATAATCGGGCGGTGCGAGTACATGCCCGTCTGCCATGTCTGCTCGCTGAGGCTGCCGTCGGGTCTCCAGTCGATACGTGGGTGACCTCGAAGGCCGTCGGCCAGCTCGCGCTTGTGCTCCTCGGTATAGCCGCGCAAACTCAGATGGTCGATGATCTCGGTGATGGTCTTGTCCTCGCCCTTCTTCTTGAGGTACTCGACGGCGAAGGTCATCTGTGTCTTGACCTCGGCGCCATAGCCCGTGAGCTGGGGCTGTGAGTAGGGCACGTCGGGCACGGCATCGCGCTTGCGCTTGACGCTCGGCGTGTTCGGATCGGAGGCGGCGGAGGGTGACGGCGAGGGCGGCGCGAGCGACGGCACTGCGAGGGAAGCGGCCTTGGTGGTTACGGCTTTGGTAGAGGTCGGGTTCGAGAGCTTTGCGGCGGCGGAAGCGAGGTTTCCCTTGAAGGAGTTTGCCTGCTTGTCCAGGTACGAAGACATGATGGGCGGGTTGGACTGGCTGATGGATGGCGCTTCGTGGGGTTGACTGGAGGGGAAAAGGGGAGAGGAGAAAGGTGGGAGGTTTGAGGCGGGGGGAGAAACGCGGGCGGCGAAAGGCGAAAGGAGGGACGGCGGACAAAGGAGAGCGAAAGTGATGGTGAGAGTGAGGTGAAGCGAAGTTGAGATTGACGTTGATCCGTGAGCAAGGCGAGGCTGAAGAGCTGCCTACCTAAGTGTGGCGTAGCATGTGGTATGGCATGTGCGTGGCGCCGCAGCTCAACACAATAATACTGGGCCAAGGCGGTCAGCGTTCGCAGCCAAAGTTGGAGGACCTTCAGCCACACAGCCTTGCGGAATAGCAACGTAGTCTCAACTAAACAAAACAGGAACAGGTAGGCTAGCTAATGAACTCTAAAAGTTGCGTCGTGGTCAATCGTTTTTCATCGATTGAAAGTGAGGATATACATCTACTGCCCAAGATTTCCTCCCTCTGGTTGAAAAAAGAAAACCCTCCAGAATCTTCCCATGCAACACCGTGCTCCGTAGCCTTGCCTCACGCAGCAGAAATTGTGCCCCTCGACAAGGATGCTATTTCATCCCTGGGTCTTCGCACCCACCCCAACAAAAAAATCGGGGACTCAATGGGTTTGGAGCCGCCCGCGGAATCATTTCATGTCCAAGGCGGGATCTGTTGCGCGCGCCGTCTAAATTTGCCCGGTCCCAAGGCCAAACTCCTAATTGCAATGTCGGCCAGCATCGGCGGCCGAGCCCACACTAGATTTCCCAGAAAAAAGAACACATTGCGATATGCGATACCAGCCAAGGGGGGGGGGGATCGGTTCATGGCAATGCGCTTCATGCCTGCGGCTGCTGGGACTGAGCGGCGGCTTGCTGCTGGAGGTACTGGTAACCGACGTAGGCAAGGAATCCGCCGACAACGACGACGGCGTAAAGGCCGAGGCTGAGACCACCATCGGACTTGGTGGAAGCCTGAGAGTTGCCGGTGGCAGTGTTCTTGGGGCCAGGGTCGCCGGGCTGGAGGAATGAAGCGTTAACTTTCCGAAGCGGTGCGCAATTGAGCCGCGGGGATGGGGTTTTCTTACCAGTCGCTTCAGCTCACCGACGTAGAGCTTCTCGAGGACCTCTCGGGCCTCGTCGCTGTGGCCAACATCCTCAAAGGCCTCGGTGGAGTCCTGGCCAGCAACGTCCAACATGACCTCCTCACCACCACTGAGAGGACAATGTTAGCGGGAGGCGGGCGCGCGCAAGAGATAAGGGGCGGGAAAGACGCACGGGTGCTCGTCAAGGAACTTGGTGCAATCGTAGACCTTGTCGTGAATCACACAGAACATGTCGTTCTTGGTGTTGTGCTCAGCAACATCCTGGAAGGAATACTCCTTGATCTCGGCCATCTTTGCTGTGTTGGTGGGGGGGGAAGCGGTCTCGGGGACGGTGTACGGAGAGCGTCTGAGAAGGCAGCGACGGGCGCGAGGTTTTAGGAAGCGGGTCGTTTCGTTCCGGGCGAGGAGGAGGCGCGTTGGAGGAGTTGAGGAGAAGAGTCGGCAATGAGAGAAGCAAGTGGAAAGTGGAAGAGGAGGAGGATGGAAACGAGGATGGGATGGGATGGGATAACTTACCTTAGAGAGAGCAATCGAGGCCACGGTGCCGGTCCCCTGTTCGTGGCAGCCACACTACTAGTGGGAGGTACGCAATGATCTGCCAAGTATACCTCGACGGGTACTCGGAGTCTTGCACAGCTCCTCTACTCTAGCGGGAGTCACAGTGCATCCAGCAACCCCGACAGCGGGCAGTAGCGGTTCCGAGGCCCCGGAGTCTAGCACGGCAGTTGGAGTAGCACGGAGGTACCTCCGCAAGTACCTCTCTCACCACGACTCGCTCACTGACGGTACCGCGAAATAGGAAAAGAAGAGGGAAAAAAAAAACCAGAGTCCAACGGGTCCCTCTAGGCTCTTCGTTTCGTCCCCTTCACTCCCCTCCACATGCCCGCCCGCATCCACTGAGCTACCGCGGAGCACCAACCCAGCGCCGAATGAAGCCAAAGGTCAGCACCGAGCGCCGCAGGGCCGCGTTTCGTTTGCTGGCTGCTCCTGGTACGATCGGTTGTCCAAGTTCCGGGCACCCACTCTGTTGAGAGCGGGCCCGGCCAATGGAAGGCCTCGATATTACAGCCCTCGCGCCCTGATTGGCCCGCTGGCGCCTGGTTTTGTGCCCGGGTCCCTTTCAGTAATCTTCTGCCGGCAAGCTTATCGATCCAGGTACGAATACGCCGTGCCGCCCGGGTTTTCCCATCATCCCAGCCCGTCGTCACCGTCATTTCAACCCGAAAGCGACAGCGAGTGCGTCCTCCACAGCACTTATCTCTTTGCTTTTCTATTCCTTCCGTTTCTTCTCTGGTCGGTTTATTTCCGCCCGTTTCTCCTGGCAAACTGAAAATAACACTGTATACTCCGTGTTGCCCTCGGGATATTGATATGCATCGGCCAAGCGTACGGACCTTTTTATTATTATTAACCTTCATCTCCCCTTCATGAATCTCGGTGCATTTTATTATTACGCCGGTTCTGTCCCCTCGGTGCCCCGTGGGCTCCTCCGGTCCCGGCCTAGGAGGGAAAACTCCCTTTTCAGCAATTCCTCGGGCATACAAAGAAACAAAATAACACCTCCGCCGAGCTTCCAGGCAACTATTTCCGGAGACCATGCCGACCGCCGCACCTACGCTCAACACTTCCATCACGGCTGACACACACTCGTCCAGAGGAAGAAGCCTTCCGCCCACTCTCGCCCACTCTCGCAACACTACCCCGCCTCCGAGAAAAGCCACTAGGGCAACCGCCGCAGGGTTCGCGATAGGTGCTGTGCGTTGTGCAAACTGGGGAATGGGGGAACCGATGGGCTCCAACCATCTGTCTCAGTGCCTGCTTCGCTTGTCTTGACCTTGATTTTGTGTCGATTTTCCTCGGAGTGGGAGGCTGGAGCTAAGAGCGTAAGTCTGTTAAGGCGATACTTCGGCCCTGTCCTTCGCAATCCCGATTTCCGGATTCCCGAGGAGGCGTCGTCTTGAGGCGGGGTTCTGGCGCATTGTAGTCGTCCACTTATGCTTTATCTAGGCATGATACACAGGGGGCAGTTCGTGAATAATTCCTAATTGGTTAGCTGGGTCTTTGCACTTCACTCCATCTCTTTATCGGCCATATCTCCGCCGTCCATCATGTGGCTCAACCTTCAGGAACCTTCTACGAGGCTGATGGCTAGCTGTAAAACAGTGCGGTCGTCCTTGTATGTCAACTTCTGGAGCGCCTCCTCGTAGCTAAAGAAGTGCGTGGTGAAATGTTCCTCGCCCGTGACTGACTCAGCCCCGACTGACTCAACCTCGGCGATGAACCACCAGATCAACTTGACGTTCGTCCCGTCTCCTCCAAGCAACCGGGTCGTAAGCATGAATGGCTCTGTCAGGTCAGGATAAGAGAAGAGCGTGCCTGATCGGGCACATCGGACGTCTCCGTCGGGCCCGGGGCGCGAGTAGACATCTGTACGGGGTGCAGATGACATGGATAACCCGTCTCTTTTTATACCTCCCGAAGCGCCGCGGCGCCCCGCGACTCGCCACAGTTCCTCCGGCCCTTGGCGAGCAGCCATTCTCCGGTGGTCTGGTTGCCAGGGCTTGGACTGTACCGAAGCAGACACACCTTGTTCGTGTGCCCCGAGAAGTCAAACAGAATAGCGTCATTACTCTCGACGAATTGCTCCGAGGTGTATTGAGTGCTTGGGAACTTGGAGGTCGCCATCATGTGAATAGCGCCATCTTGTTCCCGGACAGCTTCCGAGCTAGATGAAAACGTTGCTGGTGGCTTGTAATCGACTTGGTGCAGCCAGGACTGGTGTGCGACGGGCAGATGAAGAGCCGGATCCAATTCGGGAAAGTCGAAGAGGGCAGATAAAGAGGGGCATGCAAGTGTCTACGAATAGACTGTCGGACTACGATGGAAGCAAGCTGCTGCGTCTGTCTCTAGGGTATCTACTGACACATCTGATAGCTTAGATTTGCCCAGAACGGCAATCAGACGAGGTCACAGATCCCCACGCTCATGCTGCTGACCAAATGCTCTGTTCATCACGTCCACGTCTCGCTGCTATTCTCTTCATCATTCAAAAGCCATCGTCATGTCGTTCACAGCCGTCGGTTGGTGGGGTTCTACTAGTCTAGATTCTCCCCACATTCGATCGCCGGCTTCGATCTTTATCGCGACTCGGATAACATGTGTGTATCATCCCTGCAACAACTCCCTGCCCGAGGCCCGGGTACATCCCTTTGCGACAGGTGCTGAGTCTGTCTATCGCCTCGAGCTTCCACCTCCAATATCCTGGCCTAGTCGGTAGCTCGTCACACGATCCCACTCAATCTTCTGCCGCGTGACGGGCAGCTGCCGTCTCAACCCCTTGAATGCGCCCTCGCTCAGGTTCACGAAGCCTCGGTTCAGTTCCTCCTGGTACTTTCTCTCAGACGTCGAGATCTCCTTGATGATGCCCGCACCGGTGCCGGAAGGGATCGTAGCAGTGACAGACTTGTTGGTCAACAGTCGCACGTTGCCATCCTCGTAGTAGTGAACGTCGACCTTGAGGGAGCCTACGAGGCTTCCCGACGATGGATCGAAGATGTACAGGGACCGCCAGCGACCGTTCCTGCAACACCAGGTCAGTTATCCGACGATTTGACCCGAGATCGAGCACACGCACCAGAAGTTGTTGGGGCTGTATTTGTTTCCGACAATGACAACAGCAATCTTAGAGTCAGACTCGATGGAATAGGCGCCGTATGCTGCGTTGGCAAAGTGCTCCTGAACGTAGATACCCAGGTTCTTGAGTGTGGATTTTCTATCGCCTGACGTCAACAAATGTCATGGACATATTCCAACGGATATACTCACACCAGGTCTGCCTGTGCACCTTCCAAGACATGGCTTTGCACAGCACTGGCTTTCTGTCGTTCCATTAGCACTTCGATCTCCCGTTGCTGGAATGTCGATTTGTCGGCCTACTTGGGTTGTGTGATCGAAAGCGAAGCTGGAAGAGCTTTCAACATCGTAGTATCGGCCGTCTCCGAGTTCGTTGTGGGAGCTGATGATGACCTGTCCGACGGCTTCAGTACATTATCCCAATCCGCAATCCGCGTTGTTGATCGTCACCCACAGGCTGGCTGCTTCCGGGAAGCTTGACCGTGACGAACTGCTCCTCGTTGTACTTTTTGAAGGCGGGGACGAGGTCGTCGAGGATGTTGCTCGAGGAAAGGGTGAGGGCCTTGATATCTGTCGACGGCGTGTCAATGCACAGGTCCTGCGGACAAGGCGGGATCGGGAGGAAATCGGGCGGTGTTACCTGCGACGACGTCTGCGAGCTGAGGGCGGATGTTAGCTGATGACGGCTGACGTGGAGCTCTCGCAACGGAGGTTCAGGCTGAGGCTGGGCTCGATGCAATGGGTCAAAGTACCTCTCCTGGAGGAGCGCCCTCGACGAAGGCCGAGACGGTCTCAAGCTCCGACATGGTGCGAATAGCCAGCTACGCGGGAATGGCGGGAGAGTAAAGAGGAGGGTTCGTGACGGGCGGAGATGGCGTAGTAAGGGAGTACGAATCGAGGCTCAACAGTGATGCATAAGGTAGTTGCATCAAGTTCAAGCCCGAGACGGCCAGGGGAAACGGAGAGGCGGGGCACAGCAGCTTGGGCGGGCTTGGAGCTGGGAAGAGCCAAAGTGGGGCATCAGTGGTTAGAAGCACCTGAGGATGGTCAAGTGTGTATGCCAACCTCCTACTCATACCTAAAAATCAATAAGAAGCGTATAATGGACTACTTTGTGTTTATAAGTATTTCTCAAATTGGGAGACTTTGATCCTCAGAATTTTGGGCTATTTGTGTAGTTGCCAACCTGGTTGGTCGCTGTAGAACTCAATCTTCAACACCGAGCTGCAACCACCCTCAACGGTTTCGAGCTAACGTATCTTCACAAAAGCAGACAGGTAGATGGGGGAATCCGACAGGTAAATTTGAATGGGCCGTGAACTAAGTAGGTAGGCAATTTTGCATTATCTACAAGTCATCAAAGGTATGCTCCTCTCCCTCTAATAACCGCGGCATCCCAAGGTCCCTATCCGCGAGTAACCCACTTCAAGTTCAATACATACCCAGTTATGCAGGCTTTTAACTTCTCTCCATAGATAGACCCTGTTTTACAGCTCCTCACAGCATCTAGTACTCCAGCACCCGTCTGATATTGTCATAAATTCCTGGGAACAATTGTTAGCAATGCAAATCTACATTCCATGGAACCTGACGTGTACTCACTTGCAACATCCGGCAGATGGAACCTCTCGAATAGCAGCGGGTTGTGAATGCTCCATCCAGCTACACGCGCCACCGGCGCTTCCAGCCGGTTGAAGGTGTCTGGGTCTTCCTGGATAGCAGCCGCGACCTCCGCGCCAACTCCTGCGTTGACCATCGCCTCGTGCACCACCATGACCCGTCCCGTCTTGCGGACGCTCTCAAACACCGTCTTCTTGTCCCAGGGATACACCGTCCGCAGGTCAATGAGCTCAACCGAGATGCCCAGTTCTTGCTCCGCCTGCTTGATGGCGGACATGCAAAGGTACAGCGGCTGGCCGTATGACACAATGGTCACGTCTTTTCCATCCTTGATGACTTCAGCCTTTGACAGCGGTAGCTCGTAAGGTGCCGTGGGGACTTGCTCGACCGCGGCGCGGTAGAGAATCTTGGGCTCTAGGAAAATGCAGGGGTCGTTGCTGCGGATCGCCGCAAGGAGGAGCCCCTTAGCCTGCGCAGGAGATCGCGGCATGATGACCCTGAGTCCCGGGATGTGGGTGAAGAGGCTCTCCGGGGACTGGGAGTGATACAGTCCACCGTGGCCGACACCACCGCACGGCATCCGCACGGTCAGGCCTCCGACACTCCGGCCGCATGCTCCGTCGCGATATCGGAACTTGGCTGCTTCATTCACAAGCTGGTCGAACGCAGGATACACGTAGTCGGCGAATTGGATCTCCGCAATGGGTCGCATGCCCTCGGCTGCAAGCCCGATGCCGAAGCCCATGATGCCCTGCTCAGTGAGAGGCGTGTTGAACACCCTGTCGGCGCCGTGTGTCTCTGCAAGTCTCATCGTGCACCTGAAGACACCTCCAAAGGCCACGTCCTCGCCAAAGATGACAACCGACTCGTCCTCGGAGAGAGCAATGCCCATCGCGTCGTTGATGGCCTGGAAGAGGTTCATCTTCTTGGTGGTCCCATTGCGGACCTCCTCAGGTAGCTCCTTGCTGCTCAGCGCCGTCTGCGAGCTATGCGCCAGGAGAGGCGTTGTGGCATAGTCAATCGGGATATTGAGCCTGGCATTGGGAGGATGTGTCGAGTAGTAACGCGCCAAAGGGAGAGGGAGCCGGACGATAGACGAAGGCGCCAGCGCCCGCTTCAGCTGGTGTAGTGCGCGGTGCTTCATGTCGGCTCTTTAAAGTGTTCACAGCGGTGAATTGAGAAGGGAGATGATGGAGAGGCCGTCGAAGCTTCTGTCAGAGAAGGCATAGCCGCAGCAGTACAACATACCTTACTGTCCAGCTGATGGTCCTCGGCGCTGGTGATGTCAAGCTCGGCTTGTCACGGCCCCCGCGGGGTTGGCGGCAATCATCGCCTCTGCGACCACTGTAAACCGCTGATAAGATCGTTGCCCGGTCGACAACCGACCCACGCCAAGACTCGCAAGCGCTGGCCGAAAGTGGACATTCGTCGCAAAACCGGGCACCAGCGTCGTCACCATGTCGCAGCTCAGACCCTTTTCCACTGCTTCGATGGCTTCTGATCTTTGAGACTTCATTCCAGCGACGCCGTCCCAGCCTGCAAAATGCCCCCCCGAGAATCATCACGGCCGTCGCACGGACACCGACATCGAGACCGAGAACGCGCGCGAAATGGCCACACGTCGAAGAAGACCGGGCACAAGAAGAAGAAGCCGAGGACTCGGAGGCCGGTGTCAGGATCGGAGGACAGCCGAGCCGAGGGAAGCTCAAAAACACTGTCGGCGGGGGCTCTGGCAGAGCTAGAGAGAGCAAATGCGCGAGAGAAGAAGAGAGCGGAACGCGCGAAGCGGCCGAGTCGAGACGAGTACCGAGATCGAGAACCCGAGAGGCCACGGAAACACCGCAAACCAGCAAAACGACGAGTTGTTAGCGGCGCTGTTATGGAGGAGGGGAGAGCATCGGGACTAAGAGGGGGAATCAACAGATGGAGCGACGACAGCCTCGACAAGGACTTTTACGAAAAACAACGCCCAAAAAAGAGCAAAAAGAAACTATGTGAGTTATGGATGCTGTGGTAGCAGCGGAACTATTGCTAACTGGGGCGCTAGGGATCCTCCTCGGATGCAGCGCGGTTCTCGTCATCATCATCATCATTGTGGCAGTGGTCGTCAGCAACAAGAACAAGGGCAAGGACAGCGACGACTCTGACAGCTCGGATTCAGGTTCGTCGTCGGACCTGGATGGAGTGGACCGCAAAGACATACCAGACAAGTGGAAAAACTCGTACCTCGATCCGTGGACCTGGGCATCGACGACCGACTTCAACGTTACCTTTACGGACAAGATGGTCGGGGATTTGCCCATCATGGGTCTGAACACGGAGTGGGACGACTCGGCGCAGGCGAACGAAAACGTGCCCGCACTCAACAAAGCCTGGGGTTCTTACGCAGACAAGCCAGCCCGCGGAGTGTGCCTGGGAGGATGGCTGTCGCTGGAGCCCTTCATCACGCCGTCGCTGTTCAGTTACGACACAAAGCTCGGCGTCGTCGACGAGTGGACGCTGACGGAGCATCTGGGCGCGGATGCGCAGAGTACCCTGGAAGATCACTACGCGTCGTTCGTCACGGAGGACACCTTCAAGGACATCCAAGCCGCCGGGCTCGACCACGTGCGAATCGCCTTTTCGTATTGGGCGGTCCAGGTCTACGACGACGAGCCCTACCTGTTCCGGACGTCGTGGCGGTACCTGCTGCGAGCCATCGAGTGGGCACGCAAGTACGGTCTCCGGGTGAATCTCGACCTTCACGGTATCCCGGGCAGTCAGAACGGGTGGAACCACAGCGGGAAATGGGGGACCATCGGCTGGCTGAACGGGACGGACGGAGCGACCAACGCAAAGCGCGGGTTGGAGATTCACAACCGGCTGTCCAAGTTCTTCGCGCAGGACCGCTACAAGAACATCATCTCGCACTACGGCCTGGCCAACGAGCCGCGGATGACATACCTGTCGACGAGCGAGGTCATCAGCTGGACGGAGTCGGCGTACACGCTGGTGCGCAAGAACGGCGTGGACGCGCTCATCGTCTTCGGCGACGGCTTCATGGGCCTCGACAACTGGCAGGGCAAGATGACGGGGTACGACGACATGGTGCTCGACGTGCACCAGTACGTCATCTTCAACGAGAACCAGATCGACTACACGCACAAGGAGAAGGTCACGTACGCGTGCGACGGGTGGACGGAGCAGGCCGAGTCCAGCATGGACACCAGCACGGGGTTCGGGCCGACCATCTTCGCCGAGTGGTCGCAGGCGGACACGGACTGCGCCAAGTTCCTGACGGGCGTGGGCTGGGGCAGCCGGTGGGAGGGCACGTACGACACGGGCAACAAGAGCACGTCGATCCTGACGCCGCGGTGCCCGGCCAAGAGCGCGCAGTGCTCGTGCGACGAGGCCAACGCGGACCCGGGCGACTGGAGCAAGCAGTACAAGAAGTTCCTGCTGATGTTCGCCGAGGCCCAGATGCACAGCTTCGAGAAGGGCTGGGGCTGGTGGTACTGGACCTGGAAGACGGAGTCGGCGGCCCAGTGGAGCTACGAGGCCGGGCTGAAGGCCGGCGTGCTCCCGGAGAAGGCTTGGGAGCGGGACTTTAACTGCGACACCGACGTGCCGGACTTTGACGGGTTACCGGAGTACTATTAGGGGTAGAAGCTCAAGGGCAGGAAGGACAGAATGGATCTTGTATATGAGAGTGCTTTTTAGGTGTGGTGTTTTTAGCATTTGTTTGTTTGGGTGTTGTTGGTTGCATAGTCCTAGCGATACTAGAAGGCTCGGTCGGTGTCTGTTGTTGCGATGAGTTAAGTTAGATACGATATCCGGAGTATACGACGACAAGATGGATGGAGATGTACAGGGGGGGACTCTTTAGGCATATTAAACCGCGCGTAGGTAGTATATAGAAAGCAAGCACATAGTTGTGTCTAGAGCGTTTGAAAAGATGAATGACAAAACCTCACAAATCCGGAGCTAGTCGCGCGCCGTGCTGACGCAACCTTGACTGATGAAAGCCTCCCATCCGCCGGCACGTCGGATCCGAACATGATGACATCACACCTTGACCAACGACGACATTGATGAATGAAGCTTTTCCAAGTCGTCAATATGCCGTTCCCTCGGCGCCGCCGCCGAGCAGCCGAGTATAATGCCTCCTAAACATCCGCCGTGCCGTGTTAGTTGCCTGCCCCTTTCAGCTTCTTGTCTCTTCGCCACTACGTAACTGCGCATGTTGTCTGCGAAAGCAAGCCCCTCGTTCTATCTGTGCCTTTAATTCCGAGTCAAATCCGCCGCGCTCTTTTGCCAATTGCGCGAAGTCGCGAAGCCAGCAGCTAGACGGACCCCCGTTGGATCTACGATGGCCCTACAACGAAACAAGTTAGTTCTGGACCAATTCATCTAGAAATGGCGGCCGCTTTCCTTTCTGTCCGTCCAATATCCGGGGCTGACCAAGAAGCCCCCCCGGGTTATGGATTGCGTTGCTGGGGATGCCGTAGGCCCGTAGCCCAGAATTCAACGGGGCGGCCACCCACGCTTTGAGAACGAACCGTTGCACCCTGGTGAAGGCGGCGATGAGTAATATTCCGTACGCTCCAAGGAGCTCCACGGAGTTTGAAGACCGAAGTCTTGGTTGGCGTCGAGTCGCAAGGGCGCGCGGGTAGTATTTGAAGTCAACGCCCTGCTGCTTGACCAAATCCTAATTATTCACTCTCTGGCTTTCTTTCCCGTTTATCCTCGTCTCTTCTTCTCAATTCCCTCCCCCAAAGCCATGGATCACGACCCGGAGAAGGCCTCGAGCGACGCCGCCGAGGACTCCAGCACCGTCTTCTCTCCCATCCAGTCCCGCGTCCGGCGCCCGTCCATAGCCGAGTCCCGGAGGACGTCCCTCAGCCGCGCCTGGTCGCAGAACGGGTACGGCTGCCAGGACGCCCAGCTCAGCTCCGACGACCAGGCCGAGACGGCGGCCGTGGAGAGGGACCCCTTCGAGGTCACCTTTGACAATGGCGATGAGGACCCCCTGTGTCCGCGCAGCTTCGGCAAGGTGAAGAAATGGACCATTGTCGTCATTGTGTCGATGGCGAGTTTCTGCGTGTAAGTTAACCAACCCGTCGTTCCATTGGATGTTGTGGTGTGTTAGCACATACACACGCACATGTATATGCATGTACTTGAATATATCTTTGCACCGCCGACTCAAGACAAGGGCCATGATACATGATACATACACAGTCGCTAACGCTATAAACAGCACCGCTGCCAGTTCCATCTATACGTCAACATACGCCCAGATGGAAGCCGAATTTCACAACTCACGCATCGTCTCAACCCTGGGCCTCTCCCTCTTCGTCCTGGGCATCAGCCTCGGCCCCATGTTCCTGAGCCCGCTGAGCGAGTTCTACGGCCGCCGGCCCATCTACCTCGTGTCGTGGTCCATGTATGTCGTCTGGATCATCCCCCAGGCCGTGGCCAAGAACATCGCCACCATGCTCATCTCGCGCTTCCTCGACGGCTTCGCCGGCAGCGCGTTCCTGGCCGTGTCCGGTGGCACCGTGGGCGACCTATTTGCCCGCCAGGAGCTCCAGGCGCCCATGCTCATGTTCTCGCTGGCGCCCTTCGTCGGCCCGTCCATCGGGCCTCTGATAGGCGGCTTCATCAACTACAACGTCGACTGGCGTTGGACATATTATATGCTTCTGATCTGGGCCGTGGCCATCTTGGTCAGCATCGTGTTCCTCGTGCCGGAGACGTATCGTGAGTTGGCTTGCTAGAAACAGAAGAAGGGATGTTTTCACTAACACGGCTCAACGCAGACCCCATCCTGGTCCGTGACAAGGCCAGGAAGATGCGCAAGGAGACGTCCGACGAGCGATGGCAGGCTCCCAACGAAAAGGTGCAGAAGTCGGTCCTCAACGCCATCGGCCACTCGCTGCTGAAACCCTTCCAGCTGCTCATCTTCGAGCCCATGTGCCTCAACCTGTGCATCTTCTCCGCCATCCTGCTCGGCATCCTGTACCTGTTCTTCGGCGCCTTCCCGCTCGTCTTCCACGACGTCTACGGCTTCAATTTGTGGCAGGTCGGCCTCACATTCCTGGGCATCCTCATCGGCATGCTGATGGCCGCCTGTCTGGACCCCGTGTGGTATAACAACCGCGCGCGCCTGATCGCCCGCCTCAGCGCCGCGACCGGCGTTGATGGCGCGAGCGAGCCAGAGTTCCGTCTTCCGCCGGCCATTCTGGGCTCCGTCCTCGTTCCCGCCGGTATCTTCATGTTCGGCTGGTCGTCGTACTCCTGGGTGCATTGGATAGTCCCTGTTATTGGATCCGCCATCTTTGGAGCTGGGTGAGTGCCAATACACTTTACACGCGCGAACCGTCGCAGTATTTCCCATCCCGCGGGAGGCTTGGCCTTCCCATCGCATGTGTCCCCGGTGCCCAAGCCGTCAAAACAAAGCCCCTGAACCAGGCATCGTCCGTCGTACAAGGCTTGACGGATCACCGACTTTGTGTCCCTTGCACACGGACGGCCCAAACTCACGGGCTGAGGTCTCCCAACGCCAGCCCATCTGCACTCGCAGCTTGGTCACGGCTTGGTCACTGCTTGGTCACGACCGCCACAACCCCCCCCCCCCTTCATCTCCCCCAATCTCGTATTCCCTCGCTGCAACGAACCGTCTGTGACTAACCGCTTGGTGTTTCAAAAACAGAACCCTCCTCGTTTTCAGCGGCATCTTTACATTTCTGGTGAGTTCTTCCCACGCACACGCCATCGTCGACCCCTCGTCTGTGTAACCCAGATGGCTGGGAGCATCATGCGCAGGGGGTGACGCCCGTGCCAGAAGGGAGCCAGCGCTGAACTGACACTATCAATAGGTGGATGCGTATCCGCTGTACGCCGCGAGCGCCCTGGCCGCCAATGCATTCGTGCGTTGTTCGTTTGCTGGTGAGTTGGGATCCCTTTCCCTCCCCATCTCCCGTCTTCCATCTCCGTTCCCCTTCTTGTCCCCTTGCGCGTACAGTCTCTTCCATCTCATCCCGTCTCCTTCACCGCCGTAGGCCGCCATACCCCTGGTTCCTGGCCTGCGGTCCTGCACGGCCTGGGGAGCGGCTGCGTTAGGGACATCGGGGTTTTCCTTTGTGCTGAGGACACAGAGGGAGACAATTCGAAATAGGCACATCAGAGCTAACCAAAGATTCCTCAGCCGCATTCCCTCTCTTCGGAACCCAGATGTACGGAAACCTGGGTATCCAATGGGCATCTTCGCTGCTGGCCTTCCTGACCGTAGCTATGATGCCGTTCCCATACCTCTTCTTCCGATACGGCAAGCAGATCAGAGCCAAGAGTCGATTCGCAAAGTCTTGAGCGGGAACGTCGGTGTAGGCCAACTTACGTCCGAGACTACAGATGGAGCCCCTCGTTGTTCGCCCTCACGGCCCGAAGGAGGTTGCGGGCGGCTACGTCTACGTCTGCGTCTGCGTCTACTACACCCGCGCCCGGCCATACCCATGCCCATGTCCTGTCGTCTCCCACCCTTGTGATGTGAGACAGGCTAGGATAAAAGCAAGCCCTCCAGGTCGCCCCGCGCCACCGGATCAGGCACAGCCCCCCCCCCCCCCGGAGCGCGCGGGGGACGGCCGGAGACGACGGCAAGACGCGTCTCACTAGCTAACAGGCCAGATCAATGCGACCAGAACACAACCTTGGTCGAGGTGCGGGCGTGGGTCGCACAGGATATCATCTGCCCTTGTACTGAGGGACGACGTGGGGCCGGATATTGGCGTTATTTGTTGGGGTTTCTTGTCTATATCGACGGGCCCCCTTGTTTAATAATTGTATACGGAGCCCCCAGTTAGAACGGGGAGGGCGTATCTCCGACGGGAAGTGCAGATTGCAGCAAAGCAAACAAGATGCGCGTCATCTGGCACCTGCGGCCATGAGTTGCAGGTTAAAAAAAAGCACAATTTTAAGACATTGTCTTCAGCGAAGAAGCGTAGCGACTTGAGACCCGCAACGGGTGTAGGAGGGCGTGTGGGGGTTTCGAGGCGTGACAGCTCGTTTGATCAGCTTCATCATGAAGATCGCCATCGGCATCGCCATCAGGGATGCGAGTGATGCGCGTGGAGAAACAAACAAAAAAGAGCAGCAGTATGTAGTATAGACGGGGTTCATCAATGCGTGAGCGGAGTCTCGGCAATGCCAAGCCAGCGACGAGGTTAGTTGAGCTGCCGTGTCATAAGCGAAGCCGGGCTAGCCTGGTCTTCTGCAACTCATCGCCCACCTTCCAGGTACATCTCCATGGCGATCTGACACTGTATCTCGCCTGGCCTCGTCTCCGCGGGCAGCGCGGCGAACACGACATCAACCTCCAGACCGCCACTGCATCCGGGCTTGGCCAGCGGAACGGACGATCTGCATGAAGAATCCGGGGAGATGGAGGGGGAGGGAGGGGGAGGGAGAGGCCACTCCTGGGCCGAGGATGGAGGGAGGCGGCGCCCCTTTGGCTGGCAGAAGGAAATATAGCACGGGATGCAATAGCACGAGATGCAATGTTGGGGCGGAGAATATACGCTGCGACATGGACCAGGAAGTTGCCGAGACAAAGTGACGCCGAGGGCAAAACGTCACGCATTGCAAGGAGCCAGTAGCATACGAATACGTATGTCTTGGATACCGGAGGCACTGGAGTCTGTGTCGAGATCCAGCGGTGGTGATGGTGGTGGTGACGTTAGTGGTGCATCTGCGCAAACAGTTCAGTTTCACAACACGAGGGTTACATCCATGCCAGATACTGATGGCCCACGACAGACAGCAGACAGACAGCAGACAGACAGTAGACTAACAACACCCTCAGCAGACGGCAAATCGAAAGCCAGGAGACCCGGGTTGGAGAAGGGCGTGCAAGTAGGTGGGTAGCTTGTACTGCGTGCAAAGGGATTGTCTGGGAACCGCAGAATAATGGAGCCTGTGTTGCGGCAGTATCAGCAGCAGCAGCAAGATAGACTTAGGGCCCTTGTTCAGCCTTCAAGATGGAAAGCAGGGGACTTGAGATGGACATGCGATGCGTAGGCTAGATGAAGCACATCTCAGCCTGGATTCGTCTCGCCGAAACGAGCAATTCGCAACAAGCAAAACAAGCAGGTAACTCGCCAGGCAACTCGCAACAGGCAAACAAGCGCCGTCTCCGAGCAAAGTAAAGGTTGCTTAGAGTCCGAGTTGGCCGAATGCAGTCCCTCGAAGTCTCCAGGTACCACCTAGAGGAAGCATGTCTTGGTTGTCATTGAATTGATGCAGGAGGCTAGGGCCTCGAAGTTCTTCAACACTCCAGCGTCCAGAAACGGACCAACCACAGCGTGGGTGGGAAAACTGCCGTCGACAACGACAAGGGTGCTCCAGAGCCTCTTTGAGACTACTGAAGCGTCAAGCGTCAAGCGTCAAGCTGCCTGCCCCATGGATGGACCATGCCCGTCATGGGTCCTCGGTTATCGCGTCCTGACAGCAGCGCCTTGGCTCTTGGCCCCATCCGCGGATCCATTCTCTTTACCATCAGACCTCTCCAGCTAGAGGGGCTGGCCCAAAGCAGACGGCGACGACGTGTGAATTGTCGACCCAGGAAAGAAAAAGAAAGACAAAGCAGTGGCCAAGGGATCCATGTACAATTTGCTCGCCGTCGCCCGCCACTGTCATGCAGGCCACCGCAGCCGCAGAGCCACCCCCAAACACGAAAGGACGAGATGGAAAGGGCCTGAAAAAGGAAAACACAGAAGCCTCCCGGCGAGGAAAAAGGAACGACGAAACGTGGGGAGAGACGTGTGAAAAAAGGAAAAAGAGGCCACGCGCCGAGTTGTTGACCGGGATCTATGATTGACAGGCTCCGAAGCTGAAGCTGAAGGCGAAATTTCGCAATCCCCACCGTCATCATGTAACTTTTGACTCTCATCTGGCTTTGGATACGGGAAGTGGTGATTGCGAGGCCGTTCCTTCTGCGCGCCAAGGGGCCTGGTGCAATGTCCCAAGCTCCCAAGGGTCCATTTGGGGGTGAGATCAGCTCATTGTGATGCTAATAGTCAGGTAGTTCGGCGACGCGTTAAAGGAAAGCTGCATGACGCCCTCGCAACTCGGTGCGGATGCCTGCTGCGGATGTATGATTGCGATCATCAGGTATAGCATCCAGGTGCAGTAGATGGTATCGGTCGTAGTAGAGAGTAGCCGTACAGGAGCACTTGGTGGACTCTACGAATAGACGGAGACGAATAGCGTGGCGGCACGAAGTAGATGTCCAGATGATAGTGGATGGCGGATGGTGGTGGACGGTGTGGTGGACGCCCGGTGTGGTGGCGGACGGGGGTGGATGATGACGCGAGCCGACGGGAAGCGGCGGGCAGCGAGGACGATGACGGCCTTCCGCCTCCGGGCTGGCCGGGGCCTTCTGGGAAGGTTGTTCGGTTCCCCATACTCCGAGAGGTATTCTTCGTCACTGGCTGATTCCGTGAAGGACCGGGTCTTACGTCCTGGGCAGTATCCGCAACTGATGCGAATCCTGACTCTCACATTGTGCGTTTGTCTCACTTCTGGGCCTTCTCACCCTCTCACACTCCCAGACATTCTGGGTGCCTTCCCGGTGACGTCCCGTTTCCCGTGCCCACGTCTCCGGCTAACCCAGCCGGCTTCTTGATCGGGACACCAGCAAAGTGCCTTGTCGGCCCAAATGGGCAGGCCTGTCTCCCACTGAGCAACCTCTGCGGCGTCTTCTGTCCTTGTCCAGATGGTGCGCATGCGTGTCTCATCGCTTCCAGGGCCGGTGTGGGCAAAACTTGCGGGACTTGGGTTCGGGTACCTTGCGTGCCTCGACGCCGGGCCATGACCGGCTGAGACTGCGGTTGGGTTGGACCTGGCCTTTTCTTAGCAGCAGCCTGGTCTCGTTGGCGATTTTGGCTTAGCAAGCTGGCCTGTCACAACGGTGCTGCAGTCGCACGACACTAGAGCCCCCAGTCAGCAACGGCGCACGAATTACCACCTTTGAAGGGAGGGACAGGCAACAATACATTGGCCTTTTCCCCGACGTGCTTGCCCGATGTGTATCGTCGTATATTCTTCTTCTTTAAGCTACCGGCACAAGCCAATGATGAGGGGGAGGGGGGAGGCTGGCGGCTGTGAACCGCGGTCGTGAGTGTGTGCTTCTTGGTGCAACGGCGCATTTTCCACATCTGAGCTCTGGTCGTTCCCGGATCCATGTTGGAGTGAGCTTGCTCTGGACTCCTGGAGGCCACAACCCGCAACCCCTCCTCCACTTCCCACCGCCCAGGGAGGTTCCGGGTACCTTGAAGGAGATCGATCCACGGCGCAGGCGTAGTGCGTTCGTAGCACAGTAGGCGCAGGCGGCAGGCTACCGGCGGTGACCCCAGGCGGCGGCATGGCGGGGCTGCTCGCTCACTCACTCACTGGCATGTTGGTGTATTCCTTTGCCAGGAAGAGCGCAGAGGATTGCTAGGGTGGAGGAAGTTCGAAGAAGTGGAGGGAGGTGGTTGGGCGGCTCAGCGGACCAGGGCCTAGGCTGGCTGGCTGGCTGGGCATTAGACGGCCTTAGCAAGGTTAACAAGGCTGATCCGTGGTGACCTATGGAGCGTAGAATAGGCACAAAGTACCTGGTACAAGGAGCCGGTCAGCGGGAAGGACCAGCCAATTTACTTAGGTGAGCAACGGAATCACTGATGCTGAGACCCTAAGGGAATCGTTGATCCATCCGTTGGGGAGCTGAAGGCGGGTTAGCGGGGTGGCTTTCATGGTGGCTTCCGTCTGGGCCCAAAACTAACGCCTGGCGGACCTGGCAGTAGCGGGTTACCTCAAATCAAGTCCTGGGTACAATCGCCATCGGCCATCCAATGGATATCGCGCAGTTCCCCCCCGGCGCGGGCCATCAGGTCCACTAGTAAACCCCGCAGTCAAAAAACTTCCAGTTGCTTTGCGTGTGTGTCAGTGAGTTCCCCTAGTGCGCGACTGGCTGCGCGTCCCCGCCTCCGCTGCGCCGTCTTTTCTACTTGTGCTTGTGCTTGTGCTTGAACTTGGCAGGTGTGCGAGGCGTCTGCAGTGTGCCAGCAGCTGTGCTGTGTTGTGCTGTGCTGTGCTGTGCTGTGCTGTGCTGTTGTGTTGTGCCTGTGCCTGTGCTCCGCGCGAATCGCAATCGCAATCGTATCTGGGAGCTGCAGAGTGCTGTTGCTGTTGATTGAACGAGTGTTTGGAGGGGATTAGATGCCCTGTCCTTGTTTTCTGAGTCTTGCTCCAGCCGCCTACTGCCTGTCCGTCTGTCCGTCTGTCTGTCTGTCTGTCCCTGCGGCTTGTCGGTGCTGACGGGATGGAGATGGACATGCAGTCGCGCGGTTGCATGTGCTGTGCATGTGAATGTGTGGGAGTGGAAGTGCGGGTGAAGAGGGTTATTATCCACTGTAGGTGTAGACCTGGACCCTGTGCCATTCCTGCACACCACGGCGGCCCGGGCTGTCTCTTCGTCTGTCTCTTCCTCGTAGGTCCGCCTGAAAGCTCCTCTGACTACTAGTCTCTGTCGCTTTCTTTTTGCTGTGTCTTGATTCCATCCTGACCCATGAATCCATGATACATCACATTCTCATTGGCAATTGTCACGCCTTCAAGGACCCATCTATTCCTGTTTTAGTCCTGATGGCTTTGCCCTGCCCATTTCCGTTACCTATTTCTCCACCTTGGCTCTCTCCATCCCAATTGCCATCATCATAGCACGTACAATTAATTCCTCTCTTACTTTAACCCCCCCCTCCCCCTCCCCTCTTCCTCCTTTTGCTAAAAGTCTACAGCCAACCAGCCAGTTGCCTGCCAGCTTTGCGCCAACCAACCAACCAACCAACCAACCTGGTCCGTCAAGCAAGTTCTTCACCAACCACCAACCACCAAATCCCGAATCCACATCCACATCCACATCCTTTTTTCGACATCCGCACCTCCACACCTCCACACTTCCGCACATCCACACATCCCACCGCCCTGTCGCCTGACCTCCGGACCTCTGACCTCTGACCTCTCTCCGACCTCTACTCTCTGACTCCCGGCCACTGACCGCCGCCGCCTGATTTTGCGAATTGCCTCGCAAGCGCGCATCCTCTCCACACGCGGATATATCCTTCCTCGTCCCCTTCTCTGACTTCCATTCTTCTTCACTCTCTCTCCCGCCAGCTCCGCTCTCCTTCTCCTCCCCCTCCCTCCTCTCCCCTCCTCTTGCGCCGCGCCTGGTTCGCATGCCGCATCTCTGCACAACGCTGCTCTGTCACCATTGTAGCCCGCTGCGACCGCCAACGACGCCGTGTGAGCTGCTATAGTGCGCGTTTGTTACTAAGTTGAGCCCTGAATGCAGCCAACCCTCATGGCCCTCGGGTAGCTGCATTCCTCTCCCCCTCCGTCGTCCACTCTCCACTCTTCGCCCGTGTCGTCGCCTCGTGCCGTCGCCTTGTGTCGCATATCTACGCCCTCTCGTCAAACTCGTCACCGTATCCGCCCACGACGATCTATACCTCGACCATCCCTCGCACGTCGAGTTAAAGCCGCGCCCCCCGCGCTCACCCTCCCCCTCCGGCGATCAACCATTGACTGCTCACACGTTGCACGAGAACGCCTCTGCGCACCTCATCACGGGTCCATTGGGCATATCCGAACACACCCCGTCCAGAATACGAGCTTCTCCGACCAATTTCGGTGCTGCCCAGGTCAAAAAAGGCTTGCCTTCATAATCCCGGCTTCCCACTGCCTTAGACCTTGTTCACAGCCCAACGCTCATCTTCCACGGCAGCCACCCGCATCAGCCGCTCTTGGTCTGCATACATCACGCATAGGCACGCCCAGTCTTTGCTCGACGAAACACTCAGGGAGGCCCTGCGCGCGTTTCCACGCCACCGTGGGCTTTCTTGTGCTTGCGAACAGCGCACATCACGACTTCCATTCGACGACGGTCCTGTCCCTGCTTGGCTGTACCACGGAGGCTTGATTAGGTACGGTTTCGCAAGGTATTGAATGGGGGTGACGGGAGACAGCTATACTGGGGGTCGGAGCCTGCATTTCCGGGACGCTGTGTTACAGACAGAGCCCAGGTTTCTACTAGCTGAGAGGGGGATTCCAGTCAGTCTTCACAGTGGATTGCACCAGTCCCACGGCTTGTATATAAAACTAAGACACCATGCCGCACGAGATGGAGGAGAATGGTGCTGAGGTCTCAGATGTCATGTCTGAGAACGACGACGAGATCGAGCCTTACGAAGAGAAAATGACCGACCAACGCGCAAACGACGGCATCACCGTCATCAAGAAGAAGTATGACCCAAAAGATCCCCTCCGGCCCAGGCGGAAGAAGGCAAGACGAGCCTGCTTTGCTTGTCAAAGGGCCCATCTGACCTGTGGTAAGTTATCCTCTTCTCAGCACGTTGATTGTCTGCATCTCCCCCTGTGACGTTTGACCTACGAGTTCCCGCCGACATAGCAACCTTACAGTTGTTTATTTTACTGTCACTCTCATTTCACTATCCTGTTAGCATGACAGAATCATCTTGGATCCTGATGCTCGCATCATAACAGCTCAATGAAAGGCTGCAAAGCTAATTCTTCGCGGTAGGAGATGAGAGACCCTGCCAGAGGTGTATCAAACGCGGGCTCGCCGATGCTTGCCAGGACGGTGTTCGAAAGAAGGCCAAGTACCTTCACGATGCGCCCCCGGAAGCCTTGCGGCCAGTCCTCGGTCCCAACTACAACCCAACTCCCACACCCACTCGCCCCAGCATCCACCGCCAGAGCTCCAGTCAGTCGGACAATATGTCGACCGCCGGCAGCACCTTCTTCTCTCAAGGAAGTACCGCCTCGTTTCCAGTCTATTCTGCGAGCGGGCAGACGCCGGTTGCGATCCCGGATGGCATCGCCTTCAACACCCAAGCGTCCCCCACGTCATTCCAGGGGCCCCCTCCGCCAAACCCTCAGACTCCAATGGGTAATATAATGCCGGGAAATCCCATGGACTTCAATGCCCTATTCGATCCCAGCAACCCGGCTCTATACAACTTTGATCTCGAGGGTCTCAACTTTGGCAGCCAGTACGCCGGATGGGAATTCGGCATCCTCAACAAGATGGCGCTCGGGGCGGAGACACCCCCAAGAGAGAACTCCATCTCGCAGCCTCCTACGACCGATGCCAATTACGCTGCTATCTTCAGCAATGGCAATGGACCAGCCTATGATCACCCCATGGCTGGCACTGACTTTTCGGGACTGGACCACAACAACCAGTCTATGTATGCCCAGGGTAACCTTCAACATGGGTTGCCCCATGCGTTTGCGATCGCAGCTGGACCAACAAGTCTTCACAGCCCGAGTACGGACACTACTGCGAGCCCCCATTCAGGAGTGGGGATGGATGGGTCGCCCAATCACAACTACGCTGGTATCGCCGGAGTATCGACGCCTGCACCCCGGCAGAGACAGAAGCACTCGAAGACGGGTCCTCAGTCCATCCTAGGCAAGAGGCAGCGAGACTCGTCCTTCATCTATGAGAGCGTCAAGGAACCGTACCCGTACACGGCGGGATTCCACAACATGGTTGCCGTTCTACGCAAGCGTCTCCCGGGCAACAAACTCCTAAAGATCGCCAAAGCCCTCGGCGAGATTCGCCCCTCGTTCATCTCATGCACGAAGGACCTAACTCGCCAAGACCTCATCTTCATGGAGAAGTGCTTCCAGCGAACCTTGGTCGAGTACGATGACTTCCTCCAGCACTGCTGCGCGCCTACCGTCGTCTGCCGTAGATCGGGCGAGGTTGCAGCCGTCAACAAGGAGTTTACCGCGTTGACCGGCTGGACCAAAGATGTGCTCCTGGGCAAGGAGGCGAACCGAAACGTGTATAACCAGCCAGCCAACGGTTCGTCGAGCCAGGACAGTAATTCCCAGGGCGAGATGACGACTCCTCGTCCGCAGAATGCGACGCTGGATACGAGCAACGGCCGCGCCCAGCCCGTGTTCCTCGCGGAGCTGCTGGATGATGACAGTGTTGTGGAGTTTTATCAGGACTTTTCACAGCTGGCATTCGAAGATAGCCGAGGCAAGGTGCAGAGAAGCTGTCGACTGGTCAAGTACCGGACGCAGCAGGGGCCAGAGTCCAAGGAGGCATCCCCGCACAAGAGTGCTCACACGAGCATTCTCAGCAACCGTGTCACCCGAATTGACGGTGAGCATGGCATCTCAAGAATCGAAAAGGACGGCAAGGTGGAATGCACATACTGCTGGACCATCAAGCGGGACGTTTTCGATATTCCCATGATGATTATTATGAATGTAAGTTGGCTCCCTCGTGCATTGAGCGGCTTGGGCACCTCGACTAACAAACATGCCACAGTTTCTACCACGATACTATCCTGACCAAGGGCCCCAGCAACTAGCAGTATAAGATTGCCTGAGGATACTTGTTTGATACGTTCTTTCTCCCTTTACTTTGTGCATGGGAGGCCTTTTCTATGATGATTTGCAACTCTTCTTGACTTTTGGGGGAGGAAGAAGAGAGAGCAGAGCAGAGCATAGCCCCTTGATGGGGAACCAGTCTTGACACATACAAGTCATGTACTACACACGGTTTTAATACCGACGTTATGACGGTTACGGGGTGATAGGTGAAGGAGTGTTTCGCCCAATACGCGCGAAGTGTTAGGAACTGCTGAACGAGAACGAAAAGATGTTGTTTTCTTATTCTTCTAAATTCCGTCTATCCAAAACTCCCATGTTCCGGTTTTTCCCTTGATCCGTAGATTGTCTAACCCTCGTAGCGCCTCACGCCAATCCTTGGGGAGTAGGTTACTTGAGAGGTTAGCTTACTCAAGCGGCCTCACAAGCCACTGGGCATCCAGCTTGCCGTCCACATTAGGGCTGCCTACGACGAGGCCCTTGGCAGGTGCCCAGTTTTCGCGAGCGAGGCTCCCCTTGGCGACGTCACAGTCGAAGTTGATGTCCTCGATGAGGGCGTCGAGGCTCTTGTAGTCCTTCTCCTCGCGGATGAAGCCGAGGATTAGGAGGCGCATGGGGACGTCGTAGAAGTCGGCGGTGAACTTGTGCAGGACGTGGACCTCGGCGCTGCGGACGGTGTTCTTGTAGAAGGGGTTGTAGCCGATGGACATGACCATGGGGAAGATGTGGAAGGCGGCGTCGCGGGCGGCGGGGCGGTCGGGGTGGGCGGGCGGCAGGGCGAGCGAGGCGTAGCCGAAGTAGACGCCCGAGGGGATGGCGGCGATCCAGGGCGTGAGGGCGTCGTCGACGGGGAGGTTTGCGGTGGGGATGCCGAGCTGGTGGTTGGGTTTTCTTGCGTGAGCGAGCGGTCCTTCTTGCGGGCGTCACCGAAGGCGGCGCGTTGCATGTGATGATGGGTCACGCACCTCCTTTGATCCTCGCCCAAAGCCCGAGATTACCTTGCCCTCCATCTGGTACGGGTAGGGCGTCTCGGGGCCGGCGTCGGGGCCGACGATGGACGGGCGGGAAGACATGATGTCTTGTGATGGGAGGACCGATAAGTAGCAACGTTAGATCTCCTCGATAGCTAGATGGTGCCCTTTCCAATAGGACGAAGCTAGATTGAAAAATGATATCCCCCGGCGTAGCAATGCGTCACGTTGTTGTGAAGAAGAGAGGAAGCTTCGCGCAATAGGCAGACGGGTTGGCGGCTTATGTGATGACTAGTTATCGGAGGGGCATCGGGATGACAATTCATGAGTGGAGGGATGAGGGACGGATGGTGGGGTAATAAGACAGAGCGCGGGGCACACAACATGCCGAAGTGCGAGGTCCGGAGACGTAATTTGTTGCGTGCTTACTACGACTAGTTTGTTGTTATTCGGCTTCTACCTAACAAGGTAATTACCTATAAACTATCGTGTGCAACTATTACGAGGTTACTTCAACTTGGCATCTTCCTCCTGGGGTCAGGTGAAATAGTTGGACTCGAATAACTGAAAGGCTCACTCATGACATCATCGTTGGTGAAAACAGTACTAATACCATGAACTGTTAAGTTACATCAGGTATACGGTATCTCAATCTGACCCTCAATTCCAGCTTACTCTCATAGAGAAAATTCCTCACACCTCACTCCAACCTGAACCTCGCACATTAATCCACCAATTCAGTGTCCTCGGTTCAGAGGGAACCACCCACTGTCCATCCTATCCTGTCCCGTTCCGTCCCACTTGACGCATCTTCGCGCATCGCCCCGCGGTCCAGGCAATATGTTCCGGTCACGGCAGCCTCCGGCGCAGGCCACCATTGTCCTGCTTAAAACCGGAGGGTGTTTGGAAAGAATCCTGTAAGGATGCGTCGGATTCAGCGAATGTCGTTGCGAAACACACAAAGCTTCGAGACAAACAAAAAAGAATGATACCATTTTGTCAGACACGATGGTAGAAGCTGCACCTCTGGTCCTTCAACTTCAGACGCAACAAAGGCAAGGAAAAAGGAAACCACACATGTTTGATCCAGATCAAGACCATGACATTAATCATCAGAAACAAGACAACTCGTTAACCAGTTCAACGGCACTCCGTCGTCTCAAGAGGTTCCTCCTATAAGCCTTCACTGAAGCCCGGCCTGGGCCACTTCAGGGGCAACGGGAGGGGCAACAGCGTCCTTGCCAGGCCACTCGGTCTGGCCCAGCTTGATAATGTCATCCGCGGTGATGACCCAGTACTTGCTGGGCGCCTTGCCCTCGTCCGCCAGCTGGGCAGCCCGGATGGCCGCCTTCGCAATCACCTCAGCGTCCTGTCCAAGTTTGTTCTTCAAGCCGGCGCTGACGGTGCCCAGCAGATTGATGGCTGTTTTGGTGTAACCCTCGATAGCACGGCTCTCCTCTCGCTGGCCGATGATCAGCCCAGGCTTCAGGATGATGGCGTGCTCGAACTCCAGCTCCCGGATGGCGTCCTCGACGCCGTTCTTCATCCTAGCGTAAGGCGACCTGCTGGCGAACCAGCTGCGTGTCCCGCCGCTGGACACGAAGACGTAAGACCGAGCGCCGGCCTCCTTCGCCGCCTTAGCCAGCTCGATGTTGAGGTCGTGGTCGATCTTCCATTGGTTGGCGATGCTGCCAGCGGCTGCGGCCGTGGTGCCGAGCGCGGAGAAGACGACGGCGGGCGTGGGCTTCAGGTCGGCGAGGGCAGCAGCCCACTTGGTGGTGTCAGCGTCGACGAGGGCGTTGAGGCGCGCCGAGGCGGCTTTGGGGGCGCGGCGGGTGATGGTGTTGACGGCGTTGTAGGTGTCGAGGGCGAGGAGCGTGGAGAGGATGTTGGAGCCGACGAGGCCGGTGGAGCCGATGACGGCAGCCGAGGAAGTGGCCATTGTGAGGGTGATGATGTCAGTCGATAAGAGGGTAACTAGAGTCGATTTCGTCGTTGATCGAGTTAGGGAGGAAGCTTCGGATTTCGTCAAGGGTTTGCTTGATGGCAGGGGGTATCAAGAGTTCAGGTAACGAGATGGTTAAAGGAAGAGGCAACCTGGATGGGATTGAGTGTTAAAAACGGAATCAGGCTGGCAAGGAGTTAGGATTTAGGAGCCCTCGTGCATCCGGAGGCGTCAAGGGAGCGGAGCGGACTTTGCGGGCGCACTGGTCACACTGTGGTGACGCCATTCTGGGGGACACTGAGGGCCTGAGGGCCTGAGGTCACTACACAATCGGGTGGGGCTAGCGCTGTATCTGAATTCAATTGAAGACGTGAATCGTAGCATTCAAGTGACGATACAGATTGAAGATTTGAACACTTATTTTGGTAAAATGCACAGCGGCTGTATACTGCTTGTAAGCGATCGTAGGCTAATTGACAGTCAGCGATTGAGTGCTGACGCTGACGGACTTATTTCTATTTCTGTCAGCCAAGGTACCATCCACTGCAACTGTTTGTGTATTCGTTCAACCGACCAGCCAATGCATTGCAGAGATTCAATGTGAATAATTTGGCACTATTGTTTCAAGTAGGGCGACCAACCGAGGAAGAAGAGAAAACAAATCGTAGAGCATAGAGCTGTATCTCGTCCAACTTGGTTGATGTTGGCATGCTGGATGCGACTCTGCAAGAAGTAATCAAGTAACCCTGCTCAAGAAACAGCACAATAAACCGGGTGGATATTTACCCGAAACTATTTGTCTCTAAATGCCTGAAAACACCAAACACTTCCCGACTCATTCGTAATTAAGCCGACCTTGAACCGCAACCTTGGCACACCCGGCAGCTATGGCTCCCAGGCTAACGTTGCGATTTCAATCCCCACTTCGGACGCTATCTACACAATTGCAAACCCGCTTCTACAAGCGCAGAACATTCCATGATGGGAAGGCTGACTTCATCACGCTCAATGCGAACGGATCTCTCTGCACACGCAAGTTCGATGTCTTCCTCGGGGATCCTCATGAAGCGTATGTTATAATGGATACGGATGTAGGCTTCGTCTTGAAATCTGCAGTAACCGAGCAGGTTGCATCGCCTCCCGCTACCGACACCGGAAAGCTTCCTGTGACCTTTTACCACGACAGTAAATGACTCCCTGCTTAATGTCCTTCCTTGTCTACTTTTGCCAAAGGTCGAGTGATACTCTTGTAGTAATTCCCCAGGTTCTCCGAAGTCTATTGGCTCGTGGCGGTCAGCACATGGGCATTCGCAGGACCTTCGTCGAGCTCCGGATCATTCTTCCCCGTCGGTTCTGTCTGTAGCTGGTACCCGTTGGTCTTGAAGAACATGTCCGCTGCTATCAGAGAAGCGACTTCGGTGTGCGTGCGAATGACGGGACATCTGCAAGTGTTGATGGACCAGGGTGTCAGCAGTTACATTGGCTCTCCCGCTCCACGCCTGATTTGTAAGGCATTAAGAGTGGCCGCTCATGTCTCAAGGGACATATGCTGTTCCCTTATTCCAGATAGTTATATATAATGACTACAGCCGTGTTTCCGTTACGAAGATTAAGCGAACGGCGACCGGCGTTGTAAGGCTGTCAGTTGGGTATTCTACGAGAACGACCCGAGGCAATAACGAAAGTGTCAGTAAAATGATAGAGAAGTGGTTGAGGCAGCAACTACAGTGGGAGCTCTTTAAGAGAGTTAAGACATAAAGTAGACAAGAAAGGTAAAATAGGAGCGCGGAAACAGGCAACCCAACGTAGAAGCAGCAAAGGAACACATACTAAGGCACATGCGACTCGTGTGACTAACAAAAAAGAAATCACCAGCTTCCTAAATCTTCGGTCTGGCCTGTTTCACTCAAGTCACGATGTTCGCAGGAAACTTTGCGGTGTGGATGAGGCAGGGAGGGTCAATGATGATGGAACTGCAACACCAGGTCTGACCAACTTATCTCTCTTCGGCATCACCCGTGGTCTAGTTCAGATTCCACTCATACTAAGCTAATTGGTTTTGATTTTAGTGCAACAAAAACGAGCGTGGGGGACACCAATCAACGTAACTATAGAGTAGCATTTAGTGAGAACATTATGAGAAACTGAAATAGGCCTTCGTCGGTTAACACGGCTTTTCACTGGGTTTGGCTTTCAACTGCGCATCAATCCGCGGTAACCCCTCTTGGACTAACAACTGTGATGAGTTGTCTTCGCTCATCTCGGTCAGAAGTCTGGAATTCTCGTGGTGAATATACGTTTCCAGGGTCGTTAGGTTGATGCACTTCTCTTGAAGAAGCCTCAAGCTCTGCAAGCCATCGTCCCCAATCCTGACCTCCCGGGTTGCGTCCTCTCTGTGACGCCTTTCCCGATCGCGAGTCCGACATGGGATGATGTCGAAACGCTTGAGAAGGCGCGCGCAGGGATATCAGGTCGTCTGGGTGGTGTTGGAATGATTTTTACTCGGGTTACATCGCGTTTATTTTCCACGTACCAATCGCGAAGAGTCTGGGAGCGGCGTAGCAAAGTATAGAACGATTCGTAGTCAGCCCAGTCGCTCTTTCCAGCTAGAGTTCCAGGCGGTGTTTAGTGAAGTGGGCGGGCGGAGTTGCGTGATCTGCGACCTTGATGGAATCCTGTGCGGGGGGCTTGTCGATTGACTCGATTTCGTCGTAGATGCCGCAATCTTTTTGACGATAGTATTCACTCATCTCAAAGTGTCCAAGAACTTGCAACCAAATAAGTGCGGTATCCTCCCAGATCTCGACCAAGATTTTACAGCCGATCGCTCGACTGTTGGTGATGAGTCCATGAAGAGTAGTGTTGCTCTTTGGACCTTTAGAATGCAGCATACCGCCAGGTGGCCGGGGAAGACATTGACGCTGCTATTCTCAAAGGCAAGAACATCGTGCAGCTTTTCAGAGAATTCAAAGAGATTAACATGGAGGAGAGTGAGGAGTTTACCTTTCTAAGGGTGTAAGATACTTGCAACCTACACAAGTGCCGCTCGAGAGATTTAAGCTAGATATAAACCTGGTAACTCTACTGACGAGCCTTGAACCAATTGTAATACCGATTTTTGGTGTGTGACAACTGTAACCTTGGTTCATACAAAAGTTTCTCTCTGAATTTACTATGTGAGAAGAAAAACTGAACCATAACTAAGTTACCTAGATTGCTATAAACTTTGCAGCTACCGAGCTCGAGTTCGCAAACTAGCCCGCAGAAACACTGGAACAAATTTCCCACATCGGTGTCTGTGACACGCCTGGCCAGAAAGCAGAAAGGACAATCGCAAGGCGAACAATATTTTTTGAATTTCGCAAAGCCTTTCTCACATTTTGCAAACACTCGTCTCAGTGTATCAAAACCACAAGGTTTTACAGAGCTTAATCCAAGATTCTCACCAACAAAAGATCTGAATTAGTAATGAAACTGGTCTGCAGATCGGCCGTTTGCCAAACATCGTGCAAGACTTCTTGAGGCACGCTGACACTCTTCGAAAGCTTGCACAAAAGGCGACCAAGGAGACTGTTGAAGATCTCAAAGCCGTTCACTACAGCCATAGAAGTAAGGCTTTATTACTCTAATAAAATCTTTAAAAATAAAATCTATCTACGAATCAAGTTATATTCCTAACTCTAATACTAGCCTTAAATATCATCCTGAGGTATTACTTTAGGTAGTTAGGGTTAGCCAAATAGTAGAGAAATACTAATAGATTGAAGTAGCGCTTACGCCGCTGTACCAACTCTACTGTTTCAATTCTGCTCGTCTATTTCGACCGTTATGACTTTAATGGTGCTGTACGAACCCTGCCAGATAACCTCTATCTGCCTGCATGAACTGAGCTTTTACTCACGACTTTATGTTACAAACAAGCTTTTCAAAGTACTCTCATTCTACACAGGTACCTAGCCGGTTATCTCCGAAAACATACTATCACCCCGGTTGGGTACTTGCATAAGGTGTAAGCCTTACTGCCCCAACAAACCCTCTACCGACCAGCTGGAAAAGCTGGATCTTAGAAAAGGCTAATGACCCATGGGATAAGAGCCCAAAGACTCTGCGCGTTACGGGCTCCTTCCGATCCAATCGCCCATCCAAACCACACAGCATAGCAACGACCGTACGACACGATGACGATACACAGTAAGGTACTACACCCAGCACTCAAAATCCTAATAACTTAAACACAGTGAGGTTTCCCAGTAGATGGTTCACATCAATGTCAAAGCTTGAGCCTAATCTTGCAACCCGTCTGGATACCTCCCTCCCACCTTGAGATCCAATTCATGAAAACCTTATCCTGAACCACAGTATATATAGCTGACCTTCTCTCGTCAAGTTAGGCCAGCCTTCTTCCCTCTTTCCTAACACAACACAACACACAACACACAACACCAAACAACAAACAACACAATGCAAGTCGCAATCGCCTGTCTTTTTTTGCAGCCAGGAGGCAAGAAGCGCAGCTGCCAGATCCTATTAGAGGATGGAATTCGGCCGAAATCACGTTAAAATAACCACGAAACGAGTCAGGAAGCGCGAGTGGCATCGCACTAGACCATGCCGCTGTCATTTTGGCAGTGTGCTGGTCTGGCCCGGTCCGCGGGTCTGTAGGTCAGGCGCTGTTTCTGGATTCCATCATCTTGGATCCAAGAAAAGCGCACCTTGTCCGGATCTAGTAACCAGCATCAAATTACTTGCTGGCGAAACTAAAGCAGCCCCATTGTCGAGTTTTTTTAACATCATGCTCGACAAAAAAAGATGCCACTTCATCAATCGATCAACCATCGCTACGGTCAACTGAACGACAACTTCCCGACGACTTTGAAATCCAGATACAACCCGAGACGTCTCCTACATTGCTGAGTCGTGCCGTATAATGGCGACTCCTCCTGCAATTCTGTTCCCCGATTCCTCTCCGATCTGCAGTTTCAATGCCCCCGTTCTATATCGCTGTTGGTTTGATCTGACGCCAGCCCCGCTGTCTCAACTCTGCTGTTCTATTTCGACTATACGACTTCAACGACTCTGGACGAACCCTGCTAGATAACCTCTGCCTCGTGAGTACAAACTCTATCCATACAGCCACTTTGTGTGAGAAACAAGGTTTTCCAGGTACTCTAATACTAACTACACAGGTACCAGCCAGTTGTCTCCGAAATCATATCAACCCGGTCGTGCACTCATCATTTCGAAACGCCAAAGCCACTTCGATCAACGTTACCCAAGCGCGAACATCGTATTCCATCTTCAAAGATAATGATGGTCACCAATACCAGTACTCGTCACCATGTCGCCTTCTAAAAGCAAGAAAACAGCCTCGCAGCCAATGGAGCCTCGCAAGTCCGAATCAACTGTGCCCGGGTACACAACTCCTCTTCTCAAGCGGGAGATTCCGAATCCACCGCCTTCAACAATTCGCTCATGGGGTATCAGGGTACAGCAACGTATCTCTAGGTTCTCCCTAGCCAGTGGTATCATTCGTTCCCGGTTCAAAGATACAAGCCGACCTAGCTTGGACACAACGAGAAGGGACAAAGACAAGGCCATTCATGGGGAAGAAAATGCCTCCAAGCTCCTTCAGCTCCCAGAGGAGCTACTCCTTGAAATCATGGGTCATCTTCCTGCAAGTTCTCTTTACTTCCTGCGCCAAACCTGCCATAAGATGCGTCGAATCTCCGCGGATTGCAACTTCGATACCTTTAATCGCCAGTTTGTCGGTCCTACGAAAAGGAACCTAGCCGTCGGCGGAGCCAGCTACAAGCAAGCAGGGATAATTCGAGATGTTCTAGCTCGAAGATACCACTGCGGTGACTGTACTCGCCTCCGTGACACCGGCGAGGCCGAGTTTATCTGTCCCCGTGTCAGTGCCTCGCCATTCAATAGAGAGTCAAGGACAATAACACTGGGGGCTTCCCGAAGCCTCTACCTACTGCAGCTGGTTCTCAGCTTCGATAGCCTATGGGATGGGGTAAGCCCAGCAAGCCCCGAGTTCCTGTCCAGCCTCAAGTACGACTCCTACAACAGGTCTATCGGTCACGAAACAGGCAATCCCGTCTTCGACGCAAGCACGCGGCACGTGTTGCGGTGTGACAATGCTGGGTGTGCGACTGGGGCGGAGCCTCGATGGCTGAGGATGGCCAAAACGGTTTTGCACGAAACCAGGACGGCGAATACCTACAGACCATGGAGGGCATGGTGTCTTTTCGGAATGCAAACGGTGGGCGAGAAGGTAAAGACAGGCTTGGGATCCTAGAGATTTGTTTGCCAAACCTGGTTTCGATTCTTTTGTGAGAGTGGTACGATTCTAGCTTAAGAAGGAGGAAATATGGACAACCATTCCCTAAAGACTGATGTATTGCATCACTGGCACATGCGCTGGAAGAGTTTGGCGATTTTCTCGAGAAATCAGCGTCTGTCGAAGCTAGCTCATGCTGGGACGGCACGTTGCCCGCATCGTAAAAAAGATTATCGTCTATTTTCTCCGAGGTCCTTGCAGTATGTTTAATCCTAAACGTTTTATCCTTATTCTATTTTTTGCGTAACCCATAATAGTTGCACGCTCTCCGCCCTCGTGCGACCGTCAGCCGTTGAGCCGCGACATCTCGTCTCTGCCTGGCTGGGGCTGACCTGGGCAACCAACCCCCACCTCGTAGCAAACAAGCTCACGACTCTTCTCCTCCGCAATCTCAACATCCGCCTTGATAATACAATCGCCTGGAGATCCGCGTCGTCAACCACTTGCAAGTCGCAAACGCTTCTCTTCTCACAATGGCGACCCAGTACGAAGGTAAGCAACACTGGTTCTCCCCTCCCCTCGCTACCCCGCCGCCGCCGCCGCCGCCGCCGCCGATATCCAAGGTCCAAACTCCAAAGAACGACATCTACCCAGTCTAACGTACGTCACTCTCGCAGTCGAGCACAATGTCGAATTCTCCGAACCTCGCCGCTCCGGCCGCCGCGTCGACATGGCCTCCTTCTTCTCCCTCCTCAACCAGCTGAGCGAGCCCTCGGGCGACCAGACGCCGCAGCACAACCCGCACGCCACGCCCACGCCCGTCGACACGGCCGCGCTCTTCCGCCTGCTGCAGGACCAGCTGCAGACACTGCACACCACCGCGCCCAGCGCCGACAACCGCGAGTTCCTCGAGAGCCTCATCGCCTCCATCGAGGACGACATCCACGACCCGCCCACACGCCTGCGCGGCGTCAGCCAGGAGTTCGTCGACGCCCTCGACCGCGTGAACCGCAAGACCCTCCACCAGGACGACGACTGCGCCATCTGCAAGGTGCCCTACCTCGAGGACGAGTACTGCCTCGTCGTCGAGCTGCCGTGCAAGGGCGGCCACCAGTTCGACCTGGAGTGCGTGGGGCCGTGGCTGCGCAGCAAGGGCACCTGTCCCATGTGTCGCGAGGAGATGGGGCGCAAGAAGGAGGTGCCCGTTGTCGAAGACGACGAGGAGGAGGACCAGGACATGATGTATGCCTGAGCGAGGAGTTCGGGGGTGGAAAAGAGGCGCGGTATTTGCATGGCTTCGGCGTCTTGGAGTTCTAGCGGTGGCGGTGGGCGTTTTGTGCATGGCTTCGGCGGCGAACTTAGTCGCCTCGCCCTATCTCGATAGATCTGAATGAAGAGACGATCCTAGACTAGATCGGTTTCATTGTTCAACTCTTGTTGTAGCTTGATGTTCTCAGCTTCCTCTGCTGCTTCTATTAGCGGTACATGGTCGTGTCTCTTATTGCAATATTGTAGAGACGGCACTCTGATATCGACGGGCATGCTGTGTGGGTCGGTAACACCAAGAAATGCATCACGAAAGTAATGGCTTTGCTTCCCATCAAACATTTGCCTTTTTGGATACCTAGGATATTTGCTTCAAACAGTTTCTATTGATCTCTCTTTATCCAGCATCTTCCCTGTTCCCAAGCTTCCCTCCTTCGAGATACTCCCCTCCTGCTTGACCATTCTTCTTCACTTCGTCCCCAACACTCTTCATTCCGCCGGACTAAATGGTATAACTACTTGTTACCTCTGCCCGCCTTGGGGTATTCTCTACTGTTCCGCTTCCTTATTTGCCTCATAGTCAAATGGTCCGAGGGTATGATTCAAAACCTGCGACATGGCAAGGTCTGAGACAAGGCGATCGGACACCACCAGATTCAGCATCATCCGAGGCGAGCCCCGAGAAACACTCCACAAGAAAATTCATGGCGTGTATGTTTGGTTCAAAGGGTGGTAATGGAGCGGATCACACGAACGCCAAACATTGGCATCACTACAAGGCCCGAGGCCATGGGCTCCGCTAGTCCACCAGCACATAGAGTGCAATCGCAGTGACTTAAAACGGTATAAGTAACCTATAGAGACCCAGTTTGAGAAATCATTGTATTTCCGTTTTCAGCTATTCCAGCAAAATGGGCTATCCTGAACTTGTTCTCGATGCACTCGTCGCCAACTTCGTCACTTTGAGACTAACACGAATTCCTTTGGTACTAGGACGCGACAGGCAAGGCCAGATAACACAGCATTCCAGTAGGGTTTGAAACAGAACCAACAGCAGAGACACGGCTTGTCATTATGTCTCGTAGGTAACGAAGTACTGAGGTGGTATGCGGGTTCTACCCGTGCTACGGACCACTTGACTGGCCGTGTTCCAGTCTTGGACGCTTTAGAGAAACGGACCCGAAGTGCCTTGTCTTGCCATCGGCCCAGCCAGGTTACACAGAAAAGCCGAGCAGAGTCCCACCTACTCTGTAGCCCTTGGTTGCTTGACTCTCGTTTCCCCAGATCCGTTCTAGCCGGAACGGAGAGTACCGCGACGTCCGGCCAAGTCTTCGGATAGAAAGATGTTTGGCCTGGTCTGTGTCATCTGTGATTTCGTCTATATCGTCGGGAGTGAAGGCGGCGGATCCGCCTCTGCCGTGTCCTTTGGTTGACCAAAGCTTCAGACTACGGCCATATGACAGGTTGGGGATTCGCATCGGGGAGCCGGCGACGTGCGCTTCCGTGTCCCGTCTTGGAAAGCCCAAGGGCCACCTCGGAACCCGAATCCTTGCGGGAAGTGCTACACCGGACAAATGGTCGAGGACTCTTGGTGCCTAGCTGTGACGTTGTAAGTGGTTTCTACGTCTTTGTTTGCATACCTGCCGAGAAGTCAAAGCGTAGCCGGGAGATGACCCAACCGAAACAACAGCCTGATGGCAGGCACCAGCCGCGTTTGCTGAATCCATCCGAGAATGAAGATGATCGTGGCCGGGAGATGCTTCATGACGAGGGCGAGGCTGACCTATCACATCCTGGCCCGTCAGAGGGCCAGTGCAGTTGACGATCCTTCCCCACGGACTGATCTTGTCGAAACGGAGAGTTGAGGCAGATCACTAGGTAGTTGGGCTGAACCTGGGGATCAATATCAATACTGCGGGGATCCGGCCAGTCGTGTTTGTTCTTACTACGTAGTACTTAGATTAAGCCGTCAAGTTGCCTCGTCTTATGGATCCATCCATCAGACCCTGCCCCGTATTTGTCAACGGGCTTTGAGTACATGGCCACTGCTCGGGCAACTAGCCATGTTCCGATTGACGAGACGGAACGAACAACAAAGGTAAAGGGGGCAAATGGACTGTGCCGGGACTTCCGAGCACCGGAAGACGCACTTTGCATTCTCTCAGGTTGTTTTGGGATGCTGCCGCGGCGGCATCGCCCGAGAGGCGTCAAGGCGTCAATGAGGCTTGCGGCGATGTCAATTGCTTCTAGAACAATTCCACGGCAGCGGCAGAGATCCACGGCCAAGAAACCCGTCTGATTGGCTGGAGCCGTGCAGGATCACCAACATTTGTGGTGAGCTGAAGCCAGACAACCAGATTCGTTGAACCAGGGGTCCCTTTCGTGACAATCAAGCCCAGAACCAACAGGCTGGCGATTGTTAAAGGAATGGACCCTGCACGGGAGTCCCGGAGAAGCGGACAGATGCAAGTTCTAGAACGATGTGTCAATCGCGACATGACGCAGCATTTTTCACATGTCTAATGTCGTTCAGAGTCAGTCGTTGGGGGGAATGCAGCAAGCTACAGCCGAAAGAAAAGAAAAAAAGAGCGACGACATCCGGTTTCAGAGAAAGAAAGAACAAGGCCAGCGACAACCGCTGCTCAACCTGTCAGCCAAAGGCCTGTTTCAGCCGACGATTAGACGCGGGTGCGGTGTCAAAATAATAGGAGGATCGGCAGGACCCCCTAATTATATAAAACCCAGGGACAGGTAACAAAATCACAGCTGGAAGCTCAGCCCTGGGACGGGGGGCATGCCAAAAAAGAATACCCTGGAACATATCCTTGAACGACAGCTCGCAGCTGTGAAACGCACGCACGCCGTGGGGCGGTGCTTCTGGAAGAGGTCGGCTGCAGAAAGAGGCGGCGTTGGGACAGGGATGGTGGTGTTTTTTTTTTTTGCTTTTGGGTCTTACATCCACCGTTGAGCTATTTCGCACGGGCTGCAACTGAGGGACTCCATCCGTCCAGCTGGTACAGTACAGTACAGTACATACGAGTAAGTTGCATGCCGGAGGTTGTCCTGAGTGTGGTCTGTACTTCAACGTCGTGGATGTAAGGGGCTGGGTGGTGTTAGAGAGCGATGCGTGTGTGATCATGGAGACATGTAGAGGAGCATAAAGGGATAGATCGATACGTACATAGTACTTTGTCCACGGTTACACAAGGTCTCACTCGGATGGTACTCAAGGTAACTTGAGCCCCAACTCCTCCCGGCCCGTTCTGTCGTGCACGTTGTACCTGCGTACTTGGGTACTCCTCTATTAAGGAATCTGCCTATATTTTCCCGCTTGGCGTTGAACCCCCAAGGTGGCGAAGCGTCTAGTAAACGCAGTGTACCAGTTAACTAAGGTATGTAGACAATGATCAAAGGGGGGAGATGAGTTTACTGCTACGGGCATCTCCGTCGCTTATCTGCATGTCAACGTACTCTACTCCAGACTTTGTAAGGGGTCCCATGAATCCGATGGAAGGCTTCCAGAAAGGGGGCAGGGTCACATGGCAGATTGACTGCAAGCAACAACGGCGCCAGTGTTGGTTGCACCACGCGCGAAAGCACGGCGTGCATGTTGCTGCGTCGATGCAGGTGTGACGTTCATCTCAGACGGAGCAGGGCTCGGGTGAAGCCATCAGGGCGAAAGGGAGGGGGGTGGTAGGTCCTGTCAAGTTACCGAGTATGAAAAGTAAAGCGACACCCCTTTGATTCGTTTGTTGGTTCTCGTATGATGATGATGATGATGATAGACATAGCGGTCGAGATGAAAGCAGGTTAACGAGAAGGTCGGCCTAACGAGGCGTTGGCAAGGCGAGAGCGAGGCGACCAACAACGGGCGATTCCAGATCTCTCAAGCGCTGGCCCTAGGGACAATTGGGGGTCCAGGGCTCGATCGCCGCGTGTCCCACGGCCAATGGCTTGGGTGAGACTTGAGAGGTTGGCTGGGCTGGGCGGCGGCGCACTGTAGTTCTACATACTATGGAGTGGCTCGTACCCAGTCAACAGTGAACTGAACCGTAAGGCAAGGCAAATACACAGCAATAAAGCAAGGCAGAGGCACAGGTTACATGGACGAGAACGAGCGCAGCACCGCGGCGACTCAACTCGCTCAGGGTTGCAGTCTCTCTGTCTGCCGAGGGAGCCTGTGAGGGGAGATTGACAACCATGATTGGCGGAGCAGACTCTCCAAGGCCGTCTGCCGATAGGCCAAGAGCATGCGTGCTGCCGCCACCCGACACGCCCGCCCCCCTTCGTCCTAAGTTTTAGGGGGGGGGGGGCGTCCAGCGCTACGCCGTTCCGGTGCTGGTACGGCGCAGCGGTTTTTTATTTTTGTCTTGGGGAGGCGGGGTGGTTGTCAAATGGTGCCGAATGGGCGCCCGTCTCTTTGACATTGCGCACCTCATTTGTGTACAGATTAGTAGACGGGAGGATGGATGGGAATATGGAGCTGCTGCCTTTTTGGCGTCGGCGGGCGGCGGGCGCATGGCAAATGATGGGTTGGGCTGGGTTGGTTGGAGAGGGACCCGTTCCGGCCAAGCTCCCGTCGGCGTGGCCGACGGCTCCGACGACCTGAGGATGTGGATGGATGTGGATGTGGCTGTGGCTTGTCGGGGATCAACAAGGAAGAGACGTCAGGAAGGAAATAAAAGAAAAAGTAAGATGATGTTCGAGTTGGTGAGATCTGCGAACACAGAGACACAGAGATTGATTGAGGCATGATGGATGGATCTTCTGTTACACCGTGCATTACTTTTTTTCCATCATGGTTCGTTCATTCCACAGCTCGCACACACGTAACACAGTCGTATTTATTGGATGCTAGACCACCTCACCGAAAAAGAGTCCCAAGGCAGACCTAGAGAGCGTCATGCTGGGCCTAGATTCTGTCACGGGCTTGCTGCGAAGTAGTGATTAGTGGGAGACCGGACCGCGGGCGAACACAACAGCTATAATTACGTTACATAGTGCGTTCGCAAGCTTTGTCACATGGAAGGAAGCCAGACAAGTTGGTTCGCGCTCCTCCCCCATGTGTTAAGAATAACTCGAGTCGGTAAGTCAGCAATGGGGAGGGGAGGAAGAGTCAGGGCAACGGCGGCGGCGACGGCGGCGGACGGCGGACCCCCGGAGAAAGGGTACATTTCGGGGGAGCGACCGCAATACTGAGTCCCAAGTATTGGCTCCCCCCTCCCTCTCTCAACCCCCCCGCCAGCAGGAAAACAGAAACAGGGCGTGATGAGGAGTCCTCAACTCAACTCTGAGCCAGAACCAGAGCCAGAAGCCAGAAACGAAGCAATTATACCTGGGAAGTACAAAGATGTACGTAGGCCGCTGGAATGAAAGGGACCGGGAATAATGGGGGAGACGGGAAAGGGAACGCAGTCTCTGGCAGCACTGCAGCAGACCGGCCAAAGGAAATCCTATGCCCAACGGGCCATCCCATCCTCATCCTCATCCTCATCCATGGGCCCTTACTCGATACCCTATCCCACGATCCGACTATCGATCCATCCACCCACCCACCCAACCTATCGCCCCATCAGCCCATGGCCACCTGGGCCTAGCTTCAGCAAGTCCCCAGGGCAAAGGCAAGGCAAAGGCAAGGCAAAGGAGAAGAGACGGGAACACGGTTGCACGGCCTATGTATTGTGTCCCCATCCCATTGCCCGCAGAATGGGTTTCTTGTCGGCTACCTTACCGTATGCCCACAGCCAATCCGCGGATTGCCTCCTAGGCTTAAAGCGACCTCCTCCTCATGGTGAAGATGCAAGTCTCGGGTCGCCCCCTCACCACCCACATCCCTGAACATGGGTGGGTGGTGGTGGTGACCCTACCAACTCACTCATACACACCCCCTGTACTGTGCGGTGTCTACCTGGGCTGTAGCGCCCTCAGGCAGGCAGGGGGCCTCGACTCGGCTCAGAACAGCGCAGAACAGCAGCAAAAACCATGGAACCCGGCATGGATGAAGGGCAAGCCGCCAGCCTTCCAGATGTCAAGTCACCAGTGATTACGAAAGCCCAACGCCAGACCTGCTGTAGCACGTCGCACGTGGCCTGTAATAACGGGGGTAGTGCTGTCCGTAGGTACCTACAGGTAGGTAAGGTAATCTCTACAGCCGACCTCCCCCTGCGCCCACTCCCGTCCGTGCTCCTCCTCTTACCGTCCATGACACACCCCCAGCCAGGCGCCCACCTACCTCACCTCAGGTACGAATACCAATGCCTCAGTTTGCAGCATCTTTAACAACGCCACCAAAAGTCCTTGTGCACGTTCGCGTGGTGGTACGGTCCCTTGCTTGTCTTGTCTTGTCCTCCAGAGAGCCCCCCTTGTGCACGACCAACTCCGGGTGGGATCATCGTTTCCTCTTCGACGGCGTGGCTTCCGTTGTGGACTTGGCCAGTGAGTGGCCTTCATGCTCTGGGAACTTGGCGTTGGTGCCCCCTTCTCTTGCCTCTCTCATTGATGTCCTTTCCATTGATGAACCATATCTGAACCAGTTCGTCGTTGACCAGGTTCTTCGTCGAAGAAAGGACGAATCTGTCACATCCAACACATCACTTCCACACTGGGCTCTGCTCCGTGCTGGTCTCATCAGTCCCTACCTTCACCTCCATGCTTTACTACTTACCCACTACTGCTACTCCCCGCCTGGCTCACCTACTTACAGCACAGACAGCTGCTCTACTCCACAGGTCAGGTACAGCTACCTACCGACGACGCAAAGACCCTCCACCTCATCCACAACCATCCCATCCTATCTCCCCCCTTCCCTCCTCCTCTCCCCCAACCCCATCCACGAAGACTCCCAGTCTTCGCGGCTACTACTCCGTACTCCGCACGAACTTCTCCCTGCTACACCACGTTTTCTGCCTTCAAAGTTGCGTCGACTTGAACCTCGTTCCCTGAGCCCGCGCCAAGCCCACGCCCACGCCTACCTCCACGCCAACCACTGCGCCAACCGTGACCGGCGTTCAAGCCAAACACCCCCTCAAAAGGACCTCGGAAAGCCACCAAGAAGTTCAAACGAGGCCTCCTTCGCCCAAAAGCGACTTCCAATCTGCTTGTTGCGCCGCCGCCGCTGTACTGCTGCTGTTCCTCCTTCGTCCTCCTGCCTGCCACCCGCCACCACCACCACCACCAACCAGCTTTCCACAACCTCCACCGACGACATCTCCAAAAGCGAATCGATCCCTCCCACTGCACTATCGAGCCGATCTCGCCCGTGGTTCCGCCGTCCTTCAGTACAAAACCCACCAAACGGTCCAGGCCCAGACCGACTGCCAACTGCCGCCCAGCCTTCTCGCCCTCGATTCCGCTCTCTGTCTCTTGTCTCCTCTCGTTCGAGTCCCAGTCTGAAGTCCCAGTCTGAGTCGTAGCGTCCCCTCTTTTCTCCAGCTCGCCATTTATCCTCCCTTTCCCCTGCCCCGTCTACGTATACAGTCCTGTTGCATACTACGTACAGTGCACCCGGCGCATAATCACCACGGCGCTCCGACTCCACTCCTGCTCGAACCCAGCTGGCCTCGAATCTCAGCATGGTGCTTTGCTACCAGTCACGATAATTCTACGTCGTCCTCCGCACCGAGACCTCCACGATGGGTAACGGCCAAGGAAAGCCCGTCGACCTCAATGGCGAAGGTACGTGATCGTCCATCCATATCCCGCAGCCCGACCCCTCGCATTGCTTTGCCCGTCCCACGCCAACCATCCTGTCTCCCACGTGTGGCCTGCATGGTGCGGCGTCCTTCCCGCCCTCGCGCCCCCGCCAATTGACGAGAGAGCATGGCTCGGCGTCAGCAATGCCCGAGGACAGACAACACGGCGATGTCGACGATAACGGGACCAACTGCTTTGCCGAAACTGAACCGCGCTGACTCTCACGGCAGTAAACCTCAACCACTTTCGCCTTTTGCGTGTCGTCGGCCGAGGTGCCTTCGGAAAGGTACGCATCGTCGAGCGCAAGGATACTAACCTCGCTTTCGCCCTCAAATACATTCGCAAAGATGAAGGTACGTCGCTGCATCCATCTCTCCCCGTCTCGTCCCACCGATCCCCCCCCCCGATTCTTGTGCTACGACTCCCTTGCGCGCCGTTTCTTGTCTCCGAACATGCCTCGTCCCTCCGCCCCCGAGGCAACCGTACTCGGACACGCAATCTGTGAGCTCTGAGACTGATTCCCCTTGCACAACCGCAGTCGTACGATCCGAGAGCGTCCGCAACATCATCCGCGAACGCCGAATGCTCGAATACGTCAACCACCCCTTTATCTGTAACTTGAGATACAGTTTCCAGGATATCGAATACATGTATGGCTCCCACCGCCCACCTACCAACGTCTGTCGTGTTAGTGGCTTACAGATTGCATAGGTACCTCGTGGTCGATTTGATGAGTGGCGGCGACTTGCGATTCCACATCTCAAGGAAGACCTTCACCGAGGAGGCCGTCAGATTTTGGATTGCCGAGCTGGGCTGTGCCCTGAGATACATTCACCAACAGAACATTATCCACAGAGACGTCAAGCCCGATAACGTGCTTCTAGACTCGGATGGCCACGTCCATTTGACTGATTTCGTACGCATACGTTTCACAATTCTACCCCTGGTCCAAGTGCTGACGATAAGCTAGAATGTCGCCTCAGACGTCGTTCCTGGAAGGACGTTGACAAGTAAATCCGGCACCCTCGCCTATCTTGCCCCCGAGGTGTACGCTGGAAAGGGATACGATGTCCGAGCGGATTGGTGGTCACTGGGCGTCCTATTCTACGAGTGCATCTACAACAAGGTACGTCGCAAACGGCTGCTCCCAAGGCAGCCGTCATTGCTTTCGCGCCTGCTTGCATGCTCGATCAACATGGCTAACTTGACGAAAGCGACCCTTTGATGGGGGTTCCGAAGGTTCCCTCAGCTCGCAGATCCAGGCTGCCAACCCCAAGTACCCCGTTACACAACCGCCTGTGTCACTGGCATGTCTCTACGCTATCGGCTCTGCCCTCGATCCTAACCGAGACACTCGCATGGGATCGACGTGGGAGAGCTTCATCAACCATGAGTTCTTCAAGGTCTTCGACTTTGATCACCTTGAGCAGAAGCGCATTGAGCCCATCTTCGTCCCCTCTTCAGAGAAGACCAACTTCGATGCCACATATGATCTGGAAGAGTTGCTACTCGAAGAGGCGCCTCTCGAGGCTCGGGCTAGACGCCAAAAGCCTAGAGAGCGCTTAAAGGAGGATGCGACCGACAAAGAGATTCGCGAAGATGAGCTCTATCGGATGATTGAGACTGACTTCCGGCCCTTCGACTATACGGTGGCTGCCTTTTTGAAGTGAGTTCGACATCCTCTTCCATCACCTCCCACGAGTGCTAACCGAAACAGAATTACGGAGGCCGCCGAAGGCATCAACGAGGAGACGGTCCACAACCAACACGAACACGATCAGACTCCCCAGGCCATCACAACCGATGAGGCGATGCCTATGCCCGCGACGAATGGGTCACATCAATCATCTCCTCTCAACCCGAGCACCAGCAACGAGAGCAGGCAAGGCCGTCCAGTCCGACCTGCCCCACCGCTACCGTACCAGAATGATTTCCGCGCTCGCCATCACCCCATCATCGCAGGTCAGCGTATCACAAGTCCTACTGGAGGCGTGCAGGTAACGTTGGACGGTGGTGGTAGTTGGTCCGAGTTGGCGCGCCAGGACGCCACCTTGCCCACAGATGCCAACAACACCGCCGATGGCAAGAATGAGGGCTCGGGTGGCATGTTTGGGTTCCTGAAATCCAAAAAGGGCCGGACCAACAGCCCGAAACCCAAGGAGAGGGGCGTACTAGGCAAAGAAGGCGCCAGAGTTGTCATCGGCTAGAAGGGGGTTGTGGCTTACAGTTGCTCATTTGCGCATCGGCAACGATGGATTGATACCCAGCCTGGCGACATGACGCCCAAGGACGGAGCCGGTCGATTCCTTCTCAGCAGAACCTTGCACCCAACCGGCAAATACAGAGCACGGAAAAGCTCCCGCGGTACTGATCCAAGCATTGGGCTCCAACTGCAATTCTTGTCACAAAGTCCTGGACATGTGATGATGTCCCCGCCCGATGGCAAGGAACAGGGAGAGCTCGACTGGGTACGAAAGAAAAAACATTGACGACGAGCAACGGCCTCCCATTTCATTCATCCATACGGCGTTTGGTCATGGTTAACGGCTGCACGCCACGCCGCTCGAGGCCAGAAAGAGATTTATCTTGACAAGAGCAGTTGTGAGCTTGTTGAGAGAAGTCGAAAGATAACGGAGACATTATACATGGCGCTGTTTTCCCGTCCCAGGCATCTATACACATGCATACACCACCATGTACTGCAATTTCACGGGCGTTCTTGATCAGACGGGAACCATTGGCCTGTGGCAGTTCCCTAGCCTTGTTTCAGGTTGCATGTCTGCATGTTCTGGGTTGGAATCATCACATATTTGGTCGTTTGGGATACGTAAACGGGCAGAAAGAGGCGGGACATGGAAAGATGGGGGAGGGGGGGGGCAATGTCGGTCTGTTGCGCTTTTTTGTTGATCTATTTGATCCTGAGAACACACATTAGGAATAATACCCCTTTTCAAACTTGATCTTGAGATCCCTTGGTTCGAAGTGAGACGTGACGTTTAATTGATGTTGGGGTTCGAGCTGGAATCAAGTTTTGGCCTTTACGTGTGGACGTAGCATTGAGTTGTAGGCCAAACAACTGGGAGTACTATAGTTGGGGCACAAGGCTGGACATGCAAGTGGCAGTTTGAAGGGTAGGAAGAGTCCGCATCGCAATTGAATAATGACTCGTCTGTCCAGCACAAGATAGAGAGGCTGGATGATGAAAGAACCTGGTCAAGTTTTGCCAGTAACGCACAACACTCAACGTTCATATGGGAGATTATTCCTCCAGCCTGTCCTTGTGTGTCTCTCTGTCCCTCTCTCTCGTATCCCTGCTGATGTACAAACAACTCATTTACCGCTGGGACTCTCATATAAGACAACGTCGGTGTAGTGGAACACCGACGCCGACCTACCGCACGCCTGCTCTGGTTGAACTCCGCGTCCCTCCCTTCGCACCCGTTAAATCCAAACTCATCACTCGAATACTCGTAGCGAAAGCAGCATAGCGTTGGAAAGGAAAATAAGAGCAACAGCAAAGCCAAAGGAATGAAGGAGAAAACCCCCGAATCAAGGCCTCAAAATATGCCTAGCATCTGACCAGGTGACGCCATTGGCGGTGAATGGGTGAGATGCCCCTATATAGCCAACACTCCCTTTCTCGGATATGAAGAAAATCCTGCCACTTATCCATAGGGGAAAAGGCATACGCAAAAAACCCGAGACAGCCCATCAAATGTGTTTTCCAAACCCATCCCTTCTGTTGTAAACGCCATGGCCCTTTGCTTGCTCCTGGTCCGTCCGGGGGTTGCTTGTAATGTACAGCCATCCGTCGAGTGCGTCGACTCCATGGATCATCGCTTAACACCGGTTGCCGACGGCAGCGTTCGAGCATTATCATCTGACTTGATTTCGACACCAAGTTGCTCCGCCACGCAGCTCTTCGATACCTCCTTGCCCATGTACTTGGACAAAATGGTATCGAAGTCTGTCTCTCCCACCACGGGACCAGTGCCGGAGCACTTTGCCTTTTTGGTGAGTTCTGAGCAGAGACCATCAAGGTCAAACTCGCCGTTCTGCGCCTTCGGGCAGGACTGGAGTTTCTCCCTACGAAAGTTGTTAGAGTTAAGCATGTATAGGTTTGTCTTTTCTGGGGCGTACCAGAGCTGGTTGCAGTTCATGTTGTCTTTCTTGAGAGGTTCGTCGTCCATATTCTGCTGAGCATCAATCTCGTCGATGAGATTCTTCTTGTGGGCGGGTGCAGCCTTGGCAGCAGTGTTGGGGCTAGGAGCCACGTTGTAGGGCGTGAAAAAATCGGAATCAATAGCGTCGTTGAAGAAGTCGTCAAACGACGGATTCGACAGAACGTTCTCTTGAGGCTCCCGATAATCACCAAAAAGCTGAGGGTCAAACTGGCCGCCATTTTGTTGAGCAAGCCAGTCGAAATTAGTGCTGCTCAAGTCGACGTTAGAGAAGCGCGAAGCTGGTTCATTGATCGATCCGGATGGGTGCTCTTCGCCGATGGTGGTGAGTGTTTCGACAGGCTTAAAACCCATCGGAGATTGGGTAAAGGGCTCGGGAGAGGTGCCGCAGGACGAACTAGGGCCAGTATTCGAGTGAGACGACGCCGAAGGAGAACTTGTCGCCCCGCCGACACTGAAGTTGCCGGAATCCAGGCTGGCCCGTGAGACATTAGTGGCTGAACTAGACATGGAAGGGCTGAAGACACCCGAGAACTTGGAAAGATCCTGCGGGGATGCGTGGCCGTTGAGGCCGTGGACGGGTGTGGCGGCAGAGACCTGCTGGTGCGGGCTGGTGGGCTGGGAGGCTGGCTTCTGCGACTTGTTGGTGGGAAGAGGTCCCGGCAGCATGCCGAATTTGGGGAACTCGAACTGGAAGTTGACGTCACTGAGGTTGACAGCAGCGTTGCCGAAGGGGACCTTCTCACGGGGAATGGCCTTGGGATTTGCCATGACGCTGACTCGCTGCTTGTACTGATGAAGCTCGTTTGTCATCCGATCGACCTTGGCACGTAACATGGAGTTCTCATGGTTGGCAGCCTCCGAGGCCTTTTCCAGCTCCTCAACTTTAGTCTCAAGATCTTTGAGATGCCTCTCCTTGCGCTCTCTGAAAGCGCGCTGAGCTGCTCGGTTCTGGGCCTTTCGCTTCTGCGAGGTAGATTAGTAATTGAAACCGGATGTGCTCACAGAGCTGGGACGTAACGAGGCATACCGAGCTGGGTTCTGAGGTGAGGGGCTTGCGACCAGGCTTCTTGGGCACCTTGTCTGTGCTCTCCCGGCGCTTGGGGTCGTTGCCCGGGCTGTCCTCGTCGTCCTCATCATCGGGGTGACTGCGCTTTTCGTTGCCCTCGTTCTCTGTAGACTCTGAGCCGGCGGAGGTGCGGGCAGGGAGATCTCCGATCATCTTGGCCTGTTCATCGGCATTGCCGGCGAAGGAAAAGTCGAAGCTAGAATCGCCAAAGTCGTAGTCGTAGTTGTCAAGATAGGGACTTTCCTGGTAGGCGTGGTGTCCAGCCTTTGACTGGACGGGAGAATTCTCAAAGGAAGTAGGCGACATGGACAAGGCATTGGGTGCGGGTGCGGTCGCAGTTACGGGAGAGCCAGCGAGCTGCTGCTTGTTGGAGTTGAGGGCGGCGAAGAGAAGGCCCTGCTGTTGCGGGGTCAAGAGGAAGTTTGGTGGCAAAGAACCGCCAGTGCCTGTGGAAGCCATCGCGAAGAGTTGTATTAAGCGACGGGTGGTGAAAGCGGATACGAGGCGAAGCGATGCGATACGATGCGATGACAATCGCGAGGCGTGGCGAGAGCGTAGCGAATATGGCAATGGCGAGGGTGAGGGCGAGTGCAGGAATATTCAAAGCAAGCTCTCTGCCGTCCGGAGGCTCGGAGGCTCGGAGGAGGGGGGCAAAGAGCCTGAGCAGCGGCAACGTCGGCGTGTACAGGCGCCGGAGCGGTGGCGGGAGGACGTGAGGACCAAAGCGCAAAGACGCAGAGGCGTGGGGATCAGACGGGGAATGCAAACAGCAGTCTGAAGTCCCAGGCGAGGGGACGTTGTACGGGCGATGATGCAGAACGAGAGGTTCGCGGCAGCAGTGGGATTGATGATGTCAAGTGGCCAAGTTGGATGATGATGAAATGGTTGCGATGGCCTGGGTCAGGCGGGATGGAGCGGGCGGCAGGTGAGGTACAGTGAACGGTCCACTGTACTGGGTCGCAAAAGCCACTGTAGACTGTAGGTACTTAGTAGGTGGTCGGCGACCCCTTGACTGCGTGGGCGTGCGTGCGTGCGTGCAAGCGTACTTCGTACGTGCAGTATTCGTACAGTACAAGCGTGCAGGCGGGGCAGGGGCTGAAACGCAACGGGCTCAAAGATGAGAATAATTTTCTTGCTGCCTGAGTCACAAAGAATGCTTCTAGTTGCTTCTGACTGTGGGCAGTTCGAGCGGAGAGGTTGGGAAGTGCTGAGTTGCAGCGTGCCGCACCTGACGTGGAGGCGGATGGAAGAGGCCATCTCCAGGTCAATTTGTCAGCCGGGGTCATTGCGGCCGGCCCACGACGCACGATCCTTTGGAATCAAATCCTCCATCAATGCTGACTGGTTCACTGGCTTGAAAAAGAGCACAGTGCTTGTCCACGCACCCAATTAGCAGCTGGCTCTCGGGCACCGACTGCCGGCCCCAGCAACCGCAGTACGGAACGAGGTCAGCCATCCAATCCATTGGCCCGCTTCCCCTCAACAACACAGTGCGATTCACCCCGCAGACTGATAAACCACGGCTCGGCAGCTTCGGGGCGTTCTGCGTCGTGAGCCGCTACGTATTAATTGACACACCCACGCCCTTCCACGCCTGGTTCCGGGTTCCCAGGGTCTCCTCTCTCCCCCTCCTCAGAGTCAGTGCCCCTCGTTCCGAGCACTGAAGGGCGGCCCTCGGATGCCATACCGACGGAGACGGAGACGGAGACGGATACCAACCCCAGCTTTTATTAACACCATCCGATCCACGTTCAACCTGTCTTTCAACGAACGATCCTACCTATGCTGTACGCACAAGCATGACTTGATGACTCTCACCATCCCGCGTCGTGGAACATCTTCAACGCCATCGGGCGTGCCATCCATATGCAGCCATCGACGCCCCATTGCCCGAATCGTCCGACCGGTCTTTGAACTCTGCAGTCATCCTCGCTGACAGATTGGCCAAAAGTATTCCCCAGTCTGACCGGCCTATCAGTGAATCCGTGCTTGGGGCCGGCCTAAGCTACTAACGTCCGAAAGTCTCTCGATCCGCAACTGACCCGGACAAGGCACCAGCCCCGCGATATATCCTTATCGCCGAAATCCATCGCCGAAACGCCCTGAGCGCCGTACTCGTCCCCCCCCCCGCCTTCCGGAATTTAGAACGATGTCTCGGACTTTGCCACCTTGTGCATGTCATTCTCGAACGGGGCCAATTGGCATACTTCCCAACATCGCTGGCTACAGGAGCCTCCGGTTACCGAAGACGCACGCTTCCAAACCATGTTGCCCTTGCTAGGTCGCATCATGAACTCTATGCGTGGTGGATATTTTCACCAGTTTCGTCTCCTTCCGGAACAGGTATTTTCGGCAGCTTCGCCGAGCATCAACCTTTTTATCTCCAACAGCTGCCTGCTTCGATATGACTGTGACTGCGATGCGTGGAGGATCTACCGACGACGTAAGACGCTGTGCATGACCCGCACTGTATCTATTTTAGGCTCTGGCATTTAACAAATCGCATCGAGTCATGGATTGATTCTCTTTGCAGATGCCCTCGCCGTCCATTGAACGAGAACATACTAAACATTTGCTCATTAGGTAATACCATCTCCACAAGCTTTGCGACTCTGCGGTGCACAGGGCAGTAGCACCGAATTGAAGTAACGAGTTGACGACTGAGCATAACAAAATCAATTCAAGGCTCCAATATCCAAGGGCGTGACGTCAGTGGTAGGTTTTGACTTCTCGACAACGCAAATAGAGATGGATTATGGTTAGGCTATCAACTGTTTGTGTGGATGTTTAAAATACAAATCCTAACTTGTGCAATGGCTCCACGAATCAAAGCCTTATATCAGGATGATGATTGTTTTCTTTCACTTGAAATGGAACATAATATTTGTGACATCTGTAGCTTAGGTAAAAGATCACTGATGCATGGATCAGATCGATTGGTGATGAAGTGCTTTTGCATTGGATATCATTGTTGAATCTAGACTAATCAGACCCAGGTTGTGTCACCTTCTCTATTGAACTCCATTCCAGTGATTGTATTCATCTTCGAAGTTGTTTAGTTCTTGGCAATCTCCTTGTGGACGGAGGCCTTGTTCTCATGGCCGTGCTGGTCAGCCTTGTCACCGAGAGCATCGACGGCAGCGGAGGCACTGAACGTTGTGTTAGTAATGTTCAAACAATCATGACAAGGCAGGACCATAGGCTTACCGGGTGCCGATGGGAGCGTTGCTATCCTTGGCAACCTCCTTGTTGGTCTCCTTGGAGACAGAGGACACAGCGCCCTGGACGGTCTCAGCGACGTAGTTGACAGCTTGCTTGGCGGACTCCATTGTGAAGGTGCTTGTGGTTTGTTGTGGTTGTTTTGAGAAAGTTGTTGTGGTTGTTGATGAAGAGTTGAGAGTAAGTTGATGATGAAGGAGAAAAAAAATTCGAGGTGGGATGTGTTGGGTTTAAGTAGTCAAGTTGAGCGAGTTTCGATGCCTCACGAGGAATTCGCGATGGAGACTAAGTCGCTCATGGCGGGGTCCTGTGGCATCGATCTCGTGGAAGTATTGGGTGTTAGAGGAGCTAGCACTCCTCGGACGCTTTTTCCCGGTTTGCACTACCATTCAACACTTGATGTTACAGATTTGGGAGCTCAACTGGGAGTCGTGACGTCAGAGAAGATGTTCAAGGCAGTCAAGATGAGCAGCTACGTCATTAGACCCTACGGTCTCTGCTCGTGGGAGGATCTCCAGCTAAGCAAGGGCAGCCTGTAAGAAGGCTGCAAAGACGACGGTCAGGGCCTGGGCGTCGTGCATACCAGGCACGGCTGCCGGGAACGGTTCTGTGACCGCGATTGTCACCAGGGCGAACTCATCCTCGGCCGGGAGCGCTACAGGAGAAGGTGGTGATGCTTCGGCTTAGGGAGACGACCAGGGCTCCACCGTCTCAGGCCCACGCGCATGATTGGCCGCACGCCGCACCACCGACGCATCATGACCGCATCACTTTGCCTGTGGCTTGGCTAGAGATCGCCGGGCCCATTACGGGCGTGACGCCACGCAAGACCACGCGCTGTTGAGCCAATCCAGAATCATTGCACTTGTTGAGGTTACTCTGCTCGTTTGCTAGTTTTACTTGCGATCGAGATCACCGAATAATACCCCTCAGTTCTGCTTTCTGTTTGCGTGCGTGACCTCCGAAACAGGAGACTTCTGACGTCAGTTTGTTCGTGGCATGTGGCCCGCAGTCCCTGGAATGAATCCTGGATGCCTTCACCAAAACCAGAAGTTCAAGCAGGGTTCCATCAAACACGTGGGGGTGTGGTCCCTTACTCCGGGTTCGAATCATCAAAGTCCCTGGAAGGTAAGGGTTCAGTGGTGATCACCCCCTTGATTGATATCCTGGTCTGGATGCATCACAGCAACAAACTTTGCTGGGCCGACAGGCAAACATGCAACTCAAGACTGGCTGACTACTCAACCACTGCTAAACTCTTTCGCCGTCTTCATCCAAGTTCAGAGGCAAAGATAGGTCAGCGCCCGATGATCCAAATATTTGTAAGGATAAGCAAAGCGTTGTTAACAGAAGCTGACATGTTTTACTACGTAAAAATCTGCTTCTGAGCGAAGCATTCTACGACGAGAAAATAGGTGGCGTAAGATGTCTCACATCACGAGACCAATAAGTGACGGCAATTGGGCTACAACTTTGCGCTCCCAAAGACAGTGCTTGCCGCTGGCATGACCTACGCAAACCTACTAGGTAACCATCGAAGATGTCGTGCCTACGATTTATACTCATCGTTGCAATTGTAGAGGGCGGGCAGTGCCAGTGGGTGAGTTGCCCAATCGACTCAGGGTAGGCTCAGCCATTTTGGTGCTTTGTTGAATGAACGTGCGTATGTTATGTCTTAAACATCAATCTGTCTAAAAGAAGCACTTTCGAAATCAACTACAGACTTTGCACAATGTATATTCATGCCGACCCGACTCGTGGTGAGAGCTTTGAGAAACGAAAATTGGATATTTTCTTATGGTAGATGAGAGCTCACGTGTAAGCTGGCATGCATGAGCTCGTGTGATAGCTGCCGTTACAGTCACGTGAGATGGACACTGGTCCGTGCGCCGGCCCCACCGAACCCCGCGGCCACCCGGTCAGGAGGTGAGGCTCCAAGGTCGGTCAACACCTCGAAGAAGGAAGATAACGACGCTATAGCTCAAGCTCGACAGTCTCTCCTGAGCGCCCTCCTACGACACCGACTAGTTTTCATAAGGGGGTGTATAAAGCACCGGGGAAATCGATTTTAACGCCATTTGCCACAACGCATAGCCCGCCACTATGGATCTTGCCTACGACCACATCCAAGAGGACGCGTATGCCAAAAAGGAACCGGTCGAGTCCAAGGAAGGCTCTAAGCCGGCGGAGGGCCATTCTTCCCTGAATGACGACTTTCAGGAGGCTTACAAGGCGTTCTCCAATAGCCCTTGGGGTGCCAAGCTTGGCGGGTTCCTCGGCAATGTGGTCAAGCAGGTGTGCTAATCTGCATAGACTTGCAGGTGGTGTCTCTAACGTATCCAGGGCGGATCGGTCGTCACCCAGGCTCAGAAGGAGCTGGCGGAAGTGGGCGAGGATGCCACCAAGGGCCTTACGGGCCTGCGCGAAACGTTGATCAGCCATACCCGAAATCTATCGCTGAACGTCCCGACTGTTTTGGCCACCAGCTCCAAGGATGAAGAAGATGGCCAGTCTACTCCGACCAAGGCCACGGCAGAAGGCTCGCAGCAATCCGAAACTGTTCTTTCCCGACTTCGTCTCGAGGCTGCGAAGCGACTTAAAGATATCCAGAAAGCCGAGGACGCCGCGGACGAGGCCCTTCTCCGATTTGGCAGCAATGTCCGGGACTACCTCCGCGATGCGGTCAGCATTGCCCCCCCACAAGGCAACGACCAGAGCGGCACCGTGCTCTTCGAGAGTAAGGATGCGCAGGGCAAGAGGGTTATCCATGCTTCAAGATTCGATGCACAACTACATGTGATACACACTACGACGGAGAGCTTCAACAAGGACCCGAGTGGGGCAGAGTTTGATTCATGGGCCAAGACCTTTGACGTGGACAAGAGGACACCTGATATCAACAGTGATTTACAAAAGTACCCTGACTTGCGAACCACTATGGAGAAGCTGGTTCCTGCTCAAATTCCCTACGCCGATTTCTGGAAGCGCTACTACTTCCTCCGTCATGGTATCGAGACGGCTGAGGCCAGGCGACGAGACCTCCTCAAGGGTGAGTTGCTGTCGGATATCTTTGAATATGCATTTACTAACACATATGTAGCGGCCTCTGCCGAAGACGAAATTGGCTGGGGTGACGATGACTCCGACGAGGAAGAGGAGGAAGAGAAAGTCGTGAAGAAGGAGAAGGGCGTAGAGGAAGTGAAGGCGGTAGAGGAGGTGAAGCCGGTGAAGGAAGTGAAGGCTGTAGAGGAAGTGAAGCCGGTGAAGGAAGCGAAGCCGGTCAAGGAAGAGAAGGAAGCGAAGGAATCTGACGAATCCGACGAATCCGACGACGATTCAGAGGACGACTCAGACGATGATGATTCCGAAGACGATTCCGAGGATGATTCCGAGGACGAGGCCACCACCGTCAAGAGCAAACCCGTCACCAAGACCGCTTCTGCAGGATCTTCGACTACCATCCACCCCCCGACCAAGAACCTCTTGAAGCCGGCCGCACCCCGAAAGTCCAATGACGAGAAGTCGCAGGCCGACAGCGAAGCTAGCTACGATGTCGTTGGTGCAACATCGGGCAAGACGACCCAGACCCCAAACAGCCCCAAGGACTCCAAGAAGGGGGAGGACAGTGACGATGACTGGGAATAGAGTCTGGGAATGGTCGAGAGACTAAGGGAGCAATGTATATGCGAGATGGTGGGGGAGTGTCGTTTGTCCAGCAATCCGGCGTTTGGTATAGTGACATCCAACGTGGCAGCTTGTAATACCTAGCCACGGGCCTTGTATCTTTGTTTTTGGTATCAATGCCAGACATCCATGATATTTTTACTCGCATGCAAAAACCCTGGTAAATGCTTCCACGGCTATCGGCGTTTACCTCTTCTTCTTGGTGACCATGGTGAAACCGTCATCGTCGACCTGGGGCTCCTCCTTCTGCCTGGGCACCAGCGGGGGCGCTTCATCCATCTCCACATCAGCACCACCGGCGCCCTCGTCGTCATCGTCCGAGTCGTCGCTCTCCCAGTCTGTGTCCTGGTCGGCATCCTCGGCCTTCTTAAACAGTTGCTCTACCTTTGCGCCCTTGAGGTTTGACCAGCGGGTCCTCAGGGCCTCGACATCATCGAACAGGCCAAGGGCACAGCCCTGGCGCGCCTTGAGGATGTTGGTGGCGACCTCCATGGCGGAGTCGTCGTCGACGTTGACCTCGAACTCGTCAACCATGACCTGCAGCAGGACGGTCTCGACATCCTCGAGGTCGGGCTCCACGGGGGCCTTGGCTGGCGGTGTGTCGACAAATTCGGGGAAGAGCTCGACGATGGCGCCGGCGAACCAGTCGCGCTTGTCGCCGGAGTCGGGGCCGCCCCAGTTGTTCTGGACGGAGAGGGAGAGCGCGGGCCAGAGGTGGAGGGCGTAGGCGACGGCCTGTTCGAAGTTGGACTGGCGGGTTGCTGGGAGTTTGTTAGCATTGACGGGGGTTAGGGCTCCTCCCATTGAAGAGTTTGATAACTTGGGGAATAACAAAGGAAGAACACACCCGCTGGGGGCAGCTGCGCGGGCTCTGAGGACGCCATGGTTGGTGATGTCCGGGGGAACGTGGAGGGGTTTGGAGGGGTTTGGAGGGGCAATTTCGAGCTGAGATGGGCAGCCTGTGCACAATTTTTTTGGTGTTTAATTCCCAGCGACTGGGCACTGCGCATCTGGGCTGGGGTTCCCATGCACGGGCCACATCCTCTTTAGCACGGTAATCTCGCCAATGCCAATGCCAAGCCTGCGACACGCGGATCTCGACGTTCCCGTCCCAACTAGACACATGACATCATGGGGATAGGAACAATGTCACCAGCCCAGCCTGACTGGGACGTGGGGGTCCTGAAGGTTCCGGGTTGGGCTTACTACTAGACTCATTCTCGCCGGTTCTCCTAATTAAAGACACGGGAATCAGCTTAATGGCACGTCTTGTCTTGCAAGCATAGTCCAGCCATGAACGCGCTCAACACCACCTCCGTCTCCTTGGCTGTGACGCCAACGGTCGTCTCGACCCTAATCTCCCATGTACGTCCACCAGACTGCGCATCGCTGTGGCTCCCGGCCATGGCCGTCGTGAAACAAGACGCCTTGCTCCCATTCACTCCATTGCAGCTTCTCTTGGGCGCGCAACTGATGTGGCTTCAATTCGCAGTATCTCAACAGGAAGCCCCTTAGGGAGCGTCCCACGGCCCATCTCTCATACGACGAGGGCCTGCACCTGATCCGATCGTTCCTCGACTTCGCCTCGCACCACACCGTCGAGGAGCTTCAGGCCTTTACGGCGCAGTGGGTGCCGCACCCTCAATGGGTCAAGGTCGAAGATGTCACTGTCTCCGAGGATCAATTGACCCGCGCGGCCGAGGTGCTGCACGGCCAGCTGGGTGAGGATGGCCTCCGCCAGGTTGGAGGATCTCAGTGGTGGCAGTGGCGCAAGTCCAAGAGCGTCTTGCAGGCCGAGTGGATTGAGATGCGCTCCGACGCGTACGAGCGGAAGAAGAATGGTGGTAGCACTCGGCGCGTCATGATGTACATACACGGAGGCGCGTACTTCTTTGGCAGCGTGGACGAACATCGGTACCAGATGCAGCGACACGCGCGTAAGCTCAAAGCTCGCGTCTTTGCACCTCGTTATCGGCTCGCTCCGCAGTTCCCTTTCCCATGCGGCCTGCAAGATTGTCTGGCTGCATATCTGTATCTCCTGACGGTTCAGGACCCCACGACTATTGTGCTTGCGGGAGACTCTGCCGGAGGCGGCATGGTTGTGTCTCTGCTCTGCGTGCTCAGAGACCAGGGACTCCCGCTCCCTGCCGGTGCTATCCTCATCAGCCCTTGGGTCGACCTGACGCACTCTTTTCCGAGCGTTTCGGGTCATGCGCCGCTGGACTACATTCCTCAAGCTGGGTTTCACCATAAACCTTCACGAGCCTGGCCGCCCCCGAACGAGGACGACATTGCCATGTTGAGGGAAGAGGCTCTGAAGAAAAAGAAGCATGGAGCCAAGGAAGCCTCGGACACAAAAGAGCTCAAGGGAAAACAGCAGGCTGCTGCTGCTGCTGCTGCTGCTGAGAAAGACGGGTCTTCCAAGTCCAGCTCCTCTAGATCGGCCTGGATTAACGGCGGAGTTCCCACCGACCCTGAGAAGCTTCTGTCCGTTGACATTGACGGCACACCAGTCAAAATCAAGGACCAGATTCAGGTACACTGCCTCCCACCCAAACTCATGTTCAGGACTAATAGTGCTAGATGTACTCGACCAATGAACTCCTTGCTCATCCTCTAGTTAGTCCCGTTATGCAACCGACACTCGGAGGACTTCCGCCACTGCTCATCATGGTTGGGGGAGGAGAGATTCTCCGCGATGAACAAATTCACCTGGCTCACAAGTGTGCCAATCCTGAAAAGTACGCCCTGCCGGATGAGGCCATGGACGAGAAGGCAAAGACTCTGTTGAAACATTACAAGCCGACAGATGTCCAACTCCAAGTGTGGGATGACCTCTGCCATGTTGCCCCGACCCTCAGCTTCACTCGCCCTGCCAAGTACATGTATCGCTCCATTGCTCAATTTGGCGCCTGGGCGCTTGCTAAAGCTCAGAAGCGGGGAATTGAAATCATGGATGACGACGCGATATCGGTTATATCCCAGTCAGGCTCAGAGTCAGGATCTGAGGAGCAAGAAAATGCAAAAGAGAAACCGGAGGGAGAAAAGACCGATGCAGCGCTCGGTCAGGTCGGAAAGGCCGGAGATCCTCTCCCCCCTTTCAAGAACCACATGATCCGACAGAGAGTGACCCGGCATGGCGCTACGTTTCATCTCGGCCCCGAGTCTGAACTGCCCGCATGTTGCATGCCCACCAGTTCCGTCGGTGTTGTGAAGGAGGGTACCGTGAAGAAGTGGCTGGAAACGAGGAAGCAGTGGGATCACCGATATGCCACCTCGAAGGCCAAGGTTCACAAGAAGATCATCAAAGACATGGTGCATGGGTATCATGAGTTTGGCCCTGACGAACATCCCCCCCCCAGCGCCTTAGCTGGACGGAGGCGGGTTGGTTCGGTGTTGGTCGAAGGCAAGAGGCAGAAGAGCTTGGGACTGGCCATGTGGTCGCTTTGGGGTTCTAAGCACGACGAAATGACAGTCGAGCGGGAACAGAAGGCGGAAAAGGCCGACGAAGAACCAGCTGTCCAGGTCGCCACGGGAGCGGATGGACAAGGCGCACGCTCGGCTACTGATATCAACAATCAAGAGCAGTCTCGTTTCCTGGAATCTGGCTCGCAGAGTCGCTCGCATCGGAGGACGGTTACTGACGAAAACCAGACCGGCAGCATTCATTTCGAAGAAACCCCCGTCGCTCAGCTCCTGGAAAAACGACGAGAACAGGAGGCGACTGGTCCTAGTCTCCTTAGCCCCGACTTCGTGCCGGAAACCGGTGTGGTCGGCAAGCGTCCATTCCTGGATGGCATCGCACTGCCGTTCAGTCTTAACAAGGAGGCCGATACCGCGAGCATGGTGACGCTGTACTCCAACGTGACTCCCCTTCCAGGGTCACGGCCAATGAGTCCAAGTGCTTTGAGCGACGAGTCAGAGTACCCCATGAAGCAAAATGGCCATTCCAAGTTGGATGAAGTATCAACACCCGCTTTGGAGCGGCCTGGGCTGGACACTTTTGTCACCGCGGCAGAAAACCTCCCCCAGTCCAAGAAGGTGGGTGAGCAGGTTGCCGTGTAGCAAAATTTGGGCGTTTTTCGCGGGATCGGTTCAGATTGTATCGATAGGAGCTTGGACGGGGTATCTTATACATCCGCGAGGCAAAGCCATCGCCAGGTTATTGGCTAGTATATGTTGATAGGGCCGTTGATTATAACTTGTTGTTTTGGGATTGAGTACATTATCATACATGGTGGTACATTGTACATGGGTATATACAGCTACCACGCCAGAGGCCCCCAACATTGATCCTCGAGCGTGTGCTCGTTCGTCTCTCATCTGTCGGAAGAGGATCTACCTCATGCCGATGGTCGCAGGCCGATAAATTGAATTCGTTTAGTCCACACCATTGTATCGCTTCCACTGCTCCACGTAGAACTGAGGATCTTGAGGCCCCTTCTGAAGACCCTGATAGTCACCCTTCCGCGACTTGATTTCCCGAGTTACGAAGGGAGTGAGCTGCTCCCTCGACGTTAGCATCCTGCACCACTTCCGTCTCAATTGTGCCGACAATAACCCACTTTGAACTCCTTCAGGTTCGGCGGCACAGCATATGTCCGGACCTTGTTCCACTCGATCACGTAGCCTCCGTACTTGGTGTGGCGACCCATCGATCCCGTGCGGTTACCCTTGTAGAAGCCCTTGCCGACATCCTTGGTCGTGAGCTTCAGATGGCGGTAGCGGCCGACGGAGAGGACTTGTGTAGGTCTCATGATGGGCGAATGGGGCTCAGCGCATTACCGATCGGGTGTTGAGTGCGCCGTTGGGCCGGAGGGAGGCGATCGGGAGGGAGAGGTTTCGTCGAGGGTCGATTCGTCGTCGGTTGATGCCGGAGTCGCAGCGCAATCCATCTTGAATTTTTGAGGGCCGGCGCTTGGTGTTGTTCCGATCCCGGGGTTAGCTCCCGACGGCTTGCAGGGGGTTCAGCGCCGCCATCACCTGGCGCGGGATGTTGCGCGGCGGTACTCAGCTGTGACATGGTCAGGAGTTACCTTTTTCAACTGCTAATTTGTGCTCGAAGCTGTTCTTGCCAGGGCGTATCTTGCTGTGAACAGAAATAATCGTCTTCGGAGCATATTTTCGGCATACTGTGGTTATAGGCGACGTAAGCGGCTGGTGTCGTTGAACGAGGGGCAGCATCCGTTGGCTAACGTCTGCAACAGCTCTGAACTGTCGACGAGACTGACGCAGCGACCCATGCCTCCGAGGCTCCGACGCGACCACCATGGACGGATACCCAGTGGGAAGTCTGGATCATAATGTCCCGTTTCTCGTGGCCGCCGGCCTCAGCACCGAGACCAACGAGCTCCCACTGAATGCCGAGCTGAAGGACCAGGGCATCCTGCTCCGCTCGGAGCTGCCGCCGCTCGAGACCAGGGAGGTCGAGGTGCTGGCCAAGTATTTCCACGATATCGACGCCCAGGGGAAGTCGTGGAGCGGGGTAGAGAAAGAGGAGCCTTACAGGTTTCGAATCAGGACACTGGGGAGGGTAGGACGGCCCCGAGACTGTGCGATGTGGCCATGAATCTGACTATGGGACAGTCGTTTATTTTCCCGCCACGACGAGCTCGACTCCCCGATGATACCGAGCCCTTCGATGTGGCGCCTATTCTGCACTCGCCCTTCTCGCCCCTAAGCCCGGTTTCGAAGCTTTACCCCGACGGACTCCTCGATGCGCAATGGATCGAGAAGCACCAGGACCTGGTGCCCAGCGTGTACCTCTGCTTTTATACTCTCATCAGCGACCCGACATCTACGACACTCCACGACAATCACATCAAAGCCGATATCAACAATCTGAAGAGCGCACTTGCAAGATCGGGGTATAAGACTCGGCTGGCTGTGGTTCTGCTGGGTGAGAGCGGAAGCGCGCCGCTTTCCTTGACTGATGGGGTTGCAGAGAGGCTAGAGAATGTGCGAAGGGGAACGGCTCTGGATCCGAAGTCGGTTTTCTATATCCCGCCCCAGGAGTCGCCGGATGAGCTCAAGGGCGTCATTGACAGCATTCTCGGCGTCCTCTATACCTCGGCGGTGGAGTACTATCGCGACCTGGGACGGCATTGTAGGAAGAAGCGGTCCCGTGGCATCGCTCCTCAACCTACAGTGCCGCCCACATCGGGAACGTCGCAAACGTTGTCATTGTCGGACTGGAACTTTCGTTACGACTTCAAATCCGCCGTGTTCGCAGAGTTTCGACAGGAGACAGATGCTGCGTTGCGATCCTTTGAGCAGGCCTACGAGGTTCTTCTGGGCCAGGATGTGCTGGACATCATTCCCAGCTGGAGCCCTCGGTGGAACGAAGCCCGGCTGTTATCAGATGTCATCGCTATCCGGTGCCTTCGATGTCACATGTGGATGGGCCAGACTACGCTGGCAGTCCGTCGCTGGCAGTCTCACCGAGACCGCATTAGTGACTTTGTTGATCGACGTGGGCGAGGGACAAATAACTATGGGTGGCAAGCTTGGGAAGCACGCTGGGCGATGGTAATGGCAAACTTGATTGAAAAGGTTGGAGTCCCGAGCCTGGCGCCTGCGACGATGACGCTTTTCCTCCAACCAGAGAAGGCGGTCCTGGGTGAGCGATTACAACCTTGGGAATTGCTACACCATACTGGTTATTGGTATCGCATAGCAGCCCGCCATCTCCTAGCCCGTCGAAGACTGGCATTTGACATTCCCGAAGAAGACAGAACCCCCCCAGACGCTTCCCCTGCGTCGCGGGTAGCGAGCAAGGCCTATGCTTACGACACGTACATGTGTCCAGAGCCATTCCAGGAGTACCCGCTGTCTGGAAACGGGGTGAATCACTCCCAGTTGATCATCGGATGTCTGGAGATGGCGAGCGCCCAATACCAAGCCCGCAAGCAGGTCCGGATCTCAGCCGAGATATCACTGGAGTGTGCTCGAGAGATGGCCAACCTGGAGCGCTGGGAAGATGCAGTCGAGCTGCTTCGGCCATTCTGGGAGGACATGTCTTTCAGGTCTGAAGGCTGGTGGGATATCTCGGAGGATCTGTGCTGGATCATGCGACGAGCTGCCTCAGGTGCCGGGCATGCTGACTTGGTGGTTGCTGCTGACTGGGAACTGATGAACAAGCGTAAGTGGTACTTGCGCGTGAGAAAGAATGAGCTGCTAACCGGTTCAAAGAGTTCCACCGACGACCACATTGGCATTACGATATAGCAAGATCTCTCGAGGGCGTTGCCACGCCCTCCCCGCCATCGATCAGCTTGTCCGACGATACCACTGGTTCGTTTATTTCGGCGTCACTGGTGTTCCGAAATAAGCAAGGCAAAGCGGGCGAGACCTGCAGTGCGCAACTTGCCCTCACATCTCATACTTTCCTAGACGCTGCTCCATTGACACTCGACTCCTTGAAGGTGGACTTTAGCGGCAACTTGAAACCCATCTTACTAGTGCAAGTGCCGGCAGAAGACAACAAACTCATGTGCAGCTCGGTGGTTCACATCTCATCCCTTACACTGAAGGAGGACTCCTCAGAAGATTCGGACGATGGCCTGCCATCACTGCTAAGAGGGCAATCTGACTTGACACTGAAACCCGGCCAGACCCGGGTCTTCGAGATGAAGATCCCCCTTAGGGAGCCGGGCGCGGCAACAGCGTCCGCTGTGATCCTTTCTCTTAAGAGCGAGTCTTTCACTCTGGACTACACGTTGAAGTTCCGGGAGACGGATCGAATTGTTGGGTGGTACATTGAAGGATCAGCACGACCTCGACACGCCCGGCCACAGGCGCAAACCATCCAGATCCAACCTCGACCGCCAAAGATGGAGGTCAAGCTAGCGGGTCCACTGGGACAGCATTACGCAAACGAGCCGATCGAGCTGCAAATCGACCTGCTCAACGCCGAGGAGGAATCAGCCAGCGTCAAGTTGGATGTGCATCTGTTTGGCAAGGAGGTTCCCGCAATCCGAGTGCAGGTAAATGATCACGAAGGGACAGCTGAGGCCGCAGGAGAGGAGTCCAAAATATCAGGACTAGTTCTTGGATCCATCGAGAGTGCCTCATCAGTCAGAGTGGTGGTCAACATGGAACCGACAAGGGCCCCAACTTCGCTTGATCTACATCTGAGGGCGTCGTACCACCTTGCATCTGATCCTGCCACGCCCATCATGCAGATGCTGCCAATTCAGCTGAACGTGGTTAATGCCTTCGAGGCGAACTACGACTTGGTTCCACGACTATACAACGACCCTTGGCCTAGTCTGTTCGATTATGAGGGACTTCTGGAGGCGCACGACGGTGATGTCGTCGGCGTTGCTAAGGGCTTCGCTCAGAAGTGGTGCTTGCTGTGCCACTATGCGTCTTTTGCACAGGAGGATGTGAAGGTCGTTGGAATGGCACTGGAGGTGCCCTCGTGCGTTGGGGGCGCAAGATGCAGTGTTGCCCAGGGACCCAAGATGCTGCAAGATGGTGTCTTGGTTGCACCGAAGACGATGCACGAGGCACAGTTCGATCTGGTGGCACAGAAGCTCAGCCTCGACGACCGACACCCCGTCACATTGGACCTAGCGTTTGTCATCCAATGGCAGCGGCAGAGCCGCTCCGACGGGTTAGTCAACACGACGAAGATGCCAGTCGGGAAATACCTGGTGCTGGGCTCGGAGCCACGGGTGTTGGCATCTGTGTATCACAGGTCAGGAGGTGAACCGAGTCTTGTACAGCTGGATGTGACGATTGAGAACCCGTCAAACCACTTCCTGACGTTTGGCTTGACAATGGAACCTAGCGACCAGTTCGCGTTCTCAGGATCCAAACAGACGACGCTGAACCTGCTGCCCCAGTCACGGCGGACAACGACGTACCGAATGCTGCCCCTAGTGACCGGGACGTGGGTACGACCGGGACTGACGGTGCGAGACAAGTACTTCCAGAAGGTGTTGCGGATCATTCCAACGGAGGGGATGAAGATTGACAAAGACGGGCTGCTGATTTGGGTGCCGGGGCAGAAGAGCGAGGAGGACGAGGATGAGGAAGGGGATGAGGACGAGGGCGAAACTACTTGAAAAACTCGAGGGGTCTGGGTAGAAGGACTTTGCAAGTTAGATGTTGCCAGGCAATGAGGCTATCACGAGGAATGTTGACACGATGTTTGCATCTATTGAGTGGATGTGCCTGTCACTCAACTTTCAAGGCGCCGGGGACCTTGGAAAGTCCCACAGAGCTATCTGCCTGTCAACACTGCAATGTACTGCATATAGTGCGTAATGAGAGGGTATATGGGGCAAGACGAGTACGGATAGATCAGCTTAATTTGATGCATATTTAAATGGGCTAATCCGATCTATTTACCCGCTTGTCACATACATAAGACAACTGCTCAGACCAATTGGGATTTTAATGTTCTATTTGTTTCATACTACAAGGAACCAGCGGATTGAAAGAGTTGAAAAGTACTAATGTAGCCGAATGCCAAGCACATCACACGGAGGATCATGAGTCGCCTTAAATTTGGAATCCGCAAGTGAATACATAGAGTGTGCTTAAAGAGGATGATGCCTGCTGAGATATGTAACGTTCAATGATGAAAACCCTGCGTATACTTCTCTCTTTCTTTCTTAAAGTCTTTGACGATACGACATACTTTGGAGCAACCGACGGTTCAGAATGGAAATTTTCTACTCTTGCAGAGCTGATACTATGAATATCCCACATTGGCTCCGTTAATATGAAAACTAGAGCTCATTGAACGACTTGGTATTGTCAGCTACTATTGGGAAATTGTAAGGATTCATTGTCACGGCAAATTTAAAAAAGGCCTTGGGTGGCGATCCTAAGGCCCAAGACTGGATAGATAGATAGATACGTAGCATACAGTTGGGAGAGCGGTATGAAAGCTCGCAATGATATGAAAAACTACGTGAGTCGGCCCTCTGGTATCTTGTTTTGTTCAGCTATCAGTTACAGTTTGGTCGCTCAGAGTGCCAGGGTCGCATTTCGATTTCCAATGATCTATGAAGCGGGCTCTTAGAGCATCAGATTGCTCCTTCGCAAAGTCTTGCAGGTTTTGAAGTCGCTTTCATCCCTCCTTGAAGTCTTTGTACGACTTGGTCAACGGCGAGGAACAGAGGAGGTGTTATGATATTCCGTCTTGTTCTTGTCGTCTTTGGACGGAGCAGCGTAATGCACAAAGAAGATGATCCTTTTCCCATTCGTGGCAAATGTACAGACGAACGCTTGGCCGAGAGGATCGGGACTTTGCAAGTATTTCAGCGCCTGAATCCTTGCATGAACGAGGGCAGCGCCGTAGTAGGCGCACTGCGTCGCTGCCAGCCCCAGCCCCTCGGTAGGGCGCTTCCACTCTCCGGCAAGGTGCGGCAACGCGATGGAATTGTCTTGTTCATTCGTGAGAACCACCTTTCCAGCAAGATCCTCCACAGGGAAGGGCTGGAATTCGTCTGGGCCGAATCCCTCGACGAAATCGGGGCGTGGGGAAGAAAGGCCGTCGTTGAAGCCCACATTCCTGTCTAGGTTGGTGAACACCTGGTTGAAATGTGGTTGATAGTCTTCGTCGTCGAATTCCTTGAGAAGCCGATAACTTGTCCGTACGATCACGTCTTGCTCGCCCGCTGCCCGCTGGATAATCTTGACGTAGTCGTCATATGCGGATTTTGTTGTCGACGTTGTTCCGTTGGCTCTGTTGAGACGGGCTTTCAGATCGGCGAGGTTTGTAGGAGGCCTAGTCTGGAGGCTAGAGAGGATGCCGTTCTTCAAGGCCCGGGTTTTGAACCCAGAGGTAGTCGTCAAGAGAGTTTTGGGTATCTCCTTACTCTCCTCCGTGGTCGACGACGTCGACTTTGAAAAACTCCTGCCCCGGCGTCGTTTCGCCATATTGGTCAAAAAGCGTAGGTTTTCTTTGGTCAGGCTGACCTGCTTCGGCAATGAAGCGCCAGATGTAGGGCTGGATGCAGCACCGGCGTCTGTCTGGTGTCCTGAAGATGATGCTGCTGGCACGACTCGCGGCTTTGCGAAGGCGGTTCGTTCTTGCAATCTTTCCCTTCGTCTGCTGGCTTCTGTTCTAGATACATTGGCATATTTATAAGTGGGAGTGTCCTAGGCAGACTTGTTTGTTTTCTCGATGGTGTCGGTTTGGCCCTCTTCACCGGCGAGGCATTGTTGACGTATGCTGCGATGCCCTGCCGTTTCCCCGACCGAAAGGGTGCCATGTTTTCACGGGAGATGTTTGCTTTCTTGTTGCTGCCGAGGTCCTTTATCCAAAGAGTCAGCATGTCTCTCTTCTGCATGTCCAGGAATAAGGAGCATACCCGTCCTGCAGGATGTTTAGCTTTGCGGATGCCCATTCTTTGAAACCTCGTTTGGCGTGAAGGGATACAGTGATTGCCCGGCAGATGGACCAATCATGTCGGTGGCATTCTGTAAGCTTTCTTTGTTCGTCGGTATCTTTTGTTCTCGAGTATCCGTGGCCATCCTCTGTTTGCCTCGAGCAAAATGGGCATCGGCTTATTTATATAAGCAAGACAGGTATGAAATGCGGTTGGCCGTCTTTGTCGTCTATTTGGTCGAATTGCTTGACAAGGCAATCAGATCCTACTGCAAGCTTGCGAGTTCCTGAAAAGACCAGAGATGGAGATGCGATGGAGATGGATGGAGATGGATGGAGATGGAGACGGAGGTGGAGACGGAGGTGGAGATGAAGTTCTCCGAAGCGGAGAGTCGTCGGATCCGGACCACGAGTCCCTCCGAGAAGCGCTTCCTAATACAGAGTGACTGCTTGCCCGGCATTAAGGGAGACGCCAAAAAGCGAACCGCGAGCTTACTTCACTACTGTACTTATTAGTTCCTACGTAGCACGCGCATCTATGTGTTCCTGGACACGCGCTAGTTAGTTAATTCATTAGTGTCCGAGGTGTGAGAAATGATCGAGACCACCGATCTTAGTCGTTGGTGGAGCCCGGAATCCCAGACGACCCACCATCCGGGACGGGGAAGCGATGGGGGTGAGTTAGCGTGCGCCTTGCAAGGCAGCAATGAGGAGGAAGATGAAGGAGAAGGAAGGAAGACACGAGGTGACGGTAATATGTGCTGAAAGTAAGTTGGCAGCGAGGATAAATAGCTGGCACGTTAAATCAGGTAGGTACCTTGTGTATTACAACACCATGGCCGGCGACAACCTCCATCGTCAACAAGCCAGCCTCCCTGCGTCTCGAGAATCAACTAAAACGAAAGAGCCTCTCGAGCACATCAAATCTTAAAAAATCCATGACCACCACAAGTCCGCCCATTTTGACTCACTCTCCCACGAGCGCCCTCGACCCGGTCCTGATTGGGCGCCACGCACGCGCCGTCTCGGACATCGGCCTCGTCGCAAGTCCGCTTGATGACAGCTGCCCATTGTTTTGTTTTCGCTTGCGCACTTCTTCCGAATGCCGCACCCTTATCCAATCCTACAGGGGGGGGGACGCTTACAGTACCCGCGCTGGTGCTTACAGGTTGCCCGCGCTGATGAATGGGCGTCCCCTTCAACCCTGGTCCAGCGTCGTAGTCGTCCCTCTTTTTTCTCTTCTTACGTGCGAGAACCCCTTGCTGTCAAACGGTTTTGCGAACAATGAAGAATGAATCATCAGCCAGGGGGTGGGGGCCCTCGTAGTGCATAGCAAGTGCGAAGTGCGAGGTAAGCCAACTAACAAACACCGAGCCTCACTTGTTTGGATCTTTGTCCGACTTGCGAAGCTAGCATCGACTGCTTCAGACTTGTATTTAACTTTGGTCCTCCCTCCCCCCATCAATGTTGTACTGCCACTCGTCGTTCTTCTAGTCTAGTCTACCTCCAGTAAGACTGCGAATAGACTGTTCAGCAAGCCGACGACACCTGGGAGTCTAGGCCCGTTTTTGGATTCCGCAAGCCGCAACCAGCCCGCTCCCCTTATTTCTCTACATAAGCGTAGACTATCCCACACCCTTTCCTTCTTCTTCCCCTCCATCTTCCTCGCCATGTCTCTCGCCAACGCCTCCGACGAGAAGCGCACCGAGCGCCTCTCCTCCGACGACAGGACCGAAGTCGGCTCCGGCATCGTCGACATGTCCTCCGACGCCAAGCCCGACTCCGAAGACGTCAACACCGAGCACGTCCAGCGCGATGCCGCCCCCAACACCGATTACCCGGGCGGTCTCAAGCTGGTTCTGATCCTCTTCTCCCTGTGCCTGGCCATCTTCCTCGTTGCCCTGGACCAGACCATTATCGCCCCTGCTCTCGGTGCCATCACCGCCGAATATGGGAGTACCAAGGATATTGTAATTACGCCTCACCCACCCACCTAAACACCACACAAACAAGATACTAACACATCAAATCAGGGTTGGTATGGCTCTTCCTACTTGCTCACCACCACCGCCCTCCAGCCCATGTATGGAACCATCTACAAGTACTTCAACGTCAAATACGCCTATCTCATCGCCGTCTTCATCTTCGAGATTGGTAGCTTGGTCTCTGCTGTCGCTCCCTCTTCTGTCGCCTTCATCGTCGGCCGCGCCATTGCTGGTGTATGTCCCTTAGAATCCTCGCCCTCATCCGGCTTCACTCGCTGATCTTCTCTCCAGATTGGAACCGCTGGCCTCTTCTCCGGCTCTATCGTCATTCTCTCCCTCATCAGTTCGTCTCCCTTCCTACCATCGCCTCACTATTCAACTTTACTTACACACATTTCAAGTGCCTCTTGAGAAACGACCCCTCGCCTTCGGCCTCATCGGTGGCATGTGGGGTATTGCTAGCGTTGCCGGTCCTCTCCTCGGCGGTGTCTTCACTGAGCACGCCACCTGGCGCTGGTGCTTCTATGTCAACCTGCCCATCGGTGGCCTCGCCATGGTTATTGTCTTCTTCTTCGTCAAGGTCAACCGCAACTCGGCCGACACCAAGGACATGTCCTTTATCTCCCGCGTTCGCAAGCTCGATCTGTACGGCGCCGCTATCTTCATCCCCGCCATTGTCTGCCTCCTGCTTGCCCTCCAGTGGGGCGGCTCCGAATATGCCTGGAGCAACTCCCGCATCATCGGCCTCTTCGTCGGCTTCGGCGCCATGATTGCTGTCTTTATTGCCATCCAGTTCTGGCAGGGTGATGAGGGAACTCTTCCTCCCCGTTTGTTCAAAGACCGCAATGTCCTACCCGCCATGATGTTCGCCATGTTCTTCGGCGCTGCCTTCTTCCCCTTGATCTATTACCTCTGTAAGACTAGCCTTCGAACTGCTTTCTCTCACGACCGCAACTAACCTCACTTGAATAGCCCTTTACTTCCAGGCCATCCAGGGTGTCAGCGCTGTCCAGGCCGGCATCAAGATCCTCCCACTGCTGCTATCCACCGTTCTCATCTCCATCGTCGCGGGAGGCCTGATCACTGCCATCGGCTACTACAGCGTCGTCATCATCCCCTGTATGATCCTCAACACCGTCGGCTGCGGCATGATCACCACCCTTGACGTCGATTCGCCTATGAAGGAGTGGTTCGGTTACCAGGTCATTGCTGGTCTAGGCATTGGCGCCGGTTTCCAGGTCGGCGTGCTTGTTGTCCAGACCGTCCTTCCCCAGGAATGGGTCCCTGTCGGCACCGCCTGTGTCCAGTTCTTCCAGGCTTTTGGTGGTGCAATTTTCATCGCCGTTTCCCAGACCGTCTTCCAGAACGGTATGATTGACCACATCAAGGCCAGCGACATCGGCATCGACCCCCGCGTCTTCATCAATTCCGGTGCGTCTGAGGTCGGTGATGTTCTCAAGAGGATGGGTCGTGAAGACGCTTTTGACACCGTCATCGAGGCTTACATGTCCGGTCTGCGAGACACGTTTTACGTCTCCCTCGCCTGCTCCGCCTGTGCCCTGATCGCGTGCTGCTTCCTGCAGTGGAAGTCGGTCAAGAAGGATGTTAACGGCAACGACCGAAATGCTGAGCCTGCTGTCCCCGTCTGAGAAGGTATAGGTCCGATTCTGGAAAGTGCGGCGTTTGATATAGAGGATACCCGGATCATCTCCACCCTTGCATCGCATCTTGCGCCATTTGCTCTTGGAATAGCCAGTGCTTCAATATCTATTACTGCCAATAATAGACCTGGTTTCGCCATTTCATTGTGTGTCGTCCGGTGGCCTGTCCCATGATTTGCGTGTTGTTCTTGTCTTTGCAATTAGTTCACCTCCCACAAATTTGAGAACCCAGTCCTTGACTGTCCTGGTCTTCTCTAGCTGAGGATGAGCTTGGCCTCTCTTCGCAAGGTCCCGTGTAGAATAATGGCCCGAGCCGTCCCGCCTCCACAGCAGATTCACCTTGGTCATGCCCTTGCGCAGGCTCTGCCCATACACCTTGCCGCGGAAAACATGCAGAGTCACGTTCTGCATCAGAATTACATCCTGGCGCCTCAGACTGCGCACTTGGGTCTCGGTCACGTTGTCGCTGGATAGCCAGAACGTCACGCCGAAGCCCGACTTGGTCTCGTCGCCGACGAGGACTTCCACCAGGGCGAGCACTCTTCCCCAGCGAGTAGTAACGGTCCTAGGCTGCGCGATAGAGAGGACTCCTACGATGAGGTTGAGCGTGACGGTTTGCGGGTGTAAGCCTTGGATCTGACGTGCGGAGGGAATGTCCTCCAGGTCCGAGAGATGACAGGGCACAGGTGCAGGGGAGGTACCCGGTTGGTCCGTCGATGAGGTGGTCATAAATGAAGTATCCGTTACCGAAGTCTCGTCGAAGCTCTCTAGCTGTGACGACGGGACCGTGTTGTGCACTGCCAACGAGTGGTCGTAGAACTGCGACAGCACCTGGTTCGCGGCCTCGCTCTCCAGGGACCGTGTTTGTCCGTCGAACGAGACGTCGGCTGTGGTGAAGAACTCAGGCCTGGCGGGCAGGGGATAGTCGCTGACGTCGTGGGTCTGACTGAAGCCGGTGTGCAGCGGCTGTCTCGTGAGCGGGAGAGACCGCCAGGCTACTTCTGACGATGGCTGCGGCCCTGGTTGTCCATGGTGGATTCCGAGAAAGGAGGAAAATGCATCGTCGAGGCTGTCCACGGTGCACGATTCGGGGTCCAGAGATGAAGCTGGAGGAGCGCCCGTGAAGAGCATGACTCTGGGGGCCATGGTGTGCGTGCTTCAGGGTAGGACCGGGGGTAATTGAGGGGATCGAGGATGCATGGCGAGCATCACGTGTCCAGACCAGTTGGTTTCCGTGTGACGATTACTTTCTCTCTTTGGGTATCGTCGGCTGGAGGTTGTGGGCTTGATGGTTACTTGGTTGTCGTTGAATCTAAGTCGTGTTAGGATTCACGGCCCTTGCACGTCCCGACTTTCCGACATCCCGTGCCGTGCCCGGCAGCCGAGGCCTGCGCGCTCCTCCCCCACATCTCCGCTGTCTCCACCCAGGTACAATTGTGCCGAGGGCACTTGGAGGCCGGAACTCTGGATAATCAACCAAGCCGCGTTTCCGTTTCATCTCCAAACTCGCTCCATGGCAAAGACGATAAGCAAAACAAACAAGGCTTCACAATAACCGTCCGCCAAAATGTCTGCCGTCTTCGACATCAAGGAGCATACCATTGAAGCCTCACATATCCGAGAATACGCCCGCGCAACCTCCCACTCCCAGGATGAGAAGCTGGTGCTGCACGTCAAGCAGTATACTCCCAAGGATAACCCAAATCCACAAAAGGGCGACGTGGCTATCATCGGTGGCCATGCCAACGGATTTCCCAAGGTACTTCTTAGCTTTAACCGCGCTTTCGCTCTTGCTATTACTTTGTGTCAGGGAGCTGAACTAATCGAGTTGGAACCCAGGAGCTGTATGAACCTCTCTGGGAGGACTTCTACCACGAAGCCAAGAGCCGCAACGTCCGGATCCGCAGTATCTGGATCGCAGACACGGCTTGGCAAGGCCAAAGTGGCATTCTCAACCAAGATGCCCTTGGAAACGATCGTGAGGCCCGCCAAACACCAACTCATTCCTCAGATTCCTTACTAATGCTGTCACTTTCAGCGGGATGGCTGGACTACGCCCGGGATATCCTCCACATGATCAATACCGTCCGTCCCCCACCTCCCATCATGGCCATGGGCCACTCCTTTGGCGCCAACGCTCTCACCAACGTCTCGTTGCTCCATCCTCGCCTCTTGACCTCTCTCGTCCTGCTTGACCCTGTCATCTCCCACTACGCATCTACTCCTTCGAACAAAGTAGCGGGCCCTGCCGCCAGCAGCATGCACCGCCGGGAGGTCTGGCCGTCCCTTGAGGACGCTGAAGCCTCTTTCAAACGGAGCCCATTCTACCAGTCCTGGGATCCCCGAGTGCTCCAACGGTGGGTGAACTTTGGTATCAGGAACGTACCGGGTCAGGACGCCGTCACCTTGACCACTACGAAGCATCAAGAGGTCTTCAACTTCCTCCGGCCGAGCTGGGATGCGTATGATGCTGAGGGCAAGACACTCATACACCCCGAGCTTACCCCGGATCTGAACCCGAGCCTTAACTCCAAGTGGCCGACATACCCGCTTTACCGACCCGAGGGCTCTTACACCGTCGAAAAGCTCCCGAACGTACGACCTAGCGTGCTCTACGTCTTCGGCGGAAAAAGTGACATCTCTCCAATCGAGCTTCAGGACGAGAAGATGGCCCTCACCGGCTCCGGTCTCGGCGGAAGCGGCGGTGCCAAAGCTGGCCGCGTAAAGAAGGTTGTCGGCGACGAAAACGGTCACCTCATACCCATGGAGAACCCCAAGTTCTGCGCACAGGCGGCTGCCGAGTGGATCAAGGCTGAACTAGAGAGGTGGTGGGTAACGGAGCGCAAGTATGAGGAGTGGACGCGACGGCCGGAGATTGAGAAGAAGACTCTTTCAGAAGAGTGGTATAAGTACGTGGATAAACCGGAGAAGAAAGGCGCGAAGAGCAAGGCAAAGATCTAAGTGCAGACTTTAAACGTATGTTTTACAACTCCGTAGATTAAGATGGCGTAGAGCAAAGTCATCAATCGTAGCTAACATTCCAAGTCCCTCAGCGTTCAATAACTATTTGCTAATTTACAAAAAGCCATCGTCGTAATCAAGCAATTAAAGTCATTTGACAGAAATATGGTTAAATCAAGCCACCGTCGTAACTGAAAAGATGTGATCCTCGTTCAAGACATCATCAACTAAGCCAATGTTGAAAATAACGTAAAACCGTCGATCTCTAGTAGCAACATCATCAAAATATCATCAAAGAGTCGTCGTTGAAAGCCAATCATGTAGGCTGTCCTAATAGTAACATTGTCGGCTAAAACCTAGCCTCGAGCCGGAATTAGATGTAGTACATCGAGTCTCGCAGATTCTCATGAACCTGCTTGCTGCCACCACCGACACTCGATGCGCCACCTCCCGTCATGACACTCTCCACGTCGCTGACATCGAAGTACTCAGGGCGGTGGACTCGAGCCCGCGTGCAGACGATGTCTGCGTAATAGGCCGGCGGGCAAATACTGACGGCCTTGGTGGCCCGACCGAACAGGTAGCACATCTCGTGCGTGAACTTCTCGAGCTCGTTGGCGGCCTCGGCCTTGTATTTGGGTCGGAAGATCTCGTCGAGGAGGACCGTGTAGTGTGCAGGACGAGCGGTTCCTTTGATGGCTGCGTGAGCCGTCAGGAAGAAGTCCCAGTAGCGAGCCTGCGTGACGCCGCGGTCCACGACGGTGCCGTTCTGGATGTTCATGTGCTTGGGCAGGTTGTTTTCGGTGGTGGGATAGAACCTGGTCTGGTGGCGCTTCACGGAGACGACAATGGTGAGCCGGGGCTGCGACTTGGCAGAGTACTTGGCGTCGCAAGCGGCCCTGATCAAAGGAAGCTCCTTCTCGAGGACCTGGCCGAACTGGCCTTCGGAGACTCCGTCACGGAAGATGACGATGTTCTCAGGGAGTTGTCCGTTGTTGTGTTTCTGCCATAACTCCAGTCGCGATTTGAAGGCATCAGTCAGCTGCGATCCCAGCATTTCCTGCTTGGAGGTTTGCTCCCATGAGATGGAAGGCCACTGGCCCATGTCGCGGTCGACGCTGGAAACTAGCCCGACCAAACTCGGCACCTCGTCGCTCTTGCCAGAGGGCATGTTGGTCGGGTGCGTGACATCGTAGCCGACCACGATCGTCTTGCCCTGCTTCAGCAGATCGAGGTCGTCGCGAAGCTTGTGGTTGACACCTCCAGCCTTGAGGTTCCACTTGAGGGCAACGTTGGCGAAGTATCCTGGGCTACCACCACCGAACTTCTTGAAGTTGCCCTGCACACAACTGGTGTGGATGCCAAATGTGCAGTCTCCGAGGGTTTTGATCTTGCCGTACACGTCCGCGTCCATGCTTGCGAGGATGAACAGGATGAACGTGATGCCATTCTGCTTGGCCCATGTGAAGTAGTCCTCGAGCTTACCGTTCATAGCAGCGCCCGCGTACATACCCTCAGTGGGAGGCGGCACCATGGAGGTTTTAATTTTGATGCCCATGTCGCTCATGAACCTGGCAAAGTTGTCGACGACGTCGCGACCGACTGGGTTTCCACGGTCGGGGATGATGTTCACGAATGACCAGCGATTGATCATGGCTCCAGGTTTGACGACCTTCACGTCTCTCATGTTCCAAGAGGCGTCGCGAGGGCGCACGTGGGACAGCTTGGCGGACTTCTTCTCCATGTAGGTAATCCCCGGGCTAGGAAGAACCCGACCCTTCACCGTTAGCAGGTGCTTGTCGACAGAAATGCCAAAGCGATCCTAATAAAGTTAGCCTGGCCAGTCAACATCAAATAATGAGTTGGTTCCATACAAGTGACTCGTCATCGAGCCCGAGAGCTCCACGTCCATCGTTTGTGATGGAGAAGGCATTGGCGTAGGGAGACCGACATGCGAAGTTGACCATCTCAGTGGTCTCTCGCGGCATCAACTTAGCCTTGACGGATTGTCCTGGCTGGATCTCAACAAACTCAGCAGGGACGTACGTCGGCTTGTCAGAGCTCCCCATGTTGAGAAGAGGGTAGTCCTTCAACGTGACTTGGTACTCTTGTGACACGTTAGTATTAGAACTCTCGAGAGAAACCTGTCAACTTACTCTCCTGGTAGTAGTCAAACACGGAAATCCATCGGCCTTCCTGGCCCTCCACCTCCATCCAGAACTGGACACTGCGAGGCCCAATAAACTCGCAGTTGGGATCAAAGCGAGGGAGATTCTGGCTCTTGGATCGACGGACTTCAGATGCAGTTGCAAGACTGTGGATGGCCTTCTGCCGACGGACCTGCTTTCCATTCGCCACAGTCATGTTGACCCAGACACGCGACTTGGGGAGGAACTTGGAGATGAGTCGCAGGTTCTTCATACCAGGACGGTTAGTTTTCGGGACCGCCCTGACACCGAGGTTTTCAAAAATCCCATCGACCTTGCCGGAGAGCCTGAAAATGCCGTGGGTGACGTTGACGTTAAGGAGTAGTCGGCCTGTGCCGAGGCGAACAGATTGGAAGAAGCCTCGCGCAGCTTGCACAGTGCGCCCGTCGGCATAAAGAGGCGTGCTGATGCCGCCGTTCTTGAATGAGAAAAACCGGGAGCTGCCAACAGCGCTGATCTCATCAACCTTGGATCTGGGCCCGTATCCAAACAAGACGTTGAAAGCATCAACAACGTCTGGGTAACGAGGGAGAGCATGGTCTCCAACGTCGGGAGTACTCGAGGTAAGATACTTCATCATATCGTCGACTCGTGTCTCGGTAGGCCCGTGGAAGGTGACCTGGAAAGTCTCAAGCTTTTCGGGGTTGCCTTGCGAGGGAAGGGTCAACTGAAGCGGATTGCTCTCAAAGTCAACTTTCTGAAGAGAAACCAGCTGGGATTTGAACTCGGTGGCTAGGACCAAGGACTTATCCTTCTTGGACAGCTCCGAGAGGGCCTCGCGGATGACAAAGTAGAGCTTGCGACCCTTGACCTCTTTGGACTGTGGTTTAGCTGACCCCTCGGGTTTGGGTGGCCCTTTAGGCTTGCCTTTCCCTTTGGGTTTCGCTGGTTCCTTTTCCTCAGTCACGGTTTGGGTAACATCCATCGTGTACTTGTACAGGACACCAAGCTTGGTGACAACACGGAAGTAGTTCGCCCAGAGGACGACCTCAGTGCCACGCGACCCATAGGCAGGTCGGGAAGGGAACTGTTCCTGAGAGAGAGCGGCGGTGCTGCCCTTTGCTTGCACTTTGAGCTTGCTCATCTGGGCAACCAACTGCGTCATGGAGTTTGTTTGCTGACGCACGATCTGCGTCTCCAGCTCAGTGACCGCTGGATCCGGCTGAGGAACAGTGCCGTCAAGGCTGTATGAGTTAGCGGTGTTGAGCCAAAAGCCTCGGGGGACCCAGGGACTTACGTGAAGACGGGCTTCTCAGGAACATCGCCTGCGTACCCTCCTCCGCGGCCGCCACCTCTGCCGCCACGTCCACGATCGAAGCCTCCACGTCCACGATCGAAGCCTCCACGTCCACGATCAAAACCGCCTCGACCACGATCAGAGCCGCCTCGTCCACGATCGTAGCCGCCTCGACCGCGATCGGAGCCGCCGCGGCCGAGACCGCTGAAACCACCTCGGAAGCTGCCTGTATCGCCGCCATCTCCGCGGCCACCACCACCACCACGTCCGCCGCCTCTTCCTCCGCGCTGATAGTCAGAAGGACCACCTCCTCTGCCGCCTCTATTATCTTGAGGGCCGCCAGGACCACCACGTCCCCCGCGTCCTCCGCGTCCTCGACCGCCTCGGCCGCCGCGGTCGTCCCTATCGGCCATGGCTGAGCCGGGTTGGTGCTGTTGTGCCTAGTGGTGGTGTAGTGATTGACCAAGGGAAAGAAAGCGCTACGGAGGATTTGTGAAAACTGCAGTGATGGAGTTGAGCAAACAGCACTGGTTGAATACTGGATGAAAGAGAAGTGGTCAAAACGACGAGATGGAAGAGATGGAAGCGATGAAGCTGGGATGGTGAGGTGAAAGAAGATGAATACGGAGCGGTGTGAGCAGCCTTGAATCAAACGGCGATTGCGTTAACACTGCGGCCAAGTGCGCGTAGCTGCAGACGCGCGGATCAGGAGCACTGCAGGCAAACAATGAAGAGAAAGACGAGCTGTCGGCTTCTGAATGGATTGATAGAGGGAGGCGTGTGTGCTTGGGCACTGGTTGGGTGCCGTAGTGGGCACTGTCGGCACAAATCACGATGGCGATGCGTGGATTGGGAATCGGTAGTTCACGAGTCCGAGTGCGAAAGTGGCCTGGGATGAAGTTCCCAGCCTTGTTAATTGAATCCCGTCGGCCCACTACGGTCCGCGTGTTGATCCTGGCCACGGCCTGGTAGGCCTCCCGCAGCTGGATGACGCCCTAACTACGTCTTTCAACAAGTAGCAACGCCTCAACTTCCACGGACGGATGTTGGTGATTTCATCGTAAACAAGGTATGCACTACTGACTAGCCTAACACGGAGCCCCGCAATGCCGCGAGACAAGTTCCAGTGAGGTTTCCTTACGATTTCAACTCTGATGATGAACTGCTTCTGCTGGCATTATTCTCGCTGTATTCGTACCGCGGGGAGTGCGTGCGCTCATCTCTCGTTTTCATTGTTCGTGTCTAACAAGTACTCATTTATGTTTTCTTTTTTCTTTTTTCTTTTTTTTGAGCGGGGATTTGTTGTCCGGAACCGGCCCGCCCGAAACATGCGAAACATGGACCCTGTGCGGAAAACATATCACGGGTGGCAAGTATTGTCCGTAGCCTCTGAGAAAAGATGGCGGAGATGAGGCAATGCAATGAAAACTTGGGCGGTGTCGGTGCAGTTGCCGTACACACGGCCTGGTTAATTAAATGCAAAATCAGGCTCCGAAGCCCGGGAGCACTTGGGTTATCCTGTACGAACTACGTGGCAAGCCGAGCGATGGAGCCACATCTGTGCAAGTTGGCCATAATAAATCATGAAGTTTCGAGAAGTAGTAGAAGCTGTCTTTCTTCGCCTGAACCGAGTGGTCCACCATTTGGCTTCCCGGGATGGGTGTCACAAATTGCGAGAGGCTGCAGGAACCCCCAACTGTCACAACGCATCCCGACCGAAGACGACATCCTTTCAAACAAAACATCGCCTCTCCTTGCTGATTAGCAGCCGTCGGGAGACACAAGAATCGGCAAGCGTTAAGCGACTAGAGGCTTTCTACATGTGGCCTCGCACAAGCTGTCTGACCCAACCGACTTCCGCCAACGGCGTTTGCTCAGCCGAGCAGTGACCGTTTCAAATAGAACCTCAGCACCTTATTTGCCTCTTCCATGTTTCGGGAGCCTCAACCTCCCTTGCTGGCGTTGGGTCGGGAATGTTCTAGTTCCACCCTGGGAGACCCCCCAATATGTCACTGTCTCCAGCTGAAGCATCACGAGAGGGAGCATTTCACGGATAGCCAGATGGGCACCGTCAAATACGGCTTCCGACATGAAACAAACGAGCTTGCCCTTGGGAAAAGAATGCTTTATAACTTCCTTTAATGCCTTCACAATGATAAAGAGCCAGATTCTCTTTCTTCTTCATACGCACTCTCTCTTTGTTGCGTAGGTCCTTCATTATAAGCTCACCATCAGTCGATAATCACTGTGAGATTATGTGTTATATACCGTACACCCGACCCTCTCTGGTGCCATCTCGTTAACTTTCTCGTTACTTTTGGACACGACAAACTAAAGCCTTCAATTCTCTACCGCCTTTCTATAACAAATCCTGACTGGACAGTCACGCGGACAGTGACACGGACAACGAACACGCCCACCCCTATTCAACAAGCCGTCTTGTTCAATCACCATGTGCACTGGTCAGAGGGGCTTTTACGTCTGCCCCTGCCGCAGTCTCACATGCCCAAAGAAGGGCATAATTCCTCACAGGAATATCATCTATGGACATGTGGCTCAAGTCGAGATTGACCCCCTTACGTGGGAAATTTGCGAGTGGTGGATTGCCAACGGGCCTCCGGAACAGGTCCTCAATCGGTATTTGAAGCCGAGCTGTATACACTTTGCATGGCACACCCTCTTGATTCCAGTGGAGCTTTGCTCCGACTGTCGGGCGACTTGCCCGAATAGCAACAGACGGAACGCCGAACGTCGTGCAATGAACATGATCTAGTCGAGGTTCTACGTTTAGATTGAAGGACATGGAGAGTTGATAGTCGTGCTGGAACCATATAGCTCCAATCAAGCAGGAATACGAAAAATAGAGTTGTTGATTGCTGGAATGTATCTGTCTCTTCTCCAGCTGCTTCAACTCGTTCACTTTCACACAAGCTACAGACTCCGTCGTGTCAGTAAAAACTGTACCTAAAAGTCTAAGCCAGTAACATGAGTGGGACCGCTGAGTGGTCGTGTGTTTGCAAAGCACAATATTTCGGTTGATGTAACTTAAAAATACAGCCATGGCGACGTGGAGAGTAATATCGATCATTAGAACATTCAAGGAAATGAGCTACTGTTTCCTCAACATCTGAGTCAAATGGACAAACCCAGATTTACAAGAAGCTCATTTGCCTATCCAAGTTAAATTAACGCGCTCAGGCAAAATAGTAAAAAAGTCCCAGCAACTACTTGCTAAACCACGATGATTGCTAGCTGAGTGTTCGGCCGCTTACACCGTAAATTGTGCAACAGCATCACAAACTTCCGAGCTTCATGAGTATCACAGTGATGTACGCAGAACGGCTTGAGGATTTTGTAGCAGTACATAAGCGATTCATTTTCTTCTCAAGCTTCCACAGTGATCAACAAGGAAGCAATCTAATTTCGAGGTCTCTTCCTCACTGCAGGCCCGATTTAATTACTTCTTTTCTTGTTCCAGACTCGAATCACGACTTGAAGATGATGATATATAGTAGCCCTTGGACATCAGCTGTCCATAAAGTATCTGCAGGGTCCAATAGAAACAACCTATGAAGACATCACGGAAGAACTGGCGTTAGCTGTGCAGCTGGAGATCGAACAACCTACCCGGGGAACGACACCAACCCAGAACTACACACACACTGCAACCTACCCGCAGAACGACACCAATCCAGAACTATATACACAGTGCACATCGGAATCACAACAAACATGTGCAAAGTCAGAGGCGTTCGTACACACTGCGCCTGTAAAGACAGGAGGTGCAAGAATCGTCGCGACTTTATAGATTGGTCGCCAGTGGTGGCTGGTGTTGCCATGACCTCGCTCGGCCACGGCTGGCAGTATTACATCGATGAGATCGATGAACTGTGCAGTCAGGGCGAGTTCCTCATCGCGTCAGGAATCATGTTCTGGGCAGATGAACACAAGAAGAAGGTAGTGACAGTGGTCGCCCATGTGGGCTTGGACGTTACGTGGGAGAACCGATACGTCAACCCCGAGGGCAAAGGAATTCTATGCAAACACTGCGAAGAGGGAGCACATAGCGTTGCTGGATAGAACGATATGGAGAAAGTCCTAGGTAGTCAGTCTGAAAATAGATTGGGCCAGGCAAAATTGTCAGTAAAATTGGAAAAGACTCTATTGTCGAGGTCGGAAATGTTTCTTCTACGTATAGAGTCCGCATCATGTGAATTGGTGTCTCACGTCCATTTAACTTGCATTTGCATTCTATAATCTTGACTAGAACTTTGAACTCCTGGTAGAACACTGTGTAAGCTCCGAGGAAAAAGACCAAAATGACTGACATTGGTCTCGTTGCGATGGCCACAGTGCCATGCAGGTAGTGAGACTAGGGTGACTGGGTACGCAGTCCTGGAAACGTCCTCTACGAACCTAAGCATCAAAGATTTGCCGTGGACATAGATGGCATCGCTAGTAAATCGCGAGTCCTCATGCAGAGACGTGCCCCGCAGTCGCGACTTCGAGAATCTCTTCCTCGAGCCCACTGACGTGATGAACGGCGATTCCTGCAGCTTTGAGCATCTGTATGCCCGTGTTCTGGCCAACGAAGATCTCCGGTTCCTGAACACCCACATAGACATTGGTGATCCATGAACTCTGCCGCAAAACCCTCTCCACACAAGGCAGCTTGCCGCTGAGGCGTTTGAAGCACGGTTCGACGGTGGTGTAGAGGGCATGAGAGCCTTTCATAGCATTGGCGAGGTCCTCCTCTGATGTACTATTCTCCTCAGCCAACTTTAGGAGGCAGCATTCCTCGGCATGTGTGTTTCCGGGAAGCTCAAGGGTATAGCCCTCGGCGAGGATGGTGTTGTCGCTGAGCCTGACGATCAGTGCCCCCACGCGGAAGTTGGTAGGTTTTGGAGGAGACTTGTTGGCTGAGCTTAGGGCACGTTGCATGGCCGCCTTATGATCTCCAGGTACTAGTGAAGTCATATTGAATAGAATGAACAACAATTTTGGACCGCTTTGAGCGTGTTAATGCTGTTCGTAGGATGACTATGCTGAATGCCCTCTTCATGTCGTCGGCGGTTGTAAACTCCGATTCCCGTGCCACTTAAGCTCTGGACCCACAAATCTCCACAGGCGCGTGTCCTAACGCGTCTCCGAGCAGTGCCATTCTCAACCTTCAACTTTCAACGTCGCCCCTAGATAAACGACAACGACAACGGCAGCCAACATGTCAGACCACGAAGATGCATTAGAGGGTGAACCCCCAACTATCGACCCGTATGAGGTCCTCGATCTCGAGCGGACTGCGACTGCCGACCAGGTCAAATCTGCGTATCGGAAAGCCGCACTCAAGAATCATCCTGGTTAGTGTCGTCCTTCATCAATCAGTTTTGGGATCGATGTACTGACAAAATATCTTGTTTAAAAGATAAGGTCCCCGAAAAACAAAAGGAGAAGGCAAACGAGAAGTTTCAGTCAATCGCCTTTGCCTATGCTATCCTTTCAGACCCAGCCCGACGAAAGCGCTACGACACTACTGGCTCTACAGCCGAGTCAATTGTGGACTCGGAGGGGTTCAACTGGAGCGACTACTATCGCGAACAATACAAAAACTCTGTATCTGAAGACGCGATCCAGAAATTTGCCGAGAAGTACAAGGGCTCAGACGAGGAGAAGGATGACATCCTGATTGCATACGAACAATGCGAGGGGGACATGGATTTGGTGTACGAGCAAGTGATGCTAAGCGACGTGCTGGAGGATGATGAGCGATTTCGAAAAATCATCGAGGAGGCTATTGAGAGTAACGACGTTCCTCGATTCCCAGCGTACGCTCGCGAGTCGAAGAAGCGACGGGAGACGAGGGTTAAGAAGGCGCGAGCCGAGGTGAAGGAAGCGGAAGACTACGCGAAGGAGCTGGGGGTCCACGATAAGCTATTTGGCGACAAGAAGAAAAAGAAGAAGGGCAAGGGAAGCTCCGAAGATGATCTAGCGGCGCTGATCCAAAAACGACAGCAAGATCGCTCAGAAAGCTTCCTGGACCACTTGACGGAAAAGTACGGCGCCAAAGAGAGCAAGGGCAAGAAGGGCAAGAAGCGAGCAGTTGAGGATGAGCCATCCGAGGAGGCATTCCAAAAGGCAGCCTCGCGACTCGGGAGTTCTAAGAGGTCGAAGCGTTGAGCCCGAGCCTGTGGAATTGATTTTAGGAGCTTGGAGTATAGGTCATGGTTGTACTATTTCAAGGGATAATAGGCGAGCGACCAAATGATAGTTATGTGAATAGCGGATTTAAAGGAACTAAGCAGTGCTGTTTATTATCTCACCGTAGTGAGCTATTCGTGCAGTTGTTGAATGATCTCACTCCTGTGGTGCTACACCCCAGTGGTTTGCGGGGCGACCCAGCGGGGTGGTTCAGCGCCTAGAATTCTGCCTGCACCACAACCCGATTAGCCTGGCTCATTCCTTGTCATTGTTCCTCCTTCACGACGTGTCGCGACGACGGGAGTTTACGGTCGCGCAAAACAGCAACGACAACCCGCCGACGCATGAATAGACATGGTTTAATGATGAGGAAAGGAAGCCCACGATGACGATGCCATGGCCGAGCCACCCAAGCCACAAATTTACCCGCGATACTGCTTCCATCTCGCGCCAACCGTGAATACCTGGTGTCTCTTGCACGCTGCTGTTGTGCACGACCTGGAGCAACATGCAGGCTTCGAAGGTATAGTAACATTTTTCTTGATGATTTTCGGACGCAATTACTGACTGAGACGAAGGGGAGAACTTTTATTTTTACAAGAACCTGCCTATAAAATGGGTCCGAATCGTTGGGGTGGTCGTCGCGATCGATGAGTACGCTGGTCGACGCATCTACACCGTGGATGACAGCAGCGGCGCGTGCATCGAGTGCACCATTGGAGCTCCAGCACCCGGAAAGAAAGATGCTGTCAAAAAAGAAGAAAGCGAACCTGAAAAGCAGGCAGCGGACATCGATCCACCCCCAACCGCGGCGCCCTATGAGGTCATTCGAGTTGGAAGCGTCGTTGATGTCAAAGGAGGTGTATCGATTTTTAGGGATGAAAAGCAGATTAAAATCGAGAAGATGGCCGCCTTGAGAAGCACTGCAAAGGAGGTCGCGCTCTGGGAGAAAAGAGCCAACCTCCGCACACAGGTCCTCGATAAACCCTGGGTGCTTCGGAAGAGAGATATCCGCAGGTGTCGCCAAGAGGCCGAACAGAGCGAAGAAAAGGCTGAGAGGAAGCGGAAGCGGCTCAAAGAGATGATTAAAGGGCGGGCCGTCGCAGAGCAGTCGGTGAAGCGGCCGCACGAGCAATCCAAGGCCGGCAGCGATAAGCAGCCAAGCAACAAGACAAGTCTCGAGCTGAGGCAAATTCTTCAACACGGCGGCGCGGGCAAGTATGATGCACTGGGATTGTGACTTGGAGTCTTGGGAGTTGGGCTAGCACTCAATAGCGGCATGGTGTGGATAGGTCTAGACTTGGGGGACGCGTAACAAGACAAAGTCGATTGTTCGACCATCCACCCGCACGGCAGGGGCGCATTGTGCCATCTTCTGGAATGATATTCCCATTCAACGTGATGGATTCTGCGTCACAGCCTCCCGTATGACAACCCCAGTGACGAAGTTGCTGCATTCGTGAGCTCTGGGACTTATGTTGAAGACATTGGCCACGCAGGCTGGTCAAGTGAAGTTGCGTAGCATTGTCTTAAATCACCATGGACCTGTGCCGCCGAGGTGCTGCGCAGGTGATGTCGAGAAAGGCAGGGGTTGGGAGAGACAAGGCCGGAGAGAAAGCGAGACAAAGACAGCCTGACTGTCGCCCATGACTGTGGCTCGAGTCAAATGTCTCTGAACAACTTGGCATAAACGTTTCATCGGAGCGCAAAAGGAGCAGAATACTTGGTCCTTATCGGACCGGAGTTCGTTCGATACAGCACGAAGTACTTCGTAACTACTTGGCAACTCAACTCCATACCTGGCCAAGCGTCACCGGCGAGTCTCGAATGATTCGCAGAAGCGAGATTCTCCTGTCCAATTCGCCAATCTGCAGCCCAACGGGCAATGCAATTTGCGTAATCGCCCCTGGCTCAAAACCAAACGCGCAAAAAGAGACGCCGTCGGTGGGTGGGCGGATCCAATAGTCCCGGGAGCTAGTGTTCAGCCTGCGTCTCGAATGGATCTAACGCCAACTCCAAGCATTCGGGGCTCTGGCATTATTGAGGCTTGCAAGGCTTATTCCCTTTTCGACGTCGCGTCTTTACCCTAACGTATCTCGTGGGTACTTCCATCGAAGCCACTAACGTCCATATCTCAGACGTTCCCTGGAATGTGGAAGTTGCGCTGATTGAGGCTGAACGCCCCCTCCGTTCGCTCTTTCTGGCAGTGATAGATGTCGCACGACGGACTAACCAGGCACCGGATCACATAACGGGACCACACAACAGGACCACGGCCCCCAACCCTTGTCTCTTCTTCACACCATCACCAACATTCCTTGAATCTAGCGAATCCCTTCTTTCCCGCCCTACGCCTAGCAATTCGCATCGGTGCCATCCTGGCCGCGCATCTCTGTGGACCTCAATTCTGGAGTTATTGCTTTTGCTTTTGGTGTTAGTGCTGCGGTTTTGAAGCCTCCGAGCTCCCAGCCCTCGAATCAAGGCTAGCCAGGTAAGGAAGCATGCAGTCCCTCCCGCACCGCGAGACGCCTTCATTTCTCGACGCCGCAAGCCCTCTAGCCTCATCAGTGCGTGGCCCTGGGACTAGTGGAACGACGGCTCTGAATGCCACCTCAGTCTAGAGCCTGACCTCCGGGTCAAACTATTTGAGCAATGGATCCCCCTATCCTTCCGGTGGGAATCTTCACGAGAGTTCTTGTCAGTTTCATTGAAGTTGTAGTCCTCTATCCGGAGAGCTTCACCTGCCTTCCCCATCATGAAGTCACACTCTCTGCCAGTATGGCTGTTTTGGCTAACCCAGGCTCAAGGCTTGACTATCCCCGAGGCCGCCGAGCCAAACGTGGGCTTTGGACAAGGTTCCCACGCCCAGTACAAGCGTGGCGCCGCTGAGCAGGCGGATTACTTGTCTTCTTACGCCCAAGAAGATATCATTCCCGTCACCGAGACGGTCAGTGTTAGTACCACTGTCATCAAGACTGGCGACGTTCAGGTTCTGCCTACTCTCTCCGACGTTGAGCCTCACACCACCGGTCTCATTATCACCAAAGTCGACGCCTCCGGCGAAAAGAAGCAAGGCCCTCTCCTCACCAGTTCCATTCCTAAGCCGACATCCCTCCTGAAGCCTTCCACTTCAACAACCCTCTCCGAGGCAAAGAGAGCCGAGGAAACCAGCAATTTCATGATCAAGATGGCCGTCAACCAGGAACACGGACTGGGCAAGAGGGCCGCAGCCGACATCTTTGCGACCCCCATCGGCACCAACGCTCCTCCCTCCGTTATTTCTCAGCGATCTGACCACCCAGTTCCTCGGTTGGGAATCACCAAGACCGGACCTCTCCAGACCAACAAATTCTACTCCAACTTCTTCCTCGGCGACCAGACCAGCCCAACTTTCACTTTCCCCTATTCCGTGTCTTGGTTAGCCGGACAGGGCCCATCCGCTAGCTGGGGTCTCGCCATCTCTCACATCGAAGAGAGCCAGCGCGTGTTTGGCGACGTAAAGTATAACAACGCAAAGTCATACTACATCAACCCCATTGGCATCCAGTCCATGATCATTTCCGCCAAGGAGCTGGGCTCTAAGACAGTCCTCCGCACCGACGCCATCACCGCATTCTCTGCGAGAGTTAACCTGCAGAAGGACAGCAGCTCCGCTCCCGCCATCCAGTTTCCTCTCGTTCAGGGCATGCCATATGTTACCGCCATCTTCAATGGCGCGACGCCTCAGATCCAGTCCGCCGTCTACTTCAGGAGTATGACCCGAGTGACGAAGAACCCGAAGAGCAACGTCGTCAAATATAACTTCCTCTTGGAGGACGGCACCACTTGGCGCTTGTATGCATACAAGACCAAGGGCGCTGACCTGGACCTCCAGGTTACCAACAACGGGTTGGCTCTATCCAGCAACGCATTTTACGGCACTGTCCAGATCACCAAGGATCCTCTCACGACTGGTTCCGAGGCGCTGCTTGACGACGGCTGCGGCATCTATCCCACTACCGTCCTGCTCACTGGCTCTGTTTCGGGGACAAAGGGCACCTACAACTTCAAGTTCGTCCGAGCTGGTCACAAGACTGGAAACATCTACATGTACGCGCTTCCGCACCATCTCGAGACCTTTGATGCGGACAGCACTCGCCGTACGAAGACTCTCAAGCTGCAGACGACCACCAAGGGCAAGGCCACGCTGGTCCTGGGGTCCCTCTGGACCATGATTGAGCCAAGCATGCCCACAAACATGGGATTGGACCCTTGGGATGCCACCAAGGGGCCTCTCAAGAAGCTCACTGCCAAAGCCAAGGCTGCCATCAAGGCCGTCGCCCAGGTCGAGATTTCCGAGGACATGGTTGCGCAATCGACCACTGATTCTATGTATTTCAGTGGAAAGGTGAGTTCGCTGCTCCAATTCCAAGGGTAGCCACTAATGTTTCCCAGGCTCTTGCCAAATTCGGTCAAATCGTCTACGTTCTGAATGATATGCTAGGGGAGAAGGCTCTGGCACAGGCTGGCTTGACGAAGCTCAAGGCGGCCTTCAGCACTTTTGTCACCAACAAGCAGAAGTATCCTCTGGTCTACGAGAGTAAGCAACACGCCGTGCTAACTGATGTACTTGAATAAAAACTGACAATGTCAGGTGCTTGGGGTGGAGTGGTCTCATCTGCTACCTACGCCACCGGGGACTCGGGCCTGGACTTTGGCAACACATACTACAACGATCATCATTTTCATTATGGCTATCACATTTTGGCGGCAGCATACATTGCTTACCTCGATAAGACCTGGCTGGCCCAGAACAAGGAATATGTCCACTCTCTCATTCGAGACATCTCGAACCCTAGCTCCTCCGATCCCTACTATCCGGCTTACCGAAACTTCGACTGGTACCATGGCCACAGCTGGGCTCATGGATTATTCTCCGCCTGGGACGGCAAGGTAAGTTTGTGTGTGGGAGATGGAGTTTCTGGTTGCGCCCTACTAACTAGCTTGTAGAACCAAGAGTCTAGCTCTGAAGATGTCCTGGCGAGCTATGCTGTCAAGATTTGGGGACAGGTCATTAAGGATACCAACATGATTGCACGGTAAGTTCCTCTAGAACTAATTTGAATCTGGGAGTGCGGTTCTGACAATGGGACATCGCAGAGCGAACTTGCAACTCGCAGTCCAGGCTCGCAGTCTCAAGGAGGCCTACCTTTACACTAGCGACAACACGGCTCAACCCAGCAGCTTCATCGGAAACAAAGTCGCTGGCATCGTGTTCGAGAACAAGATAGATCACACAACATTCTTCAGTGCCGATATTGAAGCGATCCAGGGCATCCACATGATCCCGATCCTCGCACCTACGGCATACACGCGATCGACCACATTCGTGACGCAGGAATGGAATGCGTACTTCAGCAGTGGCCGGATCGATGCCGTTGATAATGCGTGGAAGAGCATCATCTATGCCAACTACGCGACAGTCGACCCCCAGAAGGCTTGGAACTACTTCACCTCGTCATCTTTCAAGAAAACCAATATTGATGGTGGAGCGTCACTGACATGGTACATGACGTACGCTGCAGGTGAGTCAGAACGCGCGACATGATGAGTGTGGATGCCTTACAAACGAACTATGCTGACAATTTCATTCAGCGTTGGGTAGCATCTAAGCGGCATTGCCAGCATGTGGCGCGGTGAGAAGTTCAAGCCCGGGATTTGGCGAGTGAGCGGGGACTATCGTCGAAGCCGAAGATGACATCCTGATTTGGAAACCTGGCATCAGCCTCCATAGCAGCATGATTAGCCAACGTTGGGTATTGGCATGGATAGTCAGCATCAGCATATGGAATACGAGGAAGTGGGATAGACAACTATAGACAGGGTGGATTTGGGAGCGATACCTCAACAGCAGTTTGCTTTGTACTTTGAAACGGAGGAAGTTATTGGGTTCTACGGGACTGACGGACCGCACAGGCGTTTGAGGAGAAAGGAGACTAGATATCACCGACCTATTCGTACCGCACTACACATCCTGCACACCTACTACTAAGTAGACGATAGTTTTTCCCTTTGTAGTTGCAGTTCCACACTCTCTGTTTTAGTTCATTGGCTTCCTATTCCAGTTGAGTTACGAAAGTGAGGAGACCAAGAGAATAGACTCAAGGTTGCACGTGGCCTAATTAGACTTGGCGATCAGGGGGCGTTTCTTACACAGCGATTTGGTTGGAGATTACGCAGTCACACGTTTCTTGGCGATTTCAGGGCGTCATAGATTGAAGCTTGGTTTGGACGGGCCGAACGGCCCATGGACATTTTAGAGACGCGGACAAAGACAAAAAGGCGCGCGCATTCCCCGAGCATCCGGCGGCATGGTTGCAACGGGGAGGCAGTGAGGCGCTGGGCCAACCATGGGCCAAGAATGACATGGCTGAGGGTGAAGTGACGAATGGAGCAATGCCACGGGCGGAGTGACAGACAGGCCAGAGAGAGATCGGCGTCAGGGTTTTCAGCAAAGGGGAAAAAACACTGCCCCTGAGATTGGGTTTTGCGTACCAGCCACAGTGACGTACGGTGGAGAGTGCCAAGATATTCCCGGTTTTTCAGTGGAGTGGAACAGATTTGAGGGGAGATGGTGCGCGGTTGTGGGTTGAGTTGACGACTTGGTTTCTCTCTTGGTGATGGCGGCGGGGATCAATCGAACGTTGAGCGATGAGTTAGTTGATGCCATGAAGAGAAGAGCCTCGTTGAGTATGGTTTTATTCTACGGCATCTCTGTGATGATGCATCCGTTCCCAAAGCGTGATATCTAGATTACTTCAGGACAGAAGAGGCATTGGCCGAGACAGGGCGGAGACATGGCGCTAAATATTGGCGAGGCGAACCGTTATCGATAAGGTTGCCTAGGGCTCCGCTGCAAGTGCTTGAGCTTGTTCCGGGGTTCCCTGCGTGTTACGCAGAGAGTGAGCATCATTGAGCCTCGCAACATGTGCGCATTTTGGGCACGGAGCTGGAGTGTGGCCTTGTTAGGTAGGCGTTAACGTTAACTGGGATCGTGGATAATGACGATGACGTTGGGTGATCGGTATCGGTATCGGGGCTGCTGACAAGGAGAAACGCGCCAATTGGAGAGGAAGGAAAACAAGCTTTTTTTCTGTTTGGCCTGAGGAACAACGAACAGTGCACGCAACCATGTTTTTCATTTTCTTTGGAGTCGAAATTGAAAACAAGGCCGCACGATATTGGCCCCCCCATCAACCCCCTGTCGGGGAGCTTGTGCTTGTAAGAGCTCCGTTCGAGGCTCAGAGCTTGTCATTAAAGTTGTCGCAGCCATGCCCGCCCGCTGAGCCACCCACCACCGCCCTCTGCAAAAGGACGGCGTGCTTGGCTCAGCGGGGGTCGCACCCCCGGTCCTGATAGCTCTCACTGCCCGACGCTGAGTGGCTCGACGTCTGACCTGACAGTGACACATCCTCTCCTCTGCGTGGTTTGGTTGCCGGGGAGGGAGCGGCACGCACTGTACGCTTTTTGCGGGGTGGCGCGCGGCATGCGGCCGCTTTTCGGTGACCTCGGCGATCCAGTTCCAAAAAAAAAACGGCTCGTTCGGCCTTCTTGGGTACGAGGGAATGCAACCGAGGTTATCGAGCGAGGGAGGGAGCCAGACCGTGGGAGAGACGGCGGGATGGTCGAGGTGGGTGTTTTCCTCGAGCAGCGGGCGCTGGGAAAAAGGGCTCCTCCCATTGTCACTCACCGCATGGGATTGCTGCAGCGACCTGATGCACAGTGCAAGAGGCCGCAGCGGGCTGCAGACAGATCAGTGCAGCTGCAGTTAGGTTAGGGACTTGGCTTTGGTGCTAGGCGGGGGGCCCACCCCCCTTTGCAGCCCCGGCACGTTGCCCATGAATGATGGAGGCCTCCCGCAAGTCACACTGTACGCACGTAGGTACTCGGTGTGCTGGCTGCACACACACACACACACACACACCTCAATCAGCTTCTTTCAACATCCATCCCATCCACGATACCGACAGATTCGATATTCGAGGGCTGTGCAGACTGCAAAGTGCAACCCAGGAACCACTTCCTGCCGCCGTGAACCCACGCTCTTGTACTCCTTCTCCCCCCCCCTCTCTTCCCGGTCGAGGGTTTGGCACTTTTACCGCCGCTCCCGTCTCGGAAACTCAAGTCGTCATCTGTTGCGTCCCTGGATAGATCGTCACCACTCACCACGGCCATCACCCGTCCCTCTCCCTCTCTCTCTGCTCTGCTTCAAGGCTTGTGAACCGCAGCAAGGCCGCCAGGAACCGCAAAAGCCCAACGAGGATCCAAGCCATGGTCGGTAAGTGCTGCTAGAACGATACATCTCCAATCCCAATCTTCAATCCACCCTCCGTCGCCCAAAACCACACCAAGGATCCCCAAGTCGAGATTAGCTTGTTCTACCACGCCACACTCAACCACCCAAACTTTCTACCAACCCTGTCTGTCCCTCTCGTCTACCATTCTACCAACCCGCCCGTCCCCAGTCCCTCCAGGTGCTACCAGAACACATCGTACATAGTGTACGCGATAGAGTGGGTGAAATATCCAAAGCGAGCTAGCCACTCTCAACCTCCCCCGATGGTGCAAATCACAAATCGTCAACAAGCCACTGCCAGCCTTTGTTAGCTCTCTCGGCTCCCTTCCCCTCCCGGCCACTCGCTGGCTTCCGTCTTCCATTCCCTTGCTTATCTTCTATCTCGTCCCATCCGCTCTCTCATCCGTCGCTTCCCTCTCTCCCACACTTATCCACCCTCCCCGTCCCAGCAGATTCCGAAACAAGCTCTGCCGAGAAGACTCGTTCAGGAACCGAAACACAAAGCACCTGCTCCCAGGGTCCCCTCCACCATTTATCTTCCACCCTCCACCATCCATCCACACACAAGCCAAGCCCGCCTGATCAGTTCTTCCGCTGGCCCTGTTCGGACATAATCCTTGCTTTACCTTGACACTTGCGATACTCGTTGTTCTCTTGCCTGTCGCCGTCGCCTCTGTTTGCTAGCTCGACGTCGCACACCCGAAGACCATCGAAAGCTGACCATGCTGGCGCCTTGATTCGCTCCATCAACAGCTCTTCCCTCCTTCAACCATTCCATTCGACGCCAGATGTCGAACAAATCCAATAACGTCCCCGACGAGACCGCGCCGCTCCTGAACGGCGAGGCCTCGTCCAACTCTCACAGCCATAGCAATGGCAACGGTCACATTCACATTCGCCATGGCTCAAACACCCTCATCTTCCTCTTCGACTCAAAGTTCACCCCCGGCCTTGAGAGCGAGAGCATCGTCGTGAGAAATCTAGCCTACGCCTGGCACGTCGCAAAGGTCACTCTCTTGAGCAGTACGTTTTGAGTCATCCCCAAACCACGCCTATCGGCTCCCGGAGCTTCCCCTTGAGCTCCAGCCGATGCGCCACTCTGAATACCGCGACTAATCTCTTCCCTTGCGCAGACTATGTCAACTTCCTTCTCATCATGGTGCCGATTGGCATCGCCGCCGGTGAGCTGGGCTGGAGCCCAACTGCCGTCTTCACCATCAACTTTTTCGCCATCATCCCCCTTGCCGCCGTCCTATCGTTTGCGACCGAAGAGATCTCCATCAAGCTGGGCGAAACTTTGGGAGGCCTGCTCAACGCTACCTTTGGAAATGCAGTTGAATTGATTGTACGCATACACTCTTGATTATGGATTTGGACCAGGAAAAGCTGACTGTTGTATAGGTCAGCATCGTTGCGCTGAAGGATAACCAGATCGAAGTCGTCCAGGCCTCAATGCTCGGGTCCATTCTTTCTAACTTGCTCTTGGTCATGGGAATGTGCTTCCTTCTCGGTGGAATTCTTCACCGTGGCGAGTCAGGCAATGGCAGAGAGCAAACCTTTTCTTCCGCGACTGCGCAGACTACTTGTTCAATGATGACCCTGTCCTCGGCTTCACTTGTTATTCCCGCTGCTGTACGTCATATTCGAGCTCGTTCCCGATTTCCTCTGGATCTAAACTAATTTCCTTCAGCTTTACGCTGTCCTTGACCACAACGGCTCCGACGACAAGCTCAAGAGCGTCCTGACCCTTTCGCGCGGAACCGCCATTATCCTCCTCCTCCTCTACGTCCTCTACCTCGTTTTCCAGCTCCGAACCCACAGCAACCTTTTTGATGCCGAGAACCAGGCTGGAGAGGAACACGAGCCCGAGGAGCCCTCCATGGGACCTATTGCTGCTGGAGTAGTGCTAGTCGTCACCACCGTCCTTGTCGCCATCTGCGCCGACTACCTCGTTGGAAGTATTGACCCCTTGGTTGAAACTGCTGGCATCAGCAAGGCTTTCATTGGTCTGATCCTGATCCCTATCGTGGGCAACGCTGCCGAGCATGTCACTGCTGTGGTGGTTGCGTGCCGAGACAAGATGGACCTGGCCATGGGTGTTGCCATTGGCTCTAGCATCCAGATTGCTCTTCTTGTCACTCCCTTCCTCGTCATTGTTGGCTGGATCATTGGTCGGGATATGACTCTCCACTTCGAGACTTGTAAGTTGATGTCACATCTGTCTTGCTCCGCAACTGTGCTAATGTTTCTCCTCTACAGTCCAGACCGTTGCCTTTGCTGTCTCGGTTCTTGTTGTTACTTACACTGTCCAAGATGGCAAGTCCAACTACCTCGAGGGCGCCATGCTTCTCGGTCTCTACCTCATCATTGCCTTGGCCTTTTTCGCCACTCCCAGCGATGCTTTTGACTCGGGTCTTTGAAGCGCCTTTGCCGCTTTATTCTACTATCACATTATTTTCCTTATGAGTCACTGGGTCCTATTACGGCCGCTGATACGTTCAAGTGGCTAAGTGCTTCTTCTGCTACTTCTGCAACCTGCGCAGTTTGCCATGCGCTATAACTGAGGTTCTACTCTATGACATGGGCTGGAATAATTACCAGCCAGTTCTGCCCGCGCTAATTTCTTTGGTCTATTTTTCACCCTTGTATCAGTAGGAGAACCAGGCTGCGCGGAACGAGCAGACTTGAGGGATGGGAACGCCGATAGGGACGGCGGAAGAGGGAATGAGGGAGGATCGGATGGATCGACGAAGTTGTGTTGCGCACTCACGCTCGTCTTTTATTGTGTCAAGAAACGGTGCGGATTTTTATTTTAGTTTTCGTCTGGTTACGCTGTTTGTTTCTTTATGTACATCGACGGGTTGCAAAGTCTGGAGACGGGGCGGCAAGAGATCAGGAAGAAAACAAGACGTCAGTATGTTAAACGGAAGGCGTCAGGTGTAGGCCAAATTGTTTGCATGCTTGTCTCCTTGGGTATCCAGTAAAAGAATCATATTTCAATGTCCTACTCGACGATACAAATGATGGGCACTTTTGCCTGTCTATGACTTAATCGTTCAGTCTATATATTTGTTCCCTTCGTTGTCCCTGTGGCGTCATTCTTCCAAACATTTCCTTCTGGGTCTTGGAATCCAGAAAAATAGGTCAGTCTATGCAATGTATTCGGCGTATATGGCCGTCATTTCAACCCCCCACGACTAGGCCAACTCCGCCTTGCGGTAAGGCTGGATTCGCAGCACGACCATCCAAAGCCCTAGTTTTAAGACACATCTCACTTGCAGCACTAGACCAATGCGTGATGGCGGTCTACGTGGGCCTCGGTGGGCGCTGGGGCATTGCGTGTGATTCAGTTTCGATCTCGACCGTAAACGGGGGGCTCTAACGTCCTGAAGACTATCTATACATGTTTAAGCAGTGGGACGCGTGCGGTCTTTCTAGTCGCAGAGCGCCTGCGAGCCCATTGAGAAGCCTCACAATGTGTTACAAAAGGGAAAATCGGACGTCAATGGTCCTAAGTCACAGCTCTGAACCGGATGGTTGGAATACTATTATGACCCAAGTGACAAAAATAATCAATCATATGGTAATATATGGCTTCCCTCGGTTTTTCTATAAGGGCGTCTCTGCTTTCAGCCCCTATTTCCCTTTTTTTTTTTTTTTTTTTTTTTTTTTTGCAGGGAATCGAACAGTCGCAGTATTCGTAGATACTTCCAAGTAATCTATGTGTTCCGTTATATGCTGGATCCTCCACATGTTGCTGAGAGAGGAAGAGTTAATCTCCTTAATAAAGGTACCTTGGTCATGCCGTGGGAGGCCATGAAGGTTGTCAGTCAAGTTAAGTGAAGATCCGGCGGACCGTCATCACGTAAGCCGAGGCGGCGGGAGGCGAAAGGGAGAAGTAGCTTAGTATTCGTGATGAGAGGCCTTGCTTTTGTGTGGCAGCACCTTCTATTTTTATATCATAGGCTTGGACATGGGCGCAATAATGCCCTGCTTCATCAGCACGCGAGGCTTGGTGCTCTCCTGGAACGTCTCCTTGGTCATCCATTCGGGTCCCACGGGCAGGCGTAGCGAACGCTCGTACTGTTCACGGGACTCGAAGGGATGCGGAAGCTGGGAGGCGAGGTATCGGTCGTTCTAGTCCAGGCTGTTAGCATTCATCACCATTGCCGTCACCGCCATAGCGATGTAGTAGGGGTAACTGAGGAGAGGCTTACCTTCTTGATCCGCTTCTCGTTGACAATGACCTTGTCCAGCTTGGCGTCCTTGCGGTTCTTCTTCTTGATACCCTCCACCTTGATCAAGAAGCGGCCCTTGTGGCGCTTCAGCTCGCGGCTGCTAACGCCCTCGCCAACCCACGAGCCCCAGCCAGGCAACGTGTTGTCGATGACCTTATCGTCGTCGGCCTCTTCGGCCTCTTCCTTCTCACGCTCGAAGTCGCCCACCACGTCCTCTCCGGCAAACGCACGCGCCACCATCTCTTGATCGCGGATCGCCATGGGGAGGTGCTGGTCCGCGTCCGAGGCATCGGAGTCGGCGTCCTCCTGGATGGCGCCGTTGGTGGCTTTGGATTTGGGCTTAGATTTGCTGGGCCGGGAGGCCACAATGACGTTGGAAATGAGATCCAGGTCTTCGATGCGTGCACTAGACTCGCCCTTCTTCTTGCGGCGGGTTTCACCGCGGGACCATGCTCCTGCAGTTGAGGGGCCGACGGACTTATCGGTCGCTGTGGTGTTGGGTCTGGCTGTGTTCGAGCCGTTGGTGGTTATCACGACCTCGTCATCGTCGTCGTTGTCGGCCGATCTGCGCTTCTTGGCGGCCCTCGATTTAGATTCGGAAGCGGGTGTGAAAGGCTTTACGTCGGCTGCGCCGTACTTTCGACGACCTACTTCCTCTTTCTCCTCCTCATCATCGTCAGAATCCTCTGCGTCGTCTCCATCAAGATCCCGCCGAATTTGCTTCACGAGCGCGTCGTTGGCTTGCTTCTTGGCGGCCTCGGCCTTTTGCATGAACTTCATGCTCATCAGTCCGGACTGGGGCTCGTCGTCGTCCTCTTCCAGCTCCTTCAACTGCCGCCGTAGCGAGGCATCACCATTATCCGAACCACTATCGGAGGTGGAGTCGTCGTCGGATCCTCCAGTTCGACCCTCCTTTCTCCTTCGAAGCTCCTCGTCCTTACGCGCCATCTCCGTGAGTCCAGCACGGAAATCATCGTCCCAAACAGCTCGCTTGCCCTTTGACCCAAGCTTGGCCCACTTGCTATCCTTGTGTCGTTGACCAACACGCTCAAGAGCTCGTCGACGGTCTTGAGCTTCTCGCTCCTCTTCCGAGTCGACCTCACCTGCCTCCTCCATGGCCTCTTTGGTGGCCATCTCGTCGCGCTCACGCTGTCTTCGGTGAACTCGGTGATACGCCTTGCTCTTGATCTTCTTGATTCGCGCCGCCCGCTTCGTCTCCCGCGAGTTCAGCTCACGCTCCATGCGCTTCCGAGCCAATGCCTCCTTTCGTGACAGCTCGTTGCCCTCTTCGTCGAATTCCTTCTCTCTTGGCTTTTGGGCCTTGTCCATGGACAAACCACTCTGCGTCATGATGGACATGATGGTGGCTTCCAGCTCGTTGCTGGGGTTTTTAGTGGTGAGAGGCTGGATCTCGGTCGTGTCGAGACCGGCAGTCGCCGAATTTTGAGGAAGGGGGAAGATGAGATGCTCCGCTCGTCGGTTCTGCTTCACAGTCTCGTTCCAACGGTCCAACGTCTCGTTAGTCTTATCGTAGGCGGCGCTCCGATCCAGGCGGTCCTGTTGCCTCCTAGCGAGAGGGATGTCCAGTTTCTTTGCAGCGCCAGGGCGTGTCTCCTTCTCCTCCTTGTTTAAAAGCTTCATAGACTTTTTCACATTTTGGTCGTCGATGCCGGTCAAGCCCAGGTCGCTGAGGCTGATTTTCGATTTTGACTTGGTCTTGGGTTCGGGTGCCTGCCCTCCGTACCCAGCGATTAAGCCTTCGAGGGCCTCTAGCTTCGCCGGATTTGCCTGTTCGTCTTCGCTGTCTTCGTCGTCGTCGTCATCGTCGTCATCCTCCTCTGATTCGTCGGAGGTATCGTCGTCTGAGTCGGTAGAGTCAGACTGGTCCTTGTCGTTTGATTCTTCTTCCGAGGACTCTTCGAATTGGTCGAGGGCAGTCGCCAAGTCGATAGCGTCGTCGCCAAGTGTCTCTCCTTGGTCATCCTGAGAGTCATCATCGGACTCGTCCTCCTTTTGGCTGTTAGCATTATCCTGGACTCCCCAATGCGAAAGACCCTACCTTGTGGGTCGACTTGCTGCCGCGGAACGCATATCCCTGGATCTGTTCTTGATCGCTGTCGCCAAAAGCGTCGTCACTCTCAATCTCGGAATCCTCGTCGTCATCTCGTAGGCCTCCTAGTCGCCACTCGTTGCCCTCGCTGTCGCTTCCATCGTCGGCATCGTCGCCGACAGGGCGCTTCACCTTCTTCCTCTGAGGTTCCTCTTCCTCCTCGTCTTCCTCTTCCTCGTCATCTTCGCGACTGTGTTTCCTCTCTATATCGGCGTCCAGCTCCCTCGCTCGAGGCGTCTGCTTCTGCTTCGGCGCAAACTTTTCCTGGGCAATGCCAAAGGCATCGAGGGCGTTTTTCTGGGACCGGGCCTTGGACTTCTTATTGGCGTTGGGCTTGGGTTTGGGCGCCGCGATCAAGGAGCGGCCGTGGGCCTGTCGTCCGCCCATATTTGCGGGAAAAGGCAGCGAATGTGCAGATTGCGGTCGTAACTTTAGTCGTTGTCGTCGTGTCGCCAATCCGCTATGAAGCTGAAGCTGCGGCCTGGCGTTGGTGGGCGGGCACTGGGCACTTTTTTCAATTTTCTGCCGTGCAAAATATTTGGCGGTGAGGAGTGGGCCTGGAGGGGACCCCTGCAGGGATTCCTGCAGAGACGAACAGCGGGTTCTGAGCGGGTACCCGCCTATCAACGACGCCTCTTTTCAGGGCATCAGCAAGTTGCGCAGCGCTTTGTCTGAGCGCGAGCGCCAAGACCCGGCGGAAGTGGCAGCAGCACTACTTCGAATTTGTCGGCTCGTATGACTTGGAAACCTCTCTTCTCCTCTTCTCTTCTCTCCTTCAACGCCCAAGAATCTGTTGCTACAGCCTGCAACTCTCCCCTCCAGCAATGGCGTCCTTCGCCCCTGGGTTCCGGAGACTCTTCCTCCAGGCCTCGGCCTCGGCGCCCAAATTCTTCGTCTGCAACCAATGTCTCCGCCAGGCCCCGCGCTCCACGGGGATGCCCTCGCGCATCCTCAATATCGTCCGATCACGGTCCTATGCCGACGCCGCCATGGCCAAGCCCATGGGGAACATTGCCCAGCAGGCTGCTGCGCGGTCTGTCCCCGGCGTCGCTGAGGCCGCCAAGAGCTCCTGGCCCAAGGCCTCCTCCAAGGGCGTTGGATACTGGCTCATCGGCAGCGCTGTCAGTGTCTTTGGCATTGTCGTCTTCGGTGGCCTGACGAGGTTGACCGAGTCTGGGTATGGTGGTCCGAGCCAATTCGCTTGTCCCCCAACAGACGATCGAGGACTAACATGGAAATCAGACTGAGCATCACGGAATGGAAACCAGTCACCGGCTCCATGCCCCCAATGTCCCAGGCCGACTGGGAATCCGAGTTCGAAAAGTACCGTGCCTCGCCCGAATTCAAGCTGCTCAACCCCCACATGAACCTCGACGAATTCAAGAAGATCTACTTCATGGAGTGGTTCCACCGTCTCTGGGGTCGCTTCATTGGCATGACTTTCGTTCTTCCCACGCTGTACTTCATCGCCCGCCGCAGAGTCACCCCCAAGATGGCCGTCAACCTCCTCGGCATCTCCGCCCTGATCGGTTTCCAGGGCATCATCGGCTGGTGGATGGTCAAGTCCGGTCTCAAGGATGACCTCTTCGCTCCTGGATCTCACCCCCGTGTCTCCCAGTACCGCCTCACCACTCACCTGGCCACTGCCTTTGTCTGCTACTCCTGGATGCTCGTCTCCGGTCTTGCCGTGCTGCGCACTCACCGCTGGCTTGCCAACCCCGAGGCCGCGCTGAAAGCCATCAAGGGTGTCAGCCACCCAGCCTTGACTACTCTCCGACGCTCCGTGTTTGCGGTTGCCGCCCTGACCTTCGTCACTGCCATGTCCGGCGGTCTGGTTGCTGGTCTCGATGCTGGCCTCATCTACAACGAGTTCCCCAAGATGGGTCTCGGAATCTTCCCTCCCAAGAATGAACTCTTCGACACTTTCTACTCCCGCAAGGAGGATCACTCCGATCTCTGGTGGCGCAACATCCTCGAGAACCCCAGCACCGTCCAGATGAACCACCGAATCCTCGCCGTTTCCACCTTTTGCGCCATCGTCGGTCTCTTCGTCTACGCCCGCACCAAGAAGGTCGTCCCGTTCATGCCCGCCAACGTCAGGACCGGCACCACCGGCTTGTTCCACATGGTCTCCATGCAAGTCATCCTCGGCATCAGCACCCTCATCTACATGGTCCCCATCCACCTGGGCGCTGCTCACCAAGCTGGTGCTCTCGGTGTTCTAACCATGGCCATCATCTTGGCTCATAGGCTACACGTCCCCAGGCCCGCGTTGCGCCTCCTGGAACAGCGCGTGAAGCAGCTCACCAAGTAATGGCGTGAAAGTGGGGTGATTGTACACGAAATATGACTGTAATAACATGCGAACCACTGTAAAATACTAGATGAACCAACATAGGCGGTATGAGGAAGGATGGTGGGCTTAGATGGTCGCCCAGCCTTGTGATGCCAGATGAATAAGTAGACACAAACTCACCTCTAGAGAGTATTTTCTTGAACAGGCCTTTTAAATAAATAAATAAAGTTTTTTTCTATTTTCTGTAATAGCTCCTATGCTACCCTTGCCTTTCAGCCTGTCCTAACCCTGAGGCAACTGTCCAAATCATGAATATAGAGCCATTGTAACCTTAGTCAAAATGCTTAGCAGTCGATCATGGACAGCGCCCCCGACCATCATGATACCGATCACTTCTTAGCCTTTTTCATCGTTGTGAGCTCCCTACACATGCCACACGTTCCGTACACAGTCCGCTGATGCTTGGTGATACTAGTACAGACGATTGTGCCATCTTTCATGGCGTCGTTGCCGTGGGGGGTGATTGTCACCGTGTTGTCGTAATTGCCGTTGCAGATCGAGCACACCAACTTGATGCGAGTTTCGGCGCACATTTTGTCTGGTTTTTGGTCGGGTAGATTTCTCGGAGGGCTGGAGTGTTAGTTAGATGTTCTGGTTTGAGACAGCAGAAGAGAGGAGGGAGGCACAGGTATTTATACGCAAGAGCCTGAGTCTGATTGACGGGTTTTCTCCTCGAGAAGCCGCGAATCCTCTAGTCTATCACACACACACGACATCCCAACACGCTTCACAATCGTGATCCGCAATACTACAGTCCGTCATGGCCGGCTCCTCTAGCAATCACCGCCTCCGTCCCCTTCTCCTATTTCGACGTCTCCAGCACCTGTCGCACACGGTGTACTCGGTGCGATAGCGGTCTAGGAGAAGCCCGCATGTATAGTTGTCTATCGCATTGGGGCACTGGTAGATGCGCTTCACGACGCGATCGCCTTGGCAGTACACGCAGACATACAGAGTGGACAGTTCGGTGCACATTGTTAGTCAGTTTTATCGAGACGAAGACACGTGGGTAGTCGGAAGTTTATGGGGGTTTCTTTTTCGACGTAACTTGGTATTGCCGATTTGTTTAGACTACCTACCTACCTATGTGGAAAAGGGCGTTTAGATGCCTTTTATAGTCTGAGAGCGTCTCGAACGTGATTGACATCTTACACCTCGGGATTCCGCGAATACTTCGTACAAGGTACTAGTCCGTCACACATCAAATAAGGTATGGTTTAAAGCTGACGCCCCATTCCGCATCCCACAGTCTATCGCATACGACATTCACGTTATATCATTCAAGACAATTACAAATTCTTGAGTTTTCTTTTGTTGCCCATCATACTCAGATTGTACTCTTATAACTTAAGCTTAGGTTTGGAATTCCGAACAGTACCATGACCAGGTACGAAGTAATTTTAGTATCGTGACCTCATGAACGTTGACCAGACCTCAGAACCATCATCCTTTACTTGTGAGCTAAGAAACAACTTTAGTGACCTGACCTGTAAAACATCTCTATGATTCAGTCTTACCAATGCCCTCGACAGGGATGGGCTCAATGCCAACCTCCTCAGCCGCCAGCTTCTCCTTCTTCTCCGTGGTGTCGTCCTTCATGAAGGGGAAGGCCAGGACCTCGCGGATGGTGTAGTTGTTGGTCAAGAACATGACCATGCGGTCGACACCCATGCCCCAGCCACCGGTAGGTGGCAGACCGTATTCGAGCGACGTGCAGAAGTTCTCGTCGATGAGCTGGGCCTCGTCGTCGCCCTGGTCCTTCTGGTTGGCCTGCTCTTCGAAGCGGAGGCGCTGATCGAAGGGATCGTTCAACTCGGTGTAGGCGTTGGCAATCTCCTTCTTGCAGACGAAAGCCTCGAAGCGCTCGCAAAGGCCGGGAATCTCTCGGTGGTACTTGGCCAGGGGGCTCATGACCTGGGGGTGACCGGTGATGAAAGAAGGGTTGACGCACTTCTCCTCGATGAACTCGCCGACCAGCTTGTCGATCATGCGGGCATTGGTCAGGGGAGGCGTGCACTCGAGCTTCATCTTCTTGAGGATGCCCTTGAGGAACTCGTTGGTCTCCTTGGTGTGGAGCTGGTCACCGGGAGGGAACTTTTCGCCGGTAGCCTCCTCGAGCGTGGGGATCATCTCGTAACGGGGCCAAGGTTTCTCCCAGTTGACCTCGTAGGTCTCGCCGTGCTGGGTGTGGAAGGTGGTCTTGTAGCCACCAGTCAGGTACTTGACAAGTCCCGAAATCATATCCTCGGTGGTTTCCATGAGGTCGTTAACATCGGCGTATGCCTCGTAGAACTCAATGGTGGTGAACTCGGGGTTGTGGGTGAGATCGGCACCCTCGTTTCGGAACTGACGTCCAATCTCGTACACTCGGTTCAGGCCACCGACGACCAGCATCTTGAGGTACAGCTCGGGGGCGACACGCATGAACATCTCCATGTCGTATTCGTTGTGGTGGGTGGTGAAGGGCTTGGCCGTGGCGCCGCCGGCGATTTGGTTCATCATGGGGGTCTCGACCTCGACAAAGTCTCGCTCGTCGAAGTATCGGCGGATCCAGGTGATCATCTTGGATCGGGTGATGAAGACGTTGCGCGACTTCTCGTTGCAGATAAGATCGAGGTAGCGCTTGCGGAAGCGTTGCTCGACATCCTTGAAGCCGTAGTGGTCGTCAGGCAGGGCGTGGAGACAGGGAGTCAGGAGGATGACCTCGGTCGCGAAGATGGACAGCTCACCCTCTTCGCCCTTCTCTATCTTGGTCTTGGGGGCGGTTCTACCTCGAGTCAGTCAGCATACTATGTCGCCTCACTTGGGCCGCTGGTCCACCAACCTGCCAGGGTATCCAACGATGCCGATAATGTCACCTCGGCGAAGGTGCTCATGCTGGTCTTCGAATGGAGGGGCGCCCTCTCGCGACTCCTGGGCCTGGCACATGACCTGGACCTTGACGCCCTCCGTCCGCACGTCGTAGAAGGCGAGCTTGGAACCCGACGATCGCTTGCCGTGGATTCGGGCACCGACCTGGATGATCTTGTCCTTGGCGTGCTCGCCGGACTTGAGGTAGCTGTACTCCTCGACGAACTTGCGCACATCGTAGGTGACATTGAACTTGTGGGGGTAGGGGTTCGGGCTCTTGGTCTCGCGGAGCTTGTTGATGGTCCGCGATCGGATCTCGAAGTACTGGTTCGGGGTGAGATCCTTCTCGGCGGCCTCAGCACCGCCGGTCTTCTTGGGAGCCGCAGCCGCGGGCCGTGAAGCAGCCTTCTTGGCCTTTTCCTCCTCCTTCTGGCGGGCCTTCTGGCGCTTCTTCAGCTCGGTCTTGGACACGCGCTCGCCAGTGACCTCGTCGAGGTGCAGGTTGGCGACCTGCTCGGTCGGGGGGGCAGCGGCGTCAGCCATGATTGCGTCTCGTATCGCTCAGTAGTACTGTGGGAGGCGGGAGAGCTCAACGAAGGAGCTGTCAAAGTTGTCGTGTCGCAAAATCTCTATCGGCGACAAAATGAACCTGTTGTGAGTCAATGGTGGACGGAATCAGGGCATTGAGGGGCAGAAAATATTGGATACCGGCGCGCCACAATCGCGGGGTAAATTTTCAGCTTTGGCTCACACGAGCTGTGACTCAGCCCCTCTAAAATTCAGGAACATGGACCAAAGCCACAAAACCAGGAGGCAATGCAGGCACTGCGTAAGACGAAGGCTCAGGTCGGTCAATGTTCAATGGTGTTCGTATTAACACATCCTGAGCAATGTCAAACTACGCTCTGTGAGTTTTTGATCATTACGATATCCTTTCGGGATCCAATCCAAGCAGCTACAACGTCCGGTGACAATAGATGACACCCGCTGACATATCCTTAATCCATGTACATGGGATCCCCTCGTACTCCTTGCATGGCCATGCCTATATCTCCTGCGTGCAAGCCGCTGTTCTGCATAGCCATATTCATGTTGGGCATCGACCGACTCATGGTCATGGCTGTCGTCCTCCCCACGGGGCTGCCAGTGCCATTCGGCATCATGAATCGGGGGTCTGGGTTTGCGCGTTGTTGAACGGGCCCTCTCGTCCGGGGTACTTCGAGTGTGGCTTGTTGCTGCATCGGTGGTGGTGGTGGTTTGGCTGGAGAGGGGTTCATTATGGCGAAGCTATCGTCGTCTTCCATCTCAGCATCGGCATCCTGGTCGCTCGTTTCTTCAATCGAGGGTGAAGCGGTTGCGGTAGTTGAGCTTGAGGTTGCTTCGCTAGTCATGCCACCATTCGTGCTTGTGGTTGATTGCCGTTTGAGGGTAGGCTGTGGGGGCTGAGAGAGCTGCTGTTGTTGTTGAGGGGGCTGCTGTTTTAGTGGTTGTTGTTGCTGTGGTGGTGGTTTCGGCTTCTGCTGTGATGGTGGTGGCTTTTGCAACTGCGTCGGTGGTTGGGGGGTTTGCACCCGAGGTTGAAGTTGAGGTTGAGATTGATTGGGCGTTTGGATCTGGGGCGTAGGCTGAGCTTGCCCGTTATTGACGGCAGCTCCTCCGGATGGTTGTGCCGTCTGGTCTAGTGACCTTTGGGCATTCATGCCAGCTGTGTTGGCGCGTGTCGACGTGATGACTTGCTTCCACCGCTCAATTGACTTGGAAACAATTGAGCTCAATTCAACCTGGGTGTCCTGCATGCCAAACCCCAAGCCCTTCCCACATTTGACGTCCTGCTCAAGGAGCGCAGTGATGAGTTCCCTTTCCATCGGTACCGTCATAGGCTGCGCAATCTTGAATTCTCGGGGCTGTTGCAACCGGTTGAGCTGCTCGACCTGCGACTTGAGGTTGGCGTTCTCCTGCCTCAGATTGTGCTCCACCCGTTTCATCCTTTCCGTCTCTTTGTGCTTTCTGCCAACGCTCCTTGCCAATTCCAAAACCCACAGCTCTTGGCGCCGTTGGGAGGGCAATGACTCCCAGACTGTGTATGCCGAATGCAAGTGCTCGTCAACCTGAGCCTCGAGATTCTCAGTAGCTTGTTCTGCATTTCGAACGGCCTCACGGACATCTCGATAGGGGCCCATGTTGGGAGGGTATGTGGATTCTTCAGCGGCAGATGAAGTGGCCGAAGAGCGGGTCAGCTTCAAAACGCGAAATTCTGACTTGAAGTAGGTTCGGAGGGCATCGAACTCGCGCTGGCCGGGGGACTGGACCGACCAGGAGGTCGAAGTAGGGTGTTGGGTAGAGGAGAAAAGAGTTGGTGGTGGCTGGAGGCATTGGAGAGTCATAGCCGGGAAATCGAGGGACAGGGGATCGAATTCGAACGGCATCGAGTTGTTGTCGAGTTGTAATCTGTTGAAGAAGAAAAAGTTGGTCAATATCGCGAGATCTTGGTCGGAGGTGGTAGCACCATACCTAGCTGCTTTCCACGAAGAGAGCAATTCTCGCAATGCTAGCTCAGTTGCTCTGGCGGTATCCATGGCATCGGCCAATTTGTGCTTCACGTCAAACTGGGCCTTTTGGACGACTTGTTTGCTCACGACCCGCTGCATCCCTGGCCGCTTCGTGGGCTCCGGCGTAGCGTCTCCGTCCCGGGTACCTTTCTTGGGGATGTCGTTCATGACACCCGTTGCTTCCCAAGTAGGCTGGAAGGGATGCTTAAAAGAGGAGTCCACCACGTACTGTCCGTCCTTGGGAATCGCGGGCGACTTGTACCCATCATTTTCCGGGCCAGAAGTCTCCCTCTTTGCCGAGGGCTTGGGTGTACCGATAGGGGTCGAGGTCTCCCGCTTACCACCAGGTAGCGAGGATCGGGCCTGGCGTCTGGTGATGCCCCCTCGGAGCTTCTTAATGGCGTCGACATCGTGGAGGCCGTCTGCGGGCTTGGGGTTCTTCTCCTTGATGTATAGATCCAGGTGGCGGCCGAGGGAGGAAGAGGTGAAAGCTTGGCCGCAGTAGGGGCAGTTCTTGTCCTTGGGGGCGCCAGGCTTGGGGGTGGTCGAGTCGGCCGTCTGGGAGGCGGTTTCGGACATGACAAAAGTATTTTATCGGATTGATAACGGATTAAAAAGAAAAGAAAAACGAGTGTGGGCGAGCCTCACGGCTACAAACGAGAGGCAGATTGTGGCTCCTGTGCGGGAGCAGAGCAGCCGAAAATCATAGGGAGCGAGACACGAAGAAGAGGGCAACGAGCGTGTTGGGGCCGAGACCTCCAAGGAGCACAGGTAAAGCGAAGGGACAAGGTGAACGGCCTAACCGGGGACTGGGTACATGAGTCGAAAACGAAGGAGCGAAGGCGAGAAGTAGGTGAGAAGAAAAGAAGAGGAAAAAGGCTCGGATTTGATCTCCACCGGCGGGGGGGGGCAGGGTAGAGAACGGTGTAGTAAGGGGAAGCAATCCAATACTATGTATCGCTGGGTTTGATTATTTTCCATTTTTTAATAAAGCCTCCGTTCAGGGGCGGATCCAACAAAGTCCCCTAGCTGGCCCCCCAAATAGCTGCCCCCTGGTAAGCCGCAGCAGACCCCCCCCCCCCCTCCAGCGGCCCTCCCCACCAAAGACCCCAGATTGGCGCCGCTAGTACCGGCGGATCTCTGAAAGTTTAGGGGCCCTCCCGCTGGAGAGCGTCAGGAGCGTGCTCGTCCGTCCACTGGGAGCCTGAGGGTGCCCCCTGGGCGTCTTCTTCCCGCCTCTCGCTTAGCGCTGATCGGCCACTCTCCAAGGCCCGTCAATTCTGGTCCGGCCAGGTCCTAGCGCGCGCCCTAGGCCTCTCTTCCGCGTCAATGCTTCCATCTGCTGCCCGGGCAGGTCGGGAGAGCTTTCCATCAGGGCGGAGAGACGGGGAGGGGGGAGGATTGACAGGGCGATCGATGCGTGGAGGTGGCAATCCAGAGCAGACAGAGGGCAAGTCCCCTTACCGGGGCCCATGTATCGGGGGTCGGCACTTGCGGCTCTCCCGCTAACTAAGTAGACTACTGACTACGTACGCCTCCAGCTATCAAGGGTGAATACGGCGGACGGAACTCCCTAGATTCTGAGGCTTCCTGTTGTCCACTGCACCAACCATTTGGGATCCAAGTCGTGATCCGAGACCTTTCTGACAGGACGTTGCCAGCGAGACACGTTGGGCCGTTGCGGGATTGGCTGGTTCCTGCAGGTCCGTCTCGTCCGTCTGCGTGGCGCCCAGCCTCAACTCTCTCTGACGCCGGCCAGGTGGACGGGCAAGGACGCAGATCAGCCCCCTGCAAGGCCAGCAATCAGAAGAACCCTGGTCACGTCCAGAGGCGGCAATGAGGCATCCATCCATCAGCATGGGTGGCACCGACCACGCGGTCGTTTAAGACAGAGCCAGCTCAGGTTGCCAACAACACCCTGGCATGCATGCCCCTTTATCACTGCAGCACAAGTAAATTATGCTTCATCCTCAATATTTTATGTTTGTTCTAGTAACTAAGTTAGGCTAGCTAGCTAGCTATCTACCCAGATGGGCCTCGTCGGTGTTGAGACCGTTCGAACCCTGAACTGGTCGGCCGGCCGGCTTGTTGAAGCTTGGGTCCGCCGATGACAAAAATACACCCAAAAATAAATGAAATGAAATAGAAGCGTCGGTACAACCTTATTCGAACCTTTCCCTGCCTCCCGCACCGCTCTGGGAGAGACCCGCCCGCGATACAACTGGGACACTCAGCCCTCAGACGATCAAGCCGTGCCAAGCAGCACCGTCGAATGCGCGCTAAATAAACCCAAGGGCTTTCAAATAATAATCTTTCGGCGGTCCATAGCTATCCTCGTCGAGCGCACTTGAAGGACCGGCTAGGGGCAGTCTTTCCAGAGACGGCTTAAACATGTTTGCGAGGTACTCGTCCGGATCGATTGCCGGAGGGAGACCGTTACTTCTTCTTCTTCTTCCTCGGCATCTCGGGCCGTGCTCGCCTCCTGATCAGCGTCATTACTCTTTCTCTCGCGAATAAACACATTGAACGGTTGTTCATGCTGCCATGATATTCCAGGGAGGATGCCCCAGTTGGCATTCCAAAGGTCTTTGCGTATCCAGGATTCCTTTACTCTTTCGTAAGCCATCGTGTTAATGTCGTGAGGGTTCGGGATAGTGGCCGTTTGGTCGTCCGGCCTGTTCTGGATCTGTCTGCTCCGGGCCCCTACGTCAAGGGCATCCTGATTATGGATTGGCCCGTAGATCACCGCGCTGACACCAGAAAGGGGATGGTCGTCGGCATGGCTGCGAGGAGGGCTTATTTCGTGCTGAATCCGCTCACGTTCCTTCGAAACCTCATAAAGGAACTGATAGAATGGGCGGGACGCCTCGCGTTGGCACATTCGTACAGACTTTCGTTCAGCAAATTCTTTGTCGCTCTTCGGCTGCTTCGCCTCCGCCTGGCTAAAGAGTAGTCGGTATGGAGGAGGAGTGCATGGACGATAGATACCCCCGGTTGGATCATTTTTGACTTCAACTTCCGAATAGTCGTCCGACTCAAGATCGAGTGGCTCCTCGTGCTTTCATTTGCCCATAGTCATTTTCCATCTCGTGTTCCAGATGTCTTGCTCGACCCAGCGCTTCTTGACATTCCGTTCCGCTACCAACGGTAAGTCGACATCGAATTTAGGTGTTGGGATGGCCAGATTTCGCCTCTCGTCAATGAGCCTTAGAAACTCATCGTTGCATTGAACTCTAAATTGCTCGTGAGGCAATGATGCCTTCCATTGTCGTATCGGCTTTCCTATTTTGTCGAGTCTCGTTTCCACCTTACGAAGGGCTGGATGGCCATTGCCAAGCGTGAGAAGATTCGGATTCTGAACTTGAGTCTGAGCTACTCGCGCTCTGTCATCCTTCGAATAGTCCAGACCTTGTCGTGCTATCAGCCATGGCTGGGTATTGTGCTGATTTGTTGTGAAGATGCAATGTGAAGATGTAGCGTGCAGATGTAGCTGTGTAGATGAATTGTGCAGAGACGGCAAAAGCAATTCTAGGAACGGGGGTGAATGAATAGTAGGCAGACTCATCATTCTAGACTGAGACTGAGGTGGGATAGTGTGAGAAGGAACAAAGAAAATCGTCCCCCGTTAGCGCCACTTTGCCAGCTTCCTCCCAGCCTCCCAGACTCCCAGACGGGGACGCCGATACAAAAACGATCTTAACTAGCCACCAGCTGATGATCAAAGGTCTGTGTAAAGGCGCTGATCAGCAAAGCGAAGGTAATTGTGACGGCAGCAAGGCGGGTGAGTACCCAGACGGGCGAAAAACACCCAGGCAAAGGGAGAGGGGTGTAACTCATGAGGAAGTAACAAGATCCAAAAACACCGAAACAGCCACAATACTCTCACCTACACAGGTGTTTATCCACAATCTCATCACCCTACACTCCTCTAGGGAAGTTAGTTTATTAGGTGGTAGCGCCACCGTACAATGTCTCAGAAGCCAAGACTATCACCACGCCGGCCCATCGGCTTCGCTTCTGGTGGTGATGTGTGCGATCTCTATTAAAGCGACAACTCTGCCAGCTGGCCTTTCTCTTTTTCTTCCACCACTACACATCTTCTCTTTGGTTCCTTTCCTCAGTTCATTTCTCTAATCATCAAGTCTCGCAGCTGGTCCTGCCTTTGTTTTCACCACCACACATCTTCTGTTTGGTTCCTTTCTTCAGTTATTATCTTCAGTTACTTACTTCGGTCAGCAATCCTCGTCCTTCTTTGAGTTCTTGTTGCTGCACTTCCCTCACCCCACCACTTACATCAAGACTTGTTTAGCAATGCCCTCCTCTCAGCCTCAACATCGATCCTTTTTCTACCTCGAACCTCTCAATGAGATTGCCAAAACAGTCGTTACTGGCTCACGCAATGAGCGCTTCATTTTGTGGATGAATGGTGCAAAATTTGGCCTCAACATCATCCATCTACCCTCAGCTTCGAGAGGGTATACCATCCTAGCAACACTGGGGCTGGACGGTGATATCGTGGTGAATCACCCTGACATCGCCAGCATCCAATGTTCTTTCGAGACCAACTTGGACACTGGAGTTACATGTTCTATGACAGATCACACAGTGAGACCAGCCAGGTGTTCGGTGAAAATGCCATTCCTTTCGAGGACGAACGCCCTCGCAAAGTCGTCGTGCACCAACATTACAATACCATTATTGGCATGGGCGGCCATAACCGAAACCTGTTCCTGTTCAGGCTACAAGGACACTGGAACTTTGATGAAGTGATGAAAATGTTCAAGCGAGTTGAATCCCCGACCCAACAGAACTTCCCGGGATTCCAGCCGCCACACATGCGATACATCGAAACGGGTATCCTCGGCGCTGGGTCATTTGGAGTCTTGGCCGAGGCCATCGACGTCGATTCAGGGAAGCTTATCGCCATCAAAAGGGTGTCGATCCTCAGCGGAACAGCACAGCAAGGACTAGTGGACTATTTGAAGCATGAGGTGGAGGTTCTATCCAAAATCAGCCACGTAAGTAAGATGCACAACTTACAGAAGATCAAGATGCTGATGTCAACACTAGCGACACATCGTAGACTACATCCCCTCCCCAGGCTGGGATGGCTCTGAAGTGAAAATCTGCATGGGTCCAAAAGAAGGAACCCTAGCAACTTTGATTCGTAATGGATGCTTCATTCCTGTGATAGATTTTGCTAAGGTCGTCCTCCATCACATGCTTCAGGCCATCGACTTTCTTGTAGCGAATGGCATCATCCATCGAGATGTAAAGCCTGACAGCATCATGTATGCGTCGCAACATGGCGAATCCCGGTATCACTTCCAACTCGGAGATTTTGGCTTCAGCACTTCCGAGAGCCATCCACAATCACCTGTCGGCACGCGAATCTACATGGCGCCAGAAATTCGGCAGCGCGCAGACCAGACGTGCAAAGTGGACCTATGGTCAATCTTCGCTACCATCGTATGGGTGTTGAATCTGGAGGGGTTTCGTGATTCATCAGACAGCATGACGGAGGAAGATGCTCAAAGGAGGGTGATGCGAGCAAGTTCGCATAACGTCGTTGGTGGCATTCAGGCATTGGCCAAACCCAACCCTGGGGAGCGCGCTTCCGCCGGACAAATTCTCGTCAAGCTCTTCAACGGCGAAGGACTGAGCACTCCACTATCACAGATTCCATCTCTCTGATTGAAGGCTCCACCACACACTGCAACGAGTCCAGCGCAACCAAAGCACACGGCAATAGCACCTCGATCTTTCGACGACCCGTGTCTGCCACCAGAGTTCCCTGAGATCATGTTGCAGAATTCGGAGTGCACAACTTAAGCACAGTACTCCGTCGCGGCCACGAGGATGGGAAGATAGTCGAGTTCTTGCATGCGACTTGGAACAGCTTGGATGAGTCTTGTTGAGCTATGACGCTTATTGAAGGACGTGGATGGGGTTTGCAGCTTAGAAGTCAACGAGATGCAGATTAAAACATAGAAGGCAGTTTTGGGTACGGATTAAAACACATAGGGTAGTTTCGGATATGGGTTAGAACATAGAAAGGCGTTTTCGGGCGACATGGATGTCAGTTTCAGTACGGTAATATTAATCTGGATGATCTTCTCACCCCTTGAGTCGACCGCCCCTTTGTCCGCATGGTGAAATATGAACCGGAGGTTTGAGTACACGCTGAGTGAGATGAGCACGCTTGACTCTTTGATTGATCCTCTCCATCACGAAGGGTCGAAAGTACGGAGCCGTCAACCTCTGGTTCTGCGAGTAACCGACAGATGAATAATGGCCGAAGAAGATTGTACGTCATCAGTGTTCATATGTCGACGTTTTCCGTCCCTACCCTCAAGGTATCTCCAACCCAAACAGAGGGAGGCTCGCGGAGGGAACTCATACCTGCACCGCCCGCGGTGCAAATAAGATCACGTAACTCATGCACCCCCGGCGGTATGGCCCCCTAATTTAACGATCAATAGGCCTCTATCCGCCATATCGTTTAGCCTTCTGGGGCAGTCAGTTAGTGAGTCAGACAGTCAATCGGTCGGTCAGTCAGTCAATCAGCTAGCTAGCAAGCAGGTCAGTCAGATAGATAGACAGTCAGTCAATTAGCTAGCGAGCAAGCAGGTCAGTCAATCAGTCGGTCGGTCGGTCAGACAGTCAATTAGCTAGTCAGTTAGATAGTCAGTCGGTCAGTCAATCGGCCAACCGGCCAGTCAGTTAGTTAGTTAGTTAGTTAGTCAATTAGCTAGCTAGCAAATTCGTTCCTTAAGGCCCTACATACAAAGAAAGCGCGCTGGCGCGCAGCATTGATGCTGTACTGCCGGGGTTGCATGAGTCATGTGATCTTATTTGCACCGCCTGGGGGGCAGGTATGAGTTCCCGCTCGCGGATGGATGCTGACAAAGGCGGGTTACCCCATACGCAATCACGTGTGCGCCACAGGAAAAACTGAGCCACACCTAGCTAGTAGGGAAAGCCATTTGTGTTGAGACAGGCAGGTTGTTGCCGCCCGCCAAACTCCAGCAAAGACACACACAAACTCGCAGCGGATCATCGTGCCAAGGGCATCCGGCAACACTCAAGATGCCACCAGGTGAGATTTCGTCCAGATTACTCTCCGCGCCCGATTCACCTTCCCCACCGCTCCGTCGCGTCTTCGTCGCATGCAGAGCCTCGGATGAGCGCATCACCGTCACACCCCAAGCGCCGCGGTCTCGGCGTCATATCACGTCGCAAGTCGTCTCGGACGAGAGCTAACAACCCAGCAGCACTGAGCGACGACGATTCCTCAGAAGCGGACGAGTTCACGATCCCCACGCGCTCGACGCGAAAGTCTGCGTCTAGCGATGCAGTTTCCGACGCGAACAAGCACGACGTCGCAGCTACGAATGGCGATTCCGCGGACGAGGGAGATGAAGACAATGAAGACAACCTCGAAGACGACGTGTAAGGCACTCGTCTACCACGACCGCTTATGCGATGCTCAATAATCCCAGGTTCGTTGTCGAGGCGATCAAAGACCACACAATTGACGAAGATGTGAGAATACTACACTCAACCCAGCTGTTCCTTGACTAATTTGCAATTCAGGGCACACTCAAGTTCCAGGTCAAATGGGAGGGCTACGACAGCAAGGAGGACTTGACTTGGGAGCCCGAGCAAAATCTTGTGTATGCGCCAAGCTCCGCCCCTCCGTCCTGTTCTGTACCTTGCTGACCAGCGCGTTCTCTTTAGTGACACGGCTGAAGATATTCTCAACGCTTATTATAAGGGGGTTGGTGGGCGAGAGGACATCTTTCAAAAGACGGAGAAGGCGTCCAAGTCCAAGAAGCGTCGGCGAGCTGCAAACGGCACCCCAAGCACCACGAAACGATCGCGGCGAAACGGAGCGCATCCAGGCGAAACTACTCCCCCTGTCACTGCGAAGAAATGGAGCCCCCCCGCAGGCTCCTGGGAAGACGAGATCGAAACGATTGATGCGTGTGAGGATGAGGGCAGCGGCAAGTTGATCGTTTATCTTATATGGAAGAATGGGCAGAAGACCAAGCATGAAACCGCGGTCATCTATAAGAAGTGTCCCCAGAAGGTATGTTCTTTGTTGCATTGCTGTCAGCTATCTAGCAACCTTGCGAATGTCTCCACTAACATGAGCCTAGATGCTCCATTTCTACGAACGCCACGTCAAGATCATCCGGGACGAAAACAAGGCATTGGCAGACGAGGCGGAAGTCTGACTCCGTTCAGGCTTGTGACGACGGGTTTATTTGGAGGTGTCGATTGACTAATTTGGTACGACCTCAAGGGGCGTTATGGCGACGGATACAAGGTCACGAAGCCGTTATTTTTTGGTAGCGGGGATAGGATCACTTGAGATGCAATGTCTCGACAGGGCTTCAGAAGCATTAGCTATGTGTGCCACGTCCTCGCGGATTGCAGATAAGGATAGGGGGGTGGGTGAAGTGTATTCGTAGTTGTATTTACGGACAAGGGAGAAAATGTCAAAAGATCAGGTCAAATGGGCGGTGACTACTCCGCAACAACGGCGACAATGTATGGAGTAATCTGTATACTTCGTACTCTTGGGAGATGGAAATATCGTATTTCAGGGTGCCCAGCCTCTTGGGTAGCTCTCCACAGCCATCAACTCCGAGACAAGACAGGACGGGCCTCGTTCGGATGATTTAACGTCGATGCCCAATCACAGAGAGCGAGGTGACGTTGAACGAGGCTGGGGGGCGGGGGATATAGGTCCCCTGGCCTATTAAAGACCCCTGCAAGAACCCCATCAAGGCCCCTGGACATAAGGATTTTGCAGCGGCTGGGGTGTCGTCCGTGGCTCCCAGCCTTGCGATTTTTGGTGTCGCGCCAGCGAAAGTCGGGTGGCGGGGCAACTAGGCTATATCAGCGAGGCGCGCACTCTACACTCTGCGAAGTGAGTACTCAGTTCTGCTTTATTGTCTCTTGACTTGTTTGCAATTTTCTCCGAAAAAAGCCTTTACTCCTGCTCATCCGCTCTAAAGCAAACATAAAAAGGGAATTTCTTTTCTACGACCGAAGCACCTTGACGATTGTTGGCTGCTTCTAGTCTATCTGACGCCGCCACAACACCATCGCCACACAACCCCCGGCACTTTTTGGTTGGTCGGTCAACTACACTACATCCGAATCCCACCCCGCCAGATTACATCTCTCCTCGCTCTGCTCGTCGTCCAGCTTTTGCTCGGTATGTTACTCCTCCACCTTTTCCATCCAACCTTCGTCCATCCTACTGTGAGCTTTTTTTCCAAGTTGACTGACAAAGAATCTCTAGATCTCATCCGTCGCATTCCATCACTTCAACTCTCCCACTTCTGAAACCCCGACCGTCGCCACCATGAAGAAGAACGACGTCATCGCCATCATCATCATCATCCTCTTCATCCTGCTCGCGGCCGTCTCCTTCGGCATCTGGAAGCTGGTCAGCGTCGCCAAGAAGTCCATGAGTGTCACGTCGGGAACCACCTCGAGCACCGGTTCTAGCAACATCGTCGATGCCTGATCCCCCAGCGTCTCGATTCACACATCATGTTTTAGTTATCGGCACTCGGCGGCGTCTTGGATTTTTGTATAAACACAAAGCGCGAAGGGTAAAAAAATGTACAGCAAGAGGTGGTAATATGTTGTTGAAGCACAAGAGCGCACCTACGGCGGAATGCTTGGGATGGCGGATCACGAAGGGCGAACTATTACGGCAGACATCGGGTCACGGGGCTACACGACTAGCATATGGGCGTTATATTTGGACAGGGACACGGGCACTTTGGGTCGACGACACGATTACATGCGTGAAAGATGGGCATGATAAATTTGGGAATGAGTTGTTCATCTGACGGGGAATAACACATGTACATAGACGACAACACAACACGGAATGCCACAAAGAATCAAGTTCCGCAACCAAACCTACCTTGACTGTCCCATTTCTTGGTTGATTTGATGACATCCTACTGCTCCCCTACTCAGACAATTACACGTCTCGAGGTTGCCTTGATCACGAAACCACTTGCTTCCCTGTTGCTTGACGCACCTATTCACGTTTAACCACGGATGTGATTCAGGAGCCTAGATGTGCTCTATAAGCTGGTCTGTGAAACACCTCCGGCAACAGGGGTATAAAACGTTCCAACTGCGGCTCTTCCGTGCAATTTCTCTACACCGTAGCCCACTCTCGTAACTACTATATATCTCCTTTTCTTCCTCTTCTTCCTGGAACCAAAACAACCTACCAAGTTATACTATACTAGACACACCGGCCCGCCATGGCATCCTCCGCTCGAAATACAGAGCTACCACACAAGATTAACTATGATCAGTTTCCATTCGACCGCCTGCTTCCTGGAAATATGGAGCCTGCCAAAGGCAAGGCCAAGGTTACCTTGCTGGACAAGTCAAGCCGTGTGTACCGAGAGCGCTCCAAAGAAGTCATCATCGCACTGGAGGAAGAGCTCCAACACCTACTCAGCAAACGTAAGGAGGCGCAGACGGAGTACTGCAGCATCAAGGAGGAACTTGAGCAAATCAGATGGAACTTGGCGTATCTTGTGCGCTGCGGCTCAAATTACGAGACCGTGAAGCTCGAAGAGGGGCAGTGCAAGGCCATACAGGATCATTTCCACCAGCTCGAGAAGAAACAGGCCCAAACTTGGCAAACCGTTGGCCACTACTCGCGCAGAGTGAAGTCGAAGGAAAGGGTAATCCAAGCCGCACTTCGCGACATGATGAGAGGGCGCGACCGGATGATCTTTTCCCAGATGCGCAGCGACTGGATCAAAGATCATTGCCGCATGATGCGGCAGGTGACGTTTGAGGATTCCAGTGATTGTTGCAGCGATTGTTGTTGCTCGACAACGTCGGAGGAGGAGAGTGACGACGAAACCAGCTCAGACGGATCCGACGCCACCCTCTTCGACGAGGCGGAGCAGCACGGCACGGACACGGATTAGAGGGTCCTAGGTACGGGCAGTAAGTAGCAGGTCTACGTATAGTAAGTAAGGAGATGAAGAATGACGGATTGCAGGCTGCTGTTGAAAAATGCCCAAGGATGAAGAGGTAGGCCAAAAGGAGTTTTGTACCGGACGAGTCTCCCTCGTCTAAGTTAGTAAAACTAAGTAGACATTCAAACAAAGCGAAACACAAAGTCTACGATTTTGCCTCCGTGTACAAATGATGATATGAGTAGCAAACATTCCATGTTTGTGTGGTCGCGAGATTATATATAGGCTACCCGCCGGGGTTCAGTTTGCCCGCTTGTGATTGGCCACTTGACCAAAATTTGACTCAATCTGGCAAGTGACTCTCCACGACGTGGGACCCCTTCACAACCCTATGCGTATGAATAAAAGACACCGGAGCTAATCGAACAGAGGGGCGTTGAATTACTACGATAAGTATGGCAAATTCCATATTTGATGCCCCAAAGCCTTCCGGTGTTTTGGGACACTCTACTTGGGCTACTCTATACATCTACATCTGCTGAAATTCAAGTTCATCAACTTTACAGTCGCATTTCGTTGTTGCGGATGCAGTATCAGTGCTTAATTACCCTAGGTTGGCTTGGTAGGGGATAAAATCCTAACGTACGGGCAGTGTCAGAGCAAGGAAATGGGTTGAAAGAAGAACAAAATGGTGCTGTTTAAAAGAAAGTCTAGATTTAAAACCCGAGACACGGTTGCTCCCTCGGGTATGTTTCCCAGACCAGTACAAAGGGAACGACGTACATCGTACTCTAACCAAGTCATAGTATGTTTGAACATGTGTCTCATCGTTATCTACGCGCTCGTCTATCACAAGGCGGGTCAGGCATGTAACCTCAACTGTCGCACATCTCACATGCCGTCACACAGTATTAATTCCAAAGCCAGTTGATTGCTACAAATTCCTTCTAATATATACCAGGACCTATACACAGGTCACCATCGATTCTAGAAACTGGTCCATACATATCGTTACCGTCGCGCCTAGTACATTAACGAGAGTGGTCACTTATCGCTTCAAGCCTCACACCAGATCGTACATCGGAAACTGCAGCTTTCTAGGCAGCGGTTTCGTTAGATGCGGCTGGCACGGAGTCTGCTGATGTTAAGTTAGAATCAAAACTCGGATGCAAACTGCAGGACTGGGGTCTGCAAACATACCGCCACGCCGGCTGAGGGGGACGATGTTGGTGGAAGGCTTCTCCTGGCGTTCCTGTACACTTCGGCGGGGCTTGAAAGACTTGCGGGGCGGCGGTGTGTCGCGCCCGACGAGGAGAACGGTCTCGAAGTTGGTTAGCAGGTGGTTGTTCGAGAGAAAATGAGTAAACTTACTCCGTCGGCGGGTATGAATATCGGCTTCCCGGGGACCGGAACGGTGTCCTCAGGCGTGGTGCCGTTGAGGAACAAGGGCGTCAACTTCGGCGAGCGAGCGTGAAGAGGACCACCGGCGATAGCTGTAAACTGTTCAAAAAACTGACCCTTCTTTTCAGTGATGTCTGGAAGCGCATACCGTTGTGAGAGGTAGGCAGAGAGGCCGTGAAGGGGCCCACGGCGGCGAGGAGGAATGCGAGGGCGCTGGTGGTCTTCATGGTGAATGGTCGTGTATCGAACGTCGCGGAGTTTTCTGATTTGACGAGTTGGAGTAGAAGATTTCCGAAGCCAGCCGGTGGATTGTGTGTGATTGCAAGGTGAGCACAGCTCTGAGAAGTATGAGGACAAAGAACGGATGGATAACAAGGTCACAGACCCTTTAAAAATACAAGACGTAATGACACGAGAGAGAGGATGGAGGAAGTTCAGATGAAGAACAGAGCTTCTCGTCCAGAGCTGCATCGCTATATACCCGTATTCCGCATCCTGTCCTTGGCCATTCCCAGTCGACACCCAACAGCTCTCCCACGCAGATCCAACCGTTCAAGCTCCAGCCACCACCTCCGATCGACAGCCCAAAACAGACTCCCCGTTCGGAAGAACGGTGGTGGCCCACCTCCAAAACCAAGCCGGGCAGAGGACCCGAAGCCTCGATCCTCGTCCGTTGTTTGCAGAGCCTCCCGGACCTCGCGTCTTCCGAGAGGAGGAGTAAGCTTTTGGGGGTTATGAGATCGCCGTGGGGGGCCTGACCCCTGGAGATCGCAGTTTGGACAGGGGGGTTTGGAGCTGAGGAGGAGGAGGATGAAACGTCGGAGCTTTGGTTGTGGCTTGCGCTGGTGTCTCAGGGCTGGATGTTGACGTTGCGACGGGAGGTTGGGATGAATACGGTAGGGCTTGAGAAGAGAGCTATAATTAACTTGACGGGATGGAATTGAGTTGCTACGAATGCATTATGTTTTGTGGTTCTTAAGTTAATTGATTAAGCATAATGTCGCCGCCGATTGCGATCTTTGGTTAAAGATACAGATTATAGACAAGCTAGCTAGCCAGCACACGGTTCATGGTTGACATGCGCCGCAACTCCATCGCCTTACACTCCCAGGTTCAAGAACCGCACAACCACGAAGGATCTATAGACACGAACATTTTAAAGCCCTCGCACCCCAAACTTGACTCGGCAAAACAGCCAAGAACCGGTACCAAGGACAAGAAAACAAGCTTTCCAAGCCCAGGGTGACATCGGAGGACCCCATCGCCAACCCACACGACAGCCGTTTCAGAACGCCGCGCCGATCAAGCACTCAAAGAAACGAACGTGGGAAAAACCCGAACGGGCGGAAAGGGGTCCCCGATGCAGGTCTCTCGACTCCCACGGTTTCGACCACGTTGCTGATTGGAGCTGCGAGTGACGACTCGCAACGCAGATCGAGGTCGGGACAATTGCCTGTTTCTGACGTGGATGGGCGGCCTGAGGGATATGCTTGATTCAGGATGCTTGCAGTGCGAGATGGAAGGATGTCTTTGTAAAGGTGGCTCCGGACAGACCGACGCGCACATGCTAATATGTCGTCGAGCACTATTCCCCTGGGATTCTCGCCCGGTGTCTATATTCGCATCTATGACAAACTACCAGAATGCCTTTTTATCTTCCCGTCTATGTAGTCGTCGAGGTATCATGATCTCTCCCCCCTCCCCTATGCTCCCAAACTGTGTCTTTTGACCTCCATTCCGTCTCGTAAATAACGTCATGAGCATCTCACATCGTCAACACCCCTCTTCTTCTACCAGCTCATCACGCCCCTGCCCCTGTCGAAGCCTCCTCTCAGCTGGGTCTCGGGCTTGACCACCTTTCCGCGCAGCACCGTGTACCGTATCAGGTTCTCGCAGTCCGGAGGCAACACCCGTCCCAACCAGATGCACTGCGCGGCCCCGCCGTCCACGCCCGTTGGCTTCGCGTCTCCGTTGGCTTCCTTCTCCGTCCCGTTCGTGCCATTAGTCTCCCCGTTCGTCTCCCCCTTGTCGTCGTCCAGCCCAAACGCGTTCGGCCGGCGATACACCATGACGTTGGCCGAGTACTTGTGGCCGCCAACGTGGTTGATGAAGTAGATGCCCACGCCGCCGGGCCGCTCGTCGTGCAGGTCCCGATACAGACCCAGGGGCCGCAGGTGGCGCTCGAACTCCTTGCGCAGCAGCGGGGCGCTCTGGCCGCAGCGGGCGTCGCGGCTGCGATGGCTGCACATGAGGATGACGGCGTGGTGCGGGCAGTCGGCCGTGGTGAGCGCGGGCACGGCGCCGGCCGGGTCTGGGCACGGCAGCGACGCCGGCACGGAGAAGGGCGCCAGGGGCGACGTGCTGGTGGGCGCCAGCGAGACCACGTCGGCGATCAGCTGCGGCACGTTGACGGGGTGCACGTTGCGGATCACCGTGAAGGCCGGGAGAAGCAGCGCCGTGGTGGGCTCGGAGTAGTCGTGGGTGTCGTGGGGGGTGGGTATGTTGGCTGCGGAGAGCTTCATGATCTGGCCTTGTTAGTCTTTGATCAACCAGTTTAACTGCCTCTTTGATTTGGATCATGCCGGAACAGGCAACTCTTCATCCAGCATTGACAGACAGACAGAACAGACAGAAAAACTCACCCCGTTCGTAGGCTTCCCGGCCTTCCCCACAGCCTCCATGACGCTCCCCTTCTCGTCCACCACATCCCTCACCCAATCCGTCTTTCCGGTGCCCACGAGCAGATGCGTGCTCCAGGCCTCGATCTGGCCGTACATCAGATCCTCCGTCTCGATCTTGAAGCTGCGCGGGTAGCGCACCGAGCAGCTCTCGCAGTCGTGCAGGCAGTCGTCGCCGTCCACGGCCGGGTCCGTCTTGGCGAACAGCTCCGCGACGGTCGGCGGCGCCGGGCCGGTCTTGCCCGTGCCGAGGACGGAGCTGACGAGCGACTTGATGGAGAGGGCCATCTTCTGCTTCACGGGCATGCGCGGGAGCGAATTGGTGGAGGTGGAGGAGGGAGAAGGCATCGTCGGTTCTGGCCCGCCGAGCGGTATTTGATCTACTTGGGTTACAGCGCCCCCCCCCCCCGACCAAACTAAGTTACATGCGCCACAACGGTTCCCCTTGGGCGAAAATCGGGGAACTCGGAGGGTCGCGAAACGAGCTCTTTTCTTTGTGACTTATCCACTCAGTTTCTGGCGATCTTTTTCTTGGGGGGGAAGGGGGGGAAGGGGCGAAACGGTCGGCTCGGCCGGTGGGATAGAAGCAATCTTGGCGGATGGAAATGCGAAAGGGGGAGTGGTGGATTAAATTTTGGTGTCAGTGAAGAGCCAAGAGGAGCTGAATGAAGCAGAAGAAAAGGCAGGGACGTTTTGTTTGAGCAAGATCGGTGAGAGAGGATTGAACAAGAAAAGAAGATTACTCTCTTTCCAACTAACTGGCTGGCAGCGAAGGATTCAAATACCGTCCAGACTCAATGAACAAGCCGACCCCGGGTTTCGCTCTTTTGCCCTCCAGAGCTATACGTATACCCTGCGCAAGGCAACACGCCGCGTATCTCCGAGCCCGAACACCGCCACCCTACCCCAATCTTCACCGTCTTATCCATCTAGTCTAAAGCTACCCGAGAAACCAGGACAGTTTTTTTATCAGATCCTTCCCCCCAGCCAATGCCGAGCCGCTGACGCCATGACGACTCCGGCCCGGTGGAGTCAATGCGACCTTTCTCCCCCGGCTTCGCTAGCGTTTGGGCTGCGTCGAAGCATGGGCGGGCGAGGCCTGCATTTGCATTTGGTTGGAATCACGAAGCGCTTGTACATTGCTGCCTGCTCCATTGGGTGCGCCTGAGGGTGGGCTCGGAGCTCCGATGCATCATGGATACCGGCACAGTCAGTATTCGAGCGTCGTATCGTATCGCGGGTCGTGGCGCGGAGACAGCGGTCCTCCACTTCAACAAATCGAACACTTTGGATGTTAGCAGTCCAGATCTAAGTATCATTTGTAAAAATTGCGCCTCAAGTATGGCCTGTCTACCTGTCCAGTAACTGCTCCCCTCAAGAAAAGGCCACGTCCTCAGAGTAGCTTTAGAGATATGAATGTATCCAGTCCAACATGCTTTATAATACCACCCCAAAACATACAAGGAGAAGAATAAACCACCTAGAACCCCAACCACCAACGCAACGTATATATCCCCGATAGAAGAAATAGCAAAAGAGCTTGCTCAATAGTACAAAAATCCATATACGCTGTTTGTTAGTTCCCTTGTCCTCACCATCGCCACCACGATCCTGCCTCAGGCATTCTTCTTCCTTGCTTCGTCGTATTCCTCCTCCTCCTCTTCGCTGTCCTCCTGCTCCTCCTGCTCCTCCTCTTCTCCCTGCGTCTTGCGTCTTCGCGTCTTCATCGCCTCCCGAATCTTGCGGCTCGCCTCGTCGAATCCTCCAGCCGAGTCCAACGTAGTGAACCCGCTGAGAGGAAACGCGCCCGACCCGAAACCGCCTCCGCTGCTGCTCGATCGAGACCGGCTGCGTGCGCGGGATGGTGGCCGCGTCGAGAAGATTCCCACCTGACCAATATTGCTGAACGAGTCGTTGCGCGGCAGGGCCCGGCTGGATTGAGTGGTGCTCCGACGGGACAGAGCCGGCGGCGTCTCCGCTCCGAACCCGGTGCTCGACTGGTCGCTGTCCTGGCGCCGGTGCGCCTTCGGTGACGCCGGTTGCGAGCCACCCGTTTCCGTCTTAAGGAAGTCGGGCACCAAGCGAGCCTTGTCAAAGTCGTCGAACATCTCAGGTCCCAGTGTGTTGATCAGTTCCGTTACCTGCGCACTCAGCTCTCCTCGCCTGACCCGTAGAGTGTGGATGTTGTAACTTGACGACGGCTGCAGGCACAGCACAAGCGGCCGCAGGGACTTGAATATATCCATGCCCACCTCTCCGAAACGCAGTGCCGCAAACGTGATGCCGATCATGACCGGCCACACAGCAAAGTACACAGTCCATAGAGGCACCCACTGGGGAACGTGGCCCCAGAAACGGTCTTGCCACACCTTGAGGACGAGGAGGATCGAGTAGAAGTGGTACAGCATGGGGGCAAGACCAATCGCAACGAGGATTTTCCAGGTTGCCATGACATCGCGGCCCCGGATCTTAACGGTCGAGCCAGCCAAAGCCGTCTTGGCCTTTTGCCGGCTGATGATCTTGGTGGCAACGAATACGGGCGAGAACAAGAGAAGTCCAGGCACCGTGCAGATGAAGAGGAAGAGGAGTTTGATGGAGCGGTACATGGCCAAGAGGATGACTTTGATAATGGACATGCGGGCGTACTGCACCTGATGGTCTTTCAGATTGAGGTACCGCAGCTGCGAATTGTACTCCTTGACTCCCTCGGATAGAGACTTGATGCGCTCGTCATCCTTATACCGCTCGTAGCCCATGGACAGCCGTCGGTTGAGCTCTACCACGACGGGGAGTGGCAACTTCTTGCCGGTGGGGTTGTAGAGGCGGCGCGCGGCCTGGATCATCATGAGGTTGTCGTAGTTGGGGGCGGACACGGTGACGGAGTTGAGCGCCTGGTAGACTGTGTCGAGGACCTGGCCGATGGCCTCGCGGCGCTGGTTGTTGCGGTACAGCTCGACGAGGTGGCGGGGGATCTCAAAGGGCGCGCCGAACTCGACGACGGCGCGCGACCGGAACTTGTGAGCGTGGAAGTAGTTCATACCCACGGGGACGATCTTGAGGCCGCAGTTGGGGTCCTCGGCGAGGGTGCCCAAAGCCATGATGGCGACGCCGGCCTTGAGGGGGAGGAGCTCGGTGCGGTCGTGACTACCGCCCTCGGGGAAGATGCCGACGCAGCCGCCATTGCGCAGTCGGGAGAAGACGGCTTCGTAGACGTTGGTCTGGTCGATGTGGGGGGCCAGCTTATACTTGGTGCCCTCGTAGCCGGGGGCCGGGCCCTTGAGGTCCTTGTTAGTGAAGTTCCCATCGTCGTCGATGTCGTCACGGCCCGTCAGCTGCTGCAGAGCGAGCTTGCCCTTGAAAGGCCGCTTGACGCGGATCTCCTCCGGGCCGAGGATCTGGGCGACGTCGACGCTGGCGCCGGTGGTCTTCTTGCCGGGGGGCAGGAACAGCATGCCCTGAACCTGACCCTCGCCCTCGCCGAACTTGGTGCCGACGCCACGGACTAGGGTTGGGTCGTTGATGGGGTCGGGGAGGTAGATGAGGCCGGTGGCGGGTTTGGCCGAGTCCTGGGCGCGGCCGACGGGCACGGCGCCGACCTGGCGGGAGCCCCAGCCGATGAAGCCATGGACGGATTTCGCGGCGATGAGGAGAGAGACGCGGCGGTTGGCCTCGTTGCGGAGAGTGCGCTGGAGGATGAGGGCGTCGACGAACTGGAGGATAAGCCAGATCGGCGGATGTTAGCGCACGTGCACATGATATCTCGGCGTGGTATTCGACATGACATGTGAAAGCTGCGAGAACGAGGGAGAAGGGGGGGGGAGGGAGGGGGAGGAGGAGCACCGACCTGATTCGCATGAGGCGCGGCAACGAAGAGCACAGGGCCGGCCTGGGGAACGCGCCAGGCGCCCCGGGGCATGACCTCGCGGAAGAAGGTGTCGACGATGTTGCCTACGCTGTAGAGGAACAAGTCGTACTTCCAGTTGACCATGGGATAGAGCTCCTTGCGCGGGGCGACCTTGGACACGGCCTTGGAGGCGACCTTAGACACGGCCTGGGACGGCGCCTTGTCCTTTGCGCCGGCCATGACGGGGAGGGAGAGCGGGGGCGGGGGGAGATGGAGGAAAGGCGTGAGGTTTTCCTCTCGAGAGCGTTGTCGCACGCAGCCAGGCGGCGGCGATGGGTGATGGTGGAGCGAGCGTACCCAAGATACTTGGGTGAAGCAAGTCGTCCAGTGGAGTGGTCGAGATGGGAGGACGGAGAGCGCACGGAGGTGACGGAGCACGGAGTTTTTCTTGGGGGAAGATGGGATTGGAAAGCTGGGGCTGGAGGAGGGGTAGCTACCTGTCGCTAGCAGGGGGGGGGAGAGAAGGGAACGGCCAAGCCAGGAATGGGCATGTCTGATGAGAGAGATAGACTAATAACAGATGGCTAATAAATAGGGTCTTTGATAGTAGACGCTGGAAAATCACAGTTCGCGGCCGCGTTAAACGCACGGTAACAGGAGACTCACGCCAAGGGAAAGGTCCGAAACATGTCAGTTCTGTCTGTCTATCCCGGGGTGTTTTTGATTGGATTCGCTCGAGTCTCGCCGGGATCACCTCCGCCAGTCACCCCACTCACTGCATCCAAGGGAGATGCTACGAACACATCCGAGATACAGCAACTCAGCTTCCGCTTTGGAACTCGCATCGCAGGGGTTGCCAAGCGCTCTCGGCTTCGGTCGAATGGTGCTACATTTGCCTCCCTTGCGTGGGAGTTGACAATCATAAGTAGGTACATGACGCGGTAGACTGACTAGGCGGCGCTGTCAAGGAAGCGTCAATGGGACAAAAGGTCTCCGCAACGCCCTGACGCCTGGAAGTGTACCGCCGTGTTTTCTTATCTTCTGTCTCTCACTGCGTCTTTCAATTGTACATCTCTACCACCCGCCGTTAGACTACTACTAATTTGTTGTATCTCCCTTCTCTTGTCTGTGTCTCCTGGCTATCTCACCTTCTCATCTCTTCACAATCTCTAACCCTCATTTCCACTTCGGGCCCTCCCGTTCGCCCGTCACAAACCCACACATCACAGTACTGTACAGTAACATCCCTCTGCATCTGCATCTGCATTTGCATCTACATCTGCGCTGCACGTCTCAACTGGACTCGAAAGATGGGGAACCAAAACCCCAGGGCTACCAATCACCAGGCAGCACGCGTACCCCGGTGCCACCCGATTGTAAGTCGCCTCCTCAACAAATGCACCCGCCCGTAAAATTTGGCTCGACTCTTTGCCGCTTTTTGGTTGAGCTGTGCTGGCGGAGACCAATGATGGGATAATACCTGGCGGCGTCGCATCCGTGAGCCGGTTTGCGCATCCGAGGATGGGCGGATGGACGAATGGAACTTGTGGGAATCACTCTTGCTAACCAGGTTCTCCACGACTCAACCGCGTAGGCCAACACTTACCTCCAGTAACCGGGTTCTATCAGACCTTTCGAAATGCTCTGAATTCCAAGTTTCGTAACTCCGTATCCAGAGTCCACATAAGCGACCCTCGTCGTTAAACACCGACGTCATCGTTACCGTCTCATGGCTGATCAACTTGTCATAGCATCCAACATGGAAGCACACAATACTGTACAGTACACGAACTCTGTCATGGTAAACATTTTCATAATCGTTATCGAACATTTATAGCTCATTCTTACCAATGCTGGGATATCAAAACATCGCTTCTAAACCAATAACCAACAGTCATCGCACCGTATCGTACTCACTTCTTCCCCCTCCGTCGGCTCTTCTTTTCCGGCACACTCGCACTTCCGCCCTCAATCTCGCCCTCGTCAACTTTGCCCTCCTCTTCTAACTCCTTCAACTTCTCTTGCCCTGAGATGAACATAGTCAGGTCCCGGTTCATCTCTTTGAACTCTGCGTTCTCCTCGCGCAGTTGCTCCACCTGCTTCGCTAGCTCATCATGGTCCACATTCAAATGCTCGATCCGCTTCATAAGCCCTTCGTTCAAACGTTTCTCCTCTTGTAGCGCCTTGCCCATGCTGCGAGCCAAGTTCTCGCTCTTGATTGCCTTATTGCGCTCCCGCGCAAGGTCCCGCTCCAATTGCGGGATTGTGTTGTTGAGGGTCTTGTACTTGTCTTCCAGCAGCGTCAGCTTCTCTACAACTGTAGACGCCTGTCCAGCCGCATCCTCAGCAGCAGCGGACGCCTTTGAGGCCTTGTCTACTGCCTTCTTGATCAGCTCATCGTAGTATATCCGCTGCGTCTCAAGCTGACTGGTAATCAGATGTGTATACTCCAAGCCGATGCTGTCCAATTTCGCCCGTGGCACCACATCCTCTTCTTGATGATCATTGTGACCGCTTCTGCCAGGAAGCTCGACAACCTTACCATCGCCCTTATCGCGGATGAGTCGATGAACCCACATGTCCCCGGCGTAATCCCACACGTGCTGTGTTTCCAACTCGAGGGAAAAGCTGTGTGCTGTTTCTTTCCAATGATCCTTGGCATGGCCACCTTTGTACCGGCCGCAGCCAACGTAGCCACAAATAAGACATATCCAGAGGTCGTCCGTGCAGTCGCAGACACTGCAAAGGTTCGACACATGTGAGCCGAATGGTTGGTTGTAAGGATTCGACGGGTCGGAACCTGCTCCGGGCGAAGTATTGGTAAATCGGCAGACTGGACATCCGGCACCTTTCCAGTTTTGCAGGCAGGTGCAGTGGAACACATGCGAGCACGGAATTGTCATGAGCCCGTTCGTCTCGTCCATGCGTTCCAGACACACAGGGCAGGTTGGCAGCTCAACCAGATTTGGAGTGGGTGGCGGGAATGGTCGGAGACTGCTTGACATGCCGGCTGAAGAAGATCGTCCGGATAGGCTGTGGCTAGGCTTTCTCCCATTTGGTGTCTCAAATGTAATACTCTTGACAAATACGACGTGGCATATTTGAGGCTGTCTTCGGTCAGCAAACGCAGGGCTCCCGGAAGGGATTTCAAGACTCACCTCCATAGTGTTAAAAACCTTCCCTTCAAACTCCCGCCGCCACGCTTTAGCCCGCCTACCGTCCCGGAACTTGAGCAAGACGAGATACCTGTTCATCTTTGATGTCATGACCATTCTGCAGTGACTAATATCCTCTCTCCAATTCCCACCTAGAAATCCTAAGAGATCTCCTGGAGACATGTACGCGGGTACGGCGGGAATGCACAGAGTAGAGCAGTCATCGTCGTTGTACTCTTCCGCTACGTCCTCATGTTGTGCTACCAGGGTCAGGCCTGGTGTTTCCTCAGCCTCCCGGTAGAAATGTACCACCCCCCAACCGACCTCGGTATTCCTTGTCTCGAGTGGGAGGTACTTGGCTTTTGTCGCTGTGCCCGAGCCTCCAAATGTAGGCCCGAGACTTGGCGCGGCTGACGGCCCCGTCCTGTTCGCCTCACTAGCCATCGGATCGCCGGTGCGCAAGTCGAGTGTCTCGATGCTCACGCGCCCAAAACGCCAGTCCTGAACCGCAGTCTGTGGTCGGATCGCCGCGCTAGAAGGCGGAGGCGGGAAGCTGTTGATCCTCTCAAGCCACCGCCGTTCCGGCAATATCTCGATTCTACGCCGGGCTTCTTGGGAGGCTCCGCGCGAGGCTGACCCGCAGTCTATCACGCTCGGCTTCGAAGTCGACAAGCTTTGTGAGGTCGTTGATGTAGATGGTAGAGAGTTCTTCTGCTGGAAGGCTAACGGGGCTGTCGGAGCTGGGTGCGGTGGTCGTCGGTCGCGTGGTGGGTGGGAGGGAAACTCGTCAAAAACGGTCGCTCCGGACGGCGGCAGCCAGATGTTGGTGTCGGCTGTTGTTGATGTTCCGTCCGCAACTGGGTTCGGGGTCGGATACAACTCGAACTTGAGGTGGTAGAAATAAGACGGCATAGCCTGGTGTTCGGGATGATAAGGATAAAGTCGTCAGTAGCTTGTCTGGGTAGCTGGTCTCAGTAAGTTAGCTCGTCTGTCGATCGACCCAACTGGGCTGGAGAAGAGCTCGTTTGCGCGTCGCTCGTTAGGCGAAGAGTTTAGGAAGCACTGTCATGTAGGGCTATTAAGGCGGGAAGAAGAGATATATGTTGCAGAACTGGAGTATGCAGCCGCTTAAGCTCATCATCTCCCAAGGAGAAGTGGAAGTCAGAGTTCTGAGGGGGCGTAGGAAGAAATGTTCTTGAATTTGCACGACGACCTTGAGCAACTTGCGACCGCGTGGGTGGATGTGCTGCCCCACCATGTCATGGCCCTGAGGCAGAAGCGGGACATGGGCACGGGATAGCGCCACCAAGCCCCTCTTTATCCACCATCCCCACTAACTCCACCTGTCATGAATCACGTCGTTTGATGCGTAGGGAATGAACTGTCATCTAGACTGCGATGGAGTCTGTATTGAGACACCGCTGGTTGGCAGCGCGCAAAGCTATTGTACTAAATGGATATATCATCATGGCAGGGCGAAGCCCAATTCCAAATCCTATGTAAACCGAAAACGCCATCCTGCCAATCGTACCAGCGTCATGAACCGTAACCACCCTATTGGGCCGCTTACTGACCGCCACGGAGACGGAGGACCAGGTGAAGGGTCGACTCCTTCTGAATGTTGTAATCACTCAGAGTGCGACCGTCCTCCAGCTGCTTACCAGCAAAGATGAGTCGCTGCTGATCTGGGGGAATGCCCTCCTTGTCCTGAATCTTCGACTTCACATTGTCGATGGTATCAGAAGATTCGACCTCCAAAGTGATCGTCTTTCCAGTCAGGGTCTTGACGAAGATCTGCATACCACCGCGGAGTCGGAGAACCAAGTGCAGGGTAGACTCCTTCTGAATGTTGTAGTCGGACAGAGTTCGGCCATCCTCGAGCTGCTTTCCGGCGAAGATAAGTCGCTGTTGGTCTGGGGGAATGCCCTCCTTGTCTTGGATCTTCGACTTGACGTTGTCGATCGTGTCGGATGACTCCACCTCGAGGGTAATAGTCTTGCCGGTCAGGGTCTTGACGAAGATTTGCATGCCACCACGGAGGCGGAGGACGAGGTGGAGAGTGGACTCCTTCTGGATGTTGTAGTCGGAGAGGGTGCGACCGTCCTCAAGCTGCTTTCCAGCAAAGATCAAGCGCTGTTGGTCGGGGGGGATACCCTCCTTGTCCTGAATCTTCGACTTGACGTTGTCGATGGTGTCGGACGACTCCACCTCGAGGGTGATGGTCTTGCCAGTGAGAGTCTTGACGACTGTGCAGACGTGTCAGTACGTTGCCATGAGCAGCGGCGGTGATATTCAGACTTACAGATTTGCATACCACCACGAAGGCGGAGGACGAGATGAAGGGTGGACTCCTTCTGGATGTTGTAGTCGGAGAGGGTGCGACCGTCCTCAAGCTGCTTTCCAGCGAAGATAAGGCGCTGCTGGTCCGGGGGGATGCCCTCCTTGTCCTGGATCTTCGACTTGACGTTGTCGATGGTATCCGAGGACTCGACCTCAAGAGTGATGGTCTTTCCCGTTACTGCGAAGTTGGTTAGTGATGAGTGAAGGCGGTGAGGATGATAGCACAGGGCGACTCACGGGTCTTGACGAAGATCTGCATGATGGCGGTTTCGTTCGTGTGGTCGGGATGGGTAGTAGATCAGTAGAGAGATAGTTGAAGACGGTAGGGTCTCGAAAGCGAGGAGTTTGGTGATGGAAGATGGATGATGTAGGAGGGAAAGAGGAAGAAGCTAGAGATGGGCAGGCGAGGTTTTTAAGTAGGAGAGGCAAGGGAAGGCAGGCAGGTGCAGGCAGCTGGCAGGCAGGCGGGAGGCGGGGGCGCAGTTGGCCGGATTACGATTACGCCTACGACTTGCGACAAGGCATGAGCGAGCACGGGCGCAGGGATTCTGGGCGAGTGATTCACCGCACACCAATAGCGGGCACGCCACGGGAAGGCTCCAGAAGTCCGGAGCAGGCTGCAGAACGCCACAGTCAGTTCTGGGTACCTCGGCCGCAAGCGGGTGCGGGGTGAGACACTAGGTACTGGGTACTGGCCGCTTTGGAATCTTATCTGATAGGTGGGTAACCGGCCCAACTGGGGTGGGTGGGTCCGACAGCCGGACCGTTCAGGACGTGACTGATGTCAGAGCGGTCGTTTGTTGCTCAATGCCTCCCGTCTGGGAACCCCGGTGAGCGCTTAGCAATCCGGGTGAATGCGACAAAACAAGAGGGAGAATTCATTTGTTATCACGTCATTTGTTCTGGAGCGTGGGGGGACGTCCGACTTACTTGAGCGAGTTTACAACCTGCGAAACTGTCAGGACATGGCCAATGCAATCCTCTCTCGGGTTTGTCGCCGGTCGCCTATCGCCGTCCCTGTCACCGTCTTTGTTCGTCAGGTCGTCACTTGTCCATCGTCCGGCAACTGCGGCTACGGCTGCGTACAGGTCTGGCGTGGCCCAGGAGACATGCTTGACTCGCCGCTTTCCCCAGCAAAGCCAAGATCCGCTTATCCACCTGATTGGAAGAGACAGCCCAGTCGCCACGATGGATCATCGCTCCTCAGGAACACAAAAGCCTCGGCCCTGGTCTAAGCCATCCGTCGCGCGTAACCTTTAAGCCCAGCTTGGATGCATTCCATGTCTCACCTCGAGGGCGCCCGCCAAATGAATGCCAGCGAAGCCACCATTCATTCTGTGTTCGTCGTACCCATGCCCATACCCATGTTCATGTCGAGAGCCAGCCCAACCTGCTCCGGCCAGTGCGGGGTCCCCGAAACCAAACCCGCCCGAGGAATCCGGCCGTGGCTGTTATGGGGGCGACGTCATTATTCGGCGAAACTGCCGCGCTCGCTCTTCGGTTTCCGGCTTCTCGCATTGTCGCGTAGCGACCAACGTATCGAAGTCGCTTTCGGATCCCTGAGCTTCGTCGCCAACATTAGTCCAGGCTTCCTAATAACCGACCTGAGAATTTCTTCTAATAACAACCATTCAACCTTGGATGCATTAGAATGGGAGCACGGGGGGCTGGAACTGTTTGGTTGTCCTCTGGCACTCACCAACACACTAGCAACTGAACGTGTGATTTTAGCACATCGTCGTGGAACCGACATCTGACTAACGAGAGGTGCCACCAAAGGCCAGATCTGTCAAACCACTTCCCGTCCCCGTTTTCATGCAACCCAAATACGATCCAACGTTAAATCTCGATCCGGGGACCGACTGCCCCTAGCAGATCTACGGGATGCAGCACTTGTCGCCACATCTGAGCCAGAACCGGGTTCATGGTCAACAGCGTTACGGCAGACGTTGTCGTGTGGACCCCACATTCACAATCAGACGCTTGTACACGGAGCGACAAACTAAAGCTATTCAGCTTTAACTAGGCCTTGGATAGACAGTCTAAATAGGACAGAGGGCTTGTTAGACTGCCGTGTGTTTGCACATAGGATCAGCCACCAAACTGGAGTTACCTACATAGGTACCTAGTAGTTCAAACATTTGCAAGAAAGTAAGGCTAATGATATTATAGAAATGCTATTTGAAATGATATTACTACCGTTGGTCACCCGCAGGTTGGACCTGAAAGTTGCCTCGGGGCCATTGGTCGCATCGGCCATGAGGGCGTCAGTCAAGGTCTGGTTTAGTCTGTCATGCTGGATGGGGACGTGGTTTGGAGATCGTCTGAGTGTTTCGGGACGCAGAGGGAATATGCTCTGTACTTGAGGAATTTCGAACTACCATTTTTTTTTTAATTATCAAGGCTCTCTGGGTTGCCCAGGAGTTTCAGATTCCTCAGGCGCATCAAGCTGTAGCCATCGTAGCTATTGAAGAGTTCTGACTTGCTATAATGTAACCTTGCACTCTTGAGCCTCGCGCGTCTAATGCCTAGAGGATCATGATTGAAGGTGCCTAAATCTCTCGAGAAAGACATCCTAAGTATTGGTCTCAAAGAGATGGGCCGGCGCATGGGGGTCATGTATACAAATTAATGGAATAATACTGAGTACAGCAAACGTTTTGGTAGAAACGGAAAGGATAAATATCGCATAGGGGAGTAATAGCTGCGATAAAATAGCGACCCTTGTTTCAAGATGCTACTGTATCTAGAGGGCGACGTGGATGCGTCACCTGCAGCTCCCTTTGCCATTGGAACACACGCAAAATGCAGTGTTGATGTACGGAATTAGAGTCAAAGACCAAGTAGCTAGTTCCCAATATACTCTGCTGTGGTATCTAAGACGGGCAGGCTGTCCCCGCGTTGAATGCGGCGACATGAGAAACCTATCGTGGATTATCTCAGATGCAGACTCTGAGAGGACGAACACTGGGAGGGGTATCATCACAAATTCGAAGCCAATCTCTTGAGTCTGGACAAGGGCAAAGACTCCGGCACCTGCATTGGGGGTCTCAGTTCAAAGAGTAGGACTAGTCCCATTGACGATGACGGAGACGCACTAAGCTGGATGATGATCTTAGATCCAAAAGCTCTTTTTCGATAGAGGATCATCTGTCGGCTACAGAGTATCCCTAAGGCTTACTCACTTACAGTCTGTACTGATGGGTGCATCCTGCATTAGAATCGATGACCCTCCTGGCAGTCCACGGTACGAATCTCTACACTCTATTCGCACTTTGCGAAGTGCTTCTTAGTCCAACAAAATGTCCATGTCGCCAACTTGCCAGTTTAGCATCACCCTACTGCTTTAGAGTTCTGTCCAGTCAACTTCGCACTGGGTGAGAACACGTGACGCATTGATATTGTGGCTCGGTTGCTGAGTCTCGTGTGCTGGTGAAGGTCGGTGAACAAAAAGCCACGAGCTTAGATCGCATGTTTGACGCCCCTGGCTTCAACCACCTTTCACCTCACCTGATTGACCTTGTGAACATTCGTAAGCATATCAGCTTTCCAGTGAAGTTCTTCTCAATCACTTGCAGACTCCGTACTAGATTCATCACCGTGCACCGTGCAATCATTCACCGCGCTCATTGTCTGCCGTCAAGACCATTCATTTCCGGTGTAGGTACTTCATTCACGCATTACACAGACAGCTCAACTCACAGGGCAAAAGCTGGTAACTGTAAAAATCCTTTTTTTCATAGCAAGAGCTGTAGCAATTGCGTCGCATACGTGTACTTTTTGTATAACTATCCGAGAAAACCTCGACATCTCGCAAAAGTCCGCTCCATATACGAAGGTCCGGCCCACTTGAGCTCACCAACGCCCTCAAATTCCATGCACATCTCCGTTCGTTTCGGCTCAATAACCATGCAAAAAATCATATCGTACTCAAATGCCATATCATGAAGCATGATTCCATAAAACACCCTATGAAGGGTCTGGTTCTCATCTGTATCCATCGTCGTCTCCCACCCAGAAACGCTGAATAGAACTAAAAGCTTTGTCTTCTTCAAAGTCATACAAATCGTAGAAGAGAGTCATAATGAGGTCGTAACACATTTCCCGTTGCAGGTAAATTCGTGTTTTTTTTTTCGGTGACCGGCCGTGAGAGAAGGTAAAGTCGTCGTCTTGTGTCGTTGGTGTTTGCATAGACAAGGGTGGGGGCCCATTGCCGTCCAAGATCAGAGGTGTAAAATCTTGTAAACGCTATCGCTGATAAATCAAACAAAGAGAAACAGATGTCAACAAAGGAAAATTTGGCATCCGAAGAGCCTATTTAATAGCAACTTTGACAACCGTGACCAGGCACAATCGATCAGGGAGATGCGGCCTTAGTTAGCCCGGATAACAAGCTTCGAGAGAAACTTGTTAGACAGGGAGTCGAAGTCGTATCTGTCGAACTTGGACTCCTTGCGGGTTCGCAGGTAGGCCTCTGTAGTGAATGATTAGAAAAGTTCCATATATTTGCCATAGTGGTGAGTACATACCGTGCTTGATGACGTGTGATCGCACTTCGGTCATGGCCTCACATACGGCCATGTTGTTGTGGAGCAGGTGGCCATGCTTGCGGGTATCCCAGTCGGTGAAGGCAGGGAGCTTCTGAGAAATGGCGTGGAAAAGACCCACAATAACACCAACAGGTGTCGTCTCCATGTCGTTGCAGAACTTGTTGACGGCGATAGGGTCCGGGACACGGTAGTGGCAGTCAAACTGCATCTCCTCCCAAACGGCCAACAGGATTGATGCCAACATGAAGATAGTGGGCCAGTTCTTCATCTTCTCGCCACTGTAGACGCCAGAGTAGAGAGAGGAGAGCTCCTCAAGGATGTCCTTCTGCAACTCACGCCACATGTCGGCGAGGGCACACTTGATCTGGAAGTTGATCATGACGGGAGCGACCGTGCGACCGTAGTACTTGGAGTCCTCATCGTCGATCTGGCCATCAAGGTTCACTTCAGAGCCCTGGTTCTCGACCATGGTGATGTGCATGGTGAGGTTGTAGGCGAGTACCAGCTTGAGGGCCTTGCGGATGACAGGCATCTCCTCCTTGACGTAGTAGCGGTGAGCGGTCTTGAGAATCTCGGTGATGAAGGGCGTGCCCTCAAAGTGGTCGTCGATGAAGTCCTCGAACGGACCGTCAATGTGCTTGTCCAGGTACTCGGAGAGAGCATCGACACGGACACCCTCGGCACCGACGTCGAGCTTCTCGGTGCGAGTCTCAAAGTCGATAGGCTCCTGGTCGGTCAGGGATGACTCGACCCAGTCAACTGAGAAGCAGCTGTCATCGGCGACGAAGACCTCGCGGACCATGACGGGGAGGGCAAAGCCGTATCCATGAGTGATCCACATGAGGGTCTCCTTCTGGGCAAAGCCCTTGACGTTGTACACGGAGACACCACGGTCCATGTGCCTCTCGTAGTCTGCCTTCCAATCCTTCATGAAGTACCCAATGTCCTTGATGTCAATTCGGGTGCAGGGAACCTGCCACAGACGAGCGTGGGAAGGCTGACATCCGGCGCAAGGCTCTCCCTTGTCGCAGGTCTTCTTCAGGAACTTGCATCGCAGGCAAGCTCTCAGCTTTCTTATTTCGCTGGCTTGCTTTCGCTGCTCAGGCAAAAGAGGTCCCTTTCTGCGACCAACCTTCTTCTCGACAGTGCCATCCTTCTTGCCGTTGGAGATGCGTCGGGTCACGGGCTTGGTGGCCTTCGCAATGGGGCTCTTACGGGGTCCCGAGTTCCGGCGAGTGGTGGTAGAAGGCGGGGATGTTGAACCGGCACCGCTGCCAGGGCTGTGACGGTTGGAAGAGGATGCGGGCTCCGACTTGATAGGCGTAGGAACCGTAGGGGCAGCGGCAGCGGGGCTGACGGTGTCGTGAGTGTGGCCGACACCCTCTCCGCAAAGACAGTTACGGTGGCTGCTGGCGTCGACATAGCCGTCCGACTCAGGCGAGAAGGGAGAGTAGGGGAAAGGAGGGATCTCCTCGAAGCTGCCGAACTCCAGGGAATTGGCGCCATCGGAGGAGTCCGAGTTGGTCCTCAAGTGAAGAGTCTGGGAGGGATTGAAGATGGCCGCACTCTGGGCGTGGGCCTGCTGGAACTGATCGAAATTGGGCTGGTTCCAGTCGACCATGGCCCAGCCCTCGCCCGAGGACGAAGGGAGAGACAGGACCTCGAGGTAAGTCCCAGTAGGGGAATTGCTGCCAACGCTGTCGAGGCGGGGAAGCCCATCCATCTGCAAAGTGCTCTGAAACTCCTGCCAGTTCTCCATTCCCGTGCTGCCCCACTGAACCGCCTGGGTGGGATCGTCCATTGAGGGCATAGCGTTGAAGGTCGACTCAAGCAAGTTGGTCTGGAAGGCCTGGGACGTCGGGGGAAGATAGTCGAGTGGGTGAGGCTGGAAGTTGGTGGGGAAGGCATTGAAGCTCATGAGGGCAGCATCCTGGATGAATTGGGACATGTCCGGGGCGGCAGCGAGTTGCTGCTGTTGGTGCTGCTGCTGCTGTTGCTGTTGAAGGGCCCAGTCGGTCAACGGGTTCGCGGAGGGCTGGAAGGGCGAGTGCTGCAGCGGCGAGTGCTGGCTATGCGGACTTGCGGATTGCGATAGAGGCGAGTTCGACTGGAGTTCCTCGGGGCTCATGGAAGCGTGGCCGCCCGAAGCCATGTCGAGCGGGACGTTCCAGGCGCGAGCATTTGCAGGCATGATGTTTGAAGCTGCCGCGGGACTCGAATGCGTAGTCGCCGTCGGATACGTCTGGTAGGTGGTGCGGTCTCGGTGGTCGTAGGTTAGTTCGAGCAAGGCATCACCCCCGCCGTTGTTGAAGTCAAAGGTCATTCTGGCGAAAGGCAGAAGCAAGTGGAGGAGTATGCTGCGAAGGGTGCTAGTATTGTAGAGACGAGCGGACGACACCGCTCTTTCGTCAAGTCCCTGGCGAGGTGAAGAGAAGAGGTTTGAGAGCAGCTTGAAGAGGACAAGAGTGCTGGAGGACGCTGGGCCATGGGTAGGCGCCGCTATAGTGGGCGGTTGTCGATGGGAGTCGATGGGGTCGGGGGGGGGAAGAAGCGGTGAAGCTCGTCCAGCCCCAGCCGGGACTTGCAGCCAATGGGGGCTGCCAAGCCACCTGGAGCACCCACCCGGGGCCATTCCCCACTGAAGCATCCACTGGAGGCACCCGCTTAACCCGCTGGATGCTTGGATGCACCCGTTGGCGCCGCTGGGGGAGAGGAGGGTCCGCCGCTGCGGCCTGCGCCCCATGTGGAGCGGGAAGCCAATCACGCCCCAGCCGCCGGCGCCATGTATCACTGTGCACACTGTGAAATCACAGTGCGAGCTGGCCGAGTTTGCTGTCGTGGCGCCTGGGTTCGCACCCCATTCTACAGTGGTTGACCCAGTGAGAGTTGGAAGGCTACACCACGGCTCGTCCCAGCCACGCCACAGTGTGGAAGAGCCGTGCACACACCATCCCCCCCCCCACCTCCACGGCCACCACTTCCATCACTTGCACCACCACGAAGACTCGACATGAAGAGCCACACACACTCTGGAGCTCTCCCTCGCTGCTAGATACGCAGCAACTCACTCAACCCCATTCACCCACTCCCAACAACACGCGGGGCACGCATACAGCAGCGAGGGCGACCTCGAATCAGTCCGGCTCTCCGTGGTGCGGGTCCTTGTCCTCGAACTGACTTGCTAGAACTCGGGCTCCCTCGGCCGCTCCAAGAAAAACCCACAGGGACCGGCCCTAGGCGCAATGCAAAAGACTCCACTTTGTCGATAAACCCCGTCCGGCACCGTCGATACCAAATCACGACGTTCGGACAGGCGGCGGGGCGCCTGACAGCAGATCCGCAAGCCCTCCACCCTCCTGTTCCCCGGCTCTCCTGGCCACTCTTCGTGCAGCCTGCGCGGGTAGTTTGCAGATGGAAGATGGGGCCAAGAGCACCTCCAGCAATGCCATATCCTCTCCGCAGCGCGATCGAGCATCTATTATTGTCTTCACATCTCTTGCAGGTTCGCAGCGAGGACGATGTCTCTATGATCGACCACGAACAATGGTTGATTGTGGTTCTCACCGAGGACGGTAGCGGCGCCGCCGAAGCGCGCCGCCATCTTCCCAGCCACCAGTACCAACGTCGGGCCCATCGCTAAAAGATGATAGGATCCGGGCCCGCCTCAGCACAGTGCGCTTGGCCCCCGCCACTACTGCTTCGGGGCCTGATTTGCAGGCCATACGGGGCCGTGTTCTCGTCTGCACACTGCCCGGTCGCACGGTCCGGTTTCCCCCTACCAAGTTCTCCACCCAACGTCTCGCCCACCCAAACCACCTCACCTTGCATGGCCATGATGACACCGGGCAGCGTATCGTTGCAGTAGCCATCGCTCCCGCCGCGCTGGCCTCTACTATTGCCCGCACCAAGGCCCAGACAAATGCCCGTGGCGACGCCAGCTGCCCTATATCTCCCCTGAATGATACCCTCCTCTTCGTCGGCCTTCTCTGTGATGTGCTTGTGTGCCTCCTGTATGGTCTTGCGTGGCTCGGCAGCTGCATCATCTGCACCATATCGGCCGCCTCCACCTTCACCACTACCAAGGTCCATCCTCCGTATGTTCGTACGAGAATACGGCAGACCTCTCGGGGCCGTCTGTTTCGTACACTTGTGGGCTCACAGCGAGTCACGGTCTTTCAAAGCGCGCAAGTCATGTCCAACTGCATCAGCGGCAAGCCACATGCTGAGGCGGACTCGGAGTGTCTGCGGGTGGGCTGCGAGTCTTGAGTTGTCTTAGGTCTCGAACCTGGAATGCAACACCAAAGCTGCACGTGCGAGGGTGTGCTTCCTGCTTGAGACCTGCAATCGCCATGTAGGCATACCCAACCCAGATGCTCCGTCTGGCACGGGTCGGGCTCCCTGCGCCGTCCGAGTCGCCGTAACAAACAAGGATATTATTGTTTTCGAAGCAGAACAGGGGAACTGCTGGGTCAAGGTGTTTCGCAACAACGTCGGAAAAAGACCTCACGGACCCTCCCGCCATCTCGCAACGTACGGTTTGGCCAGCCTCTCTACCGTATATTCATACGTCCATACGTGGAGCGCTAGAGGATCTCACTACATACTAGTAGTACACTACGCATTCAGATGGGCGTCTTTCGTCGTCAAGAGGCAAGGACGTCCCTTGGTCCCAGCGGAGCATGGGGTCGAGCTTGTCTGAGTCCCACGCCCGGTTCGCGTGTCGATCCCGCTTTATTTCCTGTCCATCACGTCTGTCGCCATGGCTGTCTGAGACATGTGCTCGTGATGCACTGCCAGCGAACACGTCAATCGTGACATCCGCCCCAACGTCGATGCGCCCAACCTCCAATCACGCGCCACGGCCGCAACCTGGGTCTGGTCTGGATTTCGGTCGGATCTGCACGATAGGTCCGCGCAGGTGTGTTAATGCGGTCGCCGGTTCCTCAGCGGCTCGGCCATTGTCCAGGCCGGTTCTTGACTTACACCGGATAGAGTGCTGGTACTCCATTTTCTCACAGCACAAGTAGTGCGAACTTCTGCTCCGTGATCCTCCACTTCTATGTGGGAACACGCCTGCGTGGTAAAACGTTGCTACTCTTGAAGGAATGGGGATGGTTCACTATTGATGCAGTTTAAAAGTGAAACAGAAGCCATGGTTCCCGGGGTTTTCCTGGCAAGGAATGCACTCATGGTGTTGAGCGGAATAACCAATGACCGTTGAGATTGAGACATTGACGAAAAGGCAGCCAAGCCGTCGACGAGATACGGTAGGCCAGGCTACGGATTAACTTCCATAGTAGCTCAATCATGGATATGGATTGTGCCGCGATGTCGTGCGCCATAAGTGCTTCTTCCGCTGTCATACCTTCACAGTTCACTGCACCCAGCCCGTTTGGGCTATGCCATCTGGCACAGGGAGCACCAGCCAAGACTCCGCGTGGATCTGCACTTGCAATGTGCAATGGAGGGGGGAGGGAGGAGGGGGAGGAGGGGATCAAGGGATCACCGCCAACACGAGGGGTAACGACTGTATCAAGCGGGTGCACAGGTGCACAAAGTGTTGTCCGATGTCGTACAACGCAAGCAAGCCACGATAGCTGGTGGCCAACCCCTCACACAATGGCAATGGACTTGGAAAGCTGTCGTCACTGGCGGCGGGCGATGATAAGCCAAAGTGCCAAGACGGCTTTTCAGGGCGCACTGTCAGCTTCTGTGATCCGTCCAGTGGGATGCAAGCCGAGAGCAGGAGGTGATACTGATGTCAGCGCCTCCCCACGTCGGCAGCTGACAACGAGATGGTATCGCCAGCTGAGCATCATCTCACCACCCCAACGCGATCGGCCGTATCCAGGGTCCTCTGCGCTCCTGAGTCTTCCAGTCCGAATCCCCCCATGGCCGTAACGTACGAAGCACGTACGTACGTATGTAGGTACATACCTATGCTACGTAGGTCTCTCGCCCCCCTTGGTCACTCCATCGCTTGACCGCACAAGACACAGTGCGTTGTTGAGGTCCCATTGTGACCCTTGTTCTCTCCCGCGTGCACGTCTCACCAGGCGGTAGCGCCGGCGCTCCCTAACAAAGGGGATCTACGAAAGTACGTGCTTATTCCTCCGACTGAAGGCGGCAGTTAGCTGGAGCCAAGGGATACTCGGAGCCAAAGAAGCTTGGAACTCTAGGGAGCCCATGAGCCCGCGCTTCATCCCAGCCATGGATGGCAGGAGAAAGATCCGCGAACAGCGCGAAGCCCGCTATTACCACCTGGTTTTAGCGGACGGGAGGCAAAACTCGAGCTGTCTCGCCGTCGACAGATGAAGGGCTTGCGCGCCAATAGCTCCCCAATAGCCCTCGCCACAAACGGTGCATCCCTGCTGCAAAGCACGACGATGGCCCGGACCGCGCTCGGCCAGCAGGAGTAGCATCGACCCGAAAGGCCATGTCAGGTCTGCAGTGCAGCAGTGCAGCGCTGCACAGCTGCACTAAAAGGAGTGCCTGTCCTTGTCCATCGGCGTTTGCACCACACGCCAGCCGTCATCATCGTGTTGGCCGGATTTTCCCTCCCATCAGGCCATTTCCGATGCAGGGGCGTAGGAGAGCCAGGTCCTCGGGGAAGAGCTGCGGCACGCCCACGTCACGACCACGACCACGACCACGACTCTGGCGGTCGATGCGGTGAAATCATGGGGAGACTCGCAGCTCCTAGATTGTGAGCAATCCCTCCTCATGAGGTGAACAGTTCCGTGATTTCCAAATTGCTCAAGCTTCAACCGCTTCACTCCTGTTTAGAGTCTGAAGTCCGAATGAGTCTTATCTATTCTCGAACTAGTTAACTAGATTCTCATTCGTCCAGACACACCGCCCATTAACTCATTCATGCCTTATGCGGAATTCTCTTTAAAGCTAGTCGACTTAGTATACGATCATCCGGATCTTACTTAAACGTATGGCCCGAGCCAGCAATTAAACGCAAGTGGTCATCGCCATACGATAATGCACGTTCTGAGCTAGTATCTACGTAGTGTAGTGTCTCACACAACGTAATATGGGTTAGACTCTCAAATCCTAAGCAAAAGTTGTTTTATGCCATGTTTCTTTGCTATGTCCCTGCCAACGAATCGGTTTAAAGTGATTACCGTTCTCTTTCAGAATCCTCAGCCTCGGTGCAGCTTTCATCCTAGTCTTTTTTGAAACTGCCATCGCTACTATCGGTGTCCTCCTGCTTGGACTCTCCAAAAACTCTCTATCATCAACATCTAGGGTTGGAGTCCATGAAGGTGATGATGGCCCATCGAATGAGCCCCCCAAGCCCTGCGCATGTTTTTCTCCACTGTCTGCATCTGTGGGGAGTAAAAGATCGCCCATTTGGTTTGTGAACGTGCTTGAGCTCCGACTTCGCCGTGTCCGCCTGCGAAGAATTCCTAAGACGGACCTCCTTGCACTCAATACCGATACCGGTGACTTTTGTTGCAAACAACACTGTTCGACCTTGATTTGAGAGTTTCGTCAAAGGTTAGATCCTTCAGGTACGCTGAGCTGTTGATCGGTATCGGCATTGACGTGGCCAGCTTGCCAGGCATCATCCAAATGGGCTTCCCATGATGTGAGATGCTACGTCGCAAAAAGCAGTGAGAACATGTCAGCTTTACTCATATACCATTATCAACTCGCGGAATCTGGGCGCCATATTTATGGGCGTCTCGATGAGCATTTCCAGCTACTCGCGCCCATGCTGCCTCGCAGTTCTGGAATCCGCCAATTCAGCAATCAACTCTCCATTGTTCTGAACCAGCATGTTCTCAAATTCCCTATCAGTTCCCACCGACTTCTTACCGTACCAAAATCGTCGTCAGTGTTCCTGATTTTCTTTTCCCGGCCAGTAGCCCAATGGTTTCGCCCGAAGGCCGGTGTGAACTTATATCTCGAGGTCTCTGAGAATTCAGTAGTCTTGTCGAAACCGGGAAGGATAGTGGAAACAGGGCGACTTTGGCAAGGTCCGGAGTGCGTAATCTGGTCGTCTTTCGGGTAGCTAACGTGATACGAGAACTAGGTCGTGAATGTTAGGACCATAACTTAGGAGATCAGGGCTGTTGCCTGAGTACGGAAATTATACTCCAAGAGTAGCATTAATGGATAGTAAGTGGATGGGACAGATAGGAGCAAGCGCTGACGTACCAACTTTCCATCACGATGGCTAAATGCCGCTTCTGGTGACGATGCATAACTTGCGTTTCTACACGCCGGCCTCTGTGGATTTGTTTGTTTCCGACCTGGTTCCATCGGATACTCGTTAGCTTTGTCGAAACTCAGCCTCTCGATGTTGTGACCGTCGTGCAAGTTCCTCCTTGCGGCCTCGGCGCTTTTCTTCCTTCTTCATCCAGTGTTCCTTCAATTCTTTCTCACGAAGCTTGGGCAAGACTTCGAAGAGTTCTGTTTCAGTTTACCAGTATCGACTATTGATGCAGAATGGTAGTTATGTGCCGAAGAGTTGAGATTGCTTAGGGCATCTCGATAAAAGTTACCAACATCCTGCCAGTCTTCTCCTGTCGTCGGTACTCCAACAGCCTGATCGGATTCTTTAAATGCCGTCTTGTATAGCCATCAGTAACCGCATTCTTATAATGCTCAACTTCAAGCTCCCAGTACTTGGGCTCGTTGATATGAGACCGGTACATTTCGGCATCGCGAGAATCGAAAACCACTTTACAAAAACTTCACAGATCCATTGGCAGCTTTGCTCAAAGCGGTCGTCTTGAAACTATAGTTCCTGAGTCACTTCATCTCGTAGTCTAGCCGAATCCTCCAGGCATCACATGAGTAGTTCAGCATGGTTTTTAGTAGAGATCTTCGACAAGGAGAAGCTGTTGCATTCCGGCTAGTGGTGAGTTCATCAGGAAAGTTCTCTAGGCACGCGCACCACAGGAGGTCAACGCAAAACATTTCCCTCCTCCGAGTCAATATGGCCGTTTACGGTTGAAGGAATGCGTCGCAAACAGGCTCTCATACTGGGCTACGCATATAATGAATAATGCAAGAATACACTCAAGAGCAGATTACGTGGGGCTATGTAAGGGAGAGTGTGAAGGACGAATAAGTGCGAGTATTCGTACCAAGGTGAAAAGAAAGCACAGGCATGAAAAAAAAAGAAAGTCGTTGACTGTCGGTATTCGTACCATTTTGTGCCCACTTACAATTCACCAGGGCATCGGCCGGAAAAATGTTGTTGCAAATATCAACCGCGGGCAGCTAGGAGCTTTTTGAGCGTGCCATCTGCCCCTCCCCCTCCTCCACCACGAACTGAGTCACCATTTCGCGATAACCGCTTCTCAAAGCAACTCCCCAACGACTTCTTACGCCCGCGATGGCTCCCACGGGCAACAGTTCGGCGGAGGATCTCACCACAGAGGTCCTCCTGGCATTGTCCAAAGCAGACCCGATTTTGTCTGCCGAAAGCTTCCCAGAAGTTCCCTTCGAGTCGCTGAAAGCCGCGCTGGATCGCCTTGCCTCACGGTCCATGATCATCTATGAACAAATCGAGCGCCAAGAGGCTTTCCTGGAGCCCGAAGCCGAGATTATCGTCAGCCATGGCAGCCACGAGGCCCGTGTCTTCGAGGCCGTGCACAAGGCAATGGGTGGTCTCTCGATCCAGGAGCTCGAGGCCGAAGTCGGTGATAGAAATGTCACCAAGGTTGGCCAAGGCAAGGCCTTCAAGGAGAGGTGGATCAAGAAGGAGGATAACAAGCTTGTTGCCTTGGTGAGGTTATTCTTATTACTACTTGCAAGATCTTGAATCTAATAATGCTCTCAGGTCGATTCAATCAACGATGTCACCCGCGACCAGCTACGAACAATCCAGGAGAAGCGAACACACGACAGCAAGATTTTGGCGGATCTGAAGAAGCGCAAGCTTCTGACTGTTCGAAAGGCCATATCCTTCAAAATCAGCAAGGGAACCAAGTTCGCGCTAGAGATGGTTAAGGAAGAGACGGATCTGACCGCCGACATGCTGGCGTCTGGCTCGTGGAAGAGCGCAACTTTCAGTCAGTACTTCTACACTGAACGGCCTTCAATTCTCGCAGCACATGCCTGCTACCCACGAGACATGGGAAGACTAATTCGAGAGTCGCAGAGCCCTACAACTTCAAGGCCTTGGGCGCGGACCAGCATGCTGGAGCCCTTCATCCTCTGAACAAGATGCGACACGAGTTCCGGTCAGTTGGCTATTGGGTTCAGGATTTGGGCTGCATTGTTTCCCGGGCTCGGATAGTTCCGTCCCTAACATGTTCTCTTCAACATTCTGGGCGCAAATCCCTTTAGCTTCTGGGGCATGCTGACTCTGAGTCTTCTCTCTACAGACAAATATTCTTCGAGACTGGCTTCACGGAAATGCCAACCAACCAGTACATTGAGTCTGGATTCTGGGTATGTGATTTTCGCCATGGGAGCTCGCAGTAACCGAGCAACTCTTCGGATTCATTAGATCCCGAGACGTACCTAAAACTGGTTTGCTAACTTAAGGATTGAATAGAATTTCGATGCGCTCTTTGTCCCTCAGGTATGGCTCTTGGAGAGGAGACTTGTTAAAGTTGCCATTTTCTAACATGCAAAAGCAACACCCTGCTCGTGATCTACAGGACACTTTCTACATCTCAGACCCAAAGAAGGCCCTAAAGCCTGGCCCGGTGTCTCCGGATGACAAGCAGGACTACGCCAAGTATCTCGAGAGTGTCAAACAAGTTCACGAGAACGGCAAGTTCGGGTCCATTGGCTACAGATACCCCTGGTCCGAAGAGGAATCACTGAGGTATGAACTCGAACACCCAATAACTCCCAACTTTCTCAAACTAAATTAATATCTCAGACTTGTTTTGCGAACACACACCACTGCCGTCTCGGCTGCCATGCTCTCCCGCCTGGCGTCTGAAAGCTCCGATGGTCGTTGCCGGCCGGCTCGATACTTCTCCATTGACCGAGTCTTCAGGTACGGGCTTACCAACTGACCGAATCTGTCAACCCTGAAGAAACATTCACTCACGATCTCTCAGAAACGAGTCGGTTGATGCCACTCATCTTTGCGAATTCCATCAGGTAGAAGGCGTGATTGCCGATTATGGATTGACCTTAGGTGGTCTCATGGAATTCATGGAGAAATTCTTTGAGAAGATGGGTATCACAGAGTAAGCCCACACTGAAAGCCCACTACTTATACGAGCAAATACTGATATGGACTACCACAGCCTCAAGTTCAAGCCAGCGTAAGCCTTGGTTCCATGTTTCTCCAGGCGTGAACATCAATACTGACTGACCCAGGTACAATCCCTACACTGAGCCGAGTATGGAGATCTTCAGTTTCCACAAGGGACTGAACAAACTCGTGGAGGCAAGTACTAGATTTCTACATCCCATCCTTTAGCTATTCCTGGTGTTTGGATATGTTTGAAATGTGTTCTCCTTTTTATTGTCGCGAAACCGTGTTGGTGTATACTGGGTGTTGCAACGAGAAACTAACCAGAGTAAACAGATCGGAAACAGCGGCATGTTCCGACCGGAAATGCTGGAGTGCATGGGTCTACCGAAGGACTTGAGAGTGTTCGGTTTCGGACTCAGTCTGGAGAGACCGACTATGATCAAGTACGCCATCTCCAATATTCGTGAGTTGCTTGGTCACCAGGTAGATCTCAACTTCATTGAAAAGAATGCTGCGGTACGCTTGGACAAGAACTAGAGGAGGTCAAAATCGAGATTTGGAGGCAGGAGAGCCTCGAAAAAGGGGCACCCCGATCATCGGGCAAGGCGGTAAGGCTCATTCTTTGCTACGTGCTGCATCAACTGCCTTGGGGCAATTTTTTTTTTACCTCGGCCCTCCCGCAACCCAAGCGCGTTGGCGAATAAGGAGTCATGAACTGGATGAGAAGACGAGTTGTTGTGCCTTGAAGACGGCACCACGGTATGGCTGTGCTTGTCTTGTGGTAGCTATTTACAAGTTCACGGAAGATAAAAAAGACATGGGATCATCTAGAGCTTTTGTGATACTGTATTCGACGTCTCATAATCCTTAACAGCCTCGGTTGAGTTCACGCGCTACGACAAGGTTAGTTTCTGGGGCCACAGTGTCACAATCCTTGAGAACGCTGTCGTGAGACGTCAGTTTGCATCATTCCATGGGTTTACCTAAACCCATCTCACAAGCTCTGAGTGCAGCACCTCCTCATCCCAATCCGTCACCACATTCTGGAACGCATTAATAGGTTCCTTTCCCCTTAGATCCATATTCCCACGTTGAAAAGTCCTACAGCTATTCGCTACCGTGCCGCCACATGGCTTTTCTGAGAACACGCCTAACCAAGCTGTAAGATGGCCACCACTGTTGTCACCCAACTCTCCGAAACGGGGCGTTGTTCTTGGCTATATCAGTGACACCGCGTTTCGTGAACCGTGCTCAGAAACTCTTTACAGCTCTCGATCATGCGGTGGGACGTGATCGGACTTCTTCAACGCCAGGTCCGCTTTGCCCGTGTGACGTCTACATGGGCATTACATGGTCATCGTAGAGAAACTCCACGTTCTATCGCGTCACTTCTTGGCAAAAAGAATCCAAAAATGGGTAATCTGAAGCATCGCAATGAGACCAGCGGTGACTCGTCTCATACTATACGCTCTCATCTTCTCGCCTTGGAGAGAGCGGGGTTTATTTGGCCGTTGATCAACACACCACGCATCACTCAGTCTCATATAAGAGAAGGACAAGCAATTCCTGATAAAAGCAACACCCTGAGACAACGCCAGTGATATAACGAGGAAGATTTTCAGTCTCGTGCTACGGGCCAAGTACTGATCACATGCACGCAAATGTGGCCCGCTTCTAGAGATTGATGACTTCTACTTGCATCTTGCCCAAGGGCAAACATTCAAACCCCTGCTGGAAGCCCGGTCTCATGTCTCATCTAGGAACTAGGCCGAGGACAAGTTATAGAAAATATATCATCTAACTCACACATCTGCCCAGAACGCCTCGCCTAAACCTCGAGGTTTTGAAGTGCATTTAGTCATGCAGTAAGAGGAACGTTCCATTGAGGCGATACCACTCAGTGTTTCGAGCTGGAAAGGAAGTAACCCTAAAATACTGAGCGTGGCCTACCAGCTCAGCGGTAATCGCCTGGTCCTTGATAGGTGCTTTTATGCGCGCACTCCAAGACATGCATGAGAAAAAAATAATCGCATGGCAAATGCAGTTCAAAGGGGGCTGACAGGGTTGAATATTGGTCTGAGACTGCGGGGGTGTTCGATGAGCTTTATTATGGGTGGTTCAATTCACCTGTCTCGACTCTGGCCGTTGCTACAAACAGGTTTGATCACTCGACCACTAGAAATGGCGGGTGACGGTATTTGAAACAAGCCCTAGCTGGCTATGCCACATCTCACCTCCATATTGGGTTGTAAGAGTGTTCCTCTTATTAAATGTTGGAAACTCAGAAAAGACTCGTGATCACTGCGTGGTGTGCTTCTCAAGGTGTCAGATTAACTGAACTTGGATGTACTTCAAACAGGCCCTGGCTCATCCATCGTCTTTTCCCTTGACATGACTGTACCCTAGGAAACGAACATTTGGTGATTATAGAATTAAAGTTTTGTACTTGAAGTCTAGTCTAGAGTCGGTTTCAATGGCCGTCGACAATCCAGGCTCGAGGATTGCTCATTGCCGCCATTTGCTGGGTTCATCTCGAGATGTATAGGGTAGTATCACTCGCACAACGCAGCGCACCCCAGGTGATCCTTGCACCACATGGCCCGTGACTTGTCTTAAATCCAACCACACGGAATTCCCAGACAATAGCAAACCAAAACGCCCGAGAACTAATTAGCAAGTGCATTCGCAAAGCGTCGTCGCTCTGATCGCCGCGTGGTGCGGGAGGTGGGATGTCGTTGGGCGTAATTGCTAACCGACGTACACCCGAAATACAATGCTCACACGACAAACGTCAGTCAGGTTTCCTATTGTGGGGTGTGGGAGTTGATGCCCCGCGATGGCTTGGAGAACAATATCAACGGAGATGAGGGGATCTTTCTTTGACGTCGTTCGACACAGTGACCTTAAAAGCGCCGGGTAGCCCGCCAGTTGCGTGATGAGACCCCGAGCGCGCCTCACAAGAAGACCCCGTCCTCGAGCCGTCTTTCGACACAGCAGCAGCACGCGCGACCGCGACCGCAACCGCAACCGCAACCGCAACACCAACACCGACCGCAGCATCAACGGCGGCATGGAGACGGTCAGCGTTTCCTCCTCCTCCTCCCAAGTGGGCGGCGGCGGCGACGTTGCGCTGGAACCCTCGGTCCCCAGCCTGTTCACCTCGGCGCCCCCGATCCGCGACGGCCTGGAGACGCCGTCGTCGCAAGTCCAGGACGCTACCCTCGACGAATGCCTCCCCTTCCTCACCGGCTACGAGCTCGACGGGTGCAACGCCCACGGCCTGCCGCATCTGGACCGCCGTCGCCACATCAACTTCTTGCACAAGCAGCTGGGCAAGCTGCCCGGCGCCTTCACGCCCGCCGACCCCAGCCGGCCGTGGTTCTTCTACTGGTGCCTCGCCGCGCTCACTCTCCTGGGCGAGGACGTGTCCCCGTACCGCCAGAGACTCATCGACACGGTCCGTCCCATGCAAGATGCGCTGGGCGGCTTCGCCGGTGGGTTCGGCCAGACGCCGCACCTTGCCACCACCTATGCAACCGTTCTGTCGCTGGCCCTGGTCGGCGGGGACGATGCCTACGACGTCGTCGACCGCCGGGCCATGTGGAGATGGCTGTGCTCGCTCAAGCAGCCCGATGGGGGATTCCAGATGGCCCTCGGGGGTGAAGAAGACGTTAGGTATGCTTGCTTGTTGCGTTCCCCTCCCCCAAAGGCCCGCTTGTTCCTCCATCCCTGACCAATATCCTCTCCTGTAGGGGGGCCTACTGCGCAGCCGTCATCATCTCGCTGCTCAACATCCCCCTCGACCTGTCACCGGACTCGCCTGCATGCTCTGCTGGCCACACTGGCCTGTTCACTGGCCTGGCCGAGTACGTGCGCCGATGTAGGTGATGCACAAGGCCCAAAGTCGTTCCCGTTCTCTGATCGCTCACCAATAAGGTCAAACGTACGAGGGAGGCGTGTCGGCAAAGCCGGGCGTTGAAGCGCATGGTGCCTATGCTTTTTGCGCTCTCGGATGCCTCTCCATCCTTGATTCTCCACATCGAGCCATCCCAAGGTGAGTCCCTCCTTCAAGATGCTGTCCACTGAAGAGCGGACATGGGAGCACTGCATGCTGACCCTTTTTCCATCGCCAAAAAGCTACCTTGATGTTCCACTGCTTATCTCTTGGCTGTCCTCCCGCCAGTATGCCCCCGAGGGCGGTTTCTCGGGTCGTACCAACAAACTTGTTGACGGCTGCTACAGTCACTGGGTCGGAGGTTGTTGGCCCCTGATCGAGGCCGCCCTCAACGGACCTAGAGGGGCGCCGGCCGATTCTGGTGACCACCCGCTCCCGAACGCCATGGACAGCCTCTTCAGCCGGGACGGGCTGACCCGCTACATCCTCTCGTGCTGTCAGGATCAGTCTAAACGGGGTGGCATGAGAGACAAACCGAGCAAGTATGGACACCCGCCCCCTCCCATCCACCCATCCATCCACTTCGTTGCGCAAGCAGGAGTGCTAACCCAGTCCCGCCCCTTTAGGTACTCTGATGCCTACCATACCTGCTATGTGCTCTCTGGACTGAGCTCGGCACAACACAAGTGGGACCTGGTGACTGCTCGTGCCCACGAGTCAATTGTGGCAGGAGACTCGTGGACTGTGTCACCCTACATGGAAGGTGAACAGATCTTTGACGAGGAGGACCGCGTCAGTACGATGCACCCAGTCTACGTGATCCCCCAGCACAAAGTGGACGAGGTTCAGTCGTACTTTGCTTCAAAGACCGGCTTCTAGTTATCGGGGTTTCGGACTTGTACCAGAGGACTGCCCCTGGATTCGATCCAGGCTACCGAGGATGTCATTTACATGAGCATGAGACTGCCGTGAGAGGAACCCGTCACGTGTCAACTAAGGCGTCTCCGATCGGTACTTTGTGCAATGCTACACACGGTACTGGACGAGTAGACGGAATGGTTTGATATCCAATATTCGGATCAACCCTGGGCCGTGGCAGGGCCAACTCGGTACGAGTGCATTGGTCAAGGTGATTCAAGGATGGGTCGGACCACCTGTACTGTTTGTAAACCGCGTGTGGTCGATACGACATGGCATCTGCGTCGTCGAGGTAGGGCAGGCTAGATTGCGGGCTATCCGTTTTGAATTCCCAAGATACAGCACCCCGTGCACCCAACAAGAGACAGCAGCAGCCAAAATGCATGCATCATTGAGTGCCAAAGTGTGTGCTACCCGCCGCGTGGGTAAGCATTGATTGTCGACGGGAAACCATTCCGACCCATGGGCCGCCAGGATGGTTCGCCCGAAGGCGGTGGCCGGCTGGGAGGGCATTCGCCAATCCGGACTGAGCCCCCATGGCGCCATGTCGTCAACGGGCATGAGGGAAGAGCCAGCACATCGTCCGGAGGGAGCAGGGGTGTCAATGGATGCAAGCACGGTATATCATATGCACACAACTTGTTGGAGACATGCGAATGGAAGAATAGAGAAGGGGAGGCTGGGGAGGTTGTGGTGATCCATGGTCCCACGCCGCACAACTGCAGCAAGCAGTTGCAGGGTCTGCACATCATCTCGGAGGGCTGGGCCCCGGCAGCCAGGCCAGAGGCGAGGGGAACCCTGGACCGGCTCCGAGCAGATGTCAATGCCCTTCACCTGTTGTCATGGCAGTAATGAACCCTTTGATGCCAGGATTTCCATTTGTGGATGTACCGGTAAAGGCTGGCTTCGGGGCCGCACGGCGGTCCTTCAATGGAGCAGCCGGCAGTCGAAAAAGAGGGTCTTGCTGGACAGGTCGTCCTCCTGGTCGGCCCAAGGTGATGAAGCAGTGACGCACCGGGGTGCCGGCGAGCGGGCTTCTGGCGTTGACAGACCTAACCCAGCGCAGGCTGCATTGAGCAGACCGCAGACCGCAGACCGCAGACCGCTTCGCTGGCAGAGCACTTGATGTGCACCTCGAATGCATCCGCCGCGCGACGCCTTGCCTCAAAGTCCGCAGACTCGGACCGTGTATGGCCACCACCAGGTCCTGCGGCCTGCCCCCGCCCAAGACTTTCTGGCCGTGTGGTCGTGTGTGTGTGGCCGCATTATAGGCGGCCTGGTCCTATGCTCGAGCACATGCGTAGTGTACTCTACAACATTATACACACCTTCCTGACATGACTCCCAGGCGCAGAGGAGAATCGCCCATGAAAGAGGGGTGGCGAGGAACATGTGTGTATAGACATGTACACACACGTCGGGACACAAAACGGGTTTCCGATGGTGGCTTGGACGGGCAGAAGAACCAGCCGAGACATGCGGCGGGATGCTGGGGGGTCGCCGCCACGGCCGCAGCCAAATGTGAGGTCTGAGACGGGGAGGGTCAATGAAGGCCTGCGGCGAAGCTCAGTTCTCAGGACGCGATGGGTTGTTGTTGTTCCGACACGGGAGCGGGAGGGGAGTTGTCATGTCCACCGCAACCCGGGCGGAACCGTTTACCAGGATCTCGCAACGGTTCACGTTAGTTCGAGTTGGTGACGAACAACAAGTCTTGCTCTTACCCTTGCACTGCACCATAGCATTCCGTAAATAGCGGATTGGTTGTTTCGAGATAAATCCTTTCAAGTTTCGCGCCCTCCTATATAAGTCGCTTTATCGTCTCTCGAAGGGTTGTAATTTGTGAGTGAACTGCGGTGGACCGCATGATTTCCCCAACTTGGGTGTCAGTCAGGTCAGATCTAGCTTGGAGAAACTCAACAAGACAAGGGAATGAGGCAAAATAGATGCACGACATGGGGCACGTTCCTCTACTGCCAGACGGGGGGTAGGACACGTCAAGATCGCCTGCCACTCACTATCAGGGGGTAGGCGAGGTCCTTGCTTCCGATCGCGAATGTTGGAGAACCCTAGACGTACTAGATAGTATGTGTGTGAGTGAGGAGGACCCTGTGTTCGGCAACTGGGGTGATCCAAGAATTGATACCGCGAGGGGTCGGGGCCTGGGCTGTGGAGTTGTGTTGCGCAAGAGCTGGCTGAACAATTCAGAATTAATACCCACTTTGGCCTGCTGCCGTCAAAACTAGCCGCAAGTGTGTTTTATCAAGGCCGTTGGATTGTTGGTTTGGTACCTACGCTATCCTGGTCCTCGTCGAGGCGGGCGTTTCCGCGCTTTACATCCATGACACCAGGAAGCTCGCCTTATCAAATATTAGCATTGGCCGATGTGGGCTTGTGTTGAATTCCGAAGAGAGGGGCAATTGGGGCGATCTTCAAGCTGGTATCGTCATCCCATGTCGACGAGGCCCGGATCGAAAATTCTGATGGCCAGTCGTCTAGGGATTCAGACCCTTGGTGAGGCCTGGTCCAGTTGGGAAAAGGATCATCCAGTACTTCGCACAGCCGAACAATGGAATGCTCCCTCGGCAGATGTGTTTTTCACGATGAAAGACAAATCCTAACTCAAGATTCGCTTGTCTGCGTCCAACCGTCTGCCTTGCCTTCCAATAGACTCAATGGGGACTTGGTTCGTTCCTGGTGCGGCGCCCAACTTCAAGGCGAAATGGGACGACGATATCCCGTGACATGGCACCCAAGTTGCTGGGTGGGGATTTCGCAGTCTTCTCTAGTCCATTCTGCTTGGTGAACCTGGACGCGTTATGAATGGGGTCCCTTGCTGGTTTTGCCCCTCATCGTCATAAGCAACCATCATCTTTCACGTCTAGCAACTCTAGTTGCATGCCCCTCATCTGCCCCTCACCACAGCTATCCTCTCTTGGCGAAGGCAAGAGGGAAAGACCGAGAAAAAAAATTCAAGTGAACAAAACTCGGCTTGTGAGTCGTTCAATCAACACGTTGCGAAAAGCGGCCGCAGGACCGGACCCTCAATTTTTGACGCAGCGATCTTTTGCGCTGGCTAAGCTGTCCGATAACCTCCTAGCGGAATGTCGGCATTTCAAGACCGGAAAGCCGCCTAGTTGTTGGTGGTTTATTTACGTCGTTGCCGGGTCGTGGTGTTTTCTTTGGCTCGGAAACCGCTCTTCGCCTGTCCCGGCCCCTCTCCTGATCCATTCTCGGCGGCAGGTTGACCTTTTTCGGCGCCTGTGGGATGTGTCCTTGTTGATGGGCGGTACGCCCGACGAAGGGCGCGAGAGGGCGATTTGTTCTTGCCAAACCTTATCTGACGTTCTGACTTCCGAGCTTGTCGTGTTGTTTGCTTTGATGGACTTTCTCACCCATCACGTTCCAATTCGTTGAACACGGCCAGAGAAAGCGTGGCCATGTGTCATGGATTGCTGTGGCCGTCACGTCAGTGTGACTTAGCGGCCCCCTCTCCAAGTGACATTCTGGAAGAGTTCCAATTGTCGAATCGCTGTCCGTCATGGACGACTTGGCTGTCGTTCTCTCCACACGCCCACGCATCCACATACCCACAGCCTTGGGGTGGTTATGCCTATTCGGAGCTAAGAGCTCCGCCACCCTGGTCAGCAAGAGAGTGTTGTCCATCGAGTGCGGTGCATTGGTGTATCAGCACCAGCCCAAGAGGGCGAAGGTGAAGAGACTATGACGATGGTAATGGATCGATACGCAGGTAGGAACAAGAGGAACGGGGTTGGCTTCACCTCATTTTGACCCATTCAGTCGACCTTCACGCTGCCTGCCAGAACCAGGACGCCTGACGAGGATGCCGGGGGCAGCTGTTGGCTTGCTCGGTGCGGCTCTCCCACCGAGACTCTCAAATCAGAGACTCGGAGATGGTGGGATGGATGACGGATGGCATCTGCTCTGGTGTCTGTTGTCGAGTATCCATAGGCTGCAGAGACGAGGTACGGAGACTGGAGTACCCAGGGCCAGAGAGCAAGGTACCCCGCGCGCCCGGCTGGGACAAGTACGTCTCGCTACTTTGGACCCGTCTCCTGTTGTTGACTCTCTAATAAACAAGAAGCAATGCCAACTCATCATTGCATACGGAGTACGGGTTGAAGGATCCTAGGGGCCTGCCTTTTCGCCTAGTTGCCTCGCGCCTCTTTTTTCGGGTCTCGCCCCCTCCCCCTCCTTCCCGTCCACGCCTGGCTCTCGCTCGTCTGGTCCCCCCCCCGCGGATGGACCACACGACACGGGCCACGGCAGGCCACCACGCAGGGCCACAGGGCAGTTACAGGCCCCCCACACAAGGGTTACAGCGCTCTGACAGGCCTTGAAGCTTCCAGACTGACTTCACAATTCATCCATCCATCTGCTCGCGCACACACGCACACACAGACACACACGCGACCTTTCAGCCACCTACATACATACCTACCTACTTCGTACACGACCTCCAACGGGTGCCCACATCATCGACACATCGACACAAGAATAAACCCCTCCATCTGCGCACCGCATCTCATCGCCGACCAATCAATCGTGCCACATTCACCGTTTCTTTGACCTCATCTCCTTCTCGACCGTGATGCGATGCGTGCAATGCTTAGAGGGGAGCCCCAGGTCCTAACGGTCGGCCAGGTCAGGGATAATTACGATGGATCATGATCATGCCCATGCCCATGCCCTTGGTGGTGATCCACTGGGGCTAGCCACTGACTGTCCTGTTCATGCACGTCGTTGCGCTGCTCACCGACCCTTTTCCTGGGAGCGGAAGCGGGAAGTGCCAAAATGGACTGGCTGGGCGGTGTTAGCACCGCCAACTGTGGTATCTGTCCTGCTCGACTGCTGCACGATACTGGCCGCGGCGTCTCTTTCTCCATCGCTGGCCGCTGGCCGCTCGCAGCTTGCACCTTGGCCCCTCTCTACCAGGTAACTATTCACTCCGCCATGGAACCTTCTTTGCCGCCCGCCTGTCTTATTACCATGGATGTCCGCCAGCAGATGCCTCCTCCCTAGCATCACGGCAGGCATTCCGAGCGCCTACCCGTCCGTCCATGACTCTCCTTGTCGCCAGAGCGCACAAAACAGAGAGCCACAGGCCTAACCGTTCGACTGCTCCAACCTCTAATATGCCTCAAGGACCCGCGCGCCTTTGGATGTTGTGCGAATCGCTCACGGTTCCCAGCCGCCACATGGCGATGAGAACGTGGCCCGCTTTCACTGAGTCGTTGCCGTTGGCCCCCAGCGCAACGCTCCAGTCCCAGCTTGCCAGGCTAGGGCCGGGCAACATGGCCGTCCATTTCCCATTTCGCGCCCTGATACCGTCCGCTCGCTCGGCTGCGATAGCGGTAGCGGTAGCAGCATCGGTAGCATGACAGGTACCTTAGCCGGTACCTTAGACAGCTCAGCGGGCTCGAGGAGGAGGGGTGGCTGGTCGACCGCGGGTCGTCCCTCCGGTTCCTTTGTGGTCCCTTTGCGGTCGTTGTACCAGGCGGTACTTGGTGGTCGAGTAGCGGTGCATTAGTGGCCGCCAGAGCAGAGATCTCGGAGGTCCAGATGGTGGCAGCGAACCAGGCACATCCTGACTCCTTTGCCTGTTGCGCATTGTGAGAGAGTGCGAGGTATCGTTCCTGTCTCGCCCTCTCGCCGTCGGGTCACCACCACCTTGGCCCCTCGCCCCTCAGTCCCTTTCGTGCCCTCGGCTTCAACAAACAGACGAGTTACCCGCCCTTGTGGCCAGTCCGGTCTCCTCTTTGCCACTTCACTAGAGTGCGAGGAAATTACTATGCGGCCTTGGTCTGCATGAGATGGGCGTCGGAGACCGGGCCCTTGTCTCGAGCTTGGATGAGTCCGTTTTCCCATTTCCAATGCCCTAAAATCCCGTTCCCCCTTTGAGGTTCTGACGAGCACGCCTGCCTGCGTCCATCGCCCCGTGGCCCGGACCCAACCCACCCCACGGCGACCGCGGAGGCGGCGTCGGCGTCGGCGCTCGGCGGGGGATGGCAGGAATGAGAGGGGAAGAGAGTGGCCGCAGAGAGTCAAAAACCAGACCAAGAGGGTCAAAAAAAAACCAGACTAGGTTCCTCCGTGGTACGCCGGTGGTCCAAGGCGTTAACTTTGAGACTTATCAGAGATCGCCTGGCTGCTGCATCCTCCATGTGTCGCGGTGGAGTGGCCTAGTCGCCAGCGGTTTTGATCAACTGGCAACCAGGTAGGCCAACACATCAAGATGGGTCACACTCTTTCGAGAGCCGCATCGTTGCTTGCATCTTGCCTCCATTCGCGCGTCGACCTTTGTCTCCAGACACCCCCGGTCCCGCGCTAACAAGTCTGTCTGCAATAAAGGCACACATGTCTCGCCGTCGACGCCATGGCTCGTCTCGTCTCATCTGCACCGAAGTGCAACAAGGCCCGGAATACGTAGTCTACCCTACTTCAACCACCGCTCTCGAACCACACAACTCCCTCCCATTCCCCTCCGACTAAGACACGGCTTGTCACGAACATTTTACCTCACCTTCCACTTCCACTCCCACTCCCAAATACTTTGCAACACTTGGCTCGGCCTCAGCCTCTAGGTCCAACTCCAACCCCAACTTCAGATCCACCCTCAAGTCTCGGATTTTCTCTACCACTCCGACCTCTTTCTTGTGTCTACAAAACCTTGGTTTCGTCTGTCAATTGCCGGCTGACTATCGGACCCCGGATCCTTCCGCCCCTGTCACTGGTTCTTCCCCCTTGCTCTCCGGGGGGCCTGTTTGTTTTTATTAGATTTCGGTCCTGGGTTCTGTTCCTGTCTTTTCTCCTCAAAATACCCCTTCTCTCGTACATTTCAACGTCGTTACCGGCTCGCTTCCCAGAAGCTGTCGAGCCAGAATCCCACTTTTTGTCAACCGCAACAATCACCGATCGCTACTCTCCCCATCTTTTGGACGAACGTCACCGCCACAACCACCACTATGGGCGGCTTTTACATGCAATATCTTGAGAGTAAGTGATCAAATCAATCAACCTGCACTCCATTTTAGCCCAATGCCACCCGATTCATCGCAATTCATCATGTGCTTGTATAAGCGGGTTCGGAGCCCCGCCTCGACATCGAAGGATACGGGATCCTCGTTGCGATGGGCCATTGCACCACAACGGCCTGCGGATACTAGCCGTCGAGGAGCTCGGGGACCCAATCACGATGAGAACGAGAGCTCTGGTTCAAAATTCAACTTTCAAATAAGCTCCCATGGCAGAAGACGTGGGAGATCCGGCCGATTGGTTTCAAGCCATTCCTCTGCTCCAAGCACATGATGGCGCTGTCAATCTGGCTCTTATATTGCTGCCGAATCTTGCACTCGACTATGGGCTAACCAATGCGTTCAATTAGGTCTCTGTCGGCGTCGAGGATGGACGGACCCCATGTACGAGTGTTATCGTGATCACAGTGGCTTCACTTGCCTTGTTCTCGTCAACGGCCGTGAGTACCAGACGGATCTCACCTACGAGTCGGACCTCCTGGCCCAGGAAAACGCGGCCATGAGGGCCTTCATGGTGTGCCGAAACTTCTCGGTCAATGGTGGCATGCTTGCCCGCAACGGCATTGTTCAAGGCCTCCCAGCCACGGAGACGAACCGCCGCCGGAAGAGCCGTCACACCTCCTCTCGGGACAGCGACCGTCACAGCCGGCGATCTGGAACACACTCCAGCAGTAGTTCGACTGCCTCGTTTGACTAGGGCCCGTGAACAGATAAAAACTCTGTGTGAAGGTGAAACCATTTGGACTTGGAGACATCCGGAAAAAGGGAACCCCCTTCTCACGCGGATTCCACACCCGGAAACAAAGGGGCAGCCCAGGCACAAGACATACAAGCGGTTGAAAGGCTTCACAGCGATCCCAACGGATATACCCAAACAACCTCCCTCAGTAACCCTCTCGCGAGAAAAGAGGAAGGACCATTTTTTGTTTTCCAGCCATTGACGAAGAGGATGGAGGTGCTTGTCTTTTTTTTCTTGCACTTTTCTGTTTATTTTTCGACTTTTACCAACGACTCATGATGATACGATACGACCTTTTAGATGCGAATCTTCACTCCGACGGCCGGCATTTTGCGACCTCATTTGGGCCATAACGACTGTCTTCTTGCTTTACACCGAAATTGGACGAAAATTTGGTTTAGCGTGGACATTTTATATTTTCCCCTTTTTTTGCTATGTTTGAGAGATGTCTTCATTGCTGTTGGATGTTACGCGACACTGGCTTTCTCTTTTGGAGGATTGGATTTAACGGGAGCAGCTTCGTGCTCGCTGGCGGCCCTTGTACCGTTGGCCCACCACGAGGTTATCCGAAAACAGGTGCAAAATCCCAAGGACCACACGCTTTGTTAAAGAACCCGAGGTTCGCGGCCAATGACCCAACATCCATGGAGATTCAGCCTGGGAGCATGAACGACGGGTCCAGATTCTATACATTTGAGGACTATCCTACCACGAAGCTATCACGATTATTTCTTCACATATGGGACGGCAATTTGCTCAAACTCGACGACGATTAACACCGATACACAAACGCACCCACAAGCACTCACGTACACAAAAAAAAAAAAGCGAAGCATTCTGTTTCTTGGGAAGGGACCTGTCACCACTTTAAAATTGGATGGGCGGAATTTGGACTTGTTTCAGCGATCTATTCTTGGGAAAATTAAAAAAGCACCGCAAGAATTTGACGGGAAAAAGGGAGGTGTGCCATGAATTAAGAAAGAAAAGGGTTGAGCATGCAGGGTGGCAAAGCGATGATTTCACTGAGATTTGAAACGAGATGTGACAAGAGATGGATGAAACCTTGATGAGGATGAACGCATGACGTGTGGCTGGATGATGACTGACAAGACATTTATGATAATAATGATAACGACCTTTTCCTATTTTTCTTGGTATAAAAGATTTGTTTCACCCCGATCTTAGACAGTGCCATCTGAAGTTCCTCGTCTCCCAGAGCTGTCGCCTCGTTGTGGGAAACTCTGAGCAAGCTGTGCCGATCTTTCAAACTGACGATCTGTCAGGGAACGCGGGGTTAGAATGCCATGTGCTGGCCTTTGGTTTGTCTACACATCTCCTTGGGGAAATTGCTGAGGCGAAATAGTGCAGCCAATCCAGCCTATGAGAATGCTCTCCCCTTGGGACGAACCCGGCAGTACATAGTGATCATACAGGTGATCGACTGCCAGGAGCCATTGTGGGCCAAGCTTGATGCGCGCGGATGCCGAAACGTGGGGAAAGGGTAAGGCGAGGAATGTTCAACGGGGGTGTGAAGTTGCTTTTTTTTTTTAAATTTATTTTTTTTAAATTTAAATTTACATCGTCCTGCGGAAGAGTCAATTGGGCGAGTGATTTGGAGGACGTATGGTGAATTGATGGGGTGACGCGCTAGACTGTATCACGCCGAGGACAGTAGTGAAAAGGGTGGTAGTCAAAATGGTACGCCTACGTCGGAACCGGCCGAGTCGTTACGGCTAAGTGAGGTGGTTTCATGAGGTGAGGTGAGGTGAAAGTGAAGGTAAGACGATCCCTGATGCGTTTGATTCAAGGATTAGGGTGCCGAGGTTGTGGCTGGCTTGGATCAGGGCGATCCTGCTTGTCTGCATATTCGTCAGGTGATGGGATCCTTTCATTCTCTACAGCTATGTTGCCATATAGTCCGCCGACAAAGACTGGTCTTTATCAATCTAATCATGAGGGAGCTATACCGCACATTCGAGGACCCCCCTGCGGTGAGATGATGGTGCGCATCATGAAATTCAATGACGCCAGAGAAGGCGCTTGTGGTTTGAGACAACAGAGTTCTGGGTGAGACTTTCAACTTGTGGGTGAAAAGCTGCCACCGTCAGATCAACAACGAGCGGGGGTTTGGATTCGCGGTCACGGTAGGAATAGGGTTGAAGCATTTCAAGGCATTCGGGGGAGTGAGACAGCCTGTGGAGCTAGGCTGGATCAAGGAGGACCAGGGACGGATGCTGCTCCACGCTCTGTTGGAGGTTGCGAATGCGGGATGATACGTGATGATTTCTGGTGTGGTTCATGAGACAAACCTAAGCTAGGAATTGTGGCGTCTTGAGGTCGAAATGTGCCGGTTAGGATGACCAGGGACCTCCGTAGTCAACCATGGGCTCACAATCAATGCGAGAAATTATCTGAATAGTAGCAATTAGCATCGTCGTATTCCCATGCGTCTTCTGTGTGTGCGTGGCCTGGTAGTGGTGGCAATACAGAGGACGCAAGTATTCTGTTTCACAGAAATAGACAGGCACGTCAAGGCGGATGATTTGCGGAGCCTAATACCGGTGCGGGCACATGTAGAATAGGGGCCCGGGGAAGAATGCCACAAGAGAATGGGACCACGAGTCTGAGGCCGAACCCGTGATTTCCTTGTGACGTGGTCCATGGGATTTGCTTCATGCAGACAACAAGACACACGATGGAAAGGGGGAATGAGAGAAAAAGGAAAGAATCGTCGTACTCTGAGGGAAATCTAATAATATCTACGCCGAGTCACCAATAGTCGGAGCGCTGGTGGATTTCAACATGAGATTTGAGATTGTTGGCGGTTTTCGTATTAGCTGGCGGATGGAACACGGGAAGAATTCATCCATCATTGCCATCTCGCATTGCAGCAACACTAATACTAACAAACACGAACCACCAACCACCACCAACCACCACCAACCACCATGGGGCAGTCGGCCACGCATTGAGCTCAGAGGCTACCATTGCTTGTCCACGTAATTACAGTGTGCGTGCGGGCATGAAATTACGGAAGGCTAATTAACGACTCATCCATAACGGTCTCTCTCATCCCTTGTGCCAGAGACGAGAGAGAGAGGCTGAGCGAGGGCGGCATCACGCCCCAATTTCGCCAGGGGAAATTTTACGGTCATGGTGTCGAGCCACATTGGCCCCTCCCGCGCGCCGTGATTGGCCTGCAACGCCCCTTTCTCATCATCGTGCATCACGGGGCCTCGTGTCGTGGATCGGTGGCCCGTGTGGAACCCCCCGTGGCATCTGGCCGCGCCCACTGGAAGCCGCGAGGCTACGGGGGGCCCAGCGCTGCTCCACAGGGCTCTCTGGCGGCGTTTGGGGCGCTGCGAGAGGCGGGTTTGGGGGGCACCCGCCCTGCAATTGCGCGCTCTGAGTGGTTGGGTGCGCAGTAAATGGCCGGAGCCGGGCTGTCCCATGAGTGAACCCTCCGCCTCCGCCTGCATCTTCCCACGTTGGCCTTTCAAGACCCATCTCCATCCCTCCTGAATCTTGAACCCTCTCTTTCTCTCCTCTTTCCCTCCTCCTCTTTGCGACCCTCCGCCGCGATCCTGCTTCCTTCACCACTTGGCCCTCTCTGAGATACCCTTTCTAATCTAATCCTACCTTCTTCCTTTCTCTCCTCGTTGCCGTTGCTGCTTCTTACACTCGTTGTAACCACCCCCCCTGTCATTCACACTCTCGACACATACGCAACAAGCTTCGCACCACCGCAAACATGAAGGGTATGTCTCTGCCGTCTCCTCTTCCCCTCGCCGGTGAGGCGCATGGAACAGGAACCATGAAGCTGACTGAATCCCAGGACTTATTCTCGTCGGTGGCTTTGGCACCCGTCTTCGCCCTCTCGTACGTCCGTTCTTCGGAGCTCCCTTGCTCCCCCTGCAAGCTGCTTGCGCGCGCGCGCGTCTTGCGCACAGCTTCTGAACCCCTCTACCACGGTAGACTGACAGTTTCGTGCCGCTCGCTCTAGACCCTTACGCTCCCTAAGCCCCTCGTCGAGTTCGGCAACAAGCCCATGATTGTTCACCAGATTGAGGCGCTAGTCGCTGCTGGCGTTACTGATATTGTGCTCGCCGTGAACTACCGACCCGAGATCATGGAGAAGTTCCTGGCAGAGGTAAGATGCCCCACCATGCTCCCTGCGTCCTCGACCCGATGACCTGACTCGTGGCGCAGTATGAGGAGAAATACAACATCAAGATCGAGTTCTCTGTTGAGTCCGAGCCCCTCGATACCGCCGGACCCCTGAAGCTTGCCGAATCGATTCTCGCCAAGGATGACTCGCCATTCTTTGTCCTCAACTCGGACGTCATCTGCGAATACCCTTTCCAGGACCTCCTCGCGTTCCACAAGAGCCACGGCAACGAGGGCACCATCGTCGTTACCAAGGTGGAGGAGCCCTCCAAGTATGGTGTGGTCGTTCACCAGCCCGGCCATTCCTCGCGTATCGATCGATTCGTCGAGAAGCCCGTTGAGTTCGTCGGAAACCGCATCAACGCTGGCATGTACATCTTCAACACCTCCGTGCTCGACCGTATTGAGCTCCGCCCTACCTCGATTGAGAAGGAGACCTTCCCTTCCATGGTCCGCGACAACCAGCTTCACTCGTTCGACCTCGACGGCTTCTGGATGGATGTTGGACAACCTAGGGACTTCCTCAGCGGTACCTGCCTGTACCTGTCCTCGCTGACCAAGAAGGGCAGCAAGGAGCTCACTCCCCCCACCGTGTCTTACGTCCACGGCGGAAATGTTATGATCCACCCCTCGGCAAAGATTGGCAAGAACTGCAGGATCGGACCCAACGTCACTATTGGTCCCGATGTTGTTGTGGGCGACGGTGTTCGTCTTCAGCGATGTGTGCTGCTGCGCGGCTCCAAGATCAAGGACCACGCCTGGGTCAAGTCCACCATTGTTGGGTGGAACAGCACTGTTGGCCGCTGGGCCCGTCTCGAGAACGTGACAGTTCTGGGAGACGACGTCACCATTGGTGACGAGATCTACGTCAACGGCGGCAGCGTTCTGCCTCACAAGTCGATTAAGGCCAACGTCGATATCCCCGCCATCATCATGTGAAGAAATTCAAAATCTCACAAATTCCTTCGACCCGGTTGGAGGCCACACCAACGGATTGAACTCATTATAATCTGGAACAAGGACTCAAAAAAACATGCAAAACTCACCACTCTCCAAAGATGTGCTGGCACCGTCATACTACAGGGGGCCTACTGGGGGGATTTGAGCTTGCTGCTCTCCCTATTCTAATGCGACTGGCAAGTGTCTAATGCCCCCTTTTATGCGTGTTTATACGGCGTCCCGGACGATTTTTACAGCAGGCAGGCAAGGCATGGCTACGGCCAGGCTAGGCAGGCAGGCATTTTGGCTTCAATTGAGGGAGCCCATGTATGAAAGCTTTATAGGTTAGCGAATCTAAGAACGTGGTTCAAAACCATAACGGGGAAGTTTGTGTGAAGGCTGTGACAGGTATGGCCGGCGAAGGACTTTTCGGCGAAACCGTTTAGTGATACTGGGTGGTGTTTTGCTTCTCGGCTGAACTGCTGATCATGATAAAGTACCTAGGTAGGCTAGAATCTACCTTAGATTGCCGACTCCGTCCCTGTCTTTTTCGATCGATCGGACTTGACGATTGGATTTGGCGATTGGTCCTGAGATGACTGCGAGCGACTCGATGATCCGAACTGATGGACAACGAACACATCGGTCGAATATTGTTTAAATTTGACACCTCTTCCTTTTGTCTAAAATAGACTCTTGTCAGCCTTTTAGCTAGATCGTTTAGTATCTCAACCATCAGCCCATCGGGTCTCGGACTAGACACTTCACAGAGCAGCCATTGAAAGATGAGCTAGGATATAGACAAAGGATTTAAGGAATCGCCTTGGATTTTTCTCAGACGCTTTCTAACAGTAATAGGCGGATTTTTCGAAAATGGAAAACTGGGGCAGAGCTTACGAGGGTTCGTCTAAGGCAACAACGTGAATATTTGACCGTCTTGCTGGAACGTCGTGTGGCCTTAGGCTTGAATGTATAGGTAGGCTATGTACATATTTGCACTGTGTGACCTGTGTTGTGTTGAGAACAAACGGATAATCGTCGTCACTCGTGCTACTTCTAGGGTCGTTGAAGGCTCATGGCGAAGTCGCCTTTGACGAACACAATCGTATACGAGTTAGCTACCGAAGCGATTGTGTTGGTAGATGCCTACCTTCAAGCTACCTAGGTACTGTAGGTAGGGGGGCTATATAAGATGATTCGGCGAAAGTTTTGAAATCATGCCAGAATTGGCAATCTGGTATACCTCAGTTTCGAGTCGACTGTCTGGAATATTGTGTTACAGGCGTCATGAAGACCCACGTTGGCATCTGGGGCGATTGACAAGCATGGGAGTGTACAAGGGGGCCTGTGCCTTTTGAAGGCTGGGGATAACGGGCTGGGGAGGGCTGGGGATTTGGGAGTACGCTGTACTTGGTAGCACGAAGGGAAAATGTCGAATGTCGTACGGCATCGACTGATAAAAGTCAACGGGTCGAGCGTCCCGGGCGTGGGAAAGGGGGTCTCCTATTTCCAATGACAGATACCTTCCTATCACCGACTCGCAACAAGGCACGCTGATATCCAAGCGTTTGGAGTTTTATTTCAGACTTTAAACCTTGAGGATGGATGAATTATGCCAGTCCCCGGCGGCACCACCGGAACGGGCCAGCCGGTGGGCGGGCGTGGGGGACAAAGCCACGGGGAAGGCGATGGATGGATGGAGCCTCGGCGTCGGTGTGGTGTAGACGGTGAAGGCCAAGAAAGGTACTTACGGTCAGGTGTGGCCTGTTTTGTCGATGTGTCGTAGGTAGGTAATGAGACGAGTTTGACGCGCGTGGAGATGTACAGCAGTGGTGCATTGCCTGCAGGCATATTGCTGTGGCTTCTAGGACCAGGTGCCATGTCGTTGAAGGGGTGCAGAGTGAAGAAGCCGCCTTGATCTTTCATCTGGTACCGACACGATTCGCTTGAGCCCAGGAATATCTTTCCGTAGGTAGATCTGACGACCAATTCAAGGTCAATAAGTAAGTGGAATATGTAGACAACTCTCTTGAAGTACTCCGTATATGTGCTTTCTTCTTGAACTCTTCTCTTCACTATTTCTTTTGCCGTTTAATGGTTCTCCGTCGTCTCCGGGAGTCAAGACGAGCTGTGACACCGCCCTTCTAAGACGAACGATACCCAGGATTGATTTGGCAAACGGGATGTCCCCTGAAGCCAACGACAGCGACAGGGCTTCGATGGGCCGTCCCCTCCGATCACACAGTTCTTTGGGTCTAGTTTAGTCCCTCAGCCGAAGATATTCACCTGGACCTGCATGTCAGCCAGGGCTTGTTTGCGACGGCGGCGGCGCGGACAGTCGAGAGAGAGGTTTTTGGGAGTCTCAACTACGTATTGAAAAAGAATTAGACCTAATAATTCCGCTCATTATTAATTCGAGCCTAACAGAGGGACAGCCATACTGAACAGCGCAGGAGGAGCTCGTGGGGCACCCTCTCAGAACGTCTTGTTCCGTAGGATCCCGAAACGGACCGGTAGCATGCGTATCGTGCAGCTGTGCCTGCGTCGTGCATCGTGCGTTGTGTTTGTGGCTGAAAGACAGGAGAGTCAGGGTTGCGCTGAGAAAACCGCGACGTCGTTCGTTGGTGGTGGTCGTCGGTGAGGTGTGGTGTTCCCAGATTCCAGACAGCCCAATGGAACCCACACCTGCAAACCCACCGAAGATATCCACACTCACGCACGCATCCGCACTTTCTCGCAGCCTCACACCCACTCTTCACCACGCCGTTAGAGGTGATTTTAGCTGTTTCCAACCACAAGGCTAACCTCGAATGCCACTGACCAGCTAATTGCCTGCCAAAGCGCGCAATTAAGCGGCGGGGAACACAGAGCCCCAGCTTCCTCCCATCCCGAAGCTCTCCCGGCGCCCGCCCACCCCGGACCAGGGTCGACGGCATTTTCTTGGCCGGTTCCGTTGCAGGACGTCATCGGCAGGACGGAGACGCAGAGCAGGACCGACTCTGCGCAGCGATTCCCACCAGGCACGAGACCAGACGGGCCGTTTGCAAATTGCCAAACACCCTTGAGTGGCCGACCGAAAGGCCCGTTGGCCGAGCGCTCCGTCACCCCATTCCGCCGTTGCGCCGTTGGCCGACCGAGAACGAAAGACGGGGGAAGCTGTCGAAGGAAAGTACCTGGGACTACTTCGTACACGAGATCGATCACCAGAGCCCACATCATCACGACACCGTCACGTCGACGTCGGCGTCTCACGGCAAAAGGCACCCCGGCAGCCAGCCCGCCTTGTGGCGCCAGAAGGTTGGGGGGTTGTGAGGTGGCAAGCAGAATGGGATCACACCGTGTGCAGAGCAGTCGACGACGCCCCGGACGCCCCAGACGCCCCAGCTTCTGCGTGTCTCTCGGTGGATGTTGGCTGTTGCCCGTGGCCATTGTCGCCGTCTTATTAGTGGTGAGTTTGTTCTACTGTTCGCTTTTTAGTCCCCCAGCCCGCGGCCCTGAGTGCCCGTCATCTCGGTCTGCCAACCGTCATCCCGCCCTTTTGCCCAGCATTTTATCTGGCAATCTTGCATCCCATGTCTGCGTTGTGGTTGTCTCATCTGCCCTCGGCTCTGGGCTCAGCGTGGTTGGACATGGCCTGACCGGAGCCCTGGGGTCGGGACCAGATTTGTTTTGTTCTTTCTTCTGGACCTTTCCATTTTCCATTTCCGCCTTCCCCTGGTGAGGTGACCTCTTTCAAGTGAAAAAGGCCTCGGTTTCTTTTTCCATTATCGCGTGTGCCGTCATGGGCCCAGAGAATTCCCAGGAAATGGTCTTGGGGTCGCCCAGCTCGGCGTATTAGCGGAGCCCCAAAGGCATTCCCCCGCATACGCTCCGTCCGCAAACTGGGACCCCCTCAATGCGACTCGCGACGGGAACTGAAGTCATGGAATTTCACGACGGATCATGGAATGAATGGACCCAGCGCGGCGATTCCCACAGGTTCCGAAGCTTCAGCCAGTGGCCAGGCGACCGCCGAGCCCGCTGAGAGCACTGGTTGACTGGACCTCACGCATTTGCGGCGCCGGGCGTCTCCAGGCCCATTCCTGCACCGCGCCCGTCCCCCCATAGGTCCCCAAGTCCCCATTATGGATGGCCCCAAAAGCCCCAAAAGCCCCCCATGGAACGGGCCCCAGGCCCCCAGCCCAGCCGACAGGCCCCCCTGACGTACCCACCCTGCCCGCCATTGGATGTCCCTCAGCCACTGACACAGCACCCGTCAGCTCTTACAGCTTGTCCTCGGCGACGCCAAGCTCCAGGTCCTCCAGCTTGAATCATCTGCCAGCTTTCTCTTCTCTGCGTCTCCGTCTCCGTCTCCTGCTCCGCCTACTTCTTCTGCCGCTTCGCATCTCCGTCGCCCTGACTTCTTCTCCCTCTTCTCTCTCTTCTCGTCGCCTCCCCCTGTCATCCCCGACCCTGTCAACCATTCCGTCTGTCAGCTTATAGCTCCCTTCCCGACGACGCCGCCAATATCGCGACCCCTCACCATGACCCTCGCCGACGAGACCAACCGTGTCGTCTCCCAGTTCGACTTCACCGATGCCGACTTGAACCGCCATGTGAAAGAATTCCTGCGCCAGATGAGTATGTCGCCGTCCGCCCTCGCAATGCGCAATTCCTTTTGAAGACGCTCTGCGCGCTCATGCCGCTCTGCCACTTTACCCCACGTCATAGTGGCTAAATTCTGATTTTCCCACAGATGAGGGTCTCGAAAAGGACAGCACAAGTCTCGCCCAGATCCCAACCTATGTCACCGGAGTCCCCAATGGCACTGAAAAGGTAATTGACTCTCTACACAACGCCATTAAGCATTGCGCCGCGGCTGACATGACGTTTCTTCGCTCAGGGACTCTACCTCGCTGTTGACCTCGGCGGCACCAACTTCCGCGTGTGCTCCGTCATGCTCAATGGCGACACTACCTTCAACCTGACCTTCAATAAGGTCGCCATCCCCAAGGAGCTAATGGTCGCCAAGACCGCCTCGGAGCTCTTCTCTTTCCTGGCCAAGCAGGTTGAGCTGTTCCTCCGTGAGCACCACGCCGACCACTTCGACTCCCACGTTCGCCGTCGCAACACCCGCAGCACCGCGTCAGGCTTCCGAGACGAGACCATCTTCCGCCTCGGCTTCACCTTTAGTTTCCCTGTCCAGCAACTTGGCATTAACAAAGGCCTACTGATTCGATGGACCAAGGGCTTCGACATCCCTGATGCTGTCGGCAAGGACGTCTGCGCTCTGCTCCAGGTCGAAATCGACAAGCTGCATCTCCCCGTCAAGGTCTCCGCCTTGGTCAACGACACCGTAGGGACGCTTATGGCGCGCTCTTACACGTCCACAGGCGAGAGCCGATCCATCCTCGGCGCCATCTTCGGCACCGGCACCAATGGCGCCTACATGGAGAAGACCGCCAACATTAAGAAGCCCATTCCAGGCGAGTACGATGACTCCACGGGCGAGATGGTGGTCAACACCGAATGGGGTTCCTTCGACAACCAACTCAACGTCATGCCTTCAACGCCGTGGGATAAGGCGTTGGACAAGCAGAGCGTGAACCCAGGCTACCAAATGTTTGAGAAGCGTGTATCAGGCATGTTCCTGGGTGAGATTGTGCGCTTGGTCATTGCCGATATGATCAACAATGAGAAGTCCGCGCTCTTTCGGGATATCAACTCGAGTTCCAACGACTGGTCCAGCCCAACCACCATCTCCCCTCAGTCCGGATTCCTCAAGCCTTGGGGACTGGATAGCGCCATCATGTCGGTGGCTGTCGCCGACACCACCCCCGAGCTCTCGACCCTCCGCCAAGAGCTAGAAGATCTGCTTCAAGTCTACACCCCGTCGCTAGAGGATGCACAGGCTTTCAAGGCCATCGCAAACGCCGTCGGACGCCGCGCAGCCAGACTATCAGCGGTGGCGATTGGTGCAATCGCTATCCAGTCCGGCAAGCTGGACGACCCTAACGAGAGCGTCATCGACATTGGTGTCGATGGTAGCCTGGTCGAGCACTACCCATTCTTCCGAGACATGATCTACGAGGCCCTCCGTGGCATTGACGCCATCGGCCCCAAGGGCGCCGACAAGATCCGCATTGGCATCGCCAAAGATGGCAGCGGTGTTGGTGCAGCCTTGATCGCCCTCGTCGCCGCCGGCAGAGAGAAGCCCGGCCAGATACTCGAGGATCTACGAGAGGAGGCCAGAACCTCCAGGAGGTCAAGCTCTACATTCAGTACGTCTTGCAACACGCATTCAACCCCTACGATATCCCTGCTGACCATTACCCCCTGCAGTCGATGATCTCCCCGTCTCAAACAAGACGCTGCTGGTCGGCGGTCTCTTCGGCGTTGCGATGGCGGCACTTTGGTTAGTAACAAAGCGTCGCTGAACCGCCTACATCTCTTGTTATCTATGGGGTTCTGGGTTTGCATTTCATCTATTTCACGTTGGGGGTCTTGGCGTCATCGTCTCTCTGTACTTGTGCGCCCGATGAGAAAATTGTATATGTGATCACGGAAGTTATGAAAGACTATTCTATACTCAGAAACGATTTAATGCTACAAGTGAATGAGACGAATAGCGGTCGCATGATGTAGGCATGTGATAGTTGTATCGGTTCCACTGAAGCAGTGGTATTGTCTTTTATTCAATGGATTCCATTATTGCTCCCTCTAAGTCTATCTATTGGTCCTTTCCTGTCATAACTACATGTCCGTTATAACAATGGCATGTCTTCATGTTTTATTTTTTCTCTTTACACTCTGTACGTTCTTTAAGTACCTAGCTCGTTAACATTTAGTGGCACGTCTGGTCTTATTTCCCAAACGCCGCAGCCGGGTAGGAGCGGTCACGCTTCTTGCGAGCTATGGAGCTGCTCCTCGAGCTCCCAGCCGATTTAGTCTCGCCAGAGCCCATGGGGGGTCCCGGGACTATGAGTCGCCCTGTGGCCATGTCTTCGGGAAGGTCGTTCCATTCGGTATCGGCGCGCTGGTTCTGGTAGGATTGGCCCGAGGGCGACAGCTGAGGGCGGGTTGGACCCTTGGGCGGACCAGACATGGGAGGTAGATTGACGATGGCGGCCGTGGCGCTGGGAGCAACAGTGCTGCGGTTGGAAGACGAGGAGGTCGAGGGCAAGGAGTTCCGGACGTCGGCGCGGACGGGGCGGCTGACGAGCCAGGCAGAGTCGGGCCGGAGCTTCATGTAGTACCCACGGATTGGGTACTCCTCGCGTTGGAAGCCCCGGCCTTCGTACCATTTGAGGCCCTCCTCGTTCTCGGTCCAGACATGGGCGGTCACGGCGGAGACATCGAGACGCGGATTGGCGACGGCAGTGGCGACGATGTTATCCACGGCGGCATTGACCAGGCCCAAGGAGCGGTACGGCGAGAGCAGGCAGAGCGACTGGATGTAGAGGTGCTGCGGCAGGCTGCCGTCGGAGGATTGGATGGTGCGCTCGACCTGGCAGACGACGCCGCCGACGACCTTGGGCTCTGCGCCGTCGTGGGCCCAGGTGATGACGCGCGAGTAGGGCCCCGACGTGGCCGGGTCGACGGCGCGCTGGTAGAAGTGGTCCGAGTAGCTGACGGGGAGGAGGAGCGCGTTGATGCGGCGCAGGGCGTTGATGTCGCTGCGGGTGACCGGGCGGATGGCGGCTTCGCGGGGGAGGGACGCGGGGAGGGGCGGGATGGCGTCCGGCTTTTGTGGGGGGGCCTCTGTGTCTTCGTCTTTGTTTTCGTCTTCGTCTTCGTCTTGTTCTGGTCGTGAGGTAGTAGGGACTGGAGGAGCGGGCGTCGGCGTCGGTGGTGCAGAGAGGTTGGCGATCTTAGAGGGCGGCGGAGCGTACTTCGGGCCCTTGGGTTGGAAGAAGGAGCGAATGGAGATTTGGGCGGGTTTGGCGGTTGGGAGAGTCATGATGGATAGATCAACAGATAAATGGCGAGAGGCTTAGCGGTTCTTCGTGGAGATATTAGTAGGGAAAGGAGAAGAAGAAGAAACCAAGGGAGAAGCGAAGGTCGAAGAGCAGCGGAAGGAAGGGAGGAAGGGGAGAGGAGGTGGCTGGAGCTGCCGGTAACAGCAGGACAACCAATGGCTTTAAAGTTGTTGAAGGTTCACGTTTCTATCATTATGATGGACGTTTGCGTCGGTCGCACACTTGTAAGGTAGACGATTACTGGGGACAGCAGCGCTCGCCACCGTCATCCCTGCTAACTAACTCAACTACGGGTGTCTCGGGTTTGCCGCAAAGGGCAACACTGATGGCGAGCTCGCCCACTAAGAAGCCCAGGATTCCACCCATGGCAGCGCTGACGAGAGTCATTCTGGCCCCTGGAAGTCACCTATTTGCCCGAGGCAGCCAAAAAAAAAAAAAAAAAAAAAAAAAAGAAGAGCACAGTCCAGAGGGACCGCTAGCGCGCCATGGAACTCTAGAACGCCTTGTTAGTGCAGTCAGGGGAACCTTAAAGGGGCTTGCCTCCCTAACGCAATTGGCAGCCCGTCTGGCTCCGGCTGGCTGGGCAAGGTACCTGTTGCGCTGGCGTTCAGTGGAGGGAGACTTCCAATATTAGGAGGTAGATAGTAGGTTGTGTTCCCTTTCTAACTAAAAAGTTCCCTTTGCACGGGCTGGCATGTGAGCACTGCTGTCGACTCCCGCTGGGGGGAGCAGTCAGTCTACTTGTATTCGGAGATATCCCGTTTCGCTGTTGGCTGCGACAGAGGCATTATTAATTGCAATGGCCACCTCTGAATCACTCACTGCAAGAACAGACTCAACGCAGCGCGTTGGCAACTGACCTGAAGTTAGTTGTTCCGAGATAATCCCTGGACGCACTGAACTCCGGGCGCTGTCGCCGGCCTTCACTCCTCTCCACTGCCACTGCCCAACTAACTCAACCTGGAACGCGGTCGTCATCTTATGTTCTCTTGCACCGTCGTTGTCGTTGCTCGCTCACTTCCCCCCCCAACCTACCTACCTAACCTAATAGCCTCCCCAATCAGACGACGAGCCCCCGGAGCCTTGTCACTGGCGATTGATTCCCTCCGCAGCGCAAACTGCGGGAAACACGCGAGACGGCCAGAGCGCTGTTAGACGCCTTCTCTTTTTTCTCACTTGGCTTTCACTTTTCGCTTCTATCTATCCCACATTCTTCTTGGACAATAATGCTTTGTTAATGACGAGACTTGCCGCCTGCGATTCGTCCTCGCTTTCTCTCTCCCTCTCCCCCTCTCCCTCCCTCTTCCCACTGCGCGCCCGTCTCTTCAGCGCCCCCCCGGAGGCCGGTATTCCAGAACCCACACGCCCCCCCTCCACCCGGTAGCTGCCGCCGTTGCTCCCTCGGCTTCATCACACGATTGCAGTTACACACCCTCCGCTGAGAAATCCGTCAGCCTTGGGCCGGATTTTTGCTCCCTGGCGACATGATGAATGCGGCCACGGGCAGGGCGGGCGTTGTCCGTGCTAATGACGACGCGGGCAGCATGGACAAGTTGGTAAGCAAGCACATCGTCCCTGGGCTTCAAGGGCCTTAGGGGCGCTTCCCTTTGCTGGATGCTGGATGCTGGATGCTGGCGCCGGCGCGCGTCGTGATGGCCGACAAGATGACGGCTTTTCTCCCCCGTGGGACCCTCCATCCATCGAGCTGCCGCATTGCGTCATGCTGTCCCCTTGCTCTGGGCATTGTCCGAATGATGGCTGACCTTGTGGCGATCTCCGTTGTAACAGGCACATTCCGTTCTCGACGATGTGCTCTACAACATCATTTCCGACCTGTTGATGAAGACGCACCGCCAAGAGAAGACGGCCAGAGCCACCACCGCCGCTATCCGAGTCGAGAAGATGGCCACCGACGCCTCGGAGAGCTCGACCCCCGACTCCAAACCCGAAGTGCGGATCGAAACCGACTCGGCCATCTACGAAGACGGCAAGGTCCTGCTCAAGGGCAACCCTCTGAAGACCACGGCCGAGATCCTCTGCCCCAAATGCCACCTCCCCCGATTACTACACCCGACCGAAGGCAAGGGCTCCAAGAAGCCCGACCCGAGCATCATCTACTGCAAGAAACACCCCTACATCGATAAAGTTGGTTGCGACATCTACGGCCAGAGCTGGGTCGGGCCCGGTCCCGGTCGCGGCAAGAAAAAGAAGGACGTGGAGAAGAACGCCGACTCGCCCGCTCCCGAACAGCGGCCGCCCAACGTCCTGTCGTTCCCCTCGGCGACGTGTAGCAAGTGCAAACGTTGCATCCTCGTCACCCGATTGAACAACCACATGGGTTCCTGCATTGGCAACAGCGGTCGCAATGCCAGCCGCGCCGCAGCCCAGAAGCTGAGTAATGGTGGCTCCCAGCACGACGGGACGCCCCCGTCATCCCAAAAGGCCACGCCCACACCCGGGTCTCGCGCTGCGAGCCCCAAGAAACGCGACGCCAGCGATGACGAGGAGGAATCGGAAAGCAGCCACAAGAAGAAGAAGCACAAGCCTGCGGTGACCAAGAAAGTCATCCTCAAGACGAAGCCGACTCTCAAGAAGGATAAGGCCAAGGGCCTATCATCGCTAAGCCAGGAGCAAAAGGCCAACTACGACGCCCTCAACTTGGGCGTAGAAGTGGCCCCGAAAAAGGTTGTCTCCAAGAGCGTCAGCCCCATCAAGAAGCTCAAGGCGGGTAAGCCCCTGCTGGGCTCGCCCAAACCCAAGGCCAAGAACATCCGGGATGCCGACGGAGAATCCGAGTCTTCTGGGACGCTTTCCTCGCCACCCCAATAGAAGACGGGTGGTGTCTCCGGCATCTACGGCTTGTCTAGGTCAGGGAAGCATCCTTAAGCACACCAGGCGGATGGCTCTCTGCCGCGCTCCTTGGAAGATTTGCTGGGCAATGCCAACATGGCGCGCACCACCTGATAGCTCAAGGCTAATTGGATACGGATAGAGGCAGGCGGCACGGTGCGAGTTGGGGAGTGCGACGTTTTCTTCTTCTTCTTTTGCTTCGGAAACATTTCAAGCTGTATTATTCTCTCAAAACAAACATTGCATTGGACGGACGGTTTGGTTAGCTAGGGCCTTAAGGGGCCAGATCATCATAGCATCCACGGAAAACAGGTCTGGGGGCGTTGGGCGTCATATGTAAGAATGGATATATTGCCCAGAGAGTGCTGCGTCATTTTCCATTCGTAGTTTCTTTCCAGTTTCATCTGTTTAAGACATTGGTTTGTGTTGCGAAATGTGTGATATGTCATTGCTCTTGATCCGTCCTTTTTAGGGGATTCTATTCAACTCCTCAACGCCAGGCATGCCAAAATCTCAACATACTCTCGTCATAACGCCCTTGTAGTCTTTACTTTGTCTAGACCTTTTCCTCCTCCTCAACAATCCTAGCCTTGACGATCTTAACATCCTCAACAGGACGATCCTCAGGCCCCGTCTTGACGAGGCCGAGACGGCGGACGGTGCCCATGCCGTGCTTGACGCGGCCGAAGATGGTGTGCTTGCCGTCGAGCCAGGGCGTCGGGGCGAGGGTGATGAAGAACTGGGAGCCGTTGGTGTTGGGTCCGGCGTTGGCCATGCTGAGGATGCCGGCGCCGGTGTGCTTGAGGCCCGGGTCGATCTCGTCCTCGAACTTGTCGCCGAAGATGGACGTGCCGCCGCGGCCGGTGCCCGTCGGGTCGCCGCCCTGTACCATAAAGTTGGGGATCACGCGGTGGAGGATCGTCTCGTCGTAGTAGCCGCGGCGCACCAGGGTCGTGAAATTGGTGCACGTCTTGGGCGCGTGCGACGTGTACAGCTCGACGGTGAGGGAGCCCTGGGAAAGAGGGTTAGCAGGGTGGTCAATGGGGCGGGTGGATGTTTCGTGGACGTACCATGGTGGTCTCCAGGGAGATGTTTGTTGTCATCGTGCCGGTTAGGACGGGGAAGCTCGTGATGTCCAATATACTTAGCGACGAAGCTGAAGCTGGTGGAGGGGCTCGAAATATTGGCGGACGAGGCTACTTCAGCCGTTTTGGCCCAGCGCGATGTCATTGGCTGCGGGAGCCCCGAGCTCTGTCCTGCAGGGTCCCCCGCCCAGATCCAGCTAGCACTTGCAGTTTTGCGCCGTAATTAGCAGGCCTACAGATACAGCCTCAGGCCTTCAGAATAGACGTCATCTCAACCCGGAAACTGGAAGTTGAATCCACGTCGTTCTCACGTGCGCCCTGTCACTGCACGACTCGCTCGTTTCTTGTTTAACTTGGTGGGATTCATTTATTCTTCCTCTCGAAATGCGGTAAACCTGCGGCCTTTAGACGTCTGATAGCTCCGGAGCCGGGTTGTGAACACCTTGTTCCAAAGCTGTAGCAGCAACAACAAAAGAAACGACTCAGACATGTCGGAAACTCAAGCCTTGTCGGTACCCCTCGAAGGACCCCTTGAGGGACTAAATGCTACCCTGGGAGAACTGGGAGACGTCTCATACTTTGAGTACTTCCAGGACCTGGACTTTCTCCTACTTGAAGTCAAGCTCGTATTCAGCGCCCTCGGCATCATCTACCTCGGCGCCCACGCGGCTCTCCGACGACCCCCTTCTGCGGCACCGGCAAAGGAGCGAAAGCCCGGGCAGAAGGAAGAGGACGATGAGCGCTTCTCGCAGGGCCTCGAGCCCTCTGACGCCATCATGTTTCCGCTCATGGCCGCAGTTGTCCTCGTCGGCTTGTATTACCTGATGCAGTGGCTGCAGGATCCCAACATCCTCAACAAGGTTCTCCGGTGGTACATGTCCGCCATGTCCATTGCCAGTCTGTTGTCGCTCTATTCTCACGGCATCGAGCTAGGTACGACCCTGGTGTTTCCGCGATATTGGCGGGCTCGCGACGGCGCGCTCAGGGTAGTGGATCAGAAGACCCGGTCCGTCAAGGTTTGCGACGATTTGGGAAACCCTACCGCAGGAAGTGAAGAGACAGACAACCCGCTCCCCGGGCCTTTGGCTCTACTAGCAAGACCTACGAGTTTTCGAAAGGCCGTTTGGGAAGTTCGTGGGCTGTTGACGCGCCACTGGGTCGTCAAGCTTTTCGTTCACGGGATGGGCAAGGAAGAGGGCAAGGTGAAGTTTTCTCACATGGTGGCCATGCTTATGGCAGTGACCACGGCGCTCGTCTACTCATATACCACATCGCCTTTCCTCTCCAACACGCTCGGTTACGGCATGTGCTACGGCTCGTTCCTCCTACTTTCACCAACCGACTACCTCACGAGTACTCTGGTTCTGGTAGGCCTCTTCTTCTATGACATCGTCATGGTGTTCTACACGTACGTATACAATTATGCCCCCAATACGCACTGCTGAGCTAACAACTGGCACAGACCGTACATGGTGACCGTCGCCACCAAGCTGGACGTGCCCATCAAGCTCACTTTTGAGGCTGCAGAGAGAAGAAGCATTCTCGGCCTGGGCGATATTGTCATCCCGGGCATGGTCATGGCGCTGGCTCTGCGGTTCGATCTCTGGATGCACTACGTGCGCAAGATCAAATATGAGTCGACAGACTTGAAACTTGTCGAGAAGGACCCCTCATCGGGCGCTATTACCTCGACGAGCGAAGTCAAGCACAAAGAGGTCAAGGCTCGATATGTCAATTCCAAGGGTAGCTGGGGTGATAGCCTCTGGGTGCGAGGGACCCTGTTTGTCTGTGGGCCGAAGCAGGTGCCGCCGGCGCTGGAGGCGTCCCGGTTCCCCAAGACATACTTTTACGCATCCATGGTTGGGTACTTCCTTGGCATGTTAGTCACATTGGCGATGCTGCTGGTTTTCAAGCGAGGGCAGCCAGCCTTGCTGTACCTCGTGCCGGGGGTGCTGGGATCGCTGTGGCTGACAGGGCTGGTGCGTGGGGAAATCAGGCAGATGTGGACGTACACGGAAGACGGCAGCATCGACACGTTGGATGTGGTGGTGGACCTGGATGGCAACGGCAAGGCGATCAAGGCGATCGGCGAGCTCAAGGATGGGGTTGTGGACACGACCAGGGCCAAGGACGAGAAGAAGGATGGGAAGAAGGACGAGAACCCGACCGAAGTTTCTCAGGGGTGTGCGAAGAAGGGCAGCAAGGGTGGACACAGTGTTTTCCTGCTGTCGGTCGACGCACCACCTGAGGAGGACGAGGATGCATAGACGACTTGACGATGGAGCTGTACGAGACGGAAACGGGTTACCGGGGACCAGGACTAGGCATACTACGTTGGTGTTGAAAATGAATTCTTGATCGAATAGCAGAGTATGCGTTGGCACGCCTCTTTTGACGAAACAGGGCGGGTGTGAATTGTGTCAAGTGGCGCGGGTGGTTGCGTGAACGTGAATTGTCGGCGTCGAACTAGGCTGACACGATGCCGTCCAATGCATCGCCCTATAGGCAAGCAATGTGTCGAGCTGCCAACAAGCCTGTGCGGGATATTCAACTGCGCACCTACAACTGCACACCTACAGGTATATAAGGCGACCATTCTGCCTGTCCTGGGATGATTCCTGAGGCATATCCCGGTCATCCTAGCGCGTCCCCGTCGCTCGAGTCGTCTAGTTACGAACAAACCTCTCGAACCTGCACTGATTTGCTCACGGGCGGTGGCATGAATATCCGAAGACTTGTCCGCTTCGTCACGGTTGGGTTTTCCGCTCCCCTGAGCGTTCGCCGGGCTGCTCAAAGTAAAGCATCACATCGGCCAAATACCTGGTTGGCTGTGGGCGTGCTCATGCCCCAGAGGATACTATCGGGGCTCAGGAGAGCCGGCCGACTTTGTTAAGTCGTTGTCTCTGTCATTTTTCTCTCTTTTTCCTTCCTTCTTTTTCATCCTTCTCTCGTTCACTCGCTGCTTTGCCCACGGCGTCTTCCTCGTCTTGTCTTGTCACGTTACTGTCCACAAGAGCTGCTTGAGTTCCAACGGTTCTGTGGGCCGCCCGTCCATCACGACTTGACGTGTCTACCTGCGTACCTTTTACCTTGGGTATAGTAGATACACCTTTCGGTTTCTTTTATCTGGGAAACCATCCTTTTCGTTATTCAATTACTGACTATCGGAAGTCTTCTTCACACTTCGTCCCCTCAACATCACCATCTCACCATCACGAACAACCCGCTACCTCGACAACCACTCCTCATTCACTCCTCATCTACTTTTCTCTCCCACATACCCATTGTCACCCTCCTCATCCCTCTTCTCTCTACCACCGCCGCTCTCACGCAACCCAACATGACTGGCCAGAAGGTCCCGGACAAGTCCACGTCCAAGGCAAACAACGGGAAACGACCCCGTTGTGACGATGACGATGAACAAGGTGCGGCCTGCAGCAGCAGCCGCTCACCCGAACCAAGCACCAAACGCCGACGTACCAGCCACGACAACAACCATGACGGAGACTCCCTAATGGAGGACGCTCTCCTAGATGACCAGAACCAAGACGAGTCATCTCCGTCGTCAGATTCGTCCGGGTTCTCCACCGAAGAGAGCCTCTCAGATATAGAAGTTGACGTCGACGACCTCGAAAGCATCCACGAATTTGACATGGAGGATCTCGGCGAGTTCGAGGCCTTTGGGGACCATTATGACCCCATCACCGGCGAGTACGACTATAGCGAGGCTGGGGACGAGGATGAAGACGAAGAAGAAGAGGTTACTGAACCACCCTCCTCGCCAATGAGCGACTTCGGCCAGGTCTGGGGACGGCATGATACGCCCCAACGGGGTTCTCAGTCCTGCACGAACTGCCATGGAGGCAAAGAGCTCCTCCGACTGGTCATGGCAGATGGGGTTGAGTTCGACTCGGATGACGAGTTCTAACCCAACCGGACCTCGTTTGGAGGACCAAAATAACGACAGCATGTCTCGAGACATGTCTGAATTTACGAAAACGCTTTGATTATTGACGACGACGGATTGATTATAATAGGGAGGGAAATCGCTGGAACGAATGGAACTCTGGCAGGATTATAGACTAACGGCGCGCTCGAGACGGCGTCCTTGATTTTGGAAACTTTCACCAGTGAGACACCAGTGAGACACCAGTATACACCAGGATACACCAGGATACACCAGGATACACATCTTGCTGGGATTGATTTGCTCCGGTTTGCATTTATTTTGGATGGATTATTATCGTTACAGAAACGACCATGATTAATACAGCATTACGCATTATCTCATCTCTCTGTCGACTCTCAATGTCCTCGATTCCGTTCGTCCCTTCATTACACATAACAGATGATCTCGTGCCCATTTCCATCACTACATTAAAAGAGTTTTCCGAGTCTGTATCGGTAGGCGTTCGACGAAGTGCCCTTAATCCCCCACACCACGTAAAGGTTCAGACTCTCGTAGGGGTACCCTCCACCCGGGTTTCCAAAAGCCTTCCCGTCCGCGATCGTCGTCTAGCGTCGACCAGCGGGAAAACGGGACGTGGCTCTTCCCCCGGGCTTCCTCGGGCGTCTTTTGTGCCCAACAGTCGGCGTTAAGATGGGCAGGGTGTGCTGGGACGTCGCACTAGGTGCCGCGAGGCATCTCGACACTCAGAACAGGCGAGCTTTTCGGGCTTCCCCTTGTGTCGTCGGCGTAGCGGTGGACGGCAACAAGGGGAAGATGTAGGAGAAAAAACCCGTGTCTGGGTGGAAAACACTCCTCGTGGCGGGCGACGTCTCCTTCGCTGGGCTCGCGAGCTCTTCCAGCGGATTCGCCTCGTCGGCGGTGCAAGACCGTCGTAGCGCAACCAAGCCGACGGATCATCAACACTTCAGGCTCAGCGATAAATCATCCAGCGGTAAAAAGATGAAGTCTCCCGCCGACATGCCAATTTCTCTCTCTCTCTCTCTCTCTCTTTGACTCAAGGTAGAGTTGAGCAGAAGAGAGAGAAAATAAAGGAAGCATGTAAGCGGGAGCTCCGAAAAAAAGAACGATTCTCAACTGCTCGCAGGCTGGTGCCCTGCCATACAAAGCAGGAAAATCTCCCTACTCCTCGATCCCTTAAAAAGTAAAAGAGGAGAGGAGAAGGTGTGAAAAGTAGGTATTGCTTCTACGCTTCAGAGGAGTCTCGAAGACTCGCCCTTCCAGCGGAGCACGTCCTCCGGGCCATGGCGGCGGGGTAAGTCGGAGGTTCCGGCGATGGGGAGGGAAAGGTTTGGCGGGGGTAGGTCGCAGAGAATATGAATTGGCTTGTGGGCGACCTTTGGCTGGTTCCCGGAGGAGAAGCGAAGGGGAACCTGCTGAGGGAAGAGAGAAGGAGAGAAAAAAAAAAAAGAACAGGGAATGCTGGGTTCATATACTGCGATTGTTTCCCGTCGGTGAGCTAGCGGCGGCGATGTGATGTGATGGAATGACACCACTTGTTGTCCTACCCTACACATTCCTCCCTCTCCGTCGGCGGACGCAACCCCTGTCGTTTCCCGGCCTCCGTGGGACTTGGCGCCCGACGTCCCGTGCCCCGCAATCCCGCTCCGAGACGCCTCCGCAAACCTGTCGCATCGCCGTCTCAAACCTCAAACACACAACCCTTTCGCTTGCCTCTTCGTTCCAACAGCCCGCGTCCCGCGTCTCGCATCTCTCGGTTCGTAAAACTCCCGCCGTAACACAACCCCCCCCCATCATGGCGACAGTCATCCAGTGGGTGCTCGACACTCGCTCCCTCTGGCCCGCGGCGCAGCAAACCCGCGACCTATCCACCGTTGTAAGTCTCGTCTCATCGCTTTGAGAGAAAAGAAAAGAAAACCCTTGACTGAGAAGAAAAACCCCTTCTCCCTCCCCTTCAGGCCTCCCGCGCGCTGAGTCTCCTGTCCGCGGATGAGCAGGCCGCCGTCCTCCGGTACTTCCACGCCCGCGACGCGAAACTCGCCCTCGGGTCCATCCTCCTCAAGCGCTACGCCATCGCCCGCTTCTGCGACGTCCCCTGGACCGAGGCCGTTCCAGTCCGCGACGAGCGCACCAAGCCCGTCTTTCGCCTGCCCGACGGTTCGCAGCCGCTGCTCTTCAACGTCTCCCACCAAGCCGGCCTCGTCGTCCTCCTGGGGGTGCACCGCCCGCCTCCCGGAGTGGCCGTGGGCGTCGACGTCGTGAGCCCCCTTGAGCGCCGCGGACGTGATCAGCAGTCCCTGGACTCGGAGGGCTGGCCTCACTTTGTAGACGTACACGCAGAAGTGCTGTCGCCCAGGGAAGCCGCCGCGCTGAAGCTGCTTGCTCCCGGGAGCTCAGTTGAAGATCGCGACCGTGCGCTGCGATACTTCTATGCGCTCTGGTGCCTGCGTGAGGCATATGTCAAGATGACCGGGGACGCACTCCTGGCGAGCTGGCTAGACGAGCTGGAGATGCGGAGGTTTGCGCCGCCCGAGGAGATGCGCGCGCCGCAGGAAGTGTGGTTTCAGGGACAGAGGGTAGAGGACGTGGACGTGAGGCTGGTGCCATTGCTGGGGGATTACATGGTATCGACGGCAGTGCGGAGAGGGAAAGCTGGAGAGAAAATTGAGATTGGGGACTTTACCCATCTCGATATCGACCAGGTCGTGGCATTTGGAGAAGCCGCGGATGCATCATAGCGACTGAAGATTGCTGATCCGTTACGACTCACGACGACATGAATGGTTCACACCAAATATAAAGCAACTCCTTGAGAGTACTCTTCCCAATATTTACGCTTTCATATTCTTTCATTTGATTTATGGATCGACATGATTTCCACATTGACTACTGAAAGAACACTTAAAAGTGCTTACCAAAGAAAGTCAAGACAGTCTTGTAACCACGCTCATACTCCTCCTTGACGCGGGCATTCTCGAGGTCGGCTCGAGCGGCCATCCAGCCGTGAACCTGGTCGGGAAAGATCTCGACGTGCTTGGGCCCAGCCAGTGCCTCCTCAAACTTCTTGACATCCTCGGGTGGCTCCTCCTCTGAGGCTAGCAGAATGGTAGGAGTGGTGACGCCAGTGGCATCGTTGGGGTCGACCATGGCGGGGTGGATTGAAGCGGCGATAGAGAAAGGGTTGGAGTCAGCCTTGGTGCTGAGAGCAACGACCTTGCCTCCCCAGCAGTACTGGTAGGAGTTAGTTGACCGTATCTATCCCCCTGAATACGGATAGGAGAGGGGGTTCTTACACCGAGGATTCCAAACTTGGAGATGGACGAGTCCTTGGCCTTAACGGCCTTGACGTAGTCGGGGACTAGGCCAGCAATCTTGGGAGGAGGGAAGTTACCGAAGAAGTTGCCGAGGTCCTTCTGCTTCTGCTCCGTGTCCGGGGGGTACCTATGGAAGGGAGAGCACGAAGCAATTAGCGCGGGTCTGGATACTGAAGCAACTGAAATTGCGCATCGCATACCACTCAATGGGACAGGGCTTGCCCTCGAACCAGTCGGGGATGTAGACCTTGTACTTCTGGTGGTCATCGCTGTAGGCCAGGATATCGGCGCCCTGGAGGGTTTGGTCGAAGTAGCCAAAGATGTCGTAGATGACGACGATGGCTTTGGTGGCATCGGCGGGGCCGGTGACGTCTAGTTGAGCAGCGATGTTAGCTTGATGAAGACCCATCTCGCATCGCATTATATCGCAATCGCAAAGAACATGGCCTCGGCGATGCAAGGGGGAGAGCCGTACAGGTCTTGTAGCCGCCAATCTCCTCGTAGGAGCCCTTGGCCTTGTATCCCTTGGCGATGACGGGAGGCACGTTACAGCAGGCCTGGCTGTGGCCGTGGGTCGCGGGCATGGTCGACATGACGGGCAACACGGGAGGAATGTGAGGAGGGGTTCGATAGCTTGTGGCGGGTAGCTTAGAGCTGGAGCTGGAGCTGTGCAGTCGTTAATGAGCTGAGATTCATCAAGCTGCTGGATGCCAAGTGTACGTGTGACGATAATCAAGATGAACGCACCTGAACTCGTTGGGATAGTTGTTTCTGGGAAGTTGAGCAAGAAGTCGGGAGTTGCTGCAGACGGCACTTGAATGGACGGATCTTTTGACTGCGGGGAGAGTGAGAGGGGCAATTGCGCATTTCCTCCCTCCACTCCTTCCTTCCCTCCCTTAACACAATCGGCCGACGGCCGGGGGATGATGTCACCATGATCAACGGCCGTCTGTCTACTTATTTCATTACTGCTGTTTGACTTGATTATGACCAAACCGTTACGATTATCTACAGTACCTAGTTAACACATACATACGAACTATTCATCTCGCCTCTCCTCAACCTCAACTTGTCGATGCCTCGGTCAATCCTTCAATGTACCGTCCCGGTTCCGGCCCGCCCCCCCAGTGGGGTTCATAGATAACTTCACTATGAGCTGACATATATCCGTGTAAGCCGAGACGAACACGCCAACACCCCGAATACAGCCGATTCGCAGTAAAGTGGTGGACAGAACTTTGTCGTTATCATTCTCGTTGCCGCATTCAAACTTGTACGAATGGTTCTATCCACATCGCAAGAGGTCATCGCCACTTGCTATCCTTCAGTCACACCACACCACAACACAACGCGAATCAAATGATGCATGGTTCCATTTAGTGCACTTCCTATCGTGCTTCTTTCGAGCTTCCAGCCACGGCCACATCTTCCATCGCGCCTCAAACTCCATAACTATATGCTAAAATGCATCAGCGCCTGTCCTTCAGCCGCGTCCTACCGTCGCCCCAAAACACCCTGCCTGTCCGTTTTGACCAGCCTCCAAACGCCCAAGAAATACATAAAAGTATGATCATGCCGTTACATCATCCCTTCCTCTCTAGTCTTGAGCCTCCTTGTCCCTTGCCCTGGCTCGGCAATCTGCTTTCTATCGTGTCGCTATCTATTCAGCCGGGTATCAATCCATCACATCACCTTACCGGAGAGTTGGGGCTGAGCCCTCCCATCCGACGGACAACCACTTGCATCTTCTCGATGAGCTCTGGAATCCGGTACGGCTTCACCAGCACATCGTCACAACCAGCTTGTTTCGCCTCCATAACCTGCTCGGGTCTTGCGTTGGCCGTCACTGCAATGATCGGGACCCGTCCCCCAGACGCACAAAACACCTCGCCATTCTGCTCCAGCTCTCGAATATGCCGGGTGCACGTCAGCCCGTCCTGAATGGGCATTTCTATGTCCATTAGCACCAGGTTGATAGCAACCGGCAGAGTGCCAGGGCTGTTCCTTGAAGCCGAGAGGCCAACGCCGACACCGATACCGCCTCGGGGAGCAGCTCCTTGACGCCTCTGCAGTTTCTCCAGCGCCTCGATTCCGTGGTTTGCAACGTCAACGGTATATCCACGATCTGTCAAACCACGCCGCGTGATTTGTTGGTTGATGAGGTTGTCCTCAACGATAAGGATGCCATTGAGGCGGATGTTACCGCCTGGGTTCTGGTGACGCTGCAGGCGGGTATCTCGAAAGGTCGATCCACGCTTCCCTTCCAACATATCTGCGGCATCGGTGCTGGCGACTAGTTTGGCCGCGGCGGCAACCGCCAAGGCCTCATTCCTCGCCGACTCGCTTGGCTGGTAGGCCTCGATGTAAAATGCAAATGTCGATCCTACACCGGGCTCACTAGCCACGCCGATGGCTCCATTCTGTAGTTCTGTCAAACGGCGAGAGATGAAGAGGCCTAATCCGGAACCTCCATATTTCACATGCGTCTTCGAGCTCGCTTGTACGAACCTGTGAAACAAGTTGCCCATCTCCAACGCGGTCAGCCCTTGCCCAGTATCCATGACCTCGAAAAGGAGATACACTGGGTTCTTTCGGCCCTGCAATGCCGGCTGCTCATACTCTTCCGACACATCGCAAAACCGAGGGATGAAATCGACCGATGTCAAGTCCTTATCCGGGGGCTTTAGAGAACCCTTGACGCATATTTTCACGTTGCGGGTTTTGCCGGATTTGGTAAACTTCAACGCGTTGGTAAGTAAGTTGATGAGCACCTGCTTCACGCGTGACGGGTCCAGGTCCAAGTAATCGTATGCGAGATCTGTGTAAGACTTGTCGATGGTGGACGTCAGCTCGATATCCACGCGACGAGCCTCTACTTCGAACATCTTCAGTGCGTCGTGAGCGATCTGGATGGGATCAACAGTACAGGGCGTAACAGCCAAGAGCTTGGAATCCAGCTTGGACATTGTGAGAATATCATCAACAATCCGCTTCTGATGCTGCGCGCAAGTCACAATGGTCTCGGCATTCTCGATGCTATCGTCCAACAGCCGCTTTTCTTCTTCTGATCTTTCAATGCGAGGGCTCTGATCTGCTGCAGTGGCCTCAGCTTGCGTGGGTGTCAGTGGAACTGGGTTCTCGATGATGTCCTGCACCCTCGTAAGGGATGCGATGATGGCGTCGGTGCAGTGTAGAATGGCACTGAGAGGATTTCGCATCTCATGCGACGTCATGTCGATGAAGTTCTCCTGTTGTCGTTTTGATTCAATCGCCTCCTCCTTACGCGATTTCTCTTGGTCGAGCTGCCACTTTTGTGACGACACATCGCTGAGGCAGCCCGTGAACGAAATAATGACACCGTCGGAACTCTTGACTGGTATGAATGTCGCCAGAACCCACCGGGAAATAGTTGAAGTGTTGCCGTCGTTGTCTTCGGTGACCAATGGGGTCTGGAGCCGGAACTCTGCTGTTTGAGGACGACCCGTTTCCCTTAGCTCCTTTAAGCTCTGATCAAGGATAGCCAAGTCCTCTTTCACCACAAATTCGGGCCAAGGCTTGACCACCACTTTGGTCAGGTCTACCTTGGTCACGTTGGTAAGCTCCCAGAACAAATTGTTCGCACTCAGAAGCCGGCCATCCATGCTCATATCGTACATGCCCACAGTCGCAAATTCTGCGAGGCGTTTGAGATTCTCCGCCTCTTGCGCTCGTCGAATGGCCTCTTCAGCCGTGTCCTTCTGCACTGTCACATCGGTCAGGCACGTCAAAATCCTGATCACACTACCAGTGGGGGAACGTTCCGCCTTAATCGAAGCAAGAATATGGCAGGCCACTCCATCGTCCACTGTTGCTAGAGTTCGGGGAGACTTTAGACCTTCAAGCCCTGATCCGCCTTCGTTTCGCAGGATTCGGTACTCGAAAGTGACGACGTCCTTTTGTTCAACGTCTTTGTACGCTTGAATCACCTTTGGCTTGTCCTCTTCCAGAACTGACTGTAGTAGTGCCCCGTGGGTGATCGTCCCTTTTGGGTAACCGGTGATGCGATGCCAAGCATCATTGGCAAACGTGACATTGCCCTCGGTATTGACGAAGCACATTCCGACTGGAATGAATTCGGCAACGGCTGTCAGAGTTTGAACCGACCTATTTGTCTGTTCCGTCTGGTACTCTAGCCTTTCTTTGAGCATGGCATTGTCATACGCGGCCTGCTCCGTGGCATTTCGTCGTCGGCGAGTTTCCTCCTCCAGGAGCACGGTCGAGGCAAGTGAGCTGGTCATCTTCTGATTGAGAAGTGAAATAAACTGCCGATAATCATTATCATATGGGCGTCGAGGGTTCAGGCCAAGGAACAAGATGCCCATCACGTTTTCTTCCTTGGTGGGACGAATCGGACATATGATGGCGGCTTGGCACGGATCGCCGAATCCACGCCATTCCAGTCCATGGAGCAGACCCTTGGGCAGTGTTCCGTCCTTTGTTTGGAGTAAGAGAGGGAGGGGTGATTTCAGCGATTCGCGAAACATAGTGGCAAGCCCATCATCAGCGTCCCGAAGATTGATGACGGGGGGCGCGATGCTGTGATTTTCAGGCACCCCTAGAGATCCTTCCAAGTAACATTTTTTCGGGCACCCGTATTTCGATGTCGAGGAATCGCTGTCGTCATCCTCGCCTACCGAGTAGACGAAGGCCAAAGGAACATCATAGGCTGGGCTCCAGCGCTCAAGCTCCTCGATTGTCCTCGTCCAGTACGACTTGACATCCCTGGCGGAGACCAGAGCCTCGCCAAGGTCTATCAGCATCTTCATTCTTCGTTCCCAAAGTCGCCGAGAAGTGGTTTCATGAAGAGAGTGCTGTACGCCTAAATACTTTTTGTCGGAAACGATCGGAACCATGGACCACTCGGCATATGTCTCCTCAGAGGTTCCATCTGCTTGTTCAACGAAGAATCTTGACTCATCCTCCAACTTGGAGCACTTTTTGAGGGGCGATGCGATTATGCCTTCTAGTTGCTCCTTCAAATGAGGCCACGCTTCGAAGGCGGAACGTCCCAGACGTTCAGGGTGTCGGGCACCGATATACTTGGAGAAGCCCTCATTGTAAATAGTGATGCAGTCAGGGCCCCAGTAGAGGGCGATGGGTCGCGAGTCGGATATTACCTGACTGAAGGTTTGTTGCAACTGGGTAGACCAGTTTGCCATAGGACCTAGGGAGGTGGCGCCCCAGTCCACGCCCTGGACCACATCGAGGAAGGGTTCGGGTTCCGAATCGAAGATGGGGACCATGAGACCTGGGTTGGTGTCGGGGCGATAGAGAATGGGTGTCTTGCTCTCGGACTTCCTCTGAGAAACCAATTTCGCAGCGTCTGGCACCGGATTCTGGGAACACGACCTCGACGTCGTGGGACTTCCTTCCTTCCACTCGATTCGTTTCTTCCTAGGGGGTTCCGAAGAGGGGGCGGTCTCGTTGCCGCTCATGACGACCCATTGTTTGCACACAATGCTCCGAGTCCAGAAGACGCCGAAGTAGGGGAGGGAGTGCTGGAGATCGGCGACGGCATGCGACTCGGTGCTGGGGTCGGAGTCGGGGTCGGGACTCGACTTTGACGGCGGGCTGATGACCCAATTCCAGAATGGGGAATGAGAGGCATCCTGGGGGATAGAGCGTATGGATTGGTCAAGTGTGATGATCGTCTTTAAGGCGGGATTTCGGTAGAGTATGTCGTTGGACGAGACATTGGGGGAGGCGTCGGAGCAGGTGTTGGCGCCCGAGGAGGCGTCAGAAACTGAGGGCAGTTGGACGACGAAGGTCGGACGGGGGTCGCAGCTGATGAGGTCTACGAGACCATGGGACTGCAATGACGAAATCATGCCCGCTGGGTGTCGGACGACTGCGATCGGCGGCGGCTAGTCGGGGATTGTGCGAAGCCGGCCAGGCAGAGGCGAAAGGAGACCCGGCGGGAGTTGAGGCACAGAGCGAGCACCCTAGGCTAGGAGCAACGCGGGAGAGGACCGGGGATTGGCGTCTTCATTCTATCTTTTGGGAGTGGTGACGAACTCGACAGCAGACTCGGGATCGAAGGCGCACACGATGGTGGGGGTGGGTGCGACGCGTGCGACGGAGGTGGTTGTAAGAGGTGGTTGTACGGGGGAGAGGGGGGGAGACGAGAGAGGAGAGAGGAGAGCGGAAAGTGGAAAGTGGGCCAGCGGGCGGGTGGTCGATGATGAGGCATCACCAAACTTGGCAGAAGGCGGCTCTACTGGCGTTGCTTGGCGGACCGACAGACGGGAGAGAGCCAGTGGGGAGGGACGACATCCACTAATACATGGACGCCTCGTCACTAGCACCGGCTCTCGCCCACCCCACGGCGCTATCACTCTCCACCACCTACCTATCCACAGCGAATAACGACGGGACCTAAGTAGGCACTGCGAAATGCGCATCCAACTATTCGTACCTATCTATCCGTGCTGCCGTCTTACCCAAATGTCTCAGTTCTCCTCAGTGGAACCTGTCACCAGGCTGGATGGTGCTCATCAAGCTGGGCTTCTTCCATTCTAGTCCCTGCTTGGGCGGGGGACAAATCCACGCGCATCCTGCGCCAGTTCCTGCGCCAGCCAGTGCAAGCGCCTCGGTGCTTGGTGGTTAAATAGGCTAGGTCCCTACTTACCTAAATAGTAAGGGATTGCCGCCGAGGGTTACCTTGTTGCTGTTGAAAGCCGTGTGATTAATGTCGAATCCAGTGCAAGCCAGTGAAAGCCACCTCGGGTAGAGTTCCGACCAGTCGTCGGTCTCTCCTCTCTCTTCCGCCACATATGGCTGCCCTTGACAGCCCAACCCAGCTACAGTTACGGACTCGTGATTGTGCCGATGTCGAAGTGCCCACTACTTTGCGGGCTCGGTGGGCATGTAGTGGGCGTAGCGCTAGGATCCGTAGTGGTAGGCGAAGCGAACTGAGGTGCCGAATTTGCCTATGAGTGGGTTGTGAGACAGAAAGACGGATCATCGTGGATCACCAGGCACCTCGTCGGTGATCTGCCTCCGGCCCGTTGCCCGTTGTCGCAACTCTATCTAGGTATGTAGGTACCGAGCGTTAGTAAGAAATTTGCCGCCGCCTGGTCAGTCCCGACTGCGGGATGCGGAAAATGGAAGACTCAACCGGGTTCAGATGCTGCACCACCATGACTCGACTGGAATGCTGCATTCCAAGGCACCGTCTCGTTGGCAGCCCCTTTAATTTTGTATCTACGAAGGTAGGATAGAGAATTATAGCGCGGTCCAAGTTTGGTGCTCTCCACCAACTCTAAAGAGTGACAGAACGAACTTGTTCCTCCAAGACATGGTAGTCCTGTATTTTAAGTAGCATCCATCGACACCCGAACTAAGTAAAGAAGCAAGTCCTGCCGTGGTGGTTGTGGAACCGAGAGAGCCTTGCCAAACTCCAAAACAATTTGTAGCCTGCATACAAATGGCTTTTGAGCATTGCTTCTTTGCCGACCGTTCATGATGTATTGCTTGGGAGAAGAAAATTCTTCCGAAACATGGCCTCGGCGTGGTGGCATGCGCCGTTCCTTTTTTGCCCTTGCACTTTTCTTGCTTCTTAGCTAGCCTGCCACTCCCTATCATCGAGACCATGTGCATTTTTGCTCGGTCCTCGTGGTGGTGGCGAGGGACGTGTCTGAAGTTGAACCCCGAGACAGAGCAAATCTTGCTGTGGTGAGACATGACTCGAGGTAGGCAGTTTCAACCAGACAGCCCATGCACCACAAGTAGACCAACGAGCGGCTATGCTTTGGAAGGCCCGCCTGTTCATTACGGTAGCGTTGCACGCAGTGACGATCAAATCGGACCATCTTCGAGGTGCATCTGCATCTGCGTCTGCGTCTGCGACTACGACCTATCACATCGACAACTTTTGCCTCAAATCACTGACCCGTTTCTGGGGCCTGCGCATCTCCCGCACCCTCGGGTGGAAATACTAGTTCGGACTAGCGCTGACGCTGGGTCCAACTTCCCGGTTTCCCGCTAGGCAAGATACAAATACTACCGTTCTAGTACTAGTAGTGCCGCTTTGTACCAACAGTAGTCCACTTCGTACGTGCCTCTTATTTAAGTCTACCTGCACCCTATCTAGACAACCTCAAGATGCTACCAACACGATGCAGATAACTAGTGTTTTTGTAACCAGAAATAACTCATCAATCCCTTCTCACCAGTTTGCATACTGCTCACTACACTTGGCCTCAAAGCAGCGCAACATGATCCGCTTTGCAACGACAGGTGCATACCAAGCAGATTAACGAGCCCTCTTCTTGAGCCCGTTGCTGAAAATCAACCCTAAAAGAAATCGAGAATTTTCCAACGCGAAAGCTAAATCTAGGAAATAGAAGATAGAACGATTATGCCTACCGTAAATTCCTGTTGCATTAGTTGTACTGTTTTCTTTTTGTAAGTATGTGTTGAAAGGGGAGGTGCCCCTGGATGTTGAATCGGGTTGGAGGTGCTTTCCATCTCGTTTTCGAAACTCTAGGAAGGAGCACCTATATGTAGTACGTATGATGGCCATCCTTAGGCAACTGCACCGTGATTTAAGCGTCAACGGAACTCAAGAGCTGTGAGACAACCACGCCCACCCCCAACAGCTCCTCCGTTTCTTCTTGGTTACATCCACACATCCATACCCGCCTTCACTTCACGACGCTGCTCTTTGATCATATCTCTTCCAGCAATACTCGCCCCATCTCAGCACTTTGCTTCTTTTCCGTTCAATCATTCTATCATCCATCCAATCGCTTTTTGCAGCTCTTCTCGCTTCCATCATTCTCAAATCACCGCCTAAACCAGGCTGTTGCTCTCAACGATGGCTTGCCGTGGCCGTTGCTTCTTCGCCAATCGGGCCATATTCCAACTTGTCAACCACGAGGCATTGTCGCCGTCCACCCAGGGCCAGACATAGTACCTCTGTCCAACTCACCGGGCCTACCACTCCATCTACCAATCCAGTCCTTCCATTCAACCCTTCTGCGGCGAGTGCGCGGTCATCTTCTTTTACAAAATGCCCTCGGCAACTTGGCTTCACCAGAACGACCTACCCGCCAGCATGAGCAACACAGACGTGATTCACAACTATGCGGTGAGAGAAATTGTAGCCTTGTTCCACGAGAGGAATTCAACCCGACCCGACGACGCAGCGGACGACACGCCGAATACAACCACCGAGGATGCTGAGGCGAATATTCTGGATCACCATGTGCCATCTCCTTCACCAAATGTCTTTGATGACATTCCCAAGACCGACGCAACATATCGGACTATATCGACCAACCTCCTTCCCCATACCCGTATTCCCGGCATGTTCCTCCTCGAGTATCGCACCTTCGGTGGTGCGCTTGCCTACCAACCATGTTCCAAGGACATCGATCTTATGGGCGTGTTCAAAGCCCTGCATCCATTGGATCGGAACGGAGATCGCCTATTCAAGGTCGCGCGAGAATGGTCGTGTATTGTCCAAGCCTTGCCTGGGCTACCAAAGGAAATCAGATGGGTTCTTGCCACCATTTACAATTTCGCAAACGAGATGCTTCGGCCCGAACACGACGAGGCTGCACTTTGGAGAAAGCGACCCTGGCTGCTCTACTGGTACAGTGTTGCCGACAAACTCTTTGACGCCTACGAGGTATTCGCAACCTCCCCAGATGCGGATTGGTTCTTGCGGCCCACTCCGGTGATCCTGAAGCAGGAAATGAGAAAAGAGACCGTTGGTGTCCTCAAGCGGTGTCGTGTTCCGTCATCCCGCCCATCCACTTCTCACAGTGACTCCAGCATCTCCACTGTCATTCGCAATTCCCCTTCGCCAGGCGCATCTCGGCTGCCACTAGCAGATGAAGACGGAGATTCTTCTTTCAGCACATCGGCTCTCTGTGCTTGGTTGTTTGGCCATACTGACTGGAGGGATACCGTTGAGCTTAACACTGAGCCGTTCGAACCGGCGCCTGGAGGACGAGTGCCTACCAAGCGAAGAAGATTTAGCTCTCAGCTAATCCAGGCTGTATTATCGCATGCCGCAAGGTTGAATCCGGAGGCCACTGAGTTTTTCTCACAAAGATCACATATCAATAAATACTCCAGCACCTGTGCGAGTATGTGCAACGCCACGGAGGATTTGTTCGAGGCCTGCAGTGATATTACCATGTCGGATTCCCCACGATCAAATTCTCCACTCTCTTCTATCGACAGAGATCCGTGGGGGGACTTCTAGAATTAAAGCGCTGAGTTGTATTGGCTACTGGGACTGGTTGAGGTAGGGATGAGCGTGGAGCGCGGGCATGGACAATCACAGATCGGTCGGTGGATATTCGACATCAGTAACTAGTTAGTATATACATGGGTATCAGCGCGCGGAAGAAGCGATGGAAATATTCACTTTGTTTCTGGAAGGCTTAAGTTGAGCCCTATCAGTGTGTTCATTCTGTTGCTATCCCTTACTCGCTGTAAGGATCTTCAACCTGCTTGTACTGAATTGTCTTCGCCCCGTCTATCATATCGTTGAGTACACAAAACGCCATGGGCTAATAGCAGGGTATTCGTGTGAGAATCCAGCGTTTAGGTGCTTCAAAAGAAAATCCAAGAAAGAGCTCTCTCCCGTCGACGCATGATGATCTATTGCGCAGAAAGCAAACTCATGTAGATACCCCAGACCACGCCGGCTAGGGAACCGACGAGGTTGCGGCCCTGCACTGTCTTCACGGCGGAAAAGTTGATTGCGGCAACGGCGGGCCAGAGTTTCCAGCCGGCAATGAGGATAGGCCAAAACTCGTCAAGAGAAGCAGCCCAGACAGTGTCAAAGTCCACGCGGGTGAGGTCCACGGTGCCCGAGCTGGTCCAGAAGGTGATGGCCTTGAAGAGGTTGGTGATGCGGGGCGCCGGGTGCAGTGCGGCGCGCAGCGAGTGTGTGAAGGTGCTGAATAAGAGGGTGTTGAGGGCAGCGCCGACGGTCTGGTCGAGAACCAGCTTGATGGCGGTGTTGCGGATGGACAGCTTGGGAGGCGGCGGAGGTGTGTCGGACTTCTTTGGGTGAGGAGGCTCAGGGTGGGCGGGGAACGTAGATTCCAGGAAGTCTTGCCTAGGGACGTGTGAGTTGAGGCCGGGTGAGTCGGGATGATGTAAGACAGAGGGAAAAGAGAAGAAGGTGAGATGAGGGGTTCGAGTCGTGATTGAAGAGGCTCACTGACCAGATGAAGTTGGGCGGAGTGCTGATCAGGTTGAATAGCAGGAACTGGAACACCGGCACCCAATCTATCGACACTTCGGACTATCATTAATCAAAAGTCAGTTGCCTTGTTCTCTCCAGAAATGCAGCAGCTACAATGAAGTAGAGAGGCGACGGTGATCATTGGTGATCGCTTTTCATACCCCAGTTCTGTATGACGAGATGACCTGCGCCAGCACGTTGGCGAGCCCACCCAGCGTGGCGGACTGAATCATGGCCGTGACCATGGGAGAATAGGAAAGCGACATGCTGGCGAGATTATGTTGTCTGGCTCAATGTAGATAAATGTAGCAGGAAGACGACGGGTGAGAATGGAGCAATTGTCAAGGATATCGGCTGTAATCGAGGTTCTGCGCACGGCCGGGGAATGGGGGGAGAGGTCAGCTTTAGGTGGGCGCTAATTAGGTGGACGGGGATGGGACAGATCGCGCTTTGGTAATGCTGCGAACCACCGCCTTCTATATTGGGTAAGGCGGCGGGCAGCATCGATGACCTAGGTATAGCTTGCTATAACTCTCTTAAAAGACGTCGGGGTTAAACTTGTAGATAAACTGGTTAGAGGGTCGTCCTTGATAAACGCGTCATTGCCCTACCAGGGAACTCCAGATTGGTGTTTGAACTGGACCGGTGATTTCCTTCTGGAATTACGATCTCGTCGTGGCGTGTCCGGCTCAGCTGCTGGGCATGTCACCCTTCCAACTATCAGCAGCATCGTCTTTTGCGCCAGTCCCTAAACCCTTCTGGCCAATATGGGCAAGTCTCGCAAGCTTGCGCAGTCTTGCCCTGTGGAAAGGTTGCACAATCCCATGACTTATAGCATAGGTTTGAGCGAAGTTCAACGTTAAGAACCATTTCTGAGCATCGTGAGGGCGCACTAAGGACCTGCTCTAGCCCATACCATATGGGGTGCGAATGTCGTTGAGTTCAATAAGCCTGCCTCCGTGCCAATTGTCGCATTTGTATGGACCACAGTAAAACCTATTGCGTAAAAGAAATCCAGCTGAAGCTAGCCAATATATCGTTGTGTCGTACGCGCCGCGCAGGAGTCTGTCTCCAAAGGTCGGTGAAGCATCTGGCAATCTTATCTGGTTGAATTTTTCTTCTTAAATACTTGTACCTCTATAATAATAGTTCAGCATTGTTCGCAATGCGTATGCGTGTTTCTGCCTGTCCTCAAAAGTTGTTGGCGACTGAGAGCGTTTATGATAATCGCCATGCTGGGATTAACAGCACCCCCGACATTAGTCTCTACCCGGAGGGTCACGAATACCTCCTTGTTGTGTGCTAAGCTTCGACGGTCAAAGGCCTCTTCGGCATTCAAGTAGACGTCGCCAAATGTAGAAACTTCATTCTCCAGAAGATTGTAGGCCTCAGTCTAGCTTAGAATCATCTCCCACCTAACTGTGTCATTACTCCGTGTACAAGCTAACCGCACGTGAGTAACGAGGACTCGAACAAGATCAAGCCAATCGAGTTAATTGCATGTGTTTAGCTGCTTCTATAATACGCACTCCTAAGTTCTGGATATGCTCTCTGCCAAAACAGATGCGTCTGTTTCTACAGAGTCTGCCACAATGATCGCTCCTGTGAATATGGAAAAGTGAGACGCTTCCATAAAAGGGCGACCACAATACTGCAAATTAGGGCTACAAGACTCACTGTGTACCATCTCTGATACTCGAGGAATCTAAGCCTGCGACTCTCTTAGTCCAGGATTACCGGGTAAAGCGGCTAAGTACAGGGGTAACAGGCCGGCCGGGCGGAGTGGACGTGCCATCATCATTACAGGGTCCCTAGATCGATCTTCTCCCGGATGTCACATCCGTCGCGGCCCGGATCCGGGCCCGACATGAGAAGCCGTTGACTAACAGTGATATGAACAGGCATCTATGTATTGCCCTCTGATTGGTTCACTCTGCTCAAACACGGAAATCACGGCAATCAGATTCATATCAACATGCATCGTTTCGGAGATAGACCGTATACCGAGGCTTCCTAGTCAGAGTCCCTAGGAGAGCAATGGGAACAGGTCTCGAGAATTAGGTCAAACTCGGTGCCCTATGACCATCAAAATCTGTTCTAAAACATATTGCGATCAAGAACTCATGCCCTCAGAGCTTGCCGCTATTCCTAATGCCACAAGGCAAATGATCATCATCGCCTTGACGATGTGTATTGAAGTGAAGGCTACGTGTTGTGTTGCATCCTGAATAGGCCCGAAAGATCTCTTACAAAGGACTTCTCCGCACATACTCCAGCATCCACTGTGAACTATAATACGTGACCGGGGTAACATGGTAAAGCCCATGGGGAAACTTTTGCGTAGTGGGCCTTCGGTATAGTATAAAGGCGAACAATCCCATTGTACTTCTGATAACGGCATCGACAATTAGACACCACCAATTCTATACAGAGATGTCGAAAATGGAGAAACCAGAGGAGAAGTACGTTGAGAGTGGAGTAAGTGACCGACAACACCAGGCGGATGATGAATCATCCCCAGGGAGTATGAATGCCTTCGGAAATATACTAAAGCATTCAAAGCACAATAACAATGTCCTCTCCGCGGAACACAGAGAGTTTCTTTTCAGCCGTCACGGCACAGTGGACTTAGATCCTATGCCGAGCATGGATGAGGCTGATCCCCTCAATTGGCCAAAACACAAGGTGACTTGGATCAGCGGGTATTGGGAGAGCTGGTGCTAACTTTACTTGCAGAAAATCGGCAACTTGACCCTCGTCGCCTTTCACGCAATGATGGCTACGTTTACTGCAGCAGCAATCCAATCGGCCTACGTCGACATTGCTGAGGACTTGAACGTCAGTGTCTAGAGAGCGACCTATCTGACCTCTCTTGTCATTGCTATCATCGGAGGAGCGCCTCTTCTCTGGCGACCCCTTTCGCACGTTTACGGTCGACGCCCAATTTTCTTACTTTCCTTGGCGTGTAGTGGTATTTGTAACGTAGGCTGCGCCCTCTGTCATTCATACGCCACGATGGGCTTGTGCCGCGCCCTCACTGCCTTCTTCATCAGCCCAGCCGCCTCCATCGGAAGCGCTGTTGTGTCGGAAACGTTCTTCAGCAACGAGCGAGGACGATATATGGGAATATGGACAGCCATGGTAACTTTGGGAGTCCCGGTTGCGCCGTTCATCTTCGGCTTTGTGGCCATGAGGGTCGGATACCGATGGATATACTGGACTCTGGCTATTGTGAGTGGAAGCAATCCTTCATGGAGCTAGAGTACTAACTTTTGGGCTTAGACGAATGCTGTTCAGTTGGTAGTCTACTTCTTCGTAGGACCAGAGACGCGTTACGTGCCTGGGCATCTGCAGAAGAACAAGGACACATCCCTCCGTCAACACTATCTTGGCTTCAGCCGGATTGACCCTACCCCCTTAAGCTTGAGGACTTTCGTCCAACCTCTCTTCTTTGCTACCCGCCTCTGCGTGGTCATTCCGGCCATGGCTCATGCCATGATATTCCTGTGGGGCAGTGTAGTCATTACAATCGAGATTCCTCAGTTGTATCCCGACAAGTTCGGTTTCAATACTCAACAGGTCGGGCTTCAGAACATTGGTCCTATCGTCGGCACCATTCTAGGCGAGCAGATGGGTGGATTCCTTTCGGACAGGTGGATGCTACTGCGACATCGCCACGGAGACTCTCCCCGACCAGAGTTTCGCTTGTGGGTCAGCTACCTGGGTCATCTCTTGACTATTTGCGGCGTGGTGGTCTTCCTGGTTCAGACGGAGCGAGCGTCCGATACGTGGAACCCGACGCCTATTGTCGGAGCTGCAATCGCCGGAGCGGGCAACCAGATTGTGACAACGGTCATGATAACGTACGCGGTTGATTGCTTTCGTCCAGATGCTGCAGGAATTGGCGTCTTCATCACGCTTGTCCGCCAAACCTGGGGCTTCATAGGGCCATTCTGGTAAGTATGGAGAACGTGGATGATGACATGTTACTTGCTGATCGTCAATCAGGTTTCCACAGCTACTGGAGAATGTCGGACTTACACCGAGTGCAGGAGTTGCAACAGGCATGATTGTAGGTGTTACCATAGTACCGACGGTGCTACTTCAATGGAAGGGATACGGGTGGCGAAAGCAGTCCAAGTCCCGCGGTGATGAATGATGACAGCACCGCCGGGCGCACATTGAACCATTGCTGGGACATGAGATAGTACGCTACAGCTACGGGAGAAGTTTGGTGGGAAATCACTTAGGCGGATAAGGCTAGCAATAGCTTTTAAAGAATAGTTCAGGCGCGATTCCTAGTGATGCATATTCATATCTCAACTACCGAGCCCTTTGCCTTTTGCCATTTCCCACATCAACAATTAATTGCCTCGCATCAGCCCTTGGCCAACTGGCGAGGCCAACATCCTATCTGTACTGGTGTAATGGAAGTGGGATCTGGGGCGGGTAGCTTCAGTCCCATTGGCTTGTCATAGAAGTGATATAGGAGTATCATTCCCCATACTGGCGTGGGTCGCCAAAAGGTCGGGGGGTCTGGAGGCGTATAGGCTCGAGTAAGAATGTTAACAATCACAGTCTGTCTGCCGACCTCTTAAATTCACATCTTATCGTCCAGCTGCATGCTATCTCCAGAGAGAACATGGACCTTGAGCGTATCTCCAACAGTGAGTGCAGTTGATCTTATCAAACAGCTTTTTGATGGTCGTGAACATGGCTGCTGATGCCAGGGATGAGTTCAGTGATGAGTCTGGATCAAATAGAGATACGGCAGCCATGATGAAGTCGGCGAGAAACGATGGCTAGGTGGTGGAAGGCAGACAAAGTTGTGGTGGAAGAGGAAAAGTGGTTGTAGGAGAAGTCGTACCGCTGCCGAAGCCAATGCATTCCCTAGTGTTGAATATCTCGGGTATAAGGCACAAGTAGATGTCTCTAGCATCAATGGCTCCATCGTCAAGGAGCAGGCGGCAGCCAAATATGGCCAAATGGATCTTTTGGATAGCAATGATGGCTGTTCGGCTAGGCTGAAAGCCGCCAAGGCCATACAGGCCGGCCTGCCGAAGCTGACGCTTGTATTGCGCTGTCTTTAAGAGAGAGAGAGAGAGAGAGAAGGAGCATCATGTGCCACCTTCTGCGTGTTTTTTGTATGCATATATATGTGTGTGCGTGATGTGTGTATGTGTGTAGGTAAGGGGAGGAGAAAAGAGGCATCATGCGCCATCCTTTCGAAGACTGCATGCGTGCGTGAGTGAGCGAGGAGTGAGAAAGGGAGAAGGGGCATCATACATCATCCCCATCCATCTATCGCCAATAGGCGCGGGCAGGAGTAAACGTATCAGAGGGGTTGGGAGAGAGAGGGGGGGAGAGAGGCGAAGTGTTGGTGCGAGGGGGAGTATAAGCCAGCTGTGGAAGGGAAATCCGAGAGGAAGATGGCATGGTAGTGTCACTTCCAAAGGACCCTGAACGGTCACTCCCAGAGGAGCCAGGTACAGATCCGGTTGCCTCTCTCCCCGGTTCGAAATGGGCTTGTTGAACAAGAGCCCTGGGAAACTTCCCGTTTACGCCGTGATAAAACGGCTCCCTCGGCTGCCCAAGACGCTCCGGGCCCGGATCCGCCTTGACGATCTCAGGCCAACTGTCGGTATACGGAGCAGTTTGCGGTCCAGACTTGAACTGCATCGAATACTGACCCACTGGAGCAGACTCCACGCGACTTCCCATGCAGCCCATTGTGAATGCGTGTGGGTTGAGTGGGTGAATGGTAGTAATCGAACTGGTTTTGTTCGTATCGTACGGGTAGCTTCTGGTGCAGATAGCAGTAGTAAAGTGAGTTTGCGAGTGAGAGTTGTCCGTACAGAATAATCAAGAGTGAAGTCTGGTCTGATTAAATGTCCATCAGGCAGGAAATAGGGCTTCTACTTATAGACGCAGGGATGGGTCCATAGCCAGTCCTATCTCCGAAGGAAGAGATAGTTCATGGCTAAGATAGGATTCTTGATATTATCCCATACAGAACCATGGATTGATGAAGCAGAAAGTTAGATAGGCGGAGTTGGGATTTACAGCGGAGAGAGTTAGCAATATCGCGGCGAAGGTGAACCCGTGGGGATGCCCTCAGGGTACCTGGACAGAGCGCACAACACTGCGGCTGTGAGCGTTTGTCCTGACCCACCGATTGACCGTTAACTTTCCCAACGGTTCTACCAGCTTCCAGACCTTGATGGCTTACATTGTAAAAGTTGCTCACATCCCCCGTGTTAGATCATGGTTTGATGTGAAGGGCGCACTCTCAGCAAAGTCTCCTCGCGGCACCTTGACGTATGCCTTCCTCGCCGTGCTTTCCATGTCCTCGACCGTTATACGTCCCGCCGAACACGTTACCAACCTCGTAGCCACGACGCATCGTCCCCAGCGAGCTGCTCTTCCACAACGGCACAGTCGCTGTTTGCCCAGAGCTCACCAGCGTCATGAAGAGGAAGAAGATGACCGCGCCAAGCATCGCCCCGTGCAGCGCAATCCACGGCCACTGAATGTCGTAGACCACCGTCACGAAGCCCACGCTGCCGAACTGCGTCAGGGTCCCGTCTTGGAAGCGGTCCTTGTCCTGTCCTAAGTTGGACTCAAGCCCTGGCGCGTAGTTTCTTCGCATCTCGTTCGTCATACTCGTGGCAAGCGCCAGGAACGTGCTCGACATGTTGGTCCTCGTCCATGCCCAGACGCCGTTGAGACCTGGTGGCGTGGCTTCCATGGAGACACGGTCGCTTTCAGGCCCGATAGAGACGCCGTTGAAACCTACGGCGCTCTTCCCAAGTTTCTTCTCTATTTGTGTCCTTTGTCTAAGACTGCCAGTGAGGTTTGCCATGAAAAGACCTTGGAAATGCGCGCTGAGTGCCTTGATTGAATTCTGATCCACTCTATAGAGCGACTCGGTATCGTTATCTGGGAGGGCGAGGACAAGATCTGAGTATTCGACTACAGAGAACCTGCTGTCAAATTCCAAGCTCTCGCGTTCGTCCTCGGGCGGAATGTTTTCTTTGAGGTTCTTCTCGCGTTCAGGGCCACGTTCCCAGGAGCCGGGGGTTCGAACAAACTCAGTTGCCTCTGTAATGTTCTCACTAAGCTGGTTTCCCGCGACAGTAGAATCCGTTGTTTTGACGCAATAGTAGACTGCACACTCCATGGCTTGCATGGGGATGTCGGGCCATTTGGCTACATCGCCCAAGTCCTCTCCCAGAGGCGACGAGGATCTATTGAGCCACTCCACATCTGGAGAAATGACGCTCATGGACCAGATCAAAGTATCAATGTCCTTCATGGAGTTTGTCTTGTTCGGATTACCAGTGCCGAACGATGTGATCGCACGCTGCCTATCAGAGTACGGACCCAGAGGTTGCGAATCATCACAACGAGCAAACAAGCCGTTGTATGGCGGGCATCCGTCAATGTTGGCGATGAAGTGTCCATTGGGCAGAGTATAGGCAGTGCTTGGAATGCCGTTGCCCGGGAGACTATAACCGCTGAGGGCCACGATAACTTGTCCAAAACCCTCGACACGTTTTAGATCCGAAGTGAAGTTGCTGCACCTATGGCAGACCCCGAGCGTGTTGAACTGGTTCCATGTGCAGTTCCCCGTCGGGCATTGCACTAGCGGTTCTTGTGCGACTTCCCAAGGCGCTCGAGATAGCCCGGTGAGAATCGCGGATTGCATGGACAGCGGCGTTTCGGTGCTTACTGAATAGTTGAGGGCTGTTGAGTTCACGACGTCGTCGTCCTGCAACACACTCGTCTTGCCCATGGCGTACCACGGTGCCCGAGAGATGAGCGCTACAGTGCTGGGATCATCGTAGTTGCCGTGATCGAAGGCGACGCTCTGTCGGAACTGGACGAGCTGCTGCGCAAGAGGGTCGAGGCCAACGGCAAGCAAGGTCAAGACAGCCCCGAACTGCAGACACGGCCTTTATTCTCATTCAACACATAAGCTTCTAGACTCGACTCACTCGCCCTCACTCGCCGGGAGACTTATGCGCCCTTTGTCCGGATGAGAATCCTCAAGCTCCCCAGCGGGCCTCGAGTCGCGGCGTCGATGCGCTCAAAGTCCATGAGCGGCCGCGCTTCTCGCGCAAACAAGATCCACTTCCATTGTGCCATGCACTCGGCGAGGACGTACGCGAGGCTGGCCTTCATAGCCAGGGACAGGATGGAGACGATGGTGTTGAGGGTCACGCTGTTCCAGGCGAAGACCTCCTTGCCGTTGAAGATGCGAAGCAGCATGACCATGGCGACGAAGGATGCGACCGAGCCCAGGAGCACCCAGTACTCCAGCGCCCAAGCCGTCAATTTCATCCTGCGCGCTGAGTTGAACATTGTCAACGAAGTACATGGACACGCGACGGCGGCGAGAAGTGGAAGCTAAAGGCTCGAAGAACGCCTCAAGATTGGGGACAGCATCGAGGGAACTGGAGCGGCACGCGCTGAAATATGAAACTTGAAGGAAGCCTAGTGATTTATTCTTGTCGATTGCTGACGCACAGCCCCAAAGATTCACGTCCTAACTTGGAGAGTTGTTGTATAAACAATCGCTAGTGGGAATTAGGAATGCAATGCGACATCCTGGCCCCTGCGGTGGCGATGCCGGTAAAACAGTCTACAAAGTAAGCAAGAGAAGGAAGACGATCATGGTCACAGGGTCAAAGAGTTACAGGCGCGTATCTACACCAAAATGAGACAGGTGCAACAAGCAGTCATATTCCAGCTACTACTAATAAGGAAATATACGTGGTGGCACTCATACCGTCAATACTACGCTACTTACCCGCTCGCGTTACTTAAGGATTCAATAGTCGTACAGCATTGGGGTTTAGTTAAGTACCTCGTCTAAGTATTTAGTCAAGTGCATACTTAGGTGAGTACCTAATTGCTTAAGAATTCAGGCACTTATTCAAGTGTTATTACTAAAGATTTATGTTAGGTACTAAGTGCTTATAGCAGCGAATGTAGGGCTCTGCTTCTAGTGGAAACAAAGACGATACGGAGACAGACTCATATCCCAGCGATAGTTAGGTGCCTATCTGTCATCAGATGATGCAGAAAGGAAGGTAGCTAACTGTTGTCTAGATTTCTTGATCCCATCCATGCGTTCGTGCCACCTCAGGAGCCCCAGTACATGGCAAAGTGCATATTTTCTTTCTTCAGGTGATTGAAGATCCATCCACTTTGTGCTCTGCATGTAAGAAAACGTGTCTTTCTCCGGATTTTCGATAAGCCTGGTTTGGGTGTCCTTATCGGCAGCATCGAGATAGTCGCTGTAGTCGCGACCGAATGTGAAGTACATGATTCGTATGAAGGTGTTGGTTGCTGCGATGAGGAAGATGCTAATGAGGCAATCAGTTGTGCATATTCGGATAGAGTTATCAAGGAGGGCTGTGTCCCCTTGCCCATCCTGCAGCCTGTCTTGGTTTGCTTTCCATGTGATAACTACCTCGCCGAGATATTAAGCCAGGTGCTCGTTTGAGACCACTGGGACGTAATAACCAGTTTTTTCGTTGAATAGGTGCGAAACTGCCTGCTTTGCTTCGATCAGAGCCAAATGTGGGTGATGCATATTATCCACCCCTCAGAAGTTCGATGCATCCGACTTATCCTTCCGTCATCCTCAGCAGTCAGAGTGACCTGGGAGATCAGGGCTTTCGACGTGCTGCACTGTACTCGTGGCCGTATTTCGATCTTGGCCGCGACGCCATCAGCTTGCTGTAAGAGGCAAAGGTACAGCGCATGGTAGAGGAAATGAGTGACGAGATTGACAGTGAGCTCCTGGGGCTTGCTCCGCCGCTCATCATGATCATCCTCACCGACAATGCGATGGTCGGTGTCAAACTCTGACGCAGATGACTGGGTTGGCGGTGGAGGACGGGGCTCAGAACGTGACAAGCATGCGAGCGCATCCCAAACCAAGCCTCCTTCAGAACGAATGTCTTGGTGTTCAAACCGAGCGGATTGGCCCGATTAGAATCTCGGTTTGATGATGGTTGAGCTTCTGAGAACATGTCCCACCTTTGTTGCAAACTGGGCATTGTTGAGCGTGATCGTCTTCGAAGATTGACAAAAGAGGTTCGCCTGGGCGAACGAGTAGTCGATACGCAATCAGGTGATGGGAGTTCCATCTGCTTGCCGAGCGCTGAAGTTGGTGGCCAAGTTGTAACACAACTTGCAATCCTTCCTCCTCGGAAAATGTCTTTCATTGGTCGGGAGTTCTCGGGGAGTAAGTCGTATCATCCATGGCGGAACAGTTCTGGCCACGGTTTCCGTGGTGAGGAGCTGGGGGTGGTGGCAGGCAGAACCCACAGGTAGGTTCGTTCGCATTCACTGACATGTTGATTCACTGATATCTTTAATGACTTAGCCCTAAGGCCTGACTTAGGCCTGACTTAGGCCTGACTTAGGCCTGAGGCCTCATTTAGGCTCTATCCTAAGTATAGATACTTAGGCTTAAGAGTTCCATTACTCTCAGCTGAGACCTTGCGGATCGTCGGAGTCGTCAACCTTGATAGTGGAAGCATGCGTTGTCGCCTCTATACCCGCGCAACTTGCGATGCACTAGGGGTGCTTTCCGTTTGCAATGCTAATTGAATAGTACATTGATTAGTACATGTCAGGCAGACAGTCCAGGTAATCAACTTACTGGTCAGCATCGTTGTCACGCTCCTGTTTCTCCATCATCGCTGTCTGCTCACTGGGAGACGCAGCCTGCCACTCCGCCGTCTTTCGAAGTGCGTTCTTGTCCCTGCGCTTTTTCTGCTTCGGTGCATTAACATGCTTGCCCTTACATAGTACTTTATAAAAAATAAAGACGTTAATTTGTTAGTAAAAATCGTATTTCAGCGCAAAGGCACCACTCACCTAGGAAACCACTGTCCCGCTAAGATAACGTAGCCAGAAGGACGGCGACAGCAATTGTGTAAGCCGTAGGAACAGCGTTCTGCCAATGGTTTTAGATAGATCACACAGGAAAGAATTGACAAAAGATAGTCATAAAAAGTTATGATTAGGTGCAACGATACGTAGCCTTAATTGAAAGACATAACACAAGAAAATAACAATCCAACAATGAGTTATAAGATTGATAAAGGGGGAAAAGATGCTGAACACCGAGTGTCATCGATGCGTTACAGCTATCTATTGTGTGATCTGTATAATTACATATACATCATATGCACATATTGCTTTATATCTCCAATAGCGGGGCTATGGCTGCACCAGGCAGCCAACCAACATACACACCAACATACACCAACCAGTTCGCCTGCTCCACATTCGCCCAGGATGTTGATGCTGTCAGAGATGGCGGCTACCACATTGCGAAACACGTCTATAAAGCGGTCTCTTTCCAATGAAGAGAAATGGCATGAACCGCAGAATTCATCAGAACCACACGCCGAGTCAAAACGAAAGACTGGTGACGATCATCCACAGCCAGTTGCGCAGCAATGCGGCCCCGGGCCCAGCGGTTTTCCGCAGCCATCACACTTGGCATCTCCCACTACCGTTCAGTCGCCTATGACAATGTCAATCAACGGCATTCTTCAGAAATATAATCGTACTCGTTTATATGTCCAACCGCTGCACTGGACTTCAGAGCAGCTACGGCTTCTAGAACTCACGTTTGAGTGGACTGCCAAACAGAAGATGCTAGGCCACTTGTGGTCATCCAACCTGAACGATGAGCAAGCCCGCTCAGCGGCCGAGAAAGCCGAGCGGGCAGCACGGTTACTACGGCGTTCGTGGTCTCACAAATGTAAGACCGCGGCCGTTCAGATACTGCTCGATGCCTACAGCCTCGTCGACTGCCGGTAAGTACCCAAGTGCTCTACATAGGGACCCAGGCTGATGACATGCTTCTTTCAGGTTTAATCTATTATACTTCTTCTTCAATGGTCGTGCTGTCGCCAATATCGAGACCCATGGGATCTTCTCATGCTCCACCTCGGCAGATTCTGTTGCTGTTGCACCAATTGTTGCTTATCTTGACCTTGAAGTCATCGCCACAAAACGGGACGAATCAGTTAAGATGGCACGGCGCAACCGATCAAACCCGCCAATCAATCGTCTTCGACAGAAGCGTCAACGCCTTATTCGGCCACCAAATGATCTCGAGGACCCGTACATTACGGCGGTCTTGATCGCCTTGGCCCAACGACAACGGCTACGGACACAAGGTGCCAGCTTAGCATCGTCGAATTCGCAAACTACCAAAGGAGTTTTGAATACACCTCCAAAGCCGCCTCAGTCTCAGCCGCTAGCCGAGATTCTTCAATCCAGCTCAGAGACCGATATCATGTCCGAAGACGCTACGACATCTTTTCAGGTACCGTTACTCATATCCTTTTTGATTGAGTCCTCTGCTAACGGGGTACTGGAAGGTTCATGTTCTGGCTCTCCCAGCAAAAAGATCGCACAATATCTTCTTCTACACAGCTCGAATTCCCATCGAGTTTCTTGATAGACTTGGGAGTCCATCTCAGTCTTTCCTAACTAGTCCTATCCACATCTCGTATTTTGAGATACCCCTCATGCATGGACAAAACGTTCGACGCAACAAAGTATGTGGTCGATTTGATGCATAGCACTGAGCTAGCTGTACATCCTCAGCAAGTCTGTGGCTTAGTTTCACCAGATGACAATAACGGTGAGGTCGATGCTGGGAATCAAGTTCAGAAACAAGCTATGCCTAAGCGATGATTGACGGCAAGGGCTGCGCTTGCATAGAGCACGTAGAGGGACCTAAGTATACTTGGTTCTTGGGAGAGCTGCGAGGTTCCCCAGTCAGCCAATTACCTAGCTAACGGGCTTGGCGATTTGCGATATGGGAGCTTGGCGTTGGCGGTATACACTTTTACTGTATCATAGAGAGATGCTATACATATGGAATAGAAAAAAGACTCCAGAGTTGCCTAATACCACAAACAAGACACAACAGGTCCATCCTACTCGGACTGCAAGGCATTCATGATCAAGATGCGGATTTGCATTTATCTACGTCCAGTTTCCCAACACTCGTTTGTTGATCGGTTTGCGGGTGCCCGTAGCACGCTTGAGTAGACTAAGGTTGATAAATACTGCCTGCTCTTCATTAAGAGGCGTCCTCCGCTGCTCCGTTCTACTCTCTAGATATCTGTCCAGGCTTTGGACAAGGACAGCGGCAAGGTAGAGGTTGAAGAGTGCCCTGGGCCCCTGGCTAATGACTACATCTGGTAATCCCAGTCAGGGCGTTAGGTTCCCAACGCACTCGTTCCAGAAGGGCACGTTGAGACATGCTGTCACGGTGTTGGCTGTTGTCAACTGATGTTGGATCGTATTTATGTCCCTTCATTCTAAGTTGCCTATTCAAGATGGCTTCTATTCGTACACACACACACACACACACACACACACACAAGTCCGTGTCATTTCAATTGCCCAGTCCTGTCTTTGTCCGTACAAAGGCAAATGCACCAGCGCCCGTGAAAAGAGACCAAATCCCATCGCCATTCTTTCATCATCTTCGCGCTTGATCGACAGGTTCGCACAAGCTCCTCATTATTGTCGTTACGCGCGAGTCAGAACCCACATGAAGAAGAGCTGCACAATGTACGAATAGAAGAAGAGGAACTGGGTCCGCTGGTTACGCTTTGCTCGCGATTCGGTCTGCATGGGGCCTCCGTTGCCGTCCGAGGTCTCGGGAAGGAGAACGTATTTAAGAGACCGCATCTGGCACCTGGTTAGCACCAAAAGGGGAATCTCAGCGTATAGTGACTACTTACCAAGAAGAGCGCATTGGCCAGGAAGGTATAGAAGAAGATGAGCCAGCCCACCCAGCCGCCAGTGCCTTGCCCACCGCTGAAGATCTCGGCAACGACAATCGTCACAATGATGCCGACGAACTTGTATCCCGAATATGCGATCAGATCGAAAAGTTGAGACTGGCTCGAGATGCTAAGGAGGTAGCATCCCAGCTTGAGGGAGAAGATCTCAACGAGGACGATGAGCAGGGCGGTCGTGGCGGTATATCCGAGAAGCTCGGGCTGGAACTGGCCTCGAAGACCAGCAATGAGGGTGGAGAGGAGAATGTACGTCACCAACGCCATGACTAGAGAGATATCTGGTCAGCTTCGTCCTCCGGAAGAGTTGCAGCACAGCGACGAACCTGGAATATACATGTCGGGGCTGTTGACGTCGTCCCGCGGGGGCAGGTACCATCCTTCCTGTCCATTCGCGCCGACGGCCTGCTTGCGCGACCACGGCTTGTGCCTCCAAGGGAAGAGGACCAGGAACAGCTTGTTAGCGACGTAGGAGTTCGAGACGTTGAAGTAATGTTTGAGCGCGGAGACGTTGACGTATCGACCGAACTGTGGCGAGGTCAGCACCGCAAGCTATGCGCGCCGAGGCGTTCAGAGAACCTACGTTCTGTTCGACGTATTCCTGGCCGTGCTTGAAAGCCGTCTGTCCAAACTGCGCCGCGACCTGGGCAGTGGGATCGTTCATGAATTGCCCGTACGCGCCAAAGACATTTCCGGCAGAGCCTCCCTGCTGCTGGTAGGGAGTACCACCGTAGCCCTGCTGCTGCGACTGCGCAGAGCCCGGGGGAGGCGGCGGCGACCTTAGTTGGGGCACGGTCGAGACATGCTGGGGGACTGGGTGGTGAAGGGGGGGCGACTGGGCGAAGGTGGCTCGCTGCATGGCGAAGGGAGAGAACGTGGGTTGCTGTCGAAGCAGAAGCTGGAGCTGGAGATGGTGACGGTGATGAATACCGGTTGCCGATGATCGATGGCGACGCGTGAAAGAGGGAAGAGAAAAAAGGTCTAGAATTGATCGCCGTGGCGGCGCGGCGGATGATGGTCGAGCTGCAAGTGCAAGCTGGTGTTTGTTCAGGAAATGTGGTCGATTGGCTTTCATTGGCGCAAACGTCATGGGCGCCTCCGCTGAACACTGGAGGGGCTAAGCCACTAGACACCCGCCACAAAATGGCCTCAGGTGCAGCCACAGTGTCACTGCTGGAACCGACCGGGTGCGTGCTGCCCGGGGTCGAGGCCTCGCTGCACGTGATAGGCGGGGCCCCGGCCGTTTTAAGTGGCCCCTAGGCCCTACCGCCCTATCGATAAGCCCGAGGCCTTGCAATCGCGCGCGGTGTCTCCGGCTTCATTAGCCACATCGCCTCCATCCCACTCTCCTCGTCCTCCTCGTCCTCCGCTTCCCCCTCACATTTCTCCTCAGACACCCCTTTTGCCCGTCTTCTTGCTATTCATCGCCTGTCGCGTACACTGTGCCAGTGCGCCAAAGGACTCACCATGTTGGACACCTTCGAAATCCTCACCACTTCGGGCGTCGTCGTTTGGTCGCGGACCTACTCGTCCATTAACCCATCCATCGTCAACAACTTCATCGCCGACACATTCATTGAGGAGAAGGGCCGTGTCGCCGCCCTGGCCGATTCCAAGTCGGCTGCTACTAATCCCGCATATAAAAGCGACCAGCACACTCTCAAATGGACGCTGGTCAAGGAATTGGGCGTCATCTTCGTCGTAAGTACCCGTCGCCCTCCTTTTGGCCCGATCTTCGGCGCTCACATACCCACTCTTCCCCTAGGCCGTCTACCGTTCGCTCCTCCACCTCTCCTGGGTCGATAAACTGCTCGACAACATCAAGACCATCTTCGTCAGACTTTACGGCGAACAACTCACAAAGCCGCACACAACTCTGGTCGAGTGTCATGCCTTCGATGAGTACTTTGACCAGCAGCTCCAGGAGCTCGACAAGACGAGCGCAAAGGCCGCATCGACAGCCGCCGCCATTCCTCTCAAAGAGAACACATTGAGGATAGTATCTGGAAACCATTCTGATGCCGCTCCTCTTGCACCTGGCCTCACATACCGAGGGCGCGCCCTCAATGGCGCCAACGAGCCTCCGTCGCCTGAGCTCACCCCCGCCATCACCCCCAATGGTTCGCGACCGGCGACGCCCAGCAACAACCATCTCCTAGTCGCCAAAGGCGGCCCCATCGCCAAGATGTCGAGGCGTGCGCGCAAGGTGAAGGGCCATTCATCAGCACCCGTGTCTTCCGGAGACGAGGCGCCATCCCAGAAGAAGGGCAAGAAGCCAGCCAAGAAGGGTCGCAAGTGGGACGCCGATGGCTACGCCGACGAGGACGACGATGTCCAACTCGACTACTCCAAGGCCCCCAATAGCGATTCCGAAGCCGAGGCGCGGTCAACGGCCATCGAAGAGATCGACTCCAACACCTGGGGCTCCCGGTCCAAGGGCAAGTTCGTACTCAAGGATCTAGGCGACGAAGTCCACGAGATCCTGGCGTCCGAGGCTGAGAAGGCCGCGGGTGCCAAAAAGTCGCAGCCCAAGTCCGGCCTCTTCGGCACCGGAGTCAACGCCATCAGCGGTCTTTTCCGCAACGTCGTCGGCGGAAAGACGCTGACTAAGGAGGACCTCAACAACGCAATGAAGGGCATGGAGGAGCACCTGTTGAAGAAGAACGTTGCGCGCGAGGCTGCCGTCCGGCTGTGCGAGGGGGTCGAGAAGGAGTTGCTCGGAGTGAAGACGGGCAACTTCGAGAGCATCAACACCAGGATCCAGGCCGCCATGGAGGCATCTCTCACCAAGATGCTCACGCCCACCTCGTCCCTCGACCTCCTCCGCGAGATTGATGCCATCACCGCCCCCTCGGCCACCTCCCTCCGCAAGGCCCGACCCTACGTCATGTCCATCGTCGGCGTCAACGGCGTCGGCAAGTCCACCAACCTGTCCAAAATCTGCTTCTTCCTCCTGCAGAACAAGTACAAGGTCCTCATTGCCGCCGGCGACACCTTCCGCTCCGGCGCCGTCGAGCAGCTCGCCGTCCACGTCCGCAACCTCAAGGAGCTCACTGCCCGTGAGGGTGGCCAGGTCGAGCTCTACCAGAAGGGCTACGGCAAGGACGCTGCCACCGTCGCCAAGGACGCTGTCACCCATGCCGCTCAAGAGGGCTTTGACGTCGTCCTCATCGACACCGCCGGCCGCAGGCATAACGACCAGCGCCTCATGTCCTCCCTGGAGAAGTTTGCCAAGTTTGCCCAGCCCGACAAGATCCTCATGGTTGGCGAGGTATGTTCCACCCCACTGACACCGCATCCTCTCACGTTCCCTGACTAACCAAACACCATAGGCTCTCGTCGGCACCGACTCCGTCGCTCAGGCTCGCAACTTCAACGCTGCCTTCGGCGCCGTCCGCACCCTGGATGGCTTCATCATCTCCAAATGCGACACAGTGGGCGACATGGTCGGCACCCTCGTCAGTCTTGTCCACGCCACCAACGTTCCCGTCCTATTCGTCGGCGTTGGCCAGCACTACTCGGACCTGCGCAACTTCTCCGTCAAATGGGCTGTTGAAAAGCTCTTGAGCAGTAATATTTAATATTGGATATCAATAAAGCAACCAAGTAATATGCAATAAGACATAGTGACTACGCTGCGTCATGACCCTAGCCATGTTTCCAAGTAATCAATGAATGATCCATTAGTCGTATCTTCGTGGCGGGCAACTTCTCACAATCGCCACACAAAGGACATAGTTTCGTGAAAGATATGACAAACCCTTCTCATCTGAGTGTAGATTATGATTATGTATGTACATGACGCTGAAGCGTTCTTGTTCTCGTTCTCTTAGCCCTGACCAGGCCACCAGGCCACCAGGCCACCACTCCGCTATGCAGACAAAAAAAAAAGGAAAGGTGAGGTCCATCTCTGTGTAAACCGCAGATTGGAAATCATACATTGTGTTTGTTTTTGTTTTTGTTCTTCTTTTTTGTGGTTTCATATCGGTCTCCCCATTTTGAACGGCCTCGCAGCTAACGTGCGGCGCAAGAAAAAGCAACGGAAAACGGAAAAAGAAAAAGGACACAACAACACCACTGGGGGGTTCAGTCTCGGCTGAAAACCCCATCCGTGTGGCGTAATCGTGCAAGCAAGGGGGTATCTTTCTAGGTTCGCAGTCTCGGGTGAAAGTAAGAGTAATATGCAGCGTGTATGCATCGGCCGTAGTTCGACGATCTTATAACAAAGGAAATGGTTCAGTCATATAGTAAGTAATCCTCCTTCTCTTCCTCCTCACCCGGCCCAACTGCTTCAGTCCTCTTCAAAGAAGTCGTTATCATCAAAATCTCCCGGTTGGGCATCAGAGTCGTAGACGCTGGGTCGCATCATCGGAGGTGTCCTAGGCTCCGCGTCCGATTGCCTGGGAGGGGGCGTGCTCCGTCCAGACATGTCCGATCGGTGCGAGGTATTGGAAATTCCTCGTGCTCGTGCAGACATGTTACTTTGTGAAGGGTAGCGACGTCCGGTGCTAGCAAAGGCGGTGGGTTGGGGTTTGCCATTGTCCACGGGGGGCGTTTGGCGGAGATGTGAAGTAGGTGGTGTTAGGAGGCCACCCATGAGGTTGTTCTGGGAAGCTGGACTACTCCTTGAAGGGGTAGCGTTTCTTCCAGCGGCTGGTGAGTTCAGGACACTGGAGAGGCCGCTGAACGACTGGTTGCCCTTGCGCCAATTACCCCAGGCGGCGGCGATAGGACCAACTGCCTGGGCGACGCGAGGTGTAGCAGCCTGGATACTTTGGGCAATGTTAGGAAGGTTGATAGACGACCCGCCGTTCATGGCCCTCTCGCGTTCCTGCTCCTCCATCTGGAGGTTGGCCTTGAGTCGGATCGCGGCGTCTTTCACGGCATCACGGTTGTATCCATCGCCAGAAAGTGCCGTGATGATATCCTGTAGGTTCTCGTGCCTGACTTCAAGGAGTTCACGCAGCCAACTAATCTCATCATCCCGCTTGGTGATCTTTGTCGCCGCATCGGGATCCGTCTTTGCGGCGGCGTTCTCCAGCTCCTCGATTCGCTGCTCGCGGGCCTGGAGCTGCTCCTGGAGAACCATGATTGATTCTCGGAGAGCCTGCGGTGAGATCTTCTCGGGCTGCTGAGCGCTTCGGGAGGCAGCAGGCCTGTGATGTCCAATAACGGGAGCTACTCCAGCATCAACCCCAGCGGCCTTGGCGGCGGCGGCGGCAGCAGCAGCAGCAGCCTGCTTAGCAATCTCGAGCTTGTCCTCCAAGTGCAGAATGCGATCCTGAAGGTGCTCGGTCTTCGAAGTCGAGAGACTGAGACGCTCCAAAAGGTGTTGTTCAGCCTTGTGAGCGTCCTCCAGGGCATTGCTGACTTGTCGCTCATATCGCGTTTGAAGATCCTCCATCTCATTCTGGTGCTTACGACGGAGGTCCTCGATCTCAGAAGCCTTCGTCATCTGGGCTTCCTCGAGCAGCATCTCGTTCTGGGCATTCGCAGTGTCTGCCTCGAGTCTGACGTTGTCAAGCTCCCCGCGCAGCTTGGAGTTCTGCTCGTCGAGCTCTTCACGCAGGAAGTTGACCTGCATATTGGCCGAGTCGATCTCGATCTGCATGGCCATGCGGGTCCTCTTGACTTCACTGAGACCAGATTCCCTAGCCTCCTCGAACTCACGCTGGTATCGCATGGCAGACTGTTCGAGCTTGTGGTTCTCGGTCTTCAGCTCACCCAGCACGGTCTCGAGGCGCTTGCATTCGTTAACTGCACGCATGCCAGAACGTTCGTTATCTTGGAGACGCTCCATCTCAATCTCCAAGCGCTCACGAGTCTTTGCTTCAGCCTGGAGACGGGCATCCAACACCTCCTGTCGTGCGAGCATGGCCTGGTCCTTCTTGATGCGCCGGGCGTTGTCCTCGGCGATCTCGCGGGCGGCCCTGCCCATATCCTCTTGCAGGGAGATGAATTTGCCCCTCCACGACTCACGCAGGCGATCGTTCTCTTCCAATTGAGTGGTCAGAGTTGTCAGGGACTTCGCCATGTGCTGGTTCTCTTCAAGAGCCCGGGTCAGCGCGCTGTGCTTTTGTCGAGCAGACTCGTCGGCGCGCTCGAACTCAGCACGCCAGTGGTGGTTATCCTGCCGGACATCCCGAAGCTCGACGTCGATCGCATTGCACTTGTTGGTCATCTCAGTCATGGACTGAGCTGCGTTGTTTTGTTCAGCTTCTAGCAGAGCCATACGCATTGACGTCTTGCTATGTGACTGCTCAAATGAGCGAAGCTTGTGGTCCTTCTGTTCGATCGTCTCACGAAGACGAATTGCTTCCTCAGCGGCGGCCTCATGACGACATCGAGCTTCGGTGAGCTGGTCCTCGGCGGCACGTCGTGCGTTCACAGAGTCCTCGCTGAGCTGCTCATGGTGCCTTAGCCTTTCTTCAAGGTCATGCACACGTTGATCAAACACGCTTCGGTTGATGATCTCAACCTCGACGCGAGTCTCGGCAGCCTGTAGTTTGCGCATCATTTCAGCGGCGAGGTCTTCCGCGGCTCGGCGCTCGGCACACTCATTTTCGACCTTGGACTGCTCAAAATAGAGGCGCTGCTCCAGATCCAGAATCTTGGATTGCATCTCTTCCATCTTGACATTGTGAACCTCGTCAGGCTTCGGGAGGTCAGGCATACGGCTCTCCACGGCGTGTTCGATAACCCGTTTGAGGTCATCACTGAGCTGCGCATTGGAGCCAATTGTCTTCTTCATTTCCTGTAGCGCCTCGAGGATGGCAGCAGGCGCCTGTTCCGAAGCCGCTGGAGAGATGGCGGCCTGGTTGCGTTGTTGAGCATTGAGGGCATCCATGACAGCAATGCGAATGTAGTCCAATCGTCGGTCTCTCCGAGGGCTCATGGAACGACGAGGAATAGGGTCCTCGTCTTCGTCGTCGGCGTCGCTCTGCTGGAGCTCGGCAGACACGCTCCGCATGTCACGACGCGACGAGGGCGTGCGCCGAGCCCTGGTTGCTAGGACCTGCTGTATAGAAAAGAGGGTCTTCTCCAGCGGCTCCAGCCGGGAGGCAAGCAAGGTACCAACCACCTCGTTGACACGGCCGTCGAAGAACTGTGCGCGGTTTTCAAGCTTGTCGTGTTCATCTTCGGTGAATGCACCATCCCAGTCACTGGCTGGTTGGCTTTCAGCGTCCAGAGCGGCAGCATTCTCAGGTGTTCGTGCCAGTGATGGCGGGTCAACGAAGGGATCTTCTAATTCTGTGCTCAGCATAGGCTGGGCAACGGCAACGGGGAGGGCGTATTCCCGCGGCGTGGCGCTGGCCTCGTCGAGAGTAAATTGCTCCACACCCGGTTCCAGCCGGTACGGTGATGCAGATGAGTTGTCAACTGCAGCAACGGGCAGATTGCGAGTGGGGCTGCTGTGTTGCCACTCGGTACCCTCGATCAACTTGTTGACGCCCATGGAAGGATCAACAATGAATTGGTCCATGACGGCGTCAATCTCCTCCATCGTAGGCTCGCGGTCATTATCGCCGTTGGCGGGGTGAATGCCCTCTGTCTCAAATGCCGGCTCGAACTCATGCTCGACCGATTCGATCACATAATCGTCACCAGGCTCGGAAAGGTAGGCCTCTTGCTCGGGAGTAGGGCTCTTGGCAAACCGAGATGCAGCAAGCCCCTTAGGCTTGGGTGGCGGAGACGCGAATCGAGACGCGCCGAGCCCCTTAGAGACGGTCCTGGGCTGTGATTGACCAGAACTGAAGCGAGAAGCAGAAATACCAGAAGCAGGGCGGGCTGGAACAGGGCTGGCGACGGGTGAGACATCAGAGTGCTCATCCTCCCTGTCAGTCTGAGAGATGCTCCCGTAAGATGGAAGGCCGGGGACAAATGGCTGGGCGGCAGCCGAGAGTGTCTTCTTGTGGCCATGCGTGAAAGTGTCCTCGCCGAAAGGTCGTGCGTCGTTAAAGCTCTGGAGATCAATCTTGGACTCGAACTCAAATGGCTGCCAGCGATTGGCCTGTTCCTCAGCGGGCGAGGTTTCCGAAGGTGTCGCGGTTGTTGCCTTGGTGTCGAGCTGATCAGAAGTGACAATTGAGGACATCGACGTGTCAATTGGTAGAGTATTATCCGCCTCAGCTGCACTAGGGTCATCCCTGACAGGCTCCTCGGCCTTGGACTCACCCGTGTGGATCTGGGCGTCCTTGGGCTGCTCGGCAAAGAGGGGCACATCATCGCCGTCGGGTGCGGAGCTCTTCGCACGCTTGATACGAGAATCGTTAACCAGAGGCCGTCCATCGAGATCCAGTTTCGGTTCGTCGCTTTTCTCCAGGGAACGAGCAGGCGATTTGCTAGAAGGCCTGATAATCGGAAGAGCCTTATTCTTCTGGGAAGGCTGAAAGATTTTGCTGGTCGTAAGATCGATGCTTCCAAAGATGCTTCCGTGCTTGCCCACCTTCTCAGAGCCAGATGCAGGGGTGCTGAATGCATCTGAGAGCGGCGTGAAGGCAGGGGCATCGGGGTTGAACTTGGGGCCGGAAGCAGAGAAGCTGAAGTCACTTTGTCCGGGAGAGAAGGATGGTGCCTTCGCGTTGATCTTTGCGGGAGTGACAAAGTTGGGAGGCATCGCCGGAGGAGAGGCAGCAGGATTGCTCACTCCAGCCTGGAAGACGCCAGGCTGGAACGGAGCGGCTTGGAACGGGGCGGCTTGGAAGGGCGCAGATTGGAAGGGCACCGCAGTAGGTTGGAAGGGTGTCGCCGACGGTTGGAAAGCTGGAGCCTGGAAGTTTGGCTTGAAGGTTGTCGGCTGGAAGGCATTGGCCTGGAAGCTTGTGCTGCTGAAATCAAACTGTCCTGGCTTGAATGTGCTCTGTCCGGGATTGAACTTGAATTCGGGTGCCTTCACATTGAGCTTAGACAAAGAGGTATTGCTGCCGTGGCTAGAGCGTCGAGCAGGACCGCTACCAACAGAGACAGCGTCGTTCCAGGGGTTGCTGGCAGTAGAGAAGTTCTTCTGGTGTCCAAGAGTCGGGAACTCGAAAGTCTCGACAGGTGTGCCCAGATTGCTGGGGTTTGTCTCGATCTCATAGGCTTCGTCGGCTTTCTGCGAGTCGGAGATCTCATTGACGCTCCGGAGCGTTGGGAGGCTGCCATCTTCGGTCTTCTCCACGGCGGCTTCGATCTGATCACGGAAATAGTTCTGGGACAACGAATGTCCACGGCTGTGTGGCCTAGGGTGGTGCAGGACAAGGGGCTTGGTGGGCTCCTTGGCAAACAGTTCCGGCGCAGGAAAGTGCTCGGAGACCTGGCGTTCGTGCGCAGGGACGAAAGGCTCCGCGGTGGGAACTGGAGCCTGGGGTTGTGGCTGGGGGTTGTAGTCTTCGTGTTCCAACTGGTTGCGCAATTGCTCCTCCAGATGATACTCGGCATCGTCGATCTCGGCCTGCAGACTATCGGGGTTCTGCTTGGGCGGCTCGGGCGTCTTGGAGGGGCTGTTGCTGGGAAGCTGCTCCTCTTCATCCTCCCGGACTTCCTGCAGGCGCGGTGAGGCCCTAGCTGGCTGCATGTACTGGAACTGCTGCTGATGAGGCAGCATAGGGTACTGTAGAGACTGGTGACGCTGGTGCATGTTGAAGCCGCCTGGGCTTTCGGGGCCGTATGGCGACTGTGGGGACATCATGCCGTTCAGATTCATCATTGAAGGCGAATCATGTCGGCTGACGCCGTGCAGAATGCCGGCTTGGTTCTGCCAACTTTGATGTTGATGCTGCATGCCGAAAGGCGATGTACTAGCCGGCAATGAAATGGATTGACGAGGGTTGTACTTTCCAGGAGCTCCATGGAAGGACACCGGCGAGGCGCCGATAGAAAGTCCTGGGCTGTGACCCGATGATGAGCGCCCCGGTGCAAACTGGCCGGGAAAAGGGAATCCGGGCAATCCATGGTTGCTCGATGCTGAGGAGGTCGGAAGAGGCGGCGAAAAGGGCAGCGGAGGATACTGAGCTGAGGGTTGTCGGCTCATGTCTGTGGCTGGCGAAATGGATGGCGGCATTGCAGGCTCGTCGTCGCCGAAAGAAACGCCAAGCGCTCTAAGCTTCGCTTCCTGTAGCTCGTTCTCGTACTCCTTCCAAGCATTCAAATCTGGGAGAGTCACCTTGAAGACCCGCTGCGCTCGCTCTTGGTTTACCTCGGCAAAATCGGGCCAGGTATCTCTGGTCTGGGAATCATCGGTTCCCGGGGGTTGATATCCCTCGACTTCGAGGTCGAATCCAGAAATGTCGTATCCAAGCTCTTGCCAGGACGTGAACATCCGGTTGATCTCGTTCTGTCGGAGGGGAAACGGGGCCTTGCCGGGCAGTCCCCGTTCATCATCGCGAGGAATATGCACCATGATGTTTTTGCCCCTCCAGGGCACCTTCCTCTTGATCCTCGGTGTCATGGCGAAAGAGGGCGCCCTAGGAAGAGGCTTGTGTGTACCCTTGGTGGGAGTCGCGGGCGGTCTGGGTTCCCCGTTCATGACGGGAACGGCTCTCATGGGGCTTTCTGCGACAGGTGGTTCCTGCGTAAAGGCGGCCTGAGACCTGTCGCTTGTCGCGTCGTGGGTTGCCGGCGCGGCTTCGGAGGTCGCCATACTGTTGTTTTGGCCCGTCGTGGGGCTGAGGGTATCCCCCGGTTTGAGAGTCTCGATGCTAGATCTCGCACGAGGCCGATGTCGAGACCCTTGTCGAGATCCTTGTCGAGACGCGGTGTTCTGTTTACGGGCAGCTCGGGGCGTGACAATTTCGCCTTCTTCCTGCCAACCACGTTCTGAGCCGCTCAATGAAGAGTGCTCACTTTCACTTCCGTCACTGAACCAGTGCTGACTCTCCGAGTTGAGCTCGTCAGTGGTATGGGTGCGGATCCAATCTTCGGTGAGGCCACGGGTCGGGCGACGAGCACGGTTCGCTAGGACGGCAGCGGCGGCGCTCACAGTCGATTGTGGCTCGGTTTGCGATCGCAGAAGCTCGGGGACTGGGCGTAGAAACGGGGTCTCGATGTCCAGCTGGTGGATAGGAGAGTCGTCTTCTGGCTCGCTGCTGAAGCTCTGGCGTCGCAGGTTCTGGTCGGACTGAGGGTACGGTGATCCCCAGCTGGCAGTGCCAAATCGACTATCGCTAGGGGTACCAGGGGATGGCGTCCTCAGCAGTTCCAAGGCCCGTTCCGGGAGCCTGGGCGCTGGGAGGGGAGGGAGTATGGGGGACGACTGAAGCTCCTCTTCGCCGTCCACGGTGGATGCGGTTGAGAGAGCAGGAGACGCCGGAGAGAAGGATCGAGCACGAATGGCTCCGGAGCCGTCCTGTGCCGGCGCAGCAGGAGGAGATCGAGCAGCCGGCAAGCGTGGAGACGACGTCTTCACGGAAACCTGCGGAGCGCAGGTCAGTATGCGATCTCTGTCGGGGGGCTGCCGTTGCAACAGCTCGTCGGTGGTGGAAGGGGAAGCTAACTTACCCAGGGAGATCAGTGCAGACGAAGAAGCTATCGCCCGCAGCTGAGTCTCGAATGTCGCGTCTCTCGAGGTCCTTCGCTTGCACGAATTCGATCTCGAAGGGCCAGGCGAGGGTTTGCGGGCCGATGAGATGAAGCGTCTGTTCGCTCTGGTGGTGGTGGTACGCGACGCGTTCAACCCCGACTAAAGGGGGCGGACGATGAACGGCGGGATGGGCGCTGAACAATTGCGTGGGAAATTCGCAGGGGGCGTGCCTCCAGGGGTTTAATTCAAGAATGGAAACGGCTTCATGAGAAAAGGAGTGGTCATACAGGGAAGGGGGCGGGACGGTGCGGCCGGACACATCGAGCGGTGATTAAGTGTGTTGACGGTCGCGGTCGAAGGTCGAGGGTCAAAGGCCGGAAAGGAAACAAATGAGGGCAAGGGGAAAGAAGAAGACAAAGAGAAGGAGGGCGACGATGCAGGCGAGGTATGGGATGGGATAAGATGAGAGCTCCAGCGGGACAGTACCTGAATGAGGTTGCAAGCGAGAGGTTCGAGGCTAGGCACCTTAGAGAGGTTACCTTACATGGCCTAAGGACTGCCACCTGGACAATTTTTGGATTTTTTTGGGCGCGCTCGCGTCTTTTGGGACACCTAACGCAGTAATCTGGGGGCCGCCGTCAGTCCCTGGAGGGCGACGCCACCGCTGGGAAGGGAAAGTGTCCACTGACGGACGTTCGTTCATTGGAAGCTGGTGGGGGACGGGTCCTCGACGCGATTCTTTAATGAGGCCCGCTATGGAAGGCGCCGCATTGGCCCGGGGTAATCTCGTCAAGGGGGGTGGAAGTGGATGACAGCTGGGGTGATAGAAAACTACATATGGTTACGTAGGAAATCACAGCCAATTGCAGGTACTCCCTAAGCAGCAACCGTGTGCCTGGACCCTTGAGACCAGCCCCCATGCCGGAGGCTGATTGCTTCGCTGGCAGCAACGAGTTTGATTGTCTGCCACCACGTAATTAGGCTGTACTTCAGATGCTGCATTTCTCATTTCTCGCCCGAGTCTGGCTTCCCCGTGAACGGATGGATGTCATGTTCATTCAGCCCTGTCTGTCTGTCTGTCCCCGCCCGCGTCGAGTCGCCTTCTACGGACTACCACCAAGTGGAATGGGCTCCAGTATCGCACTGCCAACGATGACGCCAACATAAAGGAACTGCAGGACCCTTCGGAATGCAGAAACGGGGCCCACGCCGTCGCGACTTTAAATCGGGGCCAGTCAGTTTTCACGTGTGAGAGAGCTCTCCCCGTCTCGACCTCGACCTCTACCATGGAACCTACCTGGATAGGTGCCTTACGAAGACAATGTGCCGCCAAACAATGGCAAAGGCTAAACAATAAACGCCCAATATTCCCGGCCTACGTGAAAGAAACTGTTCTCCTCGGACGGAAACGACTGGGTAGGGGTTCTGCCAGCCATCTGCACGCCAGCGCACCGCCGCAGGGACGCTCCCTGTGCATGTGCGCACGCTGTCCGTCACCTGTCACCCGTGGCGCTTCTTCGTCCCCTGATTCTCGATTTCGTCATTGGTGACTCCAAGTTTGCTTTTCGCGGTGCCCCCAGATCGAATCCATCAAGCTGGGAAATCGGTACAGCATGCCTGGCATCTGATATCTACTCATCTACTCGAGATTCACTCCAGATTATGCCATTTTCCATTCTTCGTACGGACCTGGCTCCAAATAAGCGTGGCAGTCCCGCCGCCACCCTCAGGAATGCTCCCGATCCTCTCTCCCGCCCGTGCCGCCCCGCCCGGAGATCTGTCTCAGACATCCTAGCGCTGTAGAACACAAGCTACGCACTATATGTCACAGGGCAACGCAATCGTAGCCATTGCCTCATTGCCGCTGTCTTTCTTTCATAGTTGGTTGGCTCCTTTCGGCGCATGTAGAAACGGCCAGATATCCGGGTAACTGGGTTTCCTTTGCGCCCTTGATTCGGTCGGCCGTCTTCATTCTCTTCCTCAAAGCCATATGCCTGAGTATAGAGCTCCCACTAGTCGGCGGCACTCATATTGCATCGAATCGACTTGCTTCCTTCACAACAACTTGAGGAAGTCACATGAGTAAAGCCGTACGAACTGTCACCGTAGAACGCGTTCAGTTGTTCTCCAAGTGTTTGGTTTCGCAGTCTGCCTTTCAATTAGTCCCACCGCTACCAAGCTCGTTCCCAGACATACTCACAGGTCTGCTCGACTCAAGTTCTTCAATAAAGGCATCGTTGCCGTGTCCTCTCGCCTTGATCACACGACCATCCACCAGCCATCGTCCAACAACTCGAACGCAAGGTCCAAGTCCTCTGTCAAATCCCACTCATCAAACATCTCCATCCCAGAGGCCTTAGAGATAAGGACCGCCAGCAGCGGCAGCGTGACCCAAGTGTGATGACGGAACATTGTGAACTTGGAAGTGAAGAAATGCAGTTGTTGGTTCGTTCGGATGAGTAAATGTATTTTAGACTGAGAACACTACTCGAGCCTATTTACCTTGGGGTAAAGTCATAGATAAAGCTGGCAACATTGAGATCTCGCCAACATCCCTTCCAACTCATCGAGTTTGATCAGCCGCCCTTGGAACTGGAGATGCGACAGGCAGACAATCACCCACACGGCGCCGGGGAACGTTGGTGCTACCCATCTCTCTGATTCACTGTTAAAGGCGAGGTGCTGAAACATGCATGCTGCCAAGAACGTCATCATCAGGGGCTGATGAGACGACACAAGCTTCCTCCTGTGCCACTCTGATGACACGCGGGGTTTAACCCAACAGGGCCTCTTCGTTTCATAAAGCATCGAATCAACAAAAGAGCTTGCAAACAGCAGGCACAGAAATCATTCTAGGCACGAAAGAAGCGACAGTTTTTGACAAGCCACGCTTGCTGTGTTGGAGTCAAATTATTATCTCTAATTTAGGTAGATACAGTTGCCCGAAAATCATGATGCCCGGGGCGAGCAGCCAGCCGGTTGGTGGAAAAGAAGATGCGTCACACGATCTGGATTCGTAACGAGCCAGCAGACCAGACGTGCTGAAACTGCAAGAGAACCGGGTCTGAACCAGGCCCAAGGCTCGGGGCCGGAGGAGCTTCTCAACTATAGGATGAATTCTCATAGGGCCGGGCAGGTGTGTGTGCTGCGCCAGTTGGTCGCAGTCTTGAGGTTTCGGAGTAGCAGTATCAGCCTGTACGAGTGCCTCTCTAGTTCCCTGGAAAATCAGAAGATGTTGTGCCCAGAACGCCTTGGTGCGGGTAGTAGAAACCCGTCGCATTGGTAGATGGATGGAGAGCTGACGTAGGAAACTGCTTTGGTGAATATGTGCTGAATTCAACCCCTCCTTGCTGCCACATCAGAAGTTGGATGAGGCGTTCACTTGGGTGGGTTGATGATAGTTCTCCAAGGTGGACTGGAAGGGCGTTCGCTGAGGGCCGCTGTCATTGCCGGCGCTACCGGGTTCGTTCTTCTCAACGGGGTTGTAGCCGCTGTGGTAGGCGGTGCTAGGGTTGCTGTTGAAGTCCATCAGGCCATCAGCCTCCTCGGCTTGCTTCTTGCGCCCCCAAATTCTCCAGGCAACAAGACCCAGGGCACCGAGGACGATGAAGCCGCCAATGCCGACAACAACACCAATAACGGTGTTGCGAGTCTTGGCGGACATGCCGGAAGAGCCGCCGGAGGAGTCGTCCGAGTTCAGGCCTGGGGTGGAAGTGGTCACAGTCGTCGAGGTCATCGTCTCCTTGGAGCCATCGCTGTTGGTCTTGGTAACGACGTCAATCTTTGTCGACGTGATCAGGCTTTGGGTGGTCTGCTCATCACCGCTATCGGAGCTAGCCCGATCATTGCTGTCGGACGTGTTGTCACTGCCGCTGTCACTGCTATTAGCGGTTGATGACGGATCAGGAGCAGCAGTTGAGTCGGCGGGGGCATCTTCAGAAGCCGATGCACTGGTAGCGTCGGGCTCAGAAGCGCTCGAGTCTGCGGTGGTTTGCTCGGCCACAGCACTAGATTGCCTGGAAGGGTTGGACGCGGTGGCCGATGCCTCAGCCGCACTGGTTTCGGCGGCGGATTCCCTCGTGGTCACGGCCTCGGTAGCACTCGCGGCCTCGGAGGTAGGCTGTGCGTCTTCCGAGGTAGCCGCCTCAGCAGTTGTCTCGGCGGCGGAGGCCTGTTCCGAGGTAGCAGTGGCCTCGGGGGCAGCTGAGGTGTCGTCGGCGGTGGCGCTGGCTTCGTCACTGGGAGCCGGGCTCTGTCGTCGAACGAGTTGTCGCCCGTTGTGGTAGTTTATTCGGGATGCCTGAGCGACGTAGGCGAGGGAGAGAGCTACCAGAAGCAGCTTGAAGAGTCGTGTGGCGTACATGTTGGCGGGTTGTGCGAGAAGAAGAAGCAGAAAGTTGTGAGAAGCGGCGCCTTGTTGGGTCGGAGGTGCACGCTCGGGTGATCGGCCGGAATCAGGTCGATGAGGGGACCAAACGCATAAAAGCGCCGGGAAGGGTGCTCGTCGAAACCTGTGGCGCTCTTGGTGTTTGATGTCGCTAATCGAGGTCGGACAACAAAGGGTGGTGAGATGGTCGTCGGGTGGGATCGCGTGAGCGAGCCGAATCGAGCTTGGGGGAGCAAGGAGCTTGGAGCAGGTTGCGACGGATGACTAACGAGGGTGTCGAGAAACGAGAGTATAGCGAGAAGCCGGATTATTACAGGTTGATTGGAAATAGTAGACAGGAAGGAAAAGGAGGAGAGCGAGTGGGAAAGCAGAGCGCGACAACCAAAGGATTAAGAGGACGAGGATGAGAGGATGAGAGGAGTCACGAGAGGCGCAGGCGTAGGCCAAGCCAAGGATTAAAAAAAGGTGAGAGCGCAGGCTAAGGCATTTATTATGAGGGGAACAAGGGTGTTTGGGAGGCGTCAGGCCGGTGCCAAGTGGTGCGCGATGCGGTGCAAACAAAGGCACAGAAAGGAATGGAGCGAGGGTTCTGTCACGTCTCTTCTCGTATTCCCACAGCGGAGGACCCGTCGCAAGGCACCCCCCCAAGCGGCCTGAGGCCAATGGGCGGTGCGACTGGCTCGGAGGAGGGTCGCTCGCTTTAACCCGATGGGGAGGAGATGGGAAACGGAAATGGGACGCCAGCAATGCAATGCAATGCAATGCAAAAGGCCGCCCGGTGTTAACAAGGCACTGCACTGTACTAGACTACGTGGTAGGTATCACGGGAGTTTTCTTTGAAGAGTCGGGGTGTCATGTTGTACTGCGCAGCTTCGTCTTGTTTCCTCGTTTCAACCCATGTCGGGTGTGTTGAGTGTTCTGCCTCAAGTTCCAGGCCCAAGTTCTAGGCCCTTCCCCCAATTACGCCTCATGGCACCCCGAAACGCGCGCCCCCAGAACACCCCAAACTGCCGGGCCGCCAAAAACGGGCCCTGTAGGCTGGAGGCTGGAGCCCCGACCGGCCTTTGCTGTAGCGGGCGGCACCGACTGGAGGCCAGCCCGCCCACGCCGCGATGGGCCCGGCCTCTTCCAGGGGGATCATCGCAGTGACTCCAGTGGCTTCAGGCTGCCAGTATCCCCTGGAAACCCGCTCGGGGCGGTCTCTTGGCGGCCTGGCCGCTGGCTCAGACCCCGTCGGTTATGGACCTTGGGGGGTCCATGATGGCCACTCATCATGCCGCAGGGACAACGCACACCAGACAAACGTGACGGGGAGTTCGTAACTCGGACAGAGTAATTAGCGAGGTAGATGTTTACGTTGTTTCTTGAAACTCAGTTTTCAATTCCTCTACTAATGATGTACTAGGGAATAGTGGTAAATCGATTCGTGCAGAAAGATTGGCTAAAGATACGTATACTCTGATTATCCCGGCATCGTTCACAGCAAAGATCTTCCAGCACTACGGAGTACTCAACACATTCATTTTAGGGGTTCCTATACAAACAGTCGCGGAAAGTGTCCTAAATGAGAAAATCGCCAACATATAACTACGCAATTTCGTTCAGGCATAAGGGACTACCCAAACAGGAGGAGGAAGACTATCGGTATTTTCATGAGGAAGACTGGCCAAGAAACAAAAAGGCCATCTCGAAGCCGCCGCCCCTGCAAGGAGCATTAGGGCAGCGATTTGGGTCTACTAGCGATGGGTATGCCCGTCCGTCCCTGACATAAAAGCACGCCCTGCATTGCATCCCTTCTTTCTGCACGGTGGTGGACTCGTGGCGGCTGAGTGGCGCTCATCGGCCTAATATGTGGCCTGGTGAGAATTCTCTCTCGTACGGAGAAGGCGGGTGATGCATCAAGTTACATGGCTGTATTCTTTTTTTCTTTTTTTGTTTCTCTCTGGTCCTGGCGGTTATGCCACGTTTTGCATACGTATGCATCACAGAAACTTTAGCAAAGGCTTGAGCGGAAGAGATGGACGAGATCCCCGAATCCCTGATGCCCAACTAGGCGGCTGTGCATCGGAGAGTTGAGTGAGCGTCTGTGCGTCCTCGCGTCCTCGTCGCCAGCAACGGGATAACTCCCTACTCCGTACAGAGTACCCAGTAGACTAATGATGGCTCCCTTCCGCTCCTCCAAAAAGAAGGTCAGCAGACCCCTTGATCAATCATCAAGACATCTGTAGCAGCGGTCCATTCGATCATGGATCCCTCGGAAGACAGCGCTAGGCGTATCAGTCAGTCAGCCATTGTCCGGGTGCCAAGGTGTCGGGAGGGATCCCGTGGAGCCCGGGGTGTGCTTCCATCTACGGAGTATCCATCCCTTAAAATAGCATCAATTCCAAAACCCGCACACAGACCACCGAATTCTCCAAGCCAGCCTGACCGACAGAGCGAGCACATGACGCCTTTCTTTCTTTGAACCAATCCAACCCGTCGTCGTCCGCATCTGAACCCCGGGATGCCATTGTCCCAACCATCAGATCAAGGTTAACCCTAATAATTCCTCCGTAGCCTTCTCACAAATTCTGATGAACCCGTTTCTTATAACTCTATCATGCATCTACCCGCAAAAGAGTCTCTCGTTGGGAACGGATAACCGGACTTCATTCACGTCCGAGCCAACTCTGAACAAGCCGTAGCCAACCCCGTTCTCTCTACAAAATAAGGCGGACAAATGCGAAGCAACGAGACAGATCCCGTGTCCATTTCTGTACATCTCATCTCATCCCCTAACCTAACCCATCTTTCCCATCTTGTTTTCCCCCATGTCACGTAGCAGCTTCGTGTCACGTCACGTCACTCTCCTGTTGATCTGTCAAGGAGGCTGTGTCCTCCATCTCCGTCCATCTCCACCTTCAAACAGTGGACACCGCCGATGTTTCCCCATCCAGGCGTTCCCCATCACCAGTTACTATCCACGTACTATTATCTATGCCGTGGTGTCGTCCGTAGGCGGTACTGTGGCCGGACTGAGGCCCCATGTACGCACGAGACCCAGCCAACCCTGGCCCATCGTCTAACTGAAGCCGTGGCATATCCATCGGGACCCTCGCCGACTGCGCGGCCCTCTTGCAGCAAACCCCACGGAATAGACATACACGTCACCGCCTCGTCAAAGTGAAGCTTCCTCAATGTTCAAATTTCCCCTTCCATCATCCTCTGACCAAACCCCTTAACATCGCCACTGTGCGCCATTCCCTTTCCTCTGGGTCGAACCACCTGCATGCCAGCATACGTGGGCACTTACATGGCCCGACCCAGGGCGGCAACTAAGGCATCATCTCAACACCATCAGTACAGAAATCCTCAGACTCAAGCTATACACATACAGAGAGCATATTTCTCTCATTACCTAGCAAGCCCGATATCCGAAACTCTCACCGACCTTCCGTAGAATCCTTGGCTCCCCAGATCAAATCAACAGCCCCAGCCCTTTGCCCCAGAGAGGTACGCGTACTCAAACGGCAGTTCATTCCAACGAAGCGCCTTGGCTGACGACTCACAACCCCATTCTGCTGTGGAGAATGCAGATGGAGGCATCTCAATCGGAACGGACGAGCCAATGCCACGGCCCGCAAGTTCGCATTCAGCCCATCCAGGAACGGCCGACATGAAAATTTACCGACAGGGATTCTGCTTCTCCTTCCTAGGCATTCGTAATCTTGTCAACAGGGCAGGTAGCCGGCACGTGGTTTCCAAGTAGTTATATGTGCACACTTTCGCACGCAGCACCGAGTTGGCAAATCGTGGCTCAACACCACACTTGAACAGAATCATACTCAATTCTAGCTCTAGCTAAGCAAGGTACGCCGACTTTTGCCTGATAACAATACCCTTTTCCGCAATCTCAGGACATCTCACCGCGCTGGTCCAAATTCGCAAGCCTGCGTTTGACATTGCTAGTACAAGGTTCATTTGTGTCCCAGCTCAGGAAAGCAAAGGTACATGATCATCCTGATCATTGCCTGATGTCTAGCATCTTTAAAGTCAAAGCCAACATCGTGCTAAACACGGTAAAGGTAATAAGTGCGGGTTCATGAAAGCAACATGCAAGGAGGGAGCATTGCTACCAAGGCAGGTTGTGAAGCAAGAAAAAAACAACCGCCTATATGAACGCCGTAAGCCCTATTTGTTGTTGCCTCGTGGTATCTCAGGAAAAAGGAAAAACATAGTAAAATAAGATCGTAGTGTGAGCAATCAACCCCAGATGGGCACGCCGCGGTACGCTGGTGAGTTGTAGCTGTGGAGGACGCGGAACGGGGGGTTGTGACCATGCGCGGCCCCTTGCGAGATCGCTCTTCTATGGCGCGAGTGTGTTTGCTGGAGGTTTTGGTTGAAGTTGTGGTCAATTTGCTGGTATTGCTGGTACTGCTGGTACATCACGGCATCCATTCCATGAGTCTGCACATTCGCTTGCGGCGAATAGTTCTGAAGCCACTGTTGGCCAAGCTGGTTTCCGTCATGGATCGACTGCATTCGAGGAGGTAACTGGCCGGGGTTCTGTTCTGAAGAAGTGTTCCTCGAACGGACCCTTGTGTGGCTGCGGTGTTGTCCTTGTCGGGCCGGTGTCGAAACTGCTCCCTGCTGGCCAGCAAGGGCAACAGGCAAAGGTGAAGGGTCCTGGTTGGAGCCAACGTTCCACACCATTTGCTGGTGGCCGGCTAGGCTGGCTAGCTGCTGCGGGCTCATGGATATAACCCGATTATCGAAAGGCTGCCCGTAGAAAGTCGGGGCAGCTTGTGCCGGTGGATAGCTGTGAATGAGGCCACGGCGAGGGTCGCGCGGAACTGTCAGTCGTCGTGGCGTAGCCAACTCGCCGGATGTGGATCGATGCTTCACCGGAGTCTTTCCCCGTTGCTGCTTGCCAGAGCGAGTCTGCATACTCACTGGCGGCGGCGTCTTGGTCTTCTTCACATTGTATGGGACAATGGCCGAGGGATGATGTGATGGTCGAGTACCAGACGATGTCTGCGGAGAGCTCTTTGCCGCAGCAGGGACACGCTGGTTGTGGGTTCTGGACTCTGTGGCTTTGGGCTTGGTGGCAGTTCTCTTTGTTGCCTGGTCAGACATACCACTCTTGTGGTTGCGCTGGGTGCGAGCAATATCGATGGCCTCGGCCTTGCGTCGCGAGGCCTCCTCCTCGGTCACTTTGGATGCCTTAGTGGATGGGGATTTTGTCGAGCCAAGCAAGGCCGTGGCTGCTTGAGCAATGGACTGAGTCGCTTCCCGGAAAGATCGGCGACGAGGCTTGAGAGTTGGTCGCTCGGGCGTCTCTGCCATGGTGACGTCTTGTGGGTTGCTGCCCTGGCGTCCCAGTCCGCTTTGGAGGACATCTGTGCTTCCCACGCTCATGATGGTCCTCAGGGTCTCCTTGCTTTTCTCATCACGAAGCTCTTGCAGCTGAGAGCCCTTGGGAGAACCATCGGCCCCTGTGGTCAGATGCTGGGCGCGGCTCGGGCTGGGCGGGGTTCGACCGTCAGTCATACGGTTATTTCGAACCTTAGGCGGGCCTTTCCTGTGGGAAACGCTCAAGAGACGCTGGAATCTGCCTCCGTTGGTATCTCTAGAAGCATCCGGTTGCGAAGGGAGGTTAGGCAGATCGCCAGGGTTCTCCATGATACAATCCGGATCCTGGTTGGCGTCTGGGCTGGATCGGGGTCTCGATCTCAACACCTGGAACTCGCGGCTTCCACTGGCCTTCAAAGACGGGATCCACATCCGACTTCCACGGTTCAAAGAAGGCAATGATCGACGAGACGAGCTTTTCACTGGAACAGCATGGTCCGAGGGTATTGACGGCAAGGTCGCCCTTCTCCCTGGTTGGTCATGGGTTTTCACTTGCACAGCAGTGGAAGTATTCGAACTCGAAAGGGCGGGACGGCGCAATTCAGCCATTCCCGAGCACAGCTGCTCTGGACTTTTGTCTTGTGTCTTTTCTGGCGACTTCCGGCCAATATCCGTCACCGCCGACCTCAGGCTACGCAATGAGCGTAGGGATACATTCGAGCTGTAGCCACTGTCCGCCTTGGATGCGGCTACCCGCGAGCTTTCGGACGAAGGACTGGAAATGAAGCCACTATCCGACCTATTCAGATTCTTGAGTGATTTGCGCTCAAGCTCAAGCCGGATTCTTTCGGCTGTTGGCTTTGCGCTGGGATCATCTCTAATATCCAGGGTCTCAACGGTCACGTATACTAACCCATTGCCATTCTCAGACACTGGGGTTTCTTCGCAGGCCGCCAATTCTCCCGAACCCTCCGCAATCGCCTCAGGCGGGTTTGGGGCTTTGAAAAGACGTTTCCGCGGGGAGGGGCTGGGGTCCGTCACCCTGTCGGAGGTAGGCGCTTCACGCCCTGAATAAGAGGTACGAAAAGTAGGTCGTGCTGGTGCCGAGTCTCTTTCGCTTTCGATCGTGGCATCGGGCCTTGGGCTCCGTCCGGGCGACCCGTTGATAATGCGCAGCGAGCCGAACTTCATGCCGCCCAGCTGCTGGTAATCAAGCTCGCAAGGTGTCACAACACGATCAGGGGGCTGTGAGCTAAACTGTGCTGGGGGTGCGCTCGAGGTTCTCTCGACAACTGATTCGATTGAATTGTGCCTGGTATGGCTCGGGGTCGTCGGTAGACTGTTGGGAAGGCTCGACTTGGCCGAAGGAGGGCTCCGGAGGGCACGAGTGGCAACACCGGGCGTCTGGATGATGGATCGTCGACGCGTTGGCATATACGCTGACACGTCCGAATTAGACCTGGTGATAGGTGCACTCGAGGGATGGGCAGGGTTAGAGCTCTTCCATGTAGTTTCGGTAACCTCGCTGACTAGGGAATGGCTCTCCACGACCATCTCTGGAAATTCGTTTATTACATCTCGGTCCAGGGTCATCAGACGCTGAGCTTCGTAGCTCCTCACATTGAAGCTAGAAGACCCGCGGTGTCCCAAGCTTTGTAGACTAAGATAGTGTCAGTCTCATGTTATTCAGTTACGGTTCACTTTGCGGACCAACCTTTCTGTGCGTGTAGGTGGCATTGGCCCACCGTCACTGACCAGGGAATTCGGTCTTGAACCGGGGCCAACAATGCTCGATCGTGATCTTGAGTGCTCGGATTGAAGAGAGTGGGTGCGGGACACGACACTCCATCTGCGTGAATCTCGGCGAGTGCTTGGGCGAGCAATCGGTGCCATGTCGTTCTCTATCTCATCTCCAGCAAGTGCAATGCCGATACCGAGGTCTGTTGGCTCGACTGGAGACGTCTGGGTCGGCGAGATGGGGGCAGAGCCGGCGAGATATGAGTTGGAGAAGCGGCCATGCTGAGATTTAGAGCCGTCAGCAGGATCAGACGAGCCAGGTACCAAAGCAAGCTGGCGCGGTTTGGACAGCTTTTGAGGCCGTGGAGAGCCCTCGGAGGAGGGAGTGTTGCCCATGAGGCCGGTATGCCTCAGTTCTTCGAGAAGGGCGGGGGTGGTTGAGGCTGGAGCTTGAGGCTTGGAGGAGCTGAAGCTTGAAGCTGGAGGGTGGAAAAGCAGCTGGGAGGCGGAGGGATGTGGCTCCCTCGACCAGCTGTTGGGAGTGTTTAGGATGAGAATGAATCCGCCATGCCGCCGGCGTTTGATCTAGTGTCGAGCCTGATACCCCGGCAGGTATCGAGCAGGGGGGTAGCTTGTAAGTGACAAGCTATGAGCGTTGGTGCGAAGTGAGGGTGAGAGTGAGGCGAGAGTGAGGGAGGAAGAGAAGAGATGATGAGGACGGACGGACTATGATAAAAGAATGAGAATGGAGGACTGCATGAAAACGCAGAGGTGGTGAGTATGAAGTGAAACGAGAGAGTGAGGAGAAGGAGAGGAGAGGGACATGGGGTAAGTAGTAATAGAGGAGCGAGGTTGGAGGAGGTGGGGCCGGTGGTTTATGATGCTGGGATCCATGACGGGTGTGGTGGAGGGGAAGCTTCAGGGAAGGGAGAGAGAGGAGACGAAAAAGACGGAGACGGTGAGACGTCGACGCGGATGCATGCGATACGAGGGAAGGTGAGGGAAAGAATACTTGGGTACGAAGCACCTCGAAAATGCTGATTGCAGAATGCAAGACGCAGCATCATTGAGCAGGAGAATAGTCAGAATAGTCAGCCACAGCCGAGCGAGTGTGGTGTGCTTCTTGGTGCGGAGATGCCGCGGTGAGCCTGAACGCAAACAGAGGGAAAGACAACAGACAGACAGACAGGCGGAGGAACCATGGATCATGGATCATGGGTGCGTGTGCGTGTCTCTCTGTCTCATTTGCTCATTTGTTGGGGCCGGTGGCAGACTAATCATATCATGGATGGCAAATGCGTATTGATCCATGCCGCAATGCCTGGGGTCACTTACGCCTACGGGGCAGTCAGGCAGAGGCGGGGGGCCAAACACTCGCCGTTTCCAGGGGGCTTACACTGGCTGCACGCGCTGAAGAAACCTGTCCTCCCTGTCCTTGGGCGAGGTCTGAGACCCACGGCCGCCCAACCTCGAGGAGATTCTGAGACCTGCCTGCACTGGATGGACGCTCACAGCGCTCCATGCTACTGACCTCCACTCTCCCGCGCCGAGGCGGGTGGACGCGGGCGGGCTGGGATGTCCCGGACTCCCAGCCAACTCAATCCGGTTTTGGATTTGCTATTGCTATCGCTGTTCTGTTGCGGTTGCGGTTGCTGCTATTGCATGATCGCTTGTGCAAAGTAGTACTGTATTCGTACGCGTTGCCCGACTCAGCCGCGAGTTCCCAGTTTCTAGTTCGCAGGACCCAGTTCCTGGGCAGTTCCAGCGTCACTATTGCATGTCCCATTTTCATTATTGGGTTTTTTTTGTTTTTTGTTCTTAGGTTCTTAGGCTCTGTCTTTCCTCGTTTATTACGGCATCCCCCTCTCTCCCTCCAACTCCGACTCCGACCGTGTCTCGGGAATGCTAAAATGCAACATTCATCATCCGTCATCATCATCGTGGTCTAACATGAGCCGAGATGCGTCGCCGCTGTGGGCTATCTACGATGCTACCGCGTTAGCATGCGCCAACATGGACAGATTCGGATGTTTGCAACCCCCTCTTCCAAGCCGAACCTCGTATCTAGACCATCTACTTGAGAAGTCATCGCTTTTTATCGGATCTGGCCGTGTGTAACGCGCGGTGCGAAGTAGAGCGCTAGAACCTAGCATCCATGATCCGTCATCGATCTACAGTCGCTTTGCATCATGCCATGGATGCCATCACTCCACCCTCAGCTCCGTACAACCACTGCGGGCACGGAGTCCGAGGTTTCAGATTGGCTTGGAGCGCAGGCATTCAGCTAATTGCCTAGCAATCAGACAACAGCATCGAAGTCAGATTCTCGACCCGTCCGGCAAAAAGAAACCTGGACATCCAGCCAGCCAACCTGTTTATCATGGCCCTAATGCGAGCAGGTGGCTGGACCCGTCTGCGCTTGCATCTACCGTACAATTGCATCTGCACTTGCATGGCTCTATGCTCTCTCTCATCCATGGAACTCCTCTTCGCTTCACCTTGTCGGCCGGTCTGACATGCACGTCCCAACCCAACGACGCGCCATCTCCATGTCGGCAGTCCTACTGAGAAGTAGCACAGCGTCTCCTCAGCGCTGCCTCGTCGCGCCACCGATCACAAGACCGGCCCTTCCGTCCACTCCGCCGAGCTTCAGAGAAACAGGAACCGCCCGGATAAGTAACCCCGAAACCCGCGAATTGCCATCACGTCACAGGAGGCTCTTTTTGGGGGCGTTTCGGAGATTTTCCCATCCTCTCGAAACCGTACCCTGTTGGCCAGTGGTCTAATTATTCCCCCACCTCCTCTCGGCCTCAGCTGCGCTTCCAACGACGATCGCCAGGCCGCGTCAAGGGCAACCACACCAAGACGACGAGTACGAGACGGCGTTGCATCCTATGTATGGCCTCAAGTCTTTGTTGATATTGCGGGGTGTGATCGTGTGGGGAACCTTTCCTCGTCGGCCGACTGCCATCGGACGGGCTGAGCTGAGCAGCATTGATCGATCCAAGGACGCAACGGATCTAGGCACACAGCTCAGGTCCGGTCCTGTTCTGAAGCCGATGGCCACCCTCACAGTCTCCCGTCCAATCGCTTTACCACATCGATTGATTCGTTTACCAAATGTTCATCGTGCCGTCGTTGGTCTAGGCCCAGACTGGATGTGTTTCAAGTCGACAATTGGCCATTGCAACCGTGTTAATCCGGTTTCTGCCTTTGCCATAAGCAGCAACATTCCCTCAGTTCAATAATCTATCAGAGCCGTTGGAACGTCGACAAGTTACGAAGTGCAAACTGCAACCCGATAACGGACATGTCTCACACCGACGCAAAATGACGTATCGACTCGAACGAGTCGTGCCAGAATCAACAGCTCGCCTTGATGGGCATGCACTTGGATCGGAGCTGATCCAGCTGTTGTTATTAATCGTAAAAACCACAGTGATGGCGGAGCGTGTCGCGGTGGTTGACACCGATTGGCCAGAAGCAGGAAAGGAGACCAGCCGCACACATACGAATACAACGCGACCCTAAGAACAAACTCAATTTCATTGCAACACTCACACGTGAAAATGCACCCCTCTTCTTCGTTCGCAAATAGCGGCTATCGACATTAGTGGTTAGCTAGGTATATTTGTTTGGTACGTGGGATACCTTGATCTTCTAGTCTCAACTCTCACTTCCTTTTTCCAAGTTGGCTACCCTAGACCATAACCCACAAAAACCCTAGCCCTCATCACGAACCAGCTGAATATCCCTCATTTAGAAAGCGTTTGTCAATAACAACCGGGCGAATGGTTTAGTGGTATAATACTCCCTTAGCATGTTTCGTCTGAATATCTGGGAGTGGTCCAGGGTTCGATTCCCTGTTCGTCCAACACAGGTGGTTTAATCCCTCCATTGTCCCTTCTTTTTTGCCGGTTTGCCGGTTTGCAGTCTGTATTTGTTGTTTAAGTTCAGACGACCGCAGCCAAGTCTCTTAAACACTTGGCTTTTCTCGTCCCCTCTTTTTTCTTATCTGACGGGACGTCAATGAGTTTGCAACTTAACATCGCACCTCCTCTATCAATTGATAGTTTGGACGGAAGCGTAAGTATCGATCAGCTGATATTGTTACTTTGAGTTGACATGGTCACCTTGTTGTCAAAAAGCCCCTTCAACCACCTTGAGCATGACATGGCGTTAATTATACAGGAACCTGTTACTCCCCGATCACATAGGTGCACCCTTTGTTTCCGACGATAACCTCGTGGACCTTCCCCGCATCTACATCCACCCTCGCCCCCGCCGCGTACGTCGTCTTCTCGCTATCCTCCTCATGCGGATACCAAAGCGTCATTTCCCCGTCGACAATGAGATGGGTCGTCAACGCGGCGTGTGAGTGTGGTGGGTAATGGGCGTTGCTTGCGTCGCGGTCAGCGCAGATACTTCAACTGGAGGCAAACCCAGCAGCCACGGAGGAGGGGCTTTGGAGGGGCATCGTCGGTTGGTGATGTCAAGGCAATACACAAATGACCCAGCCTCATGCTCCGCCATGCTGCCCTGCTGGATGGGGTGACTTACGGGGCGTCGGTCCATGTGAAGACGTGGGCGAACCCCCACGATCGCACCTGATGCTCGTGTTCCTTGCCCATGGCTGCGTGCTCCAGACGATGGGTTGCTGCAGTGAGTTAGGCCTCTGGTGAGGCTCTGCGAGGCGGTGCTTCTCCACGTCGGGGCGAGCGACAAGCGCCCGTGACAGAGCTATGACCTCACGGTTCCGGGGCGGGCATCCACCGTTGGTCCCGGGATGCGCCCCGCTTGCCCCACCCGTCCCGTGCCGAGAGCCCGCGTTGCCGCGGTAGTACGTACGGGCGGCGATTGTACTGGGTCCTTGGTAGGCCCGGTAACTTTGTCAATACGAAAGAGACCCGGCACGGACCAGACGAGATACGGGGACGAGGCTATGAGGATAATTCCGACAGTCAGTACTCGAGCATTGCGCCAGAAAAGTCGGAGCTTCGCCAACCAGCGGTGAAACGAAGTGGCCGGCGGTTGCTGCAAGCTGCAAGCACTGCAGGTCCCCGGGGCGGGGCGCAAGCCCACACATAGCCTCCATTGCCGAGCTGACTCTCTGCCCGCTGCGCGCTGCCCAACAAGCACAAGCAGCAAACACCACGTCGCTCCCGGGGATCCTGTCCAGTGCAGCCTCGAGGGGGAGGTAAGCCGCATAATTATTGGGCGCTTGGGAGGGGGATAATGGGGCCATGGAACGCTGTAGCCCACGACCCCCCCCCCCCCTCCAGCCGCAAAACAATGTTTCCATCCATCCCTCGACAACCGCCAATCATGGCCCGCATCCGCCTGGCTGGGCCCAGCCTCAGCCCTCGTTTGGGGGCCGGTTCAGAGTCCCCGGGAAGCGCAGCGCAGCCTTCTAGGGCTGTGCTGGGATCGAGGGACAGCTGGAGCGTTAGCGGCGGACGGATGTTCCCCGTTTGGGGGGCACGAGCCGCCATTGGAATGACCTTTTTTTGGCGCTGGTTCGTTCACAAGCATCTTCTAACCCAGGAATTGCATTGCTCTGGGACAAGTCCGCAATCGCACTGGCTGGTCGACCTAGTACCGTGCCTTCCTTAACCCCAGCGCCGCTCCGTGCTTGGCTCGCACCTTCACCTATCATACCCCGGTGCTGACATTCATCTACATCGTTTCCATCCATTTCTTCGAGTCGCCTCTCTCCCTTCAGCTTCACTTGTTTCTGCACTCTTCTCAACCACACAGACCCTCTCCTGCCAAACCCGAACTGCCATCGCGGTGCGCCTCGCTCGCAATCGCACAGGTCGACCTCCCCGCTTACGCCCGTCCACTTCCAGCCAGCGACTCTACCTCATCTTCGTCCTCCGCGCCCACGCCCCTTCGACCAGGCGACGGCTTCCTCCTCCCGCCCCGATGTCCCTCGACGATTAGCTGCCCGCCGTAGCGTAGCGCCTCGCCAGCCTCTAAGCTCCTGGGAATATCCTTGCCACCATGCCTCTGCTGTGCTCTCCCTCCTTTGTGCGTGTCCCCAAGCCTCCGCTCCGAAGACCGGCCGCCGTGGCCGCGATCCGCGAGACGACTGACTGACTCTCCTTCAGCGGCGCCGCGACACCAAAAGCGACGATGATATTCCACCCCGGCGGCGGCGGCGAACTGGATCCGTCTTTGGCAACTCCAATCCCCGGTCTTCCACCTTCCTCCGCCGGTTTGTCGACGCCACAACGGCCTTCGCATCCCCGGTCTCGATCCAGGGGCCCTTCCCCAAGCCGAACTCCCCAAGCCCCCCCGGGTCCAGCGGCACCTCGACACAGCCTTCCATTCCGTCCAACCCGGAATTCAATGCCACTACCGACATACATGATGCCCTCAAGCGAGTCTTCGACGACTTGCGCGGGCCCGATACCATGCTGTCTCGAGACAAGTTTGCCCGCTTCTTGAGGACCGTCCAGGGCGAGGTTGTAGCCGACTTGGATCAACCCGGATATAACCTGGGCCAGTTCCTCTACATCTGGGTCAACCATTACCAGGAAGCCATGGGACCCCCGCCAGAAAAGGATCTATCCAAACCTTTGACCAACTACTTCATCAATAGCAGCCATAACACCTACTTGATCGGGAACCAGCTGCTCTCGAGGAGCTCACCAGAGGCGTACACAAATGTTGGCCATCCTCCCCACCTGAACCGCGTGTGCCATGCTGATATCTTGCCATCTAGGTTCTTCGAAGGGGATGTCGTTGTATCGAGATTGATGTCTGGAATGGTGACGCTGTCGTTGAAACCAGCGTCCCCAGATCTGCCAGGGACCACCAGCGCGGTCTCTCCGGTAGTTCGTTCCCTAACATGGCCACAACTGTCATCGATGCCGTCCAAGAAACTTGCGACACGGCAAGGCAGTATCTCAGCGACAAGTCTGGCAATCGGTCACGGAGTGCTAGCGCTACTAGCCGCCGAGAAACCGAGCCCTCCCCCAGGTCGAGCACCCAGTTCTCCGTGGATCCTAGGGACTCTAGTCATCGTCTCGAGGTTTCCCAAACGGCGAGGTCGCGGTCTCGACAACCTTCTCCAAAGGGCGAACCCATTGTCACACACGGCTGGACGTTTACCGCCCCATGTGGCTTTCGGGAGGTGTGCCAGGCAATCAAGGACTCTGCGTTCGTGGACAATGACTTGCCCATCATCATTAGTCTCGAGGTCCATACAGACACAGACCAGCAGGAAGTCATGGTGAAAATCATGAAGGAAGAATGGGGAGAGATGCTTGTGGATACAGCATTTGAGGGTTGTGACCCCAAGTTCAGGCTCCCAAAGTTGGCTGACCTGCGGAATAAGATCCTCGTCAAGGTCAAGAAAGCACACTCCACGATTGTGGTGCCCGCTACTGCGATGGATCTGCCGGCAATCCTTGCTAACGACGAGGATGCTTCTGGTTCTGAGGACGAACGCCCCCCTCTCATATCGGGGGCGTCTGCACCAGACTCCGTCCCTCCGGATTCCAAGAGCATCAAAGTCCCCATTTGTGAAAGCCTTGGTAACCTGGCGATCTATACGCGAAGTCAGCACTTCAAGAGTCTCGCGACCCCAGAGGCCAAGATCCCCCCTCACATCTTCTCTATCAGCGAGAACCGCATCCTCGAACTCTACCAGAAACAACACCGGGAAATCTTTACACACAACAAAGGATACTTCATGCGGGCTTTCCCCGCCGGGCGCAGAGTCGACAGCTCCAACCCGGACCCGAGCCTTTTCTGGCGTGGCGGCGTCCAGATGGTCGCAATGAACTGGCAGAAGCCAGATGAGGGTATGATGCTCAACGAGGGCATGTTTGCCGACGAGAAGGGCTGGGTTCTCAAGCCCCCAGGCTACCAAAGCTCCAACAAGACAGCCGAGACTCAGACCGAGGCAGCTGAAGGTCGCACCATGAGTCTCAAAATAACCATCTTTGCCGGCCAGCATATTCCCCTCCAAGAGGGTGACGCAGCCGATAGCACACGTAGTTCCAGCACCCTCCGCCCTCTGATCAAGGCAGAGCTTCACGTCGGGAAGCCAGAAGAGACGGAGCGGGACGGGCAATTGCATGAGTGTAAGTACAAGCAGAAGTCGGAAACCGGTAAAACGGACCATCCCAGCTTCGGACCTCAGGGCTCCCTCCTCTGGTTCCTCAACATCCCCAGGGTCGTGAAGGAGTTGGGCTTCATCAGGTAAGCCGTCATTTCTTTTCTCTGACCCCCGTGTTATCACTGCCGCTATCTCTCGGTCCACTCCTTTGAGGTGTATTTCTTGAGACATGTCGCAACCATCACCCCCCTCATCGCGGGATTGTATCGCTTGATAAACGTGATGACCCGTCTCGGTCTCACCGAGACTTTGTGACGGATGAGTTGGCAAGTGTCACCTACACCGATTTACAGAAGTTCGTCTTATTGACTTAGAGTGAAATCGAGCGGTGACGACACCTGTCTGATTCCCTCACTCTCATGCGACCCCTACATATTATAAGATATGGAGCACATCCCCGAGCAACAGTCCTTGATGCCGGGTTAGTGTCCGGCCACCCGGTATGACGAGGTAGTTTTGAGTAATGGCGCTTGAGCACGAAGACGAGAAGGGAGTGCCTCAAAACGCTCTCTTGACAAGTGTCGTGAGACGGCTTACCCGACGAAGAGTTGCTGCTTTTGCGACTTGTGACTAAGGCTTGGTTGGCTGCACCAAAAACCCGTTTCGTATGACACTAACTTGCTCGTCCTACCTCTAGGTTCAAGGTTGAAGATGCAGCGAAGCTCGGCAGCTCGCCACTTCTTGCCTGGGCGTGCATCCGCTTAGACCGTCTTCGCAACGGCTATCGATTCGTTCGGCTCATGGACTCTCGCGGGTTTCCCGTGAATGATGGGAAACTGCTCGTCAAGATCGAAAAGACCTTTGCGTGAGCCCTTGGCTATCGCTCTGGACGTAACACAAATGCTCGAACGCGGACAGGCTCTGTCTTGCCGAATCGCCTCACCGACTCTGCCGCATCCTGTGTTTAGATGCAGGGCGGCCACCACCCGATATTCTACGGACCGCTGATCGCGTTTCCTTGAGACTAAATGCTTAGTTTGCCTTGTGCATTACACGGCCTGTTATCACCGCCCTTGTCAGGCTACCTCTTTCTCATTCATTTCGGAGTTGAAATTTAGGCGTTTGGGACACATCACCTTCGTTCGTTTTTTTAGTGAGCCATCTGATAGACATACAGCGGCCTTTTCTATTCTTGGGAGTGGGGTTAGAACAGAACACACAGGAAGACATACTTTGGGAAAGACAATTTGGACAAAAGCAAAATCGGAGTTAAGGATGCCTGGAATTTTCCGAAGGGGTAGTTTTTTGGAGCCCTTCCAAGTGAAAATTTGGGGTTGTATCCCGGAGAAGATCCTGCGATGTTTATTACCTGTCAGAAACTGTCAAGCTGAAAGAGACTGCTTCTGTTTGCAGGACCACAACTTATCATGGACATGCATGTTTCCCGATGACGCGCCGCCGGAGTGCATTTTGTGTCTGCAAGCCCCCCTGGAGCGTAATTCTAAATCGGCCTTCCCTAAGGAGACGCCGATCCTAGAGCTCTGGTTCCAGCCAGCCTCGTAAGAGCAAAGGAGACGGATATGCGTTCCGGACTACCCAACAAGAGGGGCACATGGTGATAGCTGCACCCAATCGGGGACACCAAGAAGCTTGGGAGGCCGGAGGCGGCGGTGCAAGCAACATTGCTTTTTTCTATCAGAGCGGGACGACGTACGTATCTGGTGACAGCTGTCGCTAGTCCCAGTGACCGGGGACGCAGACTAACAGGCTTCGTGCAAAGCGGTACTGGTGTACAAACTGCAATGTACTGCGTTAGTATTTCGGTCTAATATGCTGGTAAGTCGAAGGATACGAACGAAGCCGGCAGTAGTAAGGGGTTGGTCGACGCGGCGGCCGCAACCCGTCTTCAACAGAAGCCGGCTTGGTGCCGTTTTGCGCTGATCTTCCTCCTCTCCCTCTCTGCGTCTAGGCCCAGACGTCTTCGAGGTGGTTCCTCCGATCAGGGGGATCGTCTCCTGTCCCGTCGGCCCGACGCTTATTGAGTAACCAACCAGCCTAGGGAGCTGCATGTTGAGTAGACCACCATTCAAAGTAGCGATAGTCTTAGTGCATTTAAGCCCAAGTACAGTAAGGACCTCACCGATCCAGTTAACATCACTACCTCACTTCGCATTGACAAGTGGAGGCCGTCGTTGGCTTTTCGGGTTCGGGGTCCGTTGCATAGTAATGGTGTACTTCCAAGTAGTGCCACCTCTCCGGCAGTGAAGGGAGGCGTGAAGCGAACAAGACAGATCTGCCGCGCTCAAGACCGAATCGTGTACTCTGTCGTTTAACTGCGGGCTGCATTCCGTTCCGCAGAAGCACATCCACTAGGCTGTCGCGGCTGTGTATGAGCCCCAAAGACTGGAAGCAACTGAGCATGGAGAATCTTGGGGCCCCTGCGACGGACAGTGAGGGAACCGTGTACGGGCCAGGCGACAAGGGTTTGCCAGGCTGTGCCCTGGTACAGCGCAGCAGATCGATAGTTGCAGCGGGTAGATGCTGAGATGCAACTAGTTTGCACATCGCAGGGGGTGGGAAACAGGGGTTGCCTGTCAGGAGGATTTTGGAATGTTGCAGGGCTTGCCAATGACAGCCCGCCGAAGTGCGGACATGGAGTGAGTCTTTTCGACCGAGGCATAGTACAACCCACTCAATATCCGTAGATGGGGGTTGCTTAAACAATCCATGCGTCATTGATACATTCTTGGTGCACTCTGTATGCACTTCGTATGCGTTCCTCGACGCACCCTGAATTGTACAGTACCGAGATTCTGCCAGACCGGGCCACTGCGTCCGACGACCGCGGCGGCGCAGCAAGCCGGCAAGGATGCCACTTGTAGCGTCCTGCGTACTTTGTATGAAGTAGTTGCTCCATCCCGCAATGTCTGCTCACGTCGATGCCGGGCCGTAAATATCCCCCCTTCTTCGTCGACACCGGATAGTTACGCCAGCTGAAGACACTTACTCTTTTGACAATCTCGGCGTGGCCGTTGCTTCTCCGAAAGATCGGGCGACCTGAACACGACGAGTGTTAGGATGGGCAAGCCATGACGTGTTTCCTCTGCGGAGTTGGGCTGAAGCGGTGGAACGCCGAGTTATTTGCGTTGTGATACACTGTTGCTGCCATCAGTTGGTGATTCGTGGCCTGGCAAGTTTGTCATGCCAGGATGTTCGAAGGCTGAAGTGCCCATCCTCATGGGCACGTCATTCGACATTACTCAAGGGGATGTAGCCATTGGTTTTTCTCATCATGCCCCCCTCTTCACACTTCAGTCCGGGGCAGCTCCAGACTTGTCGTGGACGATCCTTGAGCCGATCAGTTTGTGTTTACTGACTTACTGGTTGGAATCGACGTGCGTGATTGGGTCGGCTGCGAATACACTAATTAGTCTGAGAGTAAGGATAGCATTTTGAAATGACCATCAGGTTCTGGGCCATGCTACTGCAATGAACCATCAGCGGGACATGCGGGGGTCAAAACTTGCACGTCTTCAGTGCCCTTGAGTGCATATGCAATCGTTATCCGACTGGGGATTGGCCTTGCACGCGCTGGCTGACGGTATCAAGTAAGACTGTCTGTAGGACCCGCTCTTTCCGGTGCCTCCAATGCAAACTAGAGAAAACGCTATGTGATTCAGCCAGGGGTAGCAGTAGTCTGATGATGCGCTGGGTGAACGTAACTAGTTTGTGAGATAAACCCATCGAGTACGAGGCTACAATCTGATAGCCTTTGTTTGGCTTCGTCTTGGCTTCGTCCGGAGGGTGGCGATGACGGTCCCGTGATGATGTTCGTCTGTGGGGGCTGTATTTATCTCGACATCGTTGAAAGGGCTGACTTTGATTAGACTCTAATGACTGAAATGGCACCGCATTTGCACTGAATAGCTGGAGGAGGAGGTTACAGAAATTACTGTAGGCCCTGGACGGGGATGTATTGTAAAGTGTGAACATTGGTGAGGGAACAATTGCCTCTATTCCGTGTCCGCACTCCGTACGCTTCTCAACCAATTTGTCTAACACCTGTGGCTGTAGGCGAGCGAGTGCTGCAAGTGGAGTGGTGTGATGCCGCGTTTTGCTTCTGCCTCACAGAAGCAACTTCCGACCAGGGACGGGTTTGGCTTGGGAGGTAGCTTCGAGCCATGGATTTCTGGAGAATCCTAGCTTCGCCGCAGACTCCGCTGCCACTCTGAGGTATCTCGGTGCACTAGTCACCCTCAGCGAGCGTCCTTTGCTTCCCATTTTACTGAAAGAAGGAGCAAGATATCACTTGGTTATTCTCCATACCTAAAGACCTTGGATGGTTAGAGACTTAGAAAGCCGGTTTCACGAAGTCATGAGATCTGTATTTAATGTAGAATCCACGATGAGGCTCCCTACTCATATACTTGGTCTTTTCGGAAATCTCAGTAGGACCCATTGAGAATGCCTCGGTAAACTAGATTTTCTGTAAATCAGCTTGGAACAGATGCCAGTTAGTGTTGTCATTCTCAGCCTTAGTGCGTTGTCCGCTACTTTAGGACATACATACACTAGCTGCCATAGAGCAACTGACTAGGAGATGTTGATGGGCGATCTGGATGTTGGAAGAAATACTGGCGGTGTTCGCAGTGGAGCTGTGATAAAAAGCAACAAGCATCGCAGAGCTGAATGCGCACCTAGATCGCTGAAAGGAAGATTTTAACAGCCAGGGGTCGAGTAGTCGGGCAGATGCCGTGGTGGGGGTCAAAAGCAAGACCACTTGCTCCAGTGCTCAGCTGGCATGGGAAGGAGCAAAAAGCCAAGCGTATCCACTCTCACCCACCGTCTTTCTCATCCTTATCGCTGGGTTAAACGCCAACCGAGTCGGACGATGAGTTCTGTGTGCGGAGCTTGCATGTCTCTGGCGGTCGAGATGGCCAAAGAAAAGAAACCCAGATATCTAGGGCGGACTGAACTGGCTGCCGTCATGGGCGCTTTCTGACCGGCAAATGCGGGACGAGGTTTGATAGTTGACAAATCACGACGTTGTTTCTGATACCTCGCCGTACACAGTCCGACGATTTCAACCAGATGACGTGGTATGCAGCGTAGTACAAGTGTTTCTTGATCCTGAGTAAGAGCCAAAAAGGCGGTCTCGTCGGATGGTAGGACATGGGAGGATGCCGCCGTTGGTGGTGAAGATCAGAGGCTCAAAGCTAGGTATTCGCAAACTACTACCTCGTAGGTAAGTGGTCATGTGCTGCTGTGGCCGGCCGGCAGTCGATCATGGGGTGGCAAAAATGCATTTCGAAGGGAGGGATAGAGGGCTGCTGAGAACGCTGATGCATGCACGAGAAGACGAGCCCCATCTGCTTGGATATTTTTGGGGTGCTTGTGTGCTTCTAGCTTTGGAGCCCTGGGCTAGGTCGTAGAGTGGAGAGATGTTGGTGATAGACCGTCCAAAGTGCTGCTGCAGCCCATGAAGACGGGGTCCCGAATGCGCAGTGTGTCGCAAACGAACTGGAGGTCAAGGCGGCTCAAGAGAAGAGGCGCAGAAATGCGCGATCCATGGACGACGGGGACTGAAACGAGTCCCGATAGTGGCGTCACGGAGACGGCTGTAGTAATCGATACCTCATCACGAGGCTGGCGAACTGGTCTTGAGAGTTCCTTTCATTGGACGAGAGGGGAAGGAACCGTTGGAGTTGTGGAACACACGACGTTTGATCTCAGGCGTGGAAATATCGCCCGGTTAGCCCTTGCAACCCGCGGCTCGACATGAAATGGCGTCAGCGCAGAGGGGCGTATGCGGAAGGCTGCTGGGGCACGGTGAGCAAAAAAGAAAGGTCAAGGCAATCACTTGGACATGGACGAGAAGCAAGGGCTGTTCAGAAAGAGCATCAAAAAGGCGGGAGGGGAGACTGGTCTGGAGGGGCGGCGGGGGAGGACCGAGGTTGAAAGCAGTCGGGACAGCCCGCCTACCCAGGCAACTAAGGCATGCCAGATGGGATTGGAGAGGAAGAATATGCAAGTCTGCATGGTGACCAGGGGGGCCAAGGGCTGTGGAAGCCTTGGCCTTGGGAGGAGTGGGTTGAGTGGGTTGTGTGAGATCGTGACGGGAGGGATGAGATGGATGAGATGAGATTGGTGTATGGACAGATGCAATGTAACGCTGTGGTCAACAAGGGCAGACTGCAGAGACTGGGGCCGGCAAGAACTGAGGGAGAGAGCACCTCGCACTTTTTCCTTTCTTTCCATTACTGTCCGTCCACAGTACAGGGCAGCTACCCCTGGAACGCCCGCCAAGACCTGACTTACAGACGGGAGCTAAGTAACCTCCACTGCAAACAGGCTATAGCCTCCGTTGCCTACCTACCTTGCCTACTCTCACTGTTCGTTCACCACCACAGCCAGTCCCCGAGCTGAGTGCGCCGCGCTGTCTACAACAGTCGTAGCTCGCAGCCTCGGAATGTGGGCAGCCCTACGAAGTACTCACTTAGCTTGCCGGCGTTGTCGGGCCGTGTGGAATCAACGGCGCGAGCGGTCAGTGGCTAACGGTCGATCCGTGTTCAGTCGGGCCACCAATTGCATGGGAAGCGCGAAACCCGCCGTGGCCTCTGCTTCCCAACGTTGTACGTCAGGTGTACGTGGGAAGTGCCGTGTAACGGCATCGGGCGTTCTTTGCCTCTCCCGTCCGCGTTGCTTTTTTTGCCTTGTCTGACATAACTTACCCGCCTTGGCAGCTTGACGGCAACGTATTGGCCAGTGAGACGAGCCGGGAGGAAAGCCTTGAGTCCTTGACGGACAGACGTCTTACAGACCTGTGTCCTTTCTGACAGCTCTACCTATCAACGCGCAGGCATGGACCGGGCCACAGCTAAAACAATCTGCTAGGTACAACTCTGCCTAAGGTACGAAATATACGAGCGTCTTCGTCTTATTACTTGCCCTGAGGTGCCCTTCGACGACGTCCAGCTGCTGAACTGGATCCCCAACTTGGCCAGAGGGGTTGGACAATCAGGCGATAGATTCAGACCCAGACCGCAGCAGATGCATTCAAGGCTTATTAGTCGACGCGCCGCTAAACCTTCATTTCAGCCTGCCATGTTCCTCGCAGCTGGGCGCAGCGAGTCGACGTCAGCGGTACTTGGCGGCTCCGAAGTCGACGCAGCCAATTGCGGCTGCAGGAGCATCCCATCCAAACAGGAGCCGGGCCAATTTTATACTACCTGTAACCCAGGCCCAGTAACTGAACCTAGCAGCCTCGCATCACGAACTACACTAGTCTGGCGGCACCCACTGGCAGTCTCTGGCGTGGATGCTTCGTCCTACCTCAGGTTTTGATGGGGGCTTCGCGGTTCTGGGCTCCATGGACTCGTATGCTTTTCTCGACTTTCTACACCGGCTTCGATCATTGCCTCCTTTGCTCCGACCCGATCCCAAAGGGCGGGCCAGTCGGATAGCCGTGAACCCCGCCAGGAAGGCTTCCGACATGCGGCGTGCAGCAGCAGCAGCAACCCGCCTCGGCCAGAGCGAGCACCCGGGCCGCGGCAGTGACCTCTGAGGCTCAGTCCCTCCATCACCTGAAGGCCCCCTGGCCATGCCTCGCACTTTGCACTTCAGTTACAGCCCATCATGGCCTGTTTGCGTCGTCGTCATTGCACTGCCGTCATGCCGTTGATGACCCCGGCCTTGGCATCCCGCGAGATATCTAAAGGGTCCGATATCCTTCGGTTCCTCACCCTTGCTCCCTCGTATCGTGCGACGGTGTCGACCATACCGGTACCTCACTACAACAAAGGCCACATCGCGAAAGTGCCAGCCACAGAGTACGTTGATGGTTGCTGAATTCTAGGTGGACCCGATGCCTTCTCTCGGCCTACAGTACGCCGTGTGTTTGTGGAGATGTGGAGTCGCCAGCTCCAGCTCATCGGTGAGATTGCCTGGTGCGCCGGCGATCCTTTCAAGGGAGGATGGTGGGTTTTCTGCGCTGGAGTCGGAGGTAGTGGAGGCGCCATCAGGGGTCACTTGTTCCAGCGACGCGGCGCACTCCCTCCTAGGTTCTGGGGTTGAAGCCGGACGATGTGGCTTTGGGATATCTCGAGATCGCGTGTGGATTGGGATGCTTATACGACCTCGGCTATCGACATTTACAAGGTGCAAGGCTCCACAGTCCAACCTGACTGACACTGCGATTCCTCCTCGATCAGGTACTACAAACATGGCTGACCCTGACCCCGGCCGCAAGTATGCTTCGTACCGCCGCGCTTGTGCAAATTCCCGCGTGCTCCCCCACCGCGATCCATCAGATTCGGCACCGTGGAGTCGTGGACTCCTCGATTCCCAAGCATCATAGCCTCCTTGCTTTTCTCCCCGTCAAACGCCAACTACGGTGCACCCCCCCTCCCTCGCAGCCCCGGTCCGGTGGCTACCCTTACCGCTCAGCATGTCTCGAGGCTCGCACCGTTTGATTCCTGGACTGCATCAGGAATTGCAGGCATACTATGTACCCGCAGGCCCTTGGACTATGGAGGGAGGGACGCCCTTTGGCGCACTTTTTGCCATGGACGAAGTACCTGATGAAGTTTCACCCGTCTTGACACAGGCCTCCACAAGTCTTTCCACCCCTCCACACACCTTCTTCCCGCCTCCTTATACGCCTCCTCTCCGGGTGGCTGGCCATTGGTCACTTGCAGCTCGAGGTCCCCATACAAACGGACAGACAGAATGACAAGCAAAAAAACCCGACAAGGAACGCGTAGAGTACAGATTTATTAGTTTCCTTACACACCAGACACAAAGCAAACGAACCCCGCCCCCGTCGTTCGGGCGGATCAGTGTTTCCCAAGGGCGCCACAGAAGTGTCTAGCAACTAATGACAGGCCCGAGTCTCACAGAGGTCGATATGACAGGTCTGATGCTGCTGCCGCCGCCGCCGGCATCCAGCATGCCTTCCTACCCAGACCTGGGCCGGACCACCAGAAACCGATCATCAGATGCCGTGGAAGCCCACATTACCCTTGGCAGCAGGGTACGGAGCACGCATTGAAGCTTCCACCACGCTCGGGCTCGTGTCCTTGACCTTACCCTTCCCGGCCTCGCGAGGCATCGCCCGACGACACTGTCATACAGACTTGGTTTCTTAGCTCGTCCTGGCCGCTCCTCTCGGCCTTCGTCGCAAAACCATAAATCCCATCTTTGCCCCCCACACATTCCCACAGTCCAGACCTTTGCGAGCCTGTTACTACATCATCTCTTTGACCTCTCTTGCAACTTCTCTTCAGGTCCATTATCCACCCTATTCACCCCCGCGTCTGTCAAGCCGATTTGGTCTTAGCAAGAAAAAGCCTTCTACCATGATTCCATCTACATATCAACTTCTACCTCTTTCTCAACAACGGCTTCCATGGAAGGGTCAAGAGGACGAACCGTCCCTTGCCATGGGCATCCTCCAAGCGCCTAATGATGCTGCGTGTCCCCGGCAGACAATCAACTGCTTTGCAGATGCATCAAACACCATGCAATCTGTTCTGGCGGCCGACAAGATACCGGGAATCAAGTGTCCAACCTGCTCCGCGAATGGCAAAGTTGTCTGGGTTATCCCCGGTCGTCCCTGCGGCCACTGCGGAACTCCTTGTGAAGAGCAGGCCAGCTCAACGCAATAGTCGAAAGAAAACAACAACAAGACACTTGGGCGCTGAAGAAAGAAAAAAACCCTCGCCGTGGCACTGTTCCGGCGCATTGTTAGAACGCAACTACGATCTTTACCTGGACGGCGATGAGGTGGTTACAAATGTCAGGCCTCGGGGTGTCAGTTGCGGTACTGAGTGCTGCTAAACTGGGATGGTATGTCCGGGACTGCGGCTGTCTTCAGCGATGCCTTCATGGTCCTGTCAGATGACCTGGGCTTTGTCTACCATGGCCAAGTCCCGGAGGCGATGCAATTCCTACGGGAGAGCGATACGATACGAATATGATGCCGAGCAAGTTGGGATGGAAACATGATAATGGTTCGGTGGTTTCGGTTGGGGTTGGAGGAATGGGTTTTTTCCTTGGGAATATGCGGCCTTACAGCAATGATATGAGGTCCTTGGGGTTGTACCGGGGACACGGCATGCGTCGACGATCTGGGCATCTGGGCTTGCATGAGCCACCCCTGTTGCAGTGTTGCAGAGCGACTGGCTCCCGGCAGCTTGGATGAGGCGGCCACTCGGCTGCAGTGCGGCCCGGAGGGGAGATGCATCGATCTGGGAGGCGTCGAATTGTCTTTGAGCACATTGGATACCACCTGTAATGAGTAATACATCTGGACTATGTTTTCTATATCGCATCGCATTACATGGCATCACGGCCAAGTGTCGTCAGAAACACGAATGCACTGAGACATGGGGGTGGAGGGGTGCAGTCCAGACCCCCGACCGCAACTACAGTATCAAAAAGTACGAAGGCCTATTCATAGAGTAAGAAACCCTCAGTCGTCCCACGCCATCTGGGCAAGGGGGCCTATTGGTTGTTTGCTCTTGAAAGCTGTAGCTGCGCCACCAAACGCCCAGGGTTAAAATATCAACTATCAGCTATCAGCTATCACCTCTCAAAAAAAAGAAAGGCCGCGCCCCGGCTGGACCTCACGCCCATACCCCGGGTTCGGGGCTCGACGTGTAATCGATGCGCAGCACTCCTCAGTTACCTCAAGATGACGCAAGAAAGACGCCCGCGGGCGGCAGTCGTGCTCACTCAGTCAGCGTTAGTTCGCGTCCCACTGAGCTTTGACGCTGTCCCCCGTGCCGTGGGTGCGAGGCCATGGCGATGAGTCCCGGACCTACCTTCGGGCCTGGACCCCCGAACACGGGGATTGGCCTACGCCTCGCCGATCTGGGGGGGGGCGCTCGGGTCCGGACCCCGGGCATGGACGGGTTTGTCGACGCCCAGCCGCAAGAGATGGATTATATTCCTCAATGGTGGACATGCACCCTCGGTAGGAGGTAGGTACCTAGGAAAGTAATGTACCTGGGCCGGCCTCCCGGGAAACGGAGGAAACTGGGCGCCAAGGCCCAGGTAGGTCTAGCGGACTCGCAAATTGCAGCGCGGGGATTGGCCGCAACGGCGCGCCTCCATCCGAAAACCCCAGAATCCGCCGTTGCCGTGCGCTCCCTCCACGTTTCGCCCTTCACCCCCGCCCCCATTTTCCGAGCTCCGCGCAAGCAACCGTCTTGTCGTGCTCGTTGCTCGTTTGCTGCCTCAACCCCCCCAACTTCCCGCGCCGTCGACGTTGACCTCGTCCGCCGTGTTCCCAATACCGCGCGCACATCGGCATCGGCATCGGCATCGGCATCGCCATCTCCGGCTCGTCCGTACACACTCGGCCCCGGGTCGGTCCGGCTCCGCTGTCGTTCTGCGGCAACGCTCACAATGGCCGGGGCGGAGCAGAACGGCATCGACATCCTGTGCGACGCCGCTGGCTCCGATATGCTCCTGTCCTCTCTGTTCTCCCTCACGTCGCCCTCGCAAGACCTGAACCAGAGAGGCCACCATGCGCAGCAATTGCAATTGCAACAGCCGCATCTGCTTCAGGAACACAATGAACCTCCCCCACCGTCCGCGCCACAGGAACACACCCCCCGCGCCGGGTCGTCATCGTTGCCGTCCAAGCGCAAACTGTCAGATGCGTCACTTTCATCGCCATCGCACGTCTGTCACATCTGCCGCCGTGTCTACGAGCGAGCCGACCATCTCACCCGGCACTTGAGATCGCATGAGAATGCCCGCCCGTACACATGCTCTCGTTGCCCCAAGCGCTTCAACCGAGCCGACCTCCTCACCAGGCACGAGACCACTCACGACCGCGATGGCACCGTCAAAGACCGCCCGTTCATACGGCGGAGTGATCGAGCTGCCGAGGCCTGTCTGAACTGTGCGGCTTCCAAGGCCAAGTGCGAGGACCAGAAGCCTTGTAGCCGCTGTCGGGCCAAGAGCCTTCCCTGCCAGATGCCCGCACGGCGTGGTCACCAGTATCGCACTTCGGACTCGCAGACCGGCATGTCGCCCTCGGAGGCTTCAACCATGGCCTCCGCCGTGGGCATGGACAATCAAGGCTTCGCGTCCGGTGATTCTGGCTACATGACCAAGGCTCCCGCTCACACCCAAGTTCCGTTCAACGAAGGAAACGCAGACTACGATGGTTCTACATTCCTTGGACCGTCGAGTATCGACGGCGTCACCGACAACCTCCTGTACTTTAATCCGGTCCACAACATCTTTCAGGACATGGACTTTTCTTGGGACCTGGATTTCGACGGCTTTACAATTCCAACCCTGGACGTCAATGGACCAAGTCCACAGTCCACAAGCACCGCCAACTCGAAGCGATCATCGCGCCGTACTGGCCGGGATGTATCCCGCGGCCACGCGGCATTCAAGCGTTCGCCGTGGATCTTCGAACCGGACATGAAAGACTATGTCAATCGGGAGACCGAAGCCCTCGCTCTCGACGACGAGGCCCTTCCGGCATCGTCAGCCTTTGAGAAATTCGCCAACAGCTCTAAAACCCGACTGCAGATGCCGTCTCCCATGCGTGATCGCCTTTTCGCCATGGTTCTAGCCCACAACCCGACTCCGCGGCGAGTCCCGTCATTCCCGTCTCTGGACCTTTTGAACTACCTCCTCCAGGCGCACTTTGCCCAGGAAGAGCGGAAGTGTGATGCCTTGATCCACAAAGCATCTTTCGATCCGGCCGCGGCGATCCCAGAACTGTTGGCTACCATCATCTCGAGCGGTGCCACCTACATCTCGGTTGCCGCCATCTGGCAGTTCGGCCTCGCTCTCGACGAAGTCGCGCGATTGGCCATCGCTGGTCGGGTGAGTGCACTTTGTCTCTATCACCCTGGTGCCCCCTGTAAACCCTAGCATCTTCATCCTGGCACATGACAGTGCTTATTACGCCCAATGTGACTATTTTTTTTTTGGATCTAGCAGGCTAATCAATGATCGGTAGTTCGAGGACTCAAATTCTACAACTCGGGATCTGATGACACATCAGGCAATGATGCTTCACTTGGATGTTGGGCAATGGAGCGGGTTCAACCGCAAAATGGAAATTGCTGAAAGTTTTGTTCAGCCTCTGTTGACTGTGAGTCTGCCTCACCTCGTGACCCGGGCCTGGGTACTGACATGAAACAGATGCTTCGACGGTCTGGAAGAACCTCGTTTTCCTCGGATTTCGCGGCGCAAATGCCATCCATGTCTGACCCCCCTAAAGTTTTGGAATCAAAATGGCAGCAGTTCATCGTTTTTGAGTCATACAAGAGGTATGTTACTCGTCACTTTTGACAGACGTCTGCTGACCACCATTCAGGCTAGTCATCCACCTGTTCTTCCACGATATCCAATCGTCCATTGGTCTCTGTAAGAACCCACTCATGTCATATAATGAACTCTGTTTCACCCTCCCTGCCTCTTGTGACCTTTGGCGAGCAAGGACTGCAGAGGACTGGCGGGATGTCTCCTTGACGAAGAAGCCGATGCCCCAGGGCGGAATCCCGCGAGTGGCAGACGTGACGCAATGCATGACGATCCTGGACGATTTGGAAGATCGTATCGACATTGAGCTGTCTTGCACTGCCCTACTCCATGGATTTTGGGGACAGATTTCGTCGTATCGCGACGCTGTCAAATTTTATAGTTCGGGAGGCCCAAACAGACGTGGCGGATCGACACCGCCGTTGTGGCTCAAGACACAACATCAGGAGCTGTACCGAGACGTCGCCGAATTTGCGAATCAGATCCAGCACCTGCGAAAGCCAAACCCGCAGCTCATTCTCGTTGCAGAACTGTTCATGATGATCCTTCATGTGTCACCAGATGATCTACAACATTTCGCCGGCAAGAATGGAGAGGAGGAAGCACGGAGAGCGGCCCAAACCTTGGAAGAGACGTGGTTCTCGGGGTCTGAATCACGATATGCCGCATGGCACGCCGGCCAAGTTTTCAATTGCGCACGAAAGCTGGCGCCGACGTCCTTGCGGGGATTCAACGCCATCGCCGTCTACTTCGCCAGCCTCACACTGTGGGCCTATGGCTTGGCTACTTACACTCATTCGACAAACGGCAACAAAGATGGACAAGATGGCCCCGGATCGTCTGTTGACTTGGTGCTTCTCGATGGAGACGAGAGCAGAGAATCGCGGGCTTTCTTGCAACTTGACCGTGGCGTGCCGGGGTTAACAATGAATGGAGACGCCAACTCTGGCGTTGAGCCGCTGACGAACAGTGGGGTGGTTTTGACAATTGCTCGAAATGTCCTTCGAGACAACTTCCCCGTGCGCCACGAGCCGCTGCCGCCTCTTGTCGAGAGCCTGGGCCAGCTTCTTCGTGACTTGGGATCGGGCCTCGCAGGCCGGGCTTCACGAGCTATAAGCGAAAACCCGCCTCCTATTTGTGGGCGATCTCCTTGAGGGTTTGCTGTTGAGCGAGTAATGAGGCATTGGAGTTTCGGGAAGGAAAAAGTAGTGTCAAGTTGGACTTGACTTTGTTTGCTTGTTTGTTGATTCATACTGTGTCTAGGAAGGAAAATGAGAACTAATGAATGCCTTGATTGCGGTCGTGTGTTTGAGGGCATGGGCGTGGTGATTTTTTCGGTGAAATCCACTTATGGTCATTTATCTGATTGTCAGGTACAAGATCAAAAGAAAGCAGGAAAGGGAAATGTCGAATGTGAGTTTCGTTGGCTGTGGCCGAGTGCCTACCTTGATGTGCTGGCTCGTGGGCGGGAAGGTGCAGCTGTTTGCAGCCGTCAAGTTTTCACTGTGATATACGAGACCGTGCAAACTTCACCCTCACCTTGATCCCTTCATCCATTCTTCTTTACCTGAAAAAAATAGAAACAGGTTGGACAACTCGCCATCTCTTTTGGACTTCAATCCTTATTCGACTGCACAGCGATTATCAAAGTCACCAGTCATCGTATCAAGGGATCAGCCACCAACCATCGCCGCCATGACACTCATCGATTTCACCATACCAGAAGATCTGGTTTTCGAGCGTGCCACCCAGGATCAGCAGATAACGGAGCACTTCAACCAGAACGCTCAGGTCCAGGCCCCGCCCCTGTCGTTGTCTGCCTACATGGTCAATCAACACAAGCTCGCCTCCACGGCCGCCGCTAAGGGCAACACGGCGTACTGGGTTCTTCGCATGCCCCAGAATCCGCTGGTTCTCATATCAAGTTGCACAACATACATGCGAGATGCCATCATCACGACTGGCCAGGGCACGCGCAAAACCAAGGTTGCCATCATTACCGACGTGTTCACGCACCCGGAGTACCGCATGCGCGGCATGGCCAAGATGCTGCTGACGAAGCTGCGGGACCAGATGGATAGAGACGGTTTTGGGAGTGCAGACTTCAGTATCGTTTACGGAGAGGGCCACACGGACTGGCTTCAAGGGCTGGGGTGGAAACCGATCTCGGCAACACAGCTGCGAATCTCGCTCGGCCAACTGAAGCTGGAAGAACGCAAGTATGTCCCTGGAGCCAAGTTCCTTGGATACATGGAGGAACCCAATCTTATCAGCAAGGACGTCAACACCAGCAAGCTTCGCCTCTCGGGCTACCGCGACCGGAAGACTCACGTCCAGATCCTCCCTACCGACCAATTGCTGCGCTGGCACCAGATACGATCACGGCTTTGCAGCCAGCACATCAGCCGAGGCAAGACGGCCCTGGAGACCCACGGTGCCCGATCCTACGTCGGCCAGCCCGCCTGGATGTGGTGGGTACATGACTATCGCGCACGACGGCTCTGCATCGTGCGGTTGTATGTGGCGCGACGCAAGGGCATGGAGGACGGCTTGCGGGCGCTTCTCGAGGCCGCAGTTGTTGAGGCGTCGCTCTGCGGGTTGCGCGAGGTGGTCATCTGGCAACCCACCGAGCAAGTCGCCCAGGCGGCAGCAAAGCTCTCGGAAGTGTACAGCCAGGGGATGAGCGTCTCGCAAGGGGAGAGGTTGGAGATGATACCATACCTGCGATGGAGGGGCGGTGAGGACCGGGATGTTATCTTGGAGGAGCTGGAGTATTACGGCTGGTCTTAGATGGCATTGGATTTAGGCTGAGGGAAGATGTGAAGAAGGCGAGGTTCACAGAGTCTGGGGCTTACATGATGCCTGCAAGCTGACGAGGAGCATCACGTATGGTAGTATGGCGATGGGGGCCTGCTGGTTGTTGGTGGTTTCACGGAGAATTATGGACTTCTCTCCGTGGTTGAGATATGGAGCATAGAGGGCTCCATGGGTATCAATTCAGAGAACAAAAGCTGTCACTAGGTGTATAACAATCAGACGGAATTCTTCCGCCCACTATTTTGCAACCTTTCGCCTTTATTCGTCCGTGTTCAAGCTTCGTCAGTCTTGCTCCCTGCTGTCAGTCTGACTTAAACGGTCGGCATCCAGAGCTCCAGTGGGGCCGAGCATCGGAGGATGCACGCCCGAGGAAGTGGGGGCGGGGTTTAGCGGTGCTCCCTCTCGATGATTCCGATTACAAAGAGGAAGGGACGCAGCCTCCTCCTTGAACCGTCTACAACCGTGACTCTTCAGCAAACCGCCCCCCCCCCCCCCCCCGCATCTTATATGAAACCCCGGCTGTTCCCCAGAGCTTCGACACTGCTACGACCCTCGACTGCAAGTCCCGGCCGACTGCTGCATACCCCGCGGATCGGAATACGTGCGAGATCGACTGCCCAGAGCATCCCGACTGTCACCATGGCGGACCGCGTGCACCGGATTACCATGTTTAAGATGCCCAGCAAGGACGACCAGGCCAAGCTGTTCGAGCAGTACAAGAAGCTGGGCGCCGACCAGCAGAGGGTGAGCTCGTGGCCCCGTCCTGGCGACGTTTCCTCAACTCGAGTTTGTTGCTGACACGAGCACAGAACGGCAAGCCGTATATCCTGTCCATGGTCGTGGGCCCCGCGGAAGAGGACAACCGCTCCCAGGGCTACACGGTCGTGTCCAAAACGGAGTTTGCCAACATGGACGACATGAAGTTCTACGACGACGAGTGCACGGCGCATAACGATCTTAAGACGTTTGTTAAGACGCTGGGCGTAGACGGCGTGCTGACGGTTTACTTCAAGCCCACCGTTATCGGCGGCGCTAACAACTAAAGGCCAAAGGTGAATTCTACAATGAAATGAACCGTTAAGGGAATATAATACCGCTTCGGCCCAGTCCGCTGACCCTGGAAGGTCGTTGTCCATTCGTTTCCGGTGTGTTGGCGTGTGTGTGCAGCTTCTCGAGTGTTCATCTGGTCCAAAGTCCCATTGTAGCGGAGCGAGCGGTGCTTGGTGATTCTGTGACCGCCACGGCGAGAAAACCTGCGACATCAGACATCCTTTCTGTTCCACTTGCCTTGCCAACATCCTTATCGAGGGCGGGCAGTCTTTAAAGACAAAGCAGCCTAGCCCGTGTTTCTGGGAGGATGGGGGCTGGGGATGGTTAGTTCGGTTTTGTTTGTTTGTTGGCTTCGGTTAATGGAGTTCGGCTTCTAGACCGACGATCATCGTCATCGCCAGCGCCAGTGCCAGCGCCAGCGCCACCGTCACCTTAAAAAGTCCCGTGCCGTCCAGGGGAAGCGGCCATAAATAACACCAGCAGACCAGGGGCCGCTCAGTGTCGACCTCGCGAACCAACGAACAAAGCCTTCCTCGCGAACAAGAAAACCCTCCCTTTGGGGAACTTCTTCCCAGGGAGGCGCAGCGGCGCATACCTTCAAAGGAGAGACGAAATGGGCAATTTGCGTCAAAGCCGTCGAGCCTGGACGTGTCGATTGGCCATGACGCGCCCGTCCAAAAACCCCAGTCTACGGCCGGCCCCACATCCGGCTTTTTTCTCCTGACCCCTGGCGGCGGCGGCAGAACCGGTTTTTAAGCCTCTTCTCCCATCCGACACGACGAAGATCATGACGCAACAAGCGCCGGGTTTTGCTTCAATGGTCCGGCCTCTGGATGATTGGTGACACGACGCTTGGCCTGGGGAGGGCCTTTGTTTCGGGCCATGTTCAGTCGTGGCCCGCGCCTGCGGGTTGCTTGGCGATGCGCTGATGCGTTCATTCACCGACCCCGGTCTGGTCATGGTCATGGTCAAGGTCAAGGTTGGCGCCTACCGCATTCCATGCTTTCTTGTCTTGCATCATCGTGCGTGAGGGAGCCTATTTAGACCTCTGCGCGCCCCGGAAGTGGCAAGGAGTTTCCGTATAATTTCGAGAGTCTGCTCATTTCTTCGTCAGCTTGTTCCCTCTTTGAAAACGCAAACCAATCCTTCTATATCGACAACTGGAGTAGATCTGGTCCACCGCAGCCATGCTGTCAAGATTCTTCGTCTTCTTCCCCTTGGTGCTGTCCTTGGTGGCCTTTATCCTCACCATCCTATGCCTGTTCGCGGGCCAAAATAAGGGCTTCATGGAGGACTATGCCATCGCTAGGGTACGATAATGTCGTCCAGTCTATATACCAACCACCCAATCGCTAACAAAACCTAGGTGAACACATCAATGCTTGGGCACAACGTCCTCGACACCGGTAACGATACCTCCACCAGCGACGACGACGATGATGGCGGCTTCCTCGACAGCCTCAGCGACAAGTGGGACGAGATCAAGGACGAGGTCAAGGACAAGGTCAACGATATCACCGGCGACATTGCAGACGAGCTTGCCGAGACCCTGGGCATCTCCGAGTGGTACTCCATCCACGTCATGGATGCCTGCGAGGGCTACTACAAGCCCAACGCCACGTCCCCCGGCGCCGGTCTCAACGTCTCCGACTGCACCCAGTCTCCCCCTGATAGTAAGGCTTCCCCATCATCGCTCTAGTGTGCGGTAAACTGACAGTGCGACTGTAGAACGCTTCGACTTGACTAAGATGCTCAACGAGGAGCTCAGCGTTGGCCCCTTCGACCTCACCCTCGAAGACCTCAACTGGCCCGACACCATCGACGACGCCATCGACACCCTCAACGGCGCGCTCCTCGGCATTTTCATCCTCTACGTCCTTGGCGTCGGTTTCTCCGGCCTGGGCATGCTCGCCTGCATGGCGGCCTTCTTCCTCGCCGGCCGCCGCAGCGTGGCTCTCAGCAACCTGATCCTGGCCCTGCTCGCCGCCCTGAGCATCACAATCGGCAGCATCATCGCCACCGTGGCGGCCCACAAGGGCGTCGACAAGATCAACGACCTCGGCGAGGACATCGGCCTCTCGGCGGATATCGGCTCCAAGTTCATCGCCCTCACCTGGGTGTCCTCGGCCTTCATGCTCGCTGCGACCGCGTACTGGACTGTGCACCTGTGCCTGATGCGACGGGAGAAGAAGCGAGAGTGGAAGCACCGCAAGGGAAGCTACTGAACCGAGACCTCCGACACGAATGATATTTTCCCTCGACGACTTTCCTGTGAATAACGACGGCCAGACTGGATTTCTGTTACTATTGGGCAGCGATGCGAAACTGGGAATCGGCAGGACGGATTATGATACCAAAGTGTTATGCACACAACCACACCGTTTTGAGAGTGGGCTTTTTTCTTGTTTTATCAGGCTAAACATGCCATACTGGGCCATACACAACGAATAATCTGCCCATGTAGTGTTTGGGATAGCTGGTCCATCTCAAAATCATATAAAACTAATACTGAATCTCACCCCCCCGAAATTGGCATGTGAATCACCTCTCTGTCGTGCACCCACACCTCAAGCTGTCACACCGCGATCGCCAAGGCATACGCAGGATCTCACACGCGCCCTTGGCCGACGATGACACTTGCTGCGCCAGGATCTGGTCGTCCAATGAGGATATTGGAGCCGCGTATGGTTGGGTTGCCTCTCTGGTCAATTTCGAACCTGGTCGAGATGGGATGTGACCTTCACTCTAACATCCACGGTGCCCGGCAAATGTAATCTGAACTCATCCCATTACTGTGCAACAGGCCATGTGATTGTCTAGCCCATAGGCGATCTATCGGTACACAGTCCAAGATGGGAACAACTGCCGGTTTTCGTCCAACTTCATCTGCTGAATAAGGATTTGTCATGAGGACACTTATTGGGTGTATATAATATTCGTGGTTAGTTGTGTCTTTATTCCATGTCTAACCGATAGCTAATCAATGAGATGGCCTTCGGCTATATGATCCTAGTGTGCTATTGGTTTATTCCGAGTTCAATGCCTGCAATATCTCGTACATACACTATGGGCTGAATATTTCTGAACGTCTCATGCCGACAAAACAAAAAATACTCCAGTCCTTATACAAACCCCTGAGAAAGATGAACTGATTCCTTAACTCCGGGAAGTAATCAAAACGCCGCGAACCCACTGCCCGTTGATGCCCGGCCAGGCCTGTAAAGAATAACCCGAGATGCGATATCAGAACGGTAAAGAAAAAGACTAAACAGAAGGAGGTGTACGGGCGACGATTGTCATCTCGGTCCCGGAGTCGCTGTCTCGACGAGACGTGAGGTCGTCCTTGTTTGAAGCCGTAAGTCTCTCGAGAGGAGCAGGCTGACGCTCGAGTGTGAAAAGAGCAATGACAACCATGACAGCACAGACAAGCGTCATGACCTTGATCTCCTCCGCAAAGGCACCGGCATAAACGTGTCGTATCAGATCTTGAAGATCCAGTGGAAGGTGCAGACTCGAGAGCGGGGAACGGTGAAGATCTTCAAGCTGCTCTGGAGTCAAGTGAGCCCCGAGATACTCGTTGACATGGGCATTGAATATGACCGTGCATATTGACAGCCCAATGCAGCCGCCCAGCACTCGGGCTTGAGAAACTGCTCCCTGGGCAGAGGCGAGTTCGCTGCGTTCTGCAGCGAGGATGCTCGTCATAATTGTTGCGGCCGAGAAAGAAAGACCGACGCCCAGTCCGAAAATGACTTGAAAGCCGTACTGGGCTTTGACGCTGGCATCAGGGCCTGATAACATGGACATCAAGCCAACTCCGAGTAGTTGCAAACAAGACGCCCCAAATAGAGTAATCGATGTGTTGTTTTTCTTACTGGATATCGCCCCTCCCAGAAATGACCCTATTGCGCAAGCGCCGAGCAAGGGTAGAATGTGTAGCCCAGCCATTAGAACGCCCTCTCTATTGACAATCTGAAATCGTTCTGGGATCACAATCGAAAGGGAGATGTAGGGGAACCCGGTAAACATAGTCACACTAGAAACTGCATCAGTAGAAGCATCAAAGGGATGGGCGAGCGACTCACAGAAATCCTGCGGAATAGACACGGCGAAGCATCAGCCGAATTGGAAAAATCGGCTCGACACGACGATATGTCTTCGTTTCCAGAAGCACCTCCCACCAGACAAACACTACCCAGCTAACTCCAGAGATGGCAAGAGCCGAGATGATTTCTGGGCTCTTCCATGCGTATGTTTGCGATCCGGCTTGTTGGACAGCAAACACCAAGAAGCCCGAGCTGCTCAGCAGGGTTGCACTGCCAATAAAGTCGATACTTGTGAACGTCTTCCACGAAAAGAAGGGGGCAACCTCCTCTGGGGGCCAAAAGTTCGTAATGCACAGGATCGTCACTAAGCCAAATGGAATGCTACACAAGTCAGTCACGAGTTCCACTTTTGACATGACATGATACATACTTCATGTTGAACAACCACCTCCAGTCAGAGAGTTGTGCGATAGCACCACCGATGATAGGCCCAAGCACGAATGCAACGGCAAGAGTCGCGCCGACCATGGCTCCGATTAAGCTAGGCCGATGGGATGGTCCAACCTCGACCAGACCGATCTGTGTCAGGCTGTACAGACCAGAGGCTCCCATCCCTTGAAAGGCTCGACAAACAATCCTGGCCTCTGTTAGTCGGATTCAGTGTTCAGGGAGGCATCATACGTACAGTGCTGTCATGCTGGTTGCTGACCCGCACCCTTGTGAGAAGCCCACGAAGATGACCCACGATATCACAAGCATGTTTCGTCGTCCGTAGATATCGCTGAGCTTTGACATGCATACGGCAAACCCTGTGATGACAGTCAGATATCTTCTTTGCATTATCGCATTCCCTTGTTTTCGTACCCATGTATGTCAGAAGATAGGCCAGCACGATCCATGGCGCATTCACAAAGTCGTTCAGGTCCTGTGAGACCGTGACGAGGGATGTAGACACAATCGAGGTGTCGAGGGTCGAGAAGAGTAGGCCCGTGAGCAAACTGGATGTTGTTAGTGTCTGCCAGTGATTCGAAGCGGTGGAGTACGCACCATAACACCAGCACTATTTGCCTTGCTCCCGTAACAGCGTGCTTTTGTATTCCCGAGACAGCTGTCGAGGGGCGGTCACTTCCACTTCCCTCCTCCAGGGTGGCCATCTGACCAAGGGAGGGATTGGGGTAGGGAAGCGATACGTTGTCGTCGTTTGCCATGCTTGTTGTTGTTGTTGTTGTTGTTGTTGTTGTTGTTGTTGTTGTTGTTGTTGTTGTTGTTGTTGTTGTTGTTGTCCCAGCTCTTGGGAATGAATGAGGCTTCTGAGTGCTGACAAGCACAGTTTCTTAGTGCGTAGCGATCGGTTTGGTGTTTGGCGTAGAGGCAACGTTGTTGATGTCAAAGTCTTGTCAGTCCAGGCTCAGGGAGGAAATGCGTCAGGTGCTTTGATACTGTGGCTACAGTGTCGGCAGGCGCTTCCCAGGTAGACAGTTCAACGTATTGGCGACAGGTGCGAGGGAACAGGCGACGATGTCGGAAGGCGCAGCTGTTGTCGTGATTTGGATGAGATGTCGGCCTGAAGTAGGTGAGCAATGTTGAAATGGGTCTCGTCCTTTCATATCAGATCCGAAGTTCTCGACGAAAGAAACGACATTTACGAGGACCCCTCACCTCGACCGCAGACATCGTTTCTTTGAGACAGATTGCCGTAGAAGGCAGTTGGAGACTATCTGGTTCACCCAGCGAGACGGATTGAATATGTATTTGAGACATGCCCTCTTCAGCGGTTGCACCGTGGCGAGCGAACAGCCATTCAGCTTCATGGACCTCAAACCTCGCCTAGCGAATTAGCCAGAGGGGCCCAGAGGAGAATGAGATCTTTTCTAACAGTGCCACAGGGGAAGAGGCAAAGTCCAAGAGCGTGCTGTACAACCTGAGACATCGCCATTGCGCGAGACACGGTTGTCCAGAACCAAGACGAGTGTTACCTGGCCGGATAGGGAAGAGGCGTGGAGAGAGCAATCAGCCCACTCTCGGGAATTTGCCATCATGTATATTTGGCACCTGCGGTAGATTGTGCTTGGTTTGGTTTGCGAGCACGAAGCACAAGCATCTTGCGCGAACCTCGTGGAACAATCCGTCCGGACCCAAGCCTTCCGGCGCAAGCGACCTAGGCCCGGCAACACTGTGAGGGCCCGTTCGTGCTCCGGTAGCACGGTACATGGCTCAGTTCCAAGGACTGGCCAGGTTCTGAAAGAAGTGCTGCCTGTTCAGGCCGTATCGTACTGCCATTCTTGCCACGGTGCGAGGCGAATCCAGATCTCAGGAACCTTTGCGGGCCGTCCCCGCGTGGAGTTCTTTGTTGATGTTACTGCCGGTCGACGCTGCTTGTAAGATGAGGGGAACTCGTGTTTGGTTCGACGATTAGTGTTCCAGAAAGAACGTCACTGCGCCTTGTTCAAGAAAGATCAACCTAGCACATGGTTGTAGTTCCAGTGTAGTTGAGTTGCCGGAGCGACGTCATCACCAACACTCGCACTCCAGGCAGGCTTTCGCGTACATATGTAGCGACTAAACGGGTTACGAAAAGGGCGGGTAGCCAGAGGGCCGTGAGCCAAACAAGTTGCCTCATCGCAGGGGACTGTATGGCAGCGTGCGACCTTCCATGGCAACTTGACCCATAAAGGTCTGACGTCGCGTTACCTTTGTATCACCAAGTTCCGCCACGCTCGCCACATCCGTGATTCTGCACAGACAGTCAGCCGCAAGTGGCCGACGGATTCGTAAGGTCAACGTGCGGAAACGGGCGGTTTTGGCACTGAGGAGTGCTGGCAATCAATTACCTGTTCCTATTCGGCAAAGTTTCCTACTCAGAGAGCCCCGGATGGAAGTAAAAAGAGGTAGAAGTATCCTACACCACTGTAATCACGTGGAGCCACATGACAACCTCTCCGTCCAGACTTCACGAGTCAACCGCTACGTTACCTACCAACCTGCCAACCGAGGTCGGCATTTTCAGGTGCCTACACCATGCCTACCGAGCGTTCTCTCTACGAGTAGCCATGCGTCTCATTCGTCAGCGTCCCTTGCTCGCTCGCTCACCATACCGAAACAGGGCCGTTTCGTCTCAAGACTAGTCTCATGACGGCCCTCACGAGCCCTCCCGAGTCTCACCTCAAGATAGATGCCGTCAATGGTCGGCAATTCATTTCGCAGCGGCCCTTCTCACGTGTGGCGCTCTCAGTAACTGCGCAAACAGTTCCCGGTCCTGAAATCCCAGTTGGGCCATCCTCGGAGTAAACATCCTCCAAACGTCAGAGCAAGGATATCCGGGAACGGAGCGGGCCAGCCAACGCCGACCTATGGCATTCAGCGCTTCCATCGGCTCTCCGAAGCCGTCGCCCTTGCTTTCCGCTGCGGCCCCTGCGGCCTCTGCCGACTTGCTCGTCCTACGTTTGGACGGAGCTCCGCGCTCGGGCACGCCGTCACTGAGATTGCATGCCTCTATCCGCGGGACTTACATGACGGCAGGTTGTTGGGGTGATCACTTCCAAACGCGTCGTCATTTGTGATCAATCTGACCGCCTCTTACTGCATCATTACATGCAACACCGAAAGGCCCTTTGAAGCACCTAGTGTGGTTATGTTGAGCAAAATCACATTCCTAGTTCGAGTTGCGAGCAACATAACCAGACTGCACTGCCTCGTGAACCAGTCGCACTTGTCTCTTGGCCGAGAGTCGCCATCATGCCTTGTTTGGACTTAGAATGTTCGGGTCGTGAGCCAATCTTAAAACATGATCCATCAACGATTGGGAGCAAGGATGACTGCAACGTTCCGGCCGCCAACACATTACCAACCTTTTGGTGCGCTCGAGGGCCCAATAATCTGTGACATACACATGTTTCTATTGCCTCGGCCTCGACAGTATCGTATTCATGTAATGGTCACTTCGCTGTCCTATTTTCGATCTAAGGATGATGTTACCTGCCACCTTCGACTCACAACTCAACTCCTGTGCGCTTCACATGCTATGCTACAGGATCCCACTCAAGACGGCCATAGATGGCAGAATCGGGCATCAACGCGCGTCTCGTACCGCTTTACCCATGTCTCTATCTCTGGTTGTTGGTGGGTAGCTGATCCCTAATCTTGTTCAGTTTGCGTACTCGACTAGCAAACACTCATCAAACAAAACGCCGGCTTTGTGATCAAAGAGCGCCATTCAACGGGTCCTATAGGCTACCAATTTGTTTCAAAGAAATTCATATCAATTCTTACATCCTCGAAGGAATCCTTTCACCAGCCCGAGTAGTTTGTGTCAAATTACGACAAAGGCACCTCGAATGCCGGCCATTAGCAAAAACAACATCTAACATACTCAGTTCTTCCATTCGTGGCAGGGTTTCCTAGGTAACTCCCTCCTTAGCTTCCCACTTGATAGAACTCTACTCACTACGGTACCCATTGAAGGTCGGTGGAAAACGCCCGAGTCCAATTAGCAGTTTTTGGTAATCCGTGGGATTTCGAGTATCTTGATTGGATTGATTGGAAGATGACCTTCTCATCTCACATATGGGCATGGTGCCAATCCTAACTCGGTACGTATGGGAAAACAACTTCATGCAAGGTCAAATGCACAAACCTGTCCCGAGTCCTTTGGGTGAAGTAGCAACCAAAGGACTGTTCACTATGTCTACCATTCACCTTCACCACGCCTCGATCTGCTCCATCCGATGCCTTGAACGAAGACGGCTTTTCCTTGACAATGAACCAAGGTAGCTGCTTATGCGTCCAAAGCTAACGCATCCCTGGCAGCTGCCCTTTCTACGTTTGCGCGTCTGCCAAACCACTGGCGGGATCCGACAGGCAATTTGCTCTGCCTCGCAAACCGTCCTGTCTCTGTCCGTGATTCACCACCACTGGGAATCAGTTCCCTTCACGCCTGCCCCAATAAAGCTCTCGCTTTTCTTTCTCATTTCATGACCAAGAAACTCACTCAACTCAAACTTGCGCCATTGACCCGTTCCTGATTCACGACACCTCCCTCCACATTCCCGCGCCCCTTATTGGGCCCAGCACCCACCATGGATGACATCGCTGTCATCGGCATTGGCCTGAGGTTTCCGGGCAACGCCACCTCTCCTGAGGAGCTGTGGAAAATCCTGGAGCGAGGCGAATCACAATGGTCTGAATTTCCGAAAGACCGTCTCAACATCGACGGCTACTTTCATCCAGGTGGTGACCGGCAAGGCAGCGTGAGTTGATGGCTTTGCTTGCAACCATTAATACCAGGATTTTGCTAAACCTTTACGCAGATCTCATTCCGAGGCGCCCATTTCATCAAGGGCGACTTTGCTGCCTTTGATGCTCCCGTAAGCCTAATTCCTCGGCGCTCCTTTCCAATGCCCCTGAGCTGACTGTTTGACCCTTTAGTTCTTCTCTGTTGCAGCAGAGGATGCAAAGGCGATTGATCCTCAACAGAGAATCCTCCTAGAGGCCTCGTATGAAGCTCTCGAGAACGGTTAGTATACTGCACTTTAAACTCTCCACGTTCAAGTCTGACTCTTGAGTTTTAGCTGGAATCCGCAAGGAAGACATTGATGGGAGCGATACTGCCGTCTACGTTGGGTCGTTTGTGAAAGGTGGGACTCAACTCCCGCCGCAGTAAAATCTTGCTAACATACCTCAGACTACGAACAAATCTGTCTCCGAGATCCAGACTGGCAACCCCAGTATGCAGCCACTGGAAACGGCATTGCCATCATGGCAAACCGTATCTCATACTTCTTCAATTTGCACGGCCCAAGCATGACCATCGACACTGGATGCAGTGGGAGTCTCGTTTCTGTTCACCTTGCTGCCCAGAGCCTCCGATCCGGCGAGTCCTCTCTTGTAAGTGCTAACATCTTACATGTCATTTTCATTTTTTCTTTCAGATGATATATACTCACAATCACCAGGCCATCGCAGCAGGTGCTGGGATGATTCTCACCCCAAACACCATTATGCCTATGACGGCTCTGAACTTTCTTAGTCCAGATGGGAAGTGCTTCACTTTTGACTCTCGTGCCAACGGATACGGAAGAGGTGAAGGCATTGGTGTTGTCGTTCTCAAGCGCCTGTCTGATGCGCTCCGTGACAACGACACAATCCGTGCCGTCATTCGAGGCACCAATGTCAATCAGGACGGTCACACCACAGGTACGTAGAACTTTCATTAGTAGTATCTCCCTCATTTTCTTTACTAACGTTTCAAAGGGATTACACTTCCAAGCAAGGAAGCTCAAGTCGCCAACATTCGTTCTGTCTACAAATCTGCTGGACTCGACTTCAATCAGACGGCATACGTGGAGTGTCACGGAACTGGTACTCCAGCTGGTGATTGGCGCGAACTCAAGGCCATATCTGAGTCGCTGGGTTCCGAGCGTGCCGTCGACAACCCGATCGTTGTTGGCTCAGTAAAGCCCAATATTGGTCATCTTGAAGGCGCTGCTGGTGTCGCCGGCTTGATCAAGGGTGTTCTCACTTTGGAACATGGTAAAATTCCACCCAACATCAATTTCGAAAAGGGTAATCCCAACATCGATTTTGAGGAGTGGAGAGTCAAGGTATGGACATTAACACACTGTTTACCCAGCCACTCGCTAACATTACAAAGGTTCCTAGAGAAATGCTTGACTGGCCGCTTCCCGGTCTTCGACGTGTCAGCGTCAATTGCTTCGGATTTGGCGGCACGAATGCTCATGTTATTATGGACGAAGCACCAGATTACTTGTCCGCTCGAGGCCTCGAGGGCAATCACAACTCCTTCGAATCCAAGGGTCCCCGCAATAGTGGTCCTCCAGCTCCCGCCAACCGTGCCGAGGCCCAGCTTTATTTGTATTCATCTCACGAAAAGGCTGGTGTCCGGCGGCTCATGCTCTCTCATCTACTTCACTGGGGTTTGAGGCCAAAGGATTTCGCAACCGAAACTCAGCTCCTTCGCGACTACGCTTATACCCTTGGCTCCCGTCGATCCAACCTTGAGTGGAAGCATGCAATCATCGCAAAATCGCGGGCGGACCTCGTGCTGCAGCTTCAAACCACTGATGCCCCTAAATTCAGTCGAACATCGAAGGGAAAGTTGCCTAATATTTGCTTCATCTTTACTGGGCAAGGCGCGCAAGTCGCACAGATGGGCAAAACTCTTCTCCCATTTCCAGTCTTCCACGACACTCTGAAAGCGGCATCCGTTTACATGAAGGAAGTTCTTAAAAGCCCTTTCAACCTTTTTGAAGAGGTCATGGCAGAGCCGGATGATTCAAATATATGTTTCCCGGAGATTGCGCAGCCAGGCATCACTGCCCTGCAGGTAGCGCTGGTCGATCTCCTCAAAACATTCGGTATCTCTCCCAACGTCGTTGTGGGCCATTCCTCTGGTGAGGTTGCTGCGGCGTACTCATCCGGCGCCATCAAGCGTGAGGCTGCATGGGAGATCTCTTACTACCGCGGCCAAGCTGCTTCGCTCATTCCACAGAAGGACCCAGATCTTGAGTCTGGAATGATTGCGGTTGGTTTCTCTCTGAAAGAGGCCCAGGCGTACGTTAAATTGCGCCAAATGAAACTCGAGATTGCCTGTATCAACAGCCCTCGCTTGGTGACGCTTTCAGGGTCTGCCGAAGAAGTCGAACGCGTTGAGAGTGACTTGAAGGTCAAGAGGGTTTTTTGTCGCGTGATCCCAGTCACCACCGCTTACCATTCTTCTCACATGAAGCTGGTTGAGTATGACTACCTGGAATCGATTGCCAACATTGCTACCGTCGATTCTCCAATGACCGCAACCATGATCTCATCTGTCACTGGTGCCCCCGTTGTGAATACTGATCTAGACAAGCACTACTGGGTCAAAAACATGATATCCCCTGTTCAGTATGTGGATGCCATCCAATGCATGTTGAGACTTCCTGATGAGGAGCGACCAGACATGATTATCGAACTGAGCCCTGTCGCTGCTCTGAGGTGGTCAACTTCGGATATCTTGTCTGCGACCGGACTGTCAAACTTGCCGACCTATCAATCTGTTCTGGATCGCACGCCCGATGGTGCTGTGTCCCTCTTGAGGGTTGTCGCCGATCTTTGGACTCGAGGCTATCCCATCGACATGGAGCAAATTGTAAAACGAGATACCTGCCAAGCACCGGCCAAGTGCCTCGTCGACCTTCCGACATATCCCTGGAACCACACCAAGTCATACTGGCACGAGTCTCACCTCGGTCGGGCGAATCGCTTCAGAGAGTTTCCTCGGCAAGATCTCATCGGCGCACCCACCGCCGATGCCATCTCCTTCGAGCCTCGGTGGCGAGGGTTTCTTCGCGTCTCGGAGAATCCATGGCTCCAGGATCACCAAGTGCAGAAGACAATCGTCTACCCTGCTGCGGGTATGGTGGCGATGGCCCTCGAAGGTGCGACTCAGTTGACCAAGGACAAGTCCAAGCTGTTGGGATACGAAATCGCCAATATGCGGATCGACAAGGCGATGATTATCCCCATAAGCGCCCATGGCTTGGAGACGGCTATGAACTTCAAGCAGGCTTCAAATGATGGTCGTTCCTTTGACTTCACGATCTACTCGAAACAACTTGATGGGCCCTGGGAACAACACGCCACCGGTTCGCTTCAAGTCCGACACAAGGAACACGACTGGTCCACGCCCTTCCAGCAGCACGAGAACGAGTTCAAGTCGTTTCAGGAAACTTGTACCGAGTCTATCGTCCCCAGGCAATTGTACGAACTCCTTGACATTGTTGGCATGAACTATGGGACTTTGTTCCAAAACATCAGTGAGATCTCCAAAGGAGACAAGGCTTGCGTCAGCAAAGTTCGGGTCCCAGACACCAAGGCCAAGATGCCGGCCAAGTTCGAGTACCCGCATCTCATTCATCCTGCCACGCTTGACTCCATGTTCCAGACTCTTTTTGCAATCGACAATGAGCCTATGGTCCCTACTTTTATCTGCAGCCTCTTTATCTCGGCTGACATCTCGCGAGAGATTGGCCACGAGTTCACCGGTTATGCTACCGCTAGTCGAACTGGTCTTCGTGATGCCAATGCGAACATTGCCATGACTCAGAGTGCTTGGGATCAACCCTCCGTTGTCATCAATGGACTTCACTTCACAAGTCTGTCTGGTCCGTCTCAAGATGCCGGCGGTTTCCTGCCAAATCATCGCAATCTTTGCACTGAAATTGTCTGGGCGGAGGACGTTGCATCCGCTACACCCCAAAAGCTCGAGGAATGGGTTAAGTTGTTGGCGCACAAGTACTCCGGTCTCTGTATCCTACAGTTCGGGGGCGATGCTCTCCTCGCAAAGGAGATTCTTGGAATGCTGTTACCCGAATTCAGTCAAACGCCGTACGTTTCAAGATACACCGTTGCCAAAGATGACAATGATCAGAGGGTTGCATCCGAGGTTCTGTCCTATGTCAAAGGCACCTTGCTGGAACCTTTTGTCGAGGGAAGATCGGTGGACGGTTCCGAATGGTTTCCGGACTATCATCTGATTGTTGTTGGCAATAACACCACTGCCAATGTTTCCGGTTTATGCAAGCATCTCAAGGCCGGTGGCGTTCTTCTTGAACAAGCTCACAGCCTTTCAAAGGAGTTCGTCACGCACTGGCCGGGCAGACAAACTCAGATGGAGAGGAAGGGACTGCCTAAACTCGCTCTAGACCTAGCAGCTTCCTCAGATGTTGTCCTAGTGGTGCCCGATGATCCCAACCGTCTTGGGGCAGGGCTTCGTGATAAGCTCCAACGATCAATGCGATTCAATTTTGGTCTTGGCGCAACGATCATTCACGAATCTCTAGTCTTGGCGGCCATTGAGAGAATCAAGGGGAAGGCGGTTATTTCGCTTCTCGACTTCTCCGAGCACAACCCTTGTCCCTTTATCTTCAACTGGACGGAGACCAAGTTCAAGGTTTTCCGTGCAATTCAAAAGGCAGCAAAGGGTATTCTTTGGATCACCCAAGGTGCCCACATGAAGCCTGTTCGACCTATGGGGGCTTCGATGGTTGCCTTGGCCAGAACGTTGATGTCAGAAGATCCGCTCAAGCCAATTGTGACTTTCGACCTGGGGCCTGACACTTACTTCATCAGCCCTCCCATCACGAAGGCAATTGCCGATGCTTTGATGGGAGCTCTCATGACCAATCAGGGATCCTCGCCTCGGGAGCTGGAGTATGCCGAAGAGAGTGAGAGAATCTATATTCCTCGTCTAGTCCCCATCAATGCACTCAACCAGCTGGTCGAAAAGGGTGACTCTACAGAAATCCAAACCCGGCGGTTCCACGACAAGACGAAGGATTGCGTCAAGCTACATATTGCAAAGCCTGGGCTGGTCGACGATGGCCTGCTCTTTTCCACGTTCCGTGGCGCGGCTCCCGGCCCAGACGAGATTGAAATCATTTTCGACAACACCACCATCAGTCACATCGACCTAGAGACTGCCATGGGGCGATCTGTCGAGTCAGACATCAGTGTGGATCTTGTTGGTTATGTTGGTCGAGTTGGCAGCAATATATCCGGCTATGTGCCAGAGATGGGTGTTGCAGCTTTGGTCTCTGACGGAGCCATACGAAACAAGGCAATCGTTAATGCCCGGCTGGTCATGAAGTGGTGTTCAAACCTGCCTCTCAGCCAGTGCACTAGCGCATATCACGCTTTCCGCAGAGTTGGAAGGCTGGGTCCTGAAAGATCTGTCCTCATTCATGCTGGTGCCAGCTCCCATGGCCTATCTGCAATCGCTGTTGCTTCTCAGCTGGGCGCGGACACCTATGTCACAGTCATGGGACCAGGAACACAGCAACAACGAGACCTTCTCAAGGAATGCGGTTTCAATTCTGATCACATTCTTGAGGCAGACTCTGGCAGCTTTGTGGCTGCGGTCAAAGGTCTGACTGGTGGAAAGGGAGTCGATATGGTCTACAACTCGACTCAAAACCAAGTTGAGACCAACTTTTCCTGTGTTCGCAAGGGTACGCATTATCTTTCCTTGTATACAGAACTCCTGCTAACTACCTCCAGGCGGCACCATCGTTCAGTTTGCGAACAAATCACCCTGCCCACCCACGATTCGCGTCCCTTCGAGCTCTGTCTCTTTTGTCAACTTCGACTTTGCGCAACTATTGAGAGATGATCCCGCATATGTCGCCGAGTTACTAGACGGACTCATGGAACTAACAAGCGCTCCTCAAAGCCGCGGTCTCACGGGCGTCATGGTCGGCACGACCAGCTTGACACTCATCAATGAAGCGTTCCAGCACATCGAGAAGAACCCATATACAGGGCTGGTGAAAATCTTTGGCGACCCTGGCAGTAAGCCCATGGTCAAAGTTGTCGCTCCGAAACCCACTCGGCCTCTCCACGACGCAATTTCCAAAGACAAGACGTATCTTCTCGCAGGTGGCTTGGGTGGTCTTGGCCGGAGCATCTGCGAACTCATTGTCAAGAACGGGGCTCGTCACGTCGCCTTCTTCTCGAGATCCGGAACTACTTCTGAGTCATCTTGCCGTTTCATCGCGGACCTTCGAGAAAAGGACGTCGATGCAAGGGTCTTCCAAGTCGACATATGCGACTTGTACAGATTACGACAGGCCAACGACCAACTCGTCCAGGAGATGCCCCCCATCGCGGGCGTCTTTCAGTGTGCTGCTGTCATCAAGGACGTCATGTTTGACAACATGAGCCACTCCGACTGGGAAATTGCGACAAAGCCTAAGATTGTGGGCTCTGCGAACCTCATGGAGGTCATACCTCGCCCAAGCGAGGATCCATTCTTTATCTTCCTGGCGAGCTCGGCCGGTGTCATTGGCAATCGTGGCCAGGCCAACTACGCGGCTGGAAATTGCTTTGAAGATGCCCTCGCCCGCAAATACCGCCTGGAGGGTAAACATGCGGTCTCTATCGATCTGGGTCCTGTGCTTGGTGCCGGCATGCTCGCGGACGACGAGGAGATTCTTGACATGCTCCGCGCGAGTGGCTTTTACGGCATTCGCCATCAGGACTTCCTGGCCATGATCAGCCATGCCATCACCATGGAAGTTGAACCCGAGGTTCCGATGCCTCCTCAGGTCATCATGGGCATCGGCACTGGCGGCCTCATCCGACAGAACGAGCCCGCCGACCCGTATTGGTCTCGCACCGCTCTGTACGGCTATCTCAACCTCATCGACATGCCGCCTCCAGACCTCACATCCGTTGAAAGCACTGAGAAGGCCGACATAAAGTCCTTGCTGATGCGCTGCACCGACTCGAGCATGGCTACGGAGATTATCTGTACGGGTCTGTCTCATATGCTGGCCAAGGCCATGAACATGCTGCCCGAGGAGATTGACACGGGCAAGCCACCGAATGTGTACGGCGTTGATTCTCTGGTCGCTGTCGGAGTGCGCAACTGGGTTCTCTCCAGCTGCGGTGTAGTGGTGTCGGTCTTTGAGGTGTTGAGCGACAAAACGATTGTTGAGTTGGCGGCGAATATTGCTGACAAGGGCGGATTCGGTGTAAGCAAGGATTAACTCATGAACTGAAGGTGGTAAGGGATTGTACGAGATTTTGAGTGTGTAGAAAGGTTGCAGACCAGAAGCAACAGTGTAAGAGGGAGAATGGCGAAAAGTACTTGCAAGGTCCCGAGTCGAGGGACTGGTGAAAATAGACAAACGACTACGATGGCAGACCAAGATTTGATAGTCAAAATTCAGAGCTGATTAGATCAATAATTACTACAGCCAGATTGGCGTGACATTCCAATCCGAGGTATCGATGAGAGCGACAAATGAAGCTATCGTCAGTCCTCGAGTGGAAGGACTTCGATTGGAGGCGTTTCAAACACATCCCAGTGCTCCGATGACTTTGGATTCCCAAACGGCTTCAGAGCGGCGAACCGCATATTGTACTTGCCAGGCGCGATCTGCGTCCCGTTGGCCAACCGGCCGAGCCACCAAAGCTCCGTCCCGTAGAGTCCTACGATGCTCCGCGGCACGTCGGTCATGGGCAACGTGATGAGGTCATCCGCGTCGTCGTCGACGGTGGCGTTGAAGACTTGCTTGTCGTTCAGCTGCGCCCAGCTCGTCGCGGCGCCGACGTAGCCGGCCTTCCCGACGACGGGGGGATACTTCCACTTGCGCTCCGTCCAGCCGGCGTCGAAGATGTCCCACCGCAGCTCGCGCGTGCCGAAGTTGAGGCGCGTGTACAGGTTGGGGAAGTCCTGCACGTCCGGGTCGAGGTCGAAGGTGAAGTTGCTCTTCTGGCTGATGGGGATGTCGTCGCGCGTCGACGTGATGGTCGGGAAGCCGATGGGGTAGGCGAAGATGTCGCCGACGTCCTTTTGGAGATCGGCCGCGAGGCCCAGGTACGGCACGGAGAGCGACTCGCCGTTGCTTCCCGCGATGACGACTTTGCCGCTGTACAGGGGCAGCTTGGAGGCGTCGAGGCCGGCGGGAGGCGTGAAGGAGAACTTGGCCGTCTTCGTCTCGCCGCTCTTGACGGTGAACTTGCCGCCGGGGAACGTGACGCGCGGCACCATCTTCTCGGGGGCGGCCAGGACCTCCTCACCCCAGGCAATGCGCGGCGTTCCCCAGGTGTCCGGGTCGGTGTTCATGGCGTTCATGCCGCCGAAGTCCTGGGACGAGAAGGTATACGTCACGGGCTCATCGCCGTTGTTGGTGATGTCGACGGTGTGCCATTTGTTCAGCTGGCGCGTGTCGTTGAGGGCGAACTTGGACAAGGAAAGACTCGTACTGTAGTCCAGCACCTTGGAGGCGTTGACGAGTCCGGTCCCGACCTGGGCGACCGATGCCAGGAAGCCGTAGTCGGTGCCGTCCCCGGTGCCGTCACTCCAGGGGATTTCTTCTCCGGAAGAGATGATCCTCATCACGAGGTCCTTGGCGAAGCTGGGGCCGTGAGCGGAGCGTCCGCCGTGCTGTCCGATATACAACGCGGCGATGCCCGCAACATAGGGGCAAGCCATGGACGTACCACTCAGAACGGAGTACCCGCCGCCGAGGTAGCTGGAGAAGATCTGGCCGCCCGGTGCAGCAATATCCGGCTTGATAAACAAGTCATTCGTCGCTCCGATAGTCGTGAAGTAGCTCGGGTCGCCTCCCGTCTCCTCGTTGGCGACTCCAGTGAGTGTGTAGATGGGCCGAGTGGTGAAGTCAGCAGTGACGTTTCCGCCGGCCTGGATGGTCTTGATGATCTCGGCGCCGGCGTCCCGGGCGATCATAGCGATCTGTCCGTCCAGGAAATCGGTTGCAGGAATGACAAGAGGCATGTCGTTGGTGTAGATGAGGACGTGGAGGGCACCAAAAGCAGCCAGGTTCTCCTGCTTCTGGGAGAAGTTGCATCCTCCACGACGAACAAGCACCACGGAATCCGTCAAGTTGCGCGTATCCTCCGGCAAAGGGTTACAAGCCTCGTCCTCGACCGTGATGTCGAGACCCAGCGCGACGATGGGCCATCCGTCGATGTCTGAGGGATACCAGGGATCAACCGACAGATACGGGACGCTGACCTTCTCGACGTCTCCATCGTCGCTGAAGGTGGCGTTGAAAGAGGGCGCCGCGATGACGTCTGCCTCGACGGACGCGATGGCAAGCACATTCTTGCCCGAGGAGCCGCTGCTGGCCGCGAACGCACCGCCCTGGCCGTCGTTGCCCGCTGAGATGGTGACCACGACACCTTCATCGACGAGTCTCGAGGCGACGACTGCCCAGGCGTTGTCCGACCATCCGGCGAGGCCGCCCACAGAGGAGGTAATGACATCGGCCTGCAAGTTCACCGGTTAGCATGAGTGTACTTAATCAAGGTCGAGTTCCTATCCCTGAACGTACCCCTTCCTTGTAAGCCAAGAGAAACGCCTCGATGAGGACATCCTCGGTCGTGGCATCCAACGTCGCAAAGACCTTGTACACCCGCAGGGTGGCCTCCGGAGCGACTCCAGTGAGCCTATTCCAGGGTTAGTTTTCCAAGTGATAGATCGATATAGAGGACGCCTGTTGACTGATGCAGCGTCAGTTGCACTTACAAATCACTCTTTCCAGCAATGATGCCAGACACGTGGGTGCCATGGCCCAACTGATCCATTGGGTCTGAATCCGGTTCCTTGTCCGGGTCTTCAGGCCATTCTGATGATTCTCATGTTAGATCGATCAGTTCGGTTGAGGGTTGAACAGATACTCGTACCTCCGTTGCCAACGAGATCATATCCGCCAGCGATCTTAAAACCCTCGCCAATGCCTCCGCCAAGCTATTCAATATCAGCGACGCAGCCCCCCAGAATCATGTCAGTGCCACTCACTGCAGAGTGTGTGTAATCAACACCAGTATCAACGACAGCAACGACGGCACCCTTTCCCAAGACGCCGTCGGCGTGCAGCTTGTCTACTCCAGTCATATGATGGATCGACATGTTGATGCCTGCAGCATCTTCACCGTACGACTGGAGGGGAACGAGGGGAGTCAGAGTGACTTTTTTGGCCTGCCACGCCTGAATCACGGGCGCCTCTGCTTTGAGCGTGTCCAAGTTGTCATCCGGGGTCTCAAGAGAGGCTCCGTGGAAGATGTCGCTGTTGAAGATCTTGAGCACCTTGACTCCCGGACGGTTGCCCAGTTCATCAGCGGCATCCTTGGCGTTTGTTCCCTAAGTCCTTGTTAGCACGTTTCGGTGAAGCAAGCAATTCGATGATACAACTGACTTTGTCAAACTCGACGATGAATCGCTTGGGAGTCACATCGGTGTCGTTGGTGTTCGAGACTGGCGCAGAATCATCCTGCCGTCGTAGCAGAGGGTCATGCCGAGCGAAGCCGACCGCAACGCTCGACAAGACGAGGAGAACCTGGGACATTCGCATATTGGAAGAGAATGGCGAACTACTTCCCAGTGGGAGAGGTGCTCAACCGATCAGACTACCGGCACTGAAGCAACTCAGGAACCTGGCGAACAGAATGTCTGCTGGACTATGTCACTGATAAATATAACATTCAGACCCTGAACATGAGGTATCATATTGTGCGGTGGTAATAAGTGATCTCCCCATTGTAACCCCGGGGATATTGCCCATTGAGAGATGCTCCGTTCGCCAAGGTGCACTACTTCCTTATCTCAGGAGACTGTTATAGGTGCGTCAATTGCGAACTCTCTAAATCTGATGCTGCCATGGCAGGTTGGAATGGCGAGGTAGCTCGTATCCCAAGCCGTGGCCCATTCTCCCGTGTGCAAACAAGGTTAATTATGCATCCCCGAGTGCAACCTTCTATTTTCGCTCTAATTGATCCATGCGAAAGATGGGATTTCTGTCAGGCACTGAATGATCGGCCCCACCGGCAAGGGTGTTTCGCTCGTATCCCGTCCATGGATTACATGAGGGTTGCATCCGGTGTAAGTGCAGATAGAGAGCAAAGCAGATGATGGGAGAGGGACCCTGAGTTGCGTATATTCCTTTGTTGTCTCGTTCAGTCCGTCGCGCAACGTTTGTCCCTTGTCTCTTCAACTGTGCCGCTCAGGCAATACGGGAACTACAGGACCCTGAGAAGCCATACCCTTTTAGATGTCCAGCAATGCGATGAGCAGATCTCCCTCTTGCAATGAGGGTCGCTGGCGGTGCAGTGATGCTACATGCAGGTAATATTTAGGGATAGAGGATAAGGACTAAGCTTGCAGTGATTATGACGGTAGTATGAAGGACAGGATTACTTCTAGATTTGTTCCAACATGTTCCAATATAGTAATATTCCTGGGTGAAGTTGTTGGTGCGCCTAACAATAGGCAGTCTAAGTTACTCCTTGCAGTAATCAACCCCAATCCGGATACAACCAACTCCGCCCACTTACGTGCGTTCGTCGCCTGGTTATAGTTTCCCGTTATCTAACAAGCGAGCAAGTGGAAGCAAGCACAAAGGTCACCTGGTGGGCTTCCATCTCTTACTAGGGCCTATTTGGGAAGCTGATTAGGTCCGTAGATGGCCTCAGGCCATGTCAGTTTGTTAGATAGCCAACCATCTTTGATACTGGTGGGTTTGACGCTGGGATTGTCCACCGCTGAACGATCACGATATGCCAAAGCAAAACCCGGGAGATCCGAATCTTGGTAGGGAAAGGGCAGACAGGGGAGAAAACACTAGAATTGGATCAAACGTAGCCGCTATTCTACCAGAAAATTAAATCATAGTAACGCTACTTGAACGAAACGAACTTCCTTGACGCAATCATCACCGTCATTCCGGGTTGTGTCTCGGCAGGATCATAGCGCACGATCCGTACCGTCTTGCTTCAAGCCACCGACTCACGCTTCCTTCGTCTCCTCTGCGGGAGTGACTCCGTTCCTGTCGTCTTTAATCAGTTCTACCACCTTCAAGTCGGCCTCGTTCTCCGTCTCCGGCTGCCAAACGGCTTCGATAACGCTCATCCTGCATCCAGCAGTCCTCGTGACGCCCTAGCCACAAAGTTAGCAACCACACTATCCTGAATGAAAGAAGGACAAGTAAATACCTTGAAGACGAAGCGCTCGTCAACAGCCTTGAACAGTTCCCGGAACTCAGTCTCGGTTCGCTCCTGGGCGTTCAGCACAGCGAGCATGACCATGTCCATGCTGCGTATGATCTTCTCGTCCCACGGGTTCTCTTCTCCCACATCCCGCAGGCAGTGGTCATTGATGACGACGCGGGCACCAGGCTTCAGGGCCGGGATGAGACCCTTGATGATCTTGATGGCGTAGGGCGTCGAGTAGTTGTGGAGGATCCAGCGGAAGTAGTAGACTGGCGAGCAAGGGTCAGCATCCACAACGTGGCTAACAGCAATAGAGACTTACCATCAGCACCCTTGACGGGCTGCTCGGTGAAGAAGTCATGGGCCTGTAGAGTGACCCGCTGAGCAATGTCCTCATCCCGCGAGAGGGGCTTCGGCGCGCTGTCGACCGTCTTTTGCAGGTCCTGCACAACAAACTTGGTTTTCTTCCACTTCTTACCTAGGTCGACGCACACGAAGCCGTGGCTACCACCGATGTCGACGAACGTGCCCTCCTTAGCGTCCACATCGGAGAGGTCATAGTTGTCGACGAAGTGGCTGACCTCGTAGCCCTCGCCACCGGTCAAGCTGGCCATGGCGCCGCCCATACGCTTGGCCCGCATAGGGTCCTTACCAAAGGTGGCGAACATGGGCTCCTTGTCGACGGTGTCGAAGGCAAAGTTGAAGCCGGTGCGAACCAGCGACGTGCCGTCCGGGTGGGCTCGCAGAGACTGCAGCGAGTGGGCGGCGGCCGGGAAGATGTCCTCGGAATTGAAACCCACCCAGGCCTGGAGATCTGAGTCCTCGGCCAGCATGCGCGAGGCCGCGGTGTGGGCGATGAGGCCGGGCGAGGGCTCGTGGAAGATCTTGTTAGTCATGGCATGGCGGAGGGCACGCGCGAGGTTGATGTGATCCAGCGTGGTCTTGGTTTGGAGGACGGCCAGCTCAATGGGCGCATCGACAGGCACAAGTTTAGCTGGAGAGCAGGGGTTAGCAACGTCAGTTCAGAGTTCGAGTTTCGGTTCTAAATACCAATGCCATAGCTGTTGATGAGCTGGAGACTCAGTGTATCGAGGTACTGTGCAACTGATCAGTTCTCAACTTGCACAAGAAGCGGGTCAGTCAAGCTTACACCCCAGACGCCCCACCGGACATGCTCTCTGGGTCCGCGAACCAGCGATCCCAGCTCCCTGGTAGCATACACAACCTCCTGGCGGCTCTTCTGGATGTCGGCCGGCAGCTTGGGGAAGTCGCCGGGGGCGTCGACGTCGAAGCCCGGGTTGGGGAGGCCGTTGTCCTTCATGTACTTGTCGAGCTTCTCCGTCTCGCGGGCGATCTTCCTGGCCAGCTCGACCATGTGCGAAGTGTTCAACGCTGTTGTTGATGTTGCGACGGGCGTGGGAGCTGCGTCGCTCTCCGTTTCGGCCAGCGGCGGCGACTGGGTAGGGTGATCATTCTTGGACATGAATTGGGCCAAACCACTCAGGGAGCGACGGTTCTGCTTCTTGCGATCGATCTCATCGGCGCTGGAGTTGGAGTTGGAAGTGGAGGCGCCGTTGGAGCTGCTGTGAAGCCACGAAGGGACTCTAAGCTTGGCCATGGCTGCAGTAAAGTCGCCAAGGCTTGTGAGGTTTTCAGAAAATAGCCGGTTGTCCCGTCTGCTTTTTAAACCTGCTCGAGGGGTTTGAATTGTTAGCTAGTTGTCTTGGCGGGTTTGATGGCGAGCCGGCACGCGGCACGCGCGGGACAGGTCGGTCGAGCGACCTGGACGCCAAAAAGCAAACGCTGGGGGGCGAACAGAAGCCACCAACTAGCCAGTCGTACTAAAAGTCGACAGACACGGGGTATGCAGCAGGGCATCGCGAATAGGAAAGCATTGGCGCGGTCCAGAGGCGTCTTGGGGGCGTTGGACATTGCCTCCGCCGCGACAGGCCACAGAACGAACAACAAAAACACCCGTAGGCACCCGGCACAAGCATGGTGATAGTGAGAGCGTCTCATGCATTGTAACCAGCTCCGATTCCCGGTCGGACCAGGTCGACACGAGGGCTCCATGTGGCATCGTCGTATTGTCGACGGGCCATGCAATATGCAACCAAGCTGGCCTTTCGTCATTCGCCATTCGGGAAAGACAGGCATCGAAATGTCTGAGAATGTCTAAAACAGCGCACGTCAAGGCACGTCAAAGCACGGCCCATTCATCCATCCTCCCGCCGCTCCGGGCCCAACATGTCTCTCTTTTCCTGCCCGCTCGACGGAATAGAGTGACGATTGTCCTCTTTCGCTCACTCCTATGACGGCTGATTCACCCGCTTGGGCCATCGACGAATTCTTGACCACTTGGCCAAGCGGACGCGCAACTGTGTTCGTCTCTTTGTCGTCGTAGCTGGCAGCCGCACAACGGGAGGCCGCCATTGTGAGCCGCGAAACATCTCCCCGACTGGGTAGCGGGAGGTTTGATGTCGGATGGAAGTGCGGAGTGCGGAGTGCACAAGACAAGAAGAGAAGAGCTGCTGCCTGAATAAATGGAAAATCGGTTCGTGCTCACCTCCGTTAATATCGGGAAAGTTCACGCGCTGTCGTTGCTTTTTTTTGCTTGGTGGTCGGCTGTTTTGAGTGCTGACGACGCTGACGGCGGTTGTTTGATGCAGGCGCAAGCAGCGCAGAACAGGGCAGCCTTTCTCGGCCCTTTGTTAGATCAGAACCAGCAATTGTTGTTGATGAATGGCGACGGTGCCGCAGTCGATACAAACCCACGGGGAAACTCAGAGGATCAAAGGGGCGCAGAGAATCGAGGATCAAAGGAGTTGAGTTAAATTGGGTTCGCGCCAAGTTGGGATGGCATGGCATGGCATGGCGTGAGATGGATGGAATAGATGGAAGGAAGGACCGACGGTCCAGGGACGGGATCCAGCACTCTGCTCCGCCTGTTCCTAGTCTACCTACGGATCTACATGCATTAGGACATCGATAACTGCTAGTAGATACTTCGTAAGAGCATTGTGGCATTAGAGTGCTGGAGCAATGAGTGTCCATGGTTCCGTCCCATTTCATCCATTCAGTGGTCCATGCCCCCATTCATGATCCATCTCACTCACCCCATTCCGTGATCCCTTCCAGGGTCTTCCTCTAGCTCCCCTTCCCGCGTCAACCGCATTGGCCAATTCCCGCCCAAGTCGCTAGCAACCCGCAAACCCTCAGCACTAATCGAGTCAATTCATTTCCACCGCATTTGCCCCACGCCCTTATTAGCGGTCCGGCACGATGCGTCCACCGAGCCAGTGAACCAGTGGAGCAAACTGCTGCACCCGTCCATGAGTCCATCGCGGTGGAATGGTGGATGGTGGATGCCCCTCAAGAGCCAGCCAGCCTTCAGCCTTCAGCCTTCAACCTTCGAATCCCTTCCGACACTCCCGAGTCAGGAGATTTTCTTCCCCAGAAGATACCCGTTCCCGGCGCAGCCTCCTCCTGCGGAAGAAGTGTCCGCGGGAGTGGCACCAGTCGTGCGTGGCGTGCCCGCGTCTCGATTTCCGTCCAGGGAAAAGTTCCAATTTTCTTCTTCTTTTTTCCATCAGTACTCCGGTTTCTGGCCGTAGATAATATGACACGGCATGTACATCAACATCGTGTTGTTGGTGTACGCCCTCCGCACATCCACCAGGAACAATTCCACCTGCTCCCGATCCCACCCCAGTCCTCGTGTCAGGGGCCCCAAGGCAATGGCCTGCATCCCGTCCATCAGAATCGTCCGCCAGTAGAGACCCACTGTCTTCAACACCTTGTTCTTAGGCCATGTCCCCAGGGGCACATGGAACACCCGCTCCGTGACGTTGACGAAGCCCGCTTCTCGCATCATCGCCGCCAGGTGACCTCCCGCCGCCGCGTGGAAGTTCACCCCTAGTGCCTCGAGGCCGTCGTTGACGAGCTGCCAATACTTCGCAATCGGGTGCTCGGGCGGTACAACGCCATTGCGACTCGCACTATGTGGCTTATGGTGAATCTCCTGGAGCTCCATCCAACCTCCGGGCTTGATGTGTCTAGTCCTATTGTGAGCCCGCGAAAATCATGACTAATGGTACAACAAGCCGACTTACTCCAGTGACCGACGGAAGAGTCTGTTCCAGTCTTTAATGGCCATCACCGTATGGCGAGTGTGGATGTAGTCAAAGTGATTTCGGGGATGGAGCCACGGAGACTCAACATCATCCACCATGAATCGAACGTTGGCTGGCAGCCAGTCGGGCTGTATTGGAGAGAGGTCAACGCCTAGAATATTGGCGCTTGAATACTGGTCACCCACTGCTAGCCGTCAGCGTCTTGCCCACGAGCCTCGTCTCTTCGCCGATGCACTTACTCTCGATTGCCCAAATACCAGTACCTGTCCCCATGTCAAGGACCTCCTGGGGATGTTCCCCTAAGGGCGCGAAATGGAGTTTCTGGTTGCTGAGCAGCTTGACCATAGCATGTTTCATGTCCTCTCTCTCCTGCTCCACGTCATCGTTGGGGAAGTTGTAAGTGCCCTCTCGGAACCGGTGATAACGACGACCGTTCTCGTACATGTAGTCTCGAATAGATGACTCCATCGATGTGCTGCCGGATGTGACGCTGTCGCTTTCGTAACCAGCATCCGATCTAGAATCACCAATAGTACTGACTTCCTCGCTATCGGCAACGATGGTATCCTCGGCCTCGAACAGAGCTTCCCTGGACATTTCATCTTGTTCATCTGTTGAGAGGCCTGGGAACATAGACTGCCCATTGGGGTGAGTAAGTGGGGACATGACCATTGAGTCCGGCCGTTTCGTTCCAGGAGTAGAAGGAGAGGTTTCGCGAGGAAGGATCCCATCGTTTTCTGCGTGATGATGGTAGACATCCTGTCCCTCTTCGGGGTTATTGGACAGGAAGGTATCTTGGGAAGGATTACTCAAATCTGTCCCTTGTGCCATGTCATGCGGCGATGCCTTAGCTGTAGGTTCGGTATCGTTCTGCGCATTGGTTTCTTGGGGGGGGGTGCTCTCCGGCGGGGAGTGTGTCACGGTGACCTCTTGCGGTTGATCTTGAGCTGGATTGGTCGATGATGTCGTTCGGGCCTCACTTGGTTGTGGATTTCGTGGAACATGACCGTCGTCGGGATGTTGCGGGACTGATGCCTCAGGATCAGGGGGGGGCTTCTGGTTCCCAGGTTCCCCAGTGGTTGAGGGATTAGCTGAAGTTGCCGGCGCGTCTAGTTCTTGGCCACCAGTAGGGAGCAAAACAGCGTCTATGGTCATCGCCGCAGCTTTTCGAGGATCGATGTCCATGGTGATGATTGATGAGGTTGGTTCCGGTGCCAGAATGCTGAACGGATGATAATACCGTGGGCGGTACGAAGGACTGGCAGCTGGAAAGGTAGGCGGCACACCGAATTCCCAACAGCCACCCAACCTATGGGACACAATTTCCCAGATCTCAGAAGTGGCGGCTGGATTGACTCGGAGATAATGCTGCCCGGTCGGTGTCAGTGCCGGGGAGATGACGGCACCTGGACGAACTGATGGTCAGTGGTCGGCCGGGCGCACGGGTCTTACACCAACCAACCTTGTGAGGGTGGGCGATGGGGCAGTGGAAGGATGGTGATTATGTTGATGTTGCAGTCGAGGCTGCAGATATGCTACGGGCGTCGTTGAAGATGAATCCGGGTCCCGGGCGTATAAGAGTCGATCGACACGCGTGACGGGGACGGGGCACGGGCACGGAGACGGGGCCGGAGACGGAGACGGAGACGGAGACGGAGACGGAGACGGGGACGGGTCCAAGACTGGTCGGTTGAACAGGTGCAAAGGGATGAAGAGTATTCGTAAATTGAGGAGAGAAACGGAGGGTCAGCTCTGGGCTTTGAGTGACGTGCAGAAGGCAAGTTCTTTATTCCGGGGGAGGAGAAGCGTCGGGCATTTTTGATTTGATGGGATGGGATGATGACGGCCATTGGGAGGGAAGGGCTGGGGAAACAGTTTAACAGTGGATGTGGAGTGGAGGCTTGGCCGGGCCTCCACCACCAAGGAAAACCCAAGGGCCAAAACCAAACCTCATTCATTCACAAGGAGAGGAGGGAGGAAACCGGTGGGGCAGCGATTTGCACCTAAGTTGCACCAGCCGGGGTCTGGTCAGGGTCCAGGTCGCCATCGATCGATTCGAGGCCCAGGTCCAGACCTGGTACCATAACACCAAGTATTCGCACATCATCAACAGTGCTTTGTACCTGAAAGCTACCCCTTCGTATCTGACCCGAGCTGCCTCCATCTCTGCGGGCTGCAGACTACGGGCGGCAAGCGTCCTGCGGCAGCTCCACGACTCCATCCATCCATCCCACACGTACGGTAGGGGCAAGGAGGGCACGGTAATGCTCCGTCCCCGTCCCCAGGACACTGTACTACCTGGTCTTGGCAACGTAGTACAGCCGGGAGGATCCAAGATCGAACCAGATGCCCTCCCAGCAAGAGGAAGGGGGAAAAGCCATCGAAAAGCCTCCTCCTCGCCAAACGCCCCAAAGGCAACCAATGTTGCCTCAGCCAGATCTAGGCCGGCGAAGCGTTGCTCTACACTAACTTAGTCCCGTTGTTTTAGTTGCGTCGAGTTCGGGTCTAACCATTAGCCCTCGACCGCGCAGGCCGCAGAGCAGGAGGCAGAGTGGGAGACCATTTCCGCAACCGCTTGACTCTTGTTGCTTTTGTCTGGCACCCCCAAATGTCTCCGTGACGAGTCAGATCTCAACATTGGGTCTGTGGTTTCGCTGCCCTGTCCGAGGAACTTCCTCCTTCACATGGGCTCCCTCCTCTCTTGGCGGGTTTCTTTCCCCTCCCGCTTGTCTTCAATATCCCGTAAATATCGCACACTTACGTACCTTTGCATGCCTGTCGGAGTGGGGAGATGTTGGTCGGGTAGAGTTTTGAGGCGTTCATGATTACCATCGTTCTGTGGCTAGTTTTTACCCCTTGGCACCTTGTCGGAATCTTGTCGTCTAGTTTCACCCACCAGCCCGTCCCTTGGGCCTTGGCTGTACGAACAGCTATCCCAGTTGAACGCTTCTTGGTAGTCAAAGTCATGTCTTGCCCCGCAATGCATTGCTGAGTCTCATATGTACCAATACTTAGACTTGCCCTTCTCTCCAGGGTAGATCAATTCTCAATATGATCAGTGGTAAATATGGAAGTATCCACTTTCTGACAGAGACAATTCGACGTCACATCTCAATCAGTTAATTCCTCAATGTCCGCTCGATGAACCCCGTGCAACTCCGACTCCTTCTCATTACTGCCCTCTGACCTCTGATGTCTCCACCCGCAAAGTTCACCCACTGCGTCGGCAGTCCCTCCTTTGTTCCCGACGACCTCATTCAAGATGTCGAACGCCAAAAGCAAGCCCTAGACCTTCTGAACAGCAACAACGACCTATATAATGCCAGTAGAGTTCTGCTACAACTCCCAGAACGGGACCTATACACGTACCATGCCATAACAAGTGTCAAGCTGGCCGAGGTCCAAGCCGTCGTCGCCCTCGGCGGTGCCAACGGCTTGCACGCCTGGTACCGCAATGAGGACCGCTCGCCTGTAAGAACCCGTTCATCGGACGTCCTGCCTGGGCAAAGGCTGAAGCTTGCCGCAGAGAGATCCGCCTCCCCAGGCAGACGTTGAGGCCTACATCTCCATCTTCAACCCGTCTACGGCGACGGCCTCGGCGCTCAAGAACCTAGGCACCAACGCCAAGAAGGGTTCTATCCGGAGCGAGGCTGCCGTCAACCTCACCGACAAGCGATACCTGCATCCTGGCCTGACGGCAAAACTGACTATTTCCAAATGCAAGAAGCCTCCTAGTCCCAACCCGTACTACGACTTCTGGGCATGGTCTTGTCGGACGCTGGAGTGGTGTGGTCCATGTCTCTCAGCGGAACGAGTGGCCACCAGCCACCACGTCCTTCCCATCTTCATGCATCACTTTGGCTGCGCCACACCGTCCCACGAGAGCCTCGAGATACTCAAGACTCTCGCCGACGGACGGCCCGTGGCAGACATCGGTTCTGGCAACGGCTACTGGTCGTTCATGCTTCGCCAGTACGGCCTCCAAGCCCACCCGGTGGACAACATGCAGAGCGAATGGCGAGTCAACTGGGTCAACGACACAACAATCTCGGACGGCGTGAAGTGGCTGCGCAAGAACGCGGGAGGCAAAGACATGGTCCTCCTCCTGGTGTATCCCGTCGTGGGCGGCGGAGTCGGAGGAGGCACCGAGGGTGGCTTCACACGGAATCTGGTGGATGCCTTTCAAGGCGACACGATTGCCGTAGTAGGCACACAGAATGGCAACGGATACACGGGTTTTAGGGGCGTGACGATGGACCAGTACATGGAGAGGGAGCACAAGGAGTGGACGAAAGTGGTACAGGTCGCGTTGCCTAGCTTTGCTGGCAAGGACGAGGCGCTGTACGTTTTTCAAAGGGGAGATGGAGTGCCACATGAGTAGATAACTTAGGCTAGATGTTGAAAATCGACCAAGTTGAAACGTAAGTCTTGCTAGTCTTTAAGTTCAACTCTCGACTTGCTCAGCCCTGCTGGGAGACAGCCTTGCAGCTACCCAACTGTGGTCATCACCACCTGAGAGCCACGTTGTTCACGCACTTTCAACTTCAAGACCACGACAGTCAACCCACTTGTCTTCATGTGCCGAACCAAGGCAATTTGTAAAGTAAACTGGCAATTTCAACTAAAGGAGAATGTGACAGACTAGGAAGTAAGGCAATGGGGCACTTATTAACCAGACTACATTTAACCAGACTACATTATCTATTGATCACCGTAACCAGACAGTTAACTTATTGAGTTCAAGTCTAAGAATAATGAGCAACAAGAGACGATCAAATAAACTGCAAGAAAAAGGAAGAAGAAAAAACAGTATAGACTTGAAAGAAACACTGCTGTTTAGTTCAAGATCGGCGGCCGTCACTCTTCCCCATTGACCTCCCTCCAGTGTTGGTGGTGTGCTTCTTGACTCACACCTTGTTTGCCTCAGTTTTGGCCCCCACCCAGTCTTGTAGGCACAGCACTTCGCGTGATGCCCCCTACGCTGACGGCGTCATGCCACCCGGTCCAGAAAAGGGCCCCTGCTCTACTTTTGCCCTGCCCATGTCTTGCGCAGTCCTGCGAATAGAGGCACGCAGGTGGACTCAACGCTGAGCACCACAGCCACACAGCGGGCAAACCGCCGGCGGAGACGTTCGGAGAGAGCGCTGCAGGCGTCATTGGTCTGCCCTGCGGGTTCTGGCCCCGTGGTTGGGCGCTGGACGGTTGGGTTCCCCTACTAGCCTAATAAGAGAGCTCCCCGCTCTTGACATTGGTGGGCGCTGCGCTATGAGCTTCGGGGGGGCCTGTTCGTCAATCGTCGGCCGTGTTAGCGCCCACCAGGCCGCCCTATGACGAAGTGTCTTGCAGGGAGTCGCCCATGCATCGTGGATTTCGGGGCTCTTGGGCGGGTTTGTTGAACGAGTTTTTTGGCGGGAGCTTGGCTGGATTGGCGTCTTCCGTGTTGGTCGGAGCCGCCCGCATAGACCAAGTCAAGCTGCAAACTACGGGTGAGGTTTCAGCCCCCGGGAGCTTTGAGTAGAGCCTACGGGCTCGGAGTGGAGGGGAGCTGACTGACTGACGGCCGAGAGACGTTGGTGATTGATTGTTATTACTTGCCCTGCTCTTCCTCTCTTCCACTTATATTTGCCCTCTTCCTCTTCTTCTTCCTCCACCATCCTCCCTCCCGCACCGCAGTGCTCTTTTTCTTCTTCGCTGGAGCTGCGACTGCGACTGCGACTGCGACTGCGACTGTGACTACAACTGCAACCCTCACCTCACAAGAGGGCATCTCGGGTTTCCAACCCACACCACCACCACCATGTCGCTCTACCCTGAAGATCGCGACCGAAAGGGCCGCTCCCGGTCGCGGTCGCGTGACCGTCGCTCCAGGGACGAGCCCGCCCAAGAACCTCCCGTCTCCTACGCCGACGTCCGCGAGCCCAGCTACATCTACCCCGAGGACGACCTCGATGACCGCTACAAGGGCCGCGGCGATGCACAGGCCAGCGGTGCCCTTCCCTACCCAGAGCAGGGCGGCATCGACTCGTATTTGCCCGGCAGCGGCCAGGGCCTCTACGGCTACGACTCCCAGAAGCCCGCCTACAAGACCGTCTCGCCCACTCCCGGCTCGCAGCACCGAACCTCGAGGGACAAGGTAGACAGCGGGCTGCTGCCCGGCTCGTTCCCAGAAGACGAGCCCCGCGGCAAGGGCAAGGATGAGGAACCCCGCATCCGCTATGCGGAACATCGCGAGGACACATACGAAAGTCGTCGAGAAGACAAGTACGACACTCGTCGAGACGACAAGTATGATGGCAGCCGTCGCGATGACAAATACGACAGTCGTCGCGACGACAAGCATGACAAGCACGAGGAAGAGGACGACAAGCTCAAGTTCCTCCCGCAGAAATACAGCCGCAAGCTTGCCGCTGTCGTTGGCGGCAGCTCCTTGCTGGGGGGCAAGAAGGACAAGGACGACAAAGGTAGCCACGAAGACGACCTCGCCTATGGAAAACCACCCGTGCCTAAGCGCCCGCCCCCTGGTACTGACGATTTGGCTTACGGAAAAGCTACTGGAGTCCCAACGTCCTCCGGCCATTCCTTGTCTTCTTTCGGAACCCAGACACCAAATGACGAGCACAATGTCAAGCGCGACGAGAGGTACGACGACAGACCAGGCGAAACGTACGGCGAACGACGAGATGGAACCTACAACGATTGGAGGGACGAGCGGAAGGACGACAAGCGCTCCTCCAAGTACGCAGGTCGCGATGACAGCCCAGACCGACGGCGCCCCATTGATGACTACGACTCCCGCCGGTACGGTGGCCCAGACGACCGAATCCCACACAGCCCAACTGCAGAAGCGCATGCCTCTCGTAGAAGGGGCGACTCCCTTGGAGATCCCTACAGCTCCTCCGCCAATATCTTGACGGTTGACCCAGGGAGTCGAGAAAGAGAGAGGTCTCGAGACCGTCGAAGTCGAAGGGAGAAGTCTTCTGACCCCAGAGGCAGCTCCGACTTGCTCGGTGTCGACTCTAGCAGCCGGAAGCGCGAGAAATCCAGGTCTCGAGACAAGTCCAAGGACAGGTCGGACCGGTCTCGAGACCATCGCAGGGACAAGTCTCCCAACCCGGATACACTGTCCGTCGAGCCTAGGCGCCGGGAGAGATCGAGGTCGAGAGACGCGCGGGGTTCTTCTTCCCTGACCGTCGACTCGGGACGTCTTGCGGGTATGAGTCTCGCCGCAGCACCTGCGTCACCTTTGCTTGAATCATACTACGGCACTTATCAGGACTGTTCGCCCATGCCTTCGCCGCTCCTCCTTGCGTCGCAGAACACGGGCGACGACACCAGGGGATCAGAGCCCCTGTCGCCTATTGGGTCTGACTTCGAGGGAGACGGTAAGAAACGCGGCCGGCGGGCACGCTTCCACGACCCCGAGGACATCACCAGCCAACTCGCTCAGGCCCTTAAGGGTAACAAGAAACCCGACACCGCGCCCCTCATCGAGATCCTACCGAGCCTGACCCATGAGCAAGTAATGGAGCTGCGCGTCGAGTACAAGCGGCTTGTCAAGACCGGGTCGGAGCGCAAGGGCGTCAACGTCGCCAAACACATCCGCGCCCGCCTAAAGGACGAGGACCCGCTCCTCACCAAAGCCTGCTACGCCGTTGCTCTCGGCATGTGGGAGAGCGAGGCCTACTGGGCCAACTTCTGGTACCAGGGCGACAAGACCCGCCGCGAACTCCTCATCGAGTCGCTCATGGGCCGCACCAACGAGGAGGTCCGCGCCATCAAGGACGCCTTCTCGGATAAGAAGTACGACAACAGTCTCACCAAGTGCATGAAAACGGAACTCAGGGAAGACAAGTTTAAGAAAGCTGTCATCATGGTTCTGGAAGAGCGCCGTATGGAGGAGTACGACGGCTATGGCCGCCTGCTCCCGATTGACTACGAAGTCGTCGACATGGACGTGAGCGAGCTGCGTCACTCCGTCAAGGCAGAAAAGGGCGGTGAGACGTCCATGATTACAATTGTTGTCCAGCGCAGCGACTCCCATCTGCGCGCCGTTCTCCAAGAATACGAGCGCCACTATCGCAGCAACTTTGCCCGCGATGCCCTCAAGAAGAGCGGAAACCTCGTCGTAAGTCCCCAAGCCCGACCATGACCAACCAGAAGCTAACTACATCTCCAGGGCGAGCTCCTCGCCCACATCCTCAACGGCGTCATCAACCGCCCCGTCCGCGACGCCCTCCTCCTCCACCACGCCATCACCGCCTCCCGCAAGGACGGCCTGCGCCGCGAGCTTCTCATCTCGCGCCTCGTCCGGTACCACTGGGACCCGCACCACATGCGCGCCGTTAAGCACGCGTACCGCGAGCGCTACGGAAGGGGTCTCTCGGATGCCGTTCGCGAGGCCACCAGCGGCGAGTGGGGGCTCTTCTGCCGCGAGCTGTGCATCGCCCGCACGCCCGATGAGGTCAGGAGGTTTGAGAAGGTTGCCGTGAGTGTCAGGTAAAAAAGGATATCAGGAAGTAAATGCTTAGGAGAAGCCCTGCGAGAATGTAATAGCGGTATGCTCTAACGGGCATTATAAGTCGCACGTTGGAAACGAAGCTACGGCCTTTCATTGAGGGAGCATCTAGATGAGTATCATTAGCCTCCGATAGATACCTCTCTACACTTTTTTCTAGTTTGATCAAAAATCCACTGTCATGATTATGACCTCTTCGACCCTTTGCCGCCTCTTGGTCCCTTGCCCTTTTTACTGCTTCCACCGCCGCCGCCGCCTCCGCCACCACCTCCGCCAGACCCTCCTCCTCCTGCCATCATCACCCTGACCTTCCCCACGGGCACGCAGTTGTACGTCTCCTCGGCCTTGAGGGCCTTGATGAGCTCGACCTCGCGGGGCCACATGCGCTCCGAGTCGCGGGCGGTCTCATCGACGACGCCCTTCCGGCTACTAGCCATCTTCCAGCGCTCCAGGACCTCCTTGACGGCCTTGCCCTTCTTGGTCGCGCCGGGCTGCAGCTTGGCCTTGTACTTGAAGCGGCCGAGGGCGTTCCAGGGGGCGCACACGGGGATGATCTCGAGGATCTCGTCGCCGGGCAACGGGGTGCCGACGAGGGCGTCGAGTGCCGTCATCTGGTCCGCTTCGTCGGCGTCGAGCATGTCGATGCCCTCGTCCATCATGACGCGCCGTATGTCCTCGTGCGCGGCCGTCTCCTTTTGCTGGCGTTGGTGCTGTGCCCGACGACGTTCTTTGGCGGCGGCGAGCTCGGCTTCGTGTTCCATCTTGGCCTTGGCTTCGGCCTCGGCCTTCTCACGACCAGCTGCCGCGCCGATTAGGGCCTCCGCGGCAGCCCGGTCTTCGTCGTCTTGGTTCCTATACTTGGTGGCAATCTTCTTTGCCTTGCCACGCTGGCCACGCTTGGTAGGGGCTTTATTCCCGGGAGTTGGGGTGGACGCCTTGCTTGGGACTTCAGATACTTCCGTGAAAGATTTCTCATCATTTTCCCCCTCATCTAACTGTTCGTCCTCCTGCTGGTTTTGCGTCTCCTCGGAGACGGGCTTTTCATCGACGTGCAATTCTGAGATGCCTTCCTCGGCCTCCTGGACGTCCGGGCTGTTGTCCCCACTACCGAATGCCTGAAGCGGGTTGTCTCGAGGCTTCTCATCGCGTTGCTCATCCTCAGACTCATCATCAGATGCCTCATCGTTCTCTGCCGTGTCAGGCTGCTCGGCCTCAGCTAGCGGGTGCTCGGCCAAATCCTCAGACGATGGTCGCACGACCTCGTTGCCAGCCGTGAAATCGCCATCATATAGTCGATGCTTCACATGCTTGGCCATGCTCTCTTCGCTGACTTTGAACATGATCCCCAGGCCGAGCAGGAGCTGAGCGGGAGGAAGAAACTTCTTCTTGCCTCTCACCATGAAGCTTCCTATTGGTAGGAACTCTCCAGTAGGTGCTGACTTGGTGACTTGGTCGGCATTGACCCACCAAGCCGACATGCCAGCTTTCGAATCCCAGGCCTCTGAAGAGCATACACTTAGGGAACCTGCTTGGGAGAGTGTCGCTGGAGGGATCGGTGCGTCTGGCGTCTTGGGGTTGTTCTTGATGATAACGCTAGATGCTCCATGTAAATCTGCGTGACAGTAGACATCTCCCTTGCGCAAGTACTTCTTGTAGACGATTTCGTTCTGTTGGGCATCCTTGCCTCCTATGACCAGGTACCCATCGGATGAGATGAACCAGATGAACTTTTCAAACCACATTTGCTTGCGGATCGGTTGAAGAAGGGCCTTCTCTTGCTTGAGTCCTTTCTTGAGATCCTGGGTAATTTTCTGCTCGGTATTCTTCAGTGCTTTGGTAACCTGTTGCTGAGTCTTCTCCTCCTTGTCGACCGCCGTCTTTCGCTGATCGTAGTACTCTCTAGCGTTGCTCCATGGGGTGAGGTTGAGATTGATGTCCACGGCCAACTCTTTAGCAGCTGGCTTCCCTTTCGCGGGTGTCGACTCGTCGCCACTCTCAGATGCACTTTCATCGGTCTCATAGGGGTCGTCTTCTTCTGGTTCAAATTCTTCCTCGGCAAGCTCCAACGTGACGATGTTCTCGGAAAGATTGAGAGGCAGCTTGATAACCTCGGCAACGGGGTTGTGTCGCCTCTTCTCACGTTCCACCAGCTTCCCAATGTCTACCCAATCCATACCCTGGCTGAGAAGCCCGTTGACTGCATCCATGGCCTCTTGGACACGCTCAACGTTGGCCTCGATTGCAGCGGCTTTGCGAAAGTTGAGTGTCTGCGCCTCTTGCAATCCTTCGATCCGCTTGGACTGTTCCTGTCTTGCTGCGTCAAGCTTTCTCTTTGCCGCGATTTCCCGTTCGTTAAGTTTCGCCTCGAGCTTTTGCCCTTCTATCGAAGAAAAGAACTCATCAACGGTCTGATTGTAGGTTTTGAATTTCAAGACCTCCACTACCGGGTCGATTTCCAGCTTGTGTGGGATGAATGGGTGGAAGTCCTCGTAGAGAATGCCCTGTTGTTTGGTCTGACTGTCCCCTTCCTCTGTACTTTCGGGCTTGGGTCCATTGCGCTTTGCAAATATGTAGCCTGGGCAGGTAGCCGAACTGGTGATGTTCTCAACCGTTTTCCGAGCTTCGGCTAGCGATTTGACCAGGCCATCTAGAAGGCTCTCGCTGGCCAGGACCTCTGCCGGCTTCGTCGTGGTATCGAATTGGTTCTTTTGCAAAGCGTGGTCCACGAGGATCGGTGGCAACTCTGTAATGGAAACGGCCAGAGCCTTTCTTAGATCGCCACCGGGTTTCCCCTTGAGCTTTTTTGTCGAGACAATCGCCACGGCGGCTTTGTCCACGGCGGCTTTCAGAGCATCGTGTACCCTCTCCTTAGTTAAAGGAGGAATTCCCGAAAAGTTCTGCCGGTTCTCCAGCGAGTATTCAAGCCCGACTCGTTGCGGTTCTTGACCCTCACCTTCCGGAACGATTCTGGCAAGCGTGAGAATCTTGAGGTCGGCATCGGTAAGAATGATGTTTCCGCTCTATATCCAAATGTGCGGTTAGCGGGACACCCAGCAAGTTACTGGTGGGATCGGCTGGCACGTACAGCGAAGAACTCCAGGAACAGATGGTATTGGCCATCGCTGAACTGAAACTCGAGGACGCGGTCGGTTCCGACTTGAGAGACTGCTGTCAACCGCCTGGTCTTGAGGAACTTTCGGAGCCGCGCGACGAATGCGGAGGGTGCCGCAGCTGTCGTCCGAGCAAACTCGGTCAAGTGGCAGCGAAAGCCGGTATCGATGACGACTTGTTTCTTGTTATCCGGTTTCGCGAACTTGAGGAGGAAGATCTTGGAGGAGAGGTCGTAGACATTGGACAGTCGCAGAGTCACCAGCTGCTCTTGGAGCTCATGGGCAATGACCTGCGGGGCAATGGTTAGCAAGCGGAGAATATCAGGCAGGTATGAGCTCTTCCCACCTTGACGTCCAAGGACGAGAATCTCTGCTTCATTTTGAAAGGGGTTTCGCGAGACCGGTCAGCTTAATAGAGACGTTCCGCACCAACGACCTGAATTTCACAGTTCTGGAGAGGCGAGTTAACGTGGGGCAACAGGCCGTCATCGCGGGGCAGCATCCCTAAACCGAAGTGACATCACAGCACGTCACGTGGCAGACATCAGGAACCATAGAATTGATACGGAGCTAAGAACCAGGTAAGATCCGATTAACTTAAGGTATTTACTGTCATCTTTACGAAGAGCACCCGTACAAAGGGAATTAAACCGAATCTCCGATCGTGGGACCCAGAGAAACAGTTATGAGAAAATAGGTTCTGAACCAGTCCTTCCGTCCATTCAAGACGCTGTCCTCGAATCTGTCTTACTGCAACTGCCGGAGCCGGTATTTATCCGCTGCCGTCCGTCCTACAAAACGCCAGTGATACGAAACGTGGAATGTGGTGCGAAAGTTTTGCTCAAAGGGTGCTGCTTGCTGCACACCGCGCAAGCCCCAAGCCGCGAATGTTACGGTAGCATCCATCTGCTTGCAGGCTGGAACTATTCACATGCAAGCAAGTCGTTAATTACGTGCTTTCCTTGACATGACGGAAACCTGACATTGCCTCCGTCGGGCCCTCCGACCAATCCAGGGTAGGGCCAGTCCCCAGATGTCATTCGCTCAAAGTGTCTCTAGTGAATGTGATGCCTCAGGTTTTGTTGGAACTGTCGTATGTCTGTCGTTCCCAGTTGACTCGAGAGAATTACCACCTTGGGCTCCCCGGACAGCGGGCAATCAGATGCCCGTCGGACCGAGGTTCCCCAGTTCCCCAGTCACATTCGTATTGACAATTCCGAGAATAGAAATAAATCAACCAGCTCTCAGAGTTGATGAACGCGCCGTCTGCACACGTCCACACGCGGCCAGGCCGTCTTAGACGCGACAAGTCGAACGAACTAGCGAAAGGAAGCTCGTGATCGTCCAAAGCCTAGCAAGCCCTGGCTAGCTGGATTCTCTTCGGGCGCTCGGAGGCCGTCCCTGAACCACACCACTCCGAAACTTGTCAGCGCGGCGGCTAGGATCTTGCCCGTTGTTGTAGTAACTAGGAGCCGAGACCCCTGAGATGGTCTTGGCTCATTTGGCACTGACATTGTGTGTTGAGATGAAAGCCAGGACCAGCCACGACCCGTAGGTGCCAGTGCTCTGCTTCGTACATAGTATCTACCCGTGCCGTGCGGGAGGGCAATTGTGAACTGAGACAAAGTCAGCGGTGAGGACGAAAGCGGTGCTGATCGTGATCATGATGATGTACTTCGTGCTATGTACTATGTAGCAAGCCGAGCGTCTGAGTCGTAAATGAGGAGGCCGGACGGTGGCGAGCACAATGAGAGCACCACGACGACAGAGTTCGCATTTGCAGATGAGATGTCCAATGCCAGGTGCCGAGGCCCCAGTTCAGGCCGATATTGACCTGTAACTTCGTCCTCGGAACTCTGACACGCCCTCTCTCCTCTTGGTCCAAAGGTCCAAAGGCAACCCACCCCTTCAGAAGGTCTCACTCCACCCGGCCGCGGCGCCTCGTTTTCATGTGTGCGACCTGGCTGACTCTGGGTACACTAAATAATGCACTTGCATAAAAGACATGGGATAGATCCAATAGCGATATTCCACGATTGCCGGTACCGACCAGTTCATTACGAGGTCCCAGATGCCTGATCTCCCGCCCGTTGCGCTGCAGCCGAACCAGACTTGCATGCTCCGTGTGTGGTGTTGTTGGCAAAGACCCGATTTTGAGGAGGTTGGGGTGATTCACATGGCAGCCAATGAGCGAGGGCCGCGGAGCTATCAAGGAAGCTCCCAGCCACGCGATAGCGAGCCGGTCCTCTGCCCCGCCGGTCCTGCGAATTGAGTTGCCAATGGCCTGTTGTGCAGATGCTTGCCAGCCATCTGTGCTCCATCTGTGCTCAAGCTTGGCTGAGCTGAGCGTCCCAAGTCGGTATAATTAAATCGAAGCACGCGTACAGCGGGCTTTACACACCCTGTCATCATCGCTCCGTCAGTCAGTTGTACGAACCAAGTACGTACCTATCCACACGCCGAAAGTTCCGCTTGAGGACCAGTTTGTTGGCTCCACCCGCCTGATTGCGATAGTTGCCAGTGGCGTCGGACCACAGCTATCACTGGCTCAGCCCACGAGGAGTCCAATTTGCTTCTTTTGAGGCCAGGCCTCCTAACGCCGAACGGACGAGGCCCGGCCAGTCAGGACAGGGAAGAATGGAGAGGCAAGTCTGTTGTTTTCATCTCGTTCGAGGAGCCCACCAGCCACGGCGGATACGCAGCAGTGATGGCTCATCTCCCCATCCTCATTGACTCCTTGCGTGTGGTTTCCGTGGCTGGCAATGACCCATCGGTTTGCCGCTGATGGGTTCCACGTCTCATCTTGGAGCGGAGGCGCGGGAGCTGGCAGCTGAGCCCGAAGAGGAGCTCAAGCTGGGCTAGCTTGCTAGCGACTGGCTGAAGCTACCACAGGAGCTGGGGTGGAGCTGGGGGGAGCTGCTCAAGTCTGGTTCTGTCTCTGGTGAGACGCAGGAGGATGGATATGCTTGGGCGAGTCAGGGTTAGTGACCCGCTGCTTTTACGAAGGAGATGCAAGTCAGGTGACTTAGGCAGCGGGTCAATGAATGTTGTGCAGACGGGAGCGATAGTTGCGGGAATCCGTGCGGGCTGAGGCGCTGCCACCCAACTCAATATCAGATCCGGTGGGTTCTAAAGCGGCATGATTTCTGCAACTCGGTTATCCAATGATGTGGTGCATCCGTAAATCCTTAGATAGCTCGGCCTGGTACCTGTTGACGGTGGGCCTCAATGAAGGGTGTGGGGCCGGCGGCGCAAGGGTTAAAGGAGTGGGCTAGACCAGTTGGAGCGCAGTAAACAAGGCAATCCCAGGAAGGTAAACAGAACGAGTGGCCAAGGAAGCATTTGGGGGGAATCGGCACACCCCATTGCGGCTTTACGGGTGGCCTAGGGAGTGTCTAAGGAAAGGGAATGTGTCCGGAAGAGGGAGGCTGGGAACTTGGAACTTGGTGGTTGGTTAGTCGACTTGACTGGTTGGCGGGTGGACAGCTGGACAGTGTGGTAAAGGTGCGAATGCGTGGGATGGAGAGGGCAGCTCACAACAGCCTGAGGACCAAGGACGGGCAAAAGAGTGATCTGAGTGACCAGACTGTGCGTCCCGTCCAATCCCGCCCCCGCCTTCAAAAGCCGAGCTCGTCTCCTCCGTTCCTTCCCTCCAATTATCTACATCCACATCAGCCCTCACAGCCCAGAATCCTCATCCAGAACGAGAAAAGACTCCAAGAAGACTATCACCAGTCTTCCGTCTCTTTTCCCTTCTTCCGACTTTTGTTTTTAGGAACAAGAGCCAGAGGATTCTTCTTATCTGCCTTTCGAGCTTCGCACGGAAGGTTGTATGAGAAGATTCTCTCGCGTCCGTAAAAGTCGCCAACCTGGACTTTGAGGCCCGAGTCCCCGTCCCCTTCAGCATCTTCCCATCGACATATCGGGACCACGAATCCCAGACTCAGACCACAACCACCACCCAGGTGCACGAAGAGGTTGAGATCAAGCCCCAGCCGCCTAAAGCCGGACGGGAAGGTCAATACTCTTCTTACACTGCGACAGCTGAGGTTGTTCCTCCTCGTGAAGAGCACCATCACAGCGAAGAAGAGGTCCGAATCACGCGTGAAGAAGAACGTCACCACCGTCCCGGTGTCCAGCACGAAGAGTATCACCACGAGGAAAAGCACCAGATCCGTGACGAACGTCGGTATGTGTGCGCCATCTTCTCAGTCACAATGTCTCCCTTTTCTTCCCTTTTCTTGTTGCTCGATTCCCCTTGCGCAAACCGCCGTCTCTGCACGTCACTTTTCATATCCCCTCGGCCGCCTGCGCTCCCCCAACAACCAGCCTCTTTTCCTACTCCTTTCCCGCTTCCTCGGCCACGCCTAGCCAGACCGCAATTGATCGGCAGAACGGGGCGACACAAACAACAACAATAACAAACACTCCCGGATCCCGTCCCGTCCGTCTCTCCCCCTTTTTCCTCCACTCGATCAATTGGATGCCACCCCGAGGCTCCGCTTGCCAGGCCACCATCACGCAAGCGCGCGTCAGCCCCCTCTCTCCTGCCCCTCCTCTCGTCTCCTCTCGTCCGTCCCCAGCCATCCCATCTCATCACACCCTTTCCCGCCTGCGTCCCACCCCGGCTTGGCCCCATCCAACCCAACAAGCCCGACCCGCATCCCCAAAATTGCTCTTCACACCCCCGGCCAGCCAACCCTGGGTCCCCTAGCCCGCTGGCCTGAGCCTGGTCTGAGGCTAGCGGTGGGGCCCCCTTAGGGGGGGGGGGGCTTCTCGTTGCCATATGAGACGCAAGCGAGGTACAGAAGCATCAGCTAACCCGAACGCTGCAGACCTGAACCTGCTTCTCAATATACCACTTCTCACGCCCACATAGAGATCGACACCCGTCATCCCTACTACTCCACCCCCATCGACATCGCTGAGCGCCAGTACCGCCAACGCTTCCGCCCCAGTCAGCAACCCAACTACAGTGTAGACCCCCCGTCTCGCCCTCAGTACCAAACCTCCGACACCTTCAAGGTCAACAACTACACCGTCGAAGGACGCCCCGCCCCTTCCCAGTACAAGACCACTGAGAAGACCGAGATCAACAACTTCACCGTTGAAGGATCCCGTCCCCAGCCTCAGTACTTTGCTTCCGAAAAGACTGAGATCAACGATTTCACTGTTGATCCACGAGCCCCTAGCCAGCCCAACTACCGCCAGTCTACCAAGGTCAACAACTTCACCGTTGACACTCCCGTTTCTCGTCCTTCCTATAAGACGGACGTGAAGATCTCTAAAGAGACCGTCGAACCAGCAAAGTTTTCTCGCCCCCAGCAAAAGAACAAAATGGGTTACTACGACGAGGACGGTAAGCGTCTGCAACCCCGAACAAACATTCTGCTTTATTGCATTACCAAGACAACTCAACTGACTCTTTCCAGGCCACTATCACTCCTTCCGACAGGGTGCTCACAAATTGGCAGATAAGATCGCTCACCCCCGAGGTCACGAGCATGTCGAGGTCGACATCGTTCGCGAGGGCGGCCGCTCCGCTGGCGGCCCCAGCGGCGAGAACTACCTCCCCAACACCGTGACCATTCCCTGCCACCACATCCGCCTCGGTGATTTCCTGATGCTCCAGGGCCGCCCCTGCCAGGTCATCCGTATCTCCACCTCCTCCGCCACTGGCCAGTACCGCTACCTTGGTGTCGACCTCTTCACTAAGCAGCTCCATGAGGAGTCTTCTTTTATCTCTAACCCCGCCCCCAGCGTCGTCGTCCAGACCATGCTCGGCCCCGTCTTCAAGCAGTACCGTGTCCTTGACATGCAGGAGGGCCTCATCGTCGCCATGACCGAGACCGGTGACGTCAAGCAGGGTCTCCCCGTCATTGACCAGTCCAACCTGTACACTCGCCTCAACAACGCTTTCGAGTCCGGCCGTGGCAGCCTCCGTGTCCTCGTCCTCAACGACGGTGGCCGCGAGCTCGCTGTCGACATGAAGGTCATCCACGGCTCTCGCCTGTAAGCGTGCCAATTCTTAGAGGCCGCAGCGTGCGTCTTCCCACGATGAGTCTCGGCAACGCTTCCTGGCTCTTCGATTGAAGGGCAGGTTGCTCTGGCTCGTGTGAAATTTGTATCATGGGATTTGTATAAAGCGGTCAAGCTGCTGGTTGGATCAAGATTGGACAGATGTGTTGGAAACTGGAAATATGGAGTCTTTGAGTAGATGGGAAGTTCTGTACATGAACTGTAGTAATTTGACAATTGATTCCATATCTCAACCAGTCTCGTCTGCCTACCCACTTGCGTGTGCCATCAAGGTTCTCAATGTGACTCCATCAAGGTTCTTTTGTTATTGTCCCACTAGCCTGACTTGGAAACGCGGGCCGTCCCATTCACGTGAGGGAAGTGCAACCCAGCTCAGTAGTATCGAGCTCTTATCAATCATGTTCATATCTGCTGAGAGCCCTTGTGGATTGAACAAGAAACACATTCTCATGTTCGCTTCGTATGGCATTGATTTATCTATTCTCGTGTCCATCAACGTTACAGTTACAAAAGAAACCCATCGTCTTGGTCACGATTCGGGAACTGCGGCCCGTCACGAGACAAAGCCAAAGTCGCACGCAAGCAACCCCGGACCCCGCGCGGCCAACTTGGAGGCTGGTGCTACCCCAAGCTAATCCTAGATAGGCACTTAGCTGTCGGAGAATGACTGCTGGGGGCCACACTCATTGATAGCGAGTCGCTCAAGGTCACTGGGCACCTGATCATCCGTTCCTTCCTTCCCCTCTCGACTTCTTGCATCCTTCGTCCTTTATCTTCTCGCTCTGCCATCTAGTCGTACTTGCAACATCATCACTTCGTTTTATCCTCTCAAGTGAGAGAATACGCCGGTTCCTAAGAGCTACCCGACCAAGAGCGATATCGGAACATTGCGTAGATACGATTTACATCATCATGGGTGCTCAAGCCTCCAAGTCAGCCGAGCCTACCCTGCACGAGAAGGCAGTCCTCGAGCGCCTTCGCCGTCTCCAGTTGCAGGATGACTACGTTGAGGTCTCCAGCGATGGTGAGAAGGGCTCTGTCGGTTCTCTACTTCGAAAGGCCGAGGGTCTTCCTGTTCATGTCCTGAAGTCTTGGCAGAGTGCATTCCTCAAGGACCCAAAGAATAAGTGAGGCGTACTCTGTCTCGCTCATTCACTTGCTTCGTGGACTAACAACACTACGAAAGGCTCGCACTCACGGCTTTGAGCAGCCAGAACCCCCGAGAGGTTCTCACCTCACTGCCCACCGAGATTGCAGACCAGCAAATCTATAATGTCAAGATCCCCTTCGAGGGCGACCCCATCACAAACCAGCGCTCCAGCGGTCGTTGCTGGCTATTCGCCTCCACCAACGTCTTTCGCGTTGCGTTGATGAAGCGCCATAACCTGGAGAGCTTCGAGCTGTCACAGGCCTACCTCTTCTACTGGGACAAGCTGGAGAAGTCCAACTGGTTCCTGGAGCAGATCATCGACACTGCCGGTGAGGATCTCGAGGGCCGCCTGGTTCAGCAGCTCTTGGGCGACCTTGTGTCTGATGGTGGTCAATGGGACATGGTATACAATCTCGTTGAGAAGTACGGCCTTGTTCCGCAGAGTCTCTATCCGGATAGCTGGAACGCCATGAACACACGAGTCCTGAACTCTGCCGTCAAGACCAAGCTTCGCGAGTTCGCCTTGAAACTCCGAGGCATGGCCAACTCCAAGAACGGGGTTTCTGCCGCAGCCGTCTCCTCTGCCAAGGAAAAGATGTTGCGCGAGATCTCGCTCATCATGACTCTTCTCCTTGGGCCGCCGCCCAATCCCGAAGAGACCTTCACCTGGCAGTACAATGACAAGGACGGCAAGGCACACCAGCTCAAGACCACCCCCAAGGCCTTCTCCAAGGACATCTACAGCTCCGACTTGAAGTTTGTGACGTCGAATGCCATCGAAAACATGATTTCTCTTGTGCACGATCCTCGTCACGAGCCCTTGTCTCTTCTCACCGTCTCTCGACTTGGAAACATTGTCGGGGGCCGCGGAATCAGCTATGTCAACGTCGACATGGACACTCTCAAGGGCACCTGCATCAAGATGCTCAAAGCAGGCATTCCAATCTTTTTCGGCAGTGATGTGGGCCAGTTCAGCGACTCCAGCTCTGGCATCATGGACCTAGACCTCTTTAGCTACGAGCTAGGATTCAACACCAGTCTTCTTGGAATGTCCAAGGCCCAGAGGCTCATGACCGGTGAGAGCCAGATGACCCACGCCATGGTTTTGACCGCGGTACACCTTGACGAAGAGACGGGGAAGCCTGTGCGATGGAGAGTGCAGAACAGTTGGGGCACCGGTCCTGGAGACAAGGGATGGTTCGTCATGAGTGACGCTTGGATGGACGAGTTTGTGTACCAAGCTGTCGTCGACCCGCGCTTCTGCGGCAAGTCGGTCAGGGATGTGCTCAACAAGAAACCGACAGTTCTTCCGCTGTGGGATCCGATGGGTTCTCTGGCTTAAGAGGATGCCTGGTATGGATTACATGAGCAAGGTCCAAACAACTCGGGACAGAACCAATTGGAAGCCCGTTACGGTACGAATACTTAACTCAAGTAGGGTTATCGGCCGAGGCACGTCTAGCGTGAGGGATGAGAAACACGACGCGGAATGGTCAATGGACTACTCTCCGGTGCACGATGGAAGCACTAAGGAGTGCGGGCCATTAGATATTGAGGATTCTATGATGCAGCATGGCCTGACCTGCGGAGCAAGTCAACGGACGACAAGCTCGGGGCGTGCAAGACCCTGCAGCCTCACGGACATTTCAGAGCGAACCTTTAGCGATTGAACGATGGTTTTTCTTAGCCTACCCGGCCTATTAGCCCGTCCCGAGCCATGTGGCGCCTCGAGGTGAACCTGAACCCTTGTCCCGCAATGACCAGCTGGCGGAGAGATTGTAAGTTGTCCATGGAACCGGCCGGCGACCATGTGAGTCTTGCGAGATGTTGTGGACCGGTGGTTGCTGGTTGTCGATGTATCCTGACTTCCGAAGCCTACCTAGTCGAACTGACGGAGCGGGCTAAGACGGCCACGCCTCAGTCAAGCGCCGACAGAAGGCGGGCATGTCGATGCCCAAGAGGCAAGAGACGGGCTTTCCTTGTCTAGTTCCTCGGGCTCGGTGATAATGCCAATTCCGCTAGACTATCTTGGAGTTGAAAGATCCCCACCCGGGGGAAGTCTCTTGGACACGCAGGTGACAACCATCACATGAACAGACGACGTTATCCGCTTTCCCCTCTCTATGATCGTCGGCTTTGTTTTTCTTCGCCCTCGCTTCGAGCAAAAGATGCCAGCTCATCACCACGTCGGCTGGGGCGGACGACACCTTGCTTTGCTGCTTTGGCACTGCACGGAGAGGAATGACATGAGGCTAGAGTGTCCCATGCTCGGGATGGTTGGATGGGGGCAAGACATACTGGGGTGATCCCTCGAGCAACGGGCTAGCTGTCCCTGCCCAACTCGATTGGGGGGGGGGGGGGGGATCAAGGTTCTATCATTGATTTTCAAAGGTGGTCGCATAACGGGACAAGGCTTGTAAGCGACGAGGCGGTTGCGGGGACCGGTCGGAAGAAGTTCTGCTGTCTTTCTAGCGCATGTATCCCCGAGGTAACTGTACGACTCCAGTCTGCAGGCTCCGGTCTGCCGGCTGCAGTGTAAGCTAAGGGAGGTGTTGACAGAGCGGGAGGCCGTGCCTTCGCTGGCGTTTCGTTTGGGCTTGGCTGGTTGGGCGCTGTTTGACTGGGGGCGGAGGCAAAACCGGCACGCCCCCTTCTGGAGCTGGCTCACCTCAACTGCATCATGCACGAGTGACAAGAGGAAGATCTGGGTGGCGAACAGAATCGACAACCCACCGCCTGTTGGCAGCATCGGGGTCTGATGCATCCGCAAGCCAGCAGCGAGGAAGAAAAAGAAAAGAAACATGACTGTAGTATAATGCGTCACAACCGGAACGGGGCGGCGGCGGCGGCGGAGCGGACCAATGCGGCTCTGTAATGGAAGGGCTCCGAAACACGACCGTCCCCGTCCGGGGGGCCCAAAATGGAAAGAGAAAGAAGAAAGAAAAAAGCCTTTTCTTCCAAGATCACTTTGAGGTGATATGTGAGCAAAAGCTCAGCAGGACCGGCATGGGATGTGTGACCGGGTCGGGAGCGGGAAGAAGCCCAACTGAATGGCACTGTCGATCCGATGCAGGCGTGGGCGATGATGCTATGCTGCTCCCGGGGCGCACCTTGTGCAGCGCCGATCTACACCGGATGGACTTCTGACAGACCGACTGACTGACGGGCGTCTGCAGAAGCTGTCCCCTGGGGAAGGGATTAACTACACACACGTATTCGTAACAATGACACAGAATACAACAACAAAGTACGAACCACATCTACAGTACAAGACGCGGAGAACAACTAGCAATTGCGGGCTTCGAGGGGGGGACACTGACTGGTCCATGCCCAAGACGCACGCATTGAGACGCATGGAATGAGATTGGAGATGAGATTTCGCCAACTAACGATTATGCCCGGGCTTCTAGTTTCCACCCCAACCCGGCGAAGCTTCAAAACATTGTACAAAGTACGTATTCGTAGCTCGGTGGACCGGTGAATTGGGTACCTAGACCTGTCCCAGGGGAAAGACAAGCGTGGCAGCCCAAGGGGCCAACTGACTGACTGGCCCGGCAAAAGAAGCAGAAGGGAAAAACACCGACAACACCAGAACAAGCAACGGCTAGTCCGAAGGCGCCGGGCCAAGCCTAGGGAAGAATCAAGCTCGCAGCCTGATTTGACGGGCGTGGGCGCTTGAAGTGAGGTGTCAGGGTTGCCGGGGCAGGAGGAAGAGGCTTTGGTGTTTTGGATAGTATGGACGTGGACGTATCGGTGGAGATGGCTTCGTCGGACAGAGGTCCATTGGGTGGACGGGGTGGTTTCACGCTCTATTCGCACAGCCGGGCCCCCTCCTGGTCCCAAAGATAGAGAATTGGAAACATGGGGCTTTGCGCTCCCGTCATCTTCTTCTTCTTAGTAGTGATAATAAGCCCAAGTCCTGTCTAGTTACTAAGCCCGTGGGTGCCCGAGCGCAAGTGTTGTTTTTCGGAGGTTTCTTCTTCTTCTTCTTCTTCTTCTTCTTGTTCTTCAAAGCAAGCAACTTACTCACTTTTCCCCTCACGCAACGCACCCACCTAGACGATGATGCTGGTCGCGATGCAATAGCACCACGCGACGCAACGCTGCACGCAACCACCCGAGTTCAGGCAACACAACATACATCCGGATTACACCACCGCCGTCGAGTCGACATCGGGCCCGCAGCCGCCCGTTGAACTTCCCCCGTTCGCACCGGCGTTCGCGCTGTTTACCGGCGGGACACGCCCGCTCCACCTGCCTGTACGAACGAACGAGGCCGTCCTCTTTAATTAGAGGGCGTTTTGTCATTTTATTCCAAGCGGGAAGGTCCCTAATCAGCGGAGGTTAATTAGTCTGCCAAAGGGACCGGGCCCGGGAAACTCAACCTGGAGCAGCGGGTGAGACGTCATCGCTCATCCCGGCAGCAGCCCACCTACGCAACCAGCGCCAACGCCAACACCAACACCATCGCCAATATCGCCAAACAACACCCACACGCCTACGGATAAGGGAGGGTGCAAATCCCGGCACATCTTGGGTATACGCGCCACCAGCGTTACTCTCGGCCACTCCTGCAGAGCCTCACCAACCGCTCTCCCGCCAGGACTTATTCCCAGCGAACGACGACGCACCGCATCAACCCTGAACAATTGGGGCGTCGTTGGGGCCCAATCCTGCTGATCGCTCCGCTTCTCCACCCAACTCCCACCGAACCAGGGTCTCAGGCGGGTGCGTGTGAGTGCCCGTTTCTCGTACCTGAGGGCAACACCTAAGACAAGGCAAGGTCAAGCAAGACCTCCTGGTTGTCAAAAGCTGTCTGAGAGGACGCCAGCTTGAAAACGCCCTGGTCTCCACCGGGAAAGCGGAGAGACGATCACCACCACCCTTTTTTTTCTACTGACATCTTCTGTGGCAGCCACTGGCCACTGACCGGGCAAAGACAGCGTCGACGCCCCACGACGCAGGCCGCTGCTCATGAGGGCTGTGTTGTTGGTCACATATATCTCTAGAACGAAACTGACTGACCCCCCAGCAAGACACACAGACAGCAGACAGAGAGACCCACGTCACTGCATACGATCGTCATCGGCATTCCCATCGCGAGCTTGGTCTACTTCGTACTTGCAGTGCGCCGCTCCGTTAGTTCTTATCCGGACTCCAACGGTTTGCTATTATTACTGCACTCCGGCGACTCAGTCGCTTCTTGGGATCGAAACGGAACGAAGAGAAGGAGGAAGAGGAAGAAGAAGAAGAAGAAGAAGAAGAAGAAGAAGGGAACAACTTGTCTTGCCATTGCCCACCCCTCTTGTGGGGACAAGACCGACTCTAACTACTCTTTCTTCTCGCCCTCCTCCAATTCTCAACTCTCAATCCTCTTCTTCCGCTTCTTCTTCATCTCACCTTTTGCCCCTCCTCTCTCTCTCTCTTCCTCTCTTCCTCCCCCCCACCCCGGCGGCCCTGTGGAGCTGTTCTCACCCCGTGGATTCCGACAAAGCAGACGAAGCCCGACCCGCCAAGCCGCATTTTCCTTGGGGGTTTTCTTTCGGAATTGACGGCTGCCGAGTCGTCGCCAACAAGAGCAAGAGAAGAAGAAAACAACAGTTGCAAAAAGAGGCAACCCCGCGATCAAACCACTCCCGGCTATTGCGCATTTCTGATTATACAACAACAAGTCCTCCGGCTTTCTGCTGACACCATCGCTGGGCTCTGACCCCTCCTCACGTGGCCCTTGCTCTCGCCCGTCTGTTCGCCTCCATTCTGCCGTCTAGACTGCGAACAATTACCTACGTCAACCTCTCTGCTGCTTTCTTCTTCTTAATCGTCATCACCGTCATCCCACCATCACGGCGACAGCCCACCACCACCACCACCACCCACGGGCTGAAATACCCTGCCGCCGCTCCGCAGCTGGACATCACCAACCCAACTGCCAACTTTGCCTCTATCCTGACCCTCTCGCAATTGCAACCGCCACCACCATGACCGACCGCTATCACGGCTACACGCCGACGGGGCGGTCGGCAACCTTCAATCCTGCACGATCCTCGCTCCCCGCCAGCATCGGCTACACTTCCCTCTACGCCGGCGACATGCATGTCATGCCCTCGTCCACCCGCCCGATCCCGGGCCCTGTGTCGACAACCGCCTCGACCGTGCCCCGCGGATACGTGACAACCACCTCCTCCGCCGCCGTGCCCTCCACCACCACCCGCACCTACGCCGTCACTCAGGATCCTCGTTCCCAGCGCCCGACCACGCGAGATGTCACCCGCGGCCACCGCTCCTCCACGCTCGACTCCGCCAGTGGCCGCCCGCCCGTCATCGTCATGACCACCCAGAAGGATCGCCCAAACCCGGGCCCGTCCCAGTCCCACTCTTCCAACGCTCGCTCCGGCAGTCCCATCCGGGACGACTACCGCGCCAGCGAGGGGCAGTTCTACACCCAGCCTGCCTCATCCATACGTTCCCGCAGCAGTGCTGCGCGCCCCTACGGCGACCAGCTGGAGACGGACGAGTACGTCCGTGGTCGAGACCGCAGTGACAGCTTGACCCGCGACGCCGACGCTTATCGCAGTGCTCGCCCGTCCGTCGTCTATCCCAGCAACCCCCGCCACAGCTCCGCCACCATCGACTACGGTGACGATGGCTACCAGTACACCAACGCTGGGGAATTGGTTCGCTACGACCTCGACCACCCTCAGCCGTCCCGGTCACGCAGGAAGGAGAGCTTTGACCGCGGATACTACCGCCCAAACCTCAACTACAACACCGACCAACGAACCCTCAACGTTAACACGACAAGCCCCGATCTAACTCGCGGCCCCAGCGCCGCCACAATCACCAGCACTAGCACCGGCCCCGGCACCGCCCGTCCATATGAAACTCGCGGCGGGCCTCCTCCCACCACCCGAGGATTCGACAAGATTGTCCGGAGGAGTGACTCTCGCGATGTGCCGCCTCTTGCCCCGGCGCCTCCGGACCCCACCACTGTGAGCAAGACCTTGCCTCCAGTCGAGGCAAAGCGGCCCAGACCTGTTTCCCTTTACCAGGAGGGGCCTCCACGATCACAGCACCACGATGATTACTACCGCAGCCGCGAGGACGAGAGGGATATGCGGGAGCTTCGTGACCTCGAAAATGATGCGAAGCGCTACGAGACGCAACCCGCATATCAAGCCCTGACCTACGAGCCACAATTATACGAGCCCCAATCTTATGAGCCTCAAGCATACAAGCCTCAAGTATATGACCCTCAACCAGTGTACAATGCTCAACCGGTATATGATGCTCAGCCAATATATGAGGCTCAACCAACGTATGAGGCGCAACCAACCTACTTCCGTGATGAAAGAGTTCCCACCCGCGGCTTCGGTATCCGCACTGACCTCGTTGACGATTATGAGCGTCGACGCGACTCGCAAACATTCGAAGAGCCAAAGAAGCGACCCGATGAGGACCTTCCACGTGAGTCGGAAATCGACCGCGATGAGCGACGCCGGCGTGTTGAGCCCAAGGAGACTCGTCGTGAGCGGCGAGAGAGCAAGAAAGGTGGTGAGGAGGAGGACAAGGAGCGTTCCCGGTTCCGTGATAAGATGGCCTCTGGCCTAGGTATCGCTGCGGCTGCTGTCGGCCTTGCACCCTCGGCAAAGGACGAGGAGAAACGTCCAAAGGAAGTCGAGACCAAGGTTCGGCGAGGGTCCGATGATGAGCGCGACCGAAAGAGAGAAGTCGATGAGCGCGAGAGGAAGCGAGAAGTTGATGAACGTGAAAAAAAGAGAGAAGTCGATGAACGCGAGAGAAAGAGAAAAGAAGTCGATGACCGTGACCGACCAAGGGTGTCTGCTCAGGAGCCAAGTCGTCGAGACTTCGACAGAGGCCGATCTGACGCCATGGACACCATCGAGCCCAAGAAACCCATCCGACGAGAGACTGACCCGCGAAAGAGTGGTGAGGCTGTCATCTCAGCCTCCGACTCTGATGAGGCCAAGAAGTCCACGCGACGCCATCGCAACTCAAGCGCCTTTAACCCCAATGACGCCTCCGAGTTGAAGCACCTCAAGGAGCAGCTCGCCGCCTTGAAGTCTTCGGACAAGGAGAAGGACAAAGACAAGCCCGTCGTGATTGAAACGACAAAGCCTCGTTCGTTCTCGCCCGTCAAGGAAAATCGGACTAGCAAAGACTACAATTCAACCAGGGACTCCAGATCTCCGCCTGAGCCCAAGCCCGCGAGAGAGTCGAGGCCTCTCGAGTCCAAGTCCGGGAGGGATCTGGGATCTCCCTCCGAGTCCAAGACTACACTGGATTCCAAATCCACCTACTCTTCCAAGGATGAAACCCGTGGCCGCGAAGTCGTGGTGCCCGCTACAGAGAACAAACAAGTTCGCCTAGTTTCGCCTCCACGCGACAAGAAGGATGACAAGCCGCCCATCAAGGGTATTCTCAAGCAGCCCAAGGTCAGCTTCCCCGAGGAGCCCCATCCCATCCGCGAAGGTGTTGCACCTCACAAGGAAGACAAAAAGATCAAAGAGGCGCCTACAGGTGCCAAATGGACCAAGGTCAGCCGCAAGATTGTCAACCCCGAGGCTTTGACCATTGGCAAGGAGAGGTTCGAAGTCCGTGATGACTTTGTCATTGTCCTTCGAGTCCTGAGCAAGGAGGAGATTCAAGCGTATGCTTCTGCGACGCAGGTTCTGAGAGGTAAGCAACTCCCATCACATACATGTTTAACCAATACTGACTTATATCTCAGAGCGACGACGGCGCGATGAGGATGGTGACCGTGATGGTGACCGTGAACGAGAACGCGAGCGCGATCGAGATAGGGATCGCGATAGAGATCGCGAAGATGACGAAAAGCGAAAGCATCGCCATCGTCGCCGTGAGGATGTGGATTACGACGACAAGGACCGGGACAGGGATAGGGAGAGGGACAAGGACCGCGACAAGGACCGCGAACCCCGACGTAGGCGTCACAGGGATGATGATGAGTATGACACCAGATCCAAGGACCTGGATCATCACCATCACCACCACTACTGATCCCAGTGGTTCATCGTCCCAACTCCCAAAGTCCAGGCTCATGACTACGAATTCGAACGACATGCACACTTGGGTACCTAGCATTTCAGTTGATTTATTCAGACGTTTACGAAGCTGTTATATATTTGGTGTTCTTGAATCTTGTTTCATATTGGGCGGCTTAGCGAGGTATTTTGGATGGCAAAAATTTGAACAATAAAAATACACGGGTGGAAAACGGTGTTTCTTCTTCTTAACTTGCTGAGTCTTGAGTGCCTTCATCTGCGTCTTAACCGTGATGCAATGCAACACCGTTGGGAGTCTGCCGAAGGTTCGGTCCATGGGACGGGCCGGGTCTGACATTAGGCTTCTTCCTTCTTTTGTGGAGCTTGATCAGGACGTCATGGTCGTCATCGAGCGCATATTTCGGTGAGGGGATTCACAGAATGGTCTTACTCTTCCGTGGACGATTATCTTCAACGTCATCGACTGCGGTTGTCGCATCGCCCCGCCACCTTTCCGTAACAATGACGTTCCAACACTTGAAAGTCCAGTGTTTGTGGTCAGAGCAGTACTGTGTTCGCCTCATCTCACCTGAGGCAAGGGCGTCCGATGCTACCAGGCTCGGACAGCCTCACCTGGGTGATCGACGTTTTCCTGGGCGCACACGACGTAGCCTTTGATGCAAGGTCACGAGTCCCCCGAGGCTTAGTTGCACGGAATATCGGCAAGGGCGGAATAGGAAAGTGCGTCGTTGGAATTGTTGCTTCCTTGTTGAAGCTCGCCACGACATTGGCTAATGGTGAAGTTGCAGTTGGAGTTTATATCTCGCGGAACCTTGGGTCTTGCATATGTACCTCTCTAATCTGAAGTGAGAAAAGAGAGATCTTGTCTCTAAGAAAAACGGCTCGTCTGTACATCCTTGCAACTGCATTGGCAACCAGCAACTCTCACTGGTTGTTTCCAGGTACGATGCTCGCAGACGACGAAGTCCTCTTCAACCTCGGGCAAGCCAAGTTCAAGTTTCTAGGGCTTTTCCAACTCAGATATCTCACGATGTTGCCAGTCCCCATTTGCACTTGTCAAAAGATCATCCACACGAACCCATCAATCACGACACTCAGACACCGACGGAGCTCGATACAACATTACGAGGATTCCATCACACATCTTCGGAACCACTTCCCAGAACCAACTCCCGCTTGCATCCTCTTCTATCCCAAACATCACCTCTCCGCAGCCCCGTCACACGAACCGTCGCACAAGTCGGAAATACTGCACCACATACATGGGCTGATCACAACTCCACACGGGCAATCTTCTCGTGTGCGCAGACAGAGCAAGAAAGGGCAGTCTTTTCCGCCTCCGCCTGGTGTTGCGTCGCCGTGGTGCTAATTATAGTTGCCCGGTTTCGCGTTTCATGCACGCAATATACGCCCAGCGAGAGACGTTTTCCCTCTCGTTCTTGGTGCTCTACGCGAAACGTCTGGTTTTTAATGAAGACGCTCCAGGCGCGGGAAACCCGAATTCTATCCCCTATCTTTCTCTCCTCTCGCTCCGCGTAGAAAAGGTCTGCTTCCGCGTCAGACGCTCGTCCCTCCACACACACACTCGTTTTCCGTGGCTGCAGCGGAACCTTGGCGCCTTTGCCGGTGTAAGTTCTGTGACGTTGCCATGATGAAGCAACTCTCGGGCTTTGCTTAGACAACGAACGACGTCGGACGCCGCGACGTGATCAATATGAGGCATTCGCGTAATCAGACTGCAAGGCACATTTGCGTTCTGCGTCCCCACGAGCATCGGTTCCTGACTTCGTCTACGGACGCGTTCACATGCTATCCGCAGACGGACTGCTCAAGTTAGCCTCTCAAGCCTCCTTCTACCCCAATGGGGGCAAACCACGCATTTGCGACGCCGCTTGGCTGATGGAGATGGGTTTTTCTACTAAGCGCCATCATTTTGCACCCAAGTTTCAGGATGGCACAGGACAAATTGCGAGAAAGCCACAATCCGCGAGTCACAACGAGACCTGAAAACGCCGTACTACATAACTATGCACTTCGTGCGAAGTACTTCCATCTAGGCGTAAGCGGCGCGCGGGAAATACAGGGGGCCACATGCCAAGCATTCGACATCCCAAGCGAACATGTACTGTGTATCCGTAGTTAGAGTTGGTTCCTCCAGAGCGAGTACTTCATAATGTACGAAGTACATACGCAGTAGAGTAAATAGTCTGACAGACGCGCATGTCGACCTCTTTGGGAAATGACGCTTCGTACGCATCTCAATACGAAGTTGCCAGCAGGTGCTCTTCTTAAACACACGTCAAAGAGGCCCTCAACGAGGCCCCCAACGGTGTGGTCATGTGGCGTCCCCTCCATCCATCCGGTAGTCTACCCAGTGCCGTGCAGCGTGGCTTGTGGGATACTACAAATCAAGCCTTGATCCAGATTGAGCAGTGCTAAAGTGCCATGTCTCACCGTGGATGCATGGGCTGTGTTGGTGGCGGCAGTGTTCCGCAAACTCCCCATCTCGACGCGAGCGCGCTATGTACTTGGTAAACCGAAGGTCAAGGTGGAGGAATCTCTGCTCTGCGGAGACTGAGACCAAAGGTTTCTTCCAAGCTCTCAGCTTACCGTGGCTGTTCTGACAGGCGGTGTGATATCGAGGAGTTGAGTGTACTATGCCATTCAACCATGCCACAGCTCTTTCAAGGTCCTTGAAAGCTTCGAGTCCTGTGTTGCCACCACTTACTTCATGATATCTCACCGACACCCGTCTCAACTAATTAGTACGTGTTCAAGCAGGTGGGACTTCCGGCGTTGGTGAGCTGCTGAGCTGGGGCGAGGTTGGCGAGATTGCCACATGGCTCCAGGTTGGAGCGTATTTGCTTCTTTTCATGCCACCCCGCGCATGAGACATGGCGGCGTGGCTGGCTGGACACATCTGCCCCCTCTCTTGCCTTGTCCCATTCGGTCTGAGACGCTGGGCTCAAGCCTCGAAGCGGGCTGAAGATTTAGCCTTGCGCCTCTCCATCGGCCCTCAAGCACTGGGGCACTGGGTCGCGATAAGGGGACATCAAAAAGCTCGTGGGATTACTCAATATGGAACAATTGACCATCTGGTAATCCGTCAAATGAGTCTCGACAACCATAGCGCGCTTCCAAACCAAAGCTTCGGTTATGCAAAGTTGACAAATGTGATGGGGCGGCCTACCGAATCACCTGCTACACGTACAGCAGGGCGTGGTTGGGCTCTGGGTGTGCGAGACATAGTCCAGTATGCAAGACAGTCTTGAGCTTCGAAGACAAGCTTTTAGCATCTGATAAGTCCACGGGACCGCGGTTCGAAGCAGAAGCCAACAGGATAGGCTCGCTCAGCGCGGCCGACCTATAACAAAGCCAACGAAGTGGATGGATTTGAGGCTTCTCGTATCCCGCTCGTGAGCATGCAACCACGCAAGCTAGCAATCCCATCAAGCTTCAAGGTGTAACACAGCTTAGACAGCCGTAGCCACTGATCGTCTTCGGCTTGCACAAAATACGGCGTAGTAGGAGGACCAAGCCAGACATCCGTCGATGCCTAAAAGGACGCGGGCGCAAACCACCCAAGTTAGATGTGGGACCGGGCAACTCGGGCGTCTTGCAGCCTTGGTGGCTGGGTCGGTCGCTTTACTTCTCGAAGTGTCCAGACGCGTAGGAGACGTGACTGGTGACCATCGGCCAACACGGTAAAGGTGCCAAAAGCAAACATTGGAGGATCGTCGTTCGGGAGCCCAAGTCCAAAGACTCTCGGCCATTGTGGGCCTCATGTAAGCGTGGCCTGCTTTTCCTCTGCATATAGGAACCCCTGTCGATATTAGGACCATGCAGCCCGTATGCACGGAGGACGGAGGTACGGATTGTTGACCATTGCACCGGACGATATGCATGCTGTACCCTTTTGTCCCTTTCGAGTGCTCCGAAGTCGAAATGAGATGAACAAGCGGATGTGCGCAGCAAGATGCGCTTTGGACTCGCCGAGCGCTGCTACCGCGTCCGCGCATCGCCCAAACACCCCCCGTTACATTCATTGACAAAGAGTTGATATCCCGTGCTTGCCGAACCTACCGGATCCCAAACTTCTCATGCATGGCGTGGGAGAAGAAACGTGTTTTCCCAACACCAAGTGGCAGGGACCTTAATTCAGAAGCATAACAATGGCACGAATAGAAGGACACCAACTGGGTTGCTTCAGGGGCTTGCATGCGGATGTGCTAGCGCGAGAGAATGGTCTCAAACTCCCCATCGCATTTGATCGGTGCAAGTGAGCATCCCATGCCGGTTTGTGCAATTGACAGATCCGCCCTCCATCTTTGTGAAGTCGTTATGGATAGACGCGTTAGGCGCAATGCGACAAGGGCTTCGAGATGCATAATGACCGCGCCTCAGCTGGACATACGTAGTAGACTCGAAAGCTCTGAAATTCCCAAATACCCAGGTCTGCTTTGTAGGGTATGGCAACTAGCCACAAATGCCCGACGCGACTCCGCCTTGGCCTCTGCACTCCGTCAACCTGGAGCGCGTTTGCAGGGATGTTCTCGGCATGGTGAGAGCTATCCTTGGACCATGATAGCCAGGGGGACTCAACCTGCCCCTCACGTCCCGTGCCTGACGACCCTGGGTACTGGGATTTTGACAAGTTGAACAAGGTCTTGTAAGCTTGGAGGAACGACGAGTGATCGAGATAATTCCCGCCGTGTTTCCTCAATTCCCCGTTGACCTAAGCGCGCATTGGCCCCGGGCCTGCCTGTCCAAGAGATAGGAACGACGGGATGAAGCCATGCATCTTACACTGGCCCGGACCGTAGACATTACATACCAAAACGTGGAGCCGTTCGAGTACGCAGCATAGGACACATCTTTCGTTCTGTTCGTAAAACGCTTGTCAATCGCACACTGTCGGTGACCGGTATTTCAGGGAGGAGGTTGGAAGTTATCCATACCAGATCGGAGGTTTCCACGAATCAGAAAAGAAATCCACCAAACACGGAACCAGTCATGGATACGACGGTAGAGGACGTCGTCATGAGGATGAACCGAGACGAAGCCAAAGTGAAGCGGCCTAGCCATCAGAGTTGCGGGCAATTTCCTTTCCTCGAGTTGGTGGATCAGACGAAGACCGGCAGTTGATTAGCGACAATCAACGAGTTTCAACCTGACTGTTCTGGAAACCAACTCGGGCCCGGTCTTCACAAATGTCAGAAGTCGCCCTGGCCCGAGCACACCTTGCACTGCCTCCTGGTCAATCTCTGTGCGCCGCTTCTCTCCCCGGCCCCCGTGGAAGCGGAAAGCCCTTGCCGGCAGGTTCCTAGCCCCTTCCACACGCCGTCCTTTGACTGCGGTATCCGTCCTCCGTGCATGTATATCCCTCCCTTGTCCGGGGATGGCGGCCGCACCCCCTCTGTCACCCTGGTCCCAAGCGACCGTGTGCCTGATCAGTGTCAAGCCATGGCAACAGGGGGGAGGCCGCCAGTCTCAGTGCGGATGGACGCGTCCCACCGGGGTCGAGGGTGCGAGCGTTCGAGGAGGGTGGAATCATATCCCTGACCGACTTTCCCATGGTGGGGCCGCTAGGGCCAAGAGAAGGATGCTGCTGCAGATCGAGAAATTGAAGGCACATTGGCTCGTCAGATGGTGGGCTTCGAGGTCATTAGACTGCAACGCTGCATGGCCGTTCTTAGTAGCATACGGCCAGTCGTCGAGAAGGTAACAGGATCAAGGGAATAATTAAACAGCCTGGCATGGAGTGGCTTGTGGCGGTTGGCTGCCTCCCCCTGTTGTTGACCCTGGATATCCGTCGACGTGGTAGGGGTCGTTTTCCGGGAGCCTTCAACTTTGCAACATCAAGGCCCCTGAAGCATGGCGTGGATTGGGCGATCTGGCGCCTAGGGACCGCTGCACCGACCGACTCTGAACGTGGTCCCCGACATAGACCCAGCAAAGGCCAAAGTCCAAGGGAGGGAGCGTCGTCGATAGGGCTGCGAGGGTACAATTGAGCAATCTTCAGCGATTCTGGGTCTGGATTTAGGCCCCCCTTGAAGCTCTCCAGGTCCATCACCAACACCAACCCACCCCACGAATGACATCTGCCGGGCCAGGATCTTTGCAGCCTTGTGCATGAGCAGCTCCAACCAAGACTCTCTCCCTCTGGCTGGCGGGTACGGAGAGCGGCAAGTGGTCGCAACATTTCGGCCTCAAGACGGCAGAACATGCAAAAGTCTGGTGATAAGTGATGACGACTCGCAACCGCTCCGATGAAAGCGGATGGCGTGGATGACAGAATCGCAGAAGCGAGCTGTGTCGGGTGGAAGCGGTTGAGCTACCCGGTTGTTATTAATAGCGCTGGTCCATTGAGGGGAATGCCCGTCCGGATCAAAGCCGTTTGCTCCAAGCCCCAACATTGGCAGAATGCTGGTGGACGAGTAAGCACCGCGAGGAAAGCAGCCGTAGTCTGGATTGGTTCAATGAGCATGTAGGTACTCCGGCGTATGTTGAGGTATCATATGCCCTCGGCAGTGCCTCGGAGCCAAGACGATGACATGGTGCGGGTGGCGGTGACGATATTGTGCAGTCTTCTTTCCCTAAATCTGACTGTCTATCAAGTTCTTGAGGAGTGAGTGAGTGGGCCACCAATCCCGAAGTGCGGCACAAGGTCCGAGGTCCCTAGTTTGGACGGCACCAGATGAAAAAGTGCAGGCCGAAGCTAGTTGCGTTGTGCCAGCCTCGGGCACCCGACACGGCCGAGGCTGGCTCCCCACGCCTCGTTAGTCATGGACGTTGGGAAATGAAGCGCTTGTCGAGTTGGGTTGGTAGCCAGTGAGCTAATAAAGGGTTAGCGAACAGCGGAAGACGGCAGACGACAGCGAAAGCGACCACGACCGCGACACCAACAGAAGTACCTCTCAGCCCAGTCCCACACAAAACTGGAGCGTCGCTATCAAGCCATCAAGCGTCGTGTGGCGCGCGCTGGCAGCTCGTCTGCGAGGCGTGGCAGCAAACGGGCCTAGCGTGGAGGTGGTGAAGACGAAAGAGGTCCCCTAAAGGCCCAAGGGCTAATAGGACGACGTCGACCCCGAGGGGCAGAAGAGAGGGGTTGCATTCCTTCGAAGTCTTTCGAAGACCCAGGCCCGATCAAGCTTTTGCCGGGATGAAGCTATGGACAGCTTGGGGGATGCCTTGTCTTGCAGGCCATTGGACCATGGTGATTTCGAAGGCCATAGTGGAGGGGGGGCGAGGATCTTTCGGTTCGAAATGAAGACGAGGACGAGGGAATTACGATCTTGGTACGAAGTATAGAGTACGAGCTAGATGATGATGAAAGAACGACGCACAGAAACTTGGAAACGTGCAGCCGCGTGCGCCCCAGGCAAGTGCACCGCGCAAACCTATCAGGATAGCAGTAGCTCTATACAAGCCGGTGCAGGTGCGACCCATACAAGCCACTTTCCTGAATCGTCGAGGTGTCGAAGATTCTTTCCATTACCATCAACCACTCCGTCCTTCAATCCGTAAGCCCGGCAAGAACGGCTGGGCGCCAAGGCTCGCCTCCTGCCAAAATTTGTTGAATTGTCAGGCGCATGGTAATCCTGATGAGGCTGCAGCTTTTCCACGAGAACTTGGTCTGTTTCTTACAACGTTCCGGCTTCCAACTTTCAACCTCCAACCGCCTAAGGTACAAGGTACTACGTAGTATGTACGAAGACGATACCACGGTTCGGCCTCGACACCATCTCATATCTGCAGTCCCACGCACCACTCGCACACCACTACACGGTAAGTGGGGGCGCTTTACCAAGTACGCTCACTACGAAGCAGCACTTCATACGTGTGGACTTGTACCTGCTGAGTTGTCGGGTCTGGCCCGTCCGTAGAGACACGATTTAAGTTGATGGGATGGGATGGAAATGCCGCTGGGAAGCACAGGAACCGCATGGGACTAGCCCAGAAACCAGTGCATCCGTCCCATCTGCGTGCCATCCCATCATCCTCGTCCCGCTGTTCGCAGCCATTGCCCTTTTCTAGTCTGTGCTAGGGCATCCTGGGCTGCACCGTCGAGGAGAGCTGGGTTTAGCCAGATGGGCAGGTTGACAGCTTGCTGGGACAGGCACAAGACGTACATACTATGTACGTCTGCGCAGTCCCCAGCCACCCACACAACCCGTCAATCTGGTCAACTGGTGTCTGCTATGATGGGTTGTGCAGTTTGCATCGCGCTACAGGGATGACAACGTGCTACCTTCTCCTTTTGCTGGCCTAGCAACTAGCAACCCAGCCACGAGGGGCTGCCCCACGTTCTGGCTTCCATCCGATATCCACGGACCACGAGGACGAGGACGGGTCCATCCCTTTCCATGTCGCGTGTGCAAAGTCTCTTTCCACGCGTTGGTTGTCCTGTCTTGGTTCGTTAGCGGTCGGCTAACTCGCCTTTTGCGTACGAAGGGTACGTACTTCGCAAAGACTCGTTGGTTACCGACGTAATTACGCAGGCCCACCGACACCCCGTGCCCATCTCTCCATCGCCAATTCCCTCAGCCCGCCGCAGTTCCAGACGCGCGTTCGGTCCGATCGCGAATTCCACACTGCAATTCATCTTGCACGTTTTAGGGTCTGCAGAACCCGCGCCCAGCCCTCGAGACTGTTGAGCTGTCGTTGGACACGAGAAACCCAGTGCGTCCCTGACCCAAAACCTTAACCAAGACCCCCGTCGGTGCCACTTGGGCATCCGTCCCCTGCTGGCCTGCTGGGCTTGCTGGGCTTTGGGAGGGGGCGGGCTGCTCTCCCATGACAATGGGCTCTGGCAAGGGTTTCCAAGCTCTGCGCCTCTCCCCACTGCCCGAGTTGAGGTAGTCTCACCCTGGTCTCCCGCTCCGCTGCATGCGCCGCCAGGCCAGAGGTTGACCGTTGCAACTTTATTCGCCCTCCCTGCCCGCCGACCCGTCAACCAGTCCTGGCAGACGCAAGGCTGCAAGCCGTCAAAGAAACATCCATCCAGTGGCCAATGCCTGGATGAAGATCTTAGGATTAACAACTAAATGTCTTTTATATCACCCTGTGAGCAGATCCCCACCTATTCGATGTAATTGATTCGGGCAAAAAAAAAATTCCAACCTGGATTGGCGATGCGAACAATTGTGAGTTTCATCTGGTGTAGTATTAGACCTGGCGCATTCAAACTTTTCACACCTCAAAACAAACTTCCCTTCCAAGTTACCCTTTGACTAAGACGTCATTTCACCTTAACTGGCACCCGAACCCATAATCAAACCTTGAATTCTATGCCAATGCCCATTGTGACGTCCAACAACATCTCAGCAATGACATTGACCGAGTTCGCGTCATTCGCTCCTCATTACCACGGCATTACCCTACATCGTCGATATCAGTCTTCTGCCTGACCCCCCCCCCCTGTCGAGAACGCCCGCTGGCCCGGGACCTGCACGCGCACCCACTCTCGGGAGCCTTGGGTGGCCGCGACCTAGTCTTGCCTGGGGCCAGTCGATCCAGGTCAACCAACCTCTGATGAACCCCAGTTCACCACCCCTGTACCAAAGAGAGAAGCCAAGGAGAACAGCTCCAGAAGACAACACCAAAAGCAAGGGAGCAATGAATATCCCCGACGCCATGCCATTGGATCATGTGTCAGGTACGTGCTCCTGGAGGTAGGGCAGTGGACTCAAAGCCTGAATCGAGAAGAACGCCTTGGAAGATAACGTTAGCAAGTGAAACCGAAACCTGGTGGAAAACCCGAGTAACGGGGCAAAAGGGGGATTTTCCTCGCCCACCTAAACGCCGGTACACCCGGATTCGAATAGACGCAAATGACCGTCCAGCGGAGTCCAAGATTGCTCTTTTCTACCACCACTTACAATCGGGCGGTGTGCTCCACACCGCCCCAGTCTGTCGCGAACATAAGAGGAGCTCTCCATCTTCGACACGACTTGGGGAATTGGGACTTACGAAGCAGAGGAGTGAGTCAAGGAGACACCGCCACCCACTTAACAGTCACAGCCTGTGTCTTGAACTGAGGCAGCCAGCAACTCGGAGACGGTAGACCTGACGTGTCGAACCTCCCACCGCCACCTCTCAGCAGGTGCTGCTACCCTCCACCACCTGCCACCCACCCCCCGCCCCTTCCCGCCTCTTCCAGGCAAGGCCGGCAGGCGCTGTGACAGCCTGTGAGGCTCTTGCCCCCCCCTGACTGGTCCCTTTCCACCTTCCATGCCCCTCCCCGCCCAGCTCACACCATCGTATCCGTTAGTACTGCCCCGTAGACGAACAATGTCCCAATGGCACCCAAGGTACCTTAATTAGCACACTTCGTACTTACCAAACACAACGTACGGAGTACGGGTAATACCCAGATTGCTAGATGAGACCTTCAACCCAGGCCATTCCCGCGCTTCGTATCCCTGCATCGCACAACAGCCGCTGAGTTTTCCATCTCCGTTTCTTGCTCGCACGCGATTAGACCCGGCCGATGCCACCCTCGTCTCCGGTCTCCCTCGATGTTCGATTCTAGCGACGGTGCAACTGACTCCAGATCAAATCTGCAGTCGACGGCTCCCCACCGCACCCACGCGCCACTAATTTGTCCGAACCCGACCATTTGCGAACACGGCTGCCAGCCGCTAAGCCTTGCACTACCCCAGCTTCGGGACGAACCCTGAGATTTCTGCATCCTGCGTCGTCGCATTCGACAAGATCACCATCCTGCTTGACGTTGTGAGCAATCGCGGGCTAGCCAGACCCGGTCGACCCGACAGCGAAACTCCTTTGCGTACGTTCCCGGAGCTGCCGTGCGCGAACGCATAGCCGCCTATCACGCATCGGGCTCCTACAATTGGCGCGCAGTCCAATCCGGTTGAGATCTCTTCCCGATCCTTCCTGTTTTTCACCGTCATCTACGGCTGTCTGGCTCCGTCTCGGGCGGACAACAAGGAAATTGCAGGCTCCCCGGCGGCCGATCAGGTGTAACAAGCAGACTTCGGTGCCCAATCTACCAATACTGCGCCGTCGCGGCTCCGGGCCCGAAAGGCTGCGTCCCCAAGGCTGCGTCTCCAAGGCTGCGGCTCCAACAAGGCTCCTGCTCCAAGGCTGTGAATCTCGAAGGTTGCGATCGCGCAGCGCGACGTCGCGACCGCTGTCATTCTTTCGTCCAGAGCCAGGGACCAGCAACATTTGAGTACTGTAAGGGGCCCCTGGGCATGCAGGCATCCATATCTGTGGTGCCGGCCAGGATTAGCGCTGACCCCAAATTCACTGACAGACAACGGTTCCACCACCGTCCACCAGGCACCAAGAACCAAAGCCAAGAACACACGCCAGGATCAGAGCGTCTCGTGTGCCAGGAGGCCCACCAAACTTCAGTGAGTAGAGTTGGACTTCGTAGTCTACTTTGTACCTACAGTACCTCCCAGAATGGCCACACCTTCGAGGTGCCCCATGCTCACACACACATGGCTGCGCACTTGGGCGCTTTCTCTCGTCTCCCGACTGTGGCCAGGGACGTGAAGATTCCCGTCACCAACTGCCAGCATGACGGTCCATGACGGTCCCTTCCAACTGATTGTGCCGTAGGCCCTGGTAGGCATCCCTCTTGGCAGCCCATTTCCTCTTACCCCCGCCCATCTCCCCCCCGGGGCTCGGCGTCTGGATCCTCGCCGAAGAGTCAAACGTTGGCGTCGCAGCTCCAGCCACTGGTTGTGCTGGGGTGCCGATTTTTCGGAATCTGCTCCCCTGACCGTGCCAGGCCCGACCAAAACGTCGTCGCCACGACCTGTGGGGGAGTATATCTTGCAGCACCGCGCTGCCTTGACCTCTCAACATCGCTTTCACAGACGCCCCATCCTAGCTAGTCAAGCCCTGGCCATCTCTGACCACTTGCCAGCCCAGCCCAGCCCAGCCTCTACAGCGCACCTCAACACTAAGAGGGTGTCTTGCGTCTCGAACTCGATCCTTGCCAGCTTTGCCTCCGTGTCCCAGTCGGTATGCATTCCATGTCCTGCCGCGAACCCTTCTGCACAGGATCCTCGAAGCAAACCACCACCAGGCTTGCACGAACTGACCAGGAAGACCAGGTGCAACCGCGACCAAGCTGCATCCTATTTGCTCTCCCCACAACCTTCTTTGCGCTCCGCGACAGGGCTCTACCATCTTAGATCCTGGGACGGCTGCGACTCCAACCGCATCTCCAGGACGAGGGTTTTTTTTTCCGTTTGTTTGCACAACGGCCCGAGCCTTCGGAACCAGCACGTGGAAGGGACTACGTTACCAGCGACCTAACCGTACGAATACTGTACGCTTTCTGCAGGGCAGAGACCACTCGCCGCACCTCATTGTCAACCACCCACTCGGTTTTGGATACGCACGTACGTCTTAGCAATTGCGCTTCCCTTTTCCTTACGTCCACCTGTATATCCACTCTGTCTTGTCCCATCAGTCTCGCCGAGAACGCGTCTGCAAGATGGCGTTCACGTCCCGCGACAACATCGTGTTCGTGTTTCAATGTTGAGCCGGCTTTGACTGCTCCAATTTTGGACCCGCATCAGATTGCTACGTATCATTCACTGGCCCCTTTATTAATTGGGGGGGGGCTATTGTGTGATTACTCTCACTTCCCCGTTTTCCCGTTTGTTTTGGGATGGGATTTCGCGAACCGGACGCATTACAACTCCTCACAACCATAAGACTGACTCTTCGACCTACTTTCTTTCTTTAGGATCAAGCGACCATTATCCGCGTTTCAGACCCGATCCGCCACGCCCGCCCAGTTTAATCTGATGATTTGAACTAGCCTTGCGTTGAACCAACAGCTTTACGCACGTCAAAAGAATTCACTCAAGTAAGTCCTTTGCGTCAAGTATGGAGTACTCGATCCTTCCCTGCCAACTCAGGCGCGAAACCTGAAAGCTGCGCCTTGCGATGAGCCCGGTTGGCGGGAATTTGCTGGAGCTTTGGGCACACGGATGATAGAGGATCTGAAATCACGCCACATTGGCTCACACTTACAGCGAACATCCTGGTAGAGCAACCACCGCGGACTTGGCTCTACAGGACTAAGCTTTACTTGGACCGACAGTTGCTAACACTCGTGGCGTAGGAGGAACCGTTAGCCAACCTCGTCGTCATCGCACAACACAGTTCCTCATGACCGTCAACATGTCAGCGCACCGACAGGTCCCTGGCCACTTCAAGGAGGAGCCTGTGGCAAACATGGTAAGTTTGTCTTTTTTCTTTCTTTTTCTTTTTCTTTTTCTGTTTCTGTTGCTGTCTACGAAGTACGCATGTTCATGGTTATCATTACCGATGGGGGGTTTATCCCAACTCGGTTTCTAAGGGCCGCTTGATTGCCCAACCACTATTCCCCGTCAACGCGACATTCAAAAACACAGCGCCACAAGGGTCGCGTCAGGGAAACATGCCAAATTCAGCCTCAAGTGAAGGCAATTGACTGGACTCGATGGCGAGAAGGCGCCGGGAATACCCAGGGTTTCAAGCTGTCCCGTCAAAAACGCCTGTCGCAAGCTTGACCTGGTCTGGATTCGAGAGTGGGCTGAGCAGGGTACCTCCCGTTTCACCAATGCCCGGGGCGCCCGCATGGGACAGGACAAAGGAAGCAGGGGAGGGTGGACCAACCCGACGTGGGTACTTACGCCGACTTCGATTATGGGGGGGGAGCAGGCTGAGGCCAAACGTTGCAGTGCATCCGCATCAGCTCGCGGTCGTATAGTCACGTCGTTGGAAAGTCCAGTGGCCTTGCTCCTGCATGCGATGCACTAGCTACACTGTACGAAATGACGGGCGTATTCTTGTTCAGCACGAATGAGAGGGACACCGACTCGATTTTGCTGAGTGGCAGAGATCGCAGAGCAGACACGAACATGGGACTGGGGCGTCGGGGACTGGCGGCTGCGAGGCTGGAGGACCAAGTCACCACCCACCACCACACCGGACAAGCAAATTTCGTCAACGGGACGCCGCGGCTGCGAGCAGAAGGAGCCGGTGGTGTAATGAGTGAAGACTACGCCGCCCCGGGAAAGACGCTTAACTCAGCTGAGGAACGTTTCTCGGAAGCGACGTGCGGTCGATGGCAACTAGCAACGGACGGTGGAGCTTGGCGAGTGTCGAGTGCGCACTATCCAGAGTGGGGAGCCCAGCGGCGTTGTTCCCCCAGTGGGGCGGCCGAACATTCTCCAATGGCGGGATGGTTTGGAGGCAACCGGCCCCTCTGGTTCAGATTTTAGGGGGGTTGGCACTGGGGAAACGGTTACGAGGCATGAAAGGGCGACAAATGCATGTTCCGAGTCCTGAACAGCATGATGGTGATGAGGATGACGATGAGGATGAAGAATGAGCTACGGGCCACGGGCCACGAGCCACGAGCCATAAGCTATGAGCCACCCGCCAAACCATGCGACAGCGACGGCGTGCGATGCAAAACTGCGTCGTTCCCTACCAACCGGGCCCTGCCGTACCGTGCCACACCTGGCAACGGGAACGGGAATAGAGGACAGACAGGACGGACGCAGAGACGCGTAGGTGGGTCTCGAGTGAGAGCTGTTCTGTTTGTAGCCGCGAGCTCGGGGGTTCATCTGGAGCAGCCGGCCGCGCGGGCTGGTAACGTGTACCATCCGGTGGCCAGGTACGAAGTCCTCGTTCCTGTATGCCCCCTTGGGTTACTTCCCGTTGCGCTTCTGTTTCTGCTTCTGCTCCCTGGCCGTTGCGTTGCGCGTCAGTTGGGGGGAGTCCGAGTGTGTGGTCGGTCCATTTTGGACCATTTTTGGGGGAGTGGGCCAGCGGTTGAAGCAGCGTGCGCAGCAAGGAACAAGGGGGCATGGGTCCATGAGCCCATGTCTACCTTAGCTATCCACACCGCCTGAGGCCAAAATAGGAGCGAAGGAAAAGCCAATCCCGGCGCAACCCTGGTCCGTTGGCTAGCCCCGGCCTTGGAGTGCCCCATTGGGCAGCTGCTCCTTGCCGGGCGTGGTGGTGAGGCGGCCATTGGCCACTTAATCAAACCCAGCCGACCCCTGTCACGTTTCTTCCATGCGTTGTCCTCCCCAGTCTCTTCTTGGCCTGGCTGTCTTGTCTTCGAGTGAGGACGACGGAGGCGGCATCAATCCCTATCCATGCACCCCATGGCCCCTTACCATCCGATATCCCTACACCCGCCCCCATCCCCATCCCACGCCCACCACAGCTCTGCACCCCCTTCGTGTGAGTGAGTGCGTGTGTGTGTGTGTTGTGCTGTCTTGAGATACCCACTCGTCAGTTTCTCTCTCTGACGAGGCGCGGGTTCTTCTCCAAGTCACTCACTCACCCCACCCACACCACTTGCACCCCGAGCAGAGGCATCTCACTCCCCTTCACCCTCTCACCCCCCCTTCGCTCACGCCCTCTGGCTTAGGCGTGGCCTGCGAGTTGCAGGAAGAGAGGACCGGAACACAGCAAGTGGAAATGCTCCGGGCAAGTTGTCGACTCTCCTCGACATTTCACCGTTGTCCACCGCTTTGCTGCGCTCATCCCAAAGTAATTCATGCTCCCGAGATCCCTGCGACAGGGGTCTTTGCGCGCTGGCCAGCATTCTCCTCCATATCAGAACCATTCTCCCATCCGTCAGACCCTCTTCTCTCCTCTAATCCCCCCCCGGACGGCTTTTGACTACCTCCCACCTGCCAAAACCTAGCCTCCTGGCTCCTGACCCGTCCTGGCCTGGCCTGACCTCGCATCCCATCGTCCATTTGCCCATCCTCCCTATCCACTCCAGATCATACCTTGGCTCACCATCCCCATAATCTTGGTTCAAATACCCGCTCCCCTGCTCCCCTTCGTCTGCCCCCCCGTCACCCGTCTGGCACACCCATCCTCCGATCGATCTCGCCTTCGTTCCCTTCCAAGGCCTGTCTTCGTTCTTGTCTGTTCCTTCTCGTTCAAGGTCCCAGATCCCAGGTCCAGGCACACGAACTTTGGTCAACGAACGTCGTCGAAAGTCAAACGTCAAGACCAAGAGGAAAGGAATAGCTCAGTCGGCCGCCCTCCTCACCTTCCACTCGTTTCTCCAAATCTTGCTCCAACCAGCTAAGCGGTATTGCCACCCCCCCCGTCGCGGTCCTTTCTGTTTTCCCCCGTCGTTTTTGCTGGTAGTCCGCAAGAACCGGGCTGCTTTATCATCATTGCCGCTCCGAGCCTAGCCCGCCTCACCCGTGCGATCCTAGTCCTCACCAGGGGCTTGTCCACTTAACCTCCCCAGACCCGACGCCGTCAAGGGGAAAATAAAACACCAACGCGTCCGACTTCGTGCTATTTTTTCTTCATCGCCCATAGAGCTCTTTTTCATATCCATGGTTTACTGATGGGTCTTCTCTCTATGCAGCATCATCCGCAGCACCAGCAACAGGGTCCGCCGCCTTCGCAACACCTGCAACACTCGCGACCCCCGAGTATAGTTCACCAGCAGCACCAGCAACAGGCTCACCCACCGCCTCAACAACACCAAGGCGCGTACTCTTCACAACACTCGCTTCCTCAAGCATACCAAACCGGCGGCCAGGCGACCAGCAACCAGGACAGCCTCAACTACTACAATCACCCGAGCCCCTACAGTACTCCCGGCGCCACCAGCGGATACACATCCGCAGGTACGTTGTTCTCATCCGCCGCCGTTTCCCGGGGTGGTTTCTCGCGTCGCGGTTTCTTGAGAGCTGACAAACTCGTCATATAGACACCTCCGATATGATGGCCGCAGCCCAAATGCCGAGACCTCCCTACCCCCCCATGTCCTACCATACGCCTCAGTCCAACTCTCCAGCATCCGTCGCATCACCTTCCCAGCATGACCAGCACAGAAGCATTTACGGCCAGCCGCCGTCGCAGCATCTGCAGCAGTCGATGTACTACCCTCAGAGCCAGTACCAGGCCATGCCCCCCCAGCAAACCGCGTCTCCCTACGCGCAGCACGCGCCGCACCCGCAACAGTCCATGACATCGCAGCCCAACATGATGATGTCGCAGACCGCTCCCCAGAACCAGATGACCCAGCACGCCGCCCAGCACGCGGCTCAGCAGCACGCGCATGCTGGCATGACGGGCAGCCCCCGACCCAAGATCGAACCCCAGGTCCCTCTCCAGCTCCAAAAGCCGCAACAATCCTCGCCGATGCCCCAGGCTCACCACCCCCAGAACGGAGCTCAGCTCCAGAGCCCCGGAAACACGGCCCCCGGCGTGAACCCCAATGCGGCCCCTGGACCCATCCCCGCGACGACCCCTCTTGTGGTCCGACAGGACGGCAATGGTGTGCAGTGGATCGCTTTCGAGTACTCCCGAGACCGGGTCAAGATGGAGTATACCATTCGCTGCGACGTCGAGTCGGTGAACACTGATGAGCTTTCCCCCGAGTTCAAGCAGGAAAACTGTGTCTACCCCCGAGCCTGCTGCCCCAAGGAGCAGTACCGCGGAAACCGCTTGATGTACGAGACCGATTGCAACCGAGTTGGCTGGGCGCTTGCGCAGCTTAACATTCCCCTCCGAGGCAAGCGAGGACTCATCCAGCGCGCCGTCGACAGCTGGCGCAACAGCAACCAGGACCCTCGACTCCGAAGCCGACGAGTGCGCCGCATGGCTAAAATGAACAACCGAAAACAAGTCCAGGCATCGCCTCACCCTGGCCCGTCGCACATGCCCGGTCCCGGCGGCCCACCAGGGATGCCCGGCGGTCAAGGCCCCATGGGACCTGGGCCGAACATGGGCAAGCCCGGCCTCGGCAGCATGGGGCAACCGATGCACCACCACCACGCTGGAGGACACCCTGACGGCACCGGTCAGGGTGGAGGGGACGAAGTTGGTATGTTCCACCAGATGTGATTTAAGAACCCTCGCATCTGCGTTTGCACGACTTGCTTTACCTGCGAAAAAAAACCTCAACACATCTCCCTCCCCACCATCAACCATCCTTACCGCACAAACTGCTTTTTTCCGACAAATGCTGTGTTGATTAATTGATACCAAAACTCCTTTCCCTTGTCTACAAAATTTTCCCTTACCCACGTTTGTACCCGTGGTCCTGCTTTGTTCTTGCTTTTGCGTCTTAACGTTTGGGAATGGGTTTGTCAAATTTTTTTTCGTTGTTAAATAGCACCGGCCGAGATCACTTACTGCACCGCCATCTTTTACAGCATGCCGCAGTGGCACGAGGGGTCATCAGGAACTCTTTTTTTGTTGGCACAGTTCTGTACATTACCATAAAGTCGCACACAGTTGCTGCTGCTGTTAGTTGTTTGCTTTGCTGCTGGGTTTGCGCGACTCCTAGACGAGTTCAATCTGCCTTCTGGCTCATTAAGTTGCATTGCCGTTGGCTTCCAGTCTGGTTTTCAGACTCTGCACACATTTGGAGCTCATAGCCCCCGTTTTGTTTGCTTTACTGCTTTGCTTGTTACTCGATTTTTAACTCCCGAGCCCGAGTTTGATCGTTTGCATTTGCTGCTGGTTTTTGACCACATCCTCATCTCACTTCACCGCACCACACCACATAAATCACTACTTAGTAAACCGTTGGAGCAGAAATGAGCTAATACGGTGGTATCTAGGCGATGACGATGCTTACGAGCACCATCACCATCAACCCTCCGCTGCTCAAGCTTCCTCCGGCGCCGGCGATGATGTGAGACCGGCTCATGTATTCGCTGGGTATAACAATCAACCCTACTCCCAGGGTGGACAAATGTCTCACATGGCGCCACACGCCAGCGGCGCAGTTCCTGCTAAGCGCTCCAGCCGGGCTGAACCAGATGAATCCAATGATCTATTCCCTGATATCCCCGAAGCAAAGAAGCGCAAGTTCATCCTTGTTGAGGACAACGTCCGTGGCTCTCGCCTACGCGTGCGAGTCACGCTCGAGGGTGTCGACACCAACGAGATCCCCGACAGCTTCCGCAAGGGAGCCAGTGTTTACCCTCGCAGCTACTTCCCCCGTGAGATGCAGAGCCCTCCCCCAAGTGCTACTGGCTCGCGCTTCTTTGGCGATGACCATGATGACGACGGTATTGAGGAGACTGAGGGACGAGATGCTAGCCGTCGTGGTGGTAACCGCAATGGCAAGGCGATGGTCAAGGTCCCCATGGGTGACTCCCAGGGCGAGATCGCCATTCCTCGTATGGCGAAGTCTACCCGTGGTAAGGAAGTGCGACTGAATGATCTCGGATATCGCATGGCTTGGCTCCAGAGTCGAGTCTTTGCTGGTAGAACTGTGTTCCTCCAACGGGCTTGTAAGTAACTGCCTGTACGGCATGCCAGCGGCCAACTAACATCATCTAGTGGACTGCTACCGCAACAAGACGCGATCCGCTATTGAGAGCATCATGCAGGATGTCACGTCTGTTTCGCCTCACTTCGAGACCAGAGTCGGAAAGCGACGTTGGAGCGAGCGAATGCGCCGTGGAGAGAAGGACGACGAGTAATATCACCGACTCCCCATCTGACACGATAATCCGATAATCTCAACCGTCTCTGGGCTCGATATTGCTTTCTTTTTTCGGTACCGAGGATAAAATGTTGCACTTGTCTGATTGTTCATCCTTGTCTTTATGATACCATTCTGCGACGGCGATTGAAAAACGCCACTCCCCCTTCTCTCCTTGTGCAGCCTACACGCTGGGGGGCTTGAAAATTTTACTTTGCATGGATCCCGCATCCAGGACGACCGCAATTGCATTTTACTTTTCGTTTCACATCCTGTTGCAGCAGGCTTTCGTCTGCTGTTGCTTTTGAGGTTGTCATTGTCTATCATATCGCTTGTGTATATTAAAAATGGGAAGACGGCAGATGTATAGAGAGGAAGAAAGAGCTCTTGGGCGATGACGTTGACGTCGAAAGGTTGGTTCACTGGCTTTGTGTGGTTTGCTAGCTTCCCTGACGGAATCGGGACGACCATGACAAGAAGTGAAAGACGCCAAGGAACGTTGCATTGCACATGGTTTGAAAATGAGTGGAGAGGCGATTGGAAGATGATGATAATGTGGAATTCGCTTGACTGTTTAGGTAGTACCCATTTGTTTTAATTTGTTTGGTTAACCTGGTTTGGCTGTTGGTAGACAAAGCTGCATTTCTTCGCTTCGAGGATTTTGGGACGGTCGCAGTTCCTCTTTGCATCTTCGTATGTGTAATTTTTGTAACTTGGCTCTAGTCTATGGTCTCGAGATCACTGCAGGCTGTTGATTGTATGCGCTACAAGCGTCGGGTCTCGATCGTGTCCATAGAAAGGTCCGATGCGAGCATACTGCCCATCTGACAAGGTGACAGGTGGGAAACTGAGGTCGGCGAGAACGCAGGTCGAATGCTTCAATGAGGTCAAGATTCGACGCTGGCGGCAACCCGGTTTTATGGAGCAACTTATAAAGGATGCAATCGTGCTGGATCCCATGTACTGTTCTATGTAGGATCTTGTGTATGAAAGTCCTTAGATGATGCTGGGTGGCGGTGTCGATACCAGAGCCGTGTGTGGACGCGTAAATACATCGGGCTCGTTGAGAGCAGTCAAGGTCAGATAGCTCTATCGGCGTGGCCGGGAATAGAGGGGATGAGTTTGTGTATCCTCATTTCCTCATCCATGTCTGACTGCTTTCGCTTGAGGTATGCTGGGAGATTGTTTGCGGCGCGGTTGTATGCCAGAGAGAAAGCAACGTCCTGGTTATATAACGTTCATGTCGTCAATATTGGTGCTTTGGATATTGGATATTAAACTAAAGTTCAAAGAGGTGTTCGATGAACGACGATCTGTCCAGGGTTTCGTAGTTCAGGGATTTCAGCAAGACAAGGATGCGCATGAGGAAGGGTCGAGACTTTGTCTGACTTTCGTTCGCAACGAAGCATCTGGCGGAGTTGCGATTTGTTAGTTCCTCAATGGCGAGGACTCAAACATTTGCTGCGGTTTGGATGATGGCGGGAAGTAGCAATGATGGCTGGCTGAAGCAACGTTGGTCTGCATATGGGGATGGCTAATGGCGATATGTTCTCACATGTAGAGTAGCTATGCGTTTGAAGCTGGAGGAGCTCGGCTGTCGAAATCGGTTCGGTAAGGCGCTTCTTCAGGTCTAGATTGAGAGTGATGATGCCGCCAAAAACATCGTTGGAGTGGTTCGCGCCATGTCGCGGAGGGACCACATCAAGAGGGCGACAAGAACTGAGCCAGGTCTGGGTTTTGGATAATACAACAGTCGTGAGAAGATGCCCAAAGGCGAGGAAGGAGATGACGGAGTCTGTCGGTCAGGCCACGACAAGATATCATTTGAGAAGCAATAAGTGAATCTAGGTTCTGAGCTGCTCGTTGACGGGGGACAGATCAACATAAGTAAACGGCCTGGCCGCCTCGTAACCAGAGCGACGGACTCATCACTGGCTGGACTGCTACTGGATCTAAGAAGAGTGAGCGGTCTTCTTCAGTCTGGAGATGACGTTCACTTGTCGTTTTTAAGTGGGCGGGAGACCTCATGCCAGGACATGATCATTTCATCAGTATTCGAGTTATAGAGACTATGGAAAATTAGCACGAGAAGGGATGCGAATTGACACTCGAGGCGTTGTTTTTGACATGCTTATGTCTCTTACTGGACGAGTGGCGATGTGTTATGGAGCGTCTTGTTGGCTTTGAAGCCCGTTCCGGTTCTCGCTTTTAGTTATCCACTTCAGGGCTGTACTGATCAGACAATAAACCAAGGTTGTGATCGTTGGCTCGCGATTAATCATATTGTCCTCTCATGAACACGCCGTGTAGTTGAAAACGTTTGTTTATTTGAGAGTTGGTTCGGGAAGGTCAAGTAAGCATGGACCTTTGCAGGATTGCAATGTTAGGTCCAAACGGCCACGATGTACAGCACAGAATATGGAGAAACGGTGTGAAGAAGCGTGAAGCTTTGTCTTCTTCCTGTATTATTTGCATCTGGGTAGGTAGTTGGGACAATGTCTTTGGCTAACTAAGTAAGGATGATGAATTAAGGAGTAGCTGCTAGTAGATGATGGATGACCATGTACGATGTCTGAGGTCATCCAACATGAAGGCAAAACAAAAACCAGTCCCGCCAACCTTACAGACCACAGTACGTGAAGGGAATTGATACTAAGAGGATGCGTTTTCAGACGCAAAAAAATCAAAAAGATGTGAGGAACAAGAGATTCGAACTCTTAACCTTCAGGATATACCATGTACTGGAATCTGACGCGCTACCGTTGCGCCAGCTCCCCATTGCTTGAACGTTTGTTTGTTAGTTTCATTTATACCTGATTTCTCTTGCAAGTTTCCCCACGAACTGATTTGAGGCGGTGAGTGAATTTCCAATGAACTCCCGAGAATGACATCTGTTCAGGGTTCCCTAGTTGGGGTGAACAAAGTCACATTTTCCCTCCGCACTCCGAAATAAATGGGGACAGCGGAAGTCAATGAGTGGTGATAACCAATTGACCCCGGGGCCCCAGACTCGTAAGGTCAACCCCGGCGCAATCATGCGCAACATGATACATCCATCAGACGTTGATTGGGGGTCCAAAGCCTGGAGCTGACTGTGTTGGAAGCTGAGCAACGAGGGGTTCCGACACACTTGGCTTGGAAGTCGACTTATAAGGACGAATGCAGGGCGTCGAACTCGACAAGCTCATGCAACACGCTCCCTGATAATCAGAGCACGCGGATGCTTGAGAACAAAGCTGAGAAAAGAAGCTTTTCCGCCCAGCGAACAAGATGCCAGCTGGGTGGACAGCCAAGCCGGGCGTGATGGGGACGGCCAACATGGGAACGGCTTCCGCTCCACCCACCAGACGGGAATTGTCGTCCGCATGTCCGCAAATAGGTTGGATTGGGGGTATCGAGGCCTCAGCTGTGCTGCACGACCCTGGTCTGCTCCCTGGAATACCGCCCAGCTGTCAGGCGGCCAGGCTGTCACCCCCAATTCCGAGCTGAAAAGCCGAGACACCAACCACTGCGGCCTAGCAAAGGAGGCGCCATGAGGCTCGCTCTCTCGACACTTGGTGGCGGCATTGGGCCCATCTCGTAGTGGCCTAGTGATATTTTTCCCTTGCGTGGCGCTGCCCAAGGATCGCGAACGACTCCTCCTCGTCCCGTCTTCCCCTCCTCCACATACCTCGACGTGCTATAGAACCCAGCACAAACAATCCCATTGACGACGAAGACGACGACTACGGCCACGACCACGCCTACCCCGCGACCACTGCGACGGCACCGGCCCTGGCTGCTAGCCTCTCCCGCCCGCAACAATGGCGCACAACCCCTTCAACCCATACAATCCGTTCGCCGGAGCCAACCATCCCCCTCCCTTGTTCGCCGAACTCGAAGCCCCCAGCGTTGCACCGCTCCCCGCCGGCGCCCACCAAGCTCCCGATGGAGGCACCGTCTTCGAGATGCCCGCCGAGGCCGTTGCCCCCAGGAAGGACGTGCCCCGGCCCGCGACGCAGCAGAGCCCGCCCGAGGCCGCGGACACCGGAGCCAACGCCAACCCGTGGCCATTCTATCTAGAACCAAGCTCCGGTTTGGCCCCGACCCAGGATGCCGCCGATGACAAGAGCGAAAGCAAGACTGAGACGCTGACAGGAAAGCCCGCACAGCCCTGGCCCTATCACGGCCCCGGGGTACAAGGACAGCACGCCGCCGCGGAGCACCACCCAGTCAAGGAGAACTCGGGGACATATCACAGCGAGGCCCAGGGCCCGATGGGACAAAGGTACCAGGAGCAAAACTATGCGCCGCCGCAGATCCCTCACGGAACCCGTCCGCCCGCTTCGGCGCCGTCCAGCCCGGACCCGGGCAACCAGCACTTCCTGCCCTATCCCGCGCCGCTCAACCTCGCCCACCGCCCAGCCAAGCCGGCATCGCCTCCCGCGTTCAAGCCGTATGCTCCCCCGGGGGCCCACGACGCTCCGGCTCCCGCAGCCGGTGTGGGCCGCACGCAGTCGCAGTCGACCACGCACTCGGCGACCAACTCCATCTCGTACCAGCCGTACCGACCGCATTCACCGGCCGGGGCTGCTGCTTCTGGGGTTGTTGCGGCTGGTGGTTCCTCAAGCTCTAGTCCGGCTGCGACCGCGGCTTCTCAGCCGTACTCTACGGGCACGACTACGAACCCCTTCTATTCTCCGCCTCCCGCGAACTCTTCGGCGTATGCTCCGCCTGCCGAGGCCAATGCTGCCTCCAGACCTCCTACAGCTCCTCCCACGTCTCCCACAGCTGTTCCCACAGCCACGGCTGGCTCTGTTCCCAACGCTGCTCTTGGATCCGGTCCTCCCTCGGCCACTCCGGCTCCTACGACTGCTCCCACCTCACCTCCTCCGCCAACCCAGAGTACTGTCTCCCCGTTGACGACCCCGTTCCAGCAGCCCGTACAGCCTCATTCTGGACACACTCAGCCTTATCCCTCGTCTGCGACGTTGCCTCCCGCCTCAACGCCCTTGTCGCACCCGGCGACACCAGCTTCAACCACGGCAGTGCCCTTCGCCCAACCCCAGTATGCGTCCACTGTGCCAACCCAGCAGTACGCGCCAGCCCAAGCATCTGCGCCAGCCACTTCCACCCCCATGCCGGGTTCGGCGGCTGGAACGCCCGTATATCATTCGGTCCAGCCAGTGCATCCTCAGGCCGGGAACCCCGACTACAACATCCCGCACCCGACGTACGCGCCGGTAACTAGCCCTCCAGCGCAGGTGACGTCGCCATTGTCTCACCACCACACGGAGCCGGCAGCTCTTCAGCAGCAATCGCAGGTTCGGCCCATGACGACGGAGCCGCAGTCTGCATCTTCCTCGCTGCCGCAGTCGCCGCCGCCGCCGTACTCGCAGACCGTTCCCCAAAGGCCCGGGTCACAACCTCCAGCTGCCGGGAACCCATCGCCGTACCAGCCACCTCCTCAGGGTCAAGGTCTTCCTGGACAGGTACCTTCGCCGGGGAATGCTCCTCCCTTAGGCCACACTCCCGCACAAGGCTACGCCCCCTCTCCAAGCTATGTTACTTCACCAGGCCAACCTCCCCACCAAGGCCAAGTTCCTTACCAAGGGCAACCTCCTCAGCAGAACCAATCTCCTCATCAAGGTCAACCTCCCCAACAAGGCAATTACTTTCATCAGGGCCAGGCTTCTCCTCACGGTCAAAGTCCCTTTCAATGTCGACCTCCTTACCAAGGTCAGCCTCCCCAGCAAGGCCAACCTCCTCAACAAGGCCAAGTTCCTTACCAAGGACAACCTCCTCCCCAGAATCAATCTCCTCTTCAAGGTCAAGGTCAAGCTCCCCACCAAGGCCAACCTCCATACCAAGGCCAACCTCCTCAGCAAGGGCAGCCTCCTCAGCAAGGGCAGCCTCCTCAGCAAGGGCAGCCTCCTCAGCAGAACCAATCTCCTCACCAAGGACAACCTCCTCAACAAGGCAATTACTTTCCTCAGGGTCAGGCTCCTCCTCCCGGCCATTATGTTCCTCCAGGCAATTATGTACCTCCCGGTCAAGCTTCCCAGCCCCAGTATCCAACTCAACCCTCTTACGCCCCCATGTCTCCTTCTGGCCAGTCCATGGACCAGATCCCCTACAACTACACAGGACCTCCTCTGCCCCCACGGCCCATGAAACCAAACGAGCAAGCACATGGCACGTACGGGCCCGCGCCAGGCAGCTTCGGCTCCCCTGCTGGCTACAACCCGGCCAACTACCCTCCTCCACCAAAGACATATTACAACCCTCCTCCACCGGCACTCCCAGCGAGACCCTCAACGGGAAAACTGTTCACGAGCGCCAACGCCAAGAAATGGTTCGATAAGACGAACCAGGTTCTTGAAAGCAAACTGGCACCGATGCTGCAGGGCCCGATAGATTCCAGATATAGGCCTGGGCAAAACCAACAGCAGAACCAGCATAATCAGCACAATCAGCAGAACCAACAAGCTCAGCAGAACCAGCCGCACCAGTATAACCAGCAAGCGTTCCATGCTCCACATCTGGCACCTCAATTTCAAGGGACTCCGGACGGAGGGTCTCAACCAGGCATGTCCGGGCCGCAGCCAGGCATGCTGGGGACAAACCAAGGCCATTCTGGGTTGCAGTGGTGGTGAGACGACGTGGTTGGGGAATCATACAGGGTAAATAGCAAGCGAGCATCTGACGGCGCATACGTGGCATTTAAACAGCGACCGCAATGTCCATAGTTTAATACATTTTTAATCGTCTATGCATGCTCGCGTTGTTGTATATGTAATGAATTGTCTTGTGTGTAGATGTGGTCGGCGAGGCTAACACGCTAGAGGGCCTGGAACGAGAGCTGTACGTCAAGCTGTGATCGGCTCAAGAGTAAAACTGAAGCAACAGCAGACAGAGCTCTCATAACCCTAGCCGTCGGCCCCTGAATTAATTCCAACTTTAAAGAATAAATATCAGATTGTGAGCCCTACCATCGTCCGCTTATCGAGAAAGCATGCTTTTACTTTTACTACCGAAGGTCAAAAAGGCATGTCAAGCGCTTTAGGAGGCGTGGCTAAGAAATGTGGCTTGGAGCTTTGGCTGAAACTGAGTGACCCAGGTCGGATGCATCTGCTCGAGATCCGGTGATTGAGACATTCTCGGTACTTTGTACTCGTTTGAGCATCCAGACTCTTTGGATAGGCAATGTAGGGAGTACTCGATGTCTTGTGTCACTGCGTCCGAGAGGTGATGAGATGCCGATTGCCGCTGCCGCGGGTGTTATTTTGGGGTCACAGGCGACAGGTGCGGGTCCTGAGACTTGGGGGCTGGAACGGGCTGAATCAATAAACCTGGTCACCTCCACTGGTTAGCTTTCCCGGGCGTCTCATTCGCTTGTCTGGTGCGGGCGGTGCGGGCGGTCTGAATTGGGAACATGGCTCGCTTTGAGGATGACGGGGAGTTACAGAGTACGGCCTCGTGACTGTCGTGGATGCAAGGGAACGAGAAAGAGGTCTGGGATCACAATCCTGCTTTTTTGTGTGTGCTTTAGGCGGGGTGGGACAAGAGAAAAAGGAAAAAATACTACTGCGTACGTCAATAGCGGTGATGATTGCAGTCAGCATGAGGCTTCTCCTTGGAGGTGCATCCTCATCTCGACTACGGCGTGGACAGGGCATCGATATGGCTTCTCTGAATTAGACGGCAAGATTGGAAGACGGGATCAGCGACGGAATGCGACAATTACTATAGTTACAATTTATAATCCGTGCGCGCACTGGACAGCTTGACGGGGATGCCGTGTCGGTGTCATTGCAGCTTGTCAGTCGGTCGGGCTGCCCCGTGTCGGCGTGTCGACGAGTCGATCTCCTGGCTGCTTGCAGGGCTCAAGCTGTGTCAGGACAGGCAAGCTCCCGCATCGGCATCCACGGCGAGGGAGGGGGGCCTGGTAAGCCAAGCCTAGGTCCAAGCCATGTACGAAGTAGCATAGCATGAGCATGAAGCCGAGTCATGGATATGGAAAGTGTGCATATTGAAATCACGAGACCGACGGGCGAAGAAGACGAGGTAACACTCAACTCCCAAACGGCATTCGCCCTTCCCCTCTCATTTACAACAAAGGGACTGGCTGAAAGCTTGGAAAGAGGCAACTGAAGAGATGGAGACAGACGCGCGGGTTGCGCCCTTTTCCCTTGTTAGCTCTCATCGAGGGCGGCGGAAAGGCAGCATCTCGACCACTGCCAAGGCTCGCGTCGATCATGGCTGACGGCGCGCCCTGGCACCAGCTAGCTGCACGAGAACATCGCCTGACCCCATTTTCCCGCAAAAGGGCGTTCCTTTGTCACCCAGTCGACAGTCGGTCAGTCAGTCGGTCGGTTGGTAGAGGCCAAAAAAATAAAAGATGGGCGGCGGTACGTCCAAGCATCCGATGGCGCCGACGCTCTGAACCGCTCGAGTCCAGTGCTCTCTCTCTGCTTTAACAAAGGGGGCGTGGTGATGCAGGCGTCCGATGTTGAAAACGAGGGTTCCATCCATTTCTAGGCGGCCTACTTCCTCAGTGGGCTGCCGACTCAGGGCACTTGGTTGAGCTGGTATGCGGCACGGGAAATTCAGTAGGATGGACGCATGGAGACTTTCAATCCATCGCTTCGTCTCAGCCTCAGTCGCTGCCGGCCGGCCCGTCCGTAGAAACGCGGACCGACATTTGTACATCAAACTGGGTCGCCTAGAAGCAAGTAAGCAAAGTCTAGGCAGTCCATTTTCGAGTCGGATATAGAGATACCGAAAAAGGAACAATATACACGGATTAATGCCCGCGGAGACAAAGGGGATCAGGAGATTGGATGGGGCAGTGAACGAACGGGAGCAGACCACCGCAGCCAAGAGCACATCGGGACCCTCCGCAAATGGGTGCTGCAACTTACGAAGCCCTTGGGCGTAGGTAATCACAGGCAATCATGCGTGGGCAACTCAACTCATCACACAAACTGTTGGTTGTCCTTCGTTCTCAACGGACGCATTTGCTTGCTTTTTTCTTTTTTCTTTTTGGGCTGCGTGTGTGCGTCTCGGGGGTTTTATCTATCGTTCCCTTTCCCCACTTTAGGCTGGGCCGCGGGCAGCTTTCAGTTGAGGTGAGGGTTGAGGTGACAGGTAGGTATCTATAACGGGATCATCGCCCACTGCGAGGGTTACCAATCAATGCCATCCGCCTGGCGGCAACTACCCACCGGCCGCCCTCCATCCGGAGGGAAGTGGTGAAGTGATGGAGGGCAGTGGCACCCAGTTAAAGACTCGGAGGAGTGCCCAATCTGCCTACGTGTAGCGCCTCTATATCGACAGGAGTGCCTTTGGACAAGGCCCTGGCGGGTACGAAGCCCCCCCCGGATCTATGGGTGGATTGGAATGGATGGATACGCAGGATAATGGGCAGGACGGCGGCAGTCACCATCACCACCGCAGATGGACGGCATGGATGGACGACATCCAGTAGCTGAGTATTAACGCCCAATCGCCGAAACCAAGGGCGAATGAATGAATGAAATGCTTTGATTCCCAGGGGGCCACAAAGAGTCGACAAGTCGAATGAAGCCGTCCAGGGGCCGAGGAAGGGCCAAGCATAGGCCCCAGCCCGCCGCTGCCCAGCCCAGCCCGCAGCCCAAAGCGCCCCAGCCCAGCCCAGCCCAGCGGGTTTTACTGCTCGCTGAGTCGCTGGGCGGTTGCCCACTGGAGCCCTGGCACACACGCACCCGCACCCGAACCCGAACCCGGCTCGGTCGCTCGCGCTCTCGCTCGTCACCTCTCCTCACGCATTCACTCAAATTCCTTTCCCCCTTCGTCTCTCTCCGCCCTCCGTCTCTCCTCCTTCCCTTCCCCTTCCCTCTCCCTCCCAACCTTTGCCCCCCACAACCTTCCACCTCCCAACACCACTCCCCGAGCGAACGACGGATTTCTTCCTCGCAGGAATTTCCCACCTCTAATTATCCTCGACGAGAACCCAACTGCCTTCTCGCTCTCGTCAATCCATTTGCATCTTCTCCCCCCCGACCGCCTCGATCTCCCTCCCCTCGCGCCCACCCGTCGGCATCACCCGCCTACTCGATACTCGAGTCTGCACGCGTCCTGACCGCCTCCACATACCGAGACTCGTGTTGCAGGTTAGTTCATCTTCGGGTCTCCGTTTTCATCCGTCTCGCTGGCGTTTGTCTCTTTGCTGCCTGTTCTACCCATTTGGCTTTGTCTTTTCCTTTGCCTTTGCCGCCCACGCGTTTTTTTTGTTGTGGTTTGCTTCTCAGGCATTATCAATGAGGTGGCCCAGTTTCCCATGTCTACTTACGCCCGAGTTTGCCTTGTGGCGCTGCCCTCTTGGCCACCGCCCTTCGGAAGCCAGCTTTTCACTGGCGACCCATTTGCCCCTCGCCCTTAGCACACCGTCATCTTTCAATCTCTCTTCCTTCCACCACCGCCTTTTCTTCCCTCGGTGTGACATCAACTGACCCAAATTAGCCACCCTAGGCTCGCAGATTAATTAACTACAAAACCCCACTCAGCTCGTCTCCATCTCCTGGACGAGCACCCTCGACCGCCAACATGACTACCATGGTACGTCAACCCAATATTGATGCTTTCCACCTCGCCAGAATTTGAACACTGTCTGTCAAAGGCGAGGATGTTGGGCAATGCACTATGTGGTCTTGCGTGGGCTTCCACTCGACCACCGGTGTCTTGCCTCACCTCTCACCTCTCACCCCTCGCCTTGATGACAGTTGATGCAGCATCAATGACTCGAGCTTTTCTCAGTGCCCTGGGCCCCCCAAGAACACATAACTAACCTCTTCTCCAGGATCTGCGCGTCGGTAACAAGTACCGCATCGGTCGAAAAATCGGTTCCGGTTCTTTCGGTGACATCTACCTTGGCACCAACATCATCTCCGGTGAGGAGATTGCCATCAAGCTCGAGTCCGTCAAGGCCAAGCACCCCCAGTTGGAGTATGAGGCTCGTGTCTACAAGTCCCTTGCCGGCGGTGTCGGTATTCCCTTTGTCCGTTGGTTCGGTACCGAGTGCGACTACAATGCCATGGTTCTCGACCTGCTCGGTCCCAGCTTGGAGGATCTGTTCAACTTCTGCAACCGAAAGTTCTCCCTGAAGACCGTCTTGCTTCTTGCCGACCAGCTCATCTCCCGCATCGAGTACATCCACGCCAAGTCGTTCATCCACCGTGATATCAAGCCCGACAACTTCCTCATGGGCATCGGCAAGCGGGGTAACCAGGTCAACGTTATCGATTTCGGTCTCGCCAAGAAGTACCGCGACCCCAAGACTCACTTCCACATTCCCTACAGAGAGAACAAGAACTTGACGGGTACCGCCCGTTACGCCTCCATCAACACCCATTTGGGTGTGGAGCAGTCCCGCCGTGATGACATGGAGTCCCTCGGTTACGTCATGCTTTACTTCTGCCGTGGCTCCCTTCCTTGGCAGGGGCTCAAGGCTGCTACCAAGAAGCAGAAGTACGACCGCATCATGGAAAAGAAGATGACCACCCCCACCGAGGTCCTGTGCCGTGGCTTCCCCAACGAGTTCGCCATCTACCTCAACTACACTCGCTCGCTCCGGTTCGACGACAAGCCCGACTACAGCTACCTCCGCAAGATCTTCCGTGATCTCTTCGTTCGCGAGGGCTTCCAGTACGACTACGTCTTCGACTGGACCGTCTACAAGTACCAGAAGAATGCCCAGGCCATTGCTCAGGCTGCTGGTCAGGCTAACCCTGAGGACGAGGAGAAAGCTCGGGCCTCCCGCACTGCCGCCGCTACCCAGGGCGCCTCCAAGCCCAACGCCATTCCAAGCTCTCGACGCAAGATGCTCGAGCGTGGAGCTGGCGCTGGCGTTGACACGCCCGACACCAACCGTGCCATCGGCGGAAGCGACAGGATGTGAGTGCCAAGTGAATAACCCAACCCAATTATCACCTGTTTCCTTGTAAGGAATCGCCTTCCTTCGTACGCGTATAGTGTCTTTGTGAACCGCTAGCCGAAGGAAATTTGCTGACTATTATGGCTGACTCAGTGGACGATAAACAGGCTTCGCTCTGCTTCCAAGGGAGCGGGACATGCCTCTGGCAACTACCGGCCGCTGAAATGATTGTGGGGAATTCTGACACTCCTCTTTTCATGGGACCTTGAACATCGGCGACCGACTCCGGCGACACAAACCCAACAACGACATCCGGGCACTACACTTTGAGATACCAGAGGATTACACGTCAATGTTTTTGACCTCCCTCTGGTACATGGATCGCTGTCGACTTGTTGGGGCGCTGTTCGATTACGCCTCTTTCCTTCGCATTTGCTCTATCTCGTTCTTCGACGTATCTTGGGGGTTTACGACTTAACGCATGGCTCGGGTAACTCTGGATGGTGAGGGAGTTGCTTGTTTCTGGGGAAGGCCCTTTTTGGGTCTTTTCCGGTACAAGTTTCTTCACCGTCGAGGGATTTACCTGAACGGCATGTCCGGTGCTCCTTCTCGTCCTAGGTGTACCGGACCTGTGGGTTTCGCGGCTCGTCATTCAAGGCGGCCTTGTCCCTCTAAATGTCGCAATCAAGGGCCGCCTGCTTCCCTAGTCGCTCAGGATGTCGAATACGGGCCAAAACCTCTTGGAACGATCTTCGTTCAGGCCCGATATTCCGTCGTTGCGATACAGCTGCGTCCCCATCAACAGGCATTTCTTTTGGTCTTTGTTATTTTTCTTTCAATTCTCGCGTATTGTGCTTGACCGAACCCCCTTTCATTTCGAGTTTGAATCTGCTCTCGCACACCGAGATTAGCTTCTGGGGAGGTTAATGGAGGAGACGAAGCTGGGGTGGGGGAGGAGTTGGGTGGTTCTAAAAACTTCGACAAGCACCCGACACTTGGGCTTCAGACGTCGAGAGAGCTGAGTCTTTCTCGGGATCTGGCAGAATCACTTGAGAGTTGGTTTATGGTCGTTAGTGGAGAGGAAGATTGGTGTCACAGTAATGGCCAGCCGAACCGTCAAAGCCAAGGCAGGCCTGTTGTGAGTGGCAACCAGCCGGGGTGGTTTGGAAGATTGGGAAGGGTAGCGGTTGCTGGTGTGTGACGCTGGTCACGGCGAGAGCTTGTAGTGAGCATGGGCTGCACCCGGGTGCATCAGGGCATTGGTGGAACTTCTGGGACAGACTGAAGTCACAGCGGTGTTTTGACGGCCAGACATGCGATGATGCGCCGGGATATACGACTGGCGAAGTCTACCATCCACCCAATTGGCAGTTAGCGCTGGATCCTTTCGCCCACCTCTTCATTCATTCAGTCTTTACACATTTAGGTAGTCTACAAATTGAGTCTGTTCTTTTCGGAAAATGTCGGTTGTGCTGAGACTATTGCCTTGAATGTTTGGCGAGTGCATAATGTTGAAAAGCTAGTGCAGTCGCCTTGCTTGTTGCCTTGTAGGCTACCTTGCTGTGCCCAGTAGCGACGCAGGCAGAGGCAGAGGCAGAGGCAGATAGGCAGAGAATCAGCCTGGCTAGATTGATATATCCAGGTTGGTGTAGCACGATAGAGTCGATGGTCGAACAAGGCAAACTTGGCAGATGAGGGGATTTGACAAACAGACCTCGGCGAGAGGGTAAGCGGTGGAGAGGTTGAGGCGGAGTGCTGGAGGGAGGGGGGTTTTGGTACTTTGGCACACAGCCTGGCTGCCCGCTGGTGGATAGGTAGCTAGTTGGCTAGGTTGGTAGACTACAAGGTGGATTGGAAGTCGCCTGAGAGGACGCGTGAGCATGATAAGGGCATGGAATCATTGGATGGTCACATGGGACGGGGACGGATAGACTACTTTCTTTGGACGAGTGACGAGTGATGAGTGGCGAGTGACAAGTAAGCTCCGCCTACCCACTCCATGACTCCATGAGATGAGGGGTCGGTCGGGTTTGGAGAGTCGACGGCCTCTTGTTCTTAGACTACTGTACACGTTCGTCTGCTACTACGAGCTGAGGGTTAGACTAGATTAGTCTGCGGGCTGGGTGGGCCCGTGGCGGCGATGGACTGAGGCTGTACCGCCTAAGCGCTGGGTAGGTTGGGTTGGCGAGAAGACAGATGGTGTATTCGCGTCCCATGCAGGCTGAAGTAGATAGATGCTGGGCGGGCTGCCTCCTTTTCTATACCCGGTCTATTACTGTACTCATCCTGACAACTGATTGACTGGCAGACTGGGTTGTAGACTGGCTATAAAGGGCTTCCGACAGCGACAGTCGATGCAGCCAGGGCCCCCCTCGTAGATGCAGGTGAGCGATCAAGTCACACAACCCACGGCCCCCAGACTGACACACAACGACTAACAAAGCAGCAGGAGACCCTGTTTCCATGACGTCTGTAAGTAACCGTGCTACCACCGAACTTCGAAGAACAAGTGACCAAAAAACCAGGCCGGGATCGGAAAGCAAGGAAAACTCTACCTTAGTTTAGATCTCTCCCCCTCCCCCCCGCCCTCCTCCAATCTAACCCCGCCAACCATCCGTCCTCATCACCTGTGCTCCTACACACACACACACACACACACAGACTCGACTGGCATCCACAATTCACCGATTGCACACACCCACAGCTCGCTCGCAAGTCGCAACTCAACTCACACGCGACGACCCAGCGTGATCGACGGGCACCACCCCCACATTCACATTCACGATCCGGATCCCATTGTCACCATCACCACCGCTAAAAGCTACCGCAGCCTCGTGCGCCCTGCCGCCTAGTAGTTAGTTACCCATCCAGTTCCCTTCAAATCGTTTGTCGGTGTCGCCTTCATCCACCGCCGCTACACATGTCACCGACTCCGACTCCGACTCCAGCTCCTCCATCATGACGTCCTCCGCCCTCGACCTCTTGGTCCTGACCTTCAACTGCGGGAAGAACCTCATCGACGTCCCCGTCTTCGCCCACCACCTGCAGACCGCCCTGGCCCAGAATGCCTCGGCCCTGCCCGACCTCGTTGTCCTGTAAGCCGCACGATCCCTCCCGTCCCTAGTGACGGGCCAAACGAAGCGAATAAACCGACTCCGTGACACCAGACCGCAACCATACGCAGCCCATTGCAGGGGGGAAAAGGCCATGGGTCACGGTCCATGTCTCTTCCCCCCTGGGCTTATGAAAGAAGGTGTTCGCTCGGGAGCACGATGCTGATTCGTGTGCTACATGCAGCTCCCTACAAGAGGTCGCACCGCTGAGCTATTGCTTCATCGGTGGCTACTTTTTGAATCCCTACTTGACTCGCTTCGAGGAGGCCGTCAACCTCGCCGCCCAGAACCATGCCCAAGCCCACCCCGACACCGACGACTCGTCACAGAACCGCGACAGCGCCGTCTCCCTGGCGCAGACCGCACCGCCTACGAAGCCGTATACGCTGGTCCGGGCCAACAATGTCGGATACACTGCCATACTCCTATTCGCGCGCGACGCCTCGAGGCTACGGGATATTCAAGAAGCCGAGGTTGGGTTCGGTGCTGCTGAAATGGGAAACAAAGGCGCTGTCGGCCTGCGCATGCTGTACGACGCCGGCAGCGACGAGTCGACGGAGCTGACATTCGTTTCCACGCACCTTGCCGCCATGGAGTGGAATCTACCTCGGCGCAATGCCAATTGGGCCGCCATTATGCGTGGCATGGCCTTTGAGAACCCCGAGGCCGTGGTCACCAACTTCCGGACGTCGTCCACTCCATCCACCCCGTCCACCGACGAATCGGACGAGCTGTCCCAACTGCTTCACGACGAGCACCACGCCCAACAATCGCGCCTCCAGCAGCAGCTCCACAACATATCGGTCTTCCGGCCGTCATCCCACCTGTTCGTCTCCGGTGACCTCAACTACCGCATCTCCACCACCTCCCCGCCTCCCGCCGCTACTTTCCCCAGCCTAGACCCGAAGTCAGTCAACTACTATCCCACCTTCTTTCCCCTAGACCAGCTCACCCGCGAGCGCAAGGCCGGCCGTACTCTGCATGGCCTAGAGGAGCACAAGGTGCGTTTCCCGCCCACGTACAAGTACGACGTGCTCCCTCCCAAAGGGGGCGAGGAGCTGGAGCTCGACGTACCGTGGCGATTCGCCTCACACCGGTATCCCAGCTGGACCGACCGCATCCTGTTCTTGGACGTACCTTTCTGGACCAAGGGAGACGATGAGTCTCGCGCACCTAACATGAAGGTCCGCGCTTACGACGCCCTCCCTGTTCTCCGCACCAGCGACCACCGGCCCGTATTCCTGCGCGTCGACGTACCCCTCGTTGCCCCCGAGGACCTCGCCCCGCCGCTAGACCTCGCGGAGGCGAACGCGGCCGCCGTGACGGATCCGCGTGTGCGCCTACCCGTCGAGATCGACCCGGAGGCCTGGGAACGCCGTGCTGCGGCCCGCCGCAAGGAGGTCATGGCAGGCTGGAGCATGTTCCTCTGGAGCACGAAGCAAGGGGCATGGATCCTCGCCACCATGCTGGCGGTCGGGCTCAGCGCGTACTGGCTCTACCGAGGCTTTTAGTGCTTTTGATGCTCCCATCCCGGATGTTAGGACGGCTAGATGACGTACGAGAATGCGATTTCATGACTCTCATCATCATCCTATAAGCGTTTCTTACAGTCTCTGCTTTGTCACCATTCCTATAAGAGGCATTGTACTGTATTCTTCCTTGTGCCCATCCTGTTTTGTTCTTTGTCTTATTTTTTTCTTTCAATTATACTTAGAGAGCCGAGCGGTTTGGCGAACCGGATATGCATGTTACAGTAGAGATGTTTCTAGATACATCAGCTATATGATAATTCAAACACTCCCCGAATATCGTGGGAGTCGGGACAATACAGAAGAGTACTACATTGGAAGGCGTAAATATTTTTTGGAATATTGGGAGATGACTGTCCGTCTCATAAGGTTCATCTTATCATGTAATGCCGGGATATTTGGAGTCGAAGGCAAGTAACGTGGGTAAGTAGGTGGTGCAAAGCTTTATAAGTACTGTATGGTAAAATGTATTTTTTTCCACTGCCCCGAGCAAGGCTAGTACCGCTCCTGGAGGCCCAGTGGAGGTAACAAGCAAGACAAAGCAATGATATCTTGAAGCCAAAGAAGCTTCCCCATGTTCGTTCCCCAAAGCCCCAGTACGCCGTGTCCCCGTTTGGCGAATAAGAAAAGGAAAGCCTGCATAAAAATAGAGTATGTAGAGCATTGGGTAACCTCGTGGACGGTGAGCCTCGGTGGATTGGGCCCGTTTGGGTAGGTATGTAAGCTGACATGTGACAGCGTTGGGTGATGGAGAGTGTGTATGATGATTTTTACAATTTAAATCGAGAGATGATCTGTTGCCTGGGAGATGTTGCTAGGCGTAGTCGTAGCAGGTCCCGCGCTGTTGGCGGAGTTCAAAAGTCGGCAAAGTACGGGTCGTACTTTTGCGCCATCTCTTGCGAGTACGGCTCCCGGCGGCCGTCGTCCTCGGGGTAGACGTCGAAGCACTGGGCGTCGCCGGGGTAGCGCACGGGGGGGATGATGGGCCCCTTGTGGCGGCGGTTGATCATGTCGTCCCAGTTCGTCTCGCGGAAGAAGGCGTGGGCCTTGACGCGGGCGGCGCCGCCGCTGATGTTGCCCAGCCGGCGCGAGCGGTCGACGGTGCAGAGCGAGTGGATGATGTCTTGGGCGTCGGCGGAGAGGGGCGGGTCTTGGGGGAAGACGACAGGCTTTTCTAGGATTCTAGATCGGAAGGCGAGGTGGTGAGTCTGTGTTGCCATTGGGGTTGTAGAGTGAGGGGAGAAAGGAGTGCACTTACTGCTTGTAGATCTCAATGGGGTTCTGGTGCCAAAACGGCGGGTAACCGGTCAGGAATTCGTACATCAGGATGCCCAGGGCCCACCAGTCCACAGCACCGGTATGGCCTTTGTTCTGAATCACTTCGGGGGCCAGGTATTCGGGGGTGCCGCAGAGAGTGTACGTCTCGACGGGGTGGTTGTCTTCTCGGTTGCCCAGACGTTTCGCAAAGCCAAAGTCGACTAGCTTAATGTGGCCATCCTTGTCCAGCAGGAGGTTCTCGGGTTTGAGATCGCGGTATGCGACGCCGGCCTGCTGCTCGTGGAGGAACTCGAGGACGAGGACAATCTCGGCGGCGTAGAAGCGGGCGACGGGCTCGTCGAAGCGGCGCAGCTTGCGGAGGTAGGTGAAGAGCTCGCCGCCGGGGACGTAGTCGAGGAGCATGTAGAGGGAGTCGTGGTCGGCGAAGGAGGCGAGGAGGCGGGTGATGAAGGGGTGGCCGGCGATGTCGGCGAGGATGGCGCGCTCGTGGCGCACGTGATCGATCTGCTTGAGGCGGACGACCTCGGGCTTGCGCAGGATCTTGAGGGCGTAGACTTCAGGGTTGAGTTGGTGATCGAGGGGGATGTGGGCGGAGGCGGCGGGGCGGACGAGGCAAACGCGAGCAAAGGTGCCTAGATCGCGGGGTTTGTTTTGTTAGAACAATGCGAAATGTCACGAGCAAACAGCTCCCAAATGAGTCAAACGAACCTGTCCCTAGGGTGCGCACCCTCCGGAAGTCGCTGAGCTGGAACTTGCGAGTGGGTGGCCAGGGAGCCGGATGTTGCGAAGAGTCGGCGGCATTTGCGACGAGCTGGGACCCCGCGTTTACGGTTGCGGACGCGGTTGCGGCGTCATGGGAAAGTGACGGAGCCGCGATGCCGGGGGATTGCAAATTAGTGGCTTGTTGGTGTGCGACTGTGGCAGCCATGGTTGGTGGTTTGGGTGCCGAAGAGGGAGAGGGAGAGAGAAGATGAGAAGAAAGAAGACAAGAAAGAGAGAGAGAGAGAGAGAGAGAGAGAGAGAGAGAGATGGTTGACAACCCAATGTGGGGTTCGAGAGGCAAAGGTGCGTTTTGTGGTTCAGGCGTCGGCCATGGCCACTAATGCGACCAAGGGACACTTTACCAACGAGGTAGGGAGGTATGGAGGGAATTTAAAACAGTGTAGGTAGATAAAAGGCCTGGGGGGGGGGAGAGCTAAATGGGAAACCTAGCGGCCTTTGCGGTTAAGTTTTGGGCGTTTGAGGTTCAGGCTGAGGCTGAAGTTGCCGTTGGAGTTGAAGGTGAGTGTAGTGTGAAAGGTGAAGGTGAAGGTGAAGGCGGGGTTGGTCGACAATACGGCACAAACAGCGATGGCAATGGAGATGATTGGAGATGATGTGGGTGGCTGTTGGCTGGATCAATTGGGCTCTGATGCCATTGGCCTGGGGAGAAGAGAGAAGAAGAAGGACGGACGGCGGGTCTCTTTACAGAAAGCCAGGAGAGGCGGCGGCGACGGAGGCGAACCAAAGAGAGGCGGGAAGAATAGGAGCAACTAGTCGGGGAGTAATGAGAGTAAGGAGTAAGGAGTAAGGAGTAAGGAGTATAGAGTATAGAGTATGGAGTATGGAGTATGGAGTATGGAGTATGGAGAACGGGAGTAATAAGTTATGGAGACGGGAGCGGGAGTATGGAGTACCTAGGTTACGGGCTAGACGATGTATGGAGCCCAACCTAGGAAGGATTATTCATGATTGACGATGATGATGGGACGATGGGGCTAAGCCAACTCGAGTCAAGTTTGCTCCCCAAAGGGGACAACTCCTCGAGTGCCTGACCTCCTTGTTTTCCGCTTGGCAGAACCCGGACAACCAACGAGGACACGCCGTTTTCTTTTTTGCGCTGTCAAGCACGCGGGCAGGCGGGAGAGGGGGGGGATGTTTAGATGTTAGTAGAGATGGAGGGAGAAGCCTTACTATTACGGAGAGGGTTAGAGAGAAAGAGAGAGACTCGGGGAGAGAGAAAGAGAGAGATCCGGGGAGAGAGACAGAGGCAGGATGACGCAAAACGTGGGACGGGCTCGTTTTTGGGGGGCATGGCGGGGGGCAAACCCGGCAAGATAGGTACCCAGAAAGCGGAGTTGATGACGGTGCAGTGTTTGTGGTGGCGCACGTCGAGAGCCATCGAGTCCCTCTCCGATCGAGGCTTTGCTTTCTGTTGGCTTTACATTGTTACAATAGGAGTCCACCCTATTCACGGGAACTGTTCGAATAAGCCCTCGAATCTGCCCTGGTGGCACCAAGGTGGGCGGGCGGACACACACTTACAGGACGGGGGAATCTGGGGGCCACCCGGTTGGATTAACCCATTGTACTATTACAGTCATCTTCGCGCAGGACGGGCTGTGACCAACCCCGCGGAATGCCCAGCACGGTACTCCGCACATCCGACTCTCTTGGTGTGTTTCATTGCCTCCCAGATCACAAACTGGCACCGCGTGGGAATCTGACAGTCGACCCACACGCCCCCCGACACCACCATCCCGGGTTCGCATACTGGTATTATGTACTTTGTACTACAGCTCAGCAGTCTACCTAGGTAAGTTACGTCGTACAGGTTGGAAACGGCGGCGTTGCCCGGACCTTGGCTGCTCACCCGTGGCGACGATTTACGATGGGCCAGGGTTAACCGTCTACGCATTTTCCGCAAGATAAGCCGCATCCTAACAGTTGGGAGGGTAGCAGTTCTACAAGCCGCATACACAGAATCACAGGCCATGCTCACACTGCATATATGGCGCATGGGAATATCAACTACCGTGCTCCATTGGATACATCTAAAAGCCCCATCCCTATCCCATTATCCCATGACATCCCATCAAGCACCATTGATGCCACATGCAGTGGCCTCATAACATAACGTAGCGTTCCCCCCCGCCCCAAACCGGCACAGATGCGTGGGGGTTCGATCGAATATGGGGGGCGCAGCGCCGATGCAACCCCGCAAAGGGCGGCCGAGGACGTGGTGTCCATAGTGCTCAGACCATCCCCAAGCTGTGGCCACCAAGACGGGCTCATTGTTGTTTGCGCGAATGTACTGGTGAATGTACGAGACGGCATCTGCCAGGTCGTAAGGGCGGACTTGGTCTCCGCCTGTCAGGATGCGGCTTATCTCGCTGGAAAATGCGTACTCCCAGTGTCGGTGGCAGGGCCGTACTCTTCATAGTAGTAGTCGTGATACTAGGTATTGGCATCTTCGAGTAGGGTTGCGCGATCCTCAGTCTGACTTCAATCTCGTTCGTCCTCTTTTGGTGGTGCTAGTTGATGATGCTTGTGCTAGGTGTGTAATACAGTACATGGCCCGATTTAGATATCCCTGCCCACAGCGCGTAGCTCCTGCCTCGAGAGGTCCCGGGGAATGTCAGGGCGATGAAGACCCTTTTACAACATTTGAAGCTGTGGGAAAGCATCACCAGGTGGTCGAACGTGCTCACGAAGTTGGCAAGAGGGCTTGTAGGTTCAAAGATGCACACTCCAAGGCCAGCGCCCATGATCCGCCTGTACCAAATTCCAGTCACCCTCGCTCAGCTCACACTTCGTAGAAACATTCACGGCGATGGTATTACTCTCAACATCTTTGACAACGACCACAACCTGGTTAGAAACGAACCAGCAGCTGTCGAGTCGAGTCGGCTACATATGTCTACTTTCATACCAGACGGGGACCTGTCGGATCACGTCAACGCTCAGGTGAAGCCTAGAAACGATGACCGAATGGGGACTGTGGGAATACTTAGGATTCCGGTAGGCAAAGCTTTACTTTCCGACCGATGAGGTGGCTCTTCGGTGGGAAGTGATGGAAACAGCAGTGGAGTGTCCCTCGTGGACGCGGATGAATAGGGATCTGTCACCCAGTTCGAAATCGGCCATGGCCAGAAGCACTATACGCCACCGTCGACGCAGACACTGAAATATCTATCAAGTATCGATCTGACCGACGTCTCGATTGCCCCAACCTCCCCTCCCTCGATGAGGGCTTCGGTACTGGGGAACATTCTACGCTGTTCAGATACAGGGTGAACCTAAATCTCCCATGTTGATCCATCTATACCAACCTAAGTAGTATGGCCTTGGAGGTATCTCCGGTTCGTTATTTCCCAGCATCACCCTGTTGGATATCTCAGCAACTACTTAAACAACCAATCCGTCTTCTCCTTCCTCTCGTCTTTCTCTCTCTCCAGCCAATCTTGCAGCACATACCAGCACTTCTCGCTCTTGCCAAACTTCCCACTTTGCATACACATTCATCATACTCATTCTCACATCCCAATCGCACTTCTCACTCATACAAAGCTGCACACGCGAAGTGGCTCTCTTGCACTATCAACCCTCAACCTTCAACCCTCAACTCTCAAATCCCAACCCTCTGAACCTCTCCCCTAACATCACCACCACCTACGAACCGCCGCCATACTTTTCGTTCAAAATGGGTTGCGGTTGCAGTTCTCTTTGCAACAAGTTCAAGGGCGAGTCTTCGGTCCCCCCCAGTCAGGGACCTACTACACAAACGGGTCGTACGACTCAAATTATTTCCCCTGGAGTCCCATGTCTCCTTACACCCCGAACCGGGAGTTCATGCCAGACTTTACCCAGTCCTGCTCTACGATCGCCCAGCATCGCGAAATTTCTGGCCGGAGTGCCTTTCCGAGCGTGACCACAGGCACACCGGGCGCTCCCAACCACCACAGGACACAGGGCACTTCCAACAAGGTTTTGGGAGGATGCAGATGGGAGGGTCGTACATGCTGTCTAAAGTTTTACAGAGTTTGGACGTTGGGATGAGGCTAAAAGGCTTGGTCATAGTCTTGAGTTCAGGAGATATTTCCTTTGCGGCAAGAATTTGATAAGCATAGGAATAGACAGTGAAGTTTATCGAGCTGGGCTATTATCAGGGACGGGGGTTTAAACTAAAAGTTGAAAGCAGGGGAGGATGAGAAGCAAGTCTGTTCTGATAAAGAGTGCGAAAAATAAGAAACGTGGTACTCGGTGGCTTAGGTAGTTGAGCGCAGTCGTGTTCATATTAACCACAAAATAATGCCATTTTGAGCCACGAAAGAGTTACTCGTGACTTGCAACTGATGAACCGTAGATGACTTGATTGCAGTGTTATTTCCCGTTGAAGTCGAGGTATATCGCCCATGTGAAAGGCCCTGCTGAGGTTGGTTTAGATAACGGTTTTGGTTGAAACATAGCGAATTCCTGAGATGCAGCCTAGTATTTCCCTGTTGCTATCTGGTTGTCTGGCAACAAGGCATGGCTAATGACTCTGTTTGGAAGTATTGCTCTGGGTGCTTACTAGGAATGCCGACCAGGCTGGTATCATCCATTCGTAATATATAGTCGAATTTTGGCTAGCTACAGGGTAATTGTCAGCAGAGGCGTCAGTCAGCCCCAGGCCACAGTGCGCGCGGGGAGGACTTTCACCCTGTAAGCAGAGCTGGTCCCAGCCCAGTACAGTGCCCCACACTAACCTGCTATCTGCAAGCACCTCAGCCTCAGAGGAGCTCTGCCCTGAGGAACGAGCCACACGGCAGTCACTAGTGCCCTCCACGGGGAGCTAGGGCACCCAGTGGAGGCCCAGCGACCTGTTGCGAGCTGCTAGGTCCACTGTAACCGGGCTGGGCACAGCGCAGGCAGCCCGCTTCTTCTCGTCTCGTCTGTCAGAGCAGGTGTTCAGATAGCAACGACTCGCAGCTCCCTCCCTCTCTCTCTCCTCCCTCTCGAATCTTCAGCCTCTTCCCGCCGCTCGACTTGCCTCCGCTCTCGCTCGACTGCACCATCCGCCAGCGTCATCTCCTTCTCGTCCGCTCGTCCGCTCGCCCTCTAGACCACGTCCTTTACCGCCCAGGCTGCGTCTCAGCCCTTGCACCGCCCGTGCCTCCCGCTTCGCTCGACCTCCCCTCCCCGTCATGCGCCGCTGATCGAAGCCATGTTCTCCAACCTGACGAACATCGTGCAAAAGGCCCAGCAGCTCATCGACCCGACCCAGGGGCTCAATCTCTCCAGCTCCGACCGAAACCCCTCCAAGTCGTCTCTCTTCCAGAGCCAATTCCGCCTCCCCGCCTCCCAGACGCCCCTCTACGAGATCAATGCTGAGCTGACCATCCCCCCGTCCAACGCCACTCAAGGCGACAAGGACCATGAACGGGGCTGGCACTATGCCGGCAAACTGCATCTATCCGAGCACTACATGTGCTTCTCGACTACTCCTACCAGCTTCCTGCAGTCCGCCAGCACGTCGACATCTTCCGCCTTTACCGGTCAGACCCATGGTGGGGGCCCCAGTGGCAATGGCTTCAGTTTCCCCTTGTGCGCTATCCGGAGGGTCGAGCGATTGAACAGCCAGAATTTTCAAGTAAGGAATTGCCGAAGCTGTCTTACCCCTCAGAACTGACCCTGTGACACCTAGTTTGCGCTTGCCCTCACCACCTGGAATGCGCTCCTTGGCGACAACCCTAAAGACAAAGAGCACAAGGACAAGAAAGATAACCGGGAACAACGCATCACAATCCATCTGGCCGGTACCAGACAAGCCTGCGAACGCTTCTGTGACGGTCTGAAGAAGGGCCTGAGGGCTGGAGTCGGCAATGTTGCTAAGCTGCGACGGGTCGTTGCTGAGTGCTATTCCGAATACCTCTTGCGGCCCGAGGAGAGGAAGAACGCAAACCCGCCCGATGCTGGCCTGGGCATGATTTTCCGGTATCCGGGCGACGCAAAGAAGCTGCGAGACAGGGCCAAGATGCGCCTGTGGGCCGAATATCTACGAGATAACGGGAGGAACTTTACCCTGCTTCGCCAACCAACCTTTCACAAACTCATCCGAGTTGGCTTGCCGAACAGGCTCAGGGGTGAGATATGGGAGTTGACTTCTGGATCTATATACCTGCGACTGGAGAATCCTGGTCTCTACGCCCAGACTTTGGCCAAGTTTGAGGGCCAGGAATCGCTCGCTATTGACGAGATTGAGAAGGACCTCAACCGCAGTCTGCCCGAGTACCCGGGCTTCCAGAGCGAAGACGGAATTGGTCGCTTGCGCCGGGTGTTGACTGCCTATAGTTGGGTCGACGCCGATGTTGGGTACTGCCAAGCCATGAACATCGTTGTGGCCGCCCTTCTCATTTACATGTCCGAGGCCCAGGCCTTCTTCCTTCTCTCCGCTCTCTGCGACCGCCTGGTCCCTGGCTACTACTCGACAACCATGTACGGCACCCTTCTTGATCAGAAAGTTTTCGAGTCGCTTGTCGAAAGAACCATGCCGATTCTCTGGGACCATCTTGTTAAGAGCGATATCCAGTTGTCGGTTGTGTCCCTACCTTGGTTCCTCTCCCTCTACATCAACTCAATGCCCCTTGTTTTTGCATTCCGTGTATTGGACGTTTTCTTTGTGGAAGGCCCCAAGGTTCTGTTCCAGGTTGGCTTGGCCATTCTGCGAATCAACGGAGAAGAGTTGCTCGATGCTCCCGATGACGGTGCTTTTATTTCCGTCCTCAAAGGATATTTTGCTCGACTGGATGAGTCTGCCCACCCCAAGTCTGAGAACCCCAAGCTTCGGGCAGTTACTCGATTCCAGGAGCTCATGGTGGTGGCATTCAAAGAATTCGCCGGAATCACACATAGCAGCATCACCGAATCGCGACTGAAGAACAAGGACGCCGTTCTCAATAACATCGAGAACTTCGCCAAGCGAACAGCCATTCGAAATCTGGGCCCCGACAGCAAGCTGCTGAGCGCAGAGGACTTGGGAGCGCTCTATGATCGGTTTTACAGCATCCTGTATGAGCGACAACAGCGGGATATGATGATACAAGAGGAGAAGCGACGACGAGCTAAGGCGAGCAGGTCACGCGCGTCAGAACTCTTTGCTGCTCCCCAGAACCAAGTAGAGAAGGGTCGAGTCGGCCTGGGACCCAGCACAAACCTCATGGATTATGATGCTTTCCGAGAATTCTTGGCCAGCATGTCGAAGTGGGCAATCTCCGATTCGCCAAGCGTCGACAGGCAAGCCACGTTCAACAGTGCCAGACGGCCTTCCGAGATGTTGTCGCCCTGGGGTGCAGGGCCAGAGCCTGCGGACCATGAGTTCTTGAAGCGTCTGTTCAAGAAGTGGGACGTGGATGGGACTTCCGCTCTGACGCTCCAAAATGTCGTGACTGGTCTGGCAAAGATCAAGGGCAGGCGCGACATTATGGGTACCATCACATACTTCTTTGAACTGTACGACGACGATCAGGATGGCAAGGTGGACCGTGAGGGTATTCTACGCATATCCGAAGCGCTGCTGTTCCTTTCACGACGTGGTCTGGAGGGGACACTGAGCCATAATGCTTCAAGTCTCACTCTGGAAAGTGACGCGACGACTGGAAGCGATTCACAGAACAGTTTGCACCCTGGAGCATCGAATAACGAGCGATTCTTGGGGAGCGTCAGCGCTTTCATCCGACGATGCTTCGAGTACGCTGACCCAGTCAGCCACCATGGCGATGATGTCCCGTCGACCCCCAAGTCCGAAGCTGTTGGTGACGATGCGTTCGCTATTGGCGATGATGAAGACGACGATGAAGATCTTCTTGGCCTTGAATCGCCCACAGTCACGCCCACTAAGGCAACGAGACCCGATATGCTGTCGGGTAGTTTTGGAGAAGGCGAGACTTTGTCACAACGCCAGGTATCCAAGGCGAAATCCGAAGCAGCCAACGCCGCGCTCGATCCCGCACACCCTCTCCAGCTTACCTTGCCGACTTTCAGGATGGTTGTGCTAGCCGATGAGCTCCTCGAACAGTTCTTCGAGTCGTCGTTCCCTGCAACCTTCCACATTATCGAAGGCCTCCAGAGTGTCACTCCGTACTCATTGGCACCATCCCTCACTACATTCTCCAGTCTAGGCTTCGGCGCACGGCCACCTCCTCCGCCCGTCGTCGGCCCCGCGGGAGCAGGCCGCGGGCTCCGAGGAGTATTGGACAACATCGTCACGGACGGTATGCGAGTGGCGACTGAAGTGAGGAGACGAATGGAGGAAGCCCAGAAGGAACTCGAAAAGAACGCTCTACCAGGACAGAGAGACGATGATGAGGAGGATGACGACGATTTGGGCGTTGAGGTTGGAGTGAGGAAGGGGCCTGCGGGCGTCAGCACAGACATGGAACGTCGGTCCGTGAGGAGTTCGGACAGAGACTTGTTGGATGGAGCAGACGCAGAGGCCGGCGCATCAGCAAAGACCTCAGACAAGAGCTTGCTGGATGCCGATCCCAGCGAAGGACGGCCACGCGCCAACACTGCGACATCAACGCAAGAGCCAGGTGTGGTTGAGTTCGAAGGATGAGCGATCTGTGTCTAGCTGTGATGATCCTTTGTGACACAAGGAGCGGCATGTAAAGCATTGCAACGAAAGGAGGCTGTCGATGGTGTTCACGCTTATGTCCGATACGGTGTGGGTTGCGGAATGAAGGAAAGATGGCTGGCTGCAATAGGAATCTCTAGGAGGGGCTTAAAGGCGTGGTGTTGAATTGGTCCCGAAACATGGGTAGACATAATCAGGAACGAGGCCGTTGCTTTGCTGTAGACCAGCTCAGGGGTAGCTTTCTCTTTGCTAGAAGCTGTTCAACAGCATGTACTGCAATATGGATGGGGGATGGATGGACAAGTCTCAGCTAAAGGTGTCTTATTGATTTGTGGATGTATACCACCGTGTCTTGATACATTACGGGAAAGCAATGGACCAACTTACAAGCCTCGAGGTTTAAAGGGGCCCTGAGGTAAATCAGTAGCTGTGGTCTTTCTTGTGTTTGCCCTGTTGAAGCCTTTCTTTCTTTCTTTCTATAACCCACGCTTGTACTGACTCTGAGCCGTTATATGTAGTTCATCAACAGTGTTTAGATGTCATAACCAGAGTTTCTCATATCAGCTAGCACCTTTTCTATCACGTCTCCATCAACCTTGAACGACATCATCCCAGCCGCCTCCCGCGCATCTACCCACTCCAAGACGACATCCTCCTCCCAGCTCTCCTTGGTTCCGTCGTCAGGCACATCGGCCGAGTTGCCCTGCGCCGCAAACCAAAAGACGATCTTGAAGGCGCCGGTGTAGATGCACGGGTACGAGCACACCGACGACGGCTCGCAGTTAATAAGGCCCTCGGTGAGCTCGGGATCCTGGCCCGGAGCCAGCCCGTCGGCCATGCCGGGCGAGGGCGTGGCTCGGACATAAGTTGCAAGCAATGGTGTAGTTGATGTGGCAAATATTGTAGCACTTCAACAAAGACCCCGAGGAACACCAAGGTGCCCACTTAGACTGCCGACATAGCTGATGATGTAATTAAGAGTTTGAGGTGCGGACAGAGTATACAAGTACGAATACGCCAGAGTATCGGTTGTGACGCGAGATAACAGGAATGATGACATACCCCGCCATCGCGATCCATTACATCACTACCAAGTAAACGTGAAGCACCCAATTCTACGATATCGCGAGAACAGAGCTCTGGTGCGAACCTGCAAAAGACACAAATTTGTTTCCATCTTCTTCTATCTCGGCATACCAAAACACGCAAAACCCCCCGAATCGAACTGCCTGAGCCATCATGTCGTCGGCATTAATCGTAGGTGCAACCCGCGGTTTGGGCGCAAGCCTCGTCAAGCAGTACGTTGCGCGAGGAAGCACAGTGTACGGCACGATGAGGTCAACTTCGGCCCCCAAGGATTTCCCTACCCAGGTGAAGTGGCTGCCAGGAATCGACTTGACGGACTCCCAAGTGGGCGAGAAGCTGGTATCGACCCTGGAAGCCGATGCTCAACCGCTCGGTATTGTGGTGAGTTTAGTTAAACAGCGCTGCAAATCAACATGTTGGTGAGCCACTGAGTACTAACTAAGCTGTGCCAACAAGGTTATTTCGGCTGGGCACTTCACGACCGAAGATCTCAGCACGGAGAAGGGACCCAACTGGGAAGAGGAGCAGCGGATGTACACGACCAGCGCCATCGCACCCGTCTTTATTGTGCACCGGCTTGTGCACGCCGGGCTGTTGCAGAAGGGCTCCAAGGTCGTCCTCGTCTCGTCCGAGGCCGGCAGCATCACGCTGCGGCACGAGAAGGAGGGTGGCGGCAACTACGGCCACCACGCCAGCAAGGCGGCGCTCAACATGGCCGGCAAGCTGCTGAGCCTGGACCTCAAGGACAAGGGCGTCATCGTCAGCATCGTGCACCCGGGCTTCATGCGCACCGAGATGACCAAGGGCGTCGGGTTCGACAAGTATTGGGATGACGGCGGAGGTGCGTTGCCAACATGACCGGTTTGAGCGAGCGAGAGCGAGGGCTAACGGACCGCGTGCGACGTAGCGGTGACACCCGATGAGGCAGCAGCTAGCTTGATCGACTGGACGCACAAGCTGGATCTCAGCAAGTCCGGCGAGTATTGGGCCCCTCGAGGACCGGGTATGTTTCTGTTTCTGCGCCTGTCCGTCGTCTGTTTGCGACTCATATTCCGGCTGACAAACGACCTCTCGAACGAGCAGGTGACATTGGGACGGCCGAAACTGTCCTCGGAGGAGATCTCTCAACCCCGCTGAAACTTCCCTGGTGAATCAAACGGTCTCTGCGAGATCTGGTACCTGCGTCTCCGGAGACGAATGCGGCGTGCTGCTGTCTAGCATCTTAGCAAGGAGGCGGTTCCACGGTAGCGCGCAGATAGCGTCCCGCGGGGAGAGTCAGTGCCGGTCATGTGGCACAGGTGACAGTAGCGCAAGAAGGGTCTCGAGCGACGGCAGGGTCGTCTGTTGAAATTGAAGCAATTTCTTGCCATTTCGACGGGGAGCAGAATCATCCATGGTGGTGTGGCGAGTGAAGGGAACAAGAAGGCGACGAGGTGCTAGCATCTGATTGGGATCGGCCGCTGCTCGTTTGCCGGCCATCGGAGGAGTAGCAGGGGTTATTAGTTAGCAAGGTACTGTGCTCGTTTCCTTCACATCAAAGCGTAGATGTGAGTGAGGGAGGCATCGCCCTTTGCAGAGCTACTGTCGCGTTTGGACGAATCCAACCTCGCAAGGTTGGCCGACTAGGGTGACACGTGCTGCTATTGCTCCCTCGAACCTGTTTCCATGTCGCGGGTCTGTCCATCGGTTCGTTCACCGGGCTAATGATTCGGGCTCAATAGTATGGGGAGATTGCTTGGCATCTAACAGTCTGTTGGAGAGGGATGGTCATTGAATCACGCAGATCCCTGTAGAGCACGCAAAATGGATTCTGCTCGGAGAACGGACACCCCAGCAAAGAAGGCTGAGATTTCCCCTTTCCAAAAACGACGCCAGCTGGGTCGAGCGGGACCTGAGACGAGATACAGGGACGGCCTTATTTCAAGGTTGAGCGGGCTAATAATAAGGGTCAAGGAGTGAGGGGCTGGCCGGGAGAGGCACATGGGGCCTTGTTGCAGACTCGCAGTGCCCGTGGCGAACACGAGGTTGCAATCTTTCTTGTCTTGTCTGAGTGTGCGAGCATGATATGGGCATGAGCATGAGCATACGAAGCAAGCATGAACGAGGCGGGGCGCGCGGATCACACACACCTATCTCGGGAAGACGGGAGTGTTGTATCTACTGTGTACCTGGCACAAAAAGCAGGCTCATTCTCACGCGTTCTGCTGGCCAGGTACTCGTATAGATAGGTCTTGGTCGAGGTGAATCTGGGCAGTTTGTTGCCATGGTTTCCGAGGAATAGTAGAAAAGAGAATGAGGTGCTACCGGCTTTTGGCAGATCTTCATCACCACCACCTGCCGACATCACGACGCCGCAACGGCGGCTGAACGAAGCACAACATGCGCCCTCGACCCGCTGCCGCGCTTTTGCCGGTTCTCTGACAAAAAAAAAAAAAGGAGACGGCGTCGAAAAATGTAAATTGAGCAATCGTCGCGCCGGGGTCTGCAATCCTGTGAGGCCGGGCGCCCGGTCCTGGCGTCGGGCCTGGCGCGTTCAGGGGACTGTGGTACCGTCGATGGGGACGGGACTTTCGTGGGGAGGAAGTTCTGGGCCTAATTAACCTAGCGCATGGATGGAAGGCATAGGCGACGGAGAAGGCCATTCATCGTTCATTCCTAGAGATGTAAGCCAAGATGTAACGGTTCGTATAGAGGACGGATACGGATAATAATAGACTAACGGCCAAGGCACGCAATCTTTAATTGCGGAACTGACGTCGACGACCGTTTGTCTGGTCTTGTCTTTGCTTGTCTTGGCTTGCTTGTCTCTGAGGCGGGGCATCCTCAAAGAGCAAACAACGTGCCGTCTAACTTATGGATAGGTAATAGGTAACTTATGCAGCCGTCTGCAAGTAACGGTGACTAGCCAGCTACTCCTTCGCAGACCTTCCAATTGGGCTTGTTTCCGTGTATCTCTGTGTCAGTGCCTCGGTGTCCCCGCGTCGTCCCGCCTTGTCAACACGCAGAAAGCCATTACAACTTTGGTTACTAAAGCTTTAGGGCTTGATACTAGCCCGCCTGTATGTACGAAGTACACAGTGAGATGCAAAACGCAAATGCCCCCAAAAGCCACTCACAGGACTGACTTCCGTGTTTGTTTCTGAGTCGTTGCTTCCTCTCAGCCTTGTCCGCCATTTTCCCACCGTGTTCGCTTTCTCTCGCTTACTCTCTTCTCCCGGCTCTTTCATTCTTCCCTCCTTCCCCCAACTTCGATTTCTTTCCTCACCACCTCAGGCAAACACAGCCCGCCCTCCGCTTCATACCTTCTCTCTCTCTCTCTCTCTCTCTCTCTCTCTGCCTCATCTCTGCCTCACTCTCTCTTCTACTCCTCCATTACTTTTTTTTAAATCTCCCAACGTCGAACTCTCACGAAAGCCCGTCTACCCCTTGTTTCTCATCCCCTACTCCTCCGCTTGTAACCCAGAAAAATAAGACGAGACTTGACGGCCCGCAATTCGTTGCTCAATCACCAAAGCTTGACTCCAAGCCAGACGACGCTCCATCAACAAGTTCTCGTAGCTTCAAAAGAACAAGACACCAAACACCAGACACCAGACAGATTCACAGACTCAGCAACTCAACACCGACTTACGGCAGCATATTGCTCACCCAGTATCCCTCGTCGCCCCCCCTGGCTCTGGCCTGCGAGTCCGCCCACGCATCCGATTCCGAACCTGAACTCGAAATCCCTACCTCCGCTTTTGCCTACTCTCTGTAGGCCCGCCCACCGCTTGTCCTGTGTGTGCACCTACCTACCTAGACCTGGGTAGCTAGAGAGCGGCGTGCCCTTTCGCTCTCTCGCTCGCTTGTTCTCACTTTTACCAGCTTCATTCTCGACCTGTTCCTCGTTCGCATCCGGGCTTTTCCGAGACGCACACGCCGTTACCGCCCATCAATCACTGAAACTCGCTCGCTTCTGCAGTCAATCCATCAGTCTCTCTTCTCTCATCAACTTGCCCGCCTTCTGTCACGGCGTTACCTCAACCACACACCCCTGTCCACGGTACGGCACAGGCACAGTCGCTGGCCAATCCGCCCACCATCAGGAAAGCCCCCCCGGACCAGTGCAACCAGCCCAACCCAAAGCGTCCATCCCTCCATCGACAGCCGCACCCACTGCCACTGGGCTGCCCCGCTGATAGACATCCCCGACGACTGGCCAGCCGAGCACGAAACATCAGGTAGCTGCGCGACCTTCAGTCGACACCCGCAGATCGGAGCCCCCTCAACCACCGCTTTCCCTCGCCGAGCGGTTCTCATCATCTCTCTGCTCCGACCAGAGCCCCAGTGCACTTTGACGATATCTCACGACCAGAGCTAAGGCCCAGACGCGTCACATCTAAGCGACTCTGGCTCCGCCGCTCGGGCGATCACCGCGCTCCTCAGACGAGCCAACCCCTTTCCTTTCCCAAGGCCCTTGGTCCTTGGTCCTTGGGCACCACCACCAATCCACCACCAACCCGGCACGAAGCCAAGCCCTTGACCCGCTCCATCAGCCATAGCTGGGTGACGGGGATTCGACGGTCCTGGTGGCGTACTGACTTCTGTTTTGTGACCTGGTATGACGCTAGGTCTGGGCACCCAGCTCAGAGGAATTTAACCCTTTCCGAGATACGTATCTGGCGAAAGACGGTCCGGGGCAATCCAATCCAGACAGGCTCTCTATTTCGGCTCGCTTCTTTGCTCTACTTCCTTTGCTTTACTCGGCTCTGCTCTGCTTTGCATCGCCCTGGATTGATTCTGCTTCCCATTGTTGGGGATCTGCGACCGAGCAAACACCGCCCAACCCTCAATTCTTCGCCATCATGTCGACGGCTCAGTCTCTCCAGCCCGGTAAGCGCCCACCTGCCCCTTGATCTCGCTTTGATGTCTGCGACAACCCCCCAAGAAACATCCCTTTCTCGACCTCCCGCCAGGATTTGCTCGACTCCTGCCCCAACCCGGCGCTTGCGACCTGCAAAGTGCAAAGGGTACTGGATGGGGAAGGGGAAGGGGAAACAGAAAGGGGTGCGTGCCAAGTTGGCAGACAACTCACCAGAGCATTGCTGCCGATCCACTTAGCTGGCGGCCTTGTTGTGTCACGTAGAGGAGATTGTCTGTTTCATCCTGGCCCATATGTCGTCGTCATTGCATGCATGCGCCCGTTCTCTCTCCGTTTGCTTGGTCGCCAGCTGATGGTTTCCTTGGAAGCAGGCCACGCCACCGATTCTGGCCAGTCCCCGAACGGCCTCACACTCAACTTATCTTCCAACAACCCCTTCCGCAATCGTGCCCCCTCACCCGCCAACCTCGACTCTCCCTTTTTCAACAAGCCCGCATCTCCGTTTGACGACCCTCCTGCACGTCCGTTATCGCGAAACCCTTTCATCGATCAGGCGCCGCCGCAGCCATTACGGTCTCCTAGAGTCATGTCAACCCAGTCGGACTCGAAATCACTCTCCGCCGAGGAGATCTTTGTACGTTTTCCCAATGCTGTCGCTTCCATCTGGTGGGCAATTCATCACCATTCGACAACCATGTCCTCTGATATGGCGGCATGAATCGAGGCGACCAAACGCTGACCAATGTGCTTATCAGGACTCGTTGAGACTTGACGATACCGCCGGTAGCGACCGATCAAAGCCAGCACCTGCTCCGCGTCGCCCTATGGATCGTCCGCCTCCACGACGGGGCGATTCGGGCCAGCCGCCGCCTGACGGTCGCCACCGCCCAACACCCTCCCAGGAGGATGCTATCAGAGCTCGGAGGGCACAGCCCCCCGGCGCTGCTCGACCAGCACCCAACTCCCCCCAGCGAAAAGCTCCACGACGCCCGCGACGAAACTCGGAATCGTCCGTCATGGATTTTGACGCGCAACCTCTCACCGAAGAGGAGAAGAGGATGATTGAAGCTAAGCGACGAGAGCGGCAGCGTCGCGGTGGCGGCGGCGATGGTAAGGAGAGGACTACTAAGTCCGGCCGCCCGAGTCGTCGTATGGATATTATCGACCAGCTTGATGCGACAAGCATCTACGGAACTGGAGGTACGATTGCACAACCCACCGTCGCTGACGTCCCCTTCGATGTATTAACATGAAACAAGTCTTTCATCACGATGGTCCTTTTGATGCCTTGAACCCCCATCGGAACCGCGGAAGCAGCCGTCGTGCGCCTATGCAGGCCTTCCCCAAGGATTCTCTCAACAACTCCCTGGGCGGTGCAGGGCCATTGAACAGCCAACCTGATCACGCGGCTTTCATGGGAAATGCTACTGACGAGGCATTTCGCGACTACTCTAGAGGCGGGAAGTTGGGCCCAGGGTACTTTCCCCCATCTCGTGCTGAGCCGCCCATCTTCGATCCTAGCTCTCGTGGCAGCATTGTTCACGGCGACGAATCCCAGGGCTTGGGAACGTCGACTTTCTTGGAGGGCACGCCCGCTGCGAGGAGCGCCATTGTCCGTCACCAGGTGGAACAGGCACAGGAAAATATGGAGGGTGGCCTTCAGCGCAAGAAGTCGCTGGCACAACGCATCCGGCACATCAACAAGGGCCCTCGCGACTACAACGCAGCCCGGTCAACCGGCGAGGGTGGTTACTCCAGGATCTCGCCCGAGGGAATGGCATCTGCCACAAGCAACGTCTCCGACAACAACCCATTCTTCTCTGAGTTTAATAAGGGCGAGGAATCCATTAACGTGAAGAGACGAGATGACACGAGGTCGCCGCCCAACGCACCTGGAGGAACCAGACGTCCCTCGGGAGCCCGGCGTCCCTCGGCAGGACTTGTTCTGGAACGACGAGCAACAGCGGAAGGAACCTCAACCCCGGATGACAATCCCGCGCCGAAGCCAACTGGTCTCCTGGGCCGAATGAAGAGCTTGAAGGGTGGACGAAGACCTCGGCCAGATGGCAACAATGCCCCTCCTGCGCCTGGGACCGCCGTTTAGTGGAAATTGAGCGCCTGGCGTCCATTGGAGACCGAGCGAGTGTCGTTGATGGAGACGGAGAGTCCGATGGGCACCGAGCCGGGGAATGGGAGCAAGTGGCTTCCTACCCAAATTGAACGAAGCTTGGAGAATACAACGCCAACGGAGGCGGAGAGAAACGCAGTAGGCTCCTCACTACAAGACTAGGACTTTTTCCTTTGTGAAGCCCCCAAGGTCCACGGCAAGGACTTGGGGCATGCGGGACGGGAAGGGGATGAGAGCCCTCAGCAAGAGGGCACAACACGAGAAGACAACGAGTCGCGAGATCTATGGATGGATCGGATTTTGGGCTGGGGCACGGGTTATGTGAAACAGGACAAACTGCCGGCCCTGTGATTTGGGGACAAGACGACTGATTCCTAAGACGGAGCCCGAACCTGGAGGGCACCGGAGGTGGTAGAAGGCTGGAGGATTGGGGGAGTGTTATGAAGACCTTTTGTATCTTTTTAAACCGAGACTTGTCTAATTGGTACCGCACCAATGCAATACCTACCTCACGAGGGTTTTCCAAGAGTGTTTTCCAAGAGCGAAGAAACTGCGTGATCGTCACGTTGAATGTGAGCGGCAATGCAGCGCCATCGAAGTGAAGAGAGTAAGTACCTACCTAGTCTATGGCTGAATGGATGCCTTGGGCCTGAACCATGTTCCTCGCTACCTACCTACCTTAAATGCCATATGCCCATCTCACAACACCAACCCAGTTTCACTCACAGTGTATCCCCAGCATGGAGTCGCCTGTACCGGCACCTGCACCGGCACCGGCGTCCGCGTCTCAGGCCAGCTCTCATTTTCCGCTTGAGCCGCTATCGGCATCTATCCTGGCCGACAAGGAAGCCAAGCGCCGCGACGCCGCGACTGCACTTGGCGCATGTCGAACGGGGTGCTCCGACCTGGACGACTACGTGCTGCTGGGCGGATTCGAGCGCGGGGGCGTCGTCGGGCTGAGCGCGGAGGACGAGGAGATGGGCGTCAAGGTATTATCTATATCTATCCAGGGCGAATTGATCCCTTTGCTGATGGAGGGCGGGCCGTCCAGTTGGGTCTGCAGACACTCGCGCATTCGCTCTGCAGCGAGGGGAGCGTCGTGCGCGGACTGGTCATCACGCCGAAGCCCGCCAATGCGATCCTCGGAGGACTGAGAGACGCGGTAAGGGCGGAGCTCAAAGCGGGCGGCGCGGCGGGGGCGGAGGTTGCGGCGAGGACGAGGGCGGGCTTGGAGCGGGTGATGCTGTCGTGTGTCTTTGACTTGGACGGGCTGTGGGAGGTGTTGGCGGATCTGGATAGGCCGACTGTTGGTGGCACGGGTGAAGAGGAGGAGAAGGAGGAAGAAGGGGAAGTTGAGCACAATAAAGTGGTTGTGGTGGACGAGATTGCCGACAGTCAAGACGAGGACGAGGACGACTATGACGAACCACCACCTCCAGATCCGCAACCTCAACCCTCATCGAGGACGACCAACACCAACACAAACACGCTCCCCGACATCATCGTCGTCACCCACTTCTCGTCCCTCCTCACCAGTCTCTTCACGCACCGCGAGAAATCCGCCGCCCACTCGACGCTCCAGCTCCTGGGTGCCCACCTGCGCGACCTCACGCGCAACCTACCCACCAGCCCGCTCGTCGTCCTCCTAAACTCGACCTCTTCCTCATCAACCTCAGCCCCTTCCGCAGACAAGAAAGCGCCCCTGGACCCTACGCTGCGCTCCATCTTCAACCCGCCCCCGCCACCGGGCTACGCCGCCGTTGCCCACGCGCGCCGCAGCAAGCCCAGCTTCGGCCTCGTCTTCGCCCAGCTGCTGGACCTGCACCTGCTCTGCACGCGGCTGCCGCGCGCTCGGGACGATGCGGAGGCGGCGGTTCGCGGAGGCGGCGTGAGGACGGCCGTTGTCGTAGAGGTGTTGCTGGATGAGATGGGGCTCTGGGAGGGCTGTAAAGGGGCGCGCCGGGATCGCGAGCAGAGGTGGACGGTTGTGGATGTCGAGGGCGCGAGGGTCAAGGAGGCGTTTGGGGAGAAGGAAGAGCCGCGACGGGCTGAGCGAGTGAGGCTTCCGGGAGGGTTTGGAGGACGAAGAGGATAGGTCAAGGAACATCAACAACAACACGGACACACATGGACCAGCTCAGAGATCAACCGCTCAGTTATGGTTTGCGAATGGATTTGCGTGCAAGTATCAACACAACCGCATTATTCACGACGCTCCATCACAATGCCCTCGCTCCGCATGCCAACCAACCCACCAACAACGCTTATTCTTCCAGAGTACAAGCTCGCCTCCTACCTCTCCCGTCTCCGTCTTCGTCTCCGTCCGCTAACCCTCTCCTAAAAAACAGTGTCTCTCTCCTAAACCAAACCACCCCCGTAGCAGCCCCCTGGACCCCTCTTCCTGTTCCTCACCGTCTTGCATGCCGCGCATCCTGCCAAGGCTTCCCTCGAGACTGAAAGCGCAGAGCCAATGTTGTCATAAGAAAAATCACTCTCCAATTTCCCCCGGATGACTATCCCTGTGTCGGCCCTGATGCACCCAAAACGATATGCACTGGGATAGACAAATAATGGCGCAAATAAACAAATACTCGCTCGAGAATCCTCGCTGCCGATGATGATGATTTGCTGCCAGCGGCACCTGAGTGCCGCCAAGTGATACAAGAAGAAAGTCTTTCCTGGAAGAGGTTCTGGTCCAAGATGGGCTCCAAACCCTCACTAACGCTATCGCGGGCCTGGCTGTGCGGCTGGTAGGCCGAGCAATTCCGACTTTCTGTTGGACTTCCAAAAGTCAATGGCCTCGACCACGTCTTCGCCCTTTTCATCCTCGTGCGCAAATATGATCTATTGACTGTCAGTACGGGAAGACGGGGCCTAGCCAGGGTATGGAAACTCACCTCGTGTGTACTACTGTGGAGCATCCTAATGTTCTTCCGAGGTACTATGTGAACTGCGCCGTTCTCCATGTTGCGAAGCTCGATGAAGTTTGGCTCAAACGCAAGAATCCATGGGTAGCTGAGGGCAAAGCTTTGCGGAGTACCCTCCCAGTCAATCCGCCACTCTGGCCGAGCCCGCCAGCCGTTGCGGTTGACAAAGAAGGAAAATTCAGAGTAGTTAAGCAGGAACTCTCCGTTGAGTCGCTCGATGTGAATCGGCCTGACGCCTTCCTTGCGAGCCACGAAGTCGAGCGATGTATCGGCCTGGTCGAGGAGCGACTGCGTCTCGAGCGTCTCGAGAGAGACAACCTCAAATCCCCTGGCGCACGCAACGCATAGCTTCGACTTGAGGAAGTGGACCGAAGACGATTCCGTGGGGATGTAGAACTCCTTGAACGGCTTGAGCTCATCGTGGCCGCCTGATATGAATTTGCCGAGACCCTTCTGCTTCTTTGCCTTAGTCATTGCGTCATTGGGCTCGAATACCTTAATCGTCGTAGACAGTGCTGACGACTTAACGCAGCACACCAGGTGACGACCGAGGCAAATACCCGTCTTGAAGAAACTGCAGTGATTCTGAATCTTCTTCGGTCTCTTAGACTGAGCTGGTTCGTCGGGGTTGAGCGCCGAGACTGGATAAGACTGGAGTGTCTTATTGGAGAGCACCAGCAGAAGCTGGTACTCCTCCAGAATATCAATCTGCGTGACCGAGGCCGTTTCCAACACTCTCCGGGGCATCTGGCCTGTGTTCTTGCGATCAGACACATATACACCGTTGTCCGTACCGTAGAGCAGCTTGCGACCACCGTCTGTCAATAATTAGCTGGTTTGACTCTGTTAATAGCACTCGACCTGCTTACCAAACGGCGTCACGCAGTTGACCTGGTTAGTGCCGGCGAAGAAGTTGCTGGAGATGACAGAAGTATTGAAGAAGTCTGCGCGTGCGCGGAGGCGCTGCTGGGCGTTGTCGATGTACTCGAGCCACTTCTTCCGGGCTGCCTGGTTCGACGCGAAAAGCATCAATTCATATCCGGCCTTACCCAAATGGCGAAATGTGATGGGCCAGCCGTTGTCCTTCCCGGCGCTTGCTGTGTTAGTCCGAATCGACGGGATCAAGCTCGACGATGAGCGCTTCACCGACCCGGCCTGTGGAATGACTTCCTCCATCTCTCGAATGGCCAAAAGTTCGAGAGGAATTGGTCGTCGATATGCCTTGATTTCTTCGTTCTTGCCGGTTTGCTTGATTCGGACCAGGAGGACAGCATGATCAAAGAGGAAGGCCGTAATTTCAGCGGGATCCGTCGGCGACTTTTTGAACTGACTCTTGAAGACCAGTTCGCGTCCCTCTTCCGTAAGCTTCAAATCAACTCTCTCATTGGGTCTAAACCTGAGTTGCTCGTGGAGCCTCCTCAGATTGAACCGATTCTCGGCCTTTCCGGACTCCGCGTTAACTCTTCCAAGAAGGTCTCGAATCACAACCAGAACCTTGGGGATATCCTCCTTGTCGGGGTTACCATCCTCGGTGTACTTCAAGACGTTTTCCAGCAACAGAGGGTATCGGGCGAGACGGGTGGTCGGCTTGGTGAGATAACCGTTGAGCTCCAGCTTCCTCGACTCCTTGCGTCGCTCAATCTCATCGACGAACTTGGCAAAGTAAGGGTTAATGGACCTCTCGTTTTCAAACTCGAATTTTCCCTCGAGCTGCTTGGAGCCGTACCAAATAAAGGGCTCAAGTTGGGGAGCAAACTCGCAGAAAATGTCACCGACGTTGTGGACAATTGGCTCCTTCTGTTGTCGAGCAGTCAAGCTAGCAGCGAAGCGGGAACTGACAGTATGGATGCTGGGGTGATCGATGATGTTGCTGAAGATGCCCTTGACGACCTTGTCCCGGCGTTGGACCGGAATGGGCGAAGCCTTGGACCGCAGAGGCAAGATCCAGAAATCGCGGAGGTACTCCAAATCCTTGACGAAATCACGCTCGGTGTAGAAGATCTCAGAAATGACTTCTTGCCTCTTCTTCTCCCGCTCGTCGACCTTGTCGGCAATCTCCTTGGGGACCGAGTTGATCCAGAGCTTCTGCTCGTCCGTTTGGTCGACTTCGTCGTCGTTGATGTTGGCAGAGTCCTCCTTCCGCAGGCCTGGGTTGATCTTCAGGTTCAGTCTAGAAACCTGCTCCAGTCGTCGAGGACAGGCAATTGAGTAGCAGAGCTGATCCCTAGTGCAAGTTGGCGAGTAACACTCGGAGAGCAGTACGAAGACACCGTTGACTGCAGGCTCCATCTCGGGCTCGTCCATCAGTGTCTCCCTAAACTGATACATTTCCGACTGGGAGTCTCGTAACCGGTGTTCATATGTGACATCGTGGAAGTACTTTTGTGCATCCAGAGCTCGGCCGAGAAGTAGTGCTAAGTTTCGATCGGTCGTCCTGATGATGTAGGAAAGGACGTCCACCGCTTCGGAACCGCTGAATGCGTTCTTGTAGGTCAGTTCGTTCTTGGTCCGGTCACCAACTATGATCTTCCGGCGGAAGCACTCTCCGACACGCGACAGCAGGGCTGGGTATACGAGGGGTGGTCGAATCTTGGTCGCGGTTGGTGGGCGGTCGCTTTCGACGGATTTGCTTCTGGAAGGCCGGTGAACAAGAGTGCCAGCATCCGACTCGGAGGGAGTAATGGTTGGCGCTATGGTAGAGGCCATCGACATTGTTCTCATGTGATCGCTACCTCCATTCGAAGATGCCATGCTGGGGGTTCGGGTCTGAGTCCCCGGAACGTTAGGGATGCCGCTGATCGAGTTCGAGTAGCCGTTTGTGGCTGGCAGCTCCGCTGGCGCTCTTCGGTTCGGGATGACTCGCCCGCTCATAGTCTGGTGAGCATCTCGGTCCTGAGGAGGGTACGACCCGGTCATAGACATGGCTCGATCCTCGTGTCGTTCCGGAACAACTCGCCCCTGAGCCGTCGTCCTGGCTGAATTCTGATGGGCATAGGGAGCCTGTCGGAACTGGTTCGCGGGGGCCTGCTGATAGTTGTTTGGAGGTTGGTTGTACATCTGAGGTCGAGGGCCGGAGGCAAGAGATTGGGATCGATAGGGATCGCTGTTCATCGCAGGACCTGGCGCAGGGCCGCCCTGGTAAAACCGCTGGGCTGGAGTCCTGGCTGCTTGCGACGGTGGGCCTCGATGGTCCATACGTGGAGGTGCCTGCCCTCCCTGGCCAGGATACGGACGCCTCTGCTGGGGCGGTGGCTGTTGATGCTGATACTGCTGCTGTTGTTGCTGCATGTAATGCGGGGCCATCTGCTGGCCCCCCGATGCCGAGCGCTGTTGGGGATAGTAGCCGTTGCCCGAGCTGGAATCGATCGTTCGAGTCCTTTCGGAGTCGCGGTCTGGATATTGGCCAGGGGGAGGCCGCGGTGGTGGCTGCCGCGGCATGCCGGAGGATGTTGACGACATGGTCTGGGTTCGGACTTGGTCTCTCATGGGCGGGGGCATAGAGGAGGATGTCATTGTCTGAGATCTGCCCGGCGGAGGGGCGGCACCGAAGATGTTGGAGAAGGCGGCATCTCGCTGGTAGTTGTTGTTGGGGTCGCGATTGTCATAGCCTCGAGGCGGTCCTCGCTGGGGAGCTCCTCGAGCATCGTAGCCGTAGTCGGCCATGATGGCGGATGCGGTGCCTGTGCATTGGAAAAAGGGTGATTAGAAGACCGAGGCAGCGGCAAGTGGGAGGTGGGAGGAGGGAGAAGGGGGAGGGGAGCAAACCGTTTGGGGGATCCTTGTGAGGACAAAATGACCGACGGCCGGATCAACAGCCGACGTCGACGGATGCGCCGCCGTCAGTCGACGCCAACACGGCCCCTTGGCTGGGACCCAGGTGACGAAAATGCGCAGGTTCCTATGGTTTGCCGCTGTCACGGAGCCGTCACGGAGCAGCGCTCGTTGGGGGGGAGAAGTGGTTCAGGGAGAGGTCGAAGACGACGGAGAGGACGGGGTTTATTGCCTAAGCGGATGGCGGCTCGCAAGAATATGGTCGATCAACTCGATGGCTATCGACGAACGGTCAGCCAAAGCGGACGTGACAGCGAGCGCTCAAGCGTCGGGCCAGGGCTCGTCGGGCAGGCCAGAACAAATTAGCCAGAGAGCAACGACAAGTAATGGGCGGTCGCGGAATGGACGTCTGGTGGCCCTGTTGATGAATCCGAAGGGGTTGCAGGTTCACGATCCGCGGAGGAGTAGGTCCAGCACAGACAGCACGCAGCCAGCACGCAGCACGCAGCAGCACAAATGCACCAGAGCACAGGTCCACCAGCTTCTAACGTCCACGTCCACACGTCGACGGGTTTGCGGGCTTGCGGTCGGTCGGGTGTCAGTGTGGCAGTGGAGAGAGCCAGGTAGGAGAGCCAGCAAGGTTAGTCGGCCTCAACAGCGCAAGACGGGGCTCCTGGCAGTGGACAGGCCAGTGGACGAGTTGACGAGCCAGCGCCAGGTCCACCAAATCCACCTGTGGAAGCGCGGCAACTCTGGGCGACTGGTTGACTGGCGGACGCAGGTGGGTTTGAGATACGGTACGTACGTCCTTCGCAGGCTGGCCGGGCCCATCGGGGGGCGGGCGGTGCGATGGGTCGTTTTTAGGGGGATGGATAGAGCTGGGGTAGCACCGAGGGGCTGAGAGATGCCTTGTCTCTTGGGCCTCTTTGAGCCCTGGCAAACCTGGCAAACTCGCTGGGGGATCCTTTGTCTGGTCTTGCTCTGACAACGGGAGGTAGCCCGAGGGACTTTGTGCTTCCTAACTCCGTACGAAGTGCTGTGCTGTGCTGTACTCTGCATTCTCCCTCCCGCGAGGAGCAAAGAATGTGCCTAATAAGGGGGATCATGCGCTAGCGGCCGTTTGTTTCGTGAATGCCATTCACCTCGCTTTCGCTCTTGGAGACTTGATTAGAGAACTCTGCATGAAACCGACCAATCTGCAGCAACTTTACTCGTGCTTTCAGCACACGCACAAACCGCGAATACCACCACCGTACAGCGCACTGCACTACAGACGACCGCCTGCTCAAGCGCATCAAAGAACGCCGATGGCCGGGACCTTGACGCCAGGTACCGCGGACCCCCGGCCCAAATCCGTCCGAACCACATCGCCACTTCTGGCCGGACCTGGCCTTGGCACCCACTGAAGGGAGCCAATCAGCAAGGCCTTCCCGTGATAAAATCACGTGACCTACCAGATGCATCCTGAGCTCCTGATTGGCCACGGCGTCTCCAGCCCAGCATTGTCCAGCTCTCACTTCTAAGCAGCCTGTCCCATGCTACATCATCTCCAAGCTTCAACGTCAAACACCGAGTCCACGTTGTCTCGTCCCTCCCACCTCTGCCAGGCGGTCACTCCTTCACCATGGCCGACTCATCAGAGATTGCCCCCAAGTTCGCGCCCTTCATCGGGATGGTAAGTTTGCTTTGGATGACGCGCAAGGGAGACGCGGTGCTAATGCGATGGTTGGTAGGCCGGCATTTGTGCTGCCATGGTCTTCGGATGTACGGTTTCCCTCCACCCCAACGACTCGCGCCATCAAATATTGAATACTGAACAATTGGAACAGGCATTGGCGCCGCATATGGCACCGCCAAGTCCGGCATCGGCATCGCCGGTGTTGGTACCTTCCGGCCTGACCTCATCATGAAGGTAACCGCGACTCCGACTCGATATCCCGCGAATTACATATTCTGACATCCAACCTAGTGTCTGATTCCTGTCGTCATGTCGGGTATCATTGCCGTGTACTCGCTCGTCATCTCCGTCTTGATCGCCGAGGATCTGGCCCCTCCCTCGCAACAAAGCTACAGCCTGTTTACGTACGTCTTGCGGATCGGAACCGGTCGGCATAATACTGATTTGGGATAGGGCATTCTTGCATCTCGGGTGTGGTATTGCTGTCGGTATGACTGGTCTTGCTGCCGGCTACTGCATCGGCATCGTGGGCGACACTGGTGTCCGCGCGTACATGGAGCAGTCCAGGATTTTCGTTGGCATGGTCCTGATCCTCATTTTCGGCGAGGTCTTGGGTCTTTACGGGTACGTGGGCTCAGCTACGAACGGAAGTGAATGTATACTGACTCCAAACAGCCTCATTGTTGCGCTGATCCTCAACACCAAGAGCAAGGGTTAAGCCGATGTCAGCAAGAGGTACTCTGCAACGCCCATCTCAGGGCTTTCTCGACGCACACTCAGGAATATCAGAGCCGCCATCGGGCTGCAGAACCGTGTCTTAATAGCTGCATCGGGCATGGCGTTATGGAAACGTGTAATTTTAACGTGACAGGTAGAGGACTGAAGGAGAAATTGACGGTATTTGTTTTAGACAGAGAAAATGTGTGTATGTCACCCTATGATGCAGCATGTCTACGAAGCACGATTCTCGAAGATATTTACATCTTTTCTCAAGGGAAGAACTAAATCATTTCCAGCTTCCATCATCCACCAACCCTCGAAACCCTAGTGAGTGGAACGAGTGAAGACGAAGGGAAGAATTTGTGACGACCCCTTTGCCGTCACCATGTAAATGGAACAACCGTGAGTAGAAATCAACATGCGGGTAAAACGACGAAAGCCCACCTAAAACAAATCTAGAGCATCAACGCCGAGAAAATGCGGCCAATGTCGTTCAGATGCAACCATGAAATGTCCAACCCGACACAGCAGCAGCGTCCCAGCGCTATAAGAACAACATCACATCATCAAACGCCGACCTCCAATACGACGAAGGAGCTTCTTGCGCGAGCTGACCTCAGCCTCACGGCGGAACCGGGCAAAGCTTCGGTCTCGCTCATCGCAGTCCTTCATTCGCGCTGTGTGGTTGTCAGCATTTACAGACTGCTTGTTGGCTAGATCTGAGATGACTTACATAGCCACCAGTCCCACTGGCGGTCTTCACGGATAAGAATATCATCACCCGACTCGCGGGCCAGTCTGTCCTGGCGCGCCCTCGCAGCGGCGACTTCCCCGACCAGGTATGGATCCTCAAGAGGACGAGACAACGACTCGTTGCGCTCCGGTGGCTGCGACGGCTCTTCTGCGACACGCTCCGAAGCAACCCGTCGCAAGCTATCCATCGTGGGCTGTGCACTCGCCCGTCGTTGGGCCACACGCTGGTACTGCCGAGCGTTCGGGTTGCTGCTGACGGAGGACCATGTTGCAATGCGGAAGTTGTTCAGGTTCGGGACGCTTCGCAGCGGCGCGGAGGGAACCGGAGGCAGGCCGATGGTCTGCTGGCGGGGCGTCGATGTGCCGCTTCGGGGGAGCAGGGACGTGGTCGATCCGGAGACGTCAGACCGGTTGTTTGGCGGCGAGTACGGTGGCACCGCCTCGGGATACGGAGCGACGGAGTGGTAAGAGGGCGCTTCCGATACTGCGGGAGTAGGACGGAGTCAGTTACGGTGGTCTCGTGCCGAAAGGCGGTCTCCACAGGCAGTTGATGCCCGGAGACTGGTTGCCGCTGGAATATCATATCGACATGATATCGATATGACGTGCAGCGAAGCGACTTCCAAACTCACCATACGAAGGGGCAGTAGATCGAATCGAGGCGGTTTCAAAGTCCTCGGCGCTGTAGCGCGGAGTAGCAATAGCGCCGGTCATGATGGCAGTGGCCGAGGCAGGGGACACGGACAGGAACGAGGCAGAAGAGGGGCAGGGCAAGCCGACTTGAGCATCTGTTTCTTCGGGGAGGGCTATCGAAGGAGACGGGGGTTAAGTATGTGACGGAACCTGGCCAGAGGTTCACGTCGAGAGCTTGAGGGGAGGGTTGAAAGGTCAAGAGGTCAAGTGAACGTTTTGAGGGACGACGGAAAGACAGACGGCGGAAAGGTAAGTGAGATGTGGAGTGGGAACGGTGACCTTTCTCTTTTGGGCTGAAAGTAAGACAGGAGTGTCAGAATGCCCAGCTGTTAATGCAGTGCCGTGGATAAAGATTGCATGCAGGGAAGACGCCAGGAGGGAGGAAGTGGGAGAGGTACGGAGGCGGGCAGCCAGGCGTGTCTGGGGCGGCAAGACGGCACCATCCTAGTAACACGATGGAAGTACTCTCACAGGACGATCGGGACAAGCTTCCAACTTCAAAGCCAGCCCAGCCAAGCCCAGCCAAGCCAGGCTTGCCAGCTTGTGGGCTGGGCTATCCGCATCCCGTCGTGGGCGTGGCGTGGGAGGAGTGCAGTGGAGGTTGGAGAGAGAGAGGGGGGGTTGCACTGGAGAGATGCGGGGACACGTTAGAGAGGCCACGAAAGATGATGCTGGCAAGAGGCCGAACGACAGCACCATGACGCGCTGTCCGAGACATGGAACTCTTTTCTGCGCCTGGGCTTGTGACTTGCGAGGGCGGCACCAGTATCAGTGCCTATCAGTGCTCGCAAGTCTGCTATCTCCTGCGGAGCTCACGAGACATGCTTCTTGGTTGCTGGCCGGGGTCGCCTCGACGTCGTCGACGATCACCAATGATGCACGCCTTGGGAAACAAGTGCGACGGAGCGGGATCGGGGTTTCGCAGCCCACAGGAACAGGACAGGAAAAGCACCCAGCCGTCAGCTCGGCTTCAGGCCTGGGCGTGTGCCCTGGGACCCTGGCGGCGCAGTCGGCCGTTTGCCTGAATGGGAATGAGGAGCTTGCGAGCTTCTACGAATGCTTCCACACGGCGATAGCGGGGTATCGCGGGCTGGCCAGCTGGGTTCCGGGTCAAACAGGGCTGGCGGGGGCTCTCAGACTCAGTATCGGGCTTTGTGTGAGTGTCCGAAGAGCAGTAGCGCGGTGGTTTGGGCACTGTGGTTTAGCCTGTGGGCCTCTGATCGGGCAGTGCGCGCAGGGGGAACCCGGGTTCGGTGCTTGGGTCTGGTGGGGGAGGAAGCCATCGATAAGACCTTGAGAGCCTCTCATGCCTCTGGTGAGGGGTGTCCCGACCGGCGACTGGGGCCTTCCACCGTGATGCCCCCCCCTGTAAAATCCCGTTCGTTGGTGACTGTGCCTTTTGGCGACCAAGAAAGCCAAACGTTGGTGGTGGGCTTGGTGGCAGAATGGTGGACCTCGATGATGTCTTTGATGCCGACTTTACATGCTTGCATCTGTCGTGGCCCCGACGTGCCTTGGTTGACCCCTGGTTGTGAGTGATGCCGAGTTTCGAATTTCCGATCGTCCTCCTTGGTTGTCATACATAGCCCACCCTGAGGGCACCGTATTCTGATGGGCATGATGCAGGACTGTACATCGTGTTGCAACAAGACGATGGCCACTTGACCGAGACCTAGCCTGTCTAGATGGTGGGATGGAGAATGGTGTGGTTGTCGTGCTTTTGGCCGTTGTCCAAAGTAGCAAGGGTCAACCACCCTCCAATTCTCGAGCTACCGGCGTTAGGTTCAACATCACCTGGAGAGAGAGGTATGTGAATGTGTCTGGACCAGCCCGAGAGCTTCTAGTCTTCGGGTTGAAACGGGGTCGGGGAGATCGCCGGGCTGCTGGGACCTGATTTGCATCTCGTTGCATCATCATACAGGGCTTCCGTACGAGATCATCGTTATGCAGGAACAGCCAAGTGAACGACAGTTGCACAAATACAGTACATAGGCAAATACACTTACCTGGACTCTGACTTGGCTTGGTCACCTCTCTCTCTCTCTCTCTCTCTCTCCTTTAGCTACCCCTCCCGCAAGAGGCGCCGCTCACGGGGAACCTGGAAGCGCCCAAGACTGGGAAAATGGGTCATCCGGACCGAGCCCATATCCCCGGGCGCCGCGAGACGGCGACCCGTTCTGCGTGCGAGTCGGTGGGACTGGAGATCCAGGGGGACGAACCACCGCCCACCAACCCAAGATATGCAGCACACCTGGAGGTTGCCTCGACCTGCCAATCTGGGGCTCCTGACCAGGGCGGCACACCTATTTATGAGCTGCTGACGTGCGTTGTGTGTGCGACGTGCATAGCGGCATCCAAGGCGGTGTCTCTAGATTCTGTGGGTTTTTAATGGCCTGTAATCCCTCTGGAACCCAGTGAGACTTGCAAGTCTCACTCAACCCATGTCACCAACTGGGCGGCTGCTTCGGTATCTGGTCCTGGAGAGTGGCCGGATTTGCCCGCAGCCAAGACCTTTCTATCTGTTTTGCATGATAAGGAAATGCGGCTGCTGGAGAATTAGGACTGGTGGGTAGAGCGTGGCCTTTCTTTGTTACCCGACCGAACCGATGTATACGTTAAGAATGGAGAACTAGGAGGGGTCGGGCCTGCTCGGTGAGATACAAAACTTTCTTTGTTGGATTAAGACAGACCGACAATTGTTTGACATTGCCGAAACAGTTGAGTGTGAATGGGATATTTTGTTGATGGGGGTAGAGGCATTTCCTGACCTTCTAGGTAGATGAGAGCGAAGGTAAGGTCCCACAGCATCGCGGAATAGTGTTAATTACTTTACATTTGGCTGTGAAAATATTTCTGAAGCAATTCGCAGTTGATGGAGGAGAGAGGCGAGACAGCTGTATTACAGAGAAGAATACACACAGGGACTGTTAAGATCGGCCAGGCTTGCCCCACATTCGACGTGCGGTTGGTTTAATGGAGGTACGTACCTGTCGCGTCTTCTCACGCGCCTGCGCAGCTCGACATTTCCAGTATTCAGCCTGACAAACGACAAATTCCGGCCTGGAACTTTTCAACATTGTCACGACAACTTCAAGCGCCACCGCGGATACCGGGAACAAAGTCTAGTTGTTTGTCTTGGCTCACTCATCGCCTAAATCTGCAGCATTCCCACACGCCGTCCCTGCTCTAATGCCGACCCGCACGCACGACTCTGACGAGGAGTCTCGATCGCCCTCGCCGCCCTCGCAACCCACATCAGCGCAGCACAATTTGGCAGTGAGGCAACGGGAATCCAGTCGCAATGCCTCCGGTTCAAAGAGGAAGCGCGCCAATACTACAACGGGCGAGGCCTCTAGCCGTCGACGACGAACAGTAGACCTCGAAGCTGAAAGCGACGAAGAAGAAGAAGAGGACGCCAATGTGTACGACCCAGACCAACCGTTGGACCAACGGCGGAAGGTCCAGCAAGGATTTAGAGACCTACTTCGCGACATCACAGAGAACACCGAAGAATACCTCCAGCCCGACTCACGAGGCTTGCACGAGGCCATCTTAAAAGCCGATGAGCTCACAAAACAAGTTCGACAGACGACCGAAGCCACCATCGATTCGCGACTGCTCGTCAGCACGACCGACTTGTCATACAGGAAAACACTGCGTCTCACACAAGGAAGCCTGGCGCAAGGTATCGACGTGGATGACTTTGTGTCCAAATGCATTACCTACATGCGCCATGGCAGAGGAATTAGTGACGACAATGCCGTGGGTCTTTCAAGCACTCAGCGTCAAAGAAGAAGGACAACCCGAGGTGCCGAAGACGAGGAAGATGACATCGGCGACGATGGTGATATGATGAACTGGCCACACCTGGGTCGTTTCGCCGCGTTGCCATATATCAGACGACCAGCCCTGCCCGGCTTCCTCGTGGGCCCGTTATCAGTCGAAAAGAAGGCTCGCAAGGTAGCCAAACGAAGCGCGCCATTCCGGCCAAACAACCTGACCGAGACGCGACCCGAAGTTCTCAACAACGAGGACCTTGCCAAGAGGGAGAACGACTTGACGGCAATTTGTGGCAAGATTCTCCAGCAGCTCACCAACCTTCAAGCAGACGTTCAAGAAGCAGTGGCGGAGCTACTTGATGACGACATGGACGATCAGGAGAGAAATATGATCATGCACCAGCATGGTCTTAGGAGCACGGGAGGGATCGATCTGATGCGATTTGTGGTCAATCCAAAGTCCTTTGGCCAAACCGTCGAGAACATGTTCTACGTCAGCTTCCTCATTCGCGACGGGAGAGTTGAGATTGATTTTGACGAAGACGAGATCCCAGCTTTGGGTGAGCATTCTTTCCCAACAAACTATCGGAATCCCTACTGACAACGTTTGCAGCGCCTGTTGACCGAGAGCCAGAGGAGGAGGGCACCGTCCGGCACAGTGCGTCCAAGCACCAGGCCATTCTGTCCATGGACATGGAGACGTGGCGTGACATCATTGATACCTTTGGTCTCAAGGAGCCCATGATTGCTCATAGGAAAGAAGCGAAACACGGGGGCCCCGGCGCACGGGGTTGGTATAGTTGAGTGTGTTTGACAACCAAACACATTGTTCCGAGCAAATGCTGCACTATCCGAGTGGGCCAGTTGTCACACCGTGCTGGATTTCTTTGTTCATTACAGCGGTCACCTGTCACGCCACTGCTCTGCACAGGCATGACATGTGGGTAAAATGTTGTTTGGGTCTTTGTTCTGTGCCAACCCTTATTCCTGATTCGCAATAGCCACCGTTCAGGCCTTGGCTTGTGCTGTGTTGTCAATTTCTTTTTAGTGACCGAGGCTGGTGATGAAAGAGAATGAGGTCGGACAAGCTGGTGAAGGTGTCTCCCTGCAGATGGTGCCCAGATATGGTTACTTCAACGAGAACCTCCCAAAACCCATGAAGCGGCTGTTTGCTTTCTTCACGTGTCCCGCTGCCTAAAGCATCCCTCTGATCTAGGTGTTCTTTAGCTCCCTACCGAGTTTTGCATCTTCTTCTCTTTCACAACTACGACACCAGGCTAAACCTTTCCCCTTCCACTACATCCCATTCTTCCAAATTCCTCTCATATCTGATCGTTCTGAACTTCAAAAAGATTCCCTGAAGCTCAGTTCAGCAGAATCACAAGCCCAAATGGCTTCGCCTGGCCACACACAAGCTCAGAGCGACATGGATCTCGTTGACTCACAATCGACGCCCGACGAAGGGCTGACTGAATCATTTGTGCATCTGGAAACACACGCTCGTTCTGATTCACCGCCCAACGACAGGTCCATCCAAGACGACGCGACCATCTCGGAGCCTTCCCATCCCCAATCCGAACCAAGTTCTGTTAGCCAATCTATCGAAGCGTCCGAGGATACGATGCAGCCCTCTGCCTCAGGATCAGAGCCCAGCGACGAGCCAGCTGCAGAAGACGAAACTCTTGTCGAGTCTTCTCCTGATCCTTTGTCTGCGAAAGGGTCTGTCGAAGCATCTGAAGCCACTCCGCAAGCTGGCCGTCCGAAACCAGAGCCCGATGACAAGCCCATCGGCGACGACCAGGCACTTTCAAAAGCTCTCGACCCGAAACCATCGCCTACCAGTCAACCCGTTGAAAACGATATGACAATCAACGAACCTCCTTGTTTGGAACCAAAGTCTGAAGATGAGCCCATCAAAGGGGTTGTCTATCCAACAGAGCCTTATGAACCAAACCCGGCGTTGGCCAACCGGCTTGCCGGAATGAGGGAGGACCTTAAACCGCCCCCCAAGCCAAAGCTTGGCGTGAAGGTACCTAAAAACGATGAGTTTTCTGTGGCAGGATCTTTCATACCTACATCTACCAACCTGCCTGATCATCGATCTTTCAAGGACCAAGAAGCCAACGGTTCTGCCGGGATGATCCTGAATCAGCTCAGTGAGGCCGTGTTCAACAAGGTTCAAGCTATCTTCTCCGACTACTCAACAAGGCCTTATGTGGATGATGTCGAGGAAGAGTTTTCTAAGGTGCAAGATATTTACAAACCACGTTCCGCTGAACTCGCTCTCGCGATCAATGAGCTTGGCCAATCAACAATTCAGGAAGTCAGCAAAATCGTCGAGGACACGGCTGAGGTCCATAGGCTCTATTCTGAGCTGCTCACCTGGGTTCTCAAAGAGCTCGGAGAGCATCTCCAAGATGCGGAAAGAGACTGGAACTATGTTAGCGAAGAAGCGGAAACCCTTCGACAAGAGGTGGAAGACTTAAAACAGGAGTCAAACGACTTCAAACTAGAGCGCGTGAAACTTGAGGACAAGGTTGAAGCGCTGAAGGGGCAGCTGGACGAGATACAGAACAGTGACGCAAACGTTGACTCCATTGGTTCCACTTCCTCCTTCAAGGTTGAATCGGACAACTTCATCAGGCAACATTTCAGCGACATGATGGCGCCAGGAAAGAATCTCCAAGATCACTTAGCTCGCCCGTTGGAACAGGAGCCATTGCCTCAAGATGAGCTTTCCGTCGCACGCGCAGTGAAAGAACCCACCAAAGACAGCAAGAAGCCGAGTCTTCCGACGAAGCGACGAAGCTCTGCGGTTGGCAAACCAGCTCATATCGCCAGGACAGGATCCTGGACGAACTCTCCGGACCGCGACGAAGCAGAGGCCTCTCTCCAGGAGGCGCCTGAGCGGAAAACTGACCTCCGTCACAAGATCCTGACCCGCAACATGCCTTCGAAACAGGAAGCGAACGAGGAACGAGATACCCCAATAGACAGTCCATTTCCGCTACGGTCTATCCCACGGAATAAACACGACATAGCTACCCCCACCAACCTTCGCAACATCCTAGACGATGAGCTGCAAAATCTCGACTCCCCTCCAGTAACAACCCCGATTCGGCCCAAGTTGCGTCGTCGCTCTTCGGCTGTCCCACCTTCTCCGTGGGTAAGCACGAAAAACACACACACCATCGACGAGTTCGTGCGGAACCTGCAAAAACACAAGGACGCTTTCGGTGAATCCATTGAAGAATACAAGAAGATGATCCAGAAGTGTAAAGAAGGCACTGCGATACTTCAGTGCGATAAGGATACCAGGAACTCGAAAGAAAAGAGTCTTAAAGACGACATTGAGGACAAGTCTAGGAAGATACAGTCTTTGCTCAGCAACAGCGATTCGCGTGACGAGACTTTGACTGTTCTCAACCAAGTCAAAGCTTCCGTTATGGAGCTAGGCGCTCGACTCGAGCGAAAGGACGGCCACGAACGAGAAATGGACCTTTTGAAGTCGCTCCAGGACTCCTACGAGACTCACCGGGACGAAATCCAGCCTCCGATGAGAACGTTTGACAAGCTGCTGGCGTGGTTCAACGAGCAACTGGAGTTGGCGAAGGCCCTGCCTAAACTCTCCAGGATGCAGTCGTATGTTTTGGAAGGTCCCCTGAGTGGAAGGCTGTCGTTTAATTTCTATTCTCCCCCGATCGAGACCTCGAAATCACACCAGTTTTCTCTGAGTAGACGACCTACTCCAGCTGGAGAAGAGTTTCCTCTTACTCCTTTCCCGGATAGACGACTGAAATCGAGCACGAGTTTCCCTGTGGCCACGGGGTCGATGGCACTCACTTCTTCTGTGACCAAAAGGCTGAATACACCCCATATTTCTACGCCGGCATTGCCAAACATCGAAGAGTCACCACCCTTCGCTGTTAGCAGTCGTGGTCAGAGCAATGATTCCGAAGCCGAGGAGTGGTGCTTTTCGAACCCCACTCTGAGTGACCAAAAGAAGAGCCAGGAGAAGGACCAGGAGAAAGACCAGGAGAAAGATCAAGAGGACGATCGAGAGGACGGGCAAGAGGACGGGCAAGAGGACGGGCAAGAGAACGCTCAAGAGAGCAATGAGGAGAGCGACGAGGAGAGTGATGAAGAGAGTAGCGAAGAGAGGGGTGAAGAGAATGATGGGGTGGGCGGTGAAGAGGGTGATGGAGGGATTGAAGGAGGCGGTGATGGAGGAGGTGGAGGAAGTGGTGGTGGATGGAGTGATGGAGAAGGGCATGGAGAGGAGAATCGTTTGAACGATCAACAGTGGAATATGGATATCTTGAAGTTGGAGACGGATATCTTGCTGAACCGGCCTAATACGCCGAACGAACGGTTGAGATATCTATGCTGTCTCCTCTGGCGCTTCATCAAGATGCAATTCCGGCCGTGGAGGGACTTACTCTCGTTCCTTTTGGGGCCTATGTGGCCCCTCAAGCCGGAAACCGACGAGGAGGCTGGCGAGTTTCCATGGCCAGCGTTGTGGACGGTTCTGCACCACTGCCTGCTGGCGGTGACGATCCAGACGTACTTTTCGAGCCGACGGGAGCGGAACATCTGGCTGGAGGCCAACGGGCTGACGAGGAACTACATGCTGGGGAAGTACCGGAACCAGCGATCATGGCCGTACAGTTCTGGGGTTGACTGGAATTTGCTATGGGTGCAAGACGTCTGGGACGGCGCAATCGACCTGTGTGCCGCAGCTGTTACCTCGGTTGAGCAGCTTAACGTGGCACTCAGACTGAGAGGCGCCTGGCGCCTTGCAATCTTCCTGTGGACGGCTACTGTTAGCTGGTTTATACGGCTTGTCCAGAGGGTGCTCAGTCTCAGGATGGACGGAGAGTCGGTAGACGAATCACAGGATGGCTGGTTTGCTCGCATGAGAACGAGGATGGGAAACTGGGAGACTGAGACGTGGGTGGGGATAAGCAACTGGGTGCCTGTCATTTGTTTTTGTGCGTGGGCGGGTCTAGTTTCTGAAAGGCGAGTGCCGGAGGACGCTGCCCCGGAGATCGCTGGTCAGGAGAATACTGGCCAGGAGAAGGCTGCCAAGAAGAAGGTTGTCAAGGAGAAAGCTGCCAAGAAGAAGGGTGTCAAGGGGAAGATTGTCAAGGAGAATGCTGCCGAGGAGAACGCTGTTGAGGAGAACGCTGCAATGGTGGCGGACCTTCAAGATGAGGAGCCTTAGTAGGAGCCTAGGTTAAATATGCAACTTAAAGGCATGTCGTATGCTATGCTAGTTTGGAATCCGAATTTGCCTCTTTCTTGTCGTCAGCTCGAGGATGATATGCATGGTGTTGTTGTTGCTGTTGTTGACAGGTATTTGGAAGCAACGATGATTCAAAATTTCGAGGAGATGATGGTGTCCATGGCCCGAGACCCGCAAATCTCCCCATTTAGTTTACAGATGTCAGAGGGTATTCGAATTTGGAATACGTTAATGTCGCGTTGCAATTGGGTAGCAGATGCAACCACGGCCGAGACATGCAGGCCGGGGGGTGGATGCTGACAGGCGGCTGCACTGGCGTTGAGCTTCTGGAAGGCGTCTGATGATGAAACTAGGCATCTAGATAAAGATGGAAGTCGGGAAGCGGAGTTTCAAATCAACGCAAAGACCAAACTAAAGGATTTCATTCGGAAGCCTGCATGCATAATAAGTTAGGTACGAATAGTTCTAACTGAAGTTGGTGGGTTTCACTGTGGATGGGCTTCTGAGTCAGCTTGCCCGGGGTAGATTTGGAATCAACCGTCGCGGCCTCTGGGCGATGGGCCAACCCACATCCCGAGCCTCGGCATCCTCCCCGGTTTTGGCGGACTGTAATCTGTAGATTCGGCCGAGGCCGTGACAGCAAGTGGGCCGACGGTCACTAATTACTACTACCACAGACGCTGATGTCATGGTTGTACAATGTACGCAATGCATGTACAGTTTAGGCACGCATCACAGCCCGGTCCTCAATTCGAAATCTTGCCATATTACCAACCAGAATCAAGCGGCATCTATTGGATCGTTTTCCCACGGACCCGATTGCCGATATCGTGATGATGATGCGACCGCCACGTCGGTGCGCCGAGCCGAGCCTGTCTCTGTACTCGTACTTAAACGCTGCGTCGCTCGCCCCGTTGTCACAAGCTTCATTCCCGGCATCGTTCCCAACACTTCAACTCAACACAAGCAACACTCCGCATAGTCGACTTCCTGTCCGCCTACAGCGTCGTACCTTTTGCTCTTCTCAGCCACGCCACCACGCCGCAGCCATCATGTCGTCCAAACTCATCCCCTCAAATCCATCCGATGTCATGGTCATCCGCAATGTCACCCCCAACATCGCGACCTTCTCTGTGCCCTTTGCGCGCTTCGGAAAGATCAAGATCGGTGGTCGAGGAACTCTCGGTACGACTACTCTACTCAATTGCCTGTCCCGCAACCCCCCCCCCCCCCCCCCTGCTAACTGTCCTTGATAGTGAAGCTCACATCCGGTGGCCTCGCCGTTTTCTCGCCCGTCGCCTTCACGGAAGCGGTAAAGGCCAAGGTCATTGAGATGGGTGGCGATGTCCGCTACATCGTCGCCCTCGATTTTGAGCACCACATCTTCATCTCCGAATGGGCCAAGGAGTTTCCCGCTGCCAAGATCATCGGTCCCCAGGGCCTACCGGAAAAGCGCGCCAAGCAGGACGACCCCAAGATTGGAAAGGAGGAATTCGCCGTCGTCTTCACCAAGGAGAACAAGCGTGAGATGCACATCAGCGAAGAGTTCGATGCTGATTTCCTGTACGAGTACGTCGACGCCCACGCCAACCTCGAGCTCGTCTTCTTCTACAAGCCCGACCGCGTCGTGATTGAGGCCGACCTGCTCTTCAACCTGCCCGCCACCGAGCAGTACAGCAAGGTACCAGATGCCGAGAAGCCCGCCGATGGCTTCCTCGGCAAGCTATTTTCCGGAATCCAGGACACCCAGGGAGACGCCAAATGGATCAAGCGCTTCAACTGGTACCTCGTCAAGGACCGCGAGAGCTTCAACGAAAGCATGCAGCGAATCGAGGCGTGGGATTTTGTCACCATGATCCCCTGTCACGGAGATGTCTTGGAAGGAGACGCCAAAGAGACGTTTCGAAAGGTGTTTCAGTGGCACCTAATTGGCCACAAGGCCTAGGTCCCGAAGAGGACCTTTGTATGATTGACGAGGTGCTGTCCATCGTTGTAACAGTGGTAATAGTCTGATGACCCGTTCATGTTGAGCAGTTAAGGATGGATCGCAGTGGTTGTTGCTTTTGCTTGGATGATACCAAACGAGAAGAGGATATGTATTAATTTGAGCTTCGACACTACTAAATCACATATCCATGTTAGAGCCATGATAAATTTCCCACTGCTGGTGGCCAGCCATTTGAATTTTATCATTCCATCGTTGTATTTGAGTCGTGCTGGGCCTTCATCTTACCTTGAAGCTGCTTGCTCCCTTGACTTTGGTCTAACTTTTTACTGAGGTACTAGGTGACCGCTTAAGCATGTGGCCCGTGCGTCTCACCAGCTCCGCCTTATCTTATCGGGGACGCCCGCTTGACCTTGACGTCTACCGTCCACGCGGGAGGCAGCGCAACTTCGACTACGAACATCACCATTGCGACGCTTGCTCAGGCTCAACCGTGAGCTCTCCCTCCCTCGCAAAGCTTGCTGCCAGACCCAGAATGAGTTGATCCATCATGGCTGAGTACGGGCGCATGGACCCGTTCTCCTTTGCGGGCTCCAAGGATCTCCATTATCCCGTCAGCATTCGCATGTGAGTCTCAACAGCCCTGCAGTTGGCCGGCGTCCATGTTTCGCTAACACGCCAGCAGAATGAACCTCGAGGGCGAAGAGCCTCCATTCAGACATTCTACCCTTCTTGAAAGAGCAGACTTACGACATATTGGTTCCAACACTAGGTGAGCAGTCCCGGCCCCTGCCATGTCCGCGCCAGACTGACGTCAGTTCCCAGCTCTCACTCCGATCTTTATGTTACCGTCCAGGTTTGGGCTGGCTCGAAGCCCTTGACCGTCCCCGTGCAGACCACATACAAGCCTTTTCGAGCCGAGCGAAAGTACGACCACCCAGAGTTCTCTATCGGAGCTATCAACTAACCTCTATAGATGGAACGAATGGCTTCAGTTGCCTATTACATACGACAACCTCCCCGCTAACGCTTGCCTTGCTATAACCGTATGGGATCTGGCGCCTACCGGCGGCAAAGGGGCTGTTGGCCATGCGATTCCATTCGGCGGCACTACACTACCCATGTTCGACGAGGAAAACCAGGTCCAGAAGGGCCGGCAGAAGTGCCTTATACATCGCTACGAGCACGCAGACGGAACCGACAACTCAAAGACTCCTGCTCTTATCTCGACGAAGAAGAACCCAAATTCTCGCAAGGCCCATGCGCAACCCTTGGACAAGGACGCTGAGGAACTGGATCGCATGGAGGCCCTATTCAAGAAGCATGAAATGGGCGAAATCTCCCGCGTCGACTGGCTAGACCAAATGGTTTTCCGGAGCTTCGAGAAGGGAGGTCTGCAGGCGGCAAAGTCATCTATGAGAATGCTTCAACGCCAGCGGGCCCTGAACGGAGAGGGACCCTCTAATGGGGACCAAACGAACCGTCTCGCGGAGGATGGTCGTCCTGGCGCCTCAACCTTTCTACTCAACGTTGAACTACCACGCTTCGACTTCCCAGTCGTCTTTGCCGATCACGAATACGACCCTCCCCCAATCTCGTCTCTCCAGAACCTCTCAGTCTCTCAGGCAAGTGTCGCTCAGAAACAGCCGCAGGTCCACTACGGACCCGGCATCAATGCTTTGGGCGAAGCCTCGTCCGGCCCTGGAGGTCGTCTTGTTAAGGTGTATGATCCCGAGGCTGGTCACAGGGATAACCCAGCCGAAGCGAAACATCGACGACTATTCCGAAGCTCGCACCGACATGGTATTTTGGATAAGGACCTGAAGCCGAACTCCAAGGTGCGAGATGAACTGAACCTCATCATGTCCTACTCCCCAACACACATCCTCAATCCAGAGGAAACAGATTTGGTGTGGAAGTTCCGCTATCATTTGACTCGCGACAAGAGAGCGTTGACGAAGTTTGTCAAATCGGTAAATTGGAACGACCAAAGCGAGTCCAAACAAGCAGTACAAGTACTTGGACGTTGGACTGAAATCGATATTGACGACGCCCTGGAACTGCTAGGCCCTGTATTCGACAACGGAGCAGTGCGGTCCTATGCCGTGGAACGGCTTCGCAAGGCAGACGACAAAGAGCTATTATTATATCTCCTACAGTTGGTGCAAGCTCTGAAGTACGAGCATATATCGACAGACTCGACCGAGGAGGGCACCCATGACTCGTCTCTTGCCAAATTCCTCATCCAGCGGGCAGCATCAAACTTCCAGCTGGGTAATTACTTCCACTGGTATCTGATGGTAGAATGCGATGATCGTAGCGCCGAACAAGGACCTGACAATCGGAACATTTATCGCAAGGTCGCATACGAGTTCATGACGGAGCTAGTCAAACTCCCCGATGGTGTTGAAAATAGGAAAATCCTACTCCGACAGGCGGAGCTGGTTGCCATTCTCTCCAAGATCGCAAGCGAGGTCAAGAAATCTAGCGACAGCGTTGCTAAGAAGGTCGACCGGGTCAAACACTTCCTAGCGGATCCCAAGAACGAACTCTTGATCATCGACCCACCACTACCGATGCCGCTGGACCCTTCGATTATGATTACGGGCGTTGCCCCAGATCAAACCACTGTCTTCAAGTCGTCACTGAATCCGTTCAAGTGCACCTTCAAAACCACGACTGGAAGCACCTACCCTATCATCTTCAAGCTGGGTGACGATCTGAGACAGGACCAATTGGTCATCCAGATCATCACCCTAATGGACCAGCTACTTCAGAAGGAAAATCTCGATCTCAAACTCTCCCCTTACAAGATTTTGGCCACAAGCACATCTGCCGGTGCCTCACAGTTCGTCCAGTCTGCGAGCTTATCCAGCATCGTGAATAAGTTCAAGAACAACCCGGCATTGGGGTACCTGAAGTATCACAACCCGGATGATAGGCAGCCGCTTGGTGTCCGCCATGAGACCCTCGACACTTACGTGAGGTCGTGCGCAGGGTACTGTGTCATAACCTACATCCTAGGTGTGGGCGACCGCCACCTCGAAAATCTTCTCCTGTCGCCCGATGGGCACTTCTTCCACGCCGACTTTGGCTTCATCCTTGGCCGGGACCCCAAACCCTTTGCGCCGCTTATGAAGCTTTCCAAGGAGATGGTGGACTGCATGGGGGGTGTGCAATCGGAACAGTACCAACAGTTCAAGCAGTACTGTTTTCTGGCGTACACGGCGCTGCGAAAGTCGTCGAGCCTTATCCTCAACCTGTTTAGCCTCATGGTGGATGCCAACATCCCCGACATCCGGCTGGAGCCCGACAAGGCGGTTCTCAAGGTCAGGGAACGTTTCCACCTGGAGATGAGCGAGGAGGACGCGTTGAGGTACTTTGAGAGGGTCATTGAAGACGCGCAGACGGCGTTTGCTCCGGTGGTTATCGATAAGTTGCATGAGTGGGCTCAGCATTTCCGAGCTTAGGGAGCGACTTACCGACCTCCGTGGTTTGGAGTTTAAAGAAATACGAGGATATGCCAACATAGATTAATTCATTGTGCGCCCACGAACTTTGCCCATGCCATTAAGGGACTCAGACTTAACTGATACTGCCTACCTACTAGGGTGTGCAGTGTGATTATTGACACCGTTGTGTTCCAGCTCATTCGTATGCCGAAGCGGCTCCCATAGATTGCGCCCGACAGAGCTTAAAACTCAAGGCGAATTCTCAGCTTACTAACCTCTCATCCTCCCAGTTGATTATTCGCAACAATATGAGTGTGCTGACTCCAAAGTGAGATTTCCAAGTTGGTCCTAACCAATTTAGCAAAGTCAGTTTCCTCTGAGTTTCTGATCAACCTGCACAATACCTTGCCAGACACCTTTCTTGGTCCCCTTGTGGTTCCATCTCAATACACTATAGCAAACCCAATCCGAGGGACTTTTCTTCCACGGCCGAGACCTCAAGGGCCTCATGGACAATTGCTCCTGGAGTTTAATTGTCTGAATCGGTATAAAGAAGAGGCCATGCCCTTCCCAGAGGACGATTCCTTCTTGCCAGACAAATATTTATACCACATTGTGAGAGCATACAGTCTTCCGTACCAGCTACACTCTTCGTTCGTCTTCTTTGTCACCGTTTCGGCCATACTATCAACACAACTTCATTCATCCATCATTCTTCATCCATCACTTACCACACCTCACCATCCTCATCAACTACTTTACATCACTACTATCCGACGACATGTCTCAACCTCAGTCAACCCCCCGCGATGCCGTGTTCGACAAGGTATTCCCTTACCACCACGACCAAGCACACACCCTCGTCGACTGGGGCGAAGGCACCCTGCGAAATGTGTACGCGGGCATCCATATCTGGCTCACCTCGATTCTCGCTACGGAGAGACGCCATCGAACCTTGACCCTGGATCTCACCACAGAGCTCGAGGCCCTCCACGATGAAGTCCGAGATGGTTATAACTGCATCCCCTCCGACCCCGAGGTCTATCAGACGCAACGCGAGAACGTCGGGACGGTGGCCAACAACCTCTGGGCCTTGGTTCAACGCGAGAAGTCGTACCTCCGCTTCGAACTAAACCTCCAGAAGATCGACATCACGAGCCTGATGGCCCGCTACCACCCTGACCTTGACCAGGACGCAGAGTTCTACCACAACTCCAAGGTCTCCCTCAACCCCTATGTCGGCCACATCTACAGCGAGGTCCGCAAGGAGATAGCCGCATACGAAAACTGGAAGCACCAGGTCAACCACGGCGACCCATCCAAGGTCTCGCAAACTCAACCCTCGCGGATCTGGAACCAAGCTCTGGCCGGCGTCGTTCGTCACTCCAGGGACATTCTCGCCTGCCCAAACTTTCCCGATCCACTCCCCTTCGAGAGCATCATGCGCATCCTGGAACAGGGTGACTCTTGGTACCGCAACCTAACATGCCCCGGCACTTTTGTGACCGCCCAGATGTTCGACACGCTGGACAAGGACCACCTCGCGTCCATCCTGGTGCAGGACTTGTGGTCCATGGAAATCCGATACAAGTGCCTCTGGAGGGACGGCGGTGCAGAAATTGAGTATCTGAGAAACTGCATCAAGTCCGGCATGGAGTCTTTCTACCACCGCGCCATCGTCGGGGTATCGGGGAAGATGCGCACCATTTGGGCCAAGGACGGCACGGCAACCGGCAAGCGAATCGACAACAACGACAGCGTCGTCGGCTTCATGCGGTTCGGGGTGCCCGCGGCGGAGATCGTCGACGGCGAGGTCAAGGAGAAGAGCCAAACGTACACCATCTTTGAAAAAGATCAGTCCGAGGTCGAAGTTTGTCTTGTGCGGGACGTGTTTGTCGTGCTCTGGGATGTTGCCGAAGAGATCCCCCCTCACTACGAAGACGTGCCTCCTGCGTACGCGAGCATCAACATGGCCGTCTCCGTGCCTCCTACGTACGCGAGCATCAACAACACCGCCGTCTCCGTGTGAGTGCATCTGCTAATAACGAATTACGACTTGGGAAACTACAAGGAGGAACAAGGAGTTGGGTTTATTTCGGAGTTACAGTGAAACATAGTTCTTTGAAGCTGGTGCATGGGAAAATAGGAGTTACAAGCGTTCTTTATTGATTGAAGACGTGGAATCATTAGAACTTTGAATAAAACAAACAAGTTTCAAACTGACTACTGTGACTCGTCATCGTTCTCTCCAGTATGAAGTAGCATGAAAGCACATTTGCAGAATAACTTGGCTATCCTGTCCCAAGGCTTCACTTCTGCAGCTTCGTCCAATCAGAAGCTGGTATTCTATGTAGACTATTTTTCTAGTAATAGGAATGACCTCCCTTTCTAGTGTGTCGATCGATCAGAAGCCACATTTCGCGTGCATCTCCATCAAGGACCCCATTGACACACGAGATTGATGTCATTCTCAGCGAATTAGCCAAGTCTAATCCGCTGTTTAGAACCCATTCCCGACGACTCGGTAGTCTCAATGAAGTTGCAGCTATGAGGTGCGAGATCGTGTTTTTGGCGGTATTTTTCCATAGTGACAGTGATTCCAGGAGTTGCCCAGGCGTGCATCCAAGATTGAAACTTCCATACCTGAGCTGCTACCAAGTCTACACCCGAAATTTAAGCCTCGATCGTATCGAACCGCTCAGGCTGAATCAAGCCATAATCCGGTAGTCGTCACAGGAACCGTGCATGTCTTATACGATAAGGCGCATGGTGCTCAGTGATGGCACATCGCGGGGGACATTCACTTGCCAGTTTTGTGAGACGGATTGAAGGAATGTTGGCTGCGGGTTGCATTAGCAACCAAGGAAATCCGCAGTAATCGTAACGAGGGGAATCTTGCTGTACAAATGATAGACCAACGTGGTATGTACATTATCCATAATTCGCGCATCTTCCATCTTGTCCTCCCCAAATCTAGGTATCACCAAAGACAAGGACACCCTTGCCTTTGCGGAATCCCTGAAGACCCTGCTGTACTGCATTCCGTAATGTCTCCTCCTCCGTCTCCCAATCCCACTTGACCTCCTGGATAGGCACGTCGCGGAACTTGCCCTCACGGATGACGTTGAGGATGTCGTCAATCATGTGCTTGCGGCCCTCGGGGTCACGCTCGTTCCATCGGCTCAACCAGAAGCCGACAAAACGGATGTCCTTGAAGATGAGAAGACCGACGGGCAGTGACACGGGCTGCCGGGCCATACCACCGTAGGAGACAAGGGTACCGTCTTCGCTCAGAGAGCGGGCAATGGCCGTGGCCGATTTGCCTCCGACGCAGTTGAGGCCGAGGCCGATGTGTTCGCGTCCCTTGCGGGTGATTTCCGCGAGCTGGTCCCGCCACTCCCGCGACAGGAACTGGGACTCTGTAACAACGACGTCGGCACCGAGGTCGTGGAGCTCCTTCTTCAGCGCTTCCGTTGCTTCGGGGGTATCCCGATCGCGAACCACGTTGATGCTCCGCAGTCCCCACAGCTTGCCGAACTGGATAGCCGACCGTCCGACACCAGAGTTGGCGCCGTTCTGGATGAACCACTGGCCGCTGCCTACTTCGAGGGGCTTCATGCCCAGTGCAGCCTTGGGGCCGGCGTTGGGACCATAGGACCGGAGGATCTTGTAGGCCGTGCAAGGGTTGACGCTCACAGTCGCAACCTGCGTAGGCGTAAGACCCTCTTTGTTGACCTTGATGAACTTGGACGCATCATCGACGGCGTGTGTCCTCCAGGTGCCGAACTGGCCGATGGCGGGGAGGACCCAGTCGCCCTTCTTCAAGGACGATGACGGGTCGCCTGAGGAAACCACCTCGAAGACACCTTCGTTTCCGGGAACGACAGAGGGCTCGGAGGTGCCAATTAGGGAGGTGAATGCCGGTTTGGCGCCATAGGTGCCCTGGATAGTGTTGATGTCGGCGGGGTTGATGGGCGCAGCGAGAGACCGGACGAGGACCGACGAGGAAGGGATAGATGGCGAGATGGAGTGGGTGTGGACTCTGGGAGGCGAGCTTTAGCCATGTACGTCTTCTGAAAGGCGCGAAAAGCAAGGGAAGCCTACTTGAGAACGTCTTCGGGCTCTCCGTACTTGGAGAAGACGAGAGCCTTGGCCTGGGTGTAACCATAGGGCCCAGACTTGCGTCGCACCGATGTCAAGGGAAGACGACTCAGGCGATGGGTCTGGAGCTTGGCCGAGGGCCGAGCAAGCCCCGAGACAAGCGGCCGGAGGTTCATACACTGCGAGCTCGCCATTGTGTGCAGGCAATCGGGAGGAAGTGTAGAGTTGGGGATTGCTAGATAGAGAAGAGCTCCGATGTGGTTTAAGCTCGGCTGCTCCATGAGCGATCCATGACGTGAACCGACCGGGAGGGCGGACCAATTAGATAATGCGATTAAGCGGGGACGGACGGCGTCCAGGGACGGGATGCGGGATGCGGGAAGCGGGATGACGGAGGACGGATCTAGTCGACAGGACGGGCAATTTTCGCGACAGCGTCATGCATCAGTAGTAGCATGAGATAAAAGCCCGAGAATAGAACTCTAACTCATAGGCCATCTCTTGGCTGCCCAGGCGAGTTCCGGCATGCTAGGCTAGGTGCCGTCGGCTGGTGTTCTGACATGCTGCGTCGTTCCGAGGGAGCGACACACAATTCCTGGCCCGAGTTCATCAACCCTGACAGGCGTGTGTAAGGCGAGACGACGGTACATACGGAGTAGACTACTAGCTACTGTTTCAACGGAGTCTCAACTAGTTGCTTAGTCTGTATTCTTCCAAATATGGATTTTTAGGGCTTAACGCCGAAATACGCTGACTCTGGCTTTATGCCTGTTGGTTCAGTCCAGCTGCCTACCATGACAGGTTGTCTCCAACAAAGATGTCTCACTAGATGAGGGCAGCCTGACAGGACAGGCACAGCACAGACAGACGAATCAAGGTCAAGTCCCGGGGAGGGAGGGAGGTCGGCGATCTGAGATGGCGCAAGACATTGGCTCCAGAGCCTGTCTGATTGAACATCCATCCCGCTTGAGGCGACGCCCGTTCGTGTCTCCCTGGAAGCGTATGCCAAACAAGCCCTCAGGTGTCAGCCAGGAGACAATAGGACAGCCATGTCATGGCAGGGCTTGGGGTCTCAACAAGCACAATACGAAGCACTGCGTTACGAATACTAATCATGCACAAAAAGGGGTGCTTACTGCATGGTAGCACAGAGTAAAAAAAGATGGACAGAACTCAGAAGTGCGCATGTGAATAGGGACGATGACGAGTGGGGGCAGGTGAGCAGGTGTTTTAGCTGCAGACCAGACCACGGATGTACCTTGCATTATCCCCGGATCGGGCCCAGGCATGCCACGCCACACAAACAGGTTTCAGTGTCTGTGGATGTGTACATACATAGTATGACACTTGATGCTGTAGATGTATGAGGATGGGGAGATGCCGACTGCGTGTCTCTTGACAGATCCACGCAGTTGCAGGTACGAGCCTTCACCGTCGATCGATCCACAGACAACGGCAGAAGGAGGATACTTTTTACTCGTGGACCTACTTACTTACCCAAGCTTCAAGCGTTGGCTGGTCCCACTAACGTATTCGTGGACTCAGCCTATTTTTTTCCTCTTCGTCTTCTGACTTGGGCGTCTGTGGCGGCTGCTAACGTCAAACCAAGGGAGCTGGACGGGAGTGGATATCATGGGCCAAGAGGAGTGGCGGTCGAGCAAGTTGAGCGGGGGGCTACGGTACCTAGGTAAGGTAGGTCGATGGAAACAAAACAAAACAAGTAGTACGCACGAATACTTCGTACGAATACGTGCACTGCTCCGTACCTGCGTCGCACCTCTGTTTGACGGGCGTGACGCTTGAAACGGGTTGGGCAAGTAAGCAAGGTGGCATCCCGGGGCTTGCAAAGAGACTTCATCTCCGGTACCTACCAAGACTTGAGCCTTAACGTAGGTGATAAGCAAGGTAGAGGTGCCTAGTAACGAGCCTTCCGGGCGGTGCTCTTCCAGCGTCCGCCATCGACTCTCCAGTGGAAGCAAGGCGTTTTCCAGTGAATGGCTCCAGTGGAGCAGCCCACGCCCTGCCAGCCTAGCGTCGGGCCGTGGCCCTAAGCCCAAGTGAGCAGCTCTTAGCCCCTCTCGGGTAAGGTACTCTTCGGTACCCCTTAGCTGGTACCGTTGGCACTCGCCAGTTGGAGGGCTCCCCCGGCCAATAGACCCACTTAAAAGGTACATGGCTCGCCCACCAGCCCCCTTCTAGACATGCATGCTCCACCCACCTTTTTTACGGCTGGGCCTCTCTGCTACGTACTACCGACCTCTACCAGCTCAGTCCACTCTCCCCAAAGACTGTATCCTCCAGCTCTTCACTTCACTCTCAGACTTCCCTTTTGCACCCCCAGCATCGCCTTCTTTTCCGCTGTTCGACCTTCACCTTCTCGTCGTCTCTTCCCATTCATCCCGCTGTCTCTGAGCCCTTAAATCTTCTCCTCTGCGCCGCAATTGCGTCTCTCGCGACCTCGCTCATCGCCAAATCCAAAAGCACGCCACGCCACGGCCGGACCCTTGCACCCACAAAGCCACCCACACCCCCTGCTCTACTTTTCCATCTTCGGTCGTCGTACCTGACAGGCTGCGACCCTGAACTGAACTGGACCGTCGCTCTCCTTTCCAAACATCCCGTCGCTGTGTTTCTGCGGGGATTCGAAACTCTGCTTCGTCATCCCATCCCGCCTTCTGGCTTCTCCATCTTCACCTTCAACCGTTCCCCAGAGCTCTGCACCCTTACGTTGAGCCCATCTCGAACGCCTCCCTGTCGCCTCCTGTCACCCACCGCGTCCCCACCCCCCTGCGAATCCCGGATTCTCCTTCTCGCCCCGAAATCAAATCTGCTCGATCCTTGCGATCAGCCTCGACGCCATGCCGACTCTCTTTGGTAGCAGCTCCAAGGCTTCACGCTTTGAGTTGCCTGCTCTCAACCTCAACTTCGGCAGCATCACCGACGGCACCGATATCCCACCACCCCCGGACTCTCCGATTCAGCAGAAGGTCCCGACGCCTCCTCAAACACCTCCACCCGCTGAAGTAAACAACAACAACAACAACAACAAAGTCGTCAAAGAAGTCAAGGAGGTCAATCAAGGAAGCAAACCTGCTTCTCCCAATGGTAAACTCGCAGGCACAAAGCGCTCCGCCGAAGACGCCGTTCCCCTGAGCCCGGCCCCGTCCAGCCGCCAAGGCAGCATCCGCCGCCTATTTAGCAGGACCACGTTGAATAACAGTTACACAGAGGGCCACTTGCAGTCGAACGGGAACCTCGCAGTCGCCAACGGTGCACGACCTACCAGCCAAGGCGGCTCCAGCTTCATGGATGATCGCAAGTCCAAGCGGACCAGCGGCTGGTTTCGACGGATAAGGACCGGAGATTCGGCCTCCAAGCGGTCCAGCACCGTCTTTGAGGCTCCTCCCGCTTCTCCCGGCCCTCCGACGCCTACCTTCAAGAAGCCCGCCGGTCCTCCCCCCTCCCATGATTCCCGAGATGGCCGACCTCGAGAAGGACGAAGGAGGATTCGGTGACGATCTCTTCAAGAACATCAAGTAAACCAACTAGTCTGATTTACGACCGCCCGGAACCGAGCACCAAGAACAACAACCAGCGCAGTCTTTGTGTTGTTTTCATGCCCTTGGTTTTTTTTCATGCAATTTTTTCAAAGATTGAGACAGCTACCACATCGCCCACTTTTTTTACTCCTTTTCTGGACGAGCAACGACGCATCCGAGCAGACTGATGTTTTGGGATAACGCCCCTTGTTTCATTTTATTTATTTGAGGGCCAAGCTGAGTTGGGCGGAACTCACGTTGTGAGGTAAGACGCTTGGCGAGATGATTGGTAGAAGCTGGATAAGGAAGAAGAAGATGATGATGAAAAGGAGGAGGAGAGATGGAGAGGAGCGTGAGAAAGGCTCATCGAGATACCCAGCTCGTTTTGCGAGCTCATTTATCTGGCATGCGACACATGGACATTTCTTTTTTACCGTTTGGCATTTCTTGTCCCCCCAACACTATTAATGAGGACCCGACCCGTCTTCACGCATCTTCCCTCGACTCACCGTCGCCAACACCCACGCCAATACCAGCATTACTACCACTACCACCACTACCAACACCAACATCTTCAATCACCGTGTGAAGGACACTTGAGGGGACTCGGAGAAGATTTAGTTCGGAAATACGAGCGAACGGGCCGGCGGGTTGATCTATTTTGGGAAGGGATATCGTGTTTACTCCCTGGACTGTACATGTCTGTGGGAAAAGTTTTGCAGATCGTGGCCACGCTTGGACAAGAGGTTCGGGATTTTCTTGGCCAAAGCTATTAGCGGAGGGCCATTGTCGATTACGAGCAAGAGCAAGACATGGCCTGGCCTTGTGCTGCTATATTATTTAACTCGAATTCTTCGCCCTTCTCTCATTGATCTGTTACTACAGGGTCCGATATGTTTTCGACTGACTCAGCTGTGAGTACTGGCTCGCTATGGTATTGACTGAGCTCTAGGAACGAACCCGCCACAGCCGTAGCTCCGCGCTAGATCCATGTTCATGGTGTGCTGTTGGGCGTGTTCCAGCCATTCAAATGCCCAGCTAGTCGGAACCTAGTCCTTTTCTCGGACGTGAAATCTCGTTTAATACAGATTGCGCGTCTGCTAACTAGACGAACCAGCCAGAGCGACATATACTATGCTCATTGGAACCTCTCGGTTAATGGCTGTGTTTGAGCCGGCGTAGATCTCTCTTCAGGTATCGTATTTTGTAAACAAACCCGGGTATTCCACGCCGGAACAAGCTAATCATTCCTATTCAGCACGGAAATTTAGCCCGTTCGGACCGGCAAATTGCAGAGCCATGGTCAGGTCAGAGCTTAGGTTGCTGATCTGTATTTCAAGGCTTGTCGTTTAGGGTAAGATGTTTTTTAGACTGACTACAAGAAAAGCGCCGCCGGTTACCATTGAGTGAACAAGGGTACGTACGTCTAGGCGAATTTGGTCAAGTGTTGAGATACTCGATGGTGCACGTACATGGAGATCGTGTGTAATACCGGGGCTTCTCGCATTAATGGCCAAGAGTTGCGTTCATACCGAGATCGATCTCCCCTGGTCCGATAGGCTGTAATTTTCGCCGGATTCTCCATAGGGTAGGTTGCACTACGCCGCGGCGTCACACGCGAGGCGGCTGTATCGATAGGTGTGTATAAGTGACACTAGGCTCCAAGCCTCATTCGCCCAGTCTCTGCACTCACGATTATACGTTTCCACATCATGATGCGACTCCATGGACTATTTATAGATTCGGAAAGAAACACGCAGGTTGGATATTAACTCGCTCTTTCTGAGTATTTTACACGCGGCGCCTACTTGTACATGAATCCACGAAACACAAGAGTTACGCTACGAACACTATGAGTAGCATGTTTCATCTGGCGCAGTTGCAAACCTATAGATCCTTTGCGACCATGTCATATTACCAATGAAGCGAAACGCCAGATAACAATCTCATGAATAAATCAAACACTCAGACCATTGTTCTTCAAGTCGTCATACAACGCTGTCTGCGCCGCTGCATAGCCCGGGACCAAAATACCCTCACCAGTCGGCACCGGTGAATCAAACAAGGGTACTACTCTCGTTGCACCCTTGGACACCTCGAAGATGGTTCCGTTGCCCAGCTCCTCATTGACGACTAGCTGCCACATGCCTTCTGCGATCTCCTCTGGCTCGATAAGCACCGTGTCTTTGTCTAGCATCAAGGCCTTGGTCGGGTCATCTCGCCACAAGGGAGTCTGGAGGAAATCGTAGTTAGTCAACGTGAATGTGTAGCGAAGAGGAGGGAACAACTCACCCTCACAGCACCTGGCGCCACGCACCCAACTCGGATGCCCAGCTCATCTCGCAGACCCCCTAGCGCTCTCACAAAACCATGCAGGCCGTGTTTGCTCGCGAAATACAACGGGGTGTTGATGCTGGATGTGTAGCCCGCCATGCTCCCGACGTGCACTAGGCACCCCTTCTGCTTGGTCTTGGTCCAGTGTCCAACGGCCAGCTGGCTGAGGCGGATCGGGGAGACGAGGTTCACGTCCAGGACGGCATAGTGGCCCGGGTCCGCGTCCGCCGGGTCCCGCGACGTGCTGTCCGGGTTGGCGTCTGTCTTGGGGGCTTCCCAGAATGAGGACCACTTGGGCTCGAATAGACCGGCGCCGGGGACGACGATGTCGACGGTGGAGAATTTGTCTAAGGCGGCCTTCCACATGTTCGTCAACTCGGGCCAGGATGCAACATTGGTCTCGTGGAAGAAGACGCCTGGCTTCCCGGAAGGTGCAGGGAAGGGATATTCTTTGAGAAGCTCCTCGGCTTCTGGCTGGAGCTTGAGGTCGGCAATGAGGACTGAGCAGCCCTTGCCGAGCAGAATTCGAGCAAAGGCAAGGTTGATACCTGATGAAGACAGTCAGTCAGTCTACGTGGTTACTTAGACGAGCTGGTGGTTCTCACCTGAACCGCCTCCAGTGACGATAGCGGCCTTTCCTTGCACTGAGATAGCCATGTTGGATGAGTTGAATAACACGGATACCCGGGGACAAGAGGCAGCGTTTCGGGTAGTTATGTAGACTCCAAAGGGCGTGGTGTGCGGTTATCGTCTTCCGATTTTCGGGATCTGGACAACCCACTTCTTCCGCTTTTCCAACGACCGGATATCTAATAGCTTAGAGTGAGGAGTAAGTGACAAGGAAAAGATAGAGTTGGAGATCTTGCGGGGTAGCTCTCATTATGAGACCCCAGAAACATGGGTCGATGCTTTTTTTATGCATGTAGGGAACGACAACCATGTTCCCTTGTGAGTGACCACCAACACCATCTAATCTATCTTCAAGACCTGGCCTTTTCCTCATCCCTAGATCCTTGCAACTCCTCCGTGACATACGCAGCATCCTCGGGCTTTCCCTCCCGACATGCCCAGCCATCTACCAATCTTAGCGTCTCGCGCCCCCACACCCGATTCATTAGCGATAATCGCACGGGGACTAAGGCGATGATGATCAGGGGAAACGCGGGGGCGGCGACAGTGAGGGTCACTCCAAACACGATTCCGGTGAGGACGATTTGTGTTATGGTGTACGTGTGCACGCCGAGCCAAGTAGCTCCTCGGGGCAGTCCTGGGAGCTCAGATGGCGGCGTGAGCAGCTGAGCTATCCTCTCCAGGATCGGGTTGACCGAGAGTGACTGGTAGCCCATGAACATGAAGAGTCCTGCCAGCACTGACGTCTGGGCGAGGCCGAGTAATCTCTGAAGCGGCGGCGAGACGAAGACGAGGATGAGAGACGCCTGTATGAAGTGTGAGTATCGCTGTTCATACGTCCTTGCAACCGGCCGGGGTGGTTGTCGCTCCTCGCCGCCCTCAGTCGGTCCAGGGCTCTCGAGCACGTAGTGCATCAGTGACTCGGAGTGTAGTGGAGCCTGTGGGAGAAGCCCGTTTGCGGGAGGGATGCCAAGAATGCCGCAGATGATGGTGGTCGTCCCTAGCAGAGCGACATCCCATGCATATCCACCGGGCTTCTTCGTGCCGTAGCGTTCGACGGTGCAAATGATACTGCTGATTTCGTGGTCAAAGTAAAACAGAACAGTGACAATGGCGCCGGGTATTATCGACAGGAAGACCCATTCAACGGGGAGTTCCCAGAAGCGGACGAAGAAGGTCGACCGGCCAGGGTTTGTAGGCCTAAACGACGTTTGGATCTCGAGACGCTCGTGATCGAGTGATGCCAGCTCTCCAATGTAAGGGATGCCAATCCAAATCACAATGGAGATGGCGGCAGCATATTCTGTCAGTCCCAGGCGGACATATCGATGAAACAGCGGCTTCCACGAGTTGGCTGTCGACAAGAAGATCGCAAAGAGACAGGTCCCGAAAGCCCCGATTATGGCATACAGAAAGGCAGCAAAAGAGACTCTAGCATGTGTACGCTTGAGTTCCATTGCTGCCTTGTGGAAGTAGATGACGCTGTTCAGAAGCGAGAAGATGTCGGCGCTGAAATGGGTGACATATTGCATGGTCCAATCATGGGCATTGAAGATGGCGAGGAGGTAGTGCATCCAACCTGCGTGGATGAGGGACCATGCCATAACATGCAAGAACTTGACCTATTTGATGGTTGGTTTTGGTTTCTGTGGCGAAGGAGGGACGACTTACATGGAACTGCTGCTCGCAAAGCTCATATATATTCTCGGCCAGAACAGAGAATGGGCCGGTAACGCCTAAAATAGTGAGAGGCTGTCCGGAGAACCTGCATTCTTGATTAGTGTCATGTTAAGCTGATTTCAAGAGTTTTAAGAGACATACAGCGCGAAAACGACACCGCACAATCCAGTGCTGAAGACAACCTCGATGGTGCCCCACGACTTGCCAGTCAGCACATACAAGTCACTGGCAAATGTGATTCCAGGTAGGATGTTGGTGAAGAAGATGTAGATGGCACTGGCAAAGACCTGTTGGTTGAAGCATTGCCAATCCGACAGATACCGTCCCCTGATGTTGGCGATGTCTTCCTTGAGGAGCCGAAAAGGACGCAGCGTGCCACCCACGCCAAAGTACTTGGATGAACGCTTCGAACCTCCTCGAGGCGGGGGTCCAGTGTCGTCAACTTCAGGATGGGATTGAGCTGGAGGAACGCTTTGTGAATCTGGTCTAGTTTCTTCCCCCCGAGATCGATGAGTAATAGTCCCGTGGGCATCGGTGGTAGTGGACAGGACAATGTTATCGGGTTCATCTGCCCTATCCAGGTGAGGTGATACTGCCATTATAGGTTGGGTTAACTTGGGACTTCTTTGTGTTGAAAACCAACTGCCATGAAGAACGGTCGTGGGAAAAGATAGAAGGACATGTTGAGGTCCATCATTTGGGATTGGGGTCTTGATACCTCTTGGGAATCTTGACTGGGGCTACGGTCTTGGCATAAAAAGCCTACGTATTGTCATGCATTGTGATTCACTACTGGCTGGTCTTCTAGGCTCGACAACTCGTGGAGAAGTCGTCGCGTGTTGAATCCTCTGTCATCCATTGGCCCAATAGGTTCCCGGCTGCCCATGACGTCATGTAGGAGATTGGAACGTTTTTTCGTTTTTTTTGTCTGCAATTTCTTATCGCCACGTGCTAGCGTGGGGCAAGGCTGAGACGCCATCGCGATGCAATGGGGGGGCAAGGCTGGCATTTTCAATCTAACGTTATATTTTTCGTCCTTTTGCGACTCCCAATTCGAACCCTGTCGCACAACCAGCGAATGCGAAAGCTGGATCGCGCCCTTGGCAACATGCTCCCTGGACTTCGACCTCGGTGATCTCTGCAATCATGGCGCAATTCATCCCCCGCCAAGCCTTCGCGGTCCCCAACTCCATCCCCAAGACCTACTACCTCGGCCACCACGCCGCGGCGCAAGCCAAGATCGTCAAGACCCTCTCCAACATCTCCCTGGTCCTCGAGTGCCGCGACTTCCGCCTTCCGCTGTCCACGCACAACCCCCAGCTAGAGCGCGCCCTCGCCGGCCGCGAGCGCGTCGTCGTCTACACGAAATCCGACCTCGCGATCGACAGCCCCCACGCCGGCGATGCCCTGCGCCGGCTGTACGGCGACCGCCTCGTCTTCTGGGACAAGCACAAGGCCTCGGCCACGAAATCGCTCTTCAAGAAGGTCAAGGAGGTGGCGCGGGCGGTCGATTCGCTGACCGGCATGCGTGCCCTCATCGTAGGCATGCCTAATGTGGGCAAGAGCACACTGCTGAATGCGCTGCGGAGGACTGGAACTCCCACGAGGACGACGAAAGTAGCAAGGACAGGGGATCAGGCGGGCGTGACGCGCAAAGTTGGCACGCCGGTCCGGGTCCTGGAGTCGGAGGACCAGGGCGGGGTGGGCGATGGAGTCTACGTGCTCGACACCCCGGGTATTTTCCAGCCCTACGTTGACGACGGCGAGACAATGGTCAAGATCGCCCTTGTACAGGGCATCAAGAAGGGCCTGATCCCGGACGACATCTTGGTCGACTACCTCCTCTTCCGCATGAACCTCTGGGACCCGACCCTCTACGCGCGATACTGCGAGCCGACCAACGACATCAACGACTTCCTGACGGCCGTGGCCAAGAAGGAGGGCAAGATGAAAGCCGGCGGTGTACCCAACTGGTCAGAGGCCGCAGCTAGGGTATTGTCCCAGTGGCGCAGCGGCAATCTGGGGAAGTACGTCCTGGACGACTTGTCCGAGGACACTGTCCAGGACTATCGCACGCGGATGCTGGAACCCAAGCTGAGCTTGAACCAAGCAAAGAAGCAGCACAAGCAAGCACGTGCGCAGGAAAGAGCAGGTGCGTAAGGTAGGAAGCCAAGTAGGCCCTGGTCCTGTCATGACGTATGACCATGTGTCTGAATATGTAGCGGGTATTTGCTTTCAATGTACACTATATACACTCTGCAACTCATCACAGGTCCAATCGTACTTGAAAGAAAACCTCGTCAATTCCGTCCGGTAAGGCCAACATAGCGCGTGCTTCGTTGAAACCATTACAAGATCCCTCGCGTTGAACCTTCAAGCGAGCCTAGTAGGGTATATATAACAAGTATGCGTAGAAACCCAGAGGATCCGAACCACGTCGTGGATTCGCCTCAAGAGGATGGTAAGAAAGAAAATTCCAACCCCCCAAAAAAAACCTCCAGCATCTTTCCTTTGGATGCTGTACGACGCCGAAAATGCATCTAACCGTAGAACTCCTATAATCGTGCATCACACGACAAAACACAACCAACGTCAAGCGTAGGGCCACCACACTTTTGACTCTTTTCTACCTATAACCGCATCATGCGTATTGGTTCTGCCACTTGACCATATCTCGTGTCAGAACATCCATCATTTCCATGCAGTTCAGCTCCTTGAAATCTGACGAGTGTGAGGATTCCAGAGCAGCTTCGTTAACAGTGATGCTGGACTGCTTTTCCGCATCGCCGTTTGTCTGAGGGGTTGGAGTCTTTTGCGGCGAGACCTGGCCGCTTTTAGGGGATTCGCCGTGCAGAGGGAGAGCTTCGGCAGCCAAATCAACTTGGGTCCTCGAAATGAAGTCCATGATGGCTCCAACCCGTCGCTTCATGTCCATCATGCTCAGCTTGTGTGGTAGGGCCGACTTGGACTTGGAGACATGTCGATGATCGCCAGCGGAGGGTTTAGAATGCCCGGAGTGGCCAGCATGTCCGGTGTGTCCAGTCTGTCCAGAGTGCGGGGTGTGTGCAGCTTGTCCAGTCTGTCCAGAGTGCCCGGTGGGAGTTTGCTCGTTCTCATTTTTCTGGATGTCTCGTGACATCGACCTAGCAGGGGATTCGCCATTGTCCGTATCTCGGTCTTTGGTATACTGATTTCTTCCCTTCGGTTTCTTGTGATGGTTGTTTCTGCCCCCTCTCTTGTGAGAACTTCCAGTCGCTGGATGGCTCGCCGGTGGCGTGTCGGGGGTAGGTGGGACTGGAGTTGGGGGCTCGATAGGCGCCGGGGGCTCAACGATCGTTTCGGCTGGTGGCATTTCGGCAACGGGGGGTATCTCTTCGGAGGGGTCCGAGTCTAGGAAGAGGTTAGGAAATCACAATCGAAACACAAGAATTCATAGGAAAACACCGACCTTCCCCGCGCCGCCTCTCCGCACGACCCTTACGCTTAGTTGCAGCTTCTTGTCGCTGTCGTTCCTTTTCGTCCTTTTCCGTAATTTCCCGTTGGGGTTTTCCGTTTCGAGCCTTCTTCGAGCCGTTTCGAGTGCCCGTTTCGTCTTCTGACTCGTCGTGACTGGGCGTTTCTAGTGGCTCGACTGGCGGGGATGCGGATCGAGAACGAGTCCGTTGTCTTTTGACATTAGAATTGATCCTTGACGAAATCAGCTTCTCGTCCGGTGGCTGGGAGTCAACGGCGACGGACTCTTCACTGTCGCTGCGGCCGCGCTTGGCTCGTCTGTGAGCACTATCTACGTTGTCATTAGGTGCGTCCTCCTTGCTTGCCTCTATGGCGCGGCGGAGTTGTTCATCATCATACGCTCGGTCGCGGCTATTCATCGTAGATCGACGTTTGGCAGCAGCCAATGAGGCGGAGGTTGGCCTTGAGTTCTTGCTCGATCCATTCTTAGGCGACCGAGTGCCTTCCTTGGCGATCGAGGTAGCGCGGGACGTGGCGCGCGAGGGGCGATTTAAGGGAAGGTATTTGGAGTACTTTTGCCTGTTGATTTGGGCACGGTTAGCAAGCGATTAGGAACAAAGGCCAAGGGACTGTGGACACTCGAGCTAGGGATGTGCTTGGATGGGCGGAAGAAGGGTGCCGAATGTCAAGCGCACACTCGACGGCGAGCCGCGATATCTCGACGCATGCTCAAAACAGAATAATTTGTGCATAGGCAGAGGCAAGGAGATGCGACGTACCCGTTGCTGGCGGTATGGATCTTGTGCAGGTCCTTGCGACATTGTTCGCAAAAATATTCGTCGGGAGAGCTCTCGGCACTGAAGATACCCACGCAAGCGCCATGCTGCCAGACTTTGCAGATATCGCATTGAACGAAGAAGCCGGTAACGTCTTCGGTGAGCTCAATGGCGGCAAAGAAGTCGGCGTCGGGCCCATCTACGGGCGGGCGACCTGGGTAGTCCTCGGAGCCGCAGAGGCAGCGAACTGCCTCGTCCTCTTCTTGGAGGTCATCGCTTCCATTCACCATGTCAAAACTGTCTGGCCGCTCAGTCTTGTCTGTGTCGTCGTCTTGGCCGCGCTTTCGTCTTCGGCCGAGGCTAACGATGGTGTCGTCGAGGTCCTCGAGAGGCTCCGACGACAGCGAAGCGGTTGGAGTCGACTTGTTGGAGAGGGGTTTCGTGATGGATCGAGTGCTCCGCTCGTGGCGGCCGGACGTGCTCGATGTCACAGAGGACTGTTGGGACTGTGGATTGGTAGCGCGAGCTCTCGATGATCGTCGCGGCGAGGGCGGTGCCATTGAGAGGACGCGAGGGTTGGAGCTTGCGCGGGTGGGAAGAGAGAGGAGGGAGGAGGGAGCGGAAGTGCGTGGAGGGTCGAGGAGATGTAATCAGATGCGTCGGAGGAGTCGGGTTAGGGCAGGGTTGAGAGAATTGGCAGCGTGCCTGTGCCTGGTGGTGAGGAGATCGAGGATGGCCAGCGCAAAGAAAGCGACTACTGGCAGGGACGTGACGAGGAAGAGCAGCCGGATCGGAGACAAGATTGGCAACTAAGCATGTCGAGAACGGGTAAAGGCGCAAAAGGCATGGCACGGAGGAGGGCCGACGGGAAGACGTAGAGAAGCGAGCCCAGGAGCAGAGAGTAGAGAAGAGTGAGTTTGGTGGGTGGTAGGAGAAGAGACGAGGAGAGAGAGGAACTTGGGATGCGTGGGCGGGTAGCGGGCAGTGGGCGCGGGCAGCGGACGGACAGTGGGTGGTCTCACTAGCCGGCAGCGCTTTACAGGGAGCTGCTCCAAAACGGGGTGCTCGCTCACAGTGCTCAGTGCTCACGAGCCCACAGAACAACTTACTCCACTGCCAATCCTCTAGGTTGCAGGTGCTGTTGCCCACCAGAAATCCTTGCGGGGCTAGGTGACTTGCCTGTGCATAAATTAAGTATCAGTGTCCGAGTTATGCACGCATGCGTCCATCCGTGATGTCTGTGGATTGTCCCGGGCCGTGCTGACTAAGTAGTCGCGTTTCGGTGGCCCTGGTGGGCGGGCACGCACGCTGTCACCACCCACCACCTCCTAACCGCACCAGCAGCCACTATCATTTGCAATCGTACCCTGCGGACCACGCAACACGCAACACGGAACACTCTCCCGACACAACGAGCCTGCGAAGCCTCAAACCTGTCAAGCTCAGCGCTGTCGCAACCCGAGGCTGTCCAACTTTTGCAACTTCTTTTGGCCATCAATCTTGCCTTCCTGGCCCTTCCCGGGGTCTTCGGCCGAGGTCCCTCCCTCATCTCTCCGACCAGGTAGCCCACCTGCTACTCGTCACTGCGTAAGTCGGATTTGGCCCGGCAAGCATCCAACCACCAACCTACCTATGCACGCACGACGGCCTTCGGCGGTTCAAACCACCACAAGGCTTGAGTTACAGCAGATGGTTGTGCCGTGGCTTTTGCCGCTTCCCTGGCCCATATACCTGTGTCGACGACTGTCTTCTGACCCGCAAGTAGGACGCTTTGTTACAGCCCGACCGAGTTACTCACCACCAAACCCCTGCCCCTCTCGACGACTCGATTTTGATACCCCCGACGAGTGACCCGATCTCGACCTTGGTTCGGCAAGCTGCTTGTCGATTTGATAGCTGACATATTTCTCCCTGTGGTCTGCTAGGACCCTGTGGCTCCGTTATCCTTGCTTTCGCTGTTCGGAATCGACTCCATGTACGATGTGTGATGGGTATGCTCTTCCCTACGTCTTCCAACGCCTCCCTGCTACTAGCCGGCTGTGATCTCTGTGGATCCTCTTCAACGGTTGCCAAGGCAGGGATACGGTCGCAGTCGGTGGCATTCAGATTCCGAACCACATTCTTGCCTTTCTCATGCCCTCATCCTCCTTCGTTGTGACCGGTTTCGTTGGCGCTGTGGCGTTCTATTTACTAACGCGAAGCTTTCGTTACTTGGCAGCAGATCACAGCCCAATAATGTCACCAGATACTGTATCGTCGCTATTCCCAGACCGACCGATTCGGCCGTTGCCGAAACGTCGACTCCGAGAGAGGCTCTCGCCAGAGGTTGCGGATTCAATCAAATACCCTCCCTCCACCCACGAAAACGCCCCTCTCTTCTACTACCCCCCCTACACGTTAAAAGATGAGGGAAGCCCACGAAGGGCGGGCTCGGTGAGTCCTGTGGAGCAAGGACGCCGCAACGAACCGGGACGTAACTACACACCCCGGCGGAACGGCGTGGGTCTGTCGGACGGCGACGAGGAAGAGACGGCGTTGCGGAGCACACTGGTGACGAGATCTCCTCCAGAGATCTTGACCCGCGCGGCTCGTCGCCCACCAAGGCCGGACCAGGCACGACATCCAAACCCTCAACCACCTCCGTCGACGACTTCATCCATCGACGGCTATGATTCCTTCGAGAACACCAACAACAAGAAAAAGCGAAAGATTCCATCTGCAGGAGACCCGACCCTCAACGGCACACACGCGCTGAATCATGAGATCAATTCTCTCGCAATATCAGCGAGAGCGCAGTCCCCTGGCAGCGAACTGAACGGTGACAAGTCATATTCCCACACTGCGGGGTACCCGGGGTCTGGGACCTTCATGACCAACAACCAAGGCATATCAGGACCAGGCAGAGGAAGACTTGGACGCTCTAGAAATGGGAGAAGTCCTCTGCGAGCGCTGTCTGATGGTAACAACACATGGGCTGGACGGTCATCCAAACCTGCGCCGCCACAGTGGGCGCCCCCTGGTAAGTACTACTGGTTGCCAGTTTGTTCCGCTTTATGCCTGCACTTCACATTACCTATCCCGTTGCTATGTCCAAATTTTGGGCTGCTGCATACATCACTCCCTTGTCTGAGCGATTGGGCCAGTCGGTGGGTGCGGCGCCGCTGCTCCAGCCACTTGGGCGCCTGCAGGCTTGGAGAGGATGCAGCAGCGCGTAGAACTTGCCGCAACACACAAACACCTCTCTTCCCTTTGCAACCTCACATCCTTCACTTTCCAGCTCAACGCAAGCCAACTTCTCAACCACATCATTTTGCCTCAGCACTGCCCTGTTTTTGGCTTATCCTACTTATCAAAACGTCGACTTTTCTCTAACTATAAAATATAGAGCACGAAGGCACTGGTATTATTTCCAACGCTATTGCAAACGCCGAAAAGCTACGGCCACAGGGTCAAGAGAACGTCAGTCTCTTGCAGCAACATTCATCTATCGGAAAGGCGACACCCGCCTCCACACAATTCACCTTCACCTGCGACTCGCAGGTCCCCGGCACTGTCCAGTGGCCTGGTAAGAGCAAATGCATGCTTCCTAGCGCGAAATGTACTGACACAAAATTTAAGGCCAGTCCACGAAGCACAATATGGGGACGCAAACCTCTTCCAGCGTGCCACCAGCAGTCAACGGCAACAGTGGTGCAGCCCAAGAGGGCTCGTTGAAGGCCTCTAGCGGTGGCTCCGGCAACTCGCGCAGGCGAGAACGTCGCCTTTATGAGAAGGAGTTGAACATGGCAACTCGGCACCGTCGACAGATTGCCGCCGACACCTACTTTCACAACCCCCCAAAATCAGCAGACATTTGGATATGCGAGTTTTGCGAGTACGAGCGCATCTTCGGTGAACCACCAAGAGCGCTCATCCGAGATTACGAAGTCAAAGACCGCCGTCATCGACAGGAAGAGGCTGATCGCAAGCGTCTTCTTGAAAAGGCCAAGGCCAAGAGCAGAAAAGGAAAAAAGAATGGCAAGGCGCTGGCTAGAGGAGGCACGGCCACCCAGACCCCAGCCCAGGACCAAGGCGAGTCCACAGGAGAACAAGCTGCTCCTCCAATGGATAAGGGCAACAGCCATTCGACTCAATCGGAGGAGGCCGACTATGGGGACGAATTCGAAGATGAGTACTCGAATCCACCGCCAGACATTCCTCCGGCCATCGACCACGGTGAACATACAATACCACCAAGAGTCTTGACCTAGTTGTCAAACCTCATTTCGCGTGGATACCTGAACACCTGAGTAGCTCGCTTTTCTGTCGAGCCCAGAGATCTGGGCGTGTTTGCATCTTGGTTGGAAGCGTGTTACACAGCGATGGGCAGACAGCTTCTGGATTCAATTGGGCCAATTGGTACCTGGAAAGCCCGAAGGCGTTGTGGCCCCGACGTTTCGACAGTTGGGCCCTATGAAGCTATGTCGTTCAGCAGTGTAGGACCAGCGCGGGATTGAGTGATTGAGGAGCAATCTCGGTGGGGAGGAGGCTCCGTGGAAGGAAAGAAGTTTGAGGGAATCATTCGGGAGGTAGCGGGGCCTTGTCGGTACAGACTTGGTGACGTTGATGGAAGCATGTATGATCTTTCGGGCTAGGCGAGCAGTCCGTTGTTGGTATCCCATCCCACCTACCCAGAGACAGAACAATCCAAACTCATGATGTATGTCTTTGCTTGCCAGACACATGGCATGTGAGCCGGGTGGAGACGGGTCCCGGAACCCCGGATATCGGGAAGAAGTGCCCAGCTGGGGGCCAAAAGGAACGAACACGGTGAGATCTTCGATCTGACTGCCCAGATGAAAAACAAGCTCGTCGGGATCGGAGAAAATTGAAAAGTATAATCTACTTCGTGCTGCGTACGCGGTACGAACGGTACGAACGGTACGAACGGTACGTAGATAGTAGCCCTCGGCCGGTATCCAGGTAAGGTACGAATACGCACAATCGACCCCTCATCGATTGGAATCATTGGACCCTCGACCCCCCCGTCAAAAACTTGCATGACCATGGCCGGAATGCCAGAACGCTAGAGAGGCACGAGGGGAAACGAAAGCGGGCGGAAATGAGGGCGACCCCGTTGCTGACGTCAGGGCGGGCCGCAACCCGTGGGCCAGTGAGCAAAGCGCCGGACGGCCGAGAGTCCGAGACTGAGACGGAGCTGAGAGACGTGGCCGTGCTACGCGGTAGTAAGTAGTTGGTTGGAGTCTACTAAGCATCACTTGTCTTTCTGCCTGTGTTGCGATGACGACAACGATTGCCCGAGATCCAGCCCTACAATCAAAACAATCTCCGACTAGAGACATAGGAGCTGCACCGAGTGGAATTGACGTTAGGAATAGTCTCCAGGGGTGCTTTGCGACAGCAGTCGAAGACTTTGCAGCTCTCAAATAGACTGTGTACCAGACAAGTTACATGGACAGTTGCCCAGCGCAGCCGTTTCGGGCGCTGGAACTCTGAAGTGGAAGCATAGGTACCTAGTCTACATACTAGTAGAATGCACAAGCATGGGAAGAAACATGCTCACCGCGTTAATTTGCACTGGACGTAAGGTACCCGGCACACCTCACCCCGGCCACATGATTCTATGCTACCGGAACAGTGGGGCTTCCTCCTTAGCCTGAGTGGCTTCATACCTTTCGTCATCAATTCTAGCACTCAGACTTGTTTCTCGTCCTTGCTTAACTCAGTTCTTCGACCTCTTTTCTTGCCGTTAACACGGTGCGACGCCCTTGAACCACAAACCCAGCATCCGTATCAGCTTCAGTCTCTAGCCTTAACGCAGCCCATCTTGGATTTTATCTATGCGCACCGTTTGCTGATCGCCGTTTGGTCTTGCGCCGCCTTCACTGTCCACCATGCTCGGAAGTTCAAGGAGGCACCGGCCTCCCGTCCAGGTAAGCAAGCTCTCGCATCTGCACCTCAACAACGCCGGTTTTGGCTTTAGTGTTCGTCGTGGGACATGCCGCTCCGAAACGGTTGCGCTAGAGGCAACTTGGGATGATGGCGTCCGTCCGCGCCGGATGATGGCATCATTGATGTCGACCCTGATTTCGGACTTCAATTTTTTAATTTACCTTACATGGTGCTCATGGTTTGCGACCGTTTGCTAACATGAAACCTTTGCGCTCGTCACAGCCTCTTACCAGGGAAACGGCCAACCCCAATGCCGCAACTGCAGCTGCATCAGCATTCATGCGACGCGAACCCTCCACCTCGCTGTCCTCGGCGGCTGCCGCGGCTGCGTTGAGGGCTCGGCCAACGACTCCCACCAATGTTTCCCAGGTCCAATCCAAGCGCGTGGCGCGAAGGACCGCGTCGGTATCCTCGACGGGGAGTCGAGATCGGGGCGGGAGAGAACTTCACAGGGCGCCTAGTGCCGGTTCCATGAGTGACCGAACTTTCCGCTCGCCATCGCCCGGTCGCGGCCCTCCGCCCAGATCGCACGACGTTCCTCCGGTACCTAGCCTCCCGAACGACGAGCAGTACAAGGCCGAATCGACAACCCGTCCGCACAAGAGAGCCACGAGCCTGCAGATCCAGCCGTTCCGGACCGCAAGTCAAAAGATGCAGGATGGCCAAGGGTCGTCGTGGTTCGGGGCCGCGACAGCCGGCGACCCATCCAACGTTCGCCATGCCGATGCTCTCTTTGAGCCCAGGCATTCTTCCGACCCCAGGCCCAGCAGCCCAAGTTCCTCCATCAACTTCTCATATCCTCGCTCCGGTAGCCTGGAGTCTGATCGCACCATGGTCTATGACCCCAACTCAAGGAGAATGGTCCCCCGGGTCGAGATCCTCGTTCGTGAGCAGAGTATTCGGGATGCCACTGCGAAGCCCGTCAAGAAAAAGAAGCAGATTGCATCACAAAGTGGCTCGCATCTGAAGAAGGGAAGCGTGAGCAGGATGAAAGGCACCGCAGTCGAAGCCCCAATTCCGGCATCCACCGTTTCCAGCGCCCCCAAAGTTTCACAAAGCAAGGCCAACGTCCAGAAAATCCAGAGGGACGAGCCAAAGAAACCTCCTAAACCGGAACCTGCTATCGAGAAACAACCAGTGGTGGAACCAGAGTCCGAGTCCGAGTTGGATGTTGAGGAACCAGTAAATCATAACCAAGAAACGATTACCAAGGCTACGTTCCTCCCGCCTGACATATCACGAAGCTCCCCCGTCAAAAAGAAGAGACCCTCCATCGTCCACGAGCTTCCGGAGTTGGAAGATGAGTATGATCAAGAGGCCCGGGCACCGACTCAAAGTCAAGATACGTTGGTTAGCGACGAAGTGCTGGTTGATAAACCGTCCCCTCCGATTCAGACGGAACCAGAGACCGCACCCGTCGAGTCTGAACCCCGAACGCCCAAGGCTCAGGCTGTTGTCGAAAGTCACATCGAGACCACTCCCCGAGCCCGCGTGCACTCCGAAAGCCCTGCCCGCACCCCTCGTTTCGCTGCGAAAACCGATCAGCTTCTTGTGATACATGAGCCGCCCTCTCGGTCATTGTCACCTCGAAAATCGGCCATGAAACATCGAAGCCCCACACGAGATGCTTCGCCTTCAGAGGATGGCTCAGAGGCTTCGAACGCACTCATGAGCGCAGGCAGTCAAGAAGACACAGCAGTGGCCCGAAGGAAGAGTGTACGTGTGAGCTTCGATGACCAAAATACTTTTGTCGTTGGGGAGTCTGCGGAACCTGCGGAACCTGACCTAGCTCAGTTACCAAGCCCGCAAACAAAGAAAGCCTGGCATAACATTCTTAACCGATCAAAGAGGGACTCGTGGTCCTTGGATGAAGACGAAAAAATGACACCCAGACCTGCGCTGCCCTCCTTTGGTAGCGTTCGGGAAAAGAAGCCGAAGGACTCTGAGGAACGGCCATTAGTCCGTCCCACCGAGCGAGTATGGTCTCCCCAAATAACTACTGCCTCTTCTCACCAAGCAAGCCCCGACCAAATGTCTCCTACAGACCCCGGGCAGTCGAGCGATTTGGCCATCGGCTCTATCCTTGCCCAGGAGCAATCATCACGAAACGCGGCCAATATTTCCAAGTATAGGGAGCCATTACCCCCAGTGGTGACATCCGTTGACTCTCCTGGTTACATCAGCAACAGCCCTTTGAGCTCGGATGACGAGATGGAGACTCCAGCAAAGGAGCAACCGAAACAGCAGACTGCCGGTGACCTCTCTAGTCATCGAAATGTCACCAATGCGGAATTGGGATCCGATGAAAGCATCCCGAAGATTTCGATATCCCACCCCAGTCCACGTGTTCAAGACGATGATCAGCCAGACTCGCCTCAAGACTTCTTTGATTTGCCTGGTAACTTTCCAGACGACGACTCATCCAAATCCGAGGAATCCAGAACTCCCCCAACCGAGGTCGTCGAGAGCTCGATTCCAACTCCGGAAAGGGAGCACTCCGCGCAAACCTTGGTTTCTTATCGACCACCGCCTTTGACACCACAGCGATCTACGGACTCTGCCGTCGGGGCCCCTCCCAGCCCTCAAATACACGACATCCAGGAGGAGGAGGAAGAGTCTGACGGAAGCAGCATTTACAGTGACGCTTACGAAGACCTTTCCGATATCGAGGGTGACGGATTCATGTCTCTTGACGCCATTGTCGACAGCCCTGTCAACAAGGTCTCCAAAAAGCTATTTGAGAAGACCGTCGCCAAATCCAAGGAGAACGATGCCGCCAAGAATATGCCGACAACAGACCCCAAGCATCGAGAGCCTTTACAGACACAAGATGACTGGGAACACGCAAAAGCCTACTGGAGAAGCCTTAGCACGGATAAGCGGCGCCAACTGGAGCAAGAAGCGGCTGAAGAGGCCCGAGAGGAGGCCGACCTGGAAGAGGTCGCGCCGCAACCGAAGAAGGCGAAGAAGCGAAAATCTCTAGAACAACGCAGGGAGCAGGCAGTTTCCGAGGAACCTCACAACCCTGAGCGGGTCTACCAGATCCAGCCAGGCACATCGTGGAATGAATCAGAAGCATCCGAATCGCCCGTGAGTATCAAAGCAAAGAGCTCTGGTGGATCGAAACTCAGGAAGTCGATGCGCGGAGCAGAGCCCAAGCCACTAGAACAGTCGAGGTCGACCCAATCTGGGAGCATGCGTATGTCTATGAGATCGGGCGGTCCTCTTGCAGCAACTTCCAACGAAGGTCATTTGCGGAAGTCTCTCCGCGCGGAACCGGAGAAGGCACCAGTCACCAGTACCATGAAGATGCAGAAGTCGATGAGATCGAACGGACCTGTTGATGATGCAACTACGTCCCGCTTTTACCAGAAGAAACAGGATCGGCCGGCATCATATCAGCCTCCGACTACAGAGCCAGTCCAAAACCCGAGGCGAAACCGGTCCGCCGATAGAGCGACGTCTTCGGCGACCATCCCTGCGAACCCTTCTACAAAGCCAGGTCTGAGGCGACGGGGTTCCGACTCCAGCGAAAGCAGTTTCCGTCGTGCCCGCCCTGGCGCAGGAGAAGGATCCGGCTTCAAACGGACAATGAGAGGCAGCGCGCGGGAACCTACTCCTGTTGCACCCCCGTCCGATGCTGGTAAGAGTAGCAGCCGGTTCAGTCTCCGTTCTCTATCACCTACTGGATCGGCTTTCCGTCGCAATTCTGGCAAGGTATCTCCGCCTCCACTCGTCATGGGCGGCCGAATACGCCAGTCTATGCGCGGTGACTCCAGTGACCGCAGCACGTCTAGCCTACGGGTATCTGATTTCGGCCGCTCATCAAACAAAAAGACCAAAAAGGGTCGCGGTAACAGCCGGTTTCTTGATTCTAGCGACGAGGAAGATGCTCGGCCGACAACACGAAGTCGGTTCGCGGACTCTAGCGATGAAGACGGCGCTCCTCTGCCTAAGTTAAAGGGGAACGGAGTGCCTAAGACTATGCGCAACAAGTCTTTTAGCTCCGCTGCCGCTGCTGCCATGGGCGTTCCTCAATCTCAAAGAGAGGACGAGGATTCACCAGATCTCCCCGATAGCGACGATGAGATCGAGCAGTCTCAGCCTGTTGTGCCTAGCAGTAACGTCGTGACCTCAAGGAAGGGTACGACTCTCAGTCGAAGCGGTTCCGGACGAGACAACCTTCGGCCGACGACAGCGCCACAGCCTGCCAATGCTCAGGCGTCCGGCGGGCCTCGGCCAGGCCATTCGCGACGAGGAAGCTTGATGTCTATCCTCCGCCGCAAGAAGGACGGCGTCAGCAAAGTTTCGCGGCCCGTCGGCGAAAGCGCAGCTCGACGAGACACTCGACTGGAACGTAGTACAGAAGAACTCGCCATAATCCGAAACACAGGCGGCCAGCACAACTCACGCCTCCAAAAGCGCAGTCCAAACTGGCCGTTGCAAGAGGACGTCGACGCCCACACACAGGATGACGGCTACGGCGAGGATGAGTCGCACGACACATACGTCAACGAGGAGAAGCGCCCTTCTACTGCCAGCGGCGCAGTTCCGATGTCCCAAGCCTCCAAGCCCGGGTTCCTCAAGCGTCGCAGCACCGCCCAGGACGCCCTCGGTCTCAGTCATGACGGCACCGAGACCAACGGCCCGCTTCCTGAGCATCACGACGTCACATACGACCAGCCCGAGTCTCAGAAGAAAAAGAAGTTTGGTTCTTTGCGCAAGATATTCGGCCTGCATGACTAGGGGTGTCTGGCCTAAAGCTATGACTGATGCATGCCCGAGGCGATTCTCCTCCCGCCACTTCTTGCAATCCTTTCTCTTTCCTTTTCTTTCTTTTTTTTTTTTGCCCTCAGCCCTGGCGTATAGACGGTGGATGACTGAATGGATGGATACCCGCCGGCAATAGACAACATACTGGAAAAGATGGCGTCTCACACGATATTTCAACTCTCATTTTTCTTCAACCCTGCCTCTGTTTCAAATTATTGGCATTGACCACCTTTACGGTTCCCTTTTCATTACTACTCTTTTAACGATCTCTTCTGGAGCGTATGAACGGGAAAAAAGTTTGTCTATGCGCAGTCCAATTTTTTATTTCTTAAGCAGAAGCTTGTGAGAGGAGAGGTAATGGTGACATGGAGCATGAATGGTCTTGGATAAGGAACGAAAGCTGGTATATTTTTGGTTCAGTATTACAGGTAGACGACAATAATACGTCTTCTCAGACACCTATTTCCACAATATTACTACACACAATGTGCGAGAGAAACGCCCAACCCGAGAGGCAATGACACATCACCGTCAAGTCTATAGTTGAGAGTGATGCTGGACACATGTAACAAACAGTGAACTCTTTGGATATAGCTCCCTAACGCTCCCTGAAAACCGGACCCTGGCAGCCTTGAACTAAGGCTAAAGGAAGAGACCGTATCGCCATGAACACCCCAGTCGCCCATCCCGTTTCTATTCCCTGGCTCAAAGGCCATTTCGGTCAAACGAGCATCTACCTGTGAGTAGGAACCGTGCGAAAACAGAGCGCACCCGTTGAGCTTCGTTATATACCAGCACCGCCGAGTCATCCCCAACTCTTAGTACCGTAACCCGACACCCTCCCTATACCTGGTGACAAAGGAGGGGGAAAAAACAAAAACATTGCTCCGTGTACCAAGAGACTCCGGTTAGTATACGCATGTAACCATTCGCCTGTATACGAGCATAGCACACCGATATATGAAGAGGAAAAGAAATGCCCTTATTTTCGCATGGGAAACCTGTGAAAGAGCTGTGGTTCCGTCCATGCGACGTTCAGGCTTGTACAAAGAAAGCATGGGGATTTTTTTCTGGGTATAAGCGTAAAACAAAATCTAGTTTTTAGATCGCGGCTTGCTGCCGTTTCTGGTTTTTTCGCGCTCGAGAAGGAGCGTTAGCTGGCTTTTTGTACGTCCAAGTGGTACGCTAGCTGAGGTTGTGGGTTGTGTCGGTGTTAGTCGGGACTCGAGAAGAGAGGATGTCTGTGGCTGCGTTGGGATGGAATAATGGTTCGGAAGGTCGTCGAGCATGCTAGGTAGAGGCATAGAACCAAAGCCGGACTGATCGAGGATTGTTCCCTTGACAGCAATGTTGGAGGTCTCGGTTTTGATCTCAGCTTTTGACCCAGCAAAGAGACCAGTCGCATGCGACCGGCGGTTGTTTGGATACTTGGAACGGTCGTATCCGCCGTTAGATTGAGAGCGTGCCATCGAAGGCGCGCCGCTAAGGCCCGAGCCACTTTCCAATGATCCTACCCCCAAGGTCGACCGAGATGCCCCAGATTCTCTTCTCCTTGTATGACCAGGAAGGTCAACCAGGGATTGTGCCTGGGGAATGCTGGGTCTCGCGTAGTCGGCAGGACGGAGTCGGTCCAACTGGGAAAAGGCCGTGGTCTCTTGTTTGGATGATCCGTTCCTCTCGGAGACAGGCCGCCGTGGTATAGCGGGCTGCTTGCCTAGTGCCTTCTCACTCATCATTGGACGCCCCTGTGGAACAGAGAAAACGCCTTCTTCTGATGCCGAGGTGACCTGCTCCGAGTCCTGTTCAGTAATCGGAGTTACAGTCCGCTGAACGGCTGCATACCGCGATCCACTTGAGGACCCCGATTCCCGAGACCCAAAATCAGCAGACTGTCGCTTAGGTAGTGACGGTCTTCTCTTGGATACGGCTGAAGCAGCAACGAACTTCTTTGTTGGAGGCACAGAGGCCTTCTTCTTAGGTGAAGAGACCACGTACACCGGTGCTTCAGAAATTGTGGCGGCTGTACTCCCCGAGGATGGTATCTCATCTTCGTCAGCAGACTCGTGAGGTGAGACGAAACGGGCCGTGGGTCGGGGCCCCGACGAGGATGGCCCTCGAGCCTTTTTCAAGATAGGGTGTGGAGGCGGTGGCTTTGATGCGCTGGAAGAAAGGGTCCTTAACCCCGAATCGCTGGGTTTCGTCAAAGGGCGGGACTCTTGTGGAGGCGGCAGTGGGGGCATCTCGGCCTGGACCGCTTCCATGAGCTGTCGGATAATGGGGGGTATCTAGAACGTGCCGGTCAGCGTCAGCAGGCAAATGGCGTGGTCCTAGTGGGACATACATCAGGTCCCTCCCATCGATTCGGGGGCCCCTTGAGGGGGACAAAGGTTGGTCCAACTGAGATGTCTTCATAAAGCTTGGCCAGGGTGCTGCCCTTGAGAAATTTGCGGTTGCTACCCCAGACATGCCACCAGAAATTCTCCAATCGACAGGCCGTAGGATCCTTGAGTCTCTTATTTGTGGTGGTGTAGACTGCCCAAACTGTTAGTAGAGAATGGCGTTAACACGGGCAAGAGTAGGGAGGAATACCATGCCAATATTCCCAGACCTTGTCAGGGGGGACAGTAGAGTAGTCGGCGACCTCCTTGTAGATATTTTTGGTGTTCATGACGATGCCCTTAGGCAGTATCATTGGCACGCCCGAGTCCATCTGTGCGACTTGGGAATACCGCCAAGACCCAAGGGTGACTGACTGCTGTAGCGGCCGAGAACTTTGAGAGTGAAGGCGAGGCGCCTGGCCGTCAATGCGCCCGGAAAGTTTTGGGCTGGGGGTTGTCTATTGTTCGATGCGTAGCCGAAGCATGGTCGCTATCGGAGCTTTATCATCGGTGAATGTGAATGGTGCTAAGAACGAGGGCTAAGTGAGGGCGAGAGTGAGGCGAAGGCGAAGTGAGAGTGAGGATGAGAGGTGGCCGGGTGGCTTGTATTCGTAAGTTTGCAAAGTAAAGGAGGCCTTTCCTTAGTTGGTGAATCGACTTTGAGGGCGAGATGAAATAAAGACCATACGGTCTCGGGAAAACGAATAAGAACGGGCTATAGCGCTGGGAAACACCGGCTTGAGCAAAATGCGAAGCGCAGAGCTACACAGGACCAAAAGTTCTCGCGTAGCTCAGGAATGTGCCGTGTCAATGCAGGTCATGCTCTGCCTGTAGAGGCCTGTCGAGCGAGAACGAAGATGCTGTGACGCAAGGAATTGGAACCGCAATGGAGTAGTGGACCAAGACTAGTCTTCGCCGGCTTTTGTCCCTCGTCCTCGTCTTTGTGAAGCGAAACAGTTGTGACTGGTGAAGCAGTAGGTACGTAGCCGCTTAGCTCAGCGCTGACAGCTGAACTCGGGGAGGCGCTGTGTAAGTGTGACGAAGTTCCCGGGGTACTGGCGGCGGCGGCGGCGTCGGGACAAGGATAAAGATCTTTATTTGGTTTGTGTAAGTCTGTGCAGCGCAGTGGAAGAGTGTGCGCGTCACGAGGCCAAAAGCGCATGTAACGAGACGGGGAATAAAACGTCAGAGAAAAAGACGGTGGGCGGCTCTAGAACGGCTGGCGATGCGGCTGCGGCTGGTGCTGTTTCTCATGCTGGTTGGTGCTGGAGCTGGAGCTGGTGCTGGCAGGAAGAGCTTCGTCGGGCCGGGACAGATGAAAAGGGAGAAAACTCAGAGAGAGGTGGAGCTGAGGGGTCGAGGCGTTGCAGTTCGTCACCCAAACTACCTGGGGGGCCGTCTCGTCTTAGTATGTCGTCGGAGTCGGACTTTCGACTTTGAGTGCGAGTTCGCGCGAGTTGTGTGCGCGCGAGAGGATGTAAAAGAGACGGCTAGCTCGGTGTGAGCCACTGCAGACGAGAAGGAGACGCCGGAGGTACCCTGCCGCGGTGGTGTGGTGGGGCGGTACCTGAGGCAGGACTGTCGCTTGCCTTGCCCAGAGGCCAAGGCCGAGACGGCAAAGACGAAGGCGAGGACAAATCTCCTCGTAACAAACGGCAGAGATAGAGAACGGAGAGGCCGAAAGACGGGGGGGGGGAGGGGAGGGACGGGTTAGGGTCGGTATGGGATGGGGTTTATAGGCCAACGTTCCAGGGGTTGGATGCCGAGAGAAGCTCGGAGTGGAGGCTCTAGCCCTGAAGGCGTGCGGTTTGGCTGGCTGAGCAAACCAACGGTGTGCTGTAGTTCGGGAAGAGGAGACCGGAGCCAGGAATAGCGGTAGAAGAGGCAGTAGAAACAGGAGAACAGACAAGAGACGTGGAAGGGGCGAAAAGAAAGAGCGGGGACGGGCGGCAGAGGGAAAGGAGGAGAGACGGAGGTGGGAGAAGGGCCAGAAGCCCAGCGCTAGAAAGTGGACGATGATGGTGAGATGAGATCCGACTCGGCTGGTCTTTTGTCTCTCTGATCGGCCTCGCGGTCTCGCAGGTTCGCAATCTCGCAGTCTCACTGTCTCACTCATCCGTGTCGTGCTCGTCACTGCTCCCGTCTGGGTCTGGGTCTAGGTCTGGGCTACAGCGTTGTATTATGGCCGGTGGCGGCCGTCGCCCGTCGACCGTCGTGGCAGTTATCAGTCTCGGATGAGAGTCCCTTGGTGCCCAGGGACAAACAGGCGGCTGCTATTCGTACGGCCTAGTACCAGTACCGGTCATTGGTACGGAGCACAGAGTGTATCCGTACTAGGATCCAAGGTTCTAGGTCTAAGTGGCTGGGGGGATGGATCCTAGCGCAAGCCTCGGCCAGCCCTGTTGTGCCCTGGACCGTGTGTATTCTCAGGCCGCGGTCGCCCAGGAAGCTGCAGTTGCGACAATGTGAGCTGGTGAGGACCTATCCGCAGTTCGGTACGTATTGGAGTAGAAATCGAGTGGTGACAGCCTAAAGTACTCAGAACGGAGATACCTTGGTGTGCTTTGTGGGGGTCCTCGTCGCTCAAAGAGAGACATGCATCTTATGGAAAGAGCGGCGTTTGGGCTTCAAGCTCATGGAAAGTACTGTACCGTGAGCACCTGCCGTCCATAGTATTATTAGTGGGCCGTTCCCACCCATCTGAAGGGAAGGAGGGGGACAAATGCTCAGCAGCGAAGAGGGTGTACAAAGCATACCAAAGTACAGCAGAAGGTTCGTCGCGGTTGTCCCTGCCGAGTAAGGAAGGCTTGCCCACACAGCCCACGCCACTTACCCATCCTAGAAGATATCACTGCTAAGTACGTAGGAAGGTACTACCTTATAGCCAACGTTAACAGGTACCAACACGAACCATTCTGAACGCCAACGCCCTCTTCTCTCTCATGAAGCATCGCGAGCTTTTACTTCCACTCCTCCATTCCTCGCCTCTTCCTCATTCTTGCTGCATGCACTCTGCCGCGCTGTCAGCACCAGAGATACAGTACCGACCGAGTACGTATACTTCCTGGCCTGTGCCTCGTGCGGCCAAAGCGGGAGACACGCAGAAACAGGGTCCACGAGACCAGCGGCCCAGGATCACGGGGTCACCAGCACATCAGATGCCACCTCATCAACCGCGCTCGTTCCTCACTAAAAACCATCTGAGTCAAGTCCAACGACTCAAGTCTAAGGCTCCTGTCTCAAGCCTCAGCCCAAGTAGGTCTCACCCTCGCCCCGCCTCACCCCAGGACGTTCCAGACAGGCGCATTCACCGCCCATGTGTCGGATCCAGGCAAGTCGTCGAGTCGTTCGTTAACTGCATCCGAAGCTTAGGAACAAGTAAGGCACTTCGGTGGATGATGATCCCTACGTGTGCTAAGTGCTCTTCATCACGGTCAGCCGCTGGGCGTTACCAAAATCGATAGATATGGAAACCATGTCCCAGGCCATCTTCTGTCTCGGCTGGCTTCGTCTTCTCATCTTCGCTCTCTTCTCATTGCGCCTCCGTCCTCACGCCCTCCCTTACCTCACCCGTCTTCCGCTTCTCATTGACCGAAATCAGCACGCGCTCTGCAAGGTCTCGGATGTCGACCACTTTTTCTGATCAATCATACTGTCAATTTGTCCAGCGCAGCCTCACTCCTCGGATCTGCCACTCGCCGGCCAACCTATGCGCAGTTCACGAGTCGATCATCCGTTTTGTTTGAGACTATCACCACAAGACGGCACTCGAACTACTCGAGTTCGCGGCTCCGCGTACTGTCTCGCTCCGTCTCCTTTCTGGATTCCGGACCAAACCACCCACCATCTGAGTCAAGAGGACTTCTCGAGCCCGATGCGGTAGGATCATCCTCATGCCGCAAAAAACCCAACCGTCCGGCTACTATCCGTACCCGCACCCGCTGCAAGACTCCCCCACGCCGCAACCCCCCCTGCACCATTTTCTAGAACAAGTAACGAATTAACTAACCCCTTCAAATGCTGTCTGTTGATGATCCTTGCATCATCCATCATCTATCACAATATCGTCAAGACATCCCACCGCCACTCGCCTATCGTCTGGGCTCCTTGTTTCCTCATGACACGCCAAATAATCCCCTTCGTACCTCGCGCCTTTGCTTGCCTTCCGCTTCGAGTGACATCCAGCCTGGTCTTGCTATCAAATGCTTTGTTTGCTTTGGGAAAAGCAATTAATCATCTTTCCTCCATGACAGAATACACACTTTGCCGACAGCCCTCAGGTCATTGTTGTGGTCTCTCAGGTCACTTGAAGAAGAGGTAATGCTATCTACTCTATATTCGGGAACGGACCGAATCGCCTATACTCTTCTGCGAAACCTGGTTGGATTATTACATCACATCGTATTCTATTCTACGGAATGGGGCATATTGGTGCGCACGGTGCAGTCGGACAAATCGCCCTCTCTTCCACCTACGAATACGCACCAACACTCTCCTCCCCATGCTGTTGTCCACATTTCATCCCGTCGTTTTGAAAATCTCAGAGTGTCAGCTCGCACAAGCCCCTCGGCCAAGCCTCACCGGTTACCTACTCTTGCAACAGGTCTTTGCCTTCTAACAGGTCTGGCTGCACTTTTGATTCAGCAGCTTCTCCCCCTCATTGCAAGCAACGGCAAGTCAGATCCGGCCGCCATAATCAGATAATCCTTGAATATGTTGGTGCCAGATGCCTCGAGGTAATTGGCTCCCTGGCCCTGCTTTTTACTCACGGCTCAATTCTTCTTTCTTTTTCCCGCCCGGTCTCATGGACGTGCCCTTGCCCCGGAGTCTTCTGATCTCTCCTCTTTGCCGGGGTCTGGTCTGGACAAGTCGTGTGACCGTCAGCCACCACGAATAAGACTGTTGCAAACTCTGCCGAGCGCCTTGTCTCATTCATTATTGGCTCGCACATCCAACTGGCCTCTCAGGCTTGTCACGGATGCCTGTTCCTGAGTGCGCCTGACTTGAAGCGCGGCTTCGCGCGGCTTCGTCCAGCCACCCGTCTGTGACTGTGTGCGAATGGCAATGTATGAGGTCTTGTCGGCCGAGAGGATACTTTGCGGGGGAACCCAATCATCAGACCCATGACGCCGAGCTTTGACGACCAAGCTACAAGTGCGGGGAGCTCCTCTAAGCCAGGACGCACTGGCAAAAACGGAGGACATAGACAGTTGCGAACGTGTCCAGCTCCTCCACGCATCTTTGTGAGTTGTGAAGCTATGAAGTGTGAGGCTAAGAAACTGTTATTGGATGATGGATGGTGCTTCAAAGCCCACGTGGGCTGGATACACAGATGCGACTCTCGCGGACTCGACAAGTCAAAACCCCCCACGTTGGAGCTAGGATTCAACCCAAGAGACGAGCCAAGAGACCAGGGCCACACCAATCAATGGTTGCGGGGTCAGCGATCCGTGATTTCAAATGGAGGGGATAGCCCGTCACACACCCAGAGATAGCTGTCAAGCTGCCGCTTTGGGACACGGCAGCCTAACTGCTGAACCGACTGCAGATTCAGGCCCAATTATGAATATCGAAGTTGACAGGCGGCACGATTTGGAGCATTGATCGGAGGTCACATGTCCTTGCCTTGTTGTCTCTTCGCAGGCTATCACCTCTCCCACTTCTCATTCCATCCCGGTCGGGTGTCGCACCGATACGCGAGCGCCGAATGAACAGGCATCCGACTACGGGGCCGCCTTTGCGTTGAGATCCTGGACTCGAGAGTCTAGAGCGTTAGGACTCCCGGCAACTAATGATAAGTTACGGTAATTGGACCCCTCAGCTGCGGGTTAACTTCCCATTAAGTACCGAGTAAACGATGCCTAGTCTGCATGCAAGGTGAGGATGCGCAGGGATTTTACATGTGAAAAAGAAATGCAATCTCGACCATCAGGCAAGTTTCCTTTGCATGGTGACAACTGGACAGTTCTAGACCAAAGTGATAACGACTCTAAATTGCGACAGCCAGCATCTTCGCCATCATGGTATCATTCACTTGCCCCCGCCTCCCTGACTGTGGACTGATCAACTCACTTCACAACACCATCTGGCATCCCCTCCCGTGTGGGCTTGTCGCAACTTTCCTTGTTCGGTCAATCCCCCCCATCGCTTTAGGAACCGGTGAGCGCGGTACCGTTGCATCGAGGCCGGGATGCAAACTCAGCGAAGCTTGTTGGCTGGACTTGCAGGTTCCCCTCCAACCTTCGGCTTCAGCCGTTCCCAGCAACAGCGCTCCCTGCAGCCCGCCTTGCATGACAGGCACAGCACATTGTGGACTATCGACGGGACGAGGTATGTGTGCAACCATGCGGCGACCCGGGTGACGCGACACAGGGCATTGGAACCCAACGTTTGGGAAAGGTGCCCAGCTTCGTCTCAGCTTTGCGGGGATCGGAGGAATGTCGATCTGGCCATGATCAGTTACATACAGTGGATGGGTGGCATCTCAACAAGATGCGGTCAGGGTTGCGTAAGTAAGGTGCTTGGCGGTACTTGGCTTGTGTTCTCTTTCCTCAAACCCATATAATTACGGACTGTTGTCTCCTATGCACATGTGAGGCGGTGCCAGTCCAAAGCAAATATGCCAAACACCTAGTTTAGAACGGTTTTACATGTCTTCATTGTGGAAAAGGTACATAGCACAATCACTGCCTCATCACAGAATAGTTGAGACTCGTGTCAGCTGTTTATCTTGCATCGACAAATTGCAATTTTAGTCCATAGCATTACCATTAACTAAGCCAATCCCATTCTAATCCTACACGCCCGCGCGAAATGACACAGATGAGACCAGTTGCCTTGTTCTCATAACTTTTTCTTTTTTCCGTTTCGCTTCGTGCCTTAGGTAACAGTGTAACCGCCGTCAACGCGGAGGTCCGCGCCGGTCACGTACAGGCTAGCGTCAGACAGCAGGAAGGTGACGGGGCCCATGAGGTCCTTAGGCAGACCCATCTTTCCCTGGGGGATGAGCGAGATCCACTTCTGCTTGAGGTCCGGGTTATCATCGAGGATCTTCTGGGTCCTGTTGCGATGGTTAGCTCGATCCAGATCATATCATGCTCGATCGGCGATGTAAAGGTGGGGTCGTATTTCCAACTGGGCTCCGCGCGGACGGCCCGGGACGGTGGGCAAGGGAGGTTTAAGAGGGCACATGTTGATCACTTACAATGCAGTCAGCATATATCCGGGGGAGATGCAGTTGACACGAATGCCGGCGTGGGCCCACTCGACGGCTAGGGAGGCGGCGAGATGTCGGACAGCGGCCTTGGCTGTGTTGTAAGGACTATGAAAAGGTTAGCAAGAAATGAACTCCCGTTGATCTCAATGGGAAGCTCATTGGACTTACGCCTGGGGCTGGGGCACGTTGACTATGGAGCCAGACATGCTGCCGATCATTACGATGCTGCCGGGGCTTTTGCGCTCCATGAGGTGGCGAGCAACAGAGGTGGCAAAGAGATAGGTACCGTCAACGTTGACGGCCCAGAGCTTGCGCATGCGGTCAATGGGGTAGTTAACGGCCTCGAAGTTCTCGGTGAAGCCGGCCGAGGTGACGAGGTTGTCGATCTTTCCGTGGGCGGCGAGGACTTCGGCGATGCAAGCTTCGACGGACTCGGGGTCAGAGACGTCGGCGTAGTGGGCGGTGACCTTGGGGATTCTTAGGTTGGATGTTAGTCTTGCTCTTATACCTGGGGGATTTAAGCTTACCGCTCAGCTCGGGGGTTCTCTTTCTTGAACGCCTCGATGAGGAGAGCAGTCTGCTTCTCGGCCTCCTCCTCTGTGGTTGTATGTCAGAAATGGGTTTGGGTTATGATCTGTGGAAAGGATAACGAACTGTTCATGTCGACAAGGGCGAGGTTAGATCCGGAGAATACCATTCCCTGTCCGATGACGAGGCCTAGGCCACGAGCGCCGCCAGTGACGATGCCGACATGGTTGTCGAGGGAGAAGCTGCCCAGAGTGGGCTTGACGTACTGGCCGCCGGTCCCGACGACGGGCTTGCTGCTAGGAAGCTCGTGCTCTTCGGGGTACTCGACCTCGACGCCCGGATCTGTTCGCGAGTAGCTGCCGGGCTTGTCCTGGCGGGGAGGGCCGTTGGACAGCTTGCGAGCAGCAGCGGCCGCAAACGCGGGGCGGATGATGGAGGGCGCTGCGCGGCGGGCGCACTGCCGGAGGATGGGGGCAAACATGGAGGAGGACATGGCGGCGGATGTTGATAGGAGGAGGGAGGAGGGAGGAGGGAGGAGGGAAGAAGGAAGAAGGAAGAGTGAAGAGTGAATGGAAGAGGGGAAGAATGAGAGGATTGGATCCTCTTTCGTGGGTTTCCTAAAAAGCGAAAGGAAGAAGGGAAGAAAGAGAGAATGGGCTCTGCCGGCTTCGGCTTCCTAACAAGCGAAGGGATGAAGGACTTTCTTGCTTTGGCTTCTCGAACAGTCAATAGAAGAGGGAGAGAGTGAGTGAATGGGCTCTTCTTTCTTTGGCTTCTTAAGAAGTGATAGGCAAGGCTCGGATCTAGAGCTTTCGTGGTGGCGATATGAGGTGTCTTGGAGTGGGGGAAGGGGGGGAGGGGAGAGCTTTAGGGGAGCTAGGGAGGGTAGAAGTGGCGGCGGAACTTGATGCGGGAAGGATAGGCGCGGAGGGGAAAGCCAATTGCTGCTGCTGACAGCTGGCAACCCAAAAGCACTTCAATGATTTGAGAGAAGGAGGAGCGCTGACGAGAGGAGGATGATTCTAAGTGATGGTGATGAAGAGGGCTGCCGACTTATACCTTTTTTTCCCCTTCTCCCTTCTTGCCTCCAACCAACGCGTCGTCGAAACAACGGGCGAGCCGGGCTGCACGCACACCCAGGGCAATGGACGGCAAGCTGTCACCACACCCCCGGCCCCATCACAATCCATCCCGTGGATCCCTTCCAGACGCCCAGGGCCCGCATGACGCTAAGCACGCACCGTCGAGATCCGAGCTGCCGTGGGTGCATCCGTGCCGGCCGCTGGAGAGTCTACCGGGACGCATGCGGGTGTGTTTATCAGACCTTCTCGGGTTCCAGCTTCACGACTCTCGCACTTGTTTTTTTTTTTTCTCCCCCTCGGTTTTGCACTCCCCCGATGTCGTCGATGCAGTGCAACCCCGACGCAGGTTTTATTCTGATGCCTGGGGCGGGGCCGGTCTAAGGATACCAATCTAGCGGCTCAACAATGGATGCCCCCCCCCCCCGCCCAACGGACCTTGAGCGCCTCACCTACTACATACGGGCATCTCACGATGGCGTCTTTTTTGAGGGAGGGAGGGAAGGATGTCAATTGAGGGGAAGAGAGAGAAAATGTCTCAAGCCATGCCTTACCCATCAAGCTCGGGCTCCCATTATGTTGATGCCTGGCGATGGCTTGGCAGCTAGACCTGGGGAGCTCCCCTCTCGAAATCTATCCCGTTTTAGGGTCCCGAGAACTGGAAGCTCCCCCCCCCTCCCCCACAGGAGCCCGACAAGGTGACAGGGAGCACCAAGGGGGGAAACAACGGGCAGGGGTCTCCCTCAGTGCTGGGAATTCCCAATTCCACCACCACAACTCTCTCACACGTCCATTCACACGTTCTAGACGCTCCCATGCTGCTGGTTGGAGCACACCTTCAGTCACCTCCTCGCTCGTCTCCGGCCGAGAGCGCCTGGGACTAGGACGATCTTTCTCGCCTCCCTCTCAGGCCAGGATCAGGAAGATCTGAGAGAATCAGACGCGCGGGGAAACAAGCCTGTTTCGACGAAGATGGGGGTCAGATCGGTGGCAACTCGGACTAGGGCTGGCTGTCAGAGCATAGGGGAAAGATGTGCGAGTGTGTGCCGTAGTGTGCAAAGCCACTCTTACTACACCGTGACCCAAACCCGCGTACGAAAAAGACAGAAAATAGACAGAATTGTTCGTAGACACAGCAAAAGCACACCGAAAAGTCCGCAGGTTGTACGGAATCACAAGACCGATGCCGAGATGGCGAGATCACTAAGAAAAAACAAAGATGTGTCCCACGGTCATGCAACACACACGCTGCGAGCATGGGGGCCGCAGGATGCAAAGCACAAATGCGCGCCCTTGTATGGGCCACTCTACGGGGGGGGATGCATCATGGGGAGTCCGTTATGGGGAGGCTCCGTGGGGTGAAGCTGAACGGTCACATCCGAGCGGTCTAGCGCAACCCGTCGGCTTTTGAGGGGGAGAGAGGAAGGGGAAAGAGAAAACTACCTGGGTTGGGCTGCCGATACGCGGCGTGCAGACAGTGAGAAAGCCGAAGAAGGATGGGCGTTTCCAGTCCTCCACCCAACTTGTTCAACGACACCAAAAACGCACCAAAAAATCAAGCTCACGATAGTTGCTGTGAGGGGGTTCCGCTCTCGCCGGGGTCCGCATGGCTCGCCCGGAGTCGGGAGTCCGGCCCATCCAGTAGCTCAGGTACGAAATACTACCGCGTCGTACTGTACGTACAGTGTAACTGACACTCGCACTATTCTTAGCAAGTTTCTATTTCATAATTCCACATTCGGGCACTGCGCCAGGGCCCTTGCTTGATCTTTAGAGTCGAGTCCTGAGTGCCTCGTCGCGAGGGCTGCTTCTGCGACGCTAGCTGGACAGCCCCCCCCCAGCCCCGGCCCTGAACTGAACCCCGGGAGACAGTCCTCGTGGGACATGGAAATTTTCCATGCTTGGCTTTGGTGTGGTGCAGCAACGGATTTGATTTGCTGAGCCGGAGCTGCCACTGCAACTACCTGGTCTAAGTAAAGTAGGTAACTCGGTATTCTCTTTGTTGAGTTGGTTTGCTTCGGGCTCTTGCTCCTGCGCTCCGAGCAACCAACCGCGACTATTCGTACCTCAGACCGTGTATCTACGAATAAAAACATCCCCTTCCATCCCTCCTTCATCAAGGTCCATGACATATTTTCGTGACTGGTCCGTCACACCGCCAACACCTCCTCACCTTGGCTCACCGATGATCGGCTTCACCTTGTCATGAACTCGGTGAACGTCTCCATAGTCCCCCCACGCCGAACAGCTCAACAATGAATACTTGGCCTCCTTGCTATCGTCATCTCCGCCACCCACGCTCAGACATTGGCATACTCCTTGTTGAAGGCCCTTCCGATCACCATCCGTCTAATCTCAGATGTCCCAGCTCCGATCTCGTACAATTTCGCGCTGCACACGATGGTCAGTAACTGTTCACATCCCCACCACATACGTCTGCGCGCTCCCGACCTCCCCGTCCGGTCTTAAGTCGGATCTCGAAGAGGGAACCGCCCACTGAGGCCCGGGAATGAAGACAACATGGACGGAAACAAGATAAAGTGGAAAACTTACTCCCGAAGCAACCGCGATGCCGGCATTTCCTCCACGTAACCCATCCCGCCCAAGAGCTGGATGCAATCCAGCGCGCACTCCGTCGCCCTCTCGGCGGCGTACAAGATGGCTCCCGCGCAGTCCTGCGTGCGGACCAGCCCGTTCTCGTCCACCGCCCTGGCCGTCGCGTACGTGTAGGACCGCGACGCCTGCAGCTTGGTGTACATGTCAGCCATACGGCCTTGTACGAGCTGGTTGTGCGCGATGGGCTGTCCAAACTGCTTGCGCTGGTGCGCAAACGGCAGCGTAACGTCGAGCGCCGCCTGCATCAGGCCCAGGGGACCGGCGCTCAGTACCAGCCGCTCCAGATCCAGGCCCTCCATCAGCACCCGGACGCCGCCGTTGACCTTGCCCAGCACGTTCTCCGCCGACACGAAGACCGAATCGAACATGAGCTCGCCCGTGTTGCTGCCGCGCATGCCCATCTTGTCCAGCTTCCGGGCGCAGGTGAAGCCCTCGGACGTGGTCGGCACCAGGAACGCCGTGATGCCCTTGGAGCCCCTGTCCGGCTCCGTCTTCGCGTAGACCACGATCAGGTCGGCGTCGGGCCCGTTGGTGATCCACATCTTGGACCCGTTGAGCACGTAGCCGCCGTCCACTGCCCGCGCCGACGTCCTCATGCTGACCACGTCGCTGCCGGCCCCGGACTCGGACATGGCCAACGCTCCCACCTGCGTACCCGCGATGAGGCCTGGCAGGTACTTCTTCTTCTGCTCCGGCGAGCCGTTGAGCTGCAGCTGGTTGACGCAGAGCTGCGAGTGTGCCGCGTAGCTGAGGCCGATGGACCCGGACGCCCGGGAGATCTCCTCCATAACCACGCAGTGTGCTTGGTAGCCCATGCCAAGTCCACCGACGTCTTCGTCTGCCGTGATGCCGAGGAAGCCCGCTTCGCCCATCTTTTGCCACATCTCATGCGGGAACGCATTGCTCTTGTCCGTGTGCGCTGCGACCTCCTCTGGGATCTCTCGGCGGGTGAACTCCTGCACCCGGTCTCGTAACTCCTCCAAGTCCTCGCTCGCCGGCGCTTCAAAGCCCTTGGGGTGCTTGGACGAGTGCAAGCGGGACTGGATGGCGGGGAGGGTCACGGCGGGGCGCCATGGTCTAGCGGCGACAGGCCGTACAAGGGTTCGTACAGTTCGCAAGCTTGCCATTGTGTCTGGAGTCTCGTAGGAGTTTGTGAGGAAGCAACGTGCTTGTGAGAATTCAGATTGAACCTGGACGACCGAGACCTGTGATTACACGTAGTCGTGCCGAGGACATACTGGTGGCCAGGCGAAGCGGGCCGTAGAAAGCCGCCCTCGGCTTGCGGCGGGCGCTTACCCCAGGTTTTAGACGTCATAAGCTCGGCCTTAGCAACCTCCCTGGCCCCGGCAAAGCCATACTTTCTCCCCGAGATGCCCTCTTCGACGCAGAGATTTCCAGAGTAAACACAAGTCCACAAGCTGTAACGTTGTCGTTGGAATGTCTCTCCCTCGTTCATCTCGTCAGGCCCTGCGGCTGGGTGGCCAATTCGGCCGTCAACGCTGCCAGGGCCGCTATCAGCAGCTGCGGGCTGTGGCTAACCTCACTCCGCCTCACCAGGCCGCTGCCATCTCGCGGCTGCAGAGCAACGTCGACCCGTCGTCGGATGAGTTCAAGGAGAACGAGCGGCAGATGAGCGAGGTCATGGTCCGCATGCAGGACCTGGCGCGCAAGATCCAGCAGGGCGGGCCGGAGAAGGCCAGGCAGAAGCACATCGCCCGCAAGAAGATGCTGCCGCGGGATCGCGTCACGGCGTTGATCGATCCGGGCACGACCTTCCTGGAGCTCTCCCAGATGGCGGGCTATGAGCTGTACCCTGAAGCGGAGGTGCCCGCAGGCGGCATCATCACGGGTGTCGGCGTTGTCGAGGGCGTCACCTGTGTCATTGTCGCGAACGACAGCACCGTCAAGGGCGGCACGTACTACCCGATCACGGTGAAGAAGCACCTGCGAGCTCAAACAGTTGCTCGTGAGAACAAGCTACCGTAAGTCTGACCGGTAATTGTCTCCTCATGCGGCGATTTTAATAGCCTTCAGATGTATCTATCTCGTCGACAGCGGCGGCGCCAACCTGCCTCATCAGGCAGACGTCTTCCCCGACGAAAACCACTTTGGCCGCATCTTCTACAACCAGGCTCGCATGAGCTCCGAGGGCATCCCCCAGATTGCGGTAGTTATGGGACCTTGTACGGCCGGCGGCGCATACGTTCCGGCCATGAGCGACGAGAACATCATCGTCCAAGAGCAAGGGCACATCTTCCTCGCCGGCCCGCCTCTCGTCAAGGCTGCGACGGGCGAAGTCGTCAGCCATGAAGATCTAGGCGGCGGTAAAATGCACTCGTCCGTCTCAGGAGTGACAGACTACCTCGCCGTGGACGATGCCCACGCCGTCGTGCTAGCTCGGCGCTGCATCAGCAACCTCAACTGGCCTGCAAGGTCCCCAAACACCCAGGCGCCCAAGTCTACCTTCTCCGAGCCGCTACATAACCCCGAAGAACTCATGGGCATTGCCTCTACGAATTTGCGAAAACCCCTCCCGATCCGAGAGGTCATTTCGCGCATCGTCGACGGGTCCGAGTTCTCCGAGTTCAAACACGACTTTGGCACTACGCTTGTGACGGGCTTCGCCGAGATTTACGGCCACAAGGTTGGCATTATTGCCAACGACGGCATTCTTTTCGCCTCTTCGGCGGTCAAGGGCGCACACTTCGTCGAGCTATGCACGCAGCGCGGCATCCCGCTGGTGTTCCTGCAGAACATCGCGGGCTTCATGGTGGGCTCGCAGTCGGAGCGCGACGGCATCGCCAAGCACGGCGCCAAGCTGGTGACGGCCGTGGCGTGTGCAGATGTGCCCAAGTTTACCGTCGTCGTCGGCGGCAGCTACGGCGCAGGCAACTACGGCATGTGCGGGCGCGCGTACTCTCCACGATTCTTATGGATGTGGCCCAACGCGCGGATCGGCGTCATGGGCAGCGAGCAGCTGGCTTCCGTCATGGAGACGGTTGGTCAGAAGGCCGATCCGGAACTCCAGGCGCGGATCGAGCGGGAGAGTGACGCCACGTACTCGTCGGCGAGGATATGGGTGAGTTTCGAACCATGATCTTGTTTATGAAGATGGTTACTGACTTTGACGTAGGACGACGGCATCATCCCGCCGCAGCACACGAGACGGTACCTAGGTCTAGGACTACAGGCCGCGATGGGTGGGAGGAACGAGGTCAAGGCGGGTGACAGCAAGTTTGGTATCTTCCGGATGTAATGGGTCAGAAGCGATCGGGATACTTTCCTGTTGTAAGCTCCTTTGGCGTTGTAGATACGGCTTAGAGACTCAAAAACTCTGGAAACTGGTTTCATAATTCAGATGGTAAGCCCATGTGTGCTATTCCCGTTCCAATGAATTAATCCAGTAGGCTTTGTTTTGTTGTTTTAGCGTCCTGATCTTGCTGGTAGCTTTACGAAATGATACACAGATGACATGAAAGGCATGCTACAACTTCTTCATAGTAGACACAGTACTGTGGTATGGCGATTGTTCGAGCTGTTCTCACTCGTTGTCAAGTATTTCCGAGTTGCTCACACACCAACAACCAAATAGAGTATTTACTGCAACGAAGAAAAGACACGCTACTAACCGATCCCAGCCCTCTTAGAGACCTCAATGTAGGCTGAGGACACCTACAAAATGACGTTTTCGTGCATACACTCAGAATAACTGATGTTCCTTCGTTGTTATGTCGTCTCGCTACAACACAACGAATACGTGAAGTCTGTATTATTGTTCAAAGCCGCTTGTCCTAGTCCATTATGATATCTCTCCATCCTGTTGAACGTTGTTCTCATTTGACACGTATTACCAGGTTCTACTTTATTGAGACGGACGGACCTATAATCGTCTTGTCTCTGCTTTCAATTACGCTCTTTCGATCATAGTAGATAACGATACGGCTCAAGCCAAGAGCACAAACGAAGAGTTACAAGATCAGCGCGTAGTATCATATGATCCTGCAGTTTTCTTCAAATAAACTGCTAGGTGGGGTGGTATGGTCTTCTCAATTGGCAAAAGGAAGATGGAAACGCTTCTAGAGTTGTACATCTCCTACTCCAGGAACAGCGGTTAGCTGTGACGGAACAGATAAGACCAGGGTTTACCGTGAGGCATCACTTGTCTTCCGTTAATACTGCGTGCCTGAGTATGTTCTATCAAGAACGAGAGGTATACCTATGATGAGTCAGTCCTTTTCGTAGATTTGGTGACGTGGATTTGGTTATCGTACTCTAATCTTATCGTCTGGCTAAACGGGAGGCAATGAAGAGGGAAACTTAAAATACTGTCTCTCCATGAAGAATTCATCTGAACAATGCAAAAGCGTACGTTAACACGCGGCTCAGTAATTGTTTCCTCCCAGTCTCCCACGCTTCGCCGCAACATGATCGCGTTGCGGCACAATGTCGTGGGGTAAGTTATCTCGTGAGCTCCGTCCACGAGAGGCACCTAAATCACATCCATCCCTCTTTAGAGAGTTTTTAGCGAAGACGGTATTCCATGTGGGGATGGTGACTTTCGTAGCTTGGTTTGACTTCATCGTGCAACCACGCACAGTTTGGCTTGAAACTACGTACAGGCGCAACTTTAGTGATTGGCGATAGACGTAGTAGAACTTGCAATACAACATGGGTTAGACGACTATTTGGATCAAATTCAAGTAAACATTTTCTAACTAGTCAAGACAAAATGACATAATGTGTCTAATTTGTTACTGCATTTGTGATGATTCTTTCCTTGTTTAGGGTAGCTTGCTCAGCAAGTGGCAAACTCCGTGCGTCGTTCGACTTTAGCAACGATAATCTGAGCGCCAGCTTCATTGATAGATAGGTAGACTCAGAGTGAATGGACCGCTCAAGAATTGGAAGAACAAATCGTGCTTACTATTGCAAGAGTAGTAAGGTGCCATGGAAAGAGCGCATCCATTCCGCGGAGTCTTCTGGAGTCATTGTAGAAGGATCTCGGGAAAGAGATCTGTAGTGCTAGACCTGATGGCACTACAATGACGATCTTACATGCCTTATTTCCTTGCTCGCATGGAAGGCCCTGCTAGTAAGATGACATGTTTTTGAATAATTGTTCTGATATTAATTTCCGTAAGGACGTGCTAACAATGAAGTTAATTTTCATTAAGTAAGGCAAGTTGCAGGAGCTTGGTCAGCTTTTAGAGAACGCTATGTTCGCGATCTGGACCTTGTCTAAGCTGTATCTACGTGTCTGGGGCAGGTTGGATCGCGTATCAAGGCATATCCAAGTTTACCAAGATTGAAGCGAGCAACTTGCAAGATGCTGGACCAAGCAGCGACAGCGTTGAGGGCTCGGATTGGGCGTGATTGGGTCAAGCCTGGCGCAGTCTGAGACCCAGTCAGCTGTAAAAAGGATCTTGGCCAACTCCGCTGCGACAGGGGCATATCGGAACCAGCCAATGAGGGAAGCGATCGACACCAGATCTCACAAGGTGAAACAAGACATGGCAAGGGCCGGTGTCGTAAGACGGCCACGTCGGCGCCGGTTTCTGCAGCGTGGTAATTACTACAGGACGTGTGCATCCGTACTTCGTGGTCGTCTGCTTGGTATGCGCAGCAGAGGCAATTCTTCCGTTGGGGGGATGCAGGATTAGAAATGGGCGGGCCGGGTTCAGCATCCGTCGCTTCGGGATCGGAAGCAGCGGGTTCAGGGCTCTTCATTTTAGTCAGTATTTACGAAGTACGATGGGCGGATTGCTGTAGCCTGTGTGTTTTCGTGAGCGAGATTAAAGGTGCTGGCGGCATCGTCGGGCGTCGAGCATAGATGAGCATAGATGAGCAGTGACAAGCATTCGACAGCGTTTATTAGTGCTTGGGAAGAGATTGGCACGACGGCCTTGGACGAGCACGAGTCGACGGGATGGCTCGCATTGACGGTCACCTTCTGGTTTGCCTGTCTTTTTGCTCCTTGAGCCGTGGCGTGGCTGAACCCGAGTTAGCGGAGGCGTTGGCAGCTGCGCCGGCGCGGAGGATGGAAATGGGGCGTCGTTTGACTCGGCCGCTGGAGCTTCGCCTACGAGTCGGGTGCTAACTAAGTGATTAATTAGCACAAGCGGGCTGAGCGGAGGCGAGTTGAGACCGAGCGAGGGCTGAAGTTATTGGGAGTTGTTGGTCAGCAGCGATGGAGGGATGATGGTTGAAGAGACGGATGAGATTAGATCCAAAGTGATGATGTGGTTGACGGGCGTACTTACTAATAATAGGTGGAGGTGTCGTGCATAACCATCGGGCAGTTGGTGCTTTGGTGGATGCCCTGGGGCCAGAGCACTGCAGATGGGACGTATGTACCTAGGATTCACTGTAATGGATCGCATCATCAGTGTTAGATCAGCAGAGCACTCATGACGACGGAAGGCGGGAGAGAGACACGACCCAGAGAAAATGACTGCCAACGGCTTTCCCATCGATTCCCACTGAACAGAACCCCGTATGCAGGGGCATCCTAGTCACCCGGAGGTGGTCCTCAAATGGGAGCCCTGGATGAAGCTGCAGGCCAAGATGCGACGCTAGTGTTTCCGTTTGAGAGTTTGCCCGTGCCACTAATTATCCACCAAGTTCTCCATGCTTAGAGCAGCCTCATTGGCCCGTCGCTCGGGGCTCCAGGTTCGAGACGGGGTTTGGTTGGATATTTCAAAGTCAGTGGCTTGAAAGTCAGTGGCTTGCCCGCCCGCGTGGGTTGTGGGGAGTGAGTGCACACTCGCGCGCGGGCTTTTGCTCCCCCCTTCATCTCTGGTAGTTGAACGGCCCGTTACCACGCGCTTGGGTTTGGGATGCCAGCATGGGTGCCAACACTTTTCGTTTTTCTCTGTCGGTGTGCTTGATTGTTCTTTCAGTGGATCGTGCGTGGCTTTTTCCCAGCGCTCTAGAAGCCTTGAACCTTGCAGTGCCGTATTGGAGCCGGGGGGTTGTTGATGAATGATGGAATAGGTGCATGCGAAACAGATGAAAGTGGTGATGCTCCCGGTCCCGTAGGAGCTCCGAAATGGGTCCCCGTTATCGACGGAGTCAAGGTTCATCGTCCCTAGGCAGGTACGCTTGGCATGGGCTTGCTGGTGCACTTGAATTGTGAATCGCTGTTTTGTCCTCTTGTGTGTCCCTCAGCCCCATCCGCAGCCTCACACCACACACGCTCTCGCCCTCTTTGTACTCCCCTCACTTCCTCTCCTCTCTCTCTCTTTTCCCTCCTCACCTTTCACACGCACCGTTTCGTGTGTTCCCCTCCCCTCCTCCCCCCTCCCTGCTTCGACTTGAGTTGTCGTTGCCTGCGCGCCATTCATTTCGTTCTTCTTCTTCTTTCTCCCAACAACACGTCTGCTCTGCCGTCCTGAGGACAAGGCGACTGACCGACTGCTCTTTCTACCGCTCGCGACACCAAACTCCGCCGCCACACGAGAACCTGCCCTGACTGATAAGAAACTGCCCGGCTACCGCGGAAGGAGCAAGGAATCCCAACACGCCCCGGCCCCAGACTCAACTCTCGTACTCTCACTTCGTACTCACTCTCGCCCTTCGTCGTCATCTCCCATCTTGCATCTCTCCATATCCCGGCTTCCGCTTTCGACGCCCTCCCAGCATCTCCCGACTGCTGCCACCCCCCCCGACGCAAGTCTGAAACACGGCCTCTGGACTCGTCTTTTCCGCCGTCGCACTGCTCACTGCTCACTGCTGTTGTGCTGTGCTTCCCAGCCCATCATCCCTTCCACTGCATCTTCTCCCCTGGACCATCCTCCACCGCTGCGCAGTTGACCTTGCCGCTGTCGTTCATCGTTGATCGGCCGGGTCCGTTTCTGTCGTTCGTTGCGAAACTCAGCTCTCTCCTCTCCTCCTCTCCTCTTTCCCTTCTCTCTGCCAACCTTGCGTCACTCTGTTTAACCTCTCCCCGGCAAATCGTCCACTGAGACTTGACACCTTGCCAGGTAAGTGACTCTTGTGACCCTTGTCTTGCCTTGCCTCTCACCCTGCTCTGGCTATCCGCCTTTCGGCCGGCCAGGGGTTGTGTGTGGTCTCACCCCAAGCGACGTCTCCGAGTCGTCTTGGCAGCTCTCACTATCCCAGCCTCTCACTCTTCTGCGACGACGTCCCCACTGACTCCTTTCCCTCCAGGTCTTTTCTTTTCTCTTTTGCGTCGTCTGAATCGCATCTCCAACGACGCCTGGTTTCGCCGTACCAAAGGTTCTTTTGCCTTGGTTCTATTCTTCTTACCTTCGTTCACTCGTTTCTTCTTCGTTTCGACATCTCTCGTTTTTGTCTCTATTCTCTTCTTTTCTTCATTCCTTTCTTCCCTTCGTTACCGGACTTGACGCGAAATTACCCTGCCTTACCGCTGTGCGACCTGACCGACTCCAAAAGACGACTTTCTTCATGTTGCGGAACTCCAGCCAACTCGACTAGACGTCGATTCAACCAAATACGAACTCCGGAGTCCCTATTTTCTCATCGGCGCCCACATTTCCGAGTGCCACAAGCCGCCCAGTCCTCGCACCTATTACTTTCACTCCCTGCAACGGGCCGGCTTCTTGCATGCGGAGTTGTACTCTACACAGGAACATTTGCGTCACCGACTTTTGATGCTGCTTTGATTTACCATAAAGGGACCAAATGAGCCAGCCATACCATGAAGGAGAGATGGAACAGCCAGTAGCATATTCAGGTTCCGTCAAGAGAGCCCGAGAAAGGGCTCTGGCCGGTCTCCCCAGAACCACACCTCCACCAGCTTATCAACAAGACATGATGGACGATGCACCCCCGGGTGATTTGAGGCCTCCTCCTCGCCGTCCCATGGCGGCACAGTCTGCTGGTCAGCAGCGGATCCCCAAGATCAGAGCGCCTGGGATGGAGGGGAGGAACCCCAACGGCGGTCCAACTATCTCGAGGCCAACACAGGTGCCGCAATGGCCGTTGGCAGGCCCTCCATTGACAGCAACGAATCAATCCGAATCCGAGCCCTACCGACCGCCTCCAGGAAGACCGCAGCAGGCTCCTCAACGACCCCCACGACCTAGCCAGGTTCCGTCCATGCTGGATCAGTCACGTCTCCAGGACCCGACTCCGGTCTTTCTCAACCCAGATGCTGACTACTATGCGGACAGCCCCACAAGCCCTTCTTCACAGACTTCGTCTGATTTGGGAGAGCTTCATGACTTCCCCGCTCCCGGAAATTCGAATTCAATAGGACAGCAGAGGAGGAGTGCCAACTTAGGCCCTCCTCCTTCTTCCAGGAGAGGTGCTTCTTCTTTCTATTCCAACCCATCCTATGTTTCCCCCATTCCCGAGGAGAGCCTCGCCTCCAAGTCACACGGATCATACGCTTCAAGCGCAGCCATGCCCGACAGCTGGCCAGCAATTTCCCGCGAGGCTAGCCCGACATTTTACGACGAGACCGATACCGAGAAGAGCCCAGGCTCGGTGTACGACGAGTTCAATGATGAGAGCAAACTGGTTCGCAGTGCCAGCATCGGCAAGCGAGGCAAACCTGCTCTTGTTACGACCAAGTCCAGTAGCAGCTCTGCCGAGAAAAAGGCCCAATCGCCTGTAATGCCCTTCGGCGTAGGAAACGACCATTCCGCCCAGAACTCTTGGATCGCGATGTCGACGCCTAACCCGCCGGCACCGGATGAATCCAGGACGCTCAGCCCGGATGCTATTCTCGGGGCCTACGCAGCAGCCAGTGCTACTGATCTGGCAGAGAACCGAATGAAGAGCCCGTCTCCTCATCCTCCCCCACCCCAGGTGCTTCCCCAGCCGCCGTTCAACCGACTGTCAGCTATTAGACGACCGCCAAGATTGGATATCGATGCTGTGAGAAGCGCGGAGGAGCGAGGTAGCATCACTAGTTTGCCGGATCTAATTCGACGAGCAACGAGGCTTGCTTCCATGATCGACCGAGGCCGCAGACCTGCGAGTCGGTTTGGGGACCTGGGTGACTATCTTGATGAGAAGGCCCAGGTTCGTGGCGGCGAGAAGGAGAACTCTGGTAGATATCCCCAATCCATCCTGTGCTGCCATAACTGGATATGGCGTCGGAACGTGAATGAACTGACACGAGATAGGATTGTCGGATATGTTGAACGCCTTCCCTCCTCCAGCTGCACAGGGCGACCGGCAGAGCCGGGGCTCATGGTTCCGAACTACGTCTTGGCCGCTTGCACCCAGCCGCCAAGACGGCCCTTCACGATCCAACCTTCGAAACATGACCCCGCCAGACGAGGGTGGCCGCCAGAAGCGCCGCAGATGCTGTGGCTTGCCCGTGTGGGGCTTCATGCTGCTCTTGATTCTGCTACTCGGCGTCGTCGCTGCCGCCGTCTTTGTCCCACTCGAGTTCTTCGTCTTTAAGAACCTGGTCAACAAGGACAGCTCTAGCTCCGAGCTGACGCAGTGCCGAGAGTCGCTGGTTTGCCAGAACGGAGGTAGCAATGTCATTTCGCAAGGCACATGCTCTTGCATCTGCACAAACGGATTCACTGGCTCAGACTGCAGCACCGGCGGGAGTGAAGGCTGTACGACTACGGACCTGGTCTCCTCTGTGGACGAGACCACGATCAGCAATGTCACACTTGGCAAGGCTATCCCTCGTCTCATCGCAAACAGCAACGCGAACTTCTCCATCCCGCTTTCCGGCACCTCCGTACTTGCCAAATTCAACTTGGGAGACCTCTCGTGTATCGCACAGAACTCGCTTGTCACTTTCGACGGATCATCGTCACGAAAGGGTGAGGCATCTGACGAGGCCAAGTCCAATAGCGAAAAGCTCGTGCTCGATGAGAGAGCGCCGAGCGTGACCGCGGCCGCAGCTACTACTGCTATCACCATTTCCCCAGATAGTGCTGCCACGACATTGGTTCTCGACGAAGGATCGGCCCCCGCAACCAAGACTAGCGACAGCTCCCAGACAACTTCGGCAGCCGCCGAGGCTACGTCGACAGATGCCAGCGCAACACCGAATGCAACATTTACAGTCACCGAAGAGGTTCTCGACTTTGCTCGTGTAGCAGTCCTCTACGTCTTGCAAGAGCAGACTCAAGACAAAGCTGAGAGTGCTCAGACCAAGCTGGAACGTTTCTTCTCCCAGGCTAATGAAAGCTCTGGAGTGACGGAAGGAACGGCCTCGAACGTAGATATCGGAGGAGAGAATAGCGTCGACTTGGTGAACTACACGCTGAACACTGGGTCGGGGTCGATTGGTGGGAAAACCAAGCGCGATGCGGCTGATGGACAGGGCCTTGTTCTCGGTCGTGGCCAAGTCTGGGGCAACGCCCGACACGGTGGCTCGGTTATTCCAAACCGCTGACACGAGCATCATGGATGCTGTACATACCAAGTGCATAGGTTCATGCATCTTCCTAAGATGATGCCAACAAACTGCATTCTTTGATTGCCTGGGGCATAAATGAAATGAGCCTGACGGGGCCGGGCCATGGGTGGTAATGATGCAAGACAGGAAACGGGTTTGACGAAGAAGCAAAATCTTGTATAAACATTTCAGGAGCCCTTTTTTACATTCTATTCTATTCCCCCCTTTTTGTTCAGCATGTACAACTCGCGAGCGAGATTAGCGTGGGCGTTACCGAGAGGTGAAGGCAGATAGCTAGCTTCGCCATTCCATGGTAGAAATGAGATTCTAATCAACCTAAGAATGCGCTGTGCCCTTTAGATGGAGAGGCTCTCAATGGATATATTTCTTTATGCTTTTCACGCCTACTCTCTGACTTGTAGACCGTGTTCGTCCCGGCGCCCCTATTGCCTGGTTCGAATGGTAATGACCTCTTCTCTCCCTGTGTGTCGCTCGATTCCTAGCTCGTCCTCACGGTAGGTAAAAGACCTCCTCAACGGGCTTCCACCAACTCGGTTCGCCGGCCTCGGAGCTCACAGCCCCGGGCACGAGGCTTTCCTGCCAACCGTCGGTCATGCGCCACCACTCCCGGACGCGCGGGTTGGCGGCCATGAGGGCCATGTCGGCGGCGTAGTCGGACCCGACGTAGCGGAACGAGGCGAAGAGGGTATTCGTGGTGTCGTCGAAGAAGATGCTGTCTACGTGCATGTCATTTGTCAGATTTTGATTGTCCTTTTTTGTTTGGCGCGAGAGAGAGAGGGAGAAAACGGACATTCGGCGATGTTGCACTGCTTGATCTGCGCCAGGACGTCGGGCCATACTTTCGCGTGGCAGGCGCGATACTCGTCGAGGTGTTCGGGCTTGAGCTTGACGATCTGCGCGAAGCGACGGCCGGTTGGCGCTGGTTGTGAGGATGGCATGGACATGGTTGGTTGGTTGTGTGGATGACGTCGGGTGTTTTAGGAGTTGGGAAATCACCAAGAAAACAAAAGACTGGCCAAAATTAAGAAACGACTACGTTCTATTATATCACACGCTGGGAGCCTAGGTATATATATATATATATATATATTGGGGGTTGGATGTGGAGGAATTGCCGGCCTCGGGGTGCAATACAGCGAGGTATTTGCGAAACCCCGCACTCGTGGAAACTAGAAACCTTTATCGTCATCTAAGTGGACCAGCTCTTCCGTTGACATGTTTCCCCCAAGGCCGCAGTATCCGCATTGTGTTAATAAATGCACATCATCTCTCACTATCCGCTCTAATCCCCTAAGAGCTTTACCCCGCGTGGGGGCGACTTGAGGGAGGGTTCGTTCTTAAGACCTAGGAAGACTATGATAAGAGCAACACGAGTCTGCTCGTAGCAAACACCACATATGAAGATGATCAATCTGGTTTTATTTCTTCGCTTGATATGTAAATGAGAGTACGAGGTATGAAAAACGGAGTTGCCAGTTGCAAGAGAGAGGATGATAGCAAGACCCGAAGTCATTGCACGAATAAGTAAACCGGGCCTGTCGAACCATCTGTCCATCCAAATTATACACTATCCCGCAACCCTGTTGGCCCATAAACGCCGGATTTCCTTACTTGACATGCAAGTACACTCCCTTGGTATCAGTCCTTCTTCATTGTTTTCGTAATGTTGTTTCCTGCTCCCTTTCAGTCCTCTATTCGGAGTTAATCAGTCTGGTTGTTGCCCGTAGACTGGTCTCATGTGACCCATGAGACCCGGCACCTATCGAGTATGGTTGAGGGGATTGTCCTAGTTTCGGGATTCGTCATCCTTGTATTCAGGAGCGGCGTCTTGGTGGGTCATGAGACCAGCTTTCTCCTCGTCGGCAGTAATGAACTCGATAATGTCCATCTTGCGGTCACAGGGTACAACCAGCGCAACTTCTTGGCGCTTACCCCTGATAAGTTTCATGACGCGGATGGCGAGAGTGCCAAGGAACATGGCCAGACTAGATTTAGTTAGCATAACTGCGGTGGAGAAGGGAGGGTGTGAAAGACATACATGGCAACGCCAACACCAGCAGCGATACCCATGAGAACAGGCAAGAAGATGTAAGAGGTGATGTGCTTCAACACATTCAGTGAGTGGTGGTGATGAGACTTGTGCTCGGAGTCGCCATGCTCCTTGTGACCCTTCTGGGTGAAGCCGGTCTCCTCCTCAGAGCTGTCCTGATCGTGCTGGGCCTTGTGGCCGTGACGCATTCCGCCACAGCCCTTGCTCTTGAACGAGCCCTTGACACTCTGCCAAGCATCATCGATCATTGTAGGGACACGGCACCACAATGACGTGCACATGGCACCAGCGTTGTCCCTCTGGGATTCAACGACGTCGATACTGCCGATGAGAATGTCTCCCTTGGGGGCCTTGACCAGCTTGACCTTGACGAGGGGAACGCCTTCGACAAAGCGATCGCCAACCTCGATGACCAGCAGTTCCACGGCGATGACCTCGAGGTGCTGACCCTCATCCATACCCTCGGGCCGCACGGCAAGACCGTATCCCAGCCTGCGGTCCTTGCTCTTTCCATTTCCCTTAACAACAGCGGCAGATAGGTCACCCTGCCAGGGATCGGCGTTGGGGTACAATTCGAAGCCGTTGAGCATCAGGCGGGTGTCGTCCTCCACGGTGAAGTCCATCTTCAGGTGGGTGTCATAGCCGCGGCACTGAGAGCAGGGAAGATCGACGGTCTGGGTGAAGGCGGTGGCCGGGATATCGTACGACTCGGCGTCGATGGGCAAGGTGCGGAAGATGCCATCGTCGTTATCCTCAGTCTCGGGGACGATGAGAATGGCGGCGGCCGAAGCCGCGAGCAGGAGCTGTCTGAACAGCATGATTGCGATAAGGGTCTCAAGTTCGATGAAGATGACAGATTTGTGTTGAGCTCTTTGGCGATGATAGTGTTGATGGTTGATGGATGATGGATGATGGATGATGTAAGAAGTAGAAAGATGGCGGGGATGAAATGAAACAGAGAAGAGAGTTTGTTCGTGGTGGTGCGGTTGAAGAAGGTACGGATGGAGGAACGTGAGTGGTTGCTGCCTTCGCTTTCGCTCCGTCCTTGCCTTTTGGCTCCGCCCGGTCAGGCGCCGGATGGCTCGGTAGGTGGCGAAAGCGACCGCTTCCAGCAAAGCGCCGGGTGACCCCCTCGATGACCCTGTCAGGATTGTCGCTAAATCTGGGGGTAGAATCCACAAAGGTACGTACTTTGCATCGGCTGTGCCTGGGAAGGAGGGGTCAATAGGGTCCTGCCTGTACAGCCAGCAAGTGCTGCCCTAGCGAAGGACAAGAACTTGAAGGGATGGAAACCTGAGGCACGACACTTCTAATCACCCCTGGTTCGCAAGGCCATACTGCAAAGAGCGAGCGGGAATGCTTCAAGTTACAGATGACGCAAGCACTCAGTCCGCACGAGGAACTCCGTGTCTTATTCCCCCTCGTTCCTCGCCTCTGTTTCAGGAGCCGCACTCACACGACCTCGGATTGGGCCATCGTTGCCAACATGTAGAGACACCACCTAAATCTGTTGCATCGACTGTCACTGATTTCCCTCTTCACACCCTCTTGTGAATCAAACTTGAATCACTCACGGTTCCACGGCGGACAAACTTAAAGTTTCAATTCCAGGATGGTTCGTAAGTAGCTAACAAGTGGTATTATCTCTCTCGTCTTTCTTCAGGCAACTCAATTCAATGCAGCCCCACTTCATCCATATTCCATCCTGGACTCTTACATCTAGCATCGATTTGCTACTATTCGCAGATCCCCGATCTAGCTGGTTAAAGCCAGCGAGGCTTGATAAACCACCCGGAGTCCGTCCAAAAAATACATCGCCAAGGGAGGGAAACAAACCCTAGACACCTTGTTTCAAGTCAAGGAGTCATGGCATTAACAACAACAAAAACACGACTCCGTCCTGGCGAGACAGGTTCCTCACGTCTCTTCTTCCTTTATTTCGGGTCGCTGCCAGATGCTCTTGACTTTGGTCAAAGCCATCTCCCATCGCAACCTCCATTCGCTTCGTGGGAGAAGGTCTCCGTCCCTCGTTCCATCGCCCAGCTTCGTCGTGTTGTGGTGGCGGTGGATAGGCGAGTCCTCTCCACCCCAAGGGAAATTGGGGTTATCAGGCAGTCTGTCCTCTGACGATTTCTTGCCAGTGGGCACTGGGTACATAGGCTTCCCGGAGTTCCATTCTTCGTCGCTTCTCGTGATAGTCTCCAACGTTGTTGGCAACGAGTGCCCTGGTTCATGTTAGTCTCTTTTCTATACGACGTCAACTCGCCTCACTTACCGTTCGATGTGAAAGGCCCTGTAGCGTTAGTCCATCGCGACGAAGTGTATGTGCTCTTGGTGCTAGTTGAGTTGCAAGTCGAGGTTGAACTGGGCGCAGGTGGAGAAAAGGACCATGGTGGGACTGTCCCGCCAGCCGAGTGGGTACAATTCGTGGTAGAGTAAGTCGTCGACAGCGCTGTAACATCCGAATAAGGTGCCGAGTGCGTGCATGTTGAAGACGTGGTAGACGCGCATGAGCTGCTTGTGTTCGCAGCCCTCACGGTGTGTGAACAGGTCGATGACATATTCCATTTCGAACTCCACGTGCTGGGCTCCCCACTGGTCTGGACGGTGATGTACGAGTCCGAGATGGTGGAGTTCTGCGTAGTGAGCGGGCCTGTCGCGGACTGCGAGTCCGTCGTTGATGGCCCGATCGTGATCCACGGCGGCGTCGGGCTAGTAGAACTACCCGAGTCGGTGGCATTGGCCCGGTCGCTGGTCGACGTCTCAGCTGGTCTGGAGGGAGGAGGCAGGGATCCAGAACCCGACGGGGTAGCGGTGTCCGAAGTTCCCGAGAGCACTGAAGTGGTGTTGGTCCAGATCGGGGAGCTTGTTGCTCCGGACGAAGTCGGCATAGCGCCGCCGGATACTCTCGAAGTCCCGGACTCCGTCATCAGAGTCGAGACGGAAGAGCCGCTGACTGTCCCCGTAGGCCCGGGGGGAACGATGGTCGAGTTGCTGACGGGAAACAAGGGTGTGCTCGAAGAACCGGACGAGCTCGGGCCAGTTGTGAGAGTCAATGGGATCGAACTTATCCGAGACCCTCCAATAGTAATACTGAAAGTGCTCATTGGGCCGGATGAGCTGATTCCCGTCCCTTGAGGGATTGTCAGGGTACTGGAGTTCGAGGACGTTGGGTAAGGGGGTGTGCTTGTCCCTAAAGGTGACGAAGAAAACCCCGTCGACGCACTGGACATGGAGAAGTTAGACGTCACTGAGAGAGGTGGCTCTCTAGATATGGTGGAAGTTAAAGACGTAGGGAAGGGGAGCGGTAGTGGGATACCGGTTCCCGAAAATGTCCCAATCATGGTAGAGTTGGATGGGAATGGTGGCAGGCTCGTCTGAATGGTGAGAATGTTGCTCTGCCCAGATCCGGAAATAGGCACGGTAGTAGTAGCATTAGTAGGGAAAGGAATAGGCGGCGCATCTGTTCTTGAAGGCATTCCGGTTGCTGTTATGCTGCTAGAGTTGCTAAAGCCGCTGGCAGGGATATTGGTGACCGTGGAGTTCAGAGTCAACGTACTCATGGCTTCTGTGACAGTGCTGGGCACAGACAGGGTTGTGATTTCGGTACCATTCCCAGCTGGACCCTGAGTTAAAGTCGACGTTCCCGTTCCTGGTGCTGACGCTGTAGAGAAGGTTGAGTTGCCGGTCCAATGAGGCCCAGTGGTTGAGTTCGAGGAGTAAGTCATGGATGTAACTCCAGTTGTTCGGATGTCCGAAAGAGTACTTGTGGGCCATAATGTGACATCAGTCGCGTTCGGGAGAGTAACAGTGCTTCCCACACCGCTGAAACTGTCATTGAACCCGGACCTGGTGGAGAAAGAAGTCACAGAAGTGCCAATATCCAAACTTGTCGTTGTCTGCCCGCTAATCGAGGAGTTTGTGGGGAAAGGGATAGGAGGAAAGTTAGATGTTGATATGCTCAACGAGGTGATCGAGGTATTCACACTTGGAGGCACAGAGAGCAAGGTCGAGGTCACCATGGATATAGTTGGATCAAGGCCTGTAGAAAATGTGGTGTTGCGTCTGAAGGATGTGACGGTTGGCATCCCTGCAGACCCAGACCTGCTTCCATTCATGCTGGTGATGGTGATGTTTGGAGGAAGCGAAAGGGTTGTCCGTTCTCCCCCAACGGTAATGCTTGGAACACTCGTTATTCCCGACGTCGAGTCATTTCCGGAAAGTGACGCGGATGTAGTCGGCAAGGAGGTGAGAGAGGGACCACCTGTGCCTCCACTGAATGGAGTCGTCGAGTTCGTTGGGAAAAGAGGCGTTGAAGTCATGGGAAGCGACATAGTAACTGAGGCCGACGCGTTTTGTGACCTGGTTGACACAATCGTTGGTTCCGGAGTCCCAGGCTCATCTAGGGTTATGGTTGACCAATCCGAGGGGTTAGTTGTCCCTCTAGAAGCAGAGGAGAAGGATGAAGAGCCCTGAGTCACGCTTGAAACATTGGTCTGTGTGAACGCCGAGGACGTGTTGAACGATGCTGTCGAGCTATTGGACCCGGCGGTCATGGTGTCTGTAGGTGTGAAGCCGCCTGGGTAGATGGTGATGATTGAGCCTTCCGTTGTGATCACAGTCGCAGTTTGCGAAGTGGCATTGGTAGGAAGAGCCGTGGAATTCATAGCAGTTGGTTGAAGAGTCTGGGTTGTCGCAGCAGTGATGGATCCAGTCCCTGAGTTGTCGTCAGTGTTTGATGGTGCTGGAACGGAGAGCATGGATGAGTTGGTCAAGAACAGGGTGGACATTGGAACAGACGCAGATCCCCGTGAAGTTGTGCCACCTGGGATGGAACTGTTTGTTAAAGGCAGTGATGAGACTCCGGAAACTGTGGTTGGAACCATCGGGCTAGAAAATTGAGAAGAAGTCATGAGGCTTGAAGATGGACCAGTTCCGTTTGTGGGCAGGCTTGTCAAGCTCAAGGTGGCCGTAAATGAAAGTCTCGAACTGCTCGACGTTGCGATCTCAGATAGAGTCAAAGTCGCAGTGGCGGAGAACGACAGTGAAGAATTGCCAACAATGCTAGATGAGACAGAGGGTAGTGGACGGCCAAGAGTGACACTTCCAGATGCACTAGAGATGCTGCTGGAAATAACTGAAGAACTCGGGCTTGTCGTGTCGTTGGCTGCAGTCATGGATCTAGTCGCCGAAGCTGGATCACTCAACCAGGAAGTCGAGTTGCTCAGCTCAGTACTGGATGCACTCGACAACTGCGTGACAGTCATAGACCCAGGCGCAGTCGAGTTAGCAACGGAAGAGACAACATTAGAGGTTTGCGAAGTTGTAGTCTCGGCTGCCCTATCACTTGTTTGAGTCGCGACGGTAATGGATGGCACGGTGCCAGACGAAGTAGGTGCCCCGGACCCAGTTCCCATCGTTGAGTTCCCAGTAGGAGTAGAGGAGTTTGTCGCTGGTGTAAACGTGGAAACTGAACTGGCCTCCTCGGATGAAACGAGCGACGTCAAAGTCAAAGAGCCACTGATGCTCGAAGACGATTCAACTGGAGGAGAAAGGAGTGTTGATGTGCTGAGGTCCGAGCTACCAGATCGTGAGATCGTCACAGTGATGTTCATCATGCGGGTGGTCGTAGTTGTCGTGCGAAGATCGGTCGAAGATCGAGTTTGTCCAGTTGAAGCCATCAAGCTTGACGAAGACCCAGTTTCGTTTACAGAGAACGAAACCGACTGGATTGATTGGGTCTGCTCAGTCAAGGAGGAGGAGACTCCAGAAGAAACCCCTGTGGCAGTTCCACTTGACTCAAATCCAGTTGTCAGACTCGAGGCCACTGAAATTGTTGATGTCAACCCAGTTTCCGTGCGGTTCGCAACGATGCCTGAAATTGACCTTGCCGCTGAGTCGGTGGATGAGACAAAAGCCGACGAAGACGCTGCCTGAGAGAATTGGTCGGTGATAGAGGACGACTGGTTCAAACTGGTAGTCATAGAGCTTTGATCTACACTCCGGGTTGTCTCTGGGGGAACACTCGAATCCACAGGAGTTGATGTTGTAAATATGGAGCCAGTGGCATTACTTAATGTCAAGTTGGGGATTGAGGTCCGTGACTGGCTAATAGATAAAGAAGGTGGAATAGTATATGTGCCTGACGTGGTGTTCAGCTGGGAAGACGTAGTCGAGAAAGAGTATCCGCTGATTGTGCTATAGGATGTAGCAGTTGCCGAAGATTGAGCCTCGGAGTCTGTCTCGGAGCCACTAGCAGTTGCCCCGGAAGTGGCGACAGAAATAGAACCATTTGAGGTGACGGAAGACTCATTGCTAGAGAGCGTAGCAGAGCGAGTGGCACCGCCACCTTTGGCGCTCGAGAATGCAGTCTCAGCGGTTGTCTCCACCTCTCCTTCAGACGTGGCAGAGGCAGCAGAGCTCTCAGTAGAAGCAGATGTAGCCACCGAAGAGGTATCCATGTCTGACATCGTTTCGGTTATAGTAGACCCTTGGGACTCCGATTTTGAGTTGCGGAACATCGAAGTTGACTCGGGAGGAGGTTGTCCTGGAAGGTCTGTTAACACCTGAAGAGTAAGAACATGTAATGGTTAAGAGCTTACCGTAGCTAGATTCCGTAGAGGTAGTAGGTTGACCAGTGTAATATGGAGGGGGAGGGCCGTAACCATAGTCTGTTGGCTCCTCGTTGTCGCGGTCCCGGTGGTGAGCCTCGAAGCCATCATCCTTTCGCACAACACGGTTTCCGCCGTGAAGAACTGGAGCTTCGTGTGCAGCGGTGATGCCAGAGAGGCAAACCAATAGCAGTACGATCGACACTAAGCCGACCGAGGGCAGCGCTAGGGCTCTCATGGTGGAGGATGATGAAGCTGTAACTGTTGAGAGTTAGAACCAGGTGACAGCAACACATGATCTGAGTAGGAGAAGGGACTGACCTCTGCTAGTTGGCACGGAATAAACGATAGTGTTGGAGAAACCTTGGAGGAGATCGAGAGAACTCCAAACGCGCCAAGACGGGAGTGACGATACAAAAGAAGGTGTTCCTTTGCCAACAATCCTATAAAGGTATCCCGATGGTTGTCAACCGGTATTGACGTGCGAAGATAAAAAGAGACGCGAGATTGAAAACGCGAGATGTGAGGAAAAGAAAGACGCGGGAAAGAGAGAGAGGGGGAGAGAGAGAGAGAGAGAGAGGAGAGAGAGAGAGAGGGAGAAGAAAGCGAGAGAAGAGAGGGAGAGGGAGAGGGAGACGCGACCTGGTGGGCAGTGCAGGCAAGAAGAAACGCGAGATGCTGTTACAGCTGGTGTCAACTGTCACGCAAGACGACCAGCTGGCGAGGTCAGAAAAGAAGGAAAAAACGGAGCCCCTGATACCTTATAGTACGCATTGACGGCTGCAGTGTCTGGCAGCCGTCTGTCGAGGCACCCCTGGCAGCCTATCACGACATGCATGCAACCAGAGCGCAGCTGGCAGAGCAAGTGAGAGTCGAGAAGCCTCGGAATGGTTTTGCTCGCGCTCTGTCATGTGAAGTTGAGCGAGGAGGACTCTCTAAAGAAAACCTGAGCTGGTGAAACTCTTGCCCTTAGAGAGGTTGCAGAAGAGCCTTCGTTCCATGCCATCCATGTACGCAACACACCCCTCGTAGGTCCCCGGTGACGCCTACCAAGGCGCCGCCGGTGAAGTCCGGACAAGGCGATAGGGGCAATATTTGTGTAGGTAGAGAACCTCTCGGAGAGAAAAGACTCTTGTGGAAGCGTTTCGGAACTCGACCTTCAAAGGGACGCCGCGTCTGAAGTGGTTGAGCACCAAGTCGGCAGCCTCACCTCTCGCCATAAGCCGGTGCTCGCCCCGTGTCGCGGTCTCAAGGCTCACGCTCCCCTTCTGCAGTTACTATCCACCACCATCGAGATGCCACAAGACTGTTCATGTCCAACTCGTAGCTTCTTATCTGAGTCTCGCCCTTGTCCCTGAACACCTCCAAGAACAACCCCTCCCCCATTTTTTTTCCATCTCTGGAAATTGCCCTCGAAGCCTCGTTAACGAGGGCTGTCCAAGCTGTTGCCTCACCGTGACACGCAACTGGGCCAGGAAGTTCCCTCGCACAACGGCGCCGTCGCTGTGTATCCGCGTGCAGGATCTGACCAACCCCGGCAATGTGACTGGCATTCGAGATCGCGGCCCTCGTCACCTGCGCTTGTGTATCTGTCAGCACCTAAACACAACGGCCGCAACTCATGCACCTAGCCTTGGAACGCGAGGCGAGATGTAGCTTGCCGAGGTCTAATGGGGCGTTTGCTTGCTGTCAAATTGCACCTGTGTTCAATCGAGGAAGGACTAGAGCGCAAGCCAACTCTCGCTTCGGCCGTGGGATCGAATTCCAGGAGAATGGACACCTTCATTAAGAGCACCTACCTTTCCTAGACATATAACCCTTGAATAGCTAAACTAAGTCTTCGGGAACACGTGGTTTGGACAGGTTCTCTCAGGCTTCCATTACCACGCCATATTAACCGCTACAGCTAGCTACCGTATACTGAGAGAACTCTGCACCCAGGTGTCTGGATCGCAAGCTAGTTACCTTTCGCAGAAATAGAACTGTTGCGGGTACTCGATGGTGTAGGCCCTCCCACTAAACGGGTTCAAGCTTGGAGGCCCTCAGATGCATAGAAGATGGAAATGAAGGGTTATGGTATTTGTGTAGGTTTGGAATGCGCACGGATTCTGTGCCGTCGCGAATTGTCTTGTCCTACAGAGGCAATCCCATCTAAATTAGCGATTGCAAGTTCGAGCATCTCACTCGCAGGGCTCAGCTCACACAGGACCCAAAACCGGTCCGTTAAGTTCAGAATTGATTCTACTTTGGGGTATCGAGCTGGACTGTGATCCTTCGCCTTCGGCTCCAGCTGCCTTGACTTGGATAGGCAAACGAGTGTTGCCGTCATTTTATTATCCTCGGTACTGTTCCAGATAAAAACCGTTCCGTTGCACCAAATCGGCTACCTCCCGCCAAAATCCTTCACGCCGTTGTCTAACGGGCGTTCAACGCACAGAATCATCTGCAGAATCCCCAAGCGCACGTAAGAAAACCTTTCCACCATATGCTAGAGCTGAACTATCAAGTGCATTCCATCACTCAGCCTTTTCGGCGGTCTCTCTAAGTTTGGGGGCAGTTCCATCGGTCATGGAAGAGTTCTTACTTTCGATATCAGCCGCCCACAACGCAGCACCAACTACAAGCCGTTAGTCAATGCAACCAAGAGAAATTCAAGCTAGTTTGTCTCGTACCTGTGTTCGTAAACGTAAAGAAGATTGAAGCCAGGGGTATCATCTCGAGCAAGGTGGCGACGAGGCCGAATCTGTAACGACGCATCAGCAAACGAGGTTCGGGTCTCCATGTGTTACTAGGCACAAAATGAGAGCCCACTTTGCTCATCATCCAGGGCACAGAGTGGTTACGTACGCCGTGTAAGGACCGACATTCTTGTTGAGCCAATCCGATTGCTTCTCTTGCGACCAAGTCTTGAGTTGGAAGTACTAAACCAAGGTTAGCCGGAGAATGGGCCGCGAAGAGGGCGTCATGAAATCTTACCCGGCCATGAACTCCCTTGCCTCGGTTGCGACCTGGATTCCAGTTAAATTTAGGGCATTTTCATATATCATGCTGGAACTTACCTTGGAGGATGATAAAGATCACAGTGCCCACGACAGGGATTGCGTTGAGTGGAAGGTACATGATATACCGAATGATGGCACCGGGGCTGAACTTCCCAAAGGGACTCTTCAGGATCTTGCCCAGCTTTGCCATGGGGTCATCGCCAGACTTGATCTCTCTGCCCTCGCTCACGATCCCAGCGCCGTGGCGTGAAACCAGCGTCCCGTCAAAGGTGTCAAGTAGAGCATCCTGGAGGAGCCAGTTGCGCGAGACCACGTTGATGATGGTCGAGCTCTCATTCAAGACCAGCAGCACTGTGGTGAAGACGGCCAGTGGACCGTTGACGAAGACGAGCACCGCCAACTGGGGCAGATACGTAAAGGCGAACATGCCGCCGACGACACTGGCCGTCAGAGCCACGTAGGGGCCGAGTTTGGCGAGGAATGGCTTCCATAGCGTGCGATGGGTGACAAAGTACATGATTCCCTGCGTGAGATCAGCATTTTTCCTCCATCTGGAACACCGGGTGTCGAGGAACGTACCTTGATCGGGTAGAGATAAGCCTGGCTCTTGGCGGCATCAGAAACGAGCACCTTTGCCTTGCCGTAATCTTCCTTGCTGCACACACAAATTATTAGGCGCTGGATCATCTCGGTATAGTGTTGTTCCTGCATACAAGACCTCCTGTGCCTTCTCGGTGACGGAATCGACCATGCGGTTCCTCTGTGGTTGAGACGACGAGGCTTCAACGGAGCTAGCCATGTTGAATAGTTGTCTGTTCTGCTGAGGTTGCGCTTGCTGGTTAAGAAAGCGAAAATTGAAATCACGGAGGATGTTTGGAGGGCGTTTCTTTGATAGTGCAAAGAGGTGCGATGAAAGTCGAGGGAGACCTGATATCAATGTCGTCATGTTTGCATGCAGGCGTGTTTAGTTGGCGGGGCACTTCCCGGCTGCACGTGTGCACCTCCGTAGGTACCATCGACCTCCAGGAGCAAGTCCTCCGCCGCAAGCAGTTAGCAGCAGGCATCTCTATCACGCCTTGGCTACTTATCTATTTTCCTTAACCAGGCCCTGATCATGAGTGCAAATCTACGACTTTTGACCCCCAAATCGCCGATCGAATTAAGACAATGTGCACACTAAACGCAGCCTTCAACCGTCCTCGCCGACGTCACTAAAGGTCGATCACTGGCGTCTGGCCCACACGGCGCCGCGGACAGATGACTCCACAACGGCCAGTGCAGTGATGGGCAGTAGCCAAGCTCCGTGATGGAAGCTCCGTGGTGCGGTTCTGTTTGTAGGAATTCGACGAAATAACCGGTTTCAGGAAATGCAGTGCGCTGAATCGGGAGTGGTGCTTTCGTTCAGGCTTCATTGTCATCCCCAGCAGTCCCCTTTGCCCCTCGTCCATGTATTCGTGCTCTTCCCCGCAATCAACTGACCAAGCTGTGGCTGATGATCATCTGGAGGATGATGTTATACGTTACACAAGTGACATACCTCGAGCTCGATATATCACCATTCCCTGGCGCTCGTCTCCCTTCCTAGTAATCACATAGTCCAGCAGAACGCAACAGGTCGATTAAGCGCTCAACGCCGAGACGATCCAACAGTGTTGAACAGAACACCCTAACCCCATCATGGCCCAGCGATACATATCGAATAACCTTCCGGCCCAAACGCTGGGCACTGCTCCGAAGGAAATCCTACCCTATACTTTGGCGCTGGTGCTCAAGTACACACCTCCGCTCCCGGCCTACACTGAACAGCATCTCGGCGGCCTCTTCACGGGCTATACTGGCCTGGCCTACCTGTTCCTCCAGCTCTCAGAGATGCACCCCGACTTACAGGTCGCTGGACACGACCTATTCTACTGGTCACGGCAGTATCTTGCTGGAGATCGAGGACACTTGGTCATGGAAGGCAAGTGTGGTATCGCCAGCGAGAAGCTCTCCTTTGAAGCTGTACGGGCATGCGTGACGAAGAAACAAGAGCATGTGATCGAGCTTCTTTCAAATATACCCAGACTTCTAGGTCCATTCCCGACACCTCAGGATGATCCGTTCCCTTCGGAGATAGCTCATGGGCGAGCCGGTACACTCTACCTCTTGCGCATGGTCAAGCATTGGGTCCCCGAATACGCACCCCTAATCGAGTCCCCGCTCCGGCGGCTCACGGAGAGGATCATGAACACGGATGACGACGGTCGCGGAAACTGGGAGTGGCACGGCAGGCGGTTCTTCGGCGCCGGACACGGCGACATTGGCATCATCACGCAACTCGTCCTCTCAAACCCTTCCTTGGCGCCAGAGCTGTCGTCCCGTCTCGAGAGACTTCTCGAACTGCAGACTTCAGATGGAAACTGGCCCGACAGTGGGCGATGCCTCAGAGAAGGCAGAACTCCAAACCTGGTGCAGTGGTGCCACGGCGCGCCAGGGTTCGTATACTCACTCTTATCGCTACGCCCCTATTTCCCATCTCTACACGAGCAAATCGACGCGGCCGTCAAAAGGGGGCAAGGCCTAATCTGGCGTCATGGCCTTCTCACAAAGGAGCCCAGTCTGTGTCACGGCATCTTTGGAAATGCCTTGTAAGTCTCTATGTGGTTCCCTCCCCAGCTTCAGACCTCGGCTATGATAATAACCTCGGCGTAGGGCGCTTCCTCGAGGGCCCTGGAGAGAACACTTCCTTGCGCTAGCTACCGCCGATGCGGTTGATAGGGTTAAGCGGCACGACCCGCATCTCTTCGAGCCAGCGGCGTACGGTAAGAAATCAGCTGTGCTGATGAATTACCTGCCCAGCGCCGCTTGGACATGGGCTGTCTGCGAGGAGGACACGCCCCGGCTCATCATGTACAACGATCTCTGACGTGCAAGATGACGTGGGTGGTTCGATGACGGTTTGGCGACGGGAAGTGCTGTTCAGCGTATTGCGATAGCGGACGGATTGTTTTCGGTGCTCATGTTTGCATCAGAGATTGAAACAAGACTCCACCGTTGAAGCACATGCACAAGGCCTCTCACGTCGGCAGCCATCTGCACGCTACCCGAGGATATGCAGCTTCATTCAATGGACTGGTGCCGCGGGCTCGGCCCGGACTTGCTTTCTCTCAAGACCCCTGGACTGAACCATATGCTTGGCTAGATTTCTCCGTGAGCCTCGCCGTCTCGACAATCGGTAGTGTAAGGAGCATTGCGTGACAAGCCGCCTGCAGTGGTTCGCTGGATCCACATTCACATGTCTCTGCCCCTGACGCTCATTCTGAGCTCCGTAGCTCGGCCTAGGATGGAGATTTGTCGGGGTTCCAGACTTGCAGAGGATCGTTGGCATGATGTTGTTGGCCAGTGCTCATGAGTTCGACACGTCAAATGCGGCTGATTTGAGGCTCAAGGGATCCACATCAAGACCGGATGACTGCCGAGTCCAATGACTGTCGAGGAGAAATCGAAGGATCGAAGAAAAAGACCAAGTGAGTTATTAGAGGAAGGGGTCAGTCGGCTAGTAAATTCGAGAAGCCTGCAATCTCTTACCTCGGTGCCACGGTTCGTTGGCCACGTCCAGGACAGCCAAGCCGAGGTAAGCTGGGATCGTACGACCTGACAGCAAAGGAGCATCGACTCGATCGGTAGGCTCCCGGTAGCGGGATTGAGATGCGGTGTGCGGTGGGCCGTGGAAGATGCAAAAGCTTGAAAATGCTATCAGTGGGGTTGTGCGCGTGTAAGAGGGATTGGCCGATTCGGAGACTGACGCTGAAGAGGACGTTCTCGGCTGAAAACAGGCGGCGGGTATAACACAGTATTGGCCACCATTCCCAGCAATGTGGGGGGGCACACACTTTCACGAGAGAGCTGAACGACAGGGCCAAGGCCAACTAACACGAAGCAAGCACGCACGTACCATTCATCGATGGTAATCCAAGAATGGTCCACACGCTCGGGTTTTGTCGAGGGTGACTGGCCAAGGCAAAAGGGTTCCGGGAAAAAAGGGGCCAGGGGGGGGAGTGTGAAAGCAGCAGCAGCATCCTGGATCCAGGACGGGATGGATTCTGGATTTGCACAAGGGGAGATGGGACCAACGGCGTTCATACAAAACCGGCGACACCGCAGAGGCTGAAAAGTCGATGGAGAACATCGGTCATGATAACGCGGAAATCATCCCTGGTGGCGGTGCCTTGCCCAGCACGTTCCCCAAAAGCGGCCTCAGGTGAAGAATCCACAAGCGGTAAAATGTCGACTACCACGTAACGGCGACGGGCTCCCCATATTACAGCTCTGGCCGATGAGGCATTTCCCAAATGCCGACCTTTGTCCGTGTGAGGTGTTTGTACGCCCGCGAGGGCAGCATCGACGATGAGAGAGAGAGCCGTACGTACGAAGTAGCATCGTCGAAAAGCGCTTCCAGCTACATCCTGGGAACAAGGCTAAGACGGCACCTGCCACCCACCCGGCAATGAGGCACGCCAAGGAAGGGATCTTCCACAGGTACCGTGGAAAAAGCCGACACCACGGCCCCGTTCTGCCAAAAGTCCAGCTCGCCATGTCGGAGGGCGAAACGCCGTCCGGCGATGGAAGAGTGGAGAAGGACCGGGCCTCGGCACGGAGTGTCGGCACCTAATCGAGCGAGGCTGCACCAGATGCAGGACTGGATTGGAGTCCGGAGAGCCGAATTCCGTCTCGCGCACGCTCTGGGTTAGAGCAGTTACCTGTTTGGTTCATAGATGGAGTACAATCCTCCTATCGCAGACCCTTTCGGCAGCGGACAGATACGGGAGGGGGTATAAAATACGAAAAACACTCCATGACGTACTTATGGCTGGCGCTCTAGCTCTTGATAGCCGTGTGGGGGCATCATTGATCAGTCCATAAGCGCTGTGTCGGTTCGGGGACAGGCTTGAGGCTCTGTGATACCAAGCCTCGATTAGCAAGGGTGCTTGGAATCAACTCGTCTAAGTGAGCGAAAAGGGAATTTCCATGCACATCTGTCTAGGTATGCAGGTGTTGCTGACAAGCTTGGACTGCGGCATTCAATAGCAGATCCAAGCGCATGCTGGATATTACCCAAATCTATGGGACGAAACACTCCGAACTTAACAGGCAGTCCCAAGTAACAAGAGGGAAGGGGTAATTAGGTAGATCATTGGTGGAGTTTGAGCTTCTGTGACCGGTACCAGGATCCGTATGCGAGTATCCAACGCTTCCCAATACGCGGATAGACTCTTGACAGCGGATGTGATAATTGCACGCTGTGTTCCTTTGGGAAGAAAAAAAAATGACTGGATGTCGTAGTCACGCAATGTTACGCTCCTTCTGAACGAAGTTCACAATAAGACTCCGTGATCGGCAAATATGAGCCAAGGCGCATTTATGAGTAGGTATTCGGCATTCGAAATCCAATGAGTACAGGATGGCATCGTTGACCTCAGCGGCGAGTCCCGCGATAACCCACCTCTCGCAGGGGACCACATTAGCAGACTGGGGGCTCGCAGAAGACTCGATGATGCCACTGTTACAGGAATAGGTGTCGAGGACGACGGCTAAGGTAATCTACTTCTGCTGGATGGATCTCATACCCTGAACTGTGGGGTGTGATGGCATCCCCAGGCGAACACAGAGTCACCTCGCTGGAGTAGCGAGCTGTGCCTGAGCGGGTACCGCTTGCCGACCTTGATGACCTGAGTGGGCGGGAGAACTCTGTGGCGATAAAGAATGGTAGTGGTGGTGATGTAGAACGGCCGTGGTTGTGGTGATGTGGTGGCATCACGTCAAAATGCCAGGTCAATATCACATCATGAGAGTTGTCGGTCAACGTCCGCTGAATTCTGCCGCCCCATGCGACCGAGATCGCTGTGCCTCTCTAGATGGGAGAAGAGGCGAGAAGAAACGAGCAGAGACAACTTATGATTGACAGGGTCGTTCTAGTCTGTGTCAATAACTGGGGCGTTGGAGTTGGTGGTGAAGATTTGTTAGATGAGCGTCTCGGATACCGAACGAAGGCCGCAAGCAGCAGGCCCTGAAGTTCTGACACGTCGAATCAAGGACCCAGACCAAACAACTCGTTGGCTGTAGGGCTAGGGACTCCAGAGAAGATTCCAAAATTCAAGGAACGAGATTGACGTAAAGGATGGGAAAACATGGATGGGAAAACGGCATTCCCCTGCGGGACGCATGTTCGTGACACGCCTGCGAGTCTGAATCGAGTCAAACCGGGGACAGACGCCTCGACCACCGACCAAACAGGGGGAACAGGAGAAGTAAACAGCGCATCATCCGGGGTTCCAAGACGAGGCGAGCACGGCCTGGGGTTTGCATTCGGTTCGGTTTGCGCATACGTAGCGGGCAGTATTCGTACAGTCGCATGTAGTCAGTGGAGAGCTCCGCCGGGGAGTGCGAACTGCGAACGAAGCACCCAAGCCGGGCGAGTGCACGCTGCACTGCGACGCTGCCGAAAGGACTCGCCCGCTCGGGTCCTCGACGGGCAACTTCGCACGCAAACAGGCCCGCCGTCGGCGCCGATGCAGGCGGTTCGGATGCGAAAATAGATCAGCGCGGCCTGCAACAGCGGCCAGGGTTGCAATCTCGATCCCTACGCTACCGGCGGTCGGCACCGACGCGGCGAGGCGCATGGATCGTTCCCGCGGGCTTCTAGAAGGCCAGGATGGATTTGCGGGAACGCGGGTATGCGGGAATGCGAGACAAGGGGACCGAAGACCGGTGTTCGGCATTATCTCGAGACCATCACATCAGTTCAGTCCAGTTCGGTCCAGGGCAAGCAACATGGGTGAGTCGGCGCATGCATGCATTCGATTGGCCCGCTGCCGATTTAGAGAACACTTGCCAGTGAACCAAGGCCTGGCATCGGCTGCACGTTGCCGGCCTGGTCGAGTGAATCGCGATGCACGAAGGCGTGAAAGGGCGCTGTTCTGTCAGATGTCACCCACCGGTTCGGCCATCCGTGGCGATTAAGCTCATTTCGCTCGCGCTATCACCATGACATCAGAGTCAGACAATTCGCGCCGCCATTGACCGCATGTGGTTGCAGTAGCCACGCTATCTCCGGCCCCAGATAACCGAAATAATGTCTGGGGGAGTTGTCTGCAAGCCATGAGATAATTTGCACGTCGTTCTTGTGGTGTTCTCTTGCTGTTCGTCACCGTCCCGAGCCCACGGCAAATGCAGGGCCAGGGATGACAGCCAGCCAGCCGGGGGGGCAGGCTCGGAGGCGCTTGGCGGGACGAGGTTATTCCCGGTGGGTGTTGGCTATTGCCGATAGAGCACGGCAAGCTAGCGCCCTGTTGCAGATCAGGGAGTTTTTTGGGTGACGATTTGTTGGAGATGGGTGTGTTGGAGTCATGAACATTCAGTCACGCGGCGGCTCGCAACTCCACTCGTCGTCGTCCTCGCTGAGCGCTGAGCGCTGATCGTTTTTATTCGGCACCGGGGCATCGGCACCAGCCCCGAGACGCGAAAGTCTATTCATGTAGATAAGACTCGGTGTAAGCAAACGCTGACTTGGGAGCTGCGGTGGTGACAATCCCAAGGGCGCAATGACGTCGTTGGTCGGGGAGAGCGAGAACCTCACATATCGAAGGCAACGAAAGAGTCTACTTGCAATGCAAAAATCTAAACACAAGCCTCAAAGCGTCCTCGTTCGAGTCTGTGGCGCTCCCCTGAACCAAAGGCTAGCGAGATATCGCCGAGACTCGTCCGCATGCAAGTGCCGAGCGAGATGCGGCTTGGCCCTCGTGGTTGGGAGCGTGGCAAGCCAGGGGGGGGGGGCATTCTGAATGGGGGCACCGATTTGAGATGGCCAAGAAGCAGGAAGCTCAGGTTGTGGGTTGCTGGGGGTGGGATTTGGGAACGTCCCCATCGTGTGGAAGCCCTATTGTCGCGAAAGCCCCATTGTCGTTGAAGCGAGCAAAAGTCTAGCGGTATCCACGACGCAAAATTATAAGTGGGCTCTTCTTTTTCCTTCTTCCCGTGAAGATCTGTGGCTGAAAGAGAAAAAAATCAGAAAAAAATCGGAGAGGGGGGTGGGCATTGGACGGTATTTCGAAAGAAAGTTTGGGGACGGGGAAAAGGAGACGATTTGTTCTGTCGTATATCGTTTACAATAATGACGACTGCCCTACGAGCTAGGCCGACAACGTTTCTGTTTTGACATAGCCATCATTGCAGCCGTTGACAAGCTGGGCTTTGCTCGGGCTGTGCTGCGGATGTTTAATGAGGGAGTGAATCATCGGGGTTGGACTTTGGGATGCAAATGCCGTCCCGCGGAGTCCGATCGGGGTCGGCCCTAACAAAAGTCCGGGACGGACGACCCTTTTTCTTGGTGGCCGAATTAGGGCCCGGCCAGTCCATAAGCCACTGTATGTATGCGTCACCACCCGAGGGAAGAAATGGAAACAAGCGCACGGCAGATGGTGGCCGGACTGGCGTGTATCCTATATCCGGGGCGGTGCGGGAGCAAGGCGTAGGCTTTGGTTGGGCTCGGGGTCGGTGTCTTGGGTGCTTGCTTCAGTCGACGGTGTACACCCCCCGGGTTGACGGGTGACGGACGCTGTTTTCGGCGAGGATGAATAATGGCAGCGGCGCCAGCGAAAAGAGCGAGCGGGCGAGCGAGTGGCAGAGAGAACAACAACGAAGCAACGACGTAACAAAGTCCGCCTGGTAGGTTCGGGGCTAGGACGAGAGGGGTTTTGTTTCGTCCTCAAGGCCTACGACCCCTCGGACATCGCAACTTCGGCAACTAGCAGAAGTGCCAGAGTTGCAGCGCGGCCTGCTTTAAACTTCCGAGAGTGCGCGCGCGCGCGTGAGCGAGGCGAGAGAGAGGAGGCTTGCGTCCAGTGGAAGCGACGTTTTGGGCGTTGTGTTGGCGTGGGCTTGCATGGATGTGTTGATCGCTGATGGATTGGAGATGTGCGGTGCGTCCTTGGCGGGTGGGGACCCGGGAACGGTGAGCTCATGACCCTTTTCAGAGGACGGGGACCCTCCCATGATTGGATTCCAAACCGTCTAGACTATGCAGCCAAGGTGCTTCCAAATCGAAACAAAAAAAAATCCGTTTCAGTTGCCAAAACCTGCGCTTTCTGAACCTCCGGGCGCCGCTTACTCACCGCGACAGGTGTCCGAAGCTTCACTCAACTCGGGGCGGCGGGGTGGGCACAGACCGTGCTCGTACCGGAATCAACCGTCAGACTTTGTTTATGCTTTAATGAGGCATCCATGGTTGCCCCAGTCGTGTCTACCTTAATCCAGGGCTGTACCGAGTCTATTTGGTGCAGCTTCCAAGGACGAACAGGACGGGCAAGCAAACGCGTTCTGGAACGGTATCATCAGGAATCCGTCGTCTCGGCCTCGGAGCCGGTCTTCATTGTCCAGTCTGTGTCCCACTCGCTGTCCCACCCACCTCGCAACCCCCCGTCAAAGCCTCAAGGTGACAAGGGCTTGCCGTCGGCGGCGGGCTGCGACTTCTGGCGACCAATCCCACGAGATATCGAAGATCCCCTTGGGCCATGGGTCGCAAAGGTGCACACCCCCATGCAGTCATGCCTTCTCTAGATTCGCTGCCAGGACGGGATTTCGCGTTTGTTCGGGTCCCTGATCATCTTCGTGGCTGGGCAGCAGCAGCTACCGTACTGTAGTCGCCTCCCCCCTCCCCCCTCCCCCTACGAAATCCCCAAGTCCCGGTCCCGGATATCGAGAATGCAGTCCACAGTGCTGGGCGCCTCTGAACAATGCCGCCCCATCCCGGTCTTGCGGGCGACTGACACATGGCCCCCTGTCGACGACGACAGCTCGCCCACGGAGGGTCGGCATCACGGCATGCCGCACGGGACTTTCCTGCAGCGGCCCTGCGCGTTATGCTGGAAGACACGGTCATTCTAGAAAGCAGAAACCAGCACAGCGGTCGCAGCAGACAGGGCATTCCCCACGCGGAGGCTGGACTGATGCTTGCTTGGATGCTGGAAGCTAGATGCTGGGAGCCCACACCGCAGCATTGCAGCATTGCAGCGCCAGTACAGCGCACCACAGCACAGCGGCGTAGCAGAGCCCCGTGCGAGGATCGAATGAATGGGATAACGGCATCTCATGCTCATGCTGCGGTTTCTAAACGTCCATACTCATCCATCACCATCCATGACGAGACCCCGGGACCCAGGACGGACTCACACTCATCTGCAGCTGCCGAACGACTTGACCTGCGTGCATATATGAACTCGGGCTCATCGCCCTCACCGTAGATGGGGATCTCCTTGCTCCTGCTCATTCCACGGTTTTCAACCATCACCCCCCCCCCCCCCCCAAACAGTCTCAGTGGTTGATTACTTCTTGTGTCTTGCAACTGTTCTATATCAAAGCATCATCAATCAATCTCTCATCCCCCTCCTCCTTCGTTGTCGTCCGCCTTACCCCTCCACTACAAGCGACCTTGGACTCATCCAGCAACCGCCGAAGGAAGCAAAAGCAGTCAGCTTGCCTCAGATTGGATAGCTGGCCTATAACGGACGTGTTTGGTAACCAAACAGCCATCCAAAGCAACGCACCAAGACGCAACACCACGCAACACAGCACAACACAGCACCGCGCCAAAACCAGTTCGTTGGTTCTGCTTGTTGGCCCCCATCTGCCTGTCATCCTCCATCTCATCAAACAAACATCCAGTTGACAGCCAAGCCAACTCGCTTCCTGAGCTATTCCCCACCCGCCCGTCACAGGCTCGCTCACGTCGTCCATGATTGGGTGTATCTCGCTCTCGGTCTCGCTCACCAGCGCCTCAGCCTCGCCCACCCAACAACTTGCACACTGCATTGCACTGCGCTGCACTGCGGATCAGTGATCAACAGCCCTGCCGCTTCCAGGTCAACAACAACACCAACACCAACACCAAAAGCACCACCTACACGCACATCTAGACCGCGAATACACCAACACCAACACCAACTCCAAAACTAGCCCAGCGCTCCGTCAGCGCCAGCGAAACAACCCAAAGCCCCTCCACCGTCAGCACAACCACCACCACAACCTCCACTCAAGTCCCCTACAAGACCTCTCTCTCCCTCCCCTAACGCATCGACGGACTGCCTACTCTCTCCCCTAAGTCCGCAGCGCCGCGCGGACTTTTGGCTCTGCTAGGGTCATCACCTAAGCGCTGCGACGCCGCGGGGCGACCCACACCCTCCTTGGCCTGGCCCTGTCGCTCTCGCTTTCTCGGACATAAAGACCTCGCCGACGGTTAATGACACGCCCCTTTACACCCGTCCACGGCGGAGACTTGATCAAACCCTCCGAGTGTACACTCCGAGCCCGTCTCACCTAATCCACCCAAGGGCCCGTTGCACATCTCTCTCACACGCACTCCCACAGCTCTCCGAGTACACTCCCTCTCCAATCCCAATCCCAATCCCATCCCAATCCATCATCCCAATCCCACTCCCACTCCCCCGCCTAATCCAAGCCCGCGCGTTATATCATCCCTGGGTCTTGGCCATTATTAAGCTCCCCGGTCTTTTTTCCTCTGACTTGGTTGCTCCTCCAAGTGTCTTCCTCGTTCTTAATATACGTCGTCCCTTCCCGGCTTTCTGGTTCCCTCACATCCCTCCCATCCCACTTACACAACTTACACTTCTCATCCGTCACCACTCACTCCTGTCTGGTTGCCACCCCAGTCCTATCCACCACCAACTGTCCCGTCACCCAGATACTAGAGCTACCGCCACAATGGGTTCACATAGCTTGCCGTCGCCGCCTGCCGACGACCACAAGTCTACCCTCTCCCGGAAGAGCACCACCTCAAGTACCAAGTCGGTCAAGCCCGTCCACCGAGCATCAAAACGTGCCAGCTCCAGTGCTGCCACCATCCACCATCATGACCATGTTACCCATAGTGCTGGTATGGATGGTCGACATAAGCGAGTCTGGAAGGCATGCGAGAGATGTCGAATGAAGAAGACCAAGGTATGTCTCATTGCCCTTTGGGTCCCACTTACAAGTCTTGTCTAACACCAACTCTAGTGCGACGGCGAATTCCCTTGCAAGCGATGCAAGGACGACGGCTTGGTCTGTACTGCTGGTGTCCGCAAGAAGATGGAGTATAAGCAGCTGCCACGAGGGTATGTGATATGAAAGTCACCATGGTTTTGCAAGTCACTAACACCATGTAGATACGCCGAGGTTCTCGAGAACACCCAACTCGCCCTCATCGCCACCGTTCACAAGCTTTACTCAATGGTTCGAAATGGCCAACAGTGGGATCTTGGCGAGCCCGAATTGAACGATCGAGGCCAACCTGTAATCCACAACATCGCCCAGAAGCTGGGATGCATCCGACCCAACAGTGATATCGACCTTCCCGTCCACTCGGTGTTCCCCGAAGATGAAGCAGGAATGGCAGAGCTGGCCCGCCAGCTCGAGGACCAGCAGAAGGATCAGGAGCCTCTGAAGGAGATCAAGGACACCGACTCGTCCGTGTACAACCGAACAGAACGCGCCTCATCATCCGAAATCGACCACTCCGACTTTGAACAGGATTACCGAAAGGCAGCTTTTGGAAACAACAACAACAACGCCATGACCCTTTCACCCCAGAGCTTCACCGGCAGCCACGACTTTGATTTCGCCGCACCGCCGCCTGACATGGACGCAACATCCCTGTTCCCGTCCCAATCGCCCTCGATACCCAACTTCCCCGCCTGGACCATGAACAAGCCTCAGCCCAACGACCTCACTATGCAGTTTCTTCAACAAGCTGGTGTGATGCAAAACATGGATATGTTAAATCAGGGACTTGTCGAGTCAGAATTTGGCACCATCAAGCCCCATGTCCTGTCGTGTCCGAACCCCGAGGTTATGATGGGCATGGGCGACCCAATGATCTACTCTGGTTATGACGGCGAGCCGATGCGACTATGACCACATCCATGACTTGCACATGACCTGTACAACATGTATAGATTTTGTTAACGGCCATCTCCCTCACGTCTAAAAATTGTCGTTCAGCGGCACGGAGTTTTATTATCTTCACTTCAGTATTACGATTTGTCTTGGGTTTCAACTGTTATTTTTTGTTTGGGATCTACAAAGGTGTTTGGAGAGTCTCGAATGGTTTGTCGAGTGGGGCTCGACTCGGCGTTGGCTTTTGGGTTGGGACCGGGCACCTGTACAGCTCCCGCCTGCGTCTTCCTTTCGGGGGAGACAATCCAATGGCGGTACGATGGGGAGGAAGGGGATTGGGGAACGGTTGGAAAACATCGGCCTGGCATATGCAGCAGCTCGAAGCCCAGGCGCCGGGGCTCGAGGCTGCTGCTGCCTTGGATGGACGGGGGAACATCTCTTTACTTGCAACACACATAGAACGGCGCGGAGATACCTCGTAATCCAACTCCCCAAGCCTAGATTCCCAATATGAGATGATCACAACTGTGACTGCAACAGGTGCCGTGAATGTGGATGTGAAATCCCGTGGTTCCATTCAACAAAGCACGGTACTGAGCTGCATGCATGGCGTTGTTCGCCTTGCGTCGCACTGTCGGTCCTCCGTTGAGCCGTATGTCCGCATCTGCCCAATCGTGATTTGCGACCAGGGATAACCCCCCCCATCAGATCATGTATTTTTATTTTTTTCCCACAGGCCTTGCATGTTTGCATACGCCGATGGCCGACTGGCCTACCTCCCTAGCTAGCCATGAGCAGATCTATCTATCTGTTCTTTTCTCTTTGCTCGCTGCCTTCCGGCGAGGGAGTGGATCTGGAGCCCACCCCCCCTGCAAACGTCAGTCCGCGGACTCGCGCACCCGCAGTGAACCAGAGTCCGTGGCAAACGGGCGCTGTTCCGCATGGCGTGAGATGGGGTACGAATCCAGAATGTCATGAAATCTAGATTCTGAAGAAGAACGACGAGAGGAACAAAAAAGAAAGGTCCAGCCACACCTTGCAACATGCACGCCCCCTCCCCTTTTTTGCCCGCTCGGAGTCCTGTCCCCTCATTTCTACTGGTCCAACGGCATTTCAGCAGGTACGGAATCTATTCACGACGGACATGGGGAATCGTGCGAGCTCCAGTTGGTTAGTTTTGGTTGCCTACCTTCCCAGTTAGCAGTGGGCTTAACTGCGTGTTGGTCCGTAAATCCGGGCGGCGACATGTGCCGGGCGCGGACATTGGAAGCAGTCCCATACCGCACGCAGGGTAAGGGTACATACTACTGTACTCTCCTCCTCGGGCTGTAAGAGTCATCCATTGTCATACATCATCACCCAAAATGACCTCCCTCCCCTAGCGCTTTAGCGCCGTTCTGGGTTTGTTTTGTCACCGCGCGCGGGACGCCCTAACGGCCTAGCCCAAGATGTGGCAGCCAGATCCACGCTGGTTTTCTGTGTGTGTGTGTGGGGGGGGGGGGGGGAGGGTTGGATTTTTAAGCTCGGCGACGCTTGGTCATTCGTCCGCAGGGCGATTTAGATTTCAAACCGCTTACAATAGCAGACGAGACATTGACGCAGCATAACGCCAGCCATGGCATAACGGCCATACCGCCGCTCGTCTATGATAACGGCATGCTCTTTGTTGCCATGTCGCTCTGTTAGAGGCGGCCGCACCACGGCCGCCCAATTCCCTCTCCGCCCCAACGACCACGGAGACCGGCACGGCGTAAGGAGGAGGGGGTCAGCCCTAAAGACGACGGGGCGCACGACCTTGAGACGGACGAAGACGATCACTGAGAGGTCCCAGAGCAGTGGCCCAGGGATGCACTACGAAGAAAGGGTTCAACCCTGTCGACCTCGCGGCCTTTTGCTGTGCAAATGACCAGTACTGCACGAATGTATGCAAACAACCCCTGAACATAAGCCGTCGCACCTTTTTTACTTCCTTTCCCGTCAGGCGTCCTCCGCGGAATGCGGAGTGCGGACTGCACGCGGATTCCATCATGATGATTTCAAACCGGCCTTCGGGCTCTTGCAAGGCTCCGCGCAGTGGGGTGTGGCGCCCTGTGGGGAGACAGGACCACGTGGGCGTGTGCATATTAATTTCCTATTCGGGCAATCGCTTTCGAGCCACAGTTGTTTTTCTTTCCTTCCTTCTTTCTGGCTCTATGCTGCGCTGGGGGGGGGGGGCTGCGCAAATCCCGACGAAGCGGTACGGATGATGATGCGAGCAAAGGGATTTGGCGAGATCCTCCAGTGGCGCAGTAAGCAAACGACACTGCTCGTTCGTTAGCTCCTGGTAAGGGGGGGACTTGGAGAAAGTCAAATCGCAGAGCCATGCCCAGACTGACTGACGGGACTGACATGTCTACTCGGCACTCGTCGCCCTCGGATTCGCTTTGCTCGCATCTCGCATTCCTCGCACTCATGTAAAACCCCAAGCAAGTCAAGCCCCCCCCTTCCTTCCCCCCCACCAAGCAACTATCCAGCAGACGCTGGCCCATCGTGCTGCAGTCGACCCCAGGCGCGTGCACCGCCATCGCCCATGTTTGTCTGGCCGGGTGGGTCGCCTGCTGTCAACGGCACGGGTAACAGCTGCGGGGCCGGCGCGACGGCAGCCCTCGCGCCCGGACTGCGAGCATAACTCGGACTCGTCTGGGGGGGTCCTCGCAGCAGCAACGCAGATGGGCCCGGGGTTTCTTCACCGCCGAGCCGCCGAAGCGGGACGGCAGTAGTCGAGTACTAGAAGAAAAAGAAAGAAGGAAAACTGCATAAAAATACGTACCTTGATTAAAGTCTCTATCAAGGTTGTGGGGGGACGAGCGACAACCGAGCGCGGGAGCGAAAAGAAAAAGCACGGAAACTCTGCTCTGCACTCATCTTCTGATTTATTTACGGATAGAGTTGCGTCGCACTCGCGGTTGCACCATGTCGTATTACGGGATACGTGCACAATGACAGTGCGAGCGAGTCGCCCCCCCCACCCCCGCGCAGTCCCCTATCAGACACCCACGTCGACGATTACAAGGTGGCTGACGATTCTGGCTTTGGGCGACACCAGCGCCTACGTAGTACAGTAATCCTCCTCGCCAAACGGACACCACCTCTCCAATCCCCAATCCGAATCCCGTTCGCTGCGCTTCCCTAAACTAATCCCTAGGGCGAAACAGGCAACGCCCGGGTAGTGGCACAAATGAGAAATTGGTCGTCCATCTGGGCGAGGTGGCTCAGACGTGAGAGACACGTAAACAACCAGATAGTTTCGAGCACCGACTCTTGGCGACCAGGCAAAGACGCATGGGGCAAGCTTGGAAACTTGCGGTCGAAATAGGGAAAATATACGACCGTAACCATGTGCGTATGATTAGACAAGGGCCGCAAAGCAAGACCAAGGCTTGGACTACCGTGCCCAGACGCTATGCGATTGGCCGTCCGGGCGCCGGCCGAATGTTGAGCGCCGCGGCACAGCTGAGTGGGAGCCTGGGAGCCTGAGGCCCCGAACGAGCCCAATAACGGAATGCGAAATACGAATTCTTCACTTTATCCAACCTTATTCACGTCCCCGCTCCTCGGCAGCCAAGGATCTTCGTGATACACACACACGCAGCCTGGGCGTTGTCGCAGTGGCATGCTGCGTCCCCGACCTCCCTCTTTGACTTCCCCTCATCGTTCGCCCTTGGCGGACATAAATATCGAGTCGGTTGCTACACGGACACCAGCCAAGGTCACAAGGCTGCAAGCGAGAATGCCTGATGGTAGTTTTCGTACTGGAAATAGCCAAACGAAACCGAGCCTCTGCATCACCCCGCGTAACCGTACTTGTCGTACTGCTCGGGCTGCCACTGGATCCGCGTATCCACGATATTCCCCTCTCCCCCCCCCCTCTGCTTCTCACCCTCCTGCCATCTAGGGTCTACCCCGTAACTGGACGACGCCGTCTGATGGCCTCCCTGATTTCTGGCCGTCAGACCCCCTGAGCGAGATTAGATTGCGTCTTCGCGCTGGCGAAACCGACTGACTTGGCACTTGATGCGAGGGAGGCGCAGCGGCTGACCTTGTTTGGCTGCCGTTGGACCCTGGTGGCTGACCCGTCTCGAAAGTCGAAACACGCGTGTTCATCTCAGCCCTGGGGGGAACGCCGTGGCACCTAAATCCCGTCCCGTCAGCGCATCGGGGTCCGGAGGCATTCCAGAACACCAGCTCAGGGCAACCCACAGGCCCGTCAGTGGTGATTATGGCGGTCCTTGTTTCTGCTGCCTGGTTGAGTTGCGCGGCCTCGCATGGTGAGTCGCAGCCGGCAAACGCCAGCCCGCGTCACCGGAATCTCCAGACACGTTTCCCGAATAGGCTTGCTATCGCGACATCTCTTATAGTTGATCATGACACCCCCTGGTGCATCCCGCACGTGGCTGTGACAACAGGAACATGTGAATCACATTCCAAATATCCCATTCGTGCAATACGCAATACGCAATACGCAAGGTTGCCTCCCGAAGCCCTGTCCAAAACATAACCACCAGCCCTTTAGTTCTTGATATCCAGCACTTGCATCAACACGGCTTCGCTGGCTCTCCACCACCGCGCCCGTTCCTCCAGGTCGTCCGCTGCACCACCCAGCGCCGCCTCCTTCCTCCGCCGAGCCTCCTTTGCGGCCGTCATACTGTTCTGTCGCTTGGTCTCGAGGGGTTGCAGCTCGGCTTGGAGTCGCTCGGCCTCTTTTCGCTTCCGAGGTGCCTTGGCCTGAAGGGATTCCAGTTCCCTCGTGAGTTCTTGCTGCTCCAACTTGCGCTTCGTGACGAGGTCGAGGGTCTTGGCGAGAGGCAGGTTGAGGTCAGGGTTTGAGCCTGCCGGCAACGCTTGGGCTGCTTTGAGGCGTGCAATCTGCTTGTCCAACTTCTCAATCTGAAGTGGCAGGTCCCGTAGTTTGGTGGTCTCAAGCTGCACGCTCTCGTACCGTTTGCTCAACTCCCGACCCTTTATCTCCAGCTTCAACACCATGTCTGCCACCTCATTCTTGAGAGCCTTCAGTTCCGATTTGGCGAGCGCATTCTCCTTCTCAAGGTCCAAATTCTCTTGCATCGTAACAATCAACGGAGGATCGCCCACAATCGCGCGGATAAACTTCTCCTTCGTAACCTGTTCCACGTAAGAGAATCGCAGCTTCGCGAATAGCTCCTTGTAGTGAGCCAAATCGGCCTCTAGCCCAGCAGGTGTCGGCGCGTCTAGGGACGCATTTGATGCGTCCGAAGTTCTTTGACGAGCATCTTGAAGTGATGAGCTCAAGATAGGTTCGCTGAGTTTGATGATGGAGATGTCGTTTGTTGACTGAATCTGCTCCAGGGCCCCAAGGACCTTGTCCGGCTTGTTGTGGTTCATGTTGTGAAGCAGTGTTTCGCAGTGTTCGACTATACCTGAGCTCGTGTAACGCAGCGTTTCAAGCGTTTGCTCAATTTGTAGTCCTGTGTTTTGACGTTTGGCGCAAATTGACGATTTAGTGGCGATGGTGGTGACGGAGCGCGACAATCATGTTGACATTCAGCCCGATTTGGCTAGTGCGGGCAGTTGCTTATCTAAGGCGGTCTAGAGCGGCAGATTTCGCTGACCAGAAGCTCCGTCTCCGCTGCTCGTGGTACCTTGAACTTCACCCTTTAACGAATTTTGGCCCGACGTAGGATACTTGACATAACTTGGAGAAGTGCAGCTCGGGATACTCGCAAAAGAACTATGGCAAACGATGAGATGCTGACCGACGACTTTGTCGCCGGTCTTCTTTCGCAAGAGGCCAACGACTGCTCACTCAAGTACTCGTCAATGGGCATGGACGGGTATCGCTCCGACAAGAAGTAATGAGTCTCCCGACATGGCTACATGGCTACATGGCGAGTCCGTTGCTGACGGCGCTTCAGACCGGCGAATATGCTTAAACCGAACACACGATTCTTGCGACACATCATCAAGGACACCGACACACACAATAAAGCACTGCTCGCGAAGGAGGCCGCTGAGTCACGGGCGCGCTTGAAGGACCTTGAGCGTACGAAAGAGATGAAGCGACGAAAGACGAATCCGAACGCCCGGGACATCAGGACGCGGCAGATGGGCGACATCCATGCCATTCTTGGGGGTAAGAAGCGCCAAACGACAGCCGACGAGGAGGCGTCATCTTCGAGTCGAAGTCGGGATACGAAGAGTCACGAGAAATCTCGAAGGTCTGATCAGGACCGACACGATGACCGCAAGCATCGCGGACGGCTGGCCCGTGGCGACGACCGACAGAGCAAAAGCGATAGCAGATCACAGCGAGAGGAGCGACGGAGGCAGTCACGAAGTAAGGATTCTGGATCTGAAGAGGAGGACAGGCGACGTCATAGTCATAGGCGGAAAGACAGGTCCAGATCGCCCGAACGCCGACGACGATCACGTTCACCAAGGGAACGAAAGAGCCGACATCGGCATCGATCTCCATTGCATGAAGCGAAGGACAAACTAAAGCAACAGGTGGAGGAACCCGAGGACGACGATTCCGATCCTCTAGAGGACTTAATCGGACCCGCACCACCACCCAAATATCGCGGCCGAGGAGCCGTTGGAGGGTCTTCGGGTATTGATCGGCGATTCTCAGAGACCTACGACCCAAAAACGGATGTTCAGATGGATGACGACGATGCGGGTGGCAACGGGGACGATGCTGTCGAGGCGTTTAGGGACCGCCAGAAGCTCAAGCAAAACCAGGAAGAGCGCATGAGGGCAGCGGGGTTCGCGGACGAGCAGATTCAACGAGTCAAAGCACCAGAAGCGGATTTAGCGGACAGCGTACAGTGGTCCAAGGCCGGCGAGAAGAGGGAATGGGACCGTGGAAAGGCAGTCGATACCGACGGTCGGTTGACCCCTGTAGATGAATTTTAAGGTAGGAGGCTGGAGGTACGAGGGCGTTGATGTTGGACTTTCGGACTTTGTTTATGACGCTATACCTACAGGTGGCAAAGCCTGGTCTTGAGGACTGGGTTACGTGAGTCGGTGCGAGGTTATTATTGGAAACGGCACGGAGGGAGGCGGGTAGCGCTCTTGAATTTGATATTTAGGAACACCTCATCCACGGTTTTCTTAGAAATAAACAATAGAACATAGGTCTTTAGCCACTTAGAGGGCACTACATGCGAAGACCGAATTAGAACCAGAGTGATGAGGAAAACGACTGTCGTGGTCCAAACAGATGGATTGTTAGTCTGAATCTTGAGTCGGACAAGCGATATATCGTGGTGTAGTGTTTGCGATCAACAAGCAAAGCAGGTTTGCCAAACTCGCTGCATCGGATATCCCAATGACTCTTTGCGAACAAAGCCACGGGTTAGTTTCTGGGGTCTCATTTGTTCATTTGCTCATCAGGCCAATCCGTCAACATTTCTGTTTCTTTCTTTTTTACAGTTTTGTTGAAATAGCCTACCCTCGACTGTCTCTGTTGAAAACTAACAGGAACGCTTAATAGCAATGCCTCGCATATTGTACAAGTACATCCAAAGCACTGGAGAATGATAATTACTGCTTGAATAAACTAGCAACAGAACATCAGTTTCATAACCTTGCACGCTTTCCACTTCATCCACCGCCTCTTACCACGCTACCCTATATGTCTATATATAAATATACCGCTACCTGCAAAGATACTTCTAACAGAAAATATTGCAAAGTCTCTAAATTAGTAACCATTGAATACACCCAAGCAAGTTTCAGAGCGCCTTCAGATTCCTGATGGAAGCTTCTCGTCCGCCTAAGAGCTGACGACTTGATCATATAAATAAATCTTCCGCTTAGTCTCTTCACTCCACGTTTTAAACTCTTCGTGTCTACTTCAATGCCGTCAGCAATGAAGATAATGTAATTGTAGCACCGCTAGATGCTACTATTATTCAAGACTTTTGTACTCGTTTGTCGCGATGATTGTGGAAGAAGGCTGATCCACAAACACCGACTGCATTGCCTCAGTGCAGCAGAGTACAAGCGCTACCCATCATCTGACTCGCCGGATGCTTTAACTACGATCCCAGATCAGACCATATCCAAAGCCAACCAGATTGGAGCCGCTGGAACGCATGGCCAGAAGCTCAATGATGAAGAACTCCATAACGAAAGGCTGGCACGGCTTAGATGATGGATACGCGAAAGTTTGCCCTTAACTACCATGCTACTGGGTTCCAGAGATCAAGCCAGGACTGATATCGTTGCAGCCAGACTGGCCACCCGTTCATGTCTTTTCGATAAGTATTTATAATCGGTTCCTTGCCCAGTCTTAGCGCCGACTTCGGCAAGGACGGGCTCGAAGTCTTATCACAACCAAGAAGACGGCAATCTCAATTTTGGCACCTGACAGATGGGAAGCGCGCAGCAGTGTCCACTGGTTCGCGTCCCTGCTGACGTTCTCACGTGCCAGGGGTCGCTTTTCCGGCGGGCTGGACGCATGCGGACTGCGGAGCTCGTTGGCCGATGTTGGGTTTCATGAGGTGGCAGATCCGTCATCCCCTGTTACAGTCTAGACTTTGTTTACGTCTTGGTCGGGTCGAGAGAGACGAGTAAGTAGAGTGCCGAAAGAAGCTGAGATGGAGTCATGAGCAGGTAACCAGATAGACTGAGACCGATTGCGGTATTCCCACATCTCGCTAGAACTATCTGCTACTTGGCATTTGTAAGTAATGGAACTTGGAGGTCGGGTGCTGGTGTCGCAGCGTTCTGTGACGTGATCGGAACATGTGGATGGGTCCCCCCCTGTGGATCGCTCGCTGTACCCGCATTCTAAGCCAGCGCCTGATCAGTGGCCTGGCCGGTGGCTTCACGAGTTCCTGTTGCGGCTGCGGCCTGGTCTCCATTGAACGCCTCCTGGCTGAGCCTGAGACGGTCGGCCAGCGCCTGATAGCCCGGGCGCTGACGGAAGGGAAATGGCGGAGGTGAATGGAAAGCCGCTCCCGGCGCTCTCAGCGCTAAATGCATCCACTGTACGGATACAGATACAGAGTACTAAGTACCTAGAACTGAGTGGAGAGGTCCCTGCTGCCGCCGCCATGCCTTGTCCGTCGTCATACCGCAGGTGCACCACTGGAGGTACCTTTCCTTCCGGCGCTGGGCTTTGAGACACAAAGTACCACCATGACCACTCATGGACGCAACATGAGGCCCGGTGTACGCCTCATGCCCCCATGTTCCATGTACGAATAGCTCCGTTCTTAACGGAGGTGTTTGGGCCTAAGTAGTCACTAAGGTACTGTAGTCAGTAGTTAGTCGTCTGGGTTCCCGTCCGTCTCGCTCGCTCTCTCTCTTTCTCACTCCAACGGGTCACTCTCTCATCACACTTCTTCTCGTCATACATACATAGCACATACATCCATCCATCCATATCCATCTTTTGTGTACTACGCGTGCGTTTTTTTCTTCTATTTTCCTTTTCTCTCCCCTTTCCTCGCCCGCTTCTCTCCTTGAACCTCACGCCATCCTATCGCACCGAATGATTGGCCGGATCCTGAAGTCGGCGTCGTTATCTCCCTAGGGCAAGGCGGGAGAGCGTTGCGCATCACATCACCTTACCTCGCACGTCACCTCACCTAACGTTTCGCCTCGCCTCGCCTTCGCCGCGCCTCACCACCCTCAACTTTCCTTCTCCTCACTTCCTCTCCCATTCCCCAAAACACCCGTCGCCATGCGTCCCCCGAGGGTCGCCATTCTCGTCTTCTTCCTCACCGCGTCGCTCTTCCTGGTCTTCCGCGCGCTGTCGCCGTCCCCGCCGCGACCCGCCGCCAGCTCCTCCGCATCCACATCCACATCCACATCCACATCCAGCTCGTCCTCCACCTACCCCGCCACCTCCAAGCCCGCCGACCCGAAATCAAAGTCCCCGGCAGCGACGTCCAGCTCCAAGTCGTCCAAGTCGGTATGGGGCTTCATGTACTACAACACGCCCTTCTCGCTGTTCCCGCCCAACGCCGCCATCAGCTTGACTGAAGACAACAGCACCTCGTTCGCCGCCCGCCCCGCCGCCTTTGGCCCCAAGCTCGTCGCAAAGGGCCTCAGCGGCCAATTGTGGGTGGGCAGCGGCTTTGCCGAGGATGACCTGGGCTCCGGCGGCGAGCTGGGCTGCAGCGATTTATCAGGGTGGAACAACGGTGCCGACCATGCGAGTGTGAACAAGGCTCTTCGAGAAGCCATCCCACAGGCTGCTGTACCCAACTTCGGCACTTCCAAGAAGTCCAAGAAGTCTAAGAAAGGTGTCGACGATGGCGACGTAACCAACAGCCCGAAGCGACAGCCCAAATCCTCCGTCGGCCATGCTCAAGACACCCACACCGACGAAGATATCGAGGGCAAGATTGTGCTGCTAATGCGCGGCGGGTGTGGCTTTCTCGACAAGGTCATGTGGGCACAGCGCCGGGGCGCTATCGGTGTTATCGTGGGCGACAACCAGAAGGGCGGTCCTCTTATCCAGATGTTTGCTCACGGTCCCGAAGTCGACAACGTCACCATCCCTTCAGTCTTCACGGCTCGAACGACTGCCCAGCTCCTTTCGTCGCTGACCCAACCCGGAAGCTTCATCGAGGAGACGCTGGATAACGAAGGAAACTCCGTGCTCAGGGTCCAGCCGGGGCCAAAGGCTAAAGCAGGTAAAAAGAGCCACAAGAAAAACCGAAAGAGCTCTCTGCAACAGAAGCGATCGCTCTCGAGCCCTGATATCAGTAACCGATTGGCAAACCTTTTCGCTCGGAGACAACCAACCGCCTCGGCTTCTGTTCAGAAGAGGATGGTCAAGGATAGCCGGAGTCCCTTCTCCAGCGAAACCGATTTCGAAGACGGACCCGATGGCCCCAGGAAGGAAGATAACTTCCTTACCAAAATCTTTGGCGCTAAAGGTGAAATCGACGACGAGGAATGGGATGCGACGACCGCGACAGACGACCCGACCCTCGAAGATGTCCAGCTCCCCGATGCCCCCGTTCATGAAGGGCTATGGGTCACCATTACCCCAACTAGCAACGCTAGCCCCTTCTTCGATACACTGCTCGTTCTCGTCATCAGCCCTCTGGTGACATTGACAGTCGTTTACGCTATGCTCATCCTCCGTGCCAGGATCCGCCGAAGACGTTGGAGAGCACCTAAGTCTGTCGTTGAGCGACTCCCGGTTCGCACATACCACACCGTCGCTAGATCACCAAGCATCACGCCAAGAACCCCTTCGCCGACAAGCACTTGTCCCACTACACCCCTGCTACAGGATAGCCCACCACGCCCGCGCCCGCGTTCAAGAGCTACCGGATCGTCCGAGGACGAAGCCCTGCTGGCACCCAGCGCCGCGATTGCTACCCCTTCGTCAGGATCCCGCAACCCGCCTCGGCCAGAGCGCGAGAAGGGTGCCGGAGGCTTCTCTGCTGAATGGAAGAAGTACATGGGACGCCAGGTCGAGTGTGTCGTGTGCCTAGAGGAATACGTCGATGGCGAGAGCCAAGTGATGAGCCTACCGTGCGGTCACGAATTCCACGCCGATTGCATGTGAGTAAATTTACCATTCCTTCTACAGGGCCCATACTAATTCTAAACTTAGCACTCCCTGGTTGACCACTCGCCGACGTACATGCCCCATTTGCAAGGGCGATGTCGTTCGATCTCTCGCTCACGGCGGCTCCACGTCCGAACCCCACTACGAGCCGTATCGCGACGACAGCGACTCTGACGACGACGACGACGACGAGCCCATCGCCGAAGGCTCTGGTTCCCGTTCCGACGATAGAGAGTCCGACCTCGAACAGGGCCTCCTCTCGCCTGAACCAGCACGGCCTTCGCGCGCTTCAACTCGACACGAAGGCTGGCTCAGCATGTTCTCTGGCGGCTTTGTCAACAGGACGCGGTCGCGGTCCCCTGCAGATCGCAGTCGATAAAGGATCCACAGCAACTGGACCACCTCCACTGATTGACAAGGTCATTCCATTCGGTGTGCTGCTCAAGTGGTGTGGTTCGTCTCTTTGTCGTCGCCTCGGGTTTCAAATTATGGCGCATCTGGTATCGGCAGTGTATTTTAGCACAATAGGCGGGCAGCGTTATCGAGTTTGGGTGCAACAGCACTCTCTACAGGTCGAATTTCATTGATGTTACTAGGAACTGTTCTGTCGGTATTAATACCGCGCGCGGCCTCGGAAGACCGCGGATGTAGATCGTCGGCAGGAATGCAAGGCGCATTGGGAAACCAAATGCATGGGTGCCTGGATGAAAGATCTCAATATATACCCTCTCGACCGATCGCCACCATTTGGCACACGGTCTTAAATACAGAACTGTTTGATTGACAGTTACTTTCACGGACAGGAGAAGGGAGGGTCGGTCAGTCATGTGAACTCCAGAAACATGCCATTCTATATAACCCAAGCTGTATGATTTTGATATTTTAAGTTCCAACTCCTCTTCAGTAGACTAATTGACTCAAATGTATCCCTTGAGGACAGCGGCTTCGGCGTTCAATATCGACGAGCCAGCAGCGCCAATGACGGCTAAGGGGTAAGTTAGTAACGCGTAATTTCGACATGGACGTTCTAATGGGCTTACTGTTATGGCTGAGGGCAACAAACTTGAGGTCAAAGATGCCGCTCTCGTCCTCGCGCACGCGGCCAACGCTGACAGTGTAGCCACGGCTCAGCTCGCGGTCCAAACGGGGCTGGGGTCGATCGGGCTCATCGTGGATCATGATGGCGGGAGTAGGCGCCGAGGGGCAGCCGAGGGACTGGGCCTCGGACACGTAGCTGCGCAGGGCTTCCTTGACCTGCTTGGCAGAGGGCGCGGGTTGGCGCTCGAACTTGAGACTGACGCAGGCAGTGTGGCCGTCCATGACGGGGACGCGGTTGCACGCGGCGGAGACGCGGAGACCTTCCTGCTCGATGAAGGCGGTCTTGGAGTCGTCAATGCGGCCGAGGATCTTGCGGGCCTCGGTCTCGAGCTTGTCCTCCTCGCCCTGGATGTAGGGCACGACGTTGTCGATGATGTCCATGCTGGAGACGCCCGGGTAGCCGGCGCCCGAGACGGCCTGCATGGTGACGATGCTGACGGTGGAGATGGGGCCGAAGGCGGCCTGCAGGGCGGCGAAGGGGATGACGAGCCCGATGACGGCGCAGTTGGAGTTGCAGACCAGGAAGCCCTTGGTGAGGCCGCGCTGGGCGCGCTGGTGCGGGATGAGGTCGAGGTGGGGGAGGTTGACGGTGGGGACCACGAGGGGCACAAGGGGATCGCGGCGGTAGTTCTTGGCGTTGGAGAAGACGGGGATCTCGGCTTTGGTGAAGGTGAGCTCTGTAGAGGTTGGTGGACGAGTTAACAAGTGATCTTTCCGCGAGGCTCACCCCCCCCGAAGAAGATTGGGACACGCATACCGATATCACCAGCGACGTCAGAGTCGAGGCCGCTAAAGACAACGTCACAATCCTTAAACTCCTCCGTCTTACACTCCCTCACCACCATATCGGCGACGTCGCCCATGGGCTTGGCCTGCTTCCACCGCACGGCATCCTTGTACTTCTTGCCGGCGGAGCGGGACGAGGCGCCGATGGCGTGGAGCTTGAGGAAGGGGTGCTCGGCGAGGAGGAGGATGAAGCGCTGGCCGACGGAGCCTGTGCATCCAAGGACACCTAGCAAGAGATCGTTAGCTGCTATCCAGCTGCTGCGGAGACGGGAAGAAGCTGCGGCGGCGATGGAACGAGGGGGGTTGCGACGGATGGAGGGGCAAGCATACCGCACTTCTTGGTTGTGAATTCGGGGGCCATGATGTCGAGGGACTGTCAGGTTGTATCAATTGCGTCGTGGGCAAGACACAGAGTCGTCAGGATACACGGCAGAGAGAGTTGAAAGGAGGAGGAGACGGTGGAATGATAAAATGACTAAATGGAAATTTTGGTGTTGAAGCGAGTGAGTCGACGCAAGACGAAGGACCCCGCCATCCATGCAAAATGCCCCCGCCATCGGAGGTCATCGGCGTCGGGACGGATCCACATGGCAGCTGTCGCAAAAGACGAACGTCCCTTGCGGGACCATAGAACCACCTTAGTTATAACGTGACAGCAGCTTTCGCCTCTATGAGTCCATCCACTCATTCAATCCACTCTGTGTATGATAGCCCGGTGATTTCCAACGTGATTCAACGTACGAGGTAGTCTAAACTCTCAAGCCCAAGACAAAATCATAACCTCTAGCCAGAAACCCGCATGTACATGATACCCAATGCAATGCTGAAATAGCCCTTGACCGTAAACCGAGACCGCATCTCATCGACTTTGTCTACTGAATCGCCCTCTCATTACGCGATTCAGCCAAGCCCCATCGCCCCAGCAGTAAAAACCCGTGTACCCAAACGCCTACCAATGCAATATAATATGTTCCCAGTTTCCCAGGCCATTCATTTCCTGTCTCGCACTCTTGTCCCTGCACACGTCGTTCCGTCCATGCTTAATCGTGGTAACTAAGCCTCAATCGCGCTGGTTCGGTCGTTCTTGGAGTACAGTCGGAACTGGATAAAGATGATGCCATCCTCGACAATGGTTCCCAGGGATCCCAAAAGCCAGGGAAGCGCCTTGAGCAGGTAGGTCTTGTCCTGCGAATAGGCGACCAGGCTGACACCGTACGTGAGGTTGCCAGTCAAAGACAGCATGAAAAATAGGAGCGCGAGACCTATGTCCAGGTTAGCCGTCGTTCATGGAGGGGTTGCAGTGCAGACCCACCTTCGCAAGATTGCTCTCGGTAGTTCTTAATGATCTGGGGAATTCGAGCGCTGCAATTGTTAGCCAGGTCCAACATTATTGATCCAGATAAAACATACCATAGGTAGCAAAGAGCACTAAAGTATCCAAGGGCCAGGCCAACAATCTCGGTCGGGCTCTTGGTGGTTACCGAGGAGTCGGGCTCGCTCGGCTCGGTGCTGTCCCAAGCACCGACCTTGTACGACACAAACCAGCCGGCAAATCCCACGGCGTACACAGCGAGCAAGCTCAGCGCGTTGTGGATCCAGGGGTGGCTATCCGGGGTCTCGTCCTCGCCGGCCACAATCTTCATCAAGGGATCCATCGATGTCTCGGTGTGTGTCGCGTGCCGACGCTGAGATCCTGGTAGGCCAAACGAGGAGCTCCTTCGCCTCGCGAGCAGGGGGGATTCCTCAGAAGCATCGGTGGGTTGGGCATTGTGCTGTTGCGCCTTGCGGCGGGCACTGACGGTGTTGTAGTAGACGGTCTGGGTGATGAGAATTATGTCGGCAATGCAGAAATAGCAGGCCAATGCGACGGCGGTTGGCGCGAGGCCGGTGAATAAGGCTCCTGGAAGTTTCGTTAGCATCCATGGCGGTGGGTGATGGCGTACGCCACTAAAGTGAAAATTTTCTGAATCAAGGGGTGGGCCGACGATCTATCTCGGTGGAATTTGGACGCCGAAGCAAAATTTGGGGGGGGGGGGGGGGGCAATAAAGGTAGATAGCACGAACCGACGAGATTTGCCATGTCTCCAATCAACCAGACAATGAGAAAGGCCATGCTGAGGCCATCTGCGCTCTGAGCCTTGTAGTTTGCGGCCAACTGTGGGAGCTGTATTGGGCGGTCAGTCAGGCTTCGGGGGATGCAGCTGCGGGACACGCCCGGGACACGGCAAAACGCACAAGGAGACAGATCCAAGCAGTCAAGCTGATGCTGCCAAAGATACCAGATAAGGCCTCGGTCATGGGCAGCGCCCGCTCCGCAGCGGCGAGTACTGTCGTGGTGAGTAGAGTCATTGCGACTGTGGCTCGATGGTGGTGTTGAAAGAAAGCCGGTTTCTGGAGCGCACAGGGTTGACCAGGAGCCAACAACCGGGACAGTTGACAAGAGGAGGATAAGATAAGAGGAGGAGGAGGAGAGGAGGAGCACGGGAGGAGGGTGCAAAGCTCACGCGACCAGATCCGAGGCGGTGGTTGTTTAATAGGGCAGGGAGAAATAGGGAAGAGTCAGGTCACACATTGAGAGCGGCCCGTAGTCGGATAAGGTGAGTCGTCTTATCAAAGAAAGAAGCCCTCTCCACTCTCTCTCCCTCAGACTCTGCCAGTGGGCACACACACCCCTGGTGGGATGGATCTCCATCGCTCAGTGGCCGTCGGGGCTTGTCAGTGGCTGGCGGCGGTTCGCAGTTTGCAACTGAACCGCCTGTATTGGCCAGGCCGCGCGGGCTTATCGCGCGACGGGCTGCGCTGTGACGCACAGGGCTGCGGGGGCGCGATCTGCTGAGCTAAAAATCGGGGCTCAGGTCGGTTCCCATTACCTACTGGATACCCTGTAATCTGTAAACGGGCAAGACGGGTTCGACGACTGGCCCCATGCCACCTGGGGACGCCTCGCGGGATGCGCACGGGATGTGCTGCACCTAGGGATCCGTGACAGGCGGCGATGCGTGCGAGCGTGCGTGCCATGCCCTGCTGCGACCGTACGCAAGGCACCCGATGCTTCGAGGTGCGATGCGATGATGCGGTGCGACGTACCAGTACCCGACATCTATAGATATTCATTCCGTGAAGCTGTTGTTAACCAACGCATGTAGGGTTCTCGCTGTTCTGCTTAGAGAACTTCGTGCCATGTCTCCTTGGATCCCTTATCTATCCTCGGCTTGTCGCACCCTATCCGTACAGGTACGGAAGATAAAAGACAAAAGACAAAAAGACAGCCACGATTCCATCCTATTTCTCCTTCCAGCAGTCCAGCCAGCCATTGCAGGCCACCGCCCAAGAACCAGCGACTCACACACAGAGACAAGGCATAGACAAGTCGCAGACGATCGCTGATAGTCACAGACCAATTCGGCTTCACGTGGGGCACCACATGCCGTTACCGCCCCCGTGATTCGCTCTCGTCAGCCTGAACCGTGTTGTCCCGCTTCCAAGTTCCAATGGTTTCATGGACCCTGGTTCCTCTAGCAACTCTATTCGCATCGACTATTGGTTTGGCCCTCCGCAGTCGCCGTCCAACCGCTCGCGCTCATGCTAGCCCGCTCAGGCTCACCGCGGAGCAACAACCTTGCATCGCCTCGACGCGCGGTGTTCTAGTTTCCTACCTACCGACGTAGCATGTAAACAGAAGGGTATATATATAAGCTTTCAAGCTCGCTGTGGCATCCAGCTCCGCTTCTGTTTATCCAGATCCCCACCCGCGAGATATCTCGGGGACCATCCATTTCCACGCATTCCACATCATCACCGATTCCATCCGCGCCATGAAGCTTCTCTCCGCCAGCGCCCTGGCCATGGGCGCCATCGGGCTCCCAGGAGCCGCAGCCTGGGGCAGTACGTAGAACCAATCCCCGAGCTCGGAGCTCCGGAGAGCTTCCAATGAGAGGTCGTTTCCCGATCGCTGTGAATTGATGAGACTGACCATCGTCGGGCAGGCCTGGGTCACATCACAACGGCGTACCTCGCCAGCCGGTTCGTCGCGAACACCACCGAGGCCTTCTTCCAGGAGCTGCTCGCCAGCCAAGAGCCCGACTACCTCGCGCTGATCGCGCCCTGGGCCGACTCGATCCGCTACACCGACTGGGGCCGCTACACCAAGAACTTCCACTTCATCGACGCCCACGACGACCCGCCGACCGACTGCAGCGTTGACTATGAGCGCGACTGCAAGGACGGCGGCTGCGTCATCAGCGCCCTGGCCAACTACACCAAGCAGTCGCTGGACCCGGAGCTGCCGACCTGGCAGCGCAACCAGGCCGCCAAGTTCGTCGTGCACTTCATCGGCGACATGCACCAGCCGCTGCACAACGAGAACACGGCACTGGGCGGCAACCGCATCTACGTGCTCTTCGACGGTCATCGGTACAACCTGCACCATGTCTGGGACAGCTCAATAATGGAGAAGTGGCTCGGTGGCCTGCATGGCGCGCCCTTAGCCATAGCCGAGAAGTGGTCCAGTCAGCTGGCCATCGCCATCACAGACGGCAAGTTTGCGGATGAGAAGGATTCGTGGTTGAAGGACCTGGATCTGGACGACCCCATTAATAGTGCCCTGTCCTGGTCAAGGGAGACCAACGCGCTCGTCTGCTCGCATGGTAAGTCCATCTCAGATGTGTCCACGGAAATGTCTTGGAAGGCTGACAAATGATCAAAGTATTCCCCGAGGGCCCCGCAGCCATCGTCGGCCAGGAGCTTGGAGGCGAGTACACTGAGAAGGCCGGCCCCGTGATTGAGAAGCAGGTCGCGCGGGCAGGATATAGGATGGCCGCATGGCTGGACCGCATTGCCGATACCTATCAGGCCAACAGCCAGGTTTTCGAGGAGCTGTAGACTAACAGATAGCCGAGATGGCATTTGGATATGAGACGAGCTATGAACCACGAGTATTTGACATAATTGACCTTTTGGGAAATCAAACCGTTTGCGGTGGGAGAGGCTCGCATCGTCTCAGCCCTAGTGTCAATCAAAGGAGAGGTGATGACATCGTCCACGCGCCGTTTGTCCCGGGTGCCTGATAACCGGCTCTCGAGAAACGACGAGCGCCCGCATGAGTTCCAAGAAATCCATGCTACCGTGTTGCTGTGACAATTAACGAGGTGGATGAAATGGGACGAAAGATGACATCTCGCTCACTAATACGGGGGACCTGACAACAGCCATCGACCTGAGTCTTGGACTGTCTCAGCCCAAGAGTCCCAAAGACTGGAACCACTGTTCTCGCCCGTACGGATGCATGGTAGAGGGCAAAAAATGGAGTTTCACGAGTTTCTTCACGAGTCTCAAGAATCAGAACAAGAACAAGCGACACGATCAGCGGCGTTTCAAGCGATGGGCATGTGTCATCGAGGTCACAAGTCGCGGGCGGAGGGGTTACATCGCCAGGGCAGCCGAGTTCCGTGTGTGGCGGGGAGGGGAAAAGAAGGGGGGCTTACACCGATACCATGATGCTACGTCTCGGATGCCAAGGCCGAATTCAGGACGCGGCGAGGATTTGCAAAAGTTCGGTTCCTTGCATTGAAGCGCATTGAAGCTGGGGAAAAACGACGGCCCATGACTTAGCAGAACGCCGCTCGCCATAGTACACCCAGGACGGAGGCGCAAAGGAGCCGAGATTGGAGGAGGTTTTAGGGCGTTGTGTTTGAGCGGCGCGGATTCGCCTGGACCGAGGGCGGATGAACTTGACGCTGGCAACTAGCTATGACGATGAGGGGACGACTCTGCGCTTCACGTATCGGGCTGATCCTGGGAGATGCTGGGATGGCCTCGTGGTTTTACTTGAGCCTTTGTGGCTGTTACTCGAGTTCTTTGTGGCTTTTTGGCCATGGCGAAGAGTTCATCGAGCCACAGGTGGAGAGAATGCAGCGACGAGGCTTACATGACAGTCGATATTAGTCTCGGCGGCAGTGAAAACAACGGCGGTGCATGCTGCAAGGTACCGTGCTATATCCGGCCTGCTGCTGGCATGCGGGAAATGAGGCCAACCCGTCATCAACCGTCAATCGACCTCTTAACCAGCGCCCAAACCCCGGAAGTGAATCGAAGATCGGATGTGGCCGGCCGCGACCCGACCAAACAAGGTTAAAAGCGAACAAATCCCTAAACCCCCAAGTCTTACTACTATTAGTAGCAATAGTAATACTACAATGTGAGTTAGTCTGTTTTTTTCTTCTCTCTCGTCCACGCCCCCTGGCTACTCCTCCACCCTCTCTTCTCACAGAGCTCAGACACCGCGCTTACTGGCGTCGTCTCGGAGGCGAAACGCCGTGTGCCTGGCGTCCCGCGTGAGAGGGAGCTTGGCGCGAGCCGCCATTGGCTGCGCCGCCGGGTCGCTGTAGGCCCGAACGAGGGCCTGAGGTTACAAGGCCGAGTTGGCTGCGACGTCTGGAGCCGCATCTCCGACTCCCCTCTCCGCCTCTCTACCACCGTTTTTGACGTCGTCGCACCGGGGGGACAAGTCCAATTCCTTATTCCTTAGGCTTGGTGTTATGGACTGCGTCGCTGGGTGGTCTCCTGTTAGGACGGGCGCTGGCTGACACGCCCGTCGCCCTAACGCCTCCTTCGTACCGTACCATCGTCATGACTCTCCTTCCCCTGGCGTCCCAAGCCGTTAGGTTACCTCCAAGTTCCGACTCTGTCTCGCATCGCCGCCTCTTCAGACGACCCTGGTCTGCTCCCGGCTCCGTCCCAACAACACTCAGCCTTCGCTCATGTCGCTCCTCGAGTTTGATCTCCTCGCCACCGAGCCTTCCCGTCCAGGGGCCCCAGTTGCAACTGCATCCTTCTCTCCTCCCAGCCGTTCCCGGGTGTCCCTTTCGCGGAGACGCCCAAGCCCTCGAGATGCGACCTTGGGATCCGGCCCCTGCCTCCGCCGAGCTGGCTCCCGTGTGATGTGCGTGCCCCGAGACACTCTAAGGCCTTGTAATGCATCTTCTCGGCTTCTCAGCTCCGCTTTGCTCGACTCTTCTATTCTGTTTTAAACCCGTCCAAACACCCTCCAGTTTCCAGTTGGCCAGCTCCCTTCTCTTCCATTCTCATCAACGCTGGCGGTGTGTCTCTTTTCTACATTCGTTCCTTTCGTTGAGATCCAGTTGATCCTGTGTCTGTGACCATTCCTTTCACTGTTTCTCATTCTTATTCAACCCGGTCTGGAACCACCCATTTTTCGCATTCACAAACAAGCCTTACTATTTACCCAACCCTCTCTCACCTTATCTTCTACAACTCTTGAGGTTCTTCCAGTCAATTTCAGTCAACCTCGATCAACATGCACGTCAAGGGACTTCTCGTTGCCGTTCTCGGCATGGCGGCCTTGTCGGACGCCGCAGTGGCCACCAAGCGGTCTCCGTTCTCTCGCGCCCTTCATCGACGACAATTCGGCGGCGGCGGCGGCGGCGGCGGCAACTTCCAAGGTGGAGGTCAAGGGGGAGGTCAAGGGGGAGGTCAAGGTCAAGGTGGAGGTCAAGGAGGAGGTCAAGGAGGCAACAACGGCCAGAACCAAGGCAATGGTGGCAATGGCAATGACCAAGCCGATAACGCTGGTGGCGGTGGTGACGCCACAACTCTGGATGCGAACAACATCCAAACCGGCTCCCAGCAAGATGGTAACCAGGACCCGGCAGATGGTCAAGCTGCCTCCGCAACGTAAGTATCTAACTTCATCAACGCAACCGCAATAGCTAACTTGCCACCAGTGACGATGCTAACTTCATTAACTTCTGCTCCGGCGAAACTCTCACCAATGGCGAACAGAACGAAGGAGGGTCCTGCAACGGAATTCGTTAGTAACCAAAGAACCCTCCTTTCATATCTTCATACTGATTATATTAGCCATGGGCAAAATCCCCAGTGCCAACAACATGGTCTCGGCTGTCTTCACCAGCCCCCAGAACGGTGACGACATCGATGCCAACACGGACTTCGATATCTCCATTCAGACGTCCGGCTTGTCAGCTGGCTCCTTTACCAATGCGCAAACCACCTACTACTCGGCTCCTCAAGACCTCGACGGCAACGGCCAGGTCATCGGCCACACTCACATCACAGTCCAAGACACCGGAAGCTCTCTGAACCCCACTACAGCCCTGGACCCCACGCAGTTTGCTTTCTTCAAGGGAATCAACGACGATGGAAACGGCCAGGGTCTTCTCACTGCTAGTGTCGACGGAGGTCTTCCTGCCGGCAACTACCGCATCTGCTCCATGTCGTCGGCGTCCAACCATCAGCCTGTGCTCATGCCCGTGGCTCAGCGAGGTGCTCAGGATGATTGTGTTAGAATCACTGTCGGCGGAGGAGGTGGCAACGGCGGTAACAACAACAACAACAACAACAACAACAACCAGGGCGGTAACAACAACAACCAGGGCAACAACAACCAGAACCAGGGTGGCAACCAGAACCAGGGTGGCAACCAGAACCAGGGTGGCAACCAGAACCAGGGTGGCAACCAGAACCAGGATGATGCCGCACAAGATGACGCCGCGCAAGGCGGTCAGCAAGGTGGTCAGCAAGGCGGTCAACAAGGAAATAATAACGCCGGTGGTGGTGGCTTCGGAGGAGGCAACAGTCAGTTCTCGTCGAATTCCCTCGACCAACAGGATGCTAACCGGAACCAGACCGTTTCGGACGCGGACGAGGCCGGGGACGCGGCCGGAACTAGATAAAGCGGCAAGAGAAGAGCCATATGTTTGCTACAACGCTCGCCGGTGCCATAGCCCAGGTGGCCTTGAACATCGGCGTCGATAGCAAGGCTCTGCCAGGAAACACACATTTCCTTCACGACTTGAAACGTCAAGAACTTTACTAGGAGGCTTCTCAACGCGCATATCACCGCGAGCAGCCCTCGGTTATCGCGGTCACGGTTCTGTACTAATTGTTGGGCTTGGGAGACAGGGGGCTGGGTCCGAGGCTGGTCAGGTTGGCAGCCTCGTATGATATTTAGGTGTTTGTGTCTGCGTGGGATACCAATGGGTAGAACTTTCTCTCCTAGAGGGGCCTGCAACACAGATCTGTATAGAAATTTATTTGCTCTGTTAATTTACCCTGGATCGTCGGTGTCTACGTGAAGTTGTGAAAATTTGGGCTGGATGGGCTTGAATCTCAGTGTCAGGAAGGTTGAGTCTGGACCATCAAAATTACAGATCAAACGGCTTCCTTTTCCACTCAAGTTTCGTGCTTGAAGATCACACACTCGTGCTAATGCGCTGCGACAGTGGCGGTTCCGAACTCCGTGAAACCCGATGAAACCGGTCATTGAGGAGCCAGGCCGGTACAAGTTACGGATGCAAGCGCACATTTAATGCCTCTAGAGACGACTGGCTGGCTCAAGTTTGAGCTTAATATAGATTAGACCATGCCGATGGTCAAATAAAGTCGTCGCGATGACCATTTACTCAAAATAGTAAAATACGAAGGATTCTCATACGCTCAACAATCTACGGTATGGATCGCATGTCTCAGCCATGTGTCATTTTCGTTTCTGAGGTCTTGCTTCTACTTAGAAGTAGGCAAAACCCACTCAGACGATATCGGTAGAGGAAAGCGATTGTTCTCCTCTTTGGTCTCGAGTTACTTGTGACTTGAAAATTGCTTGGAGGTTTCTAGTCGTTGTCTAGGGCAAGAAAACATTCAGGAAGCTGCTGGATGTGTTCAACTACAGACAAAATCCATCAGTTTGCACAATTTCACTGCAATGCCATCGACGACTACAATGTGCCTTCCTTCAAGTTGTCTAGTGTCTCCCGCTATAACAGTTGGTTGCTGTAATGCCCGATCCTTGAGCAAGACTTGGAGTCAGCACCTACATGCTCCTTTTTGCGGAATTTTGAACTTACTTCCCACATCTGCGTGAAGGAGTTTATGGTGAGGAAGTCTGGGGAAAACAATACCCGGAATTGCAATAAAAGTGACATGAAAATCCCATGCTCCGGAACCGCTGATGAGCACCCTTGGTCGCTAATCGATGGGCTCATGCAGAGAACGACAGTTCAACTGCATTTGGACATGTCCTTCTGCTGAACCTGGTTGTCCATGCAGTTGGAGGTCAAGCAGGATTCTTACCTGACCTGGGCGATCCGATATATTAATGGAAGATATATTGCTGGTATATTCATGAAATATGAGCACACCGGGGGATACGCACTTGACCGCGTGCTAATGCTACCCCGATATATATCCTGGGCACTTACTTCAATAGTTTGTTTTGGCAATTCCCGTAAGCGATGATGTTTACTGCTTCTGGCTCACGGAGCACCTGGTGTTCATCCGCGTAAAGGTGGCGCCACGATCTATGAGGCAGTCCACCTGGTCTGACCACCGAACTTGATGGAGGCCAGTTGAACTCACCTTAGTACGATTGGTCTTCTTCACATAACTCTTTTGATTGCTCTCGATGTGTAGTTTTCTACGGTCAATAAACTTCTGCAGGTCAACAGCGCCTATCAAGGAGGATGTCGCCATGTGTTGGTGGTGGCATCTCTCTTCCACAAGATTGCTGCAACATCGATACCTGTGTCTGTACGAGTTAGTCCTGCGTTTCCGCGTCGGAAGCTCGCCACAGAACTGGACCACAACGGCGGTATTCGGGTCGTTGACCTGGCCTGCGAAGTTCGTGTCGCCGTGGCGTCCGCATCCCCTTGACGCCCAGTTTCCGCAGCCATGGCCAGGGGTCATATATCCCATGGTTCTTGCCGACGGGCTGGTTGGCTGCATTCGGACGGTGTCGGCAGTGTCTCCTACCACGAGAAGGAGAGTCCCTGAGTCATGGCGGCTTGTAATTGTTGTTGGTTGCGGTGTCGTGAAAGTCATGTCAACATGGTTTCCTTTGTTTCCCGGTACCTGGTCTCTCGGGTGGCATGAACTCCACAAGGGATCACGTTTTGCTGGGACAAGGGCTTGACATTGGGGTACATGGTAAGCAGCTGAGGTCGGGGAGCGTTTGTATTCCGCACAAGATGTAACGTGAGCAATGAGGCATCGCGAGCATGCCGTCGGCGGCTGTAAATGGTGCGAGCATGTTTGGAGTACTTGGATGATGAGGGGCTAAGACGAGAAGATGGTTGGAAAACCGACTCACTTCGTGGGGTAACGAAACATGTTCTCTCTCAGCTCCGCATGGAATAGGGACCATCATCAGCAGAGGCGCTGAGGCGGGTCTGCGCTATCTCTGCAAACTGCAGCATAGACTACTTGCTTGCCAAGCCAAGCCAGCATCACTGGACAAGGGTTCTTGGATCCCTCGCGATGAGGCACATATTGAAGGTCTTGGCTATCTGCAGGAGGGATACTCTCGCCTGAGGCCTACGGTTCACGCACCTGGTATGGACCATAGTCTAGAGCCAGGAACCGGAGGACATGAATGCTGAGACCAAGACCAAGCAACATGGCACTCGCTTGGGTCGGACGAGAAGACGCTCGGTAAGGCGCTGTTATGCGATATCTGCCGCTGGATGGGAGCAAGAGGTTGAGGGCTCGACATTAAATTTCCGTGTCCCTCCAACTTCGCCGCAACATTGCCAACTTGAGGAGGGCATCCATAGGTTCGGATCGAGATAAGGGGGCTGTTTCGAGGTTATGCCAAAGACGTTGCATTTCTGCATGCATTCATACCAATGCTTCGCCAGTTGGAGGTATAGACTCCGTAGAGCTCACAGCTGGTTGCATCTACGCAAGAAACAGGCTTGCACGCACATGCTAGATCAATAGACTGAGCACTTACCTGGGATTGGACTCCACGATGGACTCCAACAAGTGGAGAGTTGCATGTCTTGCGCCTGAACGGTGGTGATGTGAGAATGAGATCGAGAAGAGAGCCAACCCATCAACCTTGTCGGGCATGTGGCCTCTGCCCTCGAGGGTATGAATACTTGATAGATGTAACCTTGCAACTCTGGCAAAGAGCCGGTGATACGACGTGTGCGCGGAATCATACTGCGAGGCTGAGGGATGCTTGTCGACTTGGCCCGCAGGACTAGACTGTTACAGAGGCAGAGAATGATACGGGGAGGACTATCCTGGACCTGACAGCCCGGATGCCGGGATGTCAGCGAAGGTGGCCCTTGTGGGCAGTTTTCTGCAGCAAGCGGAATCCTTGACTGGGAGGGTTGCATGCCATGTTTTGAGCAAAACAACAGCCGAGAAGGTTCTCTGAGCGAGGAAAGCCGATAGTAAAGTCCCTCCCCCCTGGATGGATGCTTGTATGTGCATGTATGCATGCCCGCAAACGGGCAAAGGCGCGGCGGCCGGGGTGAAGCGAGTGATGCCGCCCAATAACGCCGGCACAGAGGGCATGTTAAACGTGGGAAAAGGCAAGATGGCCACTGCTCGCTTGAGGATGTGATTCTCGATCGGATCGTCCACGACCAGAGGCCGAGCAGACCAAGTCAAGTCTGTGCTGAGACTGAGATGAGATGGCCTGGTGGACCAAGATGGGCCAATGCAGAGCTGGAGGCATGTTGACGCGCGATTGTCGCCACGGCTGGAGCGGCCCTGGCAGCTAACTCAGGTCGAGAGAGTTCGCAGGGGGAGAATATGCGAGGTATTGCAATCCCTGGAGCGACGTTTGACGGGTTTAGAAGCCGTGATCAGGTCCTCAAGGGAAAACGCCCCGGTAGCTAGTGTCCATCAGGGGCCCCCGGATCGCCACATGGGTTGAAGGATTCTCGCAGCGAGGCCATTGGGCAGGAAAAGAGAAAGAGAAAGCGAAAAAGGCGAAGGAGACGAGCAATGAAAGGGATCCTAGCCCACACGCAGAATTCAACCCAAGCAGGGAGACAGAGGCCAGGGGCATCGTGACCTGGAGGAGAGAGATGGCGTGAGGGATCTTGTCCTGCGAGAGACTACTAAGCTAGACACTCCAGACTTGATGCGATGGAGTCGAGATTGTCAAGTTTATTGTGGGGAGTGGGACTATGGAGAATGGGAAAAGAGGACGAGAGGGAGGGGAGGAAGGGAGATCTGCCCGCTAATTATCGCGAGATCCTCCCGTCTTCAATGCGTGTAAACGTGGGTCACGTGAAGTTTGGTGGCTGTTGAACAGCCCACCTTCTCGCCGACAAACCCTTTTCTGCTTCTTCTTTTTTTCTTTGGGTGACGGAACAGTGAAGGAGACTAGAGATAAATATTCAACAACCCGAAATTCGAACCCAATACGAGTTTCTGTCGTCCATGCCGCTGCCAAGCTGCGTTCCCGCCAACCCGCGTCTGAAACAGGACGGCACGGATCCTGGCTCCCGGGGTCAACCAACAGCTTCTCTTCAATCAACAAACACGTTGCATGATTACCACTATTATTACCGCCTAGACTCATACGGGTTCTCTTTTACGTACTTTGTACAGATTTCCTACTAGGAGGAACACTAAACTGGTCCCGACAGCCACTATCTTCACGTCCCCCTCCATTCGATCGAATTAACATGTACAGATTACATTCAACCTCCCCGTCCGTGCTGCAGGGGTTTTCGCTCATCGAACGGGGATGGCGCGTGCCGGGGGATCAGAGACCAGCCCATCCATGCTAGGCCGTGGTCCGGGTATTGATATCCATGGCTGCCGAGCAAAATCCCTTACGAAGAGCCCTGCCAGGCCGGGCCGCAGGCGCTTGATCCCACCCGGTCTCTCTGTCCCAAGTTGACTGGAAGGTCAACCGAACGACGGCTGGTTCGTGGTGAAGGACGCCGAGATTGGCATGCCAGGAGCTGTTGATTCAACGATGGCTCTTCCTGGTCCGGAACAAGGTGGCGATCCGTTCCCTCCCCTCTCCCGTCACATCGCAAGGCCAAGCTGCCGGGCCCTTGACACCGCGGCCGCTCTAGCTTGCATCCTGCGTCCCAATGGGACCAGGCATGTTGTGTGTTTTGCGTGTCTCACGGCTCATATATTTGCAAAAGCACCACGTCAACTGAACCATGTTTCCGACCCGGTCCCAATCGGCCACAGCTCGGAGGGAAAACGTCCGATTCATCGTGGATTGCTGCCGTTGACGTGGACTGACTATTTGTTTCTGACGTGGAGAATGAGGACGAGGCGCAGTGTTGCTTCTCAACCCCACTCCAGCCATAGACACAATAACTCAGAAGTTTGATTAGAGGCTGAGATAGACAGCTCGATGGAGGCATGCATGCAGAGAAACACTCTAGATCGTGGATAACTCTGCCTCCCTCGCTGGCTGACCCTGGCTTTACCTCGTGGTCTGTCCATCCATGTAATCAACGTGCATGGCTCCATCACATCGGCCTTGTCGTCGTCAAGTCGTGTACGTATCGCCCCTTGTCAACCGTCTCCTTGCTCGCGCGCCTCCTGTACGTGGAACTACTTTTTCTAGGTAAGTACTTGAGAGAACTCTTTCTTACCTACCTTAAGTAAGTACCTCACTGTATTTCTGCTGTCGTCGTCTTCGTGGGGCACTGCTCCCGGTGCTCCATGCCATGGGCCTCCGCCCGCCGTCTCCACCACGAACGGACACTGTCCTGTCATGTCCGCTCCAGGCTCCCCTTTACTCTCTCACTCACAACTGGGTTCACAGAGGAGTTATAGAGACTAGGTAGGACTCTCAGGGCCTCGGATTCCTGGAGACTGGCCCGGGGGATCGCGTCGAAGCGATGTCCTGGGAGGGACGGCTCCACGGCCAGCCAGCACGACGCAGATGGGCCGTCCGCCGTGTGTTCGGGGTATTCTTGGATCCACCATCAAACTGCTAGGACCGGGAGCCAGGTCGGGAACCAGGCAATATCGGTAGGGAATGATCGTTAGGGATGTCGATGCTGTAAGTGAGTGTCGTATCTTGCCGGATCACCCCGAATGGCCCCTCGCCCGCATTCACTACATAAACCGACTCGATCGGCCCCCTTCAGACTCTTCTCCAAGCCCGTTTGTCAAGGAATATCATTCCCACTCTCGCTCAACCTCGTCTCCCCTTGCACGGAGTCTCCCCATCCTGCAATAGCACAAAAGTCATCAGACCTGGCGTCGTTGGCTACTAGGACAGGTTCATCACCCAAGGGCACCGGAAAGATAAAAACCTCATAGCCCGTCATGTCGGACAGGAACAGTGAGCGTTCGGCCGTGGGCCGGGTCGAAAAACAGCAGCCGGTGGAAACGCTGAGCAACGAGGAGCCCAACACTCCTCGCTCGTCTCACACTCCCACCGATACGGAGAAGGTCGTCTTCGCTGACGGCACCGTCGAGTATGTCGACAAGCACGCCCTTGGCGGCGACTTCGAGGATATGCCTGCGGGCTACTACAAGAGCCCTCAGTTTCTCGGTACTCTTGCTGTTAGTTATACACTGGTTCCCACGGACGACGTTATTGGAAACTAACCACCACGAATAGGCTCAATGTCTCGCCAGTATCATCGCCTACCTGGGCTGGGTGCTCCCCGCCAACACCTTGTATGCATCTCTCTCATTCGATCAATCCTTGGCATCTTCTAGACGAAGCCGTCACTAACACCGAACCCATCCAGGACACTCATCAACGCGGATATTGGTCCTTCGCCCAACATCAACTGGGTCGCCACCATCTGGACCATGGGCTCCTCTATCGGCTTCCTGCTCGTCGGCCGTCTCTCGGATCTGTACGGCCGCAAGTGGATGGTCCTGGGGACGACGGGCCTCGGCCTCATCGGATGCGTCCTCGGCGCCACGGCCAAGAGCGTCGGGATGCTGATCACCTCCAACGGGTGCAACGGCATCGCGGCGGCGGGCCAGCTCTCGTTCGGCATCGTGCTCGGCGAGCTGGTGCCCAACAAGCACCGCGGCCCCATCATCGGCTTCGTCTTCATGTCGTCGATGCCCTTCGCCGTCTTCGGGCCCATCATCGCCCGCAGCCTCATCGAGAACACGACCCAGGGCTGGCGCTGGAGCTACTACATCGGCATCATCCTGAGCGTCATCACCCTCGCTCTGTACCAGTTCCTCTACCACCCGCCTACCTTTGCCCAGCTTCACGTCGGAAAGACCCGCATGCAGCAGACTAGAGAGCTCGACTGGGTTGGCATCTTCCTCTTCCTTGCTGGCTGCGTTCTGTTCCTCATCGGCCTCTCCTGGGGCGGCACGTCGTACCCCTGGACCAGCGCTGAGGTTCTGTGCACCCTTATCATCGGCATAGTGACCGTCATTGCCTTCTTTGTCTATGGTATGTATCTTCCCCTCTATGGGAATCTCTCAGTAACTAACCCCCTGAATAGAGGGCTTCTTTTGCAAGGTCCAGCCTCTCATGCCTCCCCGTGTCTTCAAGAACATCGGTTTCGTTGCCATCGTCGCCATCGCCACCGTCGCTTCTATCGTTTACTACTCCCTCACTGTCCTCTGGCCCACCATTATCTCGACCATCTACACGACCGATTCCATCAAGATCGGCTGGCAGAGCTCCGTCGTCGGTGGCGGCGTCCTGCTCGGCCAGGCCCTCTCCGGCCTCGCCATTTCCTATGTTCCCAAGCTGAAGTTCCAGTGCATCGGCGCCGCCGTCATCGTCTTCTCCTTTGTCACCGCCATGAGCTCGCTGGACAAGGACCGCTGGGCGGCCACCATCGCCTTCGGCACCATTGCTTGCACGGCCGTCGGATACATCGAGAACGTCGCCGTCCCCGGTGTGACGCTTCTCTGGGGTCCTCAAGATATCGGCTTGGCTACCGGTGTCCTTGGCTCTATCCGTGCTCTGGGCGGTGCTGTCGCGCAGTCCCTCTACGTGTCGGTCCTCAACACCGAGCTCGCCAAGAAGATCCCCGAATATGTCGCTCCCGCTGCAACGGAGGCCGGTCTGCCCTCCTCCTCCCTCGAGGCGCTGTTCACGGGCATCACGGCAGGCGATTTCTCTGCTGTCCCTGGCGTCACCGACAAGGTCGCTGCGGCGGTCGGAGCGGCCTTGGTCAAGGCGTACACCAACTCCTTCCACATCGTCTTTTACGCAACCATCCCGTTCTCGTGTATCCTTCTCTGCGCCGCATGCCTTGTGCCCAACGTTGAGAAATATCTTACCCGCAACGTTGCGAAGCGTCTACAAGACAATGTATTCCGAAAGGTCTCCACGGAGTCACTACAGCAAGAGGAAAGAAAGACAACGAATGTCTGAACATGTCTGAATATTCTCCGGGTGGCGTTTTCTTACCCACCATAAATATTCCTGGCCATGTGTCTGTCTAGAAAGTCCTGGATGTAAGCACTGCGCCGATACGAGCTGGATATACCATCTTGAATTCGAGAAGTTGGCCTTGTTCTCTGAAGCGACGTGTGAAGTTTGGGTGTCTACCACAACTTATCCGATGGCAAAGATCGGATCGGAACTGTATATAAAGAAAGTTGGATGTTAATGAAACCGGCTTTGGGGATTGGATTCTTGGATTCTCGGCGTGTTGGTGGTTTGATAGCGTGTCTGACTGGAGTTGGAAGAACGAGACTTGATTTACGCACATGAACACTTTGGGAATTGCCTGTGATTGTTTAACCTTGGTCTCGCTCCTTATTAAACTGGGCGCAATTATGATCATTGTACCTGCGGCCTAGTACTTGTGATCTCAAGTCGGAAGACATTGGGGTTGCACGACAGTTTTGCCTTTGTAATAGTTGAATGATTGTTGCTCAAACTGTCCCAAGAACTGAATCTCCCAACTTGACTAAAAATGTCCCGAGTAAAACCCCAGTGAATACACATGTATGCGCATGTATGTATTCAATTCTGAACGCCACGCTATTGAATTGCATGCGCCATCACACTTCACAAAGAGGCAATGTACGCCATGCTTTTAACCACGCTTTGGTCTGAGTTGGTCGAACCCGTTAGCTTCCATCTTCAGCGAACTTCAATACTGGAACTTACCCGCAGCCTTGGGGCGTGATGACGCCATAGGGGCAGTCGCCGCTGCTCTTCTCGACAACCTGGTTGCCGAAGATGGGCGTGATGACGATGCCCGCGCTCACGCAGGAGACGGCGGTGGAAAGGACGGCGAGGAAGATGGTGGACTTCATCGTGAAGCGACACTTGACTTGGGGCGATGTGGAGCGAGACCGGTCGGCGATGAGATTGGCGAGATACAGATTCGAGTCGGGCTCGGATGACTTGAACGAGATGGCAGAAGATGGAGTCGGTTGGCACGAGTGCGGCGTGGCGTGGCGTGGTGTGGCGTGGTGTGATGGATGGAATATTAGTGAAGCTCAGGCAACAGACCAGCTGAAGTGCACGAGACTAAGGGAGCGGGCAAAAAATAGAAGCAATATGCTTGAGAATATGGCAAAGACCGGAACCGTCAACAAGAGGGGGAACAGGACAAGAAGGCGAAGCGGAGGAAGAAAGAGAGGGAAAAGGGAGAGGGGAAAAGGAAGAACCGGACGACCAAGGAGGGCGCCCAGCGTCAAAACGTCTCCTGTCGCGGGTCGCAACGGTGAGAGTTTCAGGCGGCGAAACGAAACCGGGCGGTGAGTGGTGGAGAGACTATTTTTTTTTTTCTCCCCAAGGCGGCAAACCGAAGTAATTACTGGGCCCAGGCTCTGATCCAGGTGGTCTGGGTGCGTAGAACAAAGAAAAGGTGGATGTTGGTAGAGAAGTTCGATGCGCGGGAGGTTCCATTCTTTTTCTTATCGAGGTGACTTGTCACTGGCCGTGCTCGCCTTTGTTGAACTGCTATCTTGGCCAAGGCAGGGCCATCTCAGTTTCCCTGCTGCCATTCGTACATGATGCGCCAACCAACCCTCTCGCATCCGTCATCGGACCGCGATACTGCAGCTTTGCTATGAGTTGATGTCATGGAATCGATCATCTGTGCTTCCGCCAAGGCGCACGGTACATGTTTTCCTCGTCGCTGTTATCAATCTGCGAGTGAATTAGCTCGTGGCTGGCCGGTCGATGCCCCTCCCTTGTGAGATGCTGCGAACAAGTCAACAACCACGTTGCAGCCAAAACAACCCAACTGCCGATTGCCCAGATGTAATTACATACTAATTGACTGTGTCGGGTGGGTCGGTGGCGCAGTCCGCTCGTCATTCCGCAGTCATTACTCGCCCGGGAGAACGGGGGCGAACAAAGAAGTGTGTGTCCCTGCAACCTCCATCACCAGACACAGACCAGACGAACACCACCCGAAGCCTAGGTACCTACTGTCTACTTACTACCGCATCGGCCTGCTACTGGTACTTTGCTTTGAGGGCCCCCCCCCCCCCCGGAGTAGCTGCCCTGCACATCACGTGTGGCTGAATGCGCAATCGAGGGGGAGGACTCAACGATTGGATGCTCTGTCTGGACGGATTGCGCCCGTGTCCGTTCAACTACCGTGTCCATCGGTATCAAAAACCCAAGACAGGGAAAGAAAAAAAACCACTCGCGCGTCGCTTCCCATACAAAAGACTCCCCCCTTTTCCCTGTCTGTCCAAGGTAGAAAGTAAAAGGATAAAACAAACAAAAAAGAAATCACGATGGAGAGGAAATATGTGCTTCTGCGGCCAGCACCGCCCAGCGGAGAACCCGACTCCAACATGGCGAGTCCTTCCGAAGCCACTCCCAGCAACAACACCAACAGCCAGAAGCGCCGCCGCGTCGGAGGCCAAGGCGCCTGTCACAACTGTCGACGGAGGAAGATCCGAGTAAGATAAAATGTCCACTATTGCACCGCGAGCCTGTCCCTCTCTCTCTCCCCCTCCTCCCTTGCCGTACTCATCTGCGTCTTCGTGTTCCGCCGCGCGCAGTGCGATGGCAACCAACCCGGCTGCGCAGCATGCCAAGTCCGGGACGAGGACTGTCGCTATGACAAGGATAACGCGGCCGGCCAGGCCGACGGCGCGCTGCTGGTCGAGGCCATCGGCCTGCTCAACGCCAGGCCGTCGCAAGAAGCCGCCCAGACGCTGGCGTCGTTGCGCGACGTCAGCGATGCCGAGGCCATCATGGCGCACCTCCGGGCCGCCGCCGGGGCGGGCTTCGGTCTGTCGCCGCAACCATCCGACCTCGTCGCCATGGGCGGCACGGCCCAGCGCTCCCTCGTCGCCCTCGAGCTCGAGGCTCGCCATCCGTTCCTTTACCCTGTCCTCCCCCCTATAGATATTGCTTCTCCTACAGGTATCCTTCAGCGACTCGTGCAGCCCGCCGTTGCGTCCGACCACGAAGCGCCCCCGGCCCAGAAGGCTCTTCTCTTACACGATGGGTAAGTTCTTATGATCCGTGGCGTGTGAATGCTCCTCTCCTATCCGCCTTCTATACCTTCAGCACTAAATGGACATGGGGCACCGAAAAAAGTCACGGTGGACCCTACCCAACTCCTCCCGCAAGCCCCTACGATCATCGACTCCGGGGTCCTATACTTGGACACTGGACTAAAGTTCCCATATCCGATGAACTGGCTACTCAAGCTCTCTCCCTGTATTTCAAGACAGACCATCCACTTCTTGGCCCATTTCATGCAGATCTCTTCATCGACGACCTCGTCTCCCGCGGCGGGACTCACTGTTCCTCGCTGCTAGTAAATGCCCTGATGTACTGGGTCTGTGTAAGTGATCACCACCAGCGGATGATGATGATGATGAAGAAGCAGTTGCTTTTATTATCTTGGCTTTCCCCCTTTTAATAAGAGGAGGGAAAACTTATAAATGTCATGATAACCAACTAACATCTACCCCTTTACCGACCCGAAGCAAATGTACAGCGCCATCGATGACAAGGCGGGAGCGCTGGTGAATGCCTTCTGCGCCGAGGCGGAGTCGCTGTGGGAGACGGAGCGCACGTCGCCGTCGACGCTCAACATGGCGGCGGCGCTGTTCCTGAGCTTCGGGTACCTGGTGCAGGGCAAAAACCACGTCGTCCTGGCTTACATGTCCGAGGCGATCCGCATGGGGACGCACCTGGGCCTGTTCGGCGTAGACAGAGACGTTGCCGGGGCGCGGACGGCCAAGATGACGGCGGAGCAGACCAAGGCGGCCTCGCACACGACGTGGGGAGTCTTCAACTGGATCATGTAGATAGTAACCCTTTTTTCCTCCTCGTCGCCCCCTGACTAACTTTTCGCAACAAGGCTGATGGCTCTGTTCTACTACCAGTCAGAGATCGACTACCCGATCCATCCTCCCTATCTGCCAATCCCAGAGGAGGACGACGACGCCGGCGTGGGCATGGGCGTGGGCAGGGTCTTCGGGTCCGAGTCCAGCTCCCCGCGGACGCGATACGTGGGCGACACGTTCCCCACCGTCTGCAGGCTCTGGCGCATCATGCATGAGGTGACCATTGCCTACGGCAAGGACCGTTCGAACCATCAGCTGCGGGATCGCGTCTCGCTGGAGTTTGCCGAGTACAAGTATCGGGAGTTGCTGGCCTGGGCCGACAACCTGCCGTCCGGGCTGGTCCGCACCGAGCGGAACCCGCACCATGTGGTCATCTTCCAGTGAGTTCCCTGGTAGTATTAGTTGCGTTTCATGCCCTAGTACTTAGGCGGGCGTGTCTGACTCCCTGCTCTCCCAGCATATGGCTTCACGCCGCCATCCTCGATATCTTCCGCCCCTTTCTTCGCCGCCCCGGACAGCTCACGCTCCAGCTCAAGACCTTCTCCTCCCCGAAGAGCTCCCCTGACCACATCTACGCCGCCTCCGTCAACCAGCTCAAGCGCCTGGTCATCGTCTACCGCATGAGCTACGAATCCTCCGGCTTCACCATCGTCTGGCACACCGCCCTACTCTACGTCGCCAACGCCGTGCTCCAGAGCCCCCACGACGGCGAGTGGCTCTTCTACTTCCTGCTGTGCCTCTACGGCTACCAGGGCCTGCGGCGCTGCTACCCCGTCGTCGAGGCCATCGCGGGGGCCCTCCTGTCCATGGTCATGCGCAACGGACACATGTCCAGCCACGTCGCCCGCCGCATCATGACCGAGCTGAGGGAGAAGAGCCTGAGACGCGTGCCGCGGGAGATCCGCGCTCCCTTCATGGCCGACTTGGACCTGGCAATGTCGGATCCCGGCGCGGCCACAGCGGAGAAGTTGGCAGGGATGTTTGAGGAGAATGCCTTGATGGTAGATTTCACAAATGTGTTTGATACCGACGGGGCCGAATGAGCACGACCGCGTCTATGTCCCAGTTTCAACGCCGAGTTCAGTTTTGTGGAACGTCTCTCTTCCGTGTCCTTGGAAGCCTATCGAATCGCCCCCCTCGAACAGGTCCATCATCCGATAGGACGTATAAATCCCAAACCGTGTCTATATATCCCAGACCCAACACCCGGTAGCTCAGTCTGCAGGACGTCTCTCCTCTTCCGTCTCCCTCACAAGCCTATCGAACACGCCCTCGAACAGCTCCGTCTCTTGATAGCCCCCGACACGAAACCGGCCGCCGACCATGACGCTCGGCACCGCGATGACGCCGCTCGCCATGGCGGCGCGAACCTCGTCCTCGAGAAACAGCCCCGTGGCCTCGCACCGGAGCACGCGCAGCACGTCGTCCTCGGCCAGCCCGACGCCGCGGCCCACGGCCACCAGCCACGCCTGGTCGGTGACGTCCTTGCCGTGCTCGAAGTGGCCACGGAACAACAACTCGACGACGGCCGCCTGCGCGTCGGGTCCGAGGGTGCGCAGCGCGAGCGCCATGAGCCGGTGGCAGCCCTGCGACGGGCCCGTGGTGCCGTAGACGGCGAAGGTAATGCCGTGCCGGGAGCCGGCGGTCTGGACGCCCTGGGTGAAGGTACGCAGCTTCTCGGGGCTCATGATGGTAGTGTAGAGGTCACGCTTGTTGCCTGTTTGCGCGGTCAGCTGGCGAGCCTGTATACGTCTACGGGTCTATTACTCGCGGCGATTGAGGGAAAGCATTGGACAGAAAAAAACGAAGTACTTACCTTTCCGAAGCGTGGGATAGAGCAGGAACGGTTTCCAGAGAACCTCAAACTCGACGTCCGGATGGCGGGCCTTGTACCGGTATATGGCCGTCTCCAGACTGCGTTTCTCAAGAAAGCACCATGGACAGAGCACGTCGACGTGGACAACGATGTCGATGCGCATGGTGAACGGCTTGCGGTTCCTTCTCCCACGAAACAAGACCAAGTCACAACCTCCGAGCCGGTTCTTGTGTGTGTAAGTTAGGTTTGGATAGGCAAAATCAACAGGAGAAGAAATCAGAGAGAGCAAAGAGTTTCCCCCGTCCGCTCCTCGTCCCCGCCCATCCAGCAGATCTAGATGCCCGCGTGTTTTGCTCCGGGGGGGAAGGGAACACACCCATCCCCATCAGCCCATGTCCCCTCGACAGCCTCAAGCCGTGGCTTTTTGCGCAACCTCGCATCGAAACGCTGCAAGCCCCACTCACAGGCCGTTGAATGCTGTCCTGTCGCTGGGACGTCGATGTCTGGGGTGATTATTTAATATGTCGTCGATTACAAATCAGAAAATCGGAAAGCCCAGCGCGCCCCGGTCTTGCTTCTTACAACCCCCCCCCCGTGCGACAGCCCGTGCCGCCGGAACCGTTTGTCGTCGTGGTCATCGTGGTCATCGTGGTCACCGCTGCTGCGGGCACTACTGGCAACTAAGTTACTAACTTAGAGCCACGCCGCACCATCCATTGGGTTGTTTCCCCCCCTCCCCCCCTCCTTTCCCGTGGGCCGCTGCCGTCAACCAGATCGCGGGCACAGACGCCGTGTAGTTGGTTGCGGTGCCATCTACCAATTCGCAGACTCCCTAGCCCAAAAGCTCCGTTCCCTAGCGGCGGATCTGGGATCACTGAGACATGGCAAATGCACGTTGGCACAGATCACCTCCTGATCCAACCAACCACCGCCTGGTTTACGCATGCAGCCAGCTTAGCCTACCAAGCTTGCGTATCAAACATGTCACGAAGTGCATAAGGCACGCTCAGGGTCTACTGTACCATACCGGCAGTCATCGTATCACCTCACCCCATGTGCCGAATCGCGGGGAAGGACCTATGACTTCGTCTCGTCTAGATAGGTAAGGTAGGTATGTATGTACCGAGATATGCATATGTATGTACGAACATCATCGCAAGTAATATCAAGTCTATAGTGTGTGGTTTCTCCCTAATCCCCAGCCCGGGTCTCTATCAAGTACTAAATACATACCAGCAAAGAGGCCAGCGTCTTGTGTTTCCCATAATGCCTGATTTCCTGCTTCCCGCTTTCCACGTGTAGAAGCCGCAGCAGCCTTCCAGTTTAACTCCCTTCCCTTGAACATCGTGGAGACAGTCCCCATATTCGTAAGGTTGCCGGCCGCCAGTCTATTTCGAGCTTGAACAAAGGAAAAGAAACCACATGGGTCCTTGGGAATCAATGAGATTAAGAAAAATGATCAAAGGAAAATGGCATTCCGAACATGCTCCGTCAAGGAGTGAGCCCACGCGTCGCGGGTGGTGCGGTATTAGGTGACCGTGGGCATGTAATTCCGAGTCCATGCAATTTTTGAGAGGTGTCGAGAGGATCCAGTCCGATAACAAACGCCCTTGAAATCTGCGCAGCCCACGACAGGCAGATCTTTGACGACAAATACAGGGTATCAATGTGTTGATATAGTAAGCCCAGGTCAACCAGAATCCTATTCCGCAAACTCTGCAGATAGATTGGCCTCCTAAGCCATGTGTACCATTCCAGGTTCCGTGCTCTGAGGGCGTCGCATGTGTTGTGGCGCGCCATAGTACATCTGATTCATTGCCTGGTTCGAGGGATATGCCTCGGGGTCGGGATAGACATAGCCGGCTCCGTTCTGGGATGGCGATGCCACGTTCGGGGACTGCCAACCAATGTTGGTCATGTGCGGGCTACCGCCAGCGCTTCCAGTGCCACCTTGGTGCTGCTCTAGGCTTGGCTCAAGAGTCGGAGGGGGGCCGTAGCCAGTGGGGTGGGACGTGGGTCGAATGGTGTTGTAGCCACCTGACGAGGTCGACACCGGGCTGCCAACACGCAGATGCACAGGTAGAGAGCCGTTTTGCTGTAGATATTGGAAGTCTCCGGCGTGACGGGGGATGCTGTTGTTCCCTGACAGATCGACGCTCGGGGACATAGACATGTTGCGCTGAGCGGGAGAAGGAGTGGTAAGAGGAGAGCCATGGTTGGACATGTGGTCGCTGTCAGATCGAGCTTGCGTCATACCCTTAGATTTGGACGCAGCAAGAGCGGCAGCAGTGGCGGCAGCGGCCTCCTCGATAGTCCCGCTGTGGTGGTTCTGGTGTCTGGTGAGGGTGGTACGACGGGTAAAGGTCTTCTGGCAGTCGGCGTAGGGACACTTGTAGGGTCGCTTTCCCGAATGAGTGCGTCGATGACGAGCTAGAGAACTGCTGTCACTGAAAGGCTATTTGAAGTTAGCATCCTGAGAGGATGTCGGAAGGTAGAAAGACAAACTTTCGCGCAAGTCTCGCAGTGGTGGGGCTTCTCGCCAGTGTGAACTCGCTGGTGGACGGTCAAGGCAGATCGCTGAATGAACATCTTTCCGCAGCTAGGCCAGTCGCATACGTGAGGTCGGACGCCACTGTGGATACGCTCTATTCGTCGTCAGAAAAAGTGAGATACCGTGGGAGAATGTTGATGCTTACCATGCCGAGCGAGATCACTTCGTCGAGCAAATCCCTTTCCGCAAGTGCTGCAGGGGTAGGCCTTAACAGGTTGTAGCGGGGGTTGAGGCTGCTGCTGAGGGATATGCTGCATGCCCATATTGGGCATGCCCATATTTGGCATGTCAGGATAACCGGAAAGCTGCATAGCGGTGGGCATGGGGTTTGTGATGTGCATAGGCGCGTGCATCGCAGATGGTGAAGGGTATCCTCGGCTCATGCTATGAGGAGTTGAGTACTGGGAGTGCTCAGAACCGTGAGGAGAAACTGATCGCTCCATACCAGGCTCGGGCTTGACGAGGGGGAGTTGATGGTGGTGATCCATGAGACTGTTATGAAGTTGCATTTGTCCGGCTTTTTTATTCAGCATGTTCGTAATGTCCATAACCTCCGTAGGAGCTGGTGATCGCATGCCGTTCATCATATTTGCGAAGTGAAACCGTTCAAGCCGTTGGGCGTTCGATCGCAATCTCGTAAGGTAGACTTAAAATTGACGTCTCACAAAAGGGAGGCGGTCAAGCTGTACTAAGAGGTCATGGTCAGTGCCAAATTCCAGTGCGTCGCATTGGGCTGAATCAGTGTATGAAAGGAAAGACGGTGGCCCGACAACAGTAGAAAGGCACATTGCCCCTTCGCGGTGGATATGACATGATTGTGGTGTCGGCTAGGGAGCCGGAGCATAGATCGCTCCCAGGCAGGTTTGCAGAGGGGAGTGGGAGGTCGACACCGAGGCCCCCGAGAGAGGAAAAAAAATTATGCGACGTACCTGTCGAGTTCTGGGCGCAAACGGTGTTGGAGGCGCTGGGATGGGGTCCGGTTCTGAAGGAGGCTGCGAGGAAGGGAGTGATGACAGGTCGACCGGCGACAAGAGAGTAGTTGTCAAAGTAATGACAGGCGACGCGTATCTCGCAGGGCCGAAACGAGGGAGGTGGATGCGAAGGTTGTCGCGAGCGGGACAAGCGAACAAGGCGATGGAGTTGAGTGGGAGAAATTTTCTTGCCGACTAGCGGGCGACGCGACGCTTGACGGTAAGAGGCGGAAAGAAGACCTGAGTGGCGCAGGACGTTCTAGTGAATGTTGATTCACACAGCGACGTGCGAAGGATATCGAGAGGTGGGATGTCTGAGTTGACAGTGACGAGGGGATCTCAGGGTGGTCTGTTCACGATGACCCTAGATGCAGGTACCGACGGTCAGTCACGTCAAAGTGGATGGGGCCCAAGAAAGTGGTGATAGACGACGATCGCAAGCAACAGCAGAGAAGACTGGATGAGGATCGGATAGAGGATGAAATGGTTCAAGGAATGTGATCGAGGGGAACAGGTAGAGGGGAGGCCCAGGAGTAGATGCTCGATCGAAGCCAGGTAGGGCCAAGCCTTTATGTCAGGTTGGGTCTCTAGGCGGGACGTGACAAGGCAAGCCGTGGAGTGGAGGCCCCGAAAAAATCCCAGACCAGGGCAGGGATCGTGAGGTGGAGGGAGTGAACAGCGGGACTCCCACACGCGCGGTGCAAACCAACTGCGGCGCGCGATGGAGCAGGGATCAAACGACGGCAATGCGGGAGTGTAACAAGAGCAAGGAAGCCCGGGGGACGGCGCACAGGCAGGCAAGGGCGTGCGGGCAAGGAGTGAAGAGGGAAAGGGAAGTCGAACGTACGGGATGTCGGATGTTGAGTTGAGGGGGGGAGATGCGTCCGGGCGGCGCTGAGATTGCGTTGTGGGCGGTGTTTGCTGGGTTGAGTGGTGTAGGTGCGAGGGTTTGGGTTGGATCTCGTCGAGTTTGTTCTGTGCGCCAGATCTCAGGGAGAGGGCGGTGACATGGAGCAAGCACGGGACGGGGGGCGGCAGGTGGTGGCAGGCGGCAGACGGGAGACGGAGACGGCAGACGACACGGCGGTGGACGGCAGGCGGCAGGTGGCAGCAGGTGGCAGGAATGCGGATGCGGATGTGCGTACGTAGGTAGTAATTGCTGCGCAAGACGTAGATCAACGGAAGGGACGACGAGGAGGGAGGTTTCTGATCACCGGCAGGAGCTGGAACAAAACACGGCTGGGGGGGAGTGCCGACACTGATATAACAGTGAGACAGAGGCCAGACAAGACAGCTAGCCAGCTCAGCCAGCGAGCGCAAGGCAGCGCGGTGACACCTGGAGGGCGGGAGGTGGGCGGGAGGTGGGCGAGTGGTGGGCGTGGGGAGAGGGCGTGTGAGCAAGGGATGGATGGAGGGATGGGAGGGAGAATGAATGAATGAATGGCAGAGGCCCAAAAGCCAAAGGGGGCGTGTGGCGAGAGAGAGAGAGTGACAGAGTGACGAGTTAGACTAAGCAGCATCAAAATAGCAGCTCCAAGATGAGGGGACCCCCCTTCCCAGCCCGAGAATGGGGAGCAAAAAGAAATGACCGTGGGAATTGAAACGAACGGGTGGCTACATAATTACTGCGTAGGCCAGGCAAATAGGTTGATAGGCTACCCAGGTACCCAGGTGCCCAGGACCGGTCTAGGTGTCGGGGAAGACGGACTGGAGAAACGGATGGAGACGCTTTGGAGTTTGGACGCCTCAGTGAGAGCCCGACTGAGATGCACTCCAAGCGTCCGTTCCACCCACTCCCGCGATAGGTACCCCTGCACAGTGCGCACAGTACAGTATCCCGGGAGCGTAATGCGCCCAGCCTTCCAGGTAGACATGGAACACTATGGTCCCCCGGCCGCCGCGGCGCCGCCCCATCGAGGACCTGCCTGTCTACACCTTCACACCTCAAGGCCCAAGGGGAACGGAACGGGGAGCGAGCAGGGACCTGAGTCGAAGGCAGGGCAAACGTACGGATACCTACGTTACCTCTCCGTTACAGGTCCCGCGGGGGGTCCTGGGCTGGGGCCCAAACGGTGTTGTCGTACGTACAGCGCAGGGCTGGTGATTGGGACCAGCTGGTGGTCCTGCTCATCTGGATTTTGGACAAAGGGCGGCCGTGGCATGAGCTTGGGAGGGGGCATCAAAACGCCCCTGGTCCATGATGGGGGATGCAAGCAAACGGAAAGCAGGCCTGTCCCTGTCAGCCTGGTACGTCGTCCGTCGTACCTTTTTCGCAACTTGGGCGGGCGACATTGAGCGACATTATGCTGGAGATGGGCAACGCGAGTTGCGACTGGACGCCTCCCGTCTCGTCCGTTGCCCATGGTGCTGCTATTGACTAGGTGGCATGGCCGGATGGTTGGTTCCAGGTTTGCGGCAGCGATACGGTGTATCTAATGGGCTCGACTCCTCCTAGAGGAGCAAACAACCACGAAGGCGTCACCAACCAACGGAGAACCAACACACGGACGATGGCCATGCCCGTCATGACCGTGCCGTGCCATGCTCTGCCTTGCCGCGCCGTGCGCGATTGCGATTTGCGATGGTGGTTGAGATGCGGTTGCCGATGCATGCACACGTTCGAAGGGTCGTCCAGCCTCTCCCAGCCTCTGATACCGCCTCCCTCTCCCTCGGGATGGCGAACAGGCCTCTCTCTGACCCTCTCCCAAGAGCTGTTTGTCCACGAACCCTGGCGGGTAGCACTACCTTCGATTTACGAGCGCCTCCACGCATTGAGCAAGCAACCAGGGCCGACGTCATGACACGACACGACAACACTCCCTCTCACCCTTGCCGCCATCCCCTGTAGGGCCGAGTGATGGCGTGTGCGCGGCGCACCCCAGCCCGTCCATCCAACCTGCCCTGGGCAATCAATGGCGCCGAGGTTTCCATTTGGGCGCGCGACGGAGCTGGGCTGTCAGGCCAAGGGGGGGGGGGGTTCCAGCCTGCGCACGCTGAGCGGGTGGCAGATCTGAAGTGCGCTTCCAGAAGGCCATTCTTGCGATCCCCCTGGGCTGTGGCTTGCCTCACCTGAGAGTCCACCTCTCTTGGCGGCACGGCCACGTCTTCTTCAGCCATCACTTGAGCAGCCTCTGACAGACCCTGTCCCGCAGGCCAATTTCCATCACCGCCTACGACGGCTGCGATCGCTGGCTCTGAATCTCGGCGACTGCGAATCAGGAGCACCAACCCTGGTTCTGCCCCCGTCTAGTGAGGCTTCGAGAAATGCTGTGTGATGCAATCACAATAAACGGACGGCAGTCAAGCGTCATCTGGTTGCCCCAAGTCGCTCCCTGAGTACCTCGTACCTGTCCCAAGGACTCGGTCGATCCATCGCTCGCTTGCCTGAGCTGGTGCCACGGCGGCCCCCTGTTTTTGGGGGCACTCAGTCCACCAGCAATCGACCTCTTGCTTGGATACGTAAATCCTAATCCAGCATTCGTGGCCCAGGGTGCCGGATGCCCTGGGATGTCCTACGTTGCTTCGCTGGTATTGTGCCATGGCCCCCGTGAATTAATGCACGCAACTGTCGCAAAGGGCACAAGTCTGCCGCTTGTGGGATGTTTTGTTGACCGTCGCTCCGCATGGATCAGAACGTTCTGCTCCAGAGCCTTGGGGGGGACATGCCCAATCGGATCTGAAGCGGGTGACCTGGGCACTGCCGCGGTCGCCCCCCCTCGAAGTCGTCTTCGAGACGAAATCCTGGAGTGGTCCTTGGAGCCGCCCTGCACTGTGCACGATACCTTGGTCCGGTACTTGAGGAGCCGTACCGTGCCGTACCTTGCCCTTACATACCGAACTACCTACCTAGGTAGTTAGTCTACCGACCTAATTAACTCCGTACTTCCAGTGCAGTCAGTCGGGTTCCGTCCCATGCTATGGATGATGGAGAAAGGGTATTGGCAGGGGTGGCGCATGATGGGCATCACAATCCCTCGACCTGAAAGAAACAATGGAAAATGGCTCCCAGCCTTCCAAACACTTTCCATGGTTCCATCACCATGTACTACCTACGGTATTCGTACGACACACCACATGAATTCCCCGCGCGTACGCCCGTTGCGTAACAAAGCCGCTTATTGTCTCCCTTGGTTCACAGGCGCACATGACAGTCGACAATCAAAATAGTACGGTGCGGTGGAAGCCTCTAGTAGCGACAGCAACTAAGCAATCATCCCCAAGCCGAGCCCACCAGCCTCCAGGGAAAGCTCCACCGCATTTTGGTCGCCCAACTAGCACCGGCTCAACTTTCACGTCGGAAAGGGGGCGCCAGCCCAACGAAGCCAAGATGGCCCGCCCTTCAGGTTGTGTGGGTGGCGGCAGGGGTATCGGTCCCCCAGACCGCGGAAGACGGCATGTGATTGGCTACGTAGGGTTCCCGGTGGCCAATGCATTACAATGGGAAATTACGCTAGCTTGGCTCGGAAGGTTTCTCGAAGCCTTCTGGAAGCTGGAACACCCCCGGCTCTTAACTGTCCTCCGTGCTTGCCGCAGGCACGTCGCAGGTCCTGCTCATATCGTCGTCCCTGGGAGGAAGCCCAGCTTGCCCCGTGTTTCTAATCCCCCTGCTCATGCAAATGTCCCAACTCCCATGCGCCTTGTCCATTGTCTGTTTCCCACACCCTCTCTCCCTTTGGCGCCATTGCCCATCCATCATCCATCCATCGCCCATTGCCCTCATGGCCCCGTCTCCCGCGTGCCCCGTGCTGCGAAAAGCATGGATCATGGCCATCGTTCTGACGGCCTTCGAGAAGCTCATGGTGTCGTCTGTGGCCGCCTCTGGTGCCTTTTCTAGTGCGTTGGTGCTGCCGTCACCACATTTGGAGCTGCACCCATTTACACCAGATCGGGCACGGGGCGGGCGACATCCGTCGTGACCGAGGCGTTTGCGTCTGGGGTGGACTCGTACCTCGAGTCCGCCCATCTCCCGTTCATCCCAAGCTCGAGGCCTAACTAACACCAGTCGCCCGCCTCACCCAGGATCGATGACCGAATGACTCTATGGGGGATGAGGAACAACAAAGGGCATCCCTCCAAGACCCGACACCAAAGACCCTTGCATGGCAAGCCAGGCAGGTGTGTTGCGGCTGCGGCTCCGGGACGGCTCCCCACTCCCACGACTGCAATACAACACGCTCCCCAAGTCAGTCTCGAGGCCTCCACGACGACGTCGTCCAGTTGCGCCAGGAGGGAGCGCCAGGAGGTTGCCTTACCAGCTGGGGAAATCCTGGCCGTGCCGGCGCGGGAGACCAGGGTCAACGCTCCCGAAGAAGCAGGCATCATGCCTCGATATCGCCCGGTTGCACGGGGTCTTAGTCTTACGACCCAGAGTCGCGAATAATGGGCGATGGGTGACGGGAAAGGGGGGCACGGAGCAGAAACCACTCAAACAGGCCACCGCCTTCCAACGCGTCCATCACGCATCGCGCACAACCACATTGCATCCTCTTCCGTCTCGGACAGGACGCGGGACCTGTTGGTCATAACCTGTTTGTCTGCCACGCCTGTGCCTCCTCCGCATCCGCCCTCAATAAAGGTACGCAGGAGGCTTGGCTATTATCATGGATCTTGCAAACGCCGTCAACGGCATGTGGCTGGCCCGGGCTGGCTACGTCCAATGGCCGCGAGTCCACGACTCCGATGCTCCCACACACAAAAGTGACGCAAGTGACACAACCGCCAAAAACAGCCCAGTGCCATTCGCCACCCGCCTTCTAGAAATTCCGCGCACGTACCGCCCGTCCCCATACCCGAGCCTGAATAGACTCACCTGCATCAACCAACGGGTTCTACTCCGTACATGACAATAGCAAGGACTCCTCCACCATTCATGATCCAACGGCTTTGATTGTCGACGGATGTTGCGGTGGTAGCTCGCGGTTCTTTCAGGTTTCAATCCGTCGTCCCCTCATCCGTCCGCCAAGTTCGGAGAAGGCGATGCGCCGGCGCCCACAAGGACCCAGGGCCCTTGTGAATCAAATCAAAAGACGGCTGGCAACAATGCAAATCCGCCAGGGCAGCTATTCTGGGTCCCAATTGGGACAACCGTCTCTCGTCTCGGACCTGGATGAAACAATTACCACCAAGCCTTGGCCTTAGCGGTCTCCATCTCGTACCGTACCAAGATACAGTCAGACGCATCCCAGCGCCCAGTGTCCAGAGATGGCTGATTATCTTGCCAACACGCGCGGCACGCTATGACCAGAAACGGCTGCAACAAACGAACAGGGCTGCAACGACTGGCGCGGGGCCGAATCCTACGCCACACGCCGCCTGGAACACCAAAGCTTCCGCCGTGGAGACGATTTGGTTGTGGAAGACAGAAGAAGCCGTGCGGTGTTATTGACGCTATCGTTGGCCCTGGCTGTTGCGGGACAAAGGAAAGTGAAGATGCGAGGGAGCTTGGGACAAGGACGAGGGCTGGTGGCGCTCAACAGGTGGTCCATCCACGGTTCATGAAACCCAGCCATGCAGGCCAGCCAGTTGGCCATGGCTCTCCCGCCTCCCGGCTATTTACGAAGCCGTTACGACGTCTTTGTCGATCCTATCCGAGCTTCTCTCTCCCTTGCGAGTCCGGTGCCTTGATCGAATCCTGCGTTGCCCAAAGCTCAGTTGAAACAAATCGAGCGTCCCGATCGTGGAGGGAGCGGGCGCTGACATGAACTGCATCACAGATGATCGACATGACATGGCGTTTCCCCAGGATTGAGAAGCAAAAAATTTGAATCAGTTGATCCCCGTCCGCATCATTCATTGACCCATTCGGTGGCGGCCATGGACGATCGTTCGACGCCCAACATCCAACATGCAGCCCGACCAGACTCGGAGACTCTTTCAGCTGGCGCTGATGGTGGATGGTGGATGGAGTGGCCTCTCCCCATTTCCCACGGCGCATTTGTTTGTTCATGCGAGCTCTCGTACACTGCCTCTACTACGGCGTAACTTATGCCTCATTGGCCCCCTCACCCCCTTTCGCTCTCGCCCACTTTCTTTGTCCACCGGGGAAGCCAACTCGAGATGCTTCAACCAACCGGGACTCGACCGTCATCATGCAGGCCCTGGCCCCGGGATGCAAGCCAGGGGACCACCAAAAGGGAGCCAGGGACCAGCTCCGAGTCGCTGACGGGCATTTCCGTACAGTCCATGAAACAATCGATGGAAGTCTTCTAGAAGAAGTGGGAGGGGGGCAAGGCATGGATATGGAGCCCAGTGAAGAGAGGCCACTGCATCCGTCTCAGGGCTGCACTAGAGACTAGAGTCCAGCGTTCACTGCTCCAGTCAGTGCACATTTGCTCACTGCACAGTGTTGAGTTGCGCCGACAGGGATATCCTGGGCCCGTGGCTGCCACGAGAGCCGCTCGATGCCGGCATGCACACCTTTGCTTCTGTCGCGATAACCTCGATGCTCCTGCTCCCCGGATACGACGCTAGAAACAAAGAAGGTTCATAATGGCAGGCCAATCTCGACAGAAGTGCCTGCTCGCCTTCTCCTACTAACCAAGAAGTCGGATGATGGGACAACCCTATGACCCAATACCACACTCGACGGCTTTGTCCTGCTCCATCGGGAGAGGATGGCGAGAAATTACCGCCCTGCGCTGCGCTGCGTTGGCATGGAACCATGCCACCCTACAATGTACGCATGTACGTAGTAGGAGGATGAGGGAGTGGTGCTGTACACAGCCCTCACCACACCCTCTTTCGCGGCTTCGACGGCGCTATCCTCAGGTGAGGTGGGGGCCGATCCAAGGCGGACGACGGACGACGGACGACGGACGATGAATGACAAAGGCCAATTTCGCGAATCTCATCAAAGAGTCGGTTTCGAACGTTGGAAGTACGGATTATCGTCGAGTGCTGAGGTCATGTGGCGCGCCCCTCCTCCGGCTCTCTCTTGGCCAAGGGCATCTCAAAGTTGTACCAATTTCAGCCCTCTCCACGGTGGGTGCTAACTGGGCTGAATATGCCGTCGGTGTCGTTTGAGGACGCAAACCTGGCGCGCAGCCGTCTGTAGTGCAAACAGCATGTCTCAGCCTGTGACTGTTGTGTTGCGCCCGGCACCCCGACAGCAGCTGAGGGCAGGTTGGCGAAAGGTAAAGCAGGGGTTCGCGCGGCGCATACGAAAAGCAGCAGATGCTGATGCTAAGCGGGATCTCTGGGTCATGCCGGTCACCAGCGGGATCGGCGTCGGTACCGGTCCGTGGCCGTTTGCATTGGCATGAGCATCGTGCTGTCATTGTCATGTTAATGGCGGATAGATCAGATGTCTACCACGAGGTGTTTATGCCATGTGTTGGTCAGAGAGCGCCGGCCGTGCAAGGGCATGACCGTTCCTCAGACACTTGGATCATGCCTATGATAACCTTGCAGTTCGTTCTCAGCCAAGACCCAACTCTAACCATTCCAGCTTCTCATCCGATGCAAACTCCTCCCACGTCAATGTCGGTGAACGCTGGGCAGTCAGCGCGAAGCCGCCTGCGAGGACCCGTCATGGATCCATTGTCCTTCAGGGCATCCCGATCTACAGGACGCCAGCAGGGTTTTTCGTTGCTTTTGGTTTTTCTTCACCGTTGGTCGAGCCTGTTGGGACCATGCTTGATGGGAAGGCCCAGAAGCTCCGTGAGCAGGTTTCCGTTGTAATTAAACGCATTACACGTCGGCCACTCATCCGCTCGTCCACACCAGCCGCTTACTACGACCCAAGCAGGGGAGAATGGAGACTGGGCACAGATACTCTGACGGAGGGGGCCCATCTAGACTAGCATCTGGCATCTGGCATCTGCCCGTTACATTGCGGCTGTCAGATTTCCCAGGAATCTCTGCAAGATGCTCACAATTCGGTTTACTTTTTTCTCCCTCTTGAAACTCCCCTCGGCGATACTCCCGCCGTCCTGCGCCGTGCGGACGGTGGAGATTTGCTTTGCTTCGCTCGCGTGCCGAGCCGAGTGGGCTGGCTCATGGGCTTATTATGGCTTAAACTTATGGGCTTACAGGAACTGGGGGTGGGAACCTCGTCCGATGCAGCGCACAGCCTTGCGTGCATGCAGTCGTCGAGACTAACGCAGCGACTTGCTTAGGCGAACGCCTCTCTGGCCATGCGTCGCCGTGATAGAGTGTAAGGCTGCGTCTTTCTGCCGGGGTGTCTTAAACGGCGGTGGACGTGACGGAAGCGGTCTGGAGTTGTCCCTCACGAACAACCTTTTTTTTCCCCCAACGGGAAGCGCGCGTGTTTTTTTTTGGTTGGCTTGTACAACTTGGTTTTCTCTGCCTCCCGCCCACAGCAGGCTAAGGTAGGTACGGCAGTAGTGGGAAAGTGAAATGGCTTATTTCTTCCCCCGTTTGGGTTTGAGAGGGTGACGCGCGAGAGATGAGTGGCAGGCTGGAGTCGGACGAGTTGGTGGCATCAAGCGCAAGTTTGAGTCGGCTTATCGGGTCTAGAGTCGGGTCTGGCGGAGTATCATGCGACGAGACGGTGTGGTAAATTGGCATTGAAACGGATGCCTACCCTGGAGAGTATCAGCAACGATGTGATTTTGAACGTGAAGATGGGATATCTTGACGAGATGCTTATCTTGGCTTAGGTGAGATGAAGCGATACACGAGGCAGTCAACATAACTAATAAATTCACAGATATGGCATAGATGACCACTTCTAAGTAACTTATAAGTTGATCAAGTATGCAATCAAACATATCGCTTCCTAAAACACAGTCTTCTCCTAGATAACCGACTCATGCGCAACCCACTGCTAGGCAACTAGCCTACGAAAACCAGGAACCAAACCCTCAACGCACACTAGCGCTCACCATCGAGGCTGTTCACGCTCAACTGCCGGTGTATCAATCACATGTTCGTCCCCGAATGGATCGTCGTCGTCCTCCTGAGGCTTGGGCTGCGCTCGAGGAGCTGGTGGCGGGGAGGGCCGGGGAGGTTGAGGCGGCATCCGCTGGCTCGGCTTCGACGTGGGAGGAGGTCTTGGGGGCGCGTTGGAAGTTGTGATGCTGAGGTCGGAGAGGTCCGGGGGTTGCGCGCTTGTGGGCGAGTGGTGGGAGCCGGTCATGGCCTCTTTGCCCTTCAGCGCGACCACTGTCAACATGATTAGCTCTGCGTGGCACTGTGCGAAGGGTTCGGTGCGGTATACTTCTGTAGAGGTGAGCTTGTTCAGCGAGTTCGTCGTCCGAGTCGCTGTCGGCGTCGATGGACCGGTCGAGCTGTTCAAAGGTCATGAGCGCGTGCACCAGCTCGTCGTTGGCATGGAGCAGGCCACCGAGCCACTGCTCGTGCTCGACATGGTGAATCTGCCGTGGATTAGCTGTGCTTCCCTCGAATTTCTCGACAGGAAATCGACGTACGTATCGCAGCACCTTCCGGCGGAGAAGCTTGCATGCCTCGAACTGCTCCATGGCGGCCTGGTTGTCGGAGATCTGCTCCCTCTCGCGGTTGATGCTCTGGAGCGCGTTGGTCAAGCCGGTGGCGGCGATGGATGAGTCCGCAATGACCGACTTCATCTGCTCCTTCTCGACCTCGAGATTGAATGGCTTCCGCTTCCCCCTTGACTTGTCCTTGTCCTTCTTCTTGTCTTTTGAGTGTCCACCAAAGAACGACCCGCCTTCTTTGCTTGACGACTTGGAATGACTGAATGACTGGCTCGCCGGTCGGTTGGATGGACCGCCTGAGCTTTCATCGGCCTTCTTCTTGGCAGCCTCTTCTTCCTCGTCATCTACGAACGGGTTCTCCTCAGTCTCTCTGAGGACCTTTGACCTCTCTTGAGTGGCGGCGACCTTCCTTTTCGGTAGTTCCTGCGGGAGTCAGCTTTCCGACTTGGGACAATTTCACGCAACTAACTGACCTTGTGCAGTTTCGCAATCCTGTCCAGCCCTGGGGTTCCCGCGTACTGCGCCCAGCTACGGAACAGTTCACGACACTTATTCTTGACGAGTGGATCTGACAGCTGGTCGGTTCCGCACACGCGCAAGCGTTCCAACAGCGGCTCATCCGCGAAGGTGCGCTGGAAGCGCTCACCAGCGTTCTGGATGAGGCCGTCCAAGAGAACCAGGGCTCGGATCTGACGGTGGACGTTGCCATACTTGAGCTTCTTGCGAATGGCTCGCGCAGCCTCGCCGGGGCCCGAGGCCTGGAGCTTGATGACCTCGACGAGATCGGGGATGCCGCTCAGATCTTCCTCCTCGTAAGACTCCGAGGTGAGGTTCTCGACGGTGACGGTGACCGCCGAGTACGGCTTCTTCTGTCTGGGGGTTCAGCAAGGGGCTCAGGGTGCGAAACGCAATCAGGGACGACGATATCCCAAGGTAAATAGCTCAAGCGAGACACCCTCCTCTGAGCACAGCACCATAGGGATAGTCCGTCCCAAGCAGGCGATGTGTGACCGAGGAAAAATGCTGTACCTGTTGGAACATGTCGGCAGGCCGATGATGGTATCTGCAACGGATGTGGGATGTGGGATTCGGACGGGAGTGGATGCAGAAGTGGCTGTACGGTTTCGGGATGATGCTATCGCGCCTTGCCAAGCGAGCATGTGGGAGCCTGGAGCGCGAGTTGATAGATGGGCAAGACTGGTTCCCGTGAAGTCGCTGTGAGGCGGCACAGGGAGAGCCCGCGGAGTCGTTCTCACAAGCAAGCAGCGCGCAGCAAGCGACAAGGCGTTTGTAGCAATGCAAGTTTGTTTGAAAGACGGCTAGAGCGTAGTAGAGTGCGGGCGGGATGTCGTCGGTCGGGTCGTAGTGGGGTTGTGTTGGAGGACTGGGAGGTGGTGGAGCGCTGTGACGCGGGGGCTGCTTGTGGTGGAGCTCAGCCGAGTGCGACGTTTCTAGCTTAGATGACTGGACAGCTCCAGCCCGAAACGATGAAACCGCGACCGAAGGGACGGCGTGATCAACGAATGTCAGGGGCTTTTTACACAGAGACTGGGGCATGGGTGTAGATCGTAACTCAGACTTGCTGCGGCTTGCTTTGCTGTCTGTTGGACGGGTTCTTTATCCCCCCTGAAATCAGGTATTTATACTCACTCTCTGAATACGTCAACTGTGATTTTTTGGGTTCATACCTAATCGTGTTCATTGAAAACCTTTTTAAAGCGAGGCTTTGCTGTCGGCTACCTGCGTGTGACAAGTTGCTATCCTGGTTGATGAGTTGAAGGGCATTGCAATTTGTATGCCTTCGATCACGTGATCGGGTATCAACTCAAAGAAGACCTTCTTCCGACTCAGGCTCAGGAATAAGTAGATGTTCTAGAATAAGTACATAGATCGGATATCCGTCCTCTGGAGCCCCCGGAACTGCTCTAATTACTAACGTAATTAATGACATGCCGGCACTAGTCTGACATTGTCGTGTTGGCTCACGCAATCGCGGCGCCTCCACCTTCCCTCCGTGCCTCCTACCCTCTGGGCTCGCTCTTCCCCTCCCCCTCCCCCGCCCCCGCCATCGCACGAATTTTGACCCAAAGGGCGAACGACGCGTGACTCACCAACACAACCACCGATATAACCGTCTACCGACATTCCCACCAGGAAAGAAAAACACACCACTGACAAGCAAGGAACCTCGCCGTCTCAAGCAATTGATCGTCCCCCAAACTATGGCTTCCTCGGGACCCGTGCTCCCTGAAGAGGGCAAGCGCAACATGCTCATCACCAGCGCCCTCCCCTACGTGAACAACGTCCCCCACCTGGGCAACATCATCGGCAGCGTCCTCTCCGCCGACGTCTTCGCGCGCTTCTGCAAGGCCCGCGGCCACAACACTCTCTACGTCTGCGGCTCCGACGAGTACGGCACCGCCACCGAGACCAAGGCCCTTGAGGAGGGTCTCGAGCCCGCCGCCCTCTGCGCCAAGTACCACGCCCTCCATAAGGGAATCTACGACTGGTTCCGCATCGACTTTGACGTTTTCGGCCGAACCCCAACTGCCCAGCAGACCCAAATCGTCCAGCAGATCTTCGCCGACCTGTGGAAGAATGACTACATCGACGAGCGCGAGACCACCCAGCCCTTCTGCCCCACCCCCGGCCACTCCAAGTTTCTCGCCGACCGCTTCGTCGAGGGAGAATGCAGCATCTGCCACGACCTCGGTGCCCGTGGCGACCAGTGCGATGCCTGCGGTGGTCTGCTCGACGCCTTCGAGCCCGAGAAGGAGCCCAACACTGCCGACAACGACGAGGACCACGTAGTGGCCAAGGCCACTGGCTGGCTCATCAACCCCAGATGCAAGCTCGACGGCGCCTCCCCCGAGAAGCGAAAGACGAAACATCTCTTCCTGAAGCTGGATGCACTCAAGGAAGAGCTGGTTGCCTGGTTCAAGAAGAGCAGCAAGGAGGGAGAGTGGAGTCCCAACTGTACCGCTGTGACGCAAGCCTGGATCGACAAGGGCCTGCTCCCCCGCGGTATCACTCGAGATCTCAAGTGGGGCGTCCCTATCCCCAAGGGCCTCGAGGGCCTGGATGACGAGGAGTACGCCAACAAGGTCTTCTATGTTTGGTTCGATGCCTGTATTGGATACATGTCCATCACCAAGTGCTACACGGACGGAGATGATCTGGCGGGTAACAATTGGGAGAAGTGGTGGAAGAACCCCAAGAACGTGAAGCTCTACCAGTTCATGGGCAAGGACAACATCCCGTGAGTATTTGACCTTCACATCACTACCACCACACCATGCGATGCGTGACAAGTGTATTGTACGGGCAATAATTGCTCGCACTGATTGAAGCAAATGGTCGTTCATGCTAACACTGAACCAAATCAGTTTCCACACCATCATCTTCCCCGCCTCCCAACTCGGAGCTGGTGGTTCCTGGACCCAGGTTCACAAGCTGTCCACCACCGAGTATCTCAACTACGAGGGTGGAAAGTTCAGCAAGTCCAAGGGCGTTGGTGTCTTTGGAAACACCGCCAAGGATACTGGCATCGACCCGGATGTCTGGCGTTACTACCTCCTTTCCCGACGCCCTGAATCTGCCGATTCCGAGTTCAAGTGGCAAGAGTTCATTGACTCAAACAACAATGACCTTCTCAAGAACCTTGGTAACCTGAACCAGCGAATCCTCAAGTTCTGCCAGGCCAAGATGGACGGCAAGGTTCCGGATTACACTAAATACACAGACGAGCGCATCGAAGAGCACAAGAAGGAGACCAACGAGGCACTCAAGACCTACATCTCCAACCTTGAGGCTATTAAGCTGCGCGCAGGTCTCGCTACCGTCATGCACATCTCGTCTCTCGGCAACAAGCTTCTCCAGGACAGCAAGCTCAACAACCAGCTTCTGGCCGAGGAGCCCGAGCGCTGCGCCGCCGTTATCGGCCTCGGAATCAACCACCTCCAACTCCTCGCCAGCATCATCCACCCATACATGCCTTCTACTTCCGAGGAAATCCTCACCCAAATTGGCAGCCCTGGTCTCATTTCCGTTCCCGAGACCTGGACCGGCGACATCATCAAGCCTGGCCAAGCCATCGGGGAGCCCAAGCTTCTCTTCACCCAGATTCCCCCCTCGCAGCTCCAGGAGTGGCGGGAAGCCTTTGGCGGTGAGGAAATCCGCAAGCAAAAGGCCCTCGAGGCCGAGAAGGCCGCTGCCAAGAAGGCGGCCAAGGAGCAGAAAAAGCAAAAGAAGCTGGCTCTTCGCCAGGCTGAGAAGCAGGGTGAGAGCTCGACGACCGAGAAGAAGGAAGAGAGTTCGACTACAGAGAAGCAGTAAACGGAAAACCCTGCAAATATCACCGAACTTTCAATACCTTTTGGATGTCCTGAGACGGCGATCTCAAGAGAGGGGGTGTAGAATTCAACATGAATCCTTGCGGTGCTTGGAGGCGTTGAAGTGTAAAGTGGATTGATTCTCAGATCAACTGATGAGAACTAGATGAGCTAGAAAGCGCTCTAGATTATGTACAATGAGATATAGTGATGAAGCTCCTCTTCTCGTAAGTGTGTACTAGAGAGTAACAAGATGAAGTTGATATTCGCTGGAGCTAGGGCTCTTCGAGGCTCGGTTTGGCGACCCGAAGATCCTTCCCGGTTCAATGTTCGTGCTTATCCAACACCGTTCTGTACTTTGTTCTCACTGGCTGTCTCGGTGTGGATGGGTGTTACGGGATTGCTAGGTCTAGATCTCGGCGGACGTTGTAAGGCTGCTGCTGTCTAGTGAGTTGTGAGATCTGTTTATGATGGGCTCCCCCTGACGATGTAGTTTTTCATTGTGTGAGTAGTGATGTAGTGATGTAGCGTGTAGAATGTGTAAGTCTGAAAATGAAACTCCCAAGTAACCCTCGACCGGTTGATGTCGATAACCTGTTTTGATATGTGTTCCCGAAACTCCCTTGAGCCTGTTGAAAGGCACAGTTCCCCGTTTGAACACCTAGTTGATGCTCCTTGGTTCATATACGGATTCCCTTGCAGTCCGAGTCCTCACCATGTAATGAGCACGGGAGCATTGGATGTATGCAGCAGTGTCTCGCCGCGTGCACCATTCATGCAAGAGCAGAAGTGAGAGCTGTTAGTTCTGCTTCTTGCCTGCGGCCCTCTCCTGCTCGCGCTTGGCGTAAATGCCCGCGGTAAAAGGGTCCTCATAGCGCAGGGCCACCACATAGACGATGTAGACCCAGACGGTCAGCAGGAGACCGGCGGGCTTTCCATAGTAGAGCGCAGTGGCAAGGAAGCTCATGGTGGAGCCCCAGTACATGGGAGCGCCGGTCACGTTGAAGGGGAAGCCAGTCACCATTTCATCCATGAGGAAACCAAAGTAGTCACCGAGGAAGGTGCCTGTAATGCCGAGCGACCAGGTAGACGTGACGACCAGGACATTTCCGGTCAAGAAGAGGACAATGGCGGCAGCCTGAACGTAAGGCGTCAAGAGGAGGGGATGTGTAGGTTGCTCGGCAATGGCGTTCTTGAATACGAAATCGCGGACCATGCCGAGAGAGAAAATGGTGGCGGCAAGGGCATAACAGGCAGCGCGGGAGTGGCCACCAAAGATGTTTGTGAGAAGTTTGTTGCGGTACTCTTTGAAGTATCAATGGTCAGCTGTGACGTCGTCCGAGATGAGGGGTCGAGCATGGTTGGTGTCTGTCTACCTTGGCGAGCGACGATGCTTCAGTGCGAGGTTAGCATGACACAACCTGTTGAGCGGGGGACTCGACAGTCAGGACTCACTTCCAGAAGAGTGGGTTGAAGGCAATGGAGCACGCAGACACTGGAGAGAAGCAACATGTTCCGGGTCAGAGAAGATACATTTCACAAAGGATGGAGACCTGGCCAGAGAGGTGCGGGGGAGCGCGAGCGAGGGACGGAGGTCCAGCTGGCCACTTACCCAGCAAGCTCTGCTTGTCGAAGTCGACGTATTTGGCGAGGTCGTTTATGAAGGAAGCCATGATGAAATGCAATTGTGTGGTGTCGAGTGTTTGAGCGAAGATAAAAAGCAGGGAGAGGAGAACGGCTTCGGATCACGGATGCACCAGATTCACGCACGGGTCACGGGTAATAGGTAATCAAGAGCTGCAAGAGCAAGTAACCAAGCAAGCGAGAGCTTTGTTGGGGGGAGGAGTGAGGGAGAGCTGCTGCCGCTGCTGTCACATGTTACCTGGACATGGAAGAGGGTGGAAGGAAGGAACCCACCCGCGTCATAAGCTAATAAGGCTTCTAAGCAGGGCCGGACTCAGTGGACGTGGCAGAGGAGTGGAGGAGCTGGCCTAGACACCCAAAAGTCCTGCACAATCAAGTACAGTCAAGTACCTCTCCTTATTACTCTTATTATGAAGTATACCTTAGATACCCGATGCTAATATTCTTTAAGTACGTACTACAGCAAGTTCCATTGCTCGTTCACGGGCACTAATCAGTTGAGCAGCAGCAATCAAGAACAGCCCAGATGGTTTGGGGCTGACTCCACGCCCCCGCAAAACCGCAAAGTGCACTCACTGAAAGTGGGCAAGTTGATTTGGTGGGGAGTTCTTAGTCTAGCTGCGGGGATTACTCTCTCCATTGCCCACATCCATCATCTATCACCGTCACGCTGCCACACCGTCACTCAGTTCAACGCAACGGCCGCCAACCCTCCCTCATCTTCACACTTGCGCATGAGGCAATACGGACTCATTGCTTTGTCTATGGACGCACAAGCTTAAGGTACTGTGCCCCGTGGGCGGAAACGCACACCTTTCCGGGTCTTTTCTGACCCCGTCTTGACCGTGCCTGGTCAACGCCGAACGCCTGACAAGTTTTGTTATGTGTATCCCTCCAAGTTCATGATAAATGTCCTCCTCGTCCTATGCCGTCATTGAGCATCCAAAAAGGACGCCGAAGCAAACCAAAATAAACAAACATGACAGCTTCAAGTTCGACGGTTCCGCGTCTTCTTGCCCGTGGTCTGGGTATCTTCCTCTTCCTCGTCCTGGCCTTTCTTAAGGTCCTCCGTCAGTCCCCATTCCTCCATGTCGTACCAATCCTCTCCGTCCGACATGTCTCGGTTGGGCCCCGAGTGCGCCTCCGCTTTGGACCAGTGCAGCACGTCCTTTCGGAGCTTGTCCGCTCGGAGAAGACCCAGAAACAGCTTCTTCGCTCCGCGACAAACCTCCTCCTGCTTCTGGACATACAGCGCAAGCAAACGCCGGATGTCTTCCGCCTCTTGCTCAGGTAGCCCTACATCCCGATCCGGTTTTGTGCCTGGCGGTGCAATGAACATGGGATGCACAAATAGGTGCTCTAACCCCCTCGGCGGGATCGTTCCATCGGGGACTCCATTACTTGATTCCTTCAGGTGGCGAGCGTCGGAAACTGCGTTGACGTCGGCCTCACCAAGTAGTGCTGGGCTCGTCGCTCCTGAGCCCTTGTCTCCGCCTGGTTTCTGATTCACGGCTTCGTTGACATGGTGTTCGGACTTCTTGTCACCCCTCACAGGTCCTGACTTGCCTTCGCTGTCCTCTTGCTTCATCGCCGGAGTCAAGCCAGAGCCGTTTGTTTCTCCATTTTGGATTGTTTCCTGTTCTGATCGAGAACCATTTTGGCCGAGAGTGTCAGCGTCAACCATGGAGACGTCTGCTTCCTCTGTTGCGCCTTTGTCAGAGAGCTGCAATGCCTCTGCAGAACCAAGATGATGTCCAAATTCGATGCCGTTGGGAACATGTGTGTCGCCGTTGATGCTTGCTGGTGGCATGACCCCTTGAGGTCCAGGCGCATGGGTCCTTGAGAGACTCAGGAGGTGACGAGCGACATGATCGTCCGTGAACAGATCAATGTCTGACGGCCTGACCATCATTTTGCACGGAACCCAGGTATAGTCGCCGCATAGCGAGGTCAGGAGATGCCTAACCTGCCATAACGAACGATTTTCCTTGCGCATGTTATCGCAACTCTGATCGACGAGTTTTGTCAGGGTCTTGGATGTGAACGGTTTCGAAAGAGTTTGGTGAGCTGGCAGACCGGTCGATGAGGTCAGGGGGGCGAGGAGATCTGCTATTGTCAGGCTTCTTATCATCGATGCGCTCCTTTGTTGACGTACGTTCTAGTTGTATGTTGGCGTAGGGGTTTATTTCCGACGCATGGGTTTCGGCTTCATGAAGACGATCAGCGTCGTCATCGCTGTCGATTTCATAGCCCTCGTCGTCGATCAGAGGCGGATTGCGGTGGAGGATTGGGCGTCGAACACCAGCGTACTCGACATACTTCGTCTCGGTCAGCAAAACTGGTCTGGAGCCGGGCATCATGACTGCAAAGGGTACCTGTCGGTAGGAGCTTGGGCCATCGGTCGGTACCAATTGCCCCTTGTGGGCGAACCGAGCTCTTTTCTTGAGCTTGTGTCCTCGATTGCTGTAGTTGTCGATTTCGGAATCGGAGTCGGACTCTGCGGCGCGACGGAGGTCAGTGGTGCGTCCTCGCGACGTCGCGTCAGGGAGTACCATACCATAAGCCTTTCTTTTGAAGGCCTTTTTCATGCCCGCTATGGTCTCCGAGAAGAGAACCTGCTGTGTCGCCATGGTGGGCACGGGGTAGGACTGAAGAGGAGGCGAGAGTGACGATTGTAGGCGGAGAGGAGAGGACCGGGGCAAGCGGGTGCGGGCGCGGGCCCAGGAGACCTTGGGCTGCTGGCGACGAGTCGAGAGCTTAGCTTTGGGTCCCCTTGTATCGGAATGATCGCGGAGACTCCAAGTTTCGTCGGGGAAAGGAGGGCGCGTTGGAGGAGGAGGTGATGGCAATTTTGCGCGGGTGTGCTGTGACGACGAGGAGAAGCTGGAGCGAGGCTGCCCGCCTTCCCGTAGCCCATGACCACATTTTTGGCGCCTGTCCAATTAGGAGACGGCGACGCGGGCCTATATTTGTCCGCTCCGGGACAGGGAAACGGGAGGGTACCTCAGAACCTATGTATCTAGACTAGCGCGCCAAGAGTCATTCGAACGAGCTGCGATCTTCAACTTGAGATTATGATCGATTAGAGCTCGGAATGCTGTAATCGTTACACAAAACTAGTGCTCTCAATGCTCATGACTGTTGCTCTACTTAAGGCCTTGAGACATTGGTCTGGTGGGCATGTTTCAGTCCCGTCGTTTGGATGCCCACGGGAGACACTTGATTTCGTCCTTCCAGTGTATTTCTTCGGTGTTATATCTTTCCTTATAAATTGCAGTTGCTGGAAAATAAAGAAAAGTCTGTCTAGATCTTCGAGTATACCGCCAAAAAGATCTATGGACTCTTCTATTAAATAAATAAAAATATGGGAACAGTTATCAGTAACTTTCACCCTTACTGGCACATGTATCAGTGAAGGGAGATCTAGAAGTGTTTATTTTAACCAATCACTAGCCCTTCACTTTCTGTATGCTACTAAAACAAGTCGACCCCTGACCACCTTACCCTACGGTAACCGTGACATTGCCCAAGAAGTTCTCGCTGGAGTTGCCCACGTACACAGTAAACTCGCCAGGCTCGACGACATACTCCATCTTGCGATTCCACAGACCCCACTCAGAAACCGCCAGGTCGACCTCGACCTTCTTGGTCTTGCCGGCCTTGACCTCGACCTTCTTGAAGCCTTTGAGCTGGAACCGCGGTACATCGACGGTCGCGAGCATGTCCTTGACGTAGAGCTGCACAACCTCGGCACCGTCGCGCTTCGACTTGTTCGTTACATCCACCGTGACTGTGACTGTGTCGGACGCGGACACCTTCTTCTTCGAGACGGAAGGCTTGGAGAACTCGAATTCGCTGTACGACAGGCCGTATCCGAAGCCGTAGAGCGCCGTTGGGGTCTCGAGGACGTAGTTGCTTCCAAACTTCAGGGTGCCGTTCTCGTACACACGACCGGCGTTGGGCCACATGCGCGCGGAGTTGAGGTGGTCGTAGTAGATGGGAAGAGTGCCGACATCGTACGGGAAGCTGACAGAGAGCTTGCCAGATGGGTTCTCGTTGCCGTATAGAATATCCGCTAAAGCGTGTCCTCCTTGCTCGGACTGATAGAACTGCTGCACGAGAGCAGCGGCCTCTTCTGAGATCCACGGCTCGGTAACAGGCTTGCCAGATGAGAAAACAACGACAGTAGGTTTTCCAGTGTCGATGATGGCCTGGACCAGACGGGGCATGGCGCCAACGAGATTCAAGTTGCTCACATCAATGTGCTCGCCAGTGGTGGCATTGAGACCACCCCAAAGTTCGTTTTGGTCTCGCGACCAAGTTCCCACGACGACAACAGCCACGTCTGCGGCTTCGGCAGCGGCCACGGCCTCATCAAAGCCAGAATCATCGTTGGACCAACGCTCACAGCCTTTAGCATAAGTGACCTTGCCCTTGCTGGCGGCCTTGATTCCGTCGAGGGGAGTCACACCACGAGACATAGCAGTGTGGATGACATAGTCTCCATACTTTAACTATAATTAGCATTCCCGCAGCTTGAGGAGGCGTTGAATGACACTTACGTTGACATATCCGTGGGCCATGGGGCCAATGACAGCGACATGAGCGTTCTTCTTCAGTGGCAAGGTGTTGTCGTGGTTCTCAAGGAGGACGATACTTTCAGTATCAAGCTCACGGGCGAGCTGCTTGTTCTTCTTGGTGTTGATGTGGTCAAAGATCTTCTTAGCAGGGACGCCAGGATAGGGGTTTTCGAACAAGCCCATCTTGAACTTGGAACGGAGGACGCGTGAAACGGCTGTGTCCAGGACCTTTGCGTCGAGTTTCCCTGACTCAATCAACTCGGGAATGATCTCGTAGCTCCAGTATCCGCCACCCATCTCGACATCGTTACCATTGGGGAGAGCCTAGTAACCATTAGTTTACGTTTGCGTGTTTGAACGGATTGAGTAATACCTCAAGGGTGATGCACTCGTTATCCTCAATCTCGCATACAAAGAATGCGTTGGCGAGACGAGCAGTGCCACCAGCGTCAGAGATGACGTAGTACTCATAGCCCCATTCCTCTCGTAGAATGTCGTTGAGAAGATGGGCGTCCGAGACAACTGGGACGCCATCGTAGGAGTTGTATGAGGACATGATGGAGGTAGCTCCGCTGTCAATGATGGCCCGCTTGAATGGAGGCAGGTACAGGGATCTCAACTCCCGCTCGCCACCGTGGACCGGGGCTGTGTTTATTCCCTGTTCTGGGGTAGCGAAAGCGGCCTGTCTCGATTAGATTAGCGCAATGAAGTGACTGCCACTGAGGTCCGACTGACATAGTGCTTGACCATTGCCGAGACACCTTCATCCTGAAGGCCCTTGGCGAAGGAGTAAGCCATTTCTCCAACCCTATCCAATGATGTTAGCAGAATTGGCGACATTGTCATAAGAATAGACTTACAAGTAGGGATCCTCGCCAAAACACTCCTCCACTCGTCCAAATCTTAGTTCTCGGGCCAAATCGGCTTGAGGAGAGAAGAGCTGATTAACACCAAGGGCCAAGGCTTCCGTGGCAATGATGTTTCCCATCTTCTCAACAAGCTCTGGATTGAAAGAGCAGCCAATTCCGATTGGAGAGTTGAAGATGGTGGCGTTCAGTGCAAGAAAGCCATGTAATCCTTCAGACTGAACGAATGTTGGAATACCTAACAAAGTTAGGATAAAAAGTTCTGGAATAAGACGCGCGACAGCTCTCACCAAGCTCGGTTTCCTCGAGCATGTAGTCCTGTGCTAGTTTGGCAGCTTTCTGGACCGTCTCCATCTCGGTATACAAGCCGGTCCAAAGGGAATTGGCTCGGTACTCCATGTTCCACTTGAGACCGGTCTTGTTGACCGTGCCATCGGTAATATTGAGATAGTTAGTCATGTCGCCTTGGATCAATTGGGCCATCTTATCCTTGACAGTCATGCGCTTGAGCAGGTCGGCCACACGGTCGTCGATGGAGGCATTCTTGTCCTTGTACACAGGCTTCTTGGCAGCCTCGCTGAATACCGCCAGGGCAGCAGCGCAAAAGAACAACGAGGGCTTCATGATGGAGATCGAGAGACCTAGAAGTTGCCGAAGAAGCTGGGGACAAAGCAAAATCACGACAATAGAGGGATACGACGCTGGGCATTATATCGACGACTGGGCCCGCTGAATTAGCCGTTCATCCTTGGCCCCTCATGGGATCGTACAATTCTCAACCGAGCCATGGAGCCGTACCAAGAGAAGGCTTGGAGACTGCAAAAAGACCCCGTGGCTCGCGGCATGCTATGCCTTTGGGAGATGACGCCGAGAGCATCATCACAGCTGGTCGCGCCAGGAACTGCCGGGGTATAGTTCGTCGCTGGGGAAGTGCGGGGGCGCCGCCAATTGGGAGAGGATTGAGAAATTAGAATACGGGAAGACGAGCCCAGAGGGGCAACAAGGGGCAGCAGGGACGGGCAGCAACGGTGTGGATTCGTGGGATTCGGGAGATGAGCAAGATATGGCGGATGATGTGCAAGGTCAAGGCGTCGTCGGGCCTGGAAGTTGGAACGACCCGGGCTGGAACGTCGCGCCGAAGTTCCTAGCACGAGGAAGAAGGCCGTGAGTACGACCCAATGGCGACAAGCCGCAAGACGAGGAACGAGGAATAATGGAGCAGAGTGGAGGCCTGGAGGGAGATGAGGCGGGTGAGCTGTTGGAGAGGAGGGCGTTGTCGGTCGGTGTAAGTCGACGGGGCGGTGGCTTGTGGAGCTTCCCGTGGAGCCTGATTGCCTGAGATGTGCGGCAGAATTGATCCCCAACGACCAGTCTAGCTCGAGATTCCACGACAACATCCACCTCTCATCCACATCCCACATTCAACATCGCGGGGGAACCGGGGGCGATGATCGCTGAATAAACTCGGCGGGGGTCATTTAACCGGCAACGGCCCCACGCCTATTAACGCGCCAATTATGCCGTCCAAGGACCCGGCATCCCAGCTCGAGTACTACTCGCGTCGCCTCTCCCAACCGGTCCTGCGTGCCTGGTTGCCGCTGGGCGAATGACGTCCAGCGTTGCAGTGGGTTGCAGCCGGTGGCAGGCTTACAGGTGACGATGCCATGAGAGATGGTGGGGTGAGGAGGGGAAGCAGGTGGATGCTCTGGCGGGTGAACTGCTTCGACTCGCTCGAAGCTGAGCTGGGCTCCCTGCGAGATTGTGACGATGCTCCATGATATGGACTTCGGTGGAGCGTGAGACGACATGTGTATCTCGCCGCTACAGTGCCGTCCTTTGTTGAAAGGCGACCGAGTTCCAATTGCTCGCCCCAAGTCAATTGAGCCATCAACACACTCTCCTTCATCCTCCATCGTCCATCACCCATCGCACCCGCCATCCGTCATCCATTCATCCCAAGACCCAAGAATTCACCATGGTGCGTCTTCGCGATGGCATGTGGCTACCCGCCGAAGGCATCCACACAGAGTACGCCGAAGATCTCTACGAGGTGACTCCCTCGGAGGACCAGCAGGCCTTGAGCTTGCTGTGTCCGGTTAAGAAGATCCGCTCGCGCGGCGACACGCTCAACCAGCCCACCTTGACTCTCGACGTCAAGGCCGAGATGGACGGCGTCATCTCCATAGAGTCAACCCACTGGGCTGGTGCGCAGAACAAAGGCCCTCACTTTGAGCTCTTCCCAGACGGCAGGCCAACTGTCCAGGGTCAGATTGTCAAAAGCGACAAGGGAACCACCCTTAAATCAGGTGCCTTGTCTGCTACCATTCATCCGGATAGCCACAATTTCGACATCAAGTTTCACAGCACCGATGGCTCCAAGCATCTCACAACCCTGGGCAATCGCAGTACTGGTTTCGCCTACTCACCTTCGCCCAGCTCACCCATGCAGCTGGGCGACATGCGCGACTTCAAGCACTACATGTTCTTCCAGACTACACTCTCCGTTGGCGAGTCCATCCACGGCTTGGGTGAGCGCTTTGGCGCCTGGAACAAAGTCGGCCAGCACATCTCCATGTGGAACGCTGATGGTGGCACCTCCAGTGATCAAGCATACAAGAACGTCTCCTTCTACATGAGCAACCGTGGCTATGGCGTCTTCATCGATAACCCAGGCCGAGTTGACTTGGAGATTGGCAGCGAGCGGACTACCCGGGTTCAAACGACCGTCGAGGGCCAGCGCCTGAAGATCTACATCATCTATGGCGATGTCCCCAAGGATGTTCTCAAGAAGTATACTACCCTTACTGGAAAGGCTGGCAAGGTCCCGAGCTGGAGTTTCGGTCTCTGGCTGACAACTAGCTTCACTACAAACTACGACGAGACCACCGTCAACTCGTTCCTCGAGGGCATGAAGGCGCGTGGCACCCCGGTCGACGTTTTTCACTACGACTGTTTCTGGATGAAGGCATTCACCTGGACCGACTTCGTCTTCGACTCGGAACGCTTCCCCGACCCCAAGGCCCAGATCGCCCGCCTCAAGGAGAACGGCCTGTGCAAGAAGGTCTGCGTCTGGATCAACCCATATATCGGCCAGCACGGCGCAGCCTTCAAGTATGCGGCCGAACACGGTTACCTGCTGAAGCGTAAGAACGGCGATGTCTGGCAGTGGGATCTGTGGCAGGCCGGTATGGGACTTGTGGACATTACCAACCCAGAGGCCGTCGCATGGTACGTTGAGTGCCTGAACGGCCTCTTCGATAAGGGTGTCGACGCCCTCAAGACCGACTTTGGCGAGCGCATCCCTACGCTCGATGTCCAATGGCACGACACAACCGTCGACCCGCACAAAATGCACAACTACTACGCTTTTGCTTATAATCGCATCGTCTACGAAGCCCTTCAGAAGCGCTACGGCAAGGAAGAGGCCGTACTATATGCCCGTGCTGCTTGTGCTGGGACCCAAAGATTCCCTCTGGTGTGGGGCGGCGACTGTGAATCGACTCCTGAGGCGCTGGCCGAGTCCGTCCGCGGTGGCCTCTCCATGGGTCTCAGTGGCTACTCCTTCTGGAGTTGTGATATAGGAGGTTTTGAGGGCTTCCCTCCCCCCTGGATCTACAAGCGATGGGTAGCGATGGGACTTCTGTGTAGTCACAGCCGTCTTCACGGCAGTAACTCTTACCGTGTGCCATGGACTGTCGATGATGACGACCAGACTGAGGAGGGTTGCTCCAAGACTCTGGCCAAGTGGACTTCACTGAAAACGCGCTTGATGCCTTACATCTATGCCCAAGCAATGGAGTCGATCGCAGGTGGAATTCCTATGTCTCTCCGCGCCGTTGCTCTTGAGTTTCCTGAGGACCCCACCTCGTGGTATCTCGATCGTCAGTTCATGGTGGGATCCCAGCTGCTCGCGGCTCCCATCTACGAGGAGTCAGGCGTGGCCGAGTTCTATCTGCCCAAGGGAACGTGGACCTCGTACTTCACCAATGAAGTCAAGACCGGTCCAGGTTGGTTCAAGGAGAAGCACGCCTTCGGCACTCTGCCGCTTTACGTGCGCGAGAACACCATTCTGGTACTCGGCAGCCGCAAGGAGGTGGGAGCCGCGTACGACTACGCCAAGGATGTCGAGGTCGCGCTATATCAGACCGCCCCTGGCACTATGACGACTGTGGTTGACGGCGAGGGTAAGGTCGTCGCCAAGCTTACCATTGGAACTGATGGCAAGCTCGAGAGTACTGCTGGGCTTACTGGTGACTTTAAAATCGCAGACAGTGGCAGAAGCTTGGAAGGCGATGCTCCTGTATCGATCGAGTCTCTGTAAAGACGATGAGTTCGCTCAAAGGATGAGTTTCCCTCAATCAGGATGGCACTGCATTAGATTGAACCCGTACCTGCTTTAACTTATGATAATGAATTCTTCGATTAATCTTTCAAATTAATTTGAACTCATAGAGACAAAATTTTTTCCATGACGAGCTAATCTGATTGCTCTTGTGAATTAAAGTAGCTTACCTACTCATTGGAAAACTCAGAGCCTCAAAGTCGCAGCAAGTTTGTCCTCATTTCCATCGGCAATGTTTCCGCTGATGCACTTCTAGAACAAGGCACAGAGTGGAATACGAATTTCCTTTGGGAGCAAACCAGTTTCATTTGTCATGATTGGTATAACGATACAAACCCACCTGCTGTGTGATGAGAAGAACATGGCGCTCAGCTTCATTCGTCTCGAGATGGCACTTTGCTCGTACAGACTTGGCCATGCGACATCAACCTCATCACCATGATGATTCAAACATGCCCTCAATGGGTTACAAAGCCATCATAAACGCGTAACATTGAATCGCTAAAAGGAGCCTAAACACACTTAAGTTGGTGTGAGTCTATAATTTGTAAGACTGCCACCACTCTCATAACTTGGCGTCCCAAATGCCGACTATCTTACACAAGGTCCCTCATATATGTGGTCACATAGCCCGCAACTACAATCATTGGTTTGCAAACTTGATGCCAGCAGTCAGCATGCATACATCATTCTAACACGACTTGACTTACACTGTCCGGGGAATTGGTAATCTCGTCAAAGGCTTGGAGAGTCTCGAACCCCATTGCCGCTAGGGGCTCGGTTCCATCATCAACAACCTTGATTGTTAGCATAATTCGCGTGTTCCGATTTGTGTTGTGGACTCACCCAGCCAAGCACGGTTTTTGATGCCCTGTGGCTCTTGTTCTGACGGACACCCATCAACGCCAGCCCCTGCAAAACGAGGGTCGCAAACGGCATAGTCGAAACAACGGGGGCGAGAATGCCGCCGATGTCTTCCGTGTGCGAAAGCAGTGCCGGTACATAAGTTGCTAGATGGCTGTGTTGGCGGCAGATAATGACCGTCCCTAACAGACTGCCTGCGCCATCTTTGGCACGCACGATGCCGCACGACTTCGTCTCTGATAGGGCAGACCTGTATAGCTCAAGGATCTCGGGGTTTGTGTGTGCGCGCACATGGCTCAGCACGCTTTCCGCATTATCCAGCCCGTGGATCAGATCAAAACTAATGTTGACCCTCTGGATGCTTTGCAGCAGGCCTTCCGGGGCTGCCCAGCTAGCCAGGTCATGGATGACCATGTCAGTCACCCGGCGGGGGAATTGCGTGTCCCAACCGCCGTTGGTGAACCAGTCCTTGGTAGTGTTCACTTGGACATCAACAGGAATTCCTGGGAAGATACCAGGCAGAGCTGTTCCAATTTGAACCTTTTTGATTCCTCGTCTCTGCGTGAGGCTCTTCATTGCCCGCCGATGGAGAGACCTGCCGATAGACACGTCTCGTTTTGCAGGATCGACAAAGATTGCGCCCAACATGCCAACTCCATGAAGATAGTATGTGGCTACAAACCCGTAGAGGGCTTGTGTGCTTGAGTTTCTAACAACGAAATGAGCCTCACTGACGTGTTGATTGCCAAGCTGGAAGGTGGCTGCTGTTGTAGTCTGCAAAAACTGGAGGTCGGGCGCGCTAGCACGATGTACAGCCCGCAATAGCTCATCCAACCCTGAACTGTCACGTTCCGGATGATATTCTTCCACGAGCCAATGTTGTCGGGACTTGAGAACCTTTTTGCTCTTTCTCAAAGTACCAGGAAGGGTCCCAAGCGGTGTGGTGTCACCGACAAGCGCTCTGGCGAGAGCATGCAAAGCATTCTCTGTGAAGTCGAACGTGCATAAGTATGTACCGATGGACTTATCCATGGCAAAGTCGTACGGCGAGCTAACCGCGACCACGATCAGTTGCTTCTTTTGACCTCTGCTTCGAAGCATAGAGCACATCATGTCAACATGCTTCGTGAAACCAGCTTGATACAGGTTCCTGTTGGCATCGGCTGTTACGATAATGATGCAGGATGCCCTGTTGATCAAGTTTTCGTGAACTATGTCACTGTTAGCGCTGATAAACTCGTCGCAGATTATTTCTTACCCGGTCGAACTCCGTTGGCAGTATAACTAGTATGCAACAGCTTCTGGTTCCGTGATCGTGCTAGAGACTTTCCGAATTCTCTAAAAACGCCCTCTCCGCTCATTATCGCGCCGCGTTCGCGATCACGATGAGACCACATGTCGTGATTCGTCCAGACCGCACGTTGGCTGTCCTTGAAATCGAGAAGCTTCTTGGTAAGTGAAGATGCCGGAAGTGGCTTGACAAGCGGCGTGAGTAAGAGTAATTCTTCTCCTGGGTGCATCGAGGATGAGAGTGGAAGGAGTTTTTCCTTGTCTCGGATGACGGTGATAGAATCGTCATAGGCTTGAAGTGACAGCATCAGGTGGGCGGGATGGAGTTGAGAGAGTAAAGAAATACCTGGCGGATTAAGGGCCTTGGTCCACGACGTGCAGGTCGACTTGAGGCGCAGAACACGCCTCAGTGACGTGAATATCCTTTCATTGGAAATGATGCCGCTCTCGTAGCCCAGCTTCAATCCCTTGATGGCTTCAAGCTGGACGTCATAGGCTCGGCAAAGAAGGACGAGATCACAACCAGCCTCCACTGCCATGACAACGCCATTCTGAACACCAAGCTCGTGGCTCAAGGCTTCCATTTCCAGACATTCAGAAATAGCAACACCGTTGAAACCCAGGTCATTGCGCAACAGCTCGTCCACAACCTGATCAGACAGACAGGCATGGCTGACATTCATGGAAGGGCTCGAAATGCCACATCCCCCAATGAACATAGCATCGAGCTTGCCGGATGCAATGGCATTTCGAAAAGGAACCAAGGCACTCAAGCTCAACTCTTCCAGGGTCTGGGTGATGATGGGTACATCTAAGTTAGACCCCAGGAAGTCGAGATTTCCGTAAGAAGGAAAGTGTTTACCGCAGGACGCCATTCCCGCGTCCCGAATACCTCTCAAGGCAGCGAGGCCATACTGAGAGACCTCTTGTGGGTCATCGCCGCTAGCACGTACTCCCAATGGCTGATACCGGGCATTGTTAAGAACATCAAGGACTGGACCGAGCATGAGATTTACACCACAGGCTGAGATCTCGGTTGCTGTGGCCTTGGTTACCTCATACGCCAATTCGGCTCGACCAGTGGCCGCAACACCCATGGCGCTAGGGAATTGGCAGACATAGTCCTCGTCGAATAGACTGTTGACGCCGCCATTCTCTTGGTCCAGAGCAATCAATAATGGCTGTGGATGGCCCGCCTGCTGAGCAATGGTCTGGAGTTCCTGAACGAGCTTGGCCGTTTGCTGGGCAGCTGGAAGATGTCAGCCGTGGACAAGGGATATTTGTCCATGCTAATGTCAATGGGGTATGAGACTATGGGAAGGCCAAAAAGGTACAAGCGGCCAGCAACCAGCGGCCAACGGCCCACTGAAACTAGTTGGGCAACGTACATTTGAGGTTCTTGGCCGTGAGGATGATGGAGCCCAGGTGGTGATCCTCAATGAGACTTCTGATCTGGGGAGTGACTTCGGTGCCATCCCAGCCCATGATCAGAATCTGACCAATGGCCCTGCAACGTAGCAAGAAGAAGACATGTTAGCAGTGCTGCACGCAATAGTCGCAGAGCAAGCGGCATGGTGGGCGCGGGCGTGGGCGTGGGCGTGGGCGTACCAATCGAGGTTCTGCCATAGTGGATCTAAGTCGTCTACTGAGCCTGAGCTGGCCATGGCGGTCGGGCGGTGGCGGCGGCGGCGCCTCGTGACATGGTACCTGGGCCCGGAGCTGGAGCTGGAGTTCTTGAGATGCCGGTCGCTCCTGGACTTGGGCTTGAGGTAACGATGAGATGCCTTGTCGGGGGGCGGCGACGACGACGACGATGAATCTGACCCGAGAGGGGCGGCCATCCTGCGTGGAGTTGGGGAACTTGGCCGACGCGTAAACTCCGGCTAAGGGTCGCGGGGAATGACGATTGGCTGCGAGGCGTCTGACGGCGGGCGGGTGGGTCTAGTAGGTTCCAGGTTGCTGTGATGGACGGCGGCTGAGTTAACGTTACATGGGGGCCATGGAGACACCGCCGTCGATGTCGTCAAGGCTGTGTGTGGTATCTCGTTTGTTCGTTTCGTTTCGTTTCTGTCTAGGGCAACAGGGCAAAAGCAAACTACGCCGGTGTGATTGTGAAAGGATGAACGTTTGGTCGTGGGGCGGATGGACGAATGCCGGCCTCTTGTATCAGGTCACAGACCGAACGAACCATCCACCCACCTACGCACGACCCAGCAGTCGGGTAACAACATGCCGAGCAGCGCGGAGCCCGCGGGACGGATGCATGGTTATCTCTCACCTCTCCGTGGATGGTAGTATGGCAGTATGCTATCTGTCGTCCGTCCACCGGCCGAGAGTCGGAGAGACGTGTGTGGCGAGGACCACGGTTGAGGGTTGAGGGTTGAGGGTTGAGGGTTGACGGTGACGAGACTTTGCCGCGATGCCACGAGACACGGCCATACTGCGTCACAATCCTCACTCATTGCCATTCCCGTGATACCCGTAGAGAATACTAAGTACCCGACGCATCTCCTTCGATGTTGGAACTTCATTCCGGTCAGAGAACAGACTCGCCTCGCTAGAAAATTCTCTGACCGGAACATCTCATCCTCACGCCTCCACTACCAAACCCATCTTTTGTTGCTGAAGCTACCATGCCTATTGCCGTCTCGCCTACACGGCCCAAGAACGGCCTCACCAAGTTTACCAACTGTCGCCTGCTCAAGGGTGATGCCCTTGTCGACGGCGACCTATGGGTCAGCTCCTTGTCCGGCAAGATCATTGACAGCCAAGCTTCATTCTACGATGAGCTGGTCCTTCCTGACAAGACCATTGATCTTGGCGGCCGCATTCTCTCCCCTGGGCTGATCGATTGCCAGCTGAACGGCGCGTTCGGCTTCAATTTCTCGACCCTGCTCGATGACATGACCGAATATGGCAAGAGACTCCACGAGGTCAACCGTCTCATGGTTCAGACAGGGGTGACGTCGTACATCCCGACCATCACAAGCCAACGGCCCGAGATGTACCAGAAGGTGAGGTCCTCCGCCGGCTTCCATTAGATCGGTGGGGCATTGCGTATGAGGCTAACGTCACCGGCAGACGCTTCCGTATCTTGGCCCGTCTGGGGGGTTCAGGATGGCCGACGACGGCGCCGAATCGCTCGGGGCTCACTGCGAGGGCCCGTTTCTGAGCCCCACCAAGAACGGGGTCCACAACGTCGACGTCCTGATGCAGGCCGAGTCGATGGAAGATCTGGAGCGGTGCTACGGGGCCGAGAATATGACCCCGACCGGGGACAGGAAGCTGCCGATCAAAATGATCACGGCGGCGCCGGAGGTGGGCCGGATGATGGACCTGATCCCGCAGTTGACGTCCAAGGGCATCATCTACTCCATCGGCCACTCGGAAGCAACTTATGAAGAAGCTTCCCAGGCGGTCGGCAAGGGAGCCACCATGATCACTCATCTGTTCAACGCCATGCGGCCGCTGCACCACCGAAACCCCGGCGTTTTTGGGGTTCTCGGCAAGGCAGAGAGTATCCCTAGGCCGTACTTCGGCATCATCTCCGACGGGATTCACCTGCACCCCACAACGATCAAAATTGCATACAGCTCACATCCCGATGGATTCATCCTGGTTACAGACGCGATGCATCTGGTCGGTCTTCCAGACGGGGCGTACCCATGGACTAATGGCGGGCACACGTGCAATATCATCAAGAAGGGCTCTCAGCTGCTCCTCGAGGGCTCTGAGACAATCGCCGGAAGGTACGTGATCGTGCAGTCTTGCATACCCTATCTACTCCGTTGAATGAACAGTTTGCGTATTATGCACATGCTTCGAGAGAGCAAAGCCAACTAACATATGCGCGACAGCTCCATCACGCTGCTTGAATGCGTCAACAACTTCCTGTTGTGGACCGGGACCGGCATTCCCCAGGCGCTCGGGGCCGTGACATCGACCCCGGCGGCGATGCTAGGGCTCCAGGGGGTCAAGGGCACGTTGGATGCGGGGGCGGACGCCGATCTGGTGGTGCTGTCGGAGGAGATTGTGGGAAGTTGTCACCGGCTGGTGTTAGACGAGGTGTGGAAGTTTGGCCAGCGAGTCTCTCGGGCCGAACAGAGTCATGTGGAGGGGAATTAGAGTCGTCCAGAGGAGCGGCAGGGGTCCTAGAACAATGAAATAAACGGGGTACGTACCTGTAGACTCGAAATAAATGAGACGATTGGATTAGAGGCAGTCCGACGACAATGGCATTGCTGTATGCGCGTCAGCCGAATGATTGGCATCAAAGAGTCCCTATTCGTATCTACACGGCATGTGCACATTAATACCCACTTCGATTTGGGATCTGCTTGCTATCTTTATCCACCCACACAGCCCAGTCTGTCGCTCAGTCAGATCGATAACTTCGGCAGGTTTAGGTTCCCTCCATTTGGATCTCGAGGCGCTGGAAGCCACTGAACCTTCTGCAACGCCTGCCGAAACGGCCATAGCCCGCGCTGTCCTTCAGTGGGAAACCCACTGTGCTTCTCAAGTTCTAGGGGCCCTTCTTCGCGTCAGCCAATTGCCGCTCGGGCCAAGATCTCGTTGATAGGGCAAGTCCGGGAAAGCTCAAGCCCGGTGGATCTCCTCCACAGCGCCTCCTCCACTCCTCCACCTCCGCTCCTCCTTCAACCGCGCGCTGGATTCTTTGGCCATCTCTAGAGAGGTCCTCTCGTCTGATCTTGTACTGAATTCCCCAGCTCCAACCTCGACAGCCAGACGTCGCTTACCATCGCGGCCGCTCCTATCGCCGTCGCTTTTGTCGCCGCTGTCGCCGTCTCCATCTCCGACCGTTACTCTCCGTTCAAAGTTGCACAGAGCCTCGCAGAAGTTCCTGTGTCGCTGATCTCGCCGGCAGACCTGACCCAATGAAGCGATGACAACCGAGTGAACAATGCCATGGCCGCCTTCAACTCGATGTCGGGGCTGCCCACGAGCGCCTCCCCCAACGACCCGATGGCGATGAATCTCGGTCCAGGCCAGCAAAGCTTAGGCATGGACGTCTTCGATCAGGACTTGACCTTTGACGAGTCGCTGCTGTATGTGATGATCCGCCCCTAAATGTTACCCTGCGTGCGCGATGTTGACAGCCGCAGCGATGGAACCACATTGCAGAATCTTCCCTTTACTCCCTCGTACGACCTAGAGACCTTTTCCACGACTTTCGAAGATCCATTTTCATATTCCGCCCATCAATTCAAGCCGGACCCGCATCAAGATGTTTTACACGAGGAGTCGTCGCCGCAGGAGCTCGACAACAAGCTCCTCGGCTTCTCTGCATCCGTCACGAGCGCAACCGTCATCGACGAAAACGGCCAATTTGCGGAAACCACCATGAGCGCAGAATTGTACGGAATGTTCTTCGTTGCCGAGGATGTTTTTGGCGGCGACACGGCGGGACGACCACTCGAGCTCACCTGTTACCGTCGCAACCTGTGGCAATGCTCTGGTCAGATTACAGTGCCCCGGATAGCCACCAATATCGTGAACGAGCAGGGGCTTCGAATACAGATGTTTGAGTTGGTTGCGACAATCACGGCGGTAGAGTCGATCGAGGGCAAGCCCACCGAGATAATTTCAATCCCCTGGAAGAATGCCAATGCTCAACCTAGCGAGGAATCCAAAATTGTAGCGCCACCACCAAACATCACTTTGGATCTCACCTCTGGCCAAGAGGTTGACTCAACCCGCGTCTCGATACCCATATCATGGAAAAGACTCCAGTTCAAGCATGCGACGGCGAATAACGGTCGAAGAAAGGGCTTACAACAACACTACGTCGTGAAGATAAGCCTTCACGGCAAGTCCAAGTCTGGAGAGCTCGTTCAGATCGCCGAGATTCAGTCTGGCCCAGTCATTGTTCGGGGTCGTAGTCCGAGAAACTTTGATAGCAAAAAGGACGTTCCCCTCACAGGGGACAAGCGACTGGAGAGGAGGAACACCGCAACTCCCGAGAGCGCACCAATCAAGGTGACACGGGACAATTCACAGGGGCTCATGCAGAGATACCATTCCCTTGGCAACATTCAGGTAAGCTCTGCTCGTTTCTCTCACAACACCAGATGTTTCCTGACTCTTTAGCAACCAAATGACTGGACAGCATCTCCGTCGATGCCCCAACCCATCCCCAGCCCCCAACTTGGCCAAAACCCACATCCTGCCAAGAGGATGGCCATCTCATCGAATATTCCAAGACCACCAATTCCAGCTTGGTCAAACGAATCAAGCAATTCGACAAAACACACTACTACGCAACCTATCAGAAGCTCTGTACCTCGCCAGAGCGCCTCACTCCCAATCAATCTCTCACTGTCCGAGGATGAGAGAAGCCCGAACCGCTCAGGCTCCGATTTACAAAGCCCTCAACCCGGAATGACCGCTGCTGTTGTGGGTCAGCATACCGAGAACAGTCCGTCAGAAGATGCCGATCCCCTCTACGAATATTTCCCTTTGACCGTCGACGATTGGTATTGTTTACTATGTCCGAATTCTGTGGCTAGGATTTTCTAACGATCTATAGGATGCCCCCTGTCGATGCAGTCTACAGGCCCCATGTCGTTCACCACACCATTGTTCCACCCGAGATGAAGGCTCAGCAGTTACGGAGCAAGGCGAAGCGATACTTTGCACCTGAATAAACAGGCCAATAAATTTGGGTGAAACCTAACGATTAATGAACCGGTGGCAACTTGGATACCTTTCTTGTATATCAACCTTTCGCATTTCAGTTTGTATAATGATATCAATCACTACCTGGGTGTGGGGACATGGCGGTCGCCCTTGGTTAAGGAGAGCAAGGGGGAGACGGTACGCTATTACTTGGCACAGAGAAGTGCTATTTATACCCTAGATTCCAATGGGAGCTCATACCGTTGTTGGCTAATTTCTTTGACATTGTGGTTACTATATTTACGGAATCTAAAGTACAATCCACGCCGTCTAACCCATTACCAATTTCAAAACTCCTTAATGATATCATGACCAGGTCCCTTGACGATTTTAACAAAACGCTCCTTCTTTCAGCTCATAACTAATAATGCTACGTCTCGAAGTTATACAATCTTAGATCCTTGGTGTCCAGTCATCCGTCCAGAAGCGATTGGACAAGACCAACTTGGTCTCATAGCGTCTCACTGTCCTTGGTAGAATCCTTAAGCTCCCACAAAACTCACTCTCATCATCTGATGTTCAGGATTTGGCGTCAATCTGCGATTCAAGCTGGGCTCAGGGATGCGCGATGCCATTCGGTCAGGTACGAGATCCGGCGACACAGAGCGAGAGGTATACCCGCTCGCCGGGGTTGCCCGGAGCAAGTGTGAAGCAATTGGCTCGGGGGCAATGATGGGAGTCGGCTGTGCTTTTTGGACCTTAGTCTCGGGAATGGGAACATTGCCGGTGCGGACCTTGGAAGGGAGGATTTGCTCAAAGCCTTGCTCGCGGGCCACCTTTTCGATGCTCTTGAAGTACTTGATAGATGCGTTAGCGGTGGTTCATACAGATCAGGGTGGAGGAGGGCTTTACCTTGACAGTCTTGACCTGGAGCTCAAGTGTGGCGTCTTCGTCGACGACAATCATGGGGTGGGGATGCAACTGTAGCGACGAAAGCGACCACATGTGGTTGACTCCTTGCTCGATACACTTCTGCAAGGCAAGTGACTTGCGAGCGCCCAGGATGATCACGACGACCTCTCGTGACTCGAGGATAGTCTGGACACCCACGGTCAGAGCCATCCTCGGCACCTTGTTCAGGTCATCGTCAAAGAAACGCGAGTTGGCCAGGATGGTGTCGTACGCCAACGTCTTGACCCGGGTGCGGCTTGCGAGGCTTGACCCAGGCTCGTTGAAGGCGATGTGCCCATCGTCACCAATGCCGGCTAGGAACAGATCGATGCCGCCAGCGGCTTTGATGGCGTCTTCGTAGGCAGCGCACTCGGCCTCTGGGTTGGGAGAATTGCCGTCTAGGATGTGGACGTTGGAGGGATGGATGTTGACGTGGGAGAAGAAGTGATTCCACATGAATGTGTGATAGGAATGGGGATCGTCTCGGGGCAGCCCGACGTATTCGTCCATGTTAAAGGTCACGACATTCTCGAAGGAGATCTGCAGGCACTGTTAGACCCCTGGTGCATCTGCATGTAGTCCAATGCTTACTTCGCCGGCCTTGTACTTGCTCGCCAGGATCTCATAGACGCCGAGGGGGCTTGATCCTGTGGGGAGTCCGAGGACGAATGGGTGTTCGGGGGTTGGCTCGAAAGCCTTGATGCGGTCAACTACGTAGTTGGCAACATACAGGCTTGCTGCATACTCATCATCTCGGATGATCAGCCGCATGGTGAGGTATGGATGTGGGGGTAGGGGTGGTGTGTAGGAAGCTAGCCTAATATGGCTCGTATCTGGATAGTAATCTGTGGAGGATAGGATGGAATGGGAATAGAAGAGTTTCTCGTGATGTGAAGGCTGGCAGGGTTGTGTAAGAAGCTCAAGTCATCCCTCGAAGATTTGGCGGGTAGAGGGCTGGACGAGGTTGCTTATGAGTATTGAACGACAGCAACGGATGGTGCGCCACCGATAAACGGTAGCATGTGCCTTGCATCACGATGGCAGTCGCACGGGAAAATGTCGACATCACGTCTCGTCATCGAAGCCCATTTACTGGAGGAGCGGGCAAACTGTCAGTCGAGGTGCATCGCGATGGATGGAACGTCACTGTTAGTCCATCAGCCAGATCAACGTCCCGACGGACCACGCTGTGCCGTATTCGGCCGACGCTTCCGGGTCGCGGTATGACTCTCATGCTTTTTTCTCTCTCTTATTATTTGCTCCAACGTTGCTCGGGTCATATGACCCGAACTCGCCACTGCTGGGGGATTGGACGATGGGGAGGTTGTAGTGCACGTGTACTTGAGAAACAGCGGAAATGCCCGTCTTGTTTGGAGTTCCCAGATGCCGGTACTATCTGGGGGCGGCAAACAGGGATGGATCTCCTTTGGTTACGACTACCACAAAAGTCCAGCAACGTCTTTTTGCAACACGTCGTGGCCGTCCCCGTTTGACATGGCTTCTGCTACTGTTGGCCGCGTTGGCAATCGGCCCTACCGGGTCCGGGCCCCCTCGCAGTGCCATCTTGGCGGGGTTCTTGTGTACTGTATGAGTTGAGGGAGGGGAAATGGATACTGTATGGCAATCACAGCATGTTGTTTCTGTTGTTGATAAACTCCCGGTTCCAAGCGGCCCCGTCCCGTCGCCTTAACACAGAAGTTACATGTTTATAGTTACAGTAGGTCGTCGAGCTTGCTACTAGAGACGCCTGCAAAGTTAGGGGGACACGGGCTAAGCTGGTTGCCGGAGTTGGTCGCCAGGTGGGGGCATGGACCTCACTAACAATTTTCCCCAGGCATGGATGGATCCAATGGATGGAAGCACTGAGATGCACTGAAGGTACGTACCAGCTACTAACTCCACCTCGCTGGCTCACTCACCTACCTCCACGCAACGTTACAACAACCCTCACTCCTCCGTCTCACCCTTTCACGCCGAGGCCGCCGCCTCTGCTCTTGTTCGCCAGCAGGACAAGGCCCTCCCTCGCGAGCAACAATGGCTCCAGCGATCAGCAACGATAGCACCCGAGCGTCGGCACCCGCCCTGCCTCGCCCAACCAATCCCTCAGCTGCGTCTCGGCTGTCGCACGGCCCGGTGCCGCCACCTGTGCGACGTTGAGTCAAGGAAGCTCACGCCGCCGACGCTCACGCCCAACGCGATATCCATCCATTCGACGGCCAGGAGGAGTAGGAGGGTGACCAACGGCTGACGACGAATACGGCCGTCCTGCTGCTGTCACCACCCACTCATTCTCAGTGCCATTTCTGCTGCCACGGCCACTGTTGCTTCTGCTGCTGCTGCTGCTGCTGCTTGCATCTCAAACTCCCTGCAACGTCGAATCCCGACGAGTCCATCTCCTGCCCTTCCCGGCCCTTCAGCTCTTGATTCGCCTTGCCTCGCCTCGCCTCGCCTGGTCTCGTTTGGTCTGGCCTGGTCTCATTTGGTCTCGTCTCATCCAGTTGCCCTGGTGTTGTTTCCTTTGCCGCTCATGCACCTGCCCATCGACCACTACCCACCCATCAGATCCGTGTCTGCTGGGACCTGGGGCGCAAGACACCCCGGTCTATTTCTCCGGTTCGAACACTGCTAAAGTCCTCGTTGGATTTTGGTATTTACTTCCCTCGTATGCATGTCTTGACTCTCTCGTTCGTTCCCGGCCCTCAGCTTTCCTCTTACCATTCGCCCTGGTACATAAAGGCACCCACTCGTTACTGCAATGGCCACCCTTCGGAAGCAGTTCCTTGCTGCCCTTTTCAAGAGCCTCATCCGTGGCAAATCGTTACTTCAGGCCATTCTAGCATACTGGATCAGATCTCTAGCAGTCCCTGTTGACAGTAAGGATCTCGTCGGTGCATCGTCTCACCGCTCCACCCAAGAGTTTCTGAAGGAGGCTGAGGCGCTATTCCTCGACCCCGCCAGTCAGGATGGCCTACAACAACTCTCTTGCGATATGAGGAAACAGTTCATAGAGCGTCTTCAAACCGACATGGAATGCATGCTTCCATCCTACACCCACCAGCTACCGCATGGCGACGAGCGAGGTCATTTTCTGGCGTTGGACGTGGGAGGATCGACCCTAAGAGTAGCTCTCGTCGAGCTTCGAGGGCGTACGCCCGAGGTCGGCGAAGAGAGCAGGATTGTCAGCACGCGCAACTTCGCCATAAGCCCCGAGATTAAGGATCTGGAAGGCATGGCGTTTTTTAGCTGGATGGCCGCAAGGATCAAGGACACCCTCGCAGGAGATTTGGAACAACATCAAAGTCCTGGTGAGCCTTTACTGATGGCAATGGCGTGGAGTTTTCCCATTGAGTGAGTGATCCAACTCTAACTTGACAGCTCACTCCCAGGACTAACAGACGCAAGGCAAACATCACTCGCGAGCGGCAAGATACAGGTCATGGGCAAGGGCTTTCTGGCACATGACGGATTACTAGGTCAAGATTTGGGGCAGGTAATCAAAATAGCCTGTGGAAAGCAGGGACTTAACGTAGAGTTGCGGGCCATCCTCAACGATTCAAGCGCCTGCTTGTTATCGGAGTCATACTCACATCCATCGACGCGATTCGGACTCATTCTAGGTACTGGCGTGAACATCGCTGCGTACCTCCCCGTCTCAGCAATTGGCCAACCTAAGTTCGGTCAGCGACCAGCCGAATGGACCCATTTGATCGTGAACTCCGAAATTGGGATGTTCGGGCATGATATCCTGCCTTTGACCAGATGGGATCGACAATTACTCCAAGGCCACCCTAGGCCAACTTTCCAACCGTTGGAGCATCTCGTCAGCGGCATGTACCTGGGCGAGATTTGCAGGTTTGGGCTCATCGAAGCTATCGAGTCAACCGGCGTTTTTGGCGGGGTTGTGCCCTCCTCACTCAGGGAGCCGTACTCATTGGCAACAGAGACTTTGTCTATAATCCAAAGGTATGCCCTGTCATCGTCTCATATCATTGGGCTATAGCGCTAATACAAACCAGTGATACCAGTATCGAATTTGGCGATGCCTGCAAGGAATTCTCGCTTCACCATCCGTCGCCTCACACCCCGACGGCCTCTGATTTATCCTTCCTTTGTCAGCTAGCGTCGTTTATCTCGATACGTTCCAGTGCCCTGGTCGCTACATGTGTTTACACATTCTGGAGGTTGCGGTTGGACCTTCAAGCCGACTGGGTCAGGACTCTTCCCGACTCATCACCCTTACGACCAAGCGCCGAAGCGGATCAGGACCTTGCAAAGACGACCGTCGCCTTTAATGGCAGCGTGATCGAGAACTATCCCGGGTACCTGAGCAGCTGTCAGCGATATATAGACGACTTGGTCGCCAGTCACAGTGGCAGCAACGATGCTCTCGGCGCAGTGAAGCTTGTGTCAGCCAAGGAGAGCTCTCTCATGGGAGCGGCTGTGGCGTTGGCCTCTGTCAAGGGAAATGTTTAAGATCACTTTTCAAGTCGAGGAGCTGTTTGGGTGGAATCAACTTCACACTCGAGGTCTAATCTTATGGCGGTACATATTACGGGACACCATGGCAATGCATATGAAAGGCCGGCGTTAGATAGCTTTTGTTGATTTTGCTTGAAGAGATGGGCCTGAACGTGGGTGGGACGGTTTTCAAGCCAATACATCAGGGCACGAACTGGTCCCAGGATATAGATGAGCATGCGTAATCAGGGGCCTTATTGTGAGATCGCAGTAACAGAAAAAGGCATGGATGGATGTAATGATGCAAACTTGTTCATCTTCCTTTTGCGGACAGAATTTGTTGTGAGTATTCGTTCCCTCTATCAGTCCCAACCCCACTTCAAGGGCGTTAAGTGGTTCGTGACGCGTCGAGATGGTTCTGCTGCCTGCTAATGTAAGTACCGTTACCGATTACCTGACAGCATGGCCCCGCACTCCCAGGGTATCGATACCTAGATCACGGTCATGTGACTGCCTGGCGGCTTCGCGTTCAGTGAATTGGACGATCTGAGGATCGCGTCTCGACAAACATATCAACCAACGCCGGGATCAATCATCCACGTCAAGAGCCTCAAACTACCCGCCCTTCCAACCCGATGCCTCATCCAGGACGCATTTCCCTCCTCTAATTTCTCTTACCATACCCCTACGCCTATCATCCCAAGTCTTGCTACAATGGGCGACGCTGGGGGTTCATCTGGCATTTTTGCTGAATGCTCAATTGCCTTCGTACCCAGCACCGCTCTCACTCCAAAGCTCATCAACCAGGTACTTCATGCTTGGCATGACTCTTTTTCTGCTCATGATCTAACTGGCAGTATAGCTTTCGGATCTTCTCGAAGAAAATGGCGCCACCATCTGCGAGCCTCGACGCGACGGGTCAATTCCAATCGAGAAGGCAACACACATCATCGCCAACAATATCGATTTCCCACAGTACACCGAGTCGCAAGCGGTCATGATTCCCGTCGTAACAACACATTGGATTACGAGTTCAATTTCCCGGCGCAAGCAAGCCCAGGTTCGGCCGTTCTCGCCAGACCCCAGAATGATCTTCTCCCAAGTCGTCGTGACCTGCGCCGACCTGCCTGAAACCGACAAGGAGAGCATCGCCGGGGCCACGATGGCTCTTGGTGGACAGGAGTCCAAGGATGCGACGCGGTTGACAACGCATATTTGCGCCTTGTCCATGGATCATCCCAAAGTTCAGGCTTCCAAAAGTAAGGGATGGAAGGGAATCGTCGTTTTGCCGCATTGGTGGGTGATATCCTACGGTCTCGTGTGAATCGGGCACTGACTTTTACAGGTTTGACGACTGTTTTAAGCTGGGTAAACGGATCGACGAGGGCCCCTATCGTTTACCTGATCCGGAGATTCTTAAGAAGGCTCCCGAGGACCAGCTTGCGATCCCGATAAATTCAAACCTCGAAGGGGCCACGTCAACTTCCCCAAACTACTTGCCTTTGCCACCGGATGGAGATGTTGTCCGCCCGCCAATTACTGTCTTTCAGGACCGAAAGGTCATGTTCTCGCCGGATATTTCTATCAGCACCCGACTCAACAAGGTTATCCGGGAGATCATTGTCAACAGTGGTGGCAGGCTCGTTGACCAGGTGGAGGACTGTGATATGTTTATCTGTCAGTACCGAGACGGTCCCGAGTACGTCCAGGCTGCCCAGTCATGCAAGGACGTTGGGAATTTGGCCTGGCTATTCTATCTCATCGTCCACAACGAATGGACCTCGCCTCTACGTCGTCTTCTCCACTACCCCGTTCCTAGACATGGGATCGAGGGTTTCAAGGACTTGCGCATCACAGTGTCTAACTACGGCGGAGAAGCTCGGGCATATCTCGAGAATCTCATCAGGGCCAGCGGAGCTGAATTCACCAAAACGATGAAGGCCGAAAACACACATCTCATTACCGCACGGAACTCAAGTGAGAAATGCAAGGCCGCTCCCGAGTGGGGTGTCTCTGTCATCAATCATCTGTGGATTGAGGAGAGTTACGCCAAGTGTGAGATGAAGCCAATGACTATCAAAAAGTACAACCACTTCCCTCCTCGTACGAACCTTGGAGAGATTATCGGCCAGACCTTCTTTGACGAGTCGAAGCTGCGGGAACTATACTACCCTGGCGGTGAAGAGACCATGTCTCCCCGCGCTAAGAGGAAGCGGAGAATCCTCGAAGCGGCCGAGGACAACGCCTACCACCACGGCCCAGCTGAGGGTGTTGTCATTGGCCGGGGAGATGAGGATAGAGACATGGACGACCTTCAAGAAAGCGATGAAGAGGTGGATAAGCCAACGAAAAAGAGGACCACCAAAGTATTAGGTGCCGTTGCAACTCCGGTACGGACACGTCCTCTTCGAGCAGGAAAGGAGAACGAAACTCCTTCAGTGGCATCAACGGGTGGGCGCAGTGCCAAGGCCAAAGCACGAAATCTGCTCCAGGGCATTGCTCCTGATATCGCACTGTATGAAAAAGAGAAGAAGAGACACAGTAAGGCAGCCAACGCGCCTTGGGGCGGGAAGCGAGCAGCAGATCAGGTCGAAAAAACCAGCAAGGCCAAGCAGGGCACAAGCCTGGAAGCCGAGGACGATGATTCGGATGAAAAACGGCCAAGCAAAAAGGCACGGCCCTCTCTACCAGGCGTGGAAATGCGTGTTACCCTCACTGGATTCGGTCGGTGGGTTGGAGATAAGAACAAGGAGGATCAGGACAGGGTGAGCCGGAATGCACAAATCTTTTCACATATTTCCGGTGCTAATATTATTGACAGAGGAAACTGCGCGACCTGGGTGTCCAGATTGTTCAGGAAGGCCAGCCATGCGACTACCTAGCAGCTCCTCATGTGGTCCGCACAGTCAAGTTCCTGTGTGCCCTTGCTCGAGGACCCACGGTGATTTCGTCCAGCTTCATCGATAAGATCTTGGAGACGGGCAAGATGGCCGATGTCGACGACTTCATCCTCCAGGACAAAGATATGGAGGCACGTTATAACTTCAACCTCGAGAAATCGGTAGCCCGTGCCAAGTCGAACCGAGGCAAGCTCCTTCTCGGCGTTCCAGTCTACTGCACCGAGAAGATTCGCAACGGGCCGGAAAGTTACAAGGCGATCGCGGAGGCCAATAGTGCCATCTTCAAGATCTACCGAGCGCGCAGCGGCACGACGATCCGACCGACAACGGCGGAAGAGGACGGCAATGCGCCGCCCGAGCCCGTCTATCTCCTCAGCAGCAATAGCCCCGAGGAGAAGCTCCTCTGGGAGCGCTTCCATGACATGGCACGCAAGGGCAACATGGAGCCAAGGGTGGTCGCGCCCGACTGGCTGCTGGACGTGGCGATGGCACAGCAGGTGCGGTTCAACAAGAGGTTCCTGGTGGAGGACTTTTACAAGACCAAAGCGTAAGGAAGGCATGTGACATAATATAATGACGGAGTTTGGTGTGGCTGGGGGGTTTCGCTGGTCCTCGTACCGATATCGGTTTGGTTTCGTCGATGTGGCCCATTTGTGCTGAGTAGCGGCGGACATGTACCTACATAGTTATGTGGCAAAGAAATCTAAGGTGCTCAGAAGAACTTGACACCCAGAGAGTCGTCCTGTCCGAATATTTGTGCCTTGCCTCGCTTGACAAGAACGTTGAGCGCCTTGAGTAGGATCTCATTATCCATGCCGTGGATGTCTATGGCCCTGGTCAGTACGGCTGTGTTGGAAAAGAGATGCTGAAGCTGAAGCCTACCGGTTCCTTTTGTACCATCCCCTTCGACCAACTCGTAGACGGTCAACACACTACCCTTCTGCCCAGTCTCCTCAACATAGCTCTCGACGAGTCCAGCCCACTCGTCAGCCTTGCGCCAAAAGAGAAAGACGACATCGCCGGAGGAGCCGCCTCCGACGTACTCGGCGCGGCCATCCTTGCGCATGAAGTCGACGACGTCGCGGATGTCGTCGAGCTGCAGACGACGGTCGATACGGCGGTTGAAGAAGAGATCGGAGTCCGCGGCGGAGGACAACGCGAGGCGGAAGATGCGGCGGTGGCGGGCGTAGGCGAGGATCAGGGCGGACCACTTCGTGCGCTGGGCGTGCAGCGTGGTGAGGTTTGTCTGGCGGGTGTAGAAGGCGGGGAAGTGGTATTCGCGGGGGAAGGCGAAGGAGGCAGGGTCGGCAGCGGAGGCAGAGGAGGTGTCGGCGGGGTTGGCAGGGCCTGGGGCCGTGGTTGTTGTTGCGGTGGCCATGGCGAATGGGTGTGAGGACGGACGGATGGGCAGAGTGGTTGAGGTGAAGCTATCACGATGTGTCGCTGTTCGAAGGTTGGAGGTTGATTTTGGTGGGGTGCTGCAATGACGTGGTAGGGGGACATGGCCATTAACAACACGTGCTGAGTGGGTGGGTGCCTTCACCACTACAGGTAAGGTACAGCGACAGCGGCTTATAACCACCAACACCCAACAATGTTTAGTGGCATCACGATATCGACAAGAGGTCAATTATTTGATGGCTTACAACGGTATCAAGACAACCGCCAGCGATTGGTCGACATTTAGCAATCTAAAGTGAAATCTCGAAATGGAACCGTCTATATAAGAAATGTCGATTCGCCGTCCATTGTCCCCTCAGAACGCCACCAACAGACAGATGCGGGTGGTGCCCTCGTGGCTTCGAACGCCCTGAGCCTCTTAGCTCTTGACAAACCCATCGATGGCTACATCCGTAATGGCAATAAAATCATGGTTATCTTAGTGGGGGAGGGGCACGTCGGCCAGTGGCATTTGTCGTGTTGGAAACGCCGCTAGACTTACCCGTCGAGCTGGGCATCTTATCAGAGCACACACAACAGTTGCGCTTGCGTCCGAGGAAAAGCGCTGGTCGCGGAAAAGGACGAAACTGAACGGGTCGGTAAGTGGCTCGGTCGGACGGTGACGGAGACGTTAGTGTCCGGTGGACGCTCGAAAGGTCGGCGTGTGTGCCCATGTTCACCTCACCGTTGGCGACACTCGCCGACGCTCACCCGACTCATCTACGACGACGCGGCCATAAAGCCAAGGACGAAGATTCCAATTGTCATAATCACGCCGTGCTGCTCGTCGCACGACCTCGCCATCCACTGTCCGACGTATGTCCGTCACCGGATTTCTACTCCCAAGACCCACGCCCACCCCCAGTCTGCCTTTCTCCGCGGAACACCAACGCCAAAGATAGGCTCACCTCCCGCGGTCTAGCGAGGCGCGCCCTTGCGCCTCATCGTGATTGGCCCTGCTCCCGTGCGGCCGTCTCCTTATCGAGATCGCCTCATCTCCCCGGCACCTCGGTCAGTGGCACCGCCGGAAATGCGAGTTGCGCTGCGAGCTTTCGCTGAGTCTTCCGGAGATGCATTTCACGATTGGGGACATGGAGCTCAGGTCGATGCCCAACAACCTCGGTTCCCTGGGCTTCTCTTAAAACAACGCATCTGCTGATTTGAATTGCTGAAGGGTTGCCCTGCTATTGACGCCATATCCTCCAAGTTTGCATGGGGCTCGATGAAAATCCGCCCACCATGAGTTCGTTACCGAAGCGTGTGGTTGTCGTAGGACTAGGCATGGTCGGCATCTCTTTCGTGTAAGTGAAGGCCCCATCTAAACCACGCGCAGTTTGATGAGAATTCGACCTGACAACTTGACAGTGAGAAGCTATTAAAGTATGACGCAAAGTCAAGGGAATACGCCATTACAGTCCTCGGCGAGGAACCCTATCTGGCCTACAACCGAGTCGGCCTCACGAGTTTCTTTGAGCACCGGAAAATCGAAAACCTATACCTCAACCCTGCAGAATGGGTATGTATCAATCGCAGCACAAGACCAAGCGGGCCATGTTAACGCTGAGACAGTATCAAGAAGCCCGCGAAGGCGCCTTGAACTACCACATCAACACCAAAGCCACCAGCATCAACTCAGAAGAGAAGACTGTCACTTGCGCAAACTCTCAAGTCTATCCCTACGACATCCTCGTTCTAGCCACCGGCTCCAACGCTATACTTCCGAGGGGGCTCCCCGGCCACGACGCCAACGGTGTCTTTGTTTACCGAACCATCATGGACCTAAACAATCTCATCAAATTTGCCGACACGAGAGCAGGAACCAATGGCGTCGTGGTTGGTGGCGGTCTGCTGGGTCTAGAAGCTGGCAAGGCCATGCTGGATCTAGAACGGTTCAGCAAGATTACCCTTCTTGAGCGTGCCCAATGGGTCCTCAGCAGGCAATTAGACGCAGATGCTGGCAAGATGGTCATCGACCAAGTCCGCACGCTGGGGGTTGACATTATGCTGGGCAAGAGTGTTGCGAGCATCAGGACTGACGATGGCAACAACCTCACGGGTGTTGTCTTTGAGGATGGAGAGAAGATTGACTGCTCGACGCTCTGCTTCGCTATCGGTGTCAGTCCTAGGGACGAATTAGCTCGGGTATCTGGCCTCGAGTGCGCTCAGCGAGGCGGCATCATCGTTGACGATGGCTTGAAAACCAACATCCCCGACATTTACGCCATCGGCGAGTGCGCGAGCTGGAAAGGCCAAGCCTACGGCCTCATCGGCCCTGGTGTTGAGATGGCCGACGTTCTTGCCTTCAACCTCTCCCAGGCAAAGCTTCATGCGCCCAGGACCTTCAAGCGACCCGACCTCAGCACGAAGCTCAAGCTCCTCGGCGTTGATGTTGCTAGTTTCGGCGACTGCTTCGCCGACACCAACGGGCCGCTGTCTCTCCTGCCCAAGTTTGCAAAGACACTCCGGGATGAGAACGGCACGATGTTAACAAATGGCGCCGCCACAGCAGCAGCCGCAGCATCTGTCCAGGCTCTGACATACAGGGATCCGTTCCTGAATGTGTACAAGAAATACATCTTCACCAAGGACGGCAAATATCTCCTCGGCGGTATGATGATTGGAGACACCAAGGACTACGTCAAACTTGTTCCCATGGTCAAAGCCATGAAGGAACTAGACATGCCCCCCAGCGAGCTCATCCTCGGCGCCAAGACGGACGGCGACGATGGAGACGACCTCCCCGACGAGGCTCAGATCTGCTCCTGTCACAACGTCACCAAAGGCGATGTGGTTGCCGTTGTCAAAGACGGCTCCTGCAAGGACCTTGCCAGCGTCAAGTCATGCACCAAGGCCGGCACAGGCTGCGGTGGCTGTATGCCCCTCGTCACGACCATCTTCAACAAGACCATGGCGGCCATGGGTAACGAGGTCAAGAACTACGTCTGCCCGCACTTCGACTACTCGCGAGTGGACTTGTACAATATTATAATGGTGAAGCGCCTCAAGTCCCTGAAAGAGACTATGCAAGAGGTCGGCAACGACAAACGGAGCGTCGGTTGCGAGCTGTGCAAGCCTGCCGTGGCAAGCATCATGGCCTCGCTGTGGAACAAGCACGTCATGGACAAGACTACCTACGGCTTGCAGGACACCAACGACCGCTTCCTGGGAAACATCCAGCGAGACGGGACCTACTCGGTCGTTCCACGCATGTCGGGCGGCGAGATCACGCCGGACAAGCTTCTCGCCATCGCCGAGGTGGCCAAGAAGTACAACCTCTACACAAAGATCACCGGCGGCCAGCGCATAGACATGTTTGGCGCCAAGAAGCAGGACCTCCTCGACATCTGGGGCCAACTGGTCGCTGCCGGTATGGAATCCGGCCACGCCTACGCCAAATCGCTGCGAACAGTGAAGAGCTGCGTCGGATCGACGTGGTGCCGATTCGGCATCGGTGATAGTGTCGGTATGGCGGTGCGGCTGGAGGAGCGGTATAAGAGCATTCGAGCACCGCACAAGATCAAGGGAGGTGTGAGCGGCTGTGTGCGAGAGTGTGCCGAGGCTCAGAGCAAAGAGTAAGTCCACCTTTTTCAAGAAACCCCGTCTTGTCCTCATCTCCGAGGTGACTAACAGCTGAATAGCTTCGGCCTGATCGCCACAGAGAAGGGCTTCAACATCTTCGTCGGCGGCAACGGCGGTGCCAAGCCTCGACACGCCGAGCTCCTGGCCAAGGACGTGCCACCGGCCGAGGTGGTAACCATCCTCGATCGCTACCTAATGTTCTATATCCGCACGGCCGACAAGCTGCAGCGGACGGCGCGTTGGGTTGAGAACCTCCCCGGCGGCCTCAAGTACCTGCAGGAGGTCATCCTCGACGACAAACTGGGCATTTGCGCGTCGCTCGAGGCGCAGATGAAGGAGCTTGTCGACAGCTTCTTTGACGAGTGGGCCGAGGCGATCCGCACGCCCGCCATCGCCGCCAAGTTCCGCCAGTTCCACAACACCAGCGACACCGTCCCCAACACGGAGGTCGAGCAGGACCGCGGCCAGCAACGGCCGGTGTTGTGGGCCGGCGAGGCCGCCACGGACGACTTCAAGGGCCTCCGGGATCGGTGGTCTTCCACGTCGTGGCAGCCCGTCATCGAGTCGTCGTACTTCGACGGTGCCGACGAGATGCCCAACGGCATCTCGGCGACTATCAAGCGCGGGGACACGCAGCTCGCCGTCTGGCGCATCCAGGGCACGTACTACGCCACGCAGCAGATGTGCCCGCACAAGCGCGCCTTCATCCTCTCGGACGGCCTCGTGGGCCAGGAGCCCTGTGAGAAGTCGGCCAAGGGAGAGGACGCTCCCAGCAAAACCACCACCTCGCCGTGGATCTCGTGCCCGCACCATAAGCGCAACTTCGACCTGGACAACGGGTCCTGCAAGACCGACGACGCCCTCTCCATCGCCACGTTCCCCGCCGAGGCCCGCCCGGACGGCATGCTGTACCTGAAGCTGCCGCCCGTCGACGAGCTGGACGCGGCGCTGGGCACCAAGAAGTGGATGGTCAAGAAGGGCGAGAGCAAGGCCGGCGGGCCGATGAAGGAGCTGGACCAGCGCATCAAGTTTGTCGGCATCCGCGGCAAGAAGCCCGGCGTGCGGCCTCTCGCCGGGACCAAGATGGTCAAGCCCGTCGAGCTGATGATGGAAAGTGGTGGCGGCGGCGGGTGCGGGAGCGCACCGGAATGGTAGTGACGCGATAGACGACTCGGAGTTCAGGACGGTAGAATACCACAGGGTTCTTTAGACGGAGAGCATCGTAAAATCAGGGATGAAATGCGATCATGGGTTACTTTGAATGGGATACCTCCTTTCGTTGTACGGAATTAAGTGAATGTACCCTCAACAGACGTCCAAGTCCCAATGGCCGTGACACTCATGCGCCTCCGTCACGGTCGTTGATTAGATAACCCCCAAATCCCACGTCAAGGCCGAGTCCCCCAATCTCGAGACCGCCCGATATTCGCAGGTCAACCAGCTGGCCAGTGATCCTCTTCACCGGTCGACTCAGGTCCCAATATTGCTTGAGTTGCAAAACAACATGTAGAGAAGAAAATATAGAACAGGTGTTAAGAAACTTGAAATAAAAAGATGTCGTAGAAACTCTGGGGCGCAGGTTCCCTGTCGCTGTTAATCCTCAGGAAAATCCCTTCTTCCTCCGTCCTGTATCGACCTTTTTAACCGTTGCCGACAATAACTCCAAAACCCCCTGATAGCCCCCACCTTTCTAGAAACAGATACCCATGATCGTACAGAAGTCATCTCAGAAGAACGGATACAACAAATAAATTTGCAGAAATGGTCAAGTGGAGTGTCAGCGGGAGGCATGTGCGGGACGTTGGAGAATCCACCAGTCCCAATCCTAATCCTCTAGCACCCGTCGTCATCGCATTCGCTCAGACTTCCGTATCCGGTATCTGATTCCATGCCCACCACGCTCTTGGTGATGTTCAGACATCGGTCCACCACCTTTTCTCGGATCTCCGAGGCCACGCCGCATTTCTCTCCAGGGGCCCCTCCCATCCAAATGCGCAGTCCGCCGGCAAGGCGCTCAAGTGCGGGTTGGAAGACCTCCGCCGCTCTCATGCGCTCATAGAGCTCGTCCATCAGCTGAATAGCTGCGGTACAGCCAAGGAGCGACATCTGAGACGTGTTGCCGCGAGTCATGATAGACTCAATCATGCGGAGGCTCTGGCTGGGGGTGCCGCCTGTGCTTTCGATTCGTCGAAGGTGGGCGATTGCCATGGCGCATCGCAATGCGACACGGAGATCAGGGGTCGATGCCTGCAGGCTCGAGTCGATAATGCTCGTCGAGGCGAGGACCACACTGTCCTTTCGGTCGGTTCCCATGGACTGCAAGGCCGCAGCAATATTCGCGCCGCGGGACTTGTCGATCAGGACTGCACGCGCCACAATCGCGCGGACTTGCGCAGTGGATCCGATTGGGGCGGTCTTGATTGCCAGGTCAATATCTTCGGCCTGAGCACGCAAAACCTCCTCGTCCTTTGCCATAGAAGCGACCAGAATCCGGTGCAAGGTCTGTATCGACCACCAAGCCGCAACGGCATCCATGGGCGATCCGATGGCGCCGTCATCCACCACTGCGTCCATTCCGTCCATACGAGCCACGACGTTGTAATCGGTTTCGGTATTGAACGCGAGGTTGTGTGCGCGTTGGACAACATCGTCGTTGAGAATGTCGTCGCAATCCTGTTCAACCAGCACGGCAAGATGGTCCGGTAATTCGTCCTCATGCTGGTCCGCCGATCCGTGGCGAAGCTGAATCAGTAGCCGGTTCAGGTTCCGAGCCTCGTTCCAGTTGGTCCGTGCCAGCTTGGAAGCAATCACGTTGCTGGCGCCGAGGTGCAGTCGGTTTTGGCTGAGATCCCACAGTAGTACGCGGATGTGCAAGGCCTTGAGCATGAGTCGGATCGGGGTGTCGGGGAGAGTGCCGGAAGCGAGCAAAGTAAGAACCAGACGGCTCTTGTTGATCTCAACGTCACCACCTGCAAGTTGAGAATCGAGGGCAATGCACCAAGCCTTGACACGGGCAGTTTCTTGCTCCTCAGTCAGGCCGGTCAGCACTTGATATCCGTGGATGCCGATGGCGTTACGCAGGCTCAGCTTGAGTGTCTTCAGTATGAGAGCGGCCGCTTCGAGTATGAAGTTATGTCGAGGAATCCAGACAGTCTGGATAGCGGTGAGCCATGCTTGCTGTCGAACATGAATAGGCGAGGCCAGAGAAGGAGCCGCCTGTAAGACTCCAACCTGGGACTTCTTTGATTTCTGCTGCGTTCTGGTGAAAAGTGAGGGCACAAAGACCCATAAGAAAGTACCGAGGATCAAAAGAACTCGAAGGGAAGTGTGGACATGATACCCCATAAAGCTAAGATCCAAGCTCGAGGCGACGGATCGCAGGAGATGAAGAGGCACGGCCATGAGACCACGGCCCTCGGTATCCTTGTTGCTGATCTCGTCTTCTCGAACAGCTTCCAAGAGCATTAGGCCTGCGAGAGAACCGACCATAAGCTTGCCAAAGTACGGGCCAGCATTGTTCCAGCGGTTCTGTTGCATCTGTTGCTGCTGCTGAATCTGCTGTTGTCGGATGACAGCGGGGTTGCCACCGCGGTAAGGTTGCTGAGGCACCGGATATGGCTGGCCAGCAGCCATCTGTGCCGAAATGATTCGCTTCATGTCGTCTGGTACCTGGATCATTCCCGCAGGCGGGCCGCTTCCGTCCGGTGAAGCCGACATGGGAGATCCGACAAACTGTTGGGCATCCTGGGCGTACTGGATGGGAGTGGGTGGCTGCTGTAGGGGGCTAATCGCGCCGTTCATCGCGCCGGCCATGAAGAGCTTCTCAAAAGCGGCGATTCTTGCTTGCATGGCGCCGTTTTCGTCGAGTAGTCGATTGTTTCGCTTCTCAAGATGTCGGATGTATTCGGTAGCCTTGCTCAGCACCTGAATGGCAGATTAGTCTCGGACCGTAGTGGACATCACGTTCAGCATCAACTTACGGTCGCCTTGTTCAACTTGTGGGCCGGGGTTAAACCGTGAAGCTCTTCGCGGTCCTCGGTGGTATCCTCGCCCCTGGCGCTCTTGGTCATGATTCGCAGACTGGGAACGCTGTCTCGCAGAGCAGCAATCTTGTCGTTGAGGTTGGTTCGATATCGCTTCTCGATCATGTTGTGAGCGGTCTTCTTGATGGGCTGGTTGCCATCTTCGTCTTCCTCCTCTTCGTCTTCGGGATCAGCGGAAGACTTTCGCTTTCGCGAGGCTTTAGATGACATTTCAGCAAGTTCCGGCGACGAGAGAATGCCCATTCTGGCCTCACCTGTCGCCGAGTCAGGACTCGAGGCGCTCTTGGGCGAGTTGTACTGGAGATGCGGCGGCATAGCAATGTTGCGAAGCTTCTCCTGCAGAGCAGGAGTCAGGGAGCTGAGGGTGCGCGGCAAGAGGTGGCTGTTGTCCGGTGGAGGGCCGTGTGCCGCCGAGGGGTTCGAGGGGAGAGATGCAGCGTAGATGGAATCGGGACTGAGGGTGGTGGGCGCAAGGCTGTCGAGACCGGCGGATACAGGAAGTTGTTGCTGGAGTTGCAGTTGCTGATCCTGACCGAAGGGGATATCCCAGGGGGAGGTCTGATAGCTGTGTTGAGAAGGAGGAGCGGTGCTCGAATGGTCGTACGAGTCGTAAGGGGGAGTGCCGTTGAACTGCCAGGCGGCGGAATCGTAGTAAGGCTGGGGCTGCGTATGCGGACGAGAGATGGAGGAGGATGCGTCGTTGGGAGGGAGCGAGGAGGGGTCCGATTTCACAGCCGAGCCATCATCGACGAAGCCAATGTTTGGGTCTTGGAGCCCAAACAGGCTATTCGCATTGTCATGGTCGGCCATGTCAGAGAATCTAGAGCCAGGCATGGCTGGCCCAGGACCATGCAGCGATGGGCTGATGGGCTGGCTGGACTGGATGGGCACCTCGGGAGGGACCCAGTTGTTGGGGCCTGCCTGGAGGGAGCGTGTGAGCCCTGGGTGAGGGAGGCTACAGCGGCGGTGCTCGCTGGGTGTGTCTCTGTTCCTGTCTGTCCTGGTCGGGCAATGTCTCTCCGGCTCGCTGGCTCACTGGGGCGGATGGCCTCACTGGAGGGACGGCCGGCCTTACTGGACTGACTGCCTCACTGGTTCGCTCGCAGCGCGGCACAATCTCTTGCGATGGCCGCGTGGTGTGGTCGCTGGCGCGGCGCAGCGCACTCCTAGGCCGGGTCTCAGGCTCGGGGGCTCTTCTCACTCTCCGGCGACGGCGACGGCGACGGCGAAGAAGGGCCGTGGGCGGGCGAACTGGCGACTGACTGGCGATTGACTGGCGATTGACTGGCGAGGTGAGGGACGAGGGTTGAGGTGGGATCGACCGATGGCGGATGCGGCCGAACGTTCGATAGAAGGCCAGGGGCTAGGGCAAAGAAGGCTCGCGAGCTGGCAATGTGGTCTGACTGAGCCTCGGAGATGGGAAGCGCCTGGTGATGGAAATGGGGGTTGGATTGGGGATCAGGGAATTCGACGTGAGAAGAGACTGGAGAGTGGTCGAGGACGGACGGAAAATCGTACGATGGGACCCGGACATCAGCCCAGTGCAAGTCTGAGCCGGGCCAAGCCAATTCAGCGCGAGGTTCCACCGACGACTTTTTAGGGGGAATTGCTCTACTGCGTAGCCTCTACCGACGGCTTCGCCAACCGCCCTAGATTGTCGCTGAGGTTGCGGCGTTTACAGTGCGTGAGGTGCTGGCGTGCAAGAGGTACGAGGTACGTACGTACGACCCGGACACGATTCGGTTAGCTTCCTGGTTGGCTGCGCGCGCCCGTCCGCGTCTTCGTTTTCGTTCGGCTGCCCGCCCACCACCGTCAGCACAGTGCGGGTGGCATTCTCCAGACAAGCCCGCAGCTTTTAGATCAGCACGCCGTCTCAGTCACATCACGCCTCTGCGCGGCTCCCGCAGACCCGTGTGTGTGTGTGTGTGTGCCAGTGCAAAGTGCGAGACAGAAAGGGATTGATTGCGATCGCGATCCCGCGGATACCGATGTGCGTCCGTCCATGCTTCGTAATACGCAGCACTTCGTACCGAGTTACCTCACCTTTGATTGAGCTGGAGCGGGGTTCCCTGTCTGCCCACTGCTCCACGGGCCGCACGCACTCCCAGTCGGCCAACCGTCGCACCGTGTCCGTGCACTGCGCATCTCGGGTCCGCACTGTACGATCGACCCGCAGGTTTTTTTCACTTCCCGCGTTCCCGTCCGCTCCCCCCCCCCCCCGCTGCGTCCGGTGTCTCCGTGCGGGAAGGCGCAGGCGGCGACTGTGCGAGGGGATTGATCGACTCTCTACAGGGAGCATCAATTGGACGCCGCATCTACCGATCAAGTTAAGCCTCGGGTCTTAGCTCACCCCTCTCCTTTCTCTTTCGTTTTTCCGCGACTGTGAAGGGCCACGCTGCGCAAATATGAATGATCTATCGCCAGGGGGCGGGATCGTTCTAAGCCCCGTCTCGGTCTAGCCCATGTGGGTTTCATGGGTTCCCTGGCCCCGGAGCTGGTTTGCCTTCAGGCCTTTCCTCCAGGGCTTCGGATGAGTCAGGCTGGCCTTGCACAGGACGGTCGAGACGACCGAGATGCATTCCAACCGCCACATCCAACCATTGCCGAGACCGTGTGACGGCACGATAAGATAAGTTATAGCACCACCTTGAAGACTTCAGGCTGGGCAAAACACCCGTGATCCATGCCATGTCTTGCCTTTGTCTTGCCCTGCCTTGTCTTGTCACCTCGGACCTCCCCTCCGAGGCTCGGCCCGTCTTCATCGTTGTTGGTGGCGGTGGACAGACATGGCATGGCATGGCATGTCGCATGGCAGCTGGGCATCCCACGTTGCCCACGTTGAGGCCATTCCAACCCCGTAACCAAGACCCCAGAAATTCGTCCTGAAGGATTCCCTCCATGCTCGACTCGACGCTATCTGACTTTCCTCGCTCCCCAACGTCCGTCCCACCAATCCATCACAAACGACCGATCTCCAGCCTACCAAAGCGGGAACACATCTCAACATTTCCATGGGCTTTCTTCGTGGCCTCTCCTCAAACAGATCACATAAGTCTCCCAAAGGACTGTCAGTCTACAGCCTGATCATATACCCCGCCGTCACTCAGACGGCATATCCACGATACTAATTAGCAGCGATCCCCCCGACCCGGATCTACAAGACCCGTAGCACAGTTACAGTTACATCCGAGCTCTTCTTCAAAACATCGATTAGCGATATGATCCTAGGACGCAAGTCATTATCACACATTGATACACCCCAAGCCCTACGTTGATAATTGACAATTAGAAAGTAGTATTTCCCACCACGAAGAAAACCATATTGGTGGTGAGGTGGCGACCTAAGAGCCTAAGACATGATATACAGATGAACGCTCTGACCCTTTCCTTCGTCATCTTCTTGCTCCGTCTTCCCTCCCTCCTTCGTCTGGACCTAGGCCAATGGTATACGCGATGTTTCCTGATCAAGAAGAAAAAAAGAACAAAAAGGATAGATCCACGAGTCATGGCGGCATGATGATAGCCGTCAAACGAGACGTGCCGTTTTAAAATCTAAGAAACCGGAGAGCAACAATAAAAACATGACCAAACGAAGTATTCCCCTCTACCTCCTAGCCATAAGTGGCTCACCAGACATCATCGGCACTCTGGACCATGTTGATAGTCGGGGTCTTGGGCACCATCCGCTTCATTCGCTTCCGGTCCTGTTTAGTCACCAGCGACGGCGTCATGGGCAGGCAAGGAGTGAAGGGCTGGTACGGCGAGTACGGCACCGCACCCGCCGTGTATGGGGTCATGGCGCCGCTGGGAGACAGCGGTCCCTTCCTCTCGAACACGGTCTGCTTCGTGGTGTGACTGATGGTAGTAGGTGTGCTCACGCTGGGCTCGTAGGCACGCAGCGGCAGGGCGCCACCGGTCCGGACCGCGGAGGGGGCATTGGGGCGGTGGAACGTCTGTCCCGGCTTGGGCGACGCCGGGAGCGTGGGGAACCGAGCACCGGGCTTCGGGGACGACGGGAGGCCGACCAACGGGGCTTGTGAGTGCTCTGAAGTAGCTGACTGGGGGTCAACCTCGGTCGGTGCCAGCGACGTGGTCCGGGTGTGCGTTTGGCCGACGGGGGGAAGCTGGGAGCCGATACGCTCGTCGATGCTCATAACGCTCTCGGGCGAGATATCGGGAGTAGCCGGAGCATAGGCGGGATGGGCCCGGTGGACAGCTCCGTGCGGGGCCTGGTCCATGGGGACCGGAGGGGGAGGTGCCGGGGCGTACTGTCGGGGCGGGATGGCGTTCATCTCCTGCGACTCGTGTCGGGGAAAGGTGGCCGACTGAGGAGTCATGATGGGAGACGAGATGCTGATGCCCTTCACGTTCTTCTTCCGGGGCGATCGAAGAGCCGACAGGAACGAGGAAGTCCTCGACTGCGTCTTCTCTTCATCCCGGACGGCTGAGAGGTTCAGGCCCGCGGGCTTGCTTCGTTCCTTCTTGGACAGGGCCGTCCCCGTTGACTGGATGGATGCCACCGAGGTCGAGGCCCGCGGCTGCTGATGAACATTGGGCAGAGGCGCTTCGTATGTGTATCCTCGCTTCTTAGCGTCCTCGTGCTCAAGCACGTGCTTGTACATATCTTCGAGCTGAGACTGAGCCATGACTCTGTCGGCGGCTACAATTCGTTGATCGACGATTGGGTTAACTCCTGGGGCGCCGAGGGTCGACGTCGGTGAGGGCTGGAAGTATGGGTTGGGTGTGGTGAACTCGTTGTGGGTGGGCGAGGGTAGCGAGAAGTTCTGGATGGTTGGTCCCTTGGTAATGAGGTTGAGGGCTGGAGGAGCGCTGGCTTCGAAGTCGTTCTGAGGAACAACGAACTTGGGTACTATGAAGTCGACTTCGTCGTTGCCGGCTGCCAAGTGTTCGCGGCGCTTCTTGGAGAGAGCAAGCAAAGTGATGGCGACCAGCACCAAACAGACAGCGTATGCTCCAACGATGCCACCGATCTGGGCGGGCAGGTAAGTCAAGTCGACTCGCAGAGGATCGCCGGAGGCGGAGGAGGAGGAGGAGGAGGATGAGTCGTCGTCTCGAGCGTCGAGCACCGAGGAAGGGTCAATCTGGGCGAGGGCACAGGGCGAAAGGAGTGACAGAGACAGAAGCAGAGCAAGCAATGGTGAGAATCGGGCGGCCTCAGACGGCATGATGGAGCGGGATCTTGGGACGAGGGCGACAGAACCTCTCTTATGAAGGAACAAGCCGTGGGGACGCGACCTCCTGAGTGACAAGACGAAACATATCTAGGGGAAAGATTTACATGCACCAGACGGAACATGCGGCAACCGAGAAAGGTATATAGCGGTTGATGAAGCTCGAGCGAGTGAGCAGCTAGCCGCCGGCATCGAGGCCTGGACGCTGACTTGCTGGAAGGCCGGGGGCCGGACTCGACACCAGTCGCTGCAGGTCGTCGAATGGTGGCACATTGCATGAGGGCACGAAGTCCGAGAATAGATCCATGAATCCATCATGGCGAGTGTGATGGAGATGCGCCGTGATGAGAATCAGCGTCTATCGCCTGCGATTGGCCCGAGGGCGATCTGTTTAAGCGCCCGGCCGGGGGGCAAGTCACTGGGGAGGCCGCTGTGATTGGCCACGCTCTGGGGCCCTTGCACGCCAAGTTTCCAACCACCACGACTAGTCCCGTCCCCCGCTCCCGGTGAAGTTGCCCGCCATTTTTGCTCCTCCGTTCGAGGTAAGTTGGGCATCGTGAGTTGTTGGTGGCTGCGAACTTGCGATTCGACGCTTTGTCGTGGCACTAGGAGAAGAAAAGTATCACGTTGATGGACTCTCTGCACGGACGGGCGTTCTTTAGACCCAACAACGACAGAACAGACAGTGTTGGATTGACTGATTGCCCATGGCGGGGCGGGCCTCTGCAAATCCCGTCGCCGTGGTTCGTGCTATCTCCGTCCCTCCTCCGTGATGCTCTCTATCTGGTTGGTCAAGATGAGCTTCGCTTGTTGTGAATGCTGCTCCTGAATCCACCACACCATCCATCCAGCCATCCATCCTCCACCACACCACTACCACTGCATCTCACCCAAGTACCGACCCGACCGCCCTCTCCATCTTCCCTTCCGCTTCGTCTCACAGTTCTCTTCCGGGCGGCTTCTGCCCCCTCTTCCATCCCAACTCCCTTGGCCTTGCAACAGACTAGCCCAAATCCAGGCCCAATCGTCTGCCTCGTCTTGTGTTTCCCATGGTCTCGGGCCGTGCATGTGGTGGGCACCTTGACACCCAACCCACTCTCATCATGTGAGGCTGCCAACGTCTTCGAATAGGAAATCGCCCTAAGGTGTGACATCACCCTGCTCTGGCACCCTTCGACTCTCGTACAAGACCCTTCGTCCTCGAGTATGCCCATCGCTGGCGTCTATTCTCCGGAGTGGCACGACTAACACCCTTGCCGAGACGGCATTGGATCATCCCCTTGAGCCCATGGCACGTCCGGTCCATCATCATAACCAATGTGCTCGAGTATCACTACCGCCGCGCGATGCGATGGCGGTGAAAACTGTTCCTCCAGGACAGCGCCGCCTGCATTACGCAATGTTAAGTGGTTGGATCTAACTCGTCGGTGCTCCGGTGATCTATATCACGTTTCGCACCGCGTCAATGCGGGGCATATATCCTTATCCTCTTATCTTACGCATCCCTAAAAGTGCTTGAGTTGTATTATGCTTAACACATGAGTCTTATTACTAAGACTGTCCAATTGTTCTCCTCGACTGTAGCGGTAGTTGCCCTAGGGATGCAGATGGTGATGTGACAGTGCTAGCTAAAGGCTTAGTGATTGTGACCACTAGTGGAAGTGACAAACAATCACAGTCACATAATTCTTGACGATAATTCGTGAAACTTTTGAGGGGATATCACCGGCGGCAAGGCCACGGCACGATTATCCGTGACTATCACGAACTCGATCACATTACCTTTTGAATGTTTCCACATCTTGCAATGTTGAATAGAGCCGGGTGGATGCATGGTAGCCAATTGTTCACCAACTATAGATGCTTCCGCAAGCATGCCAAGTATTAACCTCATTACGTGATAACAAATAATGGCAAATACCTTAGTGCCTCAAGCATGCTCATGTACAGGTGATTTCGTACAGCACCTTTGAAATGGGGTAGTACGAAGTAGTTTTACCTCTCATCGGAATAGGATGCTCGATTTACGGATACGCCTACCCTAGAGATGAGCGATCGTGAGAGTGGAACCCACTTGCGCTAAACACACTCACGTGACACCGCGAACCGCACCGCGTGAAGCATGCGATCCGCGTGTTTCCGGCTACGATGGAGTGCCGTGTACGAAGCAGGCTCGAGTATCGAATCTGCTACCGGAAATTGGTAGTGAACGTTCCGGATTGAAAGAACGGGACTTGAAGAACCCATACGCCTTCAAAAAGCACTTCAATGACACGTCCTTTCTCGATCAAGCGGCAGCAACGCGTCGACCCGACCGCGTCACCACCATGTTCACACCCAACTCCGAAGATACGATCCTGCGGTCGCTGAACCAGGCGCAACGCCGTGCCGTCGTCTCTGATTCTAAAACCGTTGCTATCCTAGCTGGGCCTGGTAGCGGAAAGACCCATACCCTCACTTCTCGCGTCGTGTGGCTCGTTCAGCGAAAGGGGTACCGCCCTAACGATGTCATTGTTGCGACTTTCACCGTCAAAGCTGCCCGGGAGATGAAGGAGCGCATTGGGAAGGCATTGGGCGAAGAATGCGAGAAGAAAATCATCCTCGGGACGTTCCATTCCATTGCTCGTCGGTACCTCGCTATTTACGGAAAACACATCGGACTGGATTCCAAATTCGGCATCGCGGACGATGGAGACTCCAAGGCCATCATCCAGAGAATCTGCAAAAGACTGAATCTAGGGATAGAGCCGTCGAATGCGAAGTCTTGGATCAGTAAGAAGAAAGCCAAGGGTCCAGGAGGCGCCTCATCGCAGAGTACCAAGAAACAGAAAGAGAACCCAGCACTCGAAACCTGCTATCAAGAATACCAGGCTCAACTCTCCCGCTCCAACTTGCTAGACTATGACGATCTTCTGGTAAAATGCGTCGAACTGTTGAGGGACCACTCCGCTTGTGTCTCTAATGTCCAAGCCGTGCTCATCGACGAGTACCAAGACACCAACGGTATTCAGTACGAGTTGATGCGACTATTTGCTCAGGCCAATCACCGAATCACCATTGTGGGGGACCCAGACCAGAGCATTTATGGCTGGCGTTCTGCCGAAATCAGGAATCTCTATCGCTTGCTACGGGACTACCCGAACACAGATGAAATCTCCCTGGAGGAGAATTACCGATCCTCTCAATCAATACTCGACGTGTCTCTCAACGTCATTCAACAAGACAAGAAACGATACCAGAAAGTTCTGTTACCGGTCCATACTAAGGGCGCACGACCGGTTTTGAGGACGCTGAAGAGCTCTGCAGCGGAAGGCGAGTGGATCGTCTCGGAAATCAAGCGAACCATCATGATGTTCGGGGAGATGCTGAAAAACGAAGATGTGGCGATCCTTCTCAGGTCAGCAGCGCTCTCTCGCCATATCGAATCAGCACTGGGCAAAGCTGGTGTTGCCTACCGAATGATCGGCGGCCACAAATTCTACGAACGGAAGGAGATCAAGATTCTTCTGGATTATCTGCGGGTTGTGTACCAACCTGACAACAACGATGCGCTCGCACGTATCATCAACGTGCCTCGTCGAGGCATTGGGGAGGCAACAATCACGTCTTTGCTGGAGGAGGCCGAGAAAGCCAAAATGAGCCTCTGGACACTGCTATGGAAGCATTGCAAAGGGATTCGCACAGCAACCACCAGCATCCGAGCTAAAATGGAGCAAAAGCTCAACACGGAGCTGATCAAAATCATCTCTAGTCTCCGAAAACAAACAGAGCAAATAACCCCATGCAGTCAATTCACGATTGTTGATCTGATCGAGCAACTGGTTAGTCAGTTGGGCTTCAAGAAGCACCTGGAGGAAGAATATGCGGAGGAGCATGAGCAGAGATGGGCGAACGTCCGGGAATTTGTTAACTTGGCTGGCGACTTTATGCGAGATTTTGGGGCATCGGAAGAGGATACACTCCCAGAGATCGAGAACCTTGACCAGGTCAAAGAGGATGACGTGTTTGGACGGTTCCTTGCAAACGTGTCGCTGGCATCTGATGCTCAAAAAAACGATGCATCGACAGATAAGACGTCCTTGGTTACGATATCGACAATCCATGCCTCCAAAGGGCTTGAGTGGCCCGTCGTCTTTGTCCCTTCTGTCTATACCGGTTCAATTCCCCACGCAAGATCAACAGACACCGATGAGGAGAGACGGCTGTTATACGTGGCCATGACCCGTGCCAAGGCTCTCCTGTACTTGAGCTGTCCTCTTTACGGATCGCAAGGGACGAGCTCGAAAGTCGAGCTGTCTCCCTTTGTGGCCCCCTTTGCTTCAAGCGTCTTTGCCAAAAAGGGACCTTCTTTCGATAGAGCTGTTGTTGAAAGTGCAGCCAAGATTTTGGGAAGGGTGGCACCGAGCGAGAAAGGTGTTTTCGACAAACTGCCGCCCATGTTTTCTCCCGAGGATGACAAATTCCCGGTGGACCCGTTCGACAACAAGAACCAGGATGGATTCAATGAAGATGGCGGACGACATTACTCTCGAGCCCCGAAACGACAGCGTACCATCTCTGGTAACGGACCTAGCCACGAAGACTTGGCAGAAAAGCCGTTCCAGCGGGAGTATGCAACGACCATGGAGCAGTCCTCCGGCTTCACAGTTGCCTCACTTCCTGGATTTACAACGGCTGGCGCGCACAAAGTGGCTCTCGATGTCGCAACTGCTGAAGCAGCGGCGAAGGCACCTCCGAAAGCAGGGCCCAGGAGGGGAGGAACTACGAAACGCGGAAACGATCAGAAGAGTTTACTTGGATTTGTGACGCAACGATCCAACTCAAGAGAAGTACCTCTTGAAACCAAACAAACGGTCGATTCGGCCCAAGTCAGATACCAAACTGCGTTATCTCGACATCAGCCAACCCCGGCTTCGCGGGTCGAGCTGCCAAAGCCACGCATCGACCCTGAATTGGCGAAACACAAACTTGGCGCTGCCAAGCCCATTCATAGGCCAAATGTGCTGAAAGCAGACGACGGGGGGCCAAAGAAGCCCTACGCCTGTTTTTCGAGTTCTCCGCCGCGCGCGCCCGCGAAGGAGGAAGAGACAAAGGCCGAGGAAGAACCAAAGCCAGTTCCCGACCGGCCTGCGTCGAGTTTCCACGCGACGACCTTCACCTCGGTCAGGCCCAGACGACCTGTTGGGTTGGGCCCTCCGCCATCCATGGATCGACTACGCAAGCCGTTTAAGCCACTGACGATTACACGGCCTAAAGGGCCGTCTGCATAACGAGCTCGAGCGGCTGGGAAAATGCGGGAGTAAAAAAGTTGCAATGTGTGTTTGTGGTGAAGGAGTTGGGCGGATGTACCTTAACTTGTAGACTGTTAGCCTTACGCTTTAACATAACGCGAGATGGTGTTATCATGTGCACTCAACATTAAACATGCTGAAATATAAATACGGAAAACACTGCTTCGTGATTACAATCCCGACATCCAAATCTTTACTGATCATGCAATCTACCACTTGTCCCATCACCCAAATCTACCACTTCAAAATGTCGCCCACTCTTCTCGGCCGCATCGCGTCTCCCGCTGCGCAGGTTGCACGCCACGCCAACTTCTCCACCGAGAAGCCCCTCCTCAAACCCCCCCTGGCAACCGCTGGATCAGCCCCTACTGCCACCGCCACCTCTGGGTTTTCGAAATGGAGGTGGACCAACCTTTCGCCCAAAGCCCGTCGAAACGTCGTGCTTGGCCTCGGTGTCGGCACCTGCGTGGACACTGTCGTCCTCTACAACTACTGGCCTCGGATTTTGGGGACGAAGTAGTGGAGTTGAGAAAGGAAACGCGAAGGAATATGTGGCTGTGTTTTTGGTGTTAGGTGATGGAGGAATAATACGCCTCTCTGGTCTTGTATCTTAAATGCTCTGTTCTATTAATTGTGTGACCCAACTCGCCAACGTCTTCAATCTCCTCTCCCAAACTAAGTAAGAAGAGAATCTTGAAGCTAGACTTCCTCAATGACTGGGATAGGCCTTTTCACAAGTCCGGCTATCAGCCCGCGGTTTGGCGAGAGCCTCATCACCGATAGTCGAGCACATATCTTGCCATGGATGTCCGTACTTTACAAAATTCCGCGGGCAGAATGCGTCCAGCACCTTGGCCTTGGTCTCGACATCTTCGATGTAGGCTTTCATTAGAGTGAACGCAGCCTCCCCGAGAACGAGGTGCCCACGTAACTAGGAAGAGGATCAAACTACCCCCCTTCAGTGTACTTGTCCAAGCCCATGGCATCGTCACCCTCGAGAACACCCTTTTCAGCATGGCCTCTGCTGACGGGTTGGAACATGCAGAGCGTGTCGAGACTAGACTCGTCGCTGCGCATGAGTTTCTCGAGCTTGCATTGTATTTCTTGACGGCGTACTGCATGATCCTTGCACTGTTGGTGAGTGTATTGGTCTTATGGGCTGCCTGGATCTCAGTACTCTGGTGGCTGTAGATAGCTTGGCTGTGGCCGTTGTGTTGGTGGACGGCTTGACGGCATATTGGCCAACAAAGGTGGGACGTTTGACTCCAGCCTTGGTGTTCTAGAGGTGAAGAGTAAGATATCTACTGCTCCTGGCGCGGCTGGCGTACTACGAGTCCTAACCCATTCAAAGGGACAAGAAAGAAAGCCGTAGCTTGGCCAAATTTGCTCCGATGATGCTTGAAGAGGCCTCTGTCATAATTTGAAGAATGGACCACCATCACGCACGGGACACAGTGACAACTCTCCTTCTCAACACAACAACACACAACATGCCACATGTGGATCCTTGGTTTGGTGTGAGAAATCCCACTTTGTTTGTTTTATCTATTAAACTCATACATGCAGGGAGAAGAGATCAGTACGTCTCGTCTGTAATGCCCAACTAGTTGCAGTTTTCAACCAATCCCCCAAGAAGGTGTCGAAAAAAGCTCCATGCCAGGCAATCCAAACCACTCCTTGCTATTCTCAAGTGGCGTCTCCAAATCGGGACCCATATCTTTCCTATGCCGCAGGTTGGAAAGTAAACGAAAGGAAATGTGCTCATCAATAGGATGTGGCCTGATGATGAAGCAGATGTGAAAAAACAACAACAGAGCAGCTGCGAAACCAGATTCGAAATGCAAAGACTTGCCCGTGAGGGCGTGGAAATGTCGTTGCTATGTTGTCTGAGTCTTTGAAAGAGTAGCTCAGATGTGTCTCTGAGCTGTCATGAAGCAGTCAGGGCCTTGCTGGGAAGAGAAACGAAGGCAACATTACACGCGTGCGTACGTACTTGCGATGTGTGTCGAGAGAAGTGAAAGAGCTGGAAAGTGCGAAAGGCTTGACCAAAATCTGCGAGGAGAAGAGGTGCCTATTGTGCTTCAACTCATGGGAAAGATCGACGACGTGGAGATAGTAGAATCAAAACTCCAAGGCAAAAGGAAAAGCAGATGTGTTGGTGAGCTTAGCGTAGCAGCGTTGCTCAGTTGGCTTCCTGGCCGTGTTGAGCTCCCTGTTCAGAACTGTTGTTCTGTCCGTAAGCCTGAACCTGGCCTGGGTCTTGGTTCTGAATCTGGTCAGATCTGATGGGTGCCTCCCTTGGGACCATTGGGCTAGCGAAAGGATGCATGGGCTGGCCATGATGGGCGATGGGCGCATATGAAGAACGCTGGTTGGCGACTGGGTAAGGGTAAAAGTTCTGAGAGTACCCAAGAGGCATACCGTGCCCCATGTTGTGTGCCATTGTGTTTGGCATACTTTGCATACCGTGAACCATCGCATGTGGAATATCGTATGGTGTTCCCTGAGTCATCTGACCGTGTGGCATTTGAACCATAGGAGCTGGCATGTGCGTCATGTTGCTGTGCATCTGGACCATACCGTTGTGCATGCCCTGTCCAACTGGAGGTTGCATGTAGGGCATCATTGGCATGTTGCCATGAGAGTATGCTTGGGCCTGCTGGTAAGGCTGATAGTACGGCTGATAGGGTTGACCGACGGGCATGAAGTGGGTTGAAGAGTTCATGGAAGAATCAGGAGCAACCTGCGACTCGTTCTCAGTGGTGCTGGCTTCGTTGTTAGAAGTTTTGGCTTCTTTGACAACAGCTTCACTCTCAGTGCACTTGGTATCCTTGCTCAGATCATCGACTGCCTTCTGTGGAGACTCGGTGGGCTTCTGTGTTGAAGCGGTGGTCTTCTGAGTCGAAGTGGTGGCCTTCTCAGAGGAGTCGGCGACCTTGTCCGAAGAATCAACGACCTTGTTGGGATAGCTGATGCGCTCCTCGAAAGTACCAGCGGCTTCGTCAGAGGACTGCAAGTTGCTTTCCGATATCATAACGATTTGGAGAGAGGTGGCCCGACGGAGTCTTTCCTGTTCGGCGCGTTCCGCAACTTGTTCCGCACGTTCAGCAGCCTGTGCGGCAGCGTAGGAGGGAGATCGGCCCGGAGTCCGCCGAGCGTGCTCTCGCAGAGCGGCAGGTCGAGCACCTGGAATGGGAGAGGGTTTGGTTGGAGTCGCAGTAGCCTGAACAGCGTGATGAGAAGTCTGAACAGCGGACTGGGGAGTCTGGACAGCGGGCTGAGGAGTCTGGACAGCGGGCTGAGGAGTCTGGACAGCGGGCTGAGGAGCCTGAACAGCGGGCTGAGGAGCCTGGACAGCGGGCTGAGGAGCCTGGACAGCGGGCTGAGGAGCCTGAACAGCGGGCTGAGGAGCCTGGACAGCGGGCTGAGGAGTCTGGACAGCAGGCTGAGGAGCCTGAACAGCGGGCTGAGGAGCCTGGACAGCGGGCTGAGGAGTCTGAACAACGGGCTGAGGAAGAGAGGCAAGCATAGCACAAACCTCGGCTCCCGTAGGCGGCATGTAGGGAGGTCGAGCTTCGAACTGACGAGCGAATTGAGAGGCAGATATCTCAGGATACTGGGGACCGAGAGTCGAAGGTGTACCAGATGGGTATCTTCCGCCCACGGGGGGGCCAGCTGGATTGTGAAGAACCACAGCGGTGGAAGGGGTCGACCAAGGGTCACTAGCAGACGAAGACCCCGAGTGCTGAGCCAGACTGGAGCGAGAAGCGGAGGCTCCACGAGGATGAAAAGATCTGCTGGAGTTCGAGCTTCTCGCGAAAAAGGCGTGCAGGGGATCCATAGGAGCTTTGCATTTCTTCTTCTCCACGCGGATGATGTTTCCCTCGAAGTTTCGGCCGTTCTGTAGCAATATCAGTGGAAAGTTGGAAAACAAGCAAGTTCAAGAGATAGTCTTACGCAGTGGGTGACAACATTCTCAGCAATCTCTGGGCTTTCGAATTCGACGAAGGCAAAGTGCACAACTATACCTAGAATATATGGTAAGTAAGCGGGACCTGAAACTGTAACGAATCGCTCACCGTGAGGGATCGTGTTCTGTCTCAGTTGGACTTCTACGACGCGGCCGAAAGGGGAGATGAAAAGACGAAGGGGATCCTCGGTGGTGCAAGGAGGCAGGTTTCCAATGAAAACAGAGCGGCGGTCCTTGTGGTATTGAAACATGAAAATGTCATTGCGCTGGTCGGGGTGGGCCCATCGTTCCTCGTGGTCAGGGTCATGGGGCATCACCATGTACACGGGATGGTTGCCAACCGACTATGGAAGTGGTTAGTATCGCCAGACAGAGATGAAAAGGATTGACAAGGATTGAATCTTACTTTGATGACATCTCGACGAGCGTCAAAATATTCATACACCACGATCACAGCCGGAGGAAGGTGTCTGCCGATCTGCGACTCACGGTCTAAGTATTCGACCTTGAAGATAGAACCAAACCTCTGAAGGAAGCCATAAGCTTCAAAGAGGCCGACGGGCTCGCCGTTTTTCTTGCAGACAAGGAAGGTCACTGATCCAGATGAGCACTGATACAGAGCAGGGGAAGGTTGAGTGGGTGACATACCATTTGCCTTGCACCGTTCAGTTCGGCAGTGTCGACCAAGGATCAATCTTCTGTGGCCGTGAGAAAGAGCGACTCTGGCCTCAGCAACTTGCTATAGAGGATATTAGTAGAGACTGGGTAGTAGATAAGTTTTGTAATACTCACTGTGAATTGACAAAATGCAAACGGCATGTGTCGCCTGTCTCGCTTGATCTTCACATAGACTGGTCCATACTCCCTGAATATCTTGGAAACTTCGGTATGCAGAGTCACATCATTGTAGCCCTGAGACAAGCTGATTTAAAACAGTTAGAAACATTCTCAAAGCTATGGCGTTGACTCACTTCGCAACGAAGATGCAGGCGTCTGGGGTGTAGTTGCCCTGCGGGTCTGCTGGAGCAGGTTCTCGAACAACCATAGCGACGTTTGACTCAGGTTCAGCCGGGACACTGCTGTCCTGAGTCTCGGAGGGCTCATCTTTAACGAAGACGTCGTCTTCAGAAGCACTGCCTCTGAAGGCAGATGCGCTGTACACAGAAATGTAAGAGCATATTCCGGGACAGGTAGTCAGAGAAATGTACTTACCTGCTGGAGTCTTTCCCATTGTCTGAGACTGACTTTCTGAGGACACTAGACTACTGTGAGGAAACGGTCAGGAGAACGATGACCACAGGGAGTTCTTACCGAGAGCCAGGTGAGGTGCTCCGAGAAGGGATACCTTTGATGAATTAGTCTCTGCATACCTAAGTAGAGTGGTAGGTAGACAAGCAACTGGGTTTGGGAAACGACTTCGAGGGAGAGGAAGTAAACTCCCGCAACTTCTTTGCCAGAGTAGAGAAAGAAGGGCTTGTGGATAAAATAATGCAGTGAAGGATGGGGGATGAAGCAACATGCACAGCACAACGTAATTATGGCCGCCTTGGGGAAAACGAAAATCAACAGAACGAGTTGCAAGGGTATCAGATAAAGGTAAGACCAACAACGCAAACAGAGTTTGGAGTGATAGTGGATGGATAGTTGCCGAGTAACAAATAGGACTCGAGAAAGAAAACTGCTACTTACCTGGGCCGTTGCTGTCAGTGTCGGAAAACGATCCGTGCGACGCCACATCCATCGAAACAGTCTTTCGCAGGGAGGTGCTAAGGGACACGCCCTCGCGACCTGCACTTGGCAAGTCCTTGGTAGTGTAAGGTGCCATCTTAGCGGCGGGTGTTGACGCGGAAACAACTGCAGTTTTGTGACGTGGTTAGCAGGCAGGTACGACGCGAAGAAGGGTCATGCCCGTGTCCGACAATAGATGAACGTGACGGTGAAGGAGCGAGTAGAAGGAGTGTCTGAAAGGGCAGTGGAAGGTGTAGGAATAGGAGTGGGAGAGGGTGAAGGTGGAGGTGGAGGTGAAAAGGGAGGGGAAGGTGAAGGGGACGGAGATGGGTCCCGAACAACTTTACCTGGGTGGCATCAACGCGTTGAGGTTCAAGCTGTTGATGGTTTGCGGCAACTGTGAACAGAAGCAGAGGATAGGAAGAATGTGATGTGATAGAGCAGAGCGGGAAAGAGGCTCTTGGGGAGGGGTAAGAAGCGCGAAGGAATCTCCCGTCGAGAGGGGAGACGCGAGTGGAAGGTTACGAGTCAACCAAGGTAACTCGACGTGTGAGGAAGGGAAAGTCCCCTCGAGGGCACCTAGAGATGCAAGGAAGCTTCCTAGATCTCAGATGAGACTCGAAGAGACAGGGCAGGATGGAAAGGTTGGTGTTGTGATGGGAAAAGTGAAAAGTGGGTGGTGGTGAAGGATGCAAGGAAGGAAGGAGAGAGAGTGGGAGGGGAGAGGAGGAATAAATAGGAGGGGGGAGGTGCGCAGCTGGCAGGAGAAAACAAACGGCAGGTCTTGCCCTAGAAACTTCCACACGATGCGTTTCTCAAGGCCAATGACCACAAAACAACACGTTGGTAAGCACCGGTCTGGCAAATAGGACAATGCAAAACAATCTCAAGACTCCTTGGGGATTGTTATTGATCAGAATGGCCGTTGACCATGTCCTATGGAGATGCACGAGGGGTTCGTCTCTCTGTGTCTGGCTTGAGGAACGATCCCGGGGGATTACTGGTCCACTGGGTGCATGCAGAATAGGTAGTAGTTAGTTTACTTATGCACCTGCAGCAGCTACTAGTAGCAGTGGCTTCGAGTCCTTCGGGTGTTATATACACTGGGAGTGGCATGGCATAGGCAATGGGGGTCCTTGTTCGCAGCCAGAGCAGCAATGCAAGACTGCATCAGAGTCAGGAGTAGAAATCAGGTTCCTATTTATGGCGTTAACATTGCCTGTATGATGCTCAGGAGTCTGAATAGATGGTGCGTTCCTTTGCCGGTGTTGTTGATCGTGAAATGCTGTATGCCCTGGTGCACCTCGACGTGCATTGTTGGTGCCGTTTGCTCAGCGCCATGGAGGCACCCAGCCTGGTCACCATGCTCTCTGCATCCTCCACCGCCACCATGAACCACATCACTCTTTCGGTGCAGCATGTGCAGAGGCTGGGTATCCTCCAAGTATTAACATGAGGTACCTGACAGGCCAGATGCTCAAGGTGAAGAATTGAGACGTGAAGACCCGAGAGCTGAGAGCCGACCTTCTGCACCCAAGCCAGTGCGGCATCCCCAGCATCCTTCGCCAGCGTTGACACGATTCTGACAGCATCAGCCAACCCCCCCCCCCTTCAAAGGACCATCCACTCAAGCATCGATTAGCAGACGAAATGAAGACCGAGAACCAGAAGACCGTGGACCATAGATCCAAGAGAAACAGCGACGATACCTTGACACCAAGCCTCGAGAGAGGACGACCCGAAACGCGTCAGATACGGCGGGACCTAGCCCCAAAGCACACAGGCAACGCAAAGACTCGCCAACCACGGAACACAGAAAACTCAGCGAAACACCAAGGGAACACGGCCCAGAAGACGGCGGACCAAGAGGTCGTGTCCTGCCCAACCGAATGAAGACTGCGACGCAATGCCTTGATGGCCTCCAACGTGGAGTAGGGTCTCCGAACCGATCATTCTATCGTTGAGCAAACATCATTAACAATTCACATAGCCGGACGACCTCGCCAGGTGATAAAACCCACGACACAGAAGAGGTAGCTTGCCGAGATTACCGACCAACGCAAACTGTCAAGACGACCACATCGCCTCAGCGCTAAAGAGCACATCCACGCAGGTGTCTTCAAGCTATGATGAGAGAATCCAAGGCCACGAGCACGGCAGAGAGCAGATGGCTGTTGAGCGGCCGAGACTTGACCGAGCTCTGAAGTGGCGATTCTGTTTCCGAGGACACAAGGAACTCGAGTGTGCCTAGTCGAGAAATCCGGAAAAGATCATCGAATCTTTCTTCAAGGTCATAGCAGACCAAGGCAGGCGTTTGGGAGACCCTCAAGTGGCGCCTGCAGCAGTGTCAGCTTCACAAACAAAGGTGGTTGTTGCATGTACTACACCAGACAAGTAGAGTTCCCTTTCTCTAAGTAACATGAGCTGACAGAAAGCCAAATACAGTTCTCCATCTTCTTAAAACCCAGTCAAACGATACGAAAACCCGATCTTCGATACAGACGCCGACAATCGTTTTGCCTCGAGGCCCCCCCCACGTAGAAACTCGTCGATGACCCTTCGTTTCGTTAGCGAACTTGGTATCAGATGCTCCGAGCCACCCCGTACCGAGTCAAGCCAACATACGAGACCTCCGAGAGAAGCTAGCAGCACACGAGACCAAGATAGGGGTTGACCGAAGCAAACCACTCCAAGAGAAGGAACGACCTGTACGGCCGCGGATCAAACCATGCCAGAGATATTATCACACCAAATGAGAATCTCAACCGTGGACTTGCCTTGCACGAGAGTACAGGGGCTGGAAGGCTGATATCCGTTGGGCCATCCCTGAGGCTTCAGATTTCACGAGGCTCTTGTTTCTGCTGTCAAGAGTTACTGGGTCTCTGGCAAGCCGAAGAAACTTCTGGTGCGATACGCTGGCAGGGGGGGTCCAGCAACGTGAGAGAAGGGGCCTGACAAGATACCTTCGTGTTTGGTTCTTCTTCCATGAAAGAAACGGTGGATCCAGATGCCGGTCAGTAGTACCCAACACTACCAATCCGATAACAAGTTTGCTTGTGAGACGCTGCGAGGGTCAGTCCAATGCTTTGGGAAGCCTAGCTGTTAAGGGCTGTGTGTTTCCGAAGGCGTTTACCGTCCCAGAGCATTGCTCTTCTGCTCTCATTTTCGTCCAATGAAAGCCTTGAATATGATGGTAGAGGGACAGCAATTGTTAACTCCAATCAGTTACCAGGCAGGTGGAACTCGAGTTCGACCACTCAGAGGTATGCACTGCGCTTCCTCTTCAACGTCACAAACCGTCTTCATTAGCAGCTATCCATGCAGTACTCATGTACTGAACCGATTTAGATTTGTCGGAATCACGCCGTGTCAGCCGACTACCGGGATGTAAACGGCGGACGGTAGAGACATCTGAACAGTTGCGAGACAGACTAGAGAGATCCTTGCAAAAAGATTCACGGTTGACAGACTTGACAGCTCAACCGAGAAAACTAGTTCATAAATCATGCTTTAGCAGTATCCGATATTGGCTGCAACGGCTTGTGCCACTGTTGTGAGCGAGTCTACGCTCTTGAGGGAATGTGAGCTATGGTGTGCCTCCTTCGGATCCAGCGGCTTTCACTCGAGCAAATACTGCACATGATCGTACAGACTTGAATGTGTTGATAGAGTCATCCACACATGCTGGTTTCCGAAATGGCAAACATCTTCTGGTTCAGAATGGGCGAACGAAGCAGTGGTTGGATCTGTCTGCAAGCAACACATTGGAGGCTTCAAGGATCGGTGATAAGCTCCCTAAAAAAGAGGGTCGGAACTGACTCGTGGGATAGGGTACCTCTGTTGGCTAAAGCTGCAAGCCGTTGTTGACCGCAATCTGCATCCAGCAAGGATCCGAGCTGGCAATCCTCGAAAGAAGTTTTGTGGCGACCCAACAGAATAGCTCTCATGACCATTTGACGGGTACCAGCGTGAAGCTATTCAGATTGCGTGGTGAGGGGTTGACGGAAACACAAACCTACTTTGAGACACGCACCATGCAACTTACCGTTCAGCCTGCCCGCGTGATGGCATTTCCTTCCAAAGGTTGACGTCCTACGGAAGATTTACCGAGCGGCTCTGAGAATGGAAAATGCCAAATGACGAGTTCCTGGGCACCGTACAGCCCGTGCGGGGAGGTTCAGACGACGAGAGGAGCTCATGCGGAGACGGAGGTCGTGTAAAAGGCACACAGCTGCTCACAGTGAGGAGAAGCAACTCTGTTGCATCGACCACATTGGTGCTCTTCTCTGACTGTTTTCTGAACTAGTATCAGGGACTCAGTGTCTCCTACCTAACGTTTAGAATCAGCCACCGTCTCTCGGTCATTGAATAAGCATGACAGTCCCGACTTCCATTACGAACGTGCCCTCGGGAGGAAATTTAACAGAGATCGAAAACCCCAGCAGCCTCGGGCGAGTACTCTCTAAGGTTATGTTCCCATTGCCGTCACAACTCCGCCACGTTGTGCGATTGGTGTGGGTACACCATCGGATAACGACGTAAAGACACAGGTTTTCGCGCTTTCGGCTCTTCGACTCTTCTCCGCTTTCAATACCATGCGCAGAGTGATTTCTTCTGAACGACGACATACCGACCGAGACATTTGCCTTGAGGCAACTAGAACCCAGCCCTGAAGCTAGGATTGGGAAACACGCCGATGGCATGCACAATGACTTCGAGCAAACAAGTTATGTGGCTACAGTGCAAGACTTCAACTTGAGTGATTGGGCTGCGAGGTCAGGCTCCCGAATCTGCAGGTCGACAAACCCGGATATTATGCCCGATTTCTCGGCAACGAACAGAATATCGAAACACGGCACGACTCCCCCGCAAACGGGTAGCTACAACGTAATCGCGGCATTGAGACTATCCGATGCCACAGACCGGCGTGGGCAACCTGAAATCAGGGGTGGGATATTCGGAAAGAGAAAGTCGGCTCGTATTGAATAGGGTCGGTGTCATGGCTGAGAGGGGGAAGCACGCTCCTTGATGGAGGCAACGGGGCTTGCTGATGGTCCGTACGCACGGGTGTCGACATTAGTCGCGGATACTCCGTATATGTGATGGCGGATGATCGTTTCAACAGCTCGCAGATGGATGTACTCCCACTGTCGTTCAAATGAGGATACCGGCATTGGTCCGGAGTCCAGACCAGCCCATCGATATCTTACGAAAACGAAGATGACGTGTCCACGCCGCTTAGACGTTCCGGACAAACAAAAGGATAAACAACAAACTGGACGCAGACGGGATCCCACAGATAAGGGGAAGATCGGCACGGTGAGAAGCCATCGAGAGCTGCCTTGACCACTGGCTACCGGTCAATAGTCTTGCATTTGCTGCGAGTAGCCGAGCAACACTTTGAGCGGGCCAATGACTAGGGTAGAAAGCCTCGAGCAGGACCTAGGCTCTCCGCCACAGTTTACCGCAGACTGTGCAGAGGAAAGCAAACATAATCTGCGCGGAAACAGGGCTTCGGCGAGCAAAGAAGCAGGGGACTCTGGAGCAGGTGAGACATGCTGAGCCAACGTACAGACTAGTCCGGAATTATCTGTGCGCTTTGCAGACGAAAGGCTAGAGGTGCAACTTCCCGCCAACTCGACAGACCAACCCACGGCCAAGCAGTATCCCTCGCCTTGATTCATGTCGCTATCCGTCGAAATCAGGCAACTGGCGCCACGCCGGGGACGACCGCGTCTCGGCCGTTTCACCAAAACGAAGGAGGAGGCGATAGGGCAACGGCGAGCAGGACAATGGTGAGTTGATGACACAAATGAGAACTGAAAGGGAGATGTCGCGACGGCAGCTGGGAAGAGAACGTCGCAACGAGGACCAGGAGGGTAATTACACAAAGGAGAACACGAGGGCCAGACTGATAGCCGAGACTGGAATGGCCATCAGATGGGGGAGACTCGTTGACACCCGAAAGTAACATAAGTAAGCCCCTTTCCCCCGTCGCTCTCTCAGAATATCTCCTCGAATTCTAGACTGATCAACACGTGTCTCTCTAGTCTCTTACGTCTTTGAAAACTCCAACTCTCTTACCGAGCCGCTACTTGTTTCTCTCGCTTTGTATTCTAAAGCCCTTATCACACCGAGGGCCAACCTCATCGTCCGCTTCAACCCCCAAACACTCCTCCACCTGGACTCTTCCACCTCGACCGCTCGAACATGGATGTCCACAGCGATTCCTCGATGGGAGAGAACCCCACGCCGCCCCAGCGCTCCATCTCTTCAGGAGACAACATCATTCTCGAAAGAGAACGAAATGCCAGGATCGCTCTCTATCGCCAGGAGTTGTGGGAGGCCAAACTCGTCATCGAAGCGGTTGCTCACCACCACTTGGGCCTCACCTCTGGGGCGACCTGCCGTGTCACGGAACGTACGCAGTGGCTCGGAGAGCGATTCAACGTCTGCATCCCCATAGAGGTTCAAGAGAAAGGAGCCAAGTCCCCATGGAAGGTCCTCTTCAAATGTCCCATTCCCGTGGCCCTCGGCGAGGACAAATATCCTGGTGCAGTGGATGAGAAGATTCGAGCAGAAGTCGGATCTCACGTCTACATGAGGGCACACTGCCCCGAGATCCCTCTCCCAGAACTCTACGGCTTCGGTTTCCCCAACGGCAACCAGGTACGTCCTCTCTAATCGACGGAATACACAGCTTGTGCACTTGCTAACTCGAGTGATGTAGTTCACCCACGTCTCCCAAATTGCTGTCATTGGACGCTTTTCGCCAAAGTTCTGGCATTTCTTCGAGATCCTGGTCTCTGGTGCCCTCAATGGCCAACTCATTGCCCCCTACGCCTACGACGACTGCTTTTACAAGTTACCTTCTGGATACCTCCTCGTCGAATATATCGATGCGTTGAAGGGACAGCCCCTTGCCAATACCTGGGGCGAGGAGGCCGACAACCTCGGGCTCCAAAACAACCTACACTGGGGCATCGCTAAGCTGATGCTCAGCCTAGCCAGTCTGCCTCAGGAGCGAATCGGGTCGTACTGGTTTAATGACAATCTCACCGTCACCCTTTCGGGCCGGCCGCTGATATGCGCGCAGACTTTGATGGAGGCCAACGGCGCTGGCCGTATTATGCCACCAAATGGAGCTCACTCGTTAACGTCAAGTTTCATTTCTGACATGCTGGACTTACATAACAATCGTTTTGTTAGCCACGTCAACTCGGTGTCCAGCGAGGAAGATTGCTACAGCCAGATGGGTATTATGGCGCTGCTTCGCACCGTTGCGCACCTCTTTATTAATCGCGATGTCCGCAATGGTCCCTTTTGTCTACAGTTACCTGAGCTAGATCTCACCCACATCTTTGTCGATTCCGAATGGAACATTACCCATATTGTTGACCTTGAGTGGATGGCCTCGCTCCCAGTTGAGATGTTGCAGGAGCCTCACTGGCTCACTGGGCTTTTCGTCGCCGAGGACGACGGACAGTACACGACCGGCGAGGCCCGCGGAATGTTCATGGAAGTGTTCGCACACTACGAACAGATCATGGGCGACAACATGAGGCTTCCAGTTTCACCTCGCAAAATCATGAACGAGATGTGGAACTCCAAGGGCATTTGGCTCTACAACAGCCTCATGTCCGCGGACGGTATGTACGACGATGTGAACCTGGTATTGCTTCCCCGGTTCGCGTCAATCAAGGCCCCCGAGCTGAAGGATATCGTGGCCCCCTTCTGGGCTGAGGATGTCGAGTCCATGGTCGCCATCAAGGTCGCTCATAGGGAGCAATACGTCGCTGATGTGACAGCCATCTTCCGCCATATGGCTGGGCAAGGGGGCGGAGCTGGCAATACCCCCGACAGTTCTTCCGACTGAGTAACCCCCATTCTATTCAATCTTCGTCTTCGGGGAAACATCTCACGATGATTTGGACTGTTCGAAACCGGCTCAAGTTCCCGTACTCTTCGCCCCATGAAACGAACGGTTTGGCCTGGTTTTGCCACCATGTGCCAAGACGGAACCTCAGGATTGGGAGAGCCTTGTTTGAGCAGTCGAAGTTGGATGTCCCGCCACTGGGACGAGATGCAAAGCAAGATGATTCCTCCAAATCTGGTGCAATGAGCTCGACTATTTCAACAGTTTGGACGGATTAGTTCTTTCTGCACTGCCTGCGAGGAGGCAGCTCCGGATATGGGTTCGTTTTTTGCCTTCTGTTCTTTAATCAATGTTTGAACCACTAGTTACTTCAGCCGTGCTACTACCTGACTTTTCTTTACTTCTGGGATGGAATTGGGCGTTCTTTTTGTAGAAATTCATGTCACCCCTGAACCACCACCAGCCACTCAACGACTGGCTGGACATGCGCACATCTGCTCTGGTATTGGACGGGACGGGATGGGGTTCGAACAATGTGACAGGCTTTTTTCGATTTCTGACATCTTCTTGGATTTGCGTTGGGGTGGGCTACACCTGGATACTCCTTTGGTTCTGGTTACCAGTGTGTGCGTTTTGCATTTCGTGAAAGATTACTACCCCCTCAGCCGCTACCCGGCTCAAGCGACTTCATCCCACTCCTCGCATGTGAAGCTGAAGCCGATGACCCTGGGGCAGGTGACCCCTGATATGATGACGGTGTTCAGATCGTCCAAGTCGATCACCAATGACATTCTCAGCAACGAGAGCAGCAAAGAATGCGCGACATGTGCAGATTGGTGTTTCATTTGTATTGGGTTCTTGAACGAGACAGTTGTAACATTTCGGGGGGCCGGTGACATCTCCATGGCAGTGTGGCTGGCAGATGAAACGCCGTTTTCTTTGGTTGGTGCAGTCTAGGCTTGGTACGGCATATGATAAGCTTAAGGTGTTTGTGAGGAGGTCTTGAGCCTGGGAATAACAACTCACTTGCAGAGTATATAGTATGGACCATGGGGAATGGAGGAATTAGTGCCGCGAGAAAAGATGGGACGGCCGGTCAAAGGAAAGGAGCTACTTGCATTCACTGATCCGTCACATTCTCACTCACAAATGCAGCCGTGGCTTGCGTCGACCGGTATGTACCGTATGCAGGCAGAACGGGCTCGCCGGGCGCATCGGAAGCGAAGCCGGCAGGCTTCTCTGCGCGCAACTCAGGGTCACAATCATGATGGCTTGGGTAGGAGTAAGCCACAGTTTGACGACAGTTGGGAAGAGGGATGCAGGGATGCAGGAGGATGTATTCGTATGTGTTTATGCATGTAATTATGCAACTCGACTGCAGGAGTGAACCAGTTGAGTGAAACACGAACACTGGGGAACTGGGACACGAAGTTGCTTCTGGCGCTTGTTGCGGTGTAAGTATTCTGATCTGCGGTAGACAGGACACGGGAAGCACCTCACGTATCGCCACAGTACATATGTACAAACCCATAGCCGAGACATGACGGCAGGCACTCGCTCAGCCTCCATTTAGTTGACACGAGCCGAGACCACTACGACACCACGGACGATGGGCAAGCGTCCATTCATGAAGGAGGCGGCAAGGCGTTCTGTGGGGGTGAGAGACCCCGCCCCCCTTCCCGGAAAACGGCCGGTTGGACCATCGACCAAACGCCACGAGAACGGCGTTTATCTATTCGTTCCCGCTGGGACAACCCTGTCAACGGAGAAAAAGCAACGATGTCGAAAGGACAAGCAGCCCAACGACAGCGAGAGCAAAAAAGCAAAGCAACTCAATGGCGATTACACAGAAGTGAGGGGTTGAGGAGGGGCTGTTTCGCATGAGGGATGAGATGAGGGATGAGATGAGGGATCGCGGCCCGTCGTGGATGATCGTCCGCCATGGATGTATTCGGAATGGTGTGCGACTGCCTCACGCCCCACCCGTCAGATCCAGGGACCTGGGCCGCTGGGCTAACCAAGGTAGACTAGGTACCATCACTTTTGTTTTAGCGCCCGAGCCGTAGTCTGCCCTAATCAATTGAATCGCTGGGGATTGCGTTGTGAGTTCTGATGAGTCCTGGGGAAAGCGAGATGACGATGAGGGAGAGGGGGAGAGACCTGAGGAGGAGACTGAGCAACAGCTGGCTGGATGATGGCTGGATGCAATGAAAGACACGGGTTGAGACCATCAACAGGGTGGGACGGGACTGAGCGTTCGAGACTGGGTCCCGTCGTCGCTGACGGGAGCGAGTCTGAGACGAGACAAACGTACAGCCAGCACGGAGCATCTCCTCAACTCCATATCCATCCATTCATCCATCCATCCACCGTCCAGTGTAACCCCAACCGAAGGAAAACAACGCCTGTCCGTCTTTGTTGGGGGCCTCCTCAGTCTTTTACCCCCCCTCCTCCTGCACTGCCACTGTTGGTTGTGCTATGTTTGGCTGTACAAAGACCCGACCGCACGGCGCGTCTCACTCATCTGCACCGCAACCCAGGATGGGAAGTTGTGTGCCTGCCTGAGGTGCAAACCCCCGCCAACTTCCTCTCCTCCAAGTACTAATCGTACCCAACGACAAACCCACCTACCTGTAGGTACTCACCTACCATCTCCTGCGAGTGCGCGCCGTGACCTAGAATGTAACATGACGCACTGCGACGAAGCACTGCGACAGAACAAGCAAGCTGGAACCAACATCATCCATCCCTTGCTACTTCGCTTCGAGTCGAGTTGGTCATTAACTCTTGACGGTTGGCCTTTGACCGTTGACCGTTGGCCACTCGCCAACCCTCGGCTGTTAGCCCCCCCTAACGTATCTTTGTCTCGCCATTTAGTCTGACAACTCACTCCCGTGTCTGGTCTCGGCATTCGCTTTTGCCCTGGGCACTATCCGACACACTCTCGACCAAGTTCCGACATGCTCACGCTCTCTCGTCTCTCCACGGTCTCTCTTACGCGTCACTCGTTCCTCATAAACCGCCGCTCTCGCCTCAGCAGTCCTCGCGAGTCCTCACCATCCGTTACTTCTCTTGGAAGTTTCTGTCCATCTCCGCTCTTCTCTCTTCTGTGCATACATCTCTCCCGCTTGACACCTCCATACCGAAATCCATGTACGTGGTTCCCAAATCGTACCCCTGGGACGCCCCCGAGGACAATGTCACATGTTGGGAGACCGATCCGTCTATTATCTTGTGTCAATACCTATGGTAACCACCCCATTCGCTCTTCTACTACTCCATTGCTAACAGCTTGCCAGCTTCAGGAACGCCACCAATGTCGAAAACCTGACCAGCGACTCGCCGCAGGATGGGCCGTGTGTACCTGTCTCTGCTAGACAAGTCTCCAATCGACTCTTTATCATCGCCATCAGGGGTTACCGAGTAGTTGGGAACCAGCTCTACCCTCCGTCACCCGACTCCCCCTTCTTCGGTTCATCTGATACCTCTTCTCCCGCCCCCTCCCTCGTCCCATATTCCATCGACTCCGCCTCCATCTCCTCTTCCACTTCAGACTCCTTTCCCGTCCCGTCTTTGACCGCCTCCTCCGGCTCCCCAGCCTCCACCGCATATCCTACTCCACCCACGATCCCGTTCGTCTCGTTGTTACCTACCGTGTCTCACGAAAACGGTTGGAAGTACCGGACGATCGTCAGTTTCGAGAGGTATTACTACCAGGCAATTGTCGACAGTGGTGGACGACCATGGTATCACATTGACCTCCTGGAGGAGATCTCACAGAATCCCGGAAGGTATTCCAATTTACTGGAATTTTGGCAAGGTGAACTTGCCCATTTCAACCAGGAGTGGTGGCCAGTGTTTGGAGCTCAGTTGGAAAGATGGAGGGACTTTCTTAAACATCAAGTCGTCATGAGGGAAACGCACAAGAAGACCTTTCTACGCTACCACCGGCGGGTCAACAGTCGCTTGGCGAGGCACCACATCAACACGGACTCTGCCCCAGTCAACCTGGTCATGGACATCGAACAACAAGACAAGTTTACAACCTGGATGGAATATCTGAGCTTCGAGCTTAGCCATCACGACAGAGATGCATGGTACCCGGACTGCGAAGCCGAATATCATGAGAACTGGGGGCTACTTCTGGAGGCCCATGTGCTTGAAGAGGGCGAGACTCGCGAGTACATCGAAAGCGACTACATATTAGTACGCGACGTTGAAACCATGAGAGCCCGGTCAGCCGTGGAAGTCCTAATGGCAAGAATACTGGCGGGGCAGCGAGATATTCTGGAGGTGGGACAAGATGTTCTGGATCCAGCCCTCAAAACCGCATGTCCTTCTGTAGAGCTGAGAGACGTCGAGATGGAACTCCTTGAGGCGTGTGACAGGCTTAAGTTGCAAAAACGACGGGCAAAAAGGATTGCCCAATACCTTGACGCCACCCTCGCATACCGACTCGCTCGGCGCCGAGTTCATCGCTCTACACTCTTGTTGAACTGGATCCGAGAACAAGTGCCTCTGATCAGGCGTGAAATGGCAGTAGAGGAGGCGTATCAGGCAGACGAGGACCGGGAGAATCAGGACCCGGCACAAGTTCTTGCAACAACGGAAGTTCCCGCGGCAATCACGGTTGAAGACTTTGGGTTGATCGATTTATCTACTCCTGCTTCAACTCCCTTCGTCTTAACTTGCGACGACTTTTCCACTCGGGAAGGGAGCCTGGCTCCTGTTACAGCCGACAGTGGAGTGATTGATTCGACTTCGGGGGCTCTATTGATGCCCACCTTCCCCGACTCTGCTTCGCGAGAGTCATCAGAGTCGCCAGAGTCATCAGAGTCGCCACCGGCGGAAGAGGCCAGCTCGTCCACGGGCTTGAGTGAAGCATCAAAACGAAGCAGGTCCGATGACGGTACCGAAGATGGAGAACCAAAGCGACCCCGAGGCAACACACAGAGCCCCCCACCCCCTGCAGAGCAAGCGGACACAGTACCGTCGCACCGGCCCCCTCGGGATGCTCTCACTTATGCCAACCGTTTGATTTGTTCGGGGCGTTTGCAACACGCGCAACAGTGGGTCGAAGGACACGAGGATATACTAGAGCAGTATGGGAACCTACGGGAGAGCTACGATTGGAATGGCGTACGAGAGCAGGGAGTCGGGAGATCGAGCATATGGGATATGTGGGCTGGGGAAACAAATGTAAGACGTAACGAAGAAAATGACGAACCGAAGCTGGAGCCAGATCTTGATGGTGGACCTTCTTGGAGGGACTGTAGATAGGGATTAGATGCGAGATTGGGTTTGGGATTTGGGTAGATTTCTGTGCGCTTGTAGTTTCTCTTAAGTTTTTATATCCTATTTTATTTAGTCTTTGTAATCATCCAAGCATCTCTCAGTTATCTCCTCGTTGTCATCTTCTCCTCCTCCACGCCATGCCGTTGTGGTACTGCTTAGTAGTAATTGGGTACCTACCTAGGGCGTTGATGGGCTGAAGGCCCGAGTCAATCCCCTAACCCAGGAACCCACTAGCCCCGGCGGCGCTAAACCGCAACCGGTCGAGTCCTGCCCACAGCGGTTGCAAGCTTGCCCGCTGCAAAACCCCTGTCCTGTCTATCGGCGGTCGGCCAGAGCTCCTCCTCTTTTGACGCCATCACGAATCTCATTAATCCGCCAGTAATCCCATCCTCGCTTGGCTGGTTTTCTTTCGCCTCCTTTTTTTTTTCTTCCATCTCTTGGGGGAGGACTTGCCTCTTCTTCTTCTTCTTCTTCTTCTCTCACCCTGCCTACTCTACCTCTTTTTTTTTTTGCTTTCCCCCCAAAGCTCTTTTCTCATGGCCTGACGTGCGCGAGCGATGGCCAACTCCTCCCCCGTCCGTCGGGGCTCGTCGACAGGCCATCCTCCTCCGCCCGCGCATCCTCACCTCCACGGCGTCGCCGCCGCCGCCGCTGCTCCTCCGAGTCCGGCCCTGGCGCACACGGCCAACTCCTCGACCTCGACCGTCCACCCGTCCCTCCTCCAGCCCCGCGTCGCCGTCGTCCTCAACGTGCCCCCGCCGTGGCACCCGTGGCTCTTCGCCCTGCGGCTCGTCAGCATCCTGCCCGCGCTGTGGTGGGGCCTGCCGTCTGCCCTCCAGCTGCTGCTGCGCGTGCTCCCCGGGCCGGAGCTCGTCGTCGTCGTGGGCGGCGGCGCGGGGCCGTCGGTCCTGAGTGTCGATGCCGATGCGCGGTATGCCCTGACCGAGACGGGGCTGGCCACTATCTGGGTGCGTTACATCGCACGGCATTACGTGGGGAGGGGAAAGAAGCCGGCGTTGGAGAGAGAGCTGGGAGATGAGGAGTACAGAGAGTGCTGACTGTTTGCTCGTGGTTACAGTGCTTTGCGTCCGGGTATCTGTCGTTCTTCTTTACCGACTGCTTGATGTCCCGATGGTAAGTTTGCTCCGCGGGCGTCTTGTAAGCCGACGGACACTGACTCTGCAGGCTCATCAACTACACTCCCCAGGCCACCATGGTCCGCCTCCTCACCATCAACGCCCTCAATGCCTACATCACCTCGGGCGTCCTCACCCTCGCGGGCGGCTTCCAAGACCCTCGCCTCCTCCTCCCTGGCTGGATCGGCATCGCAACCGTCCGTCCCCCCCTCCCCCCCTCCTCCTCCTCCTCATCCCACCCCCGCTGCAGGACATGACCTACCCTAGGGAAAACCATCGCGATATACTAACTGCTAGCCCAACCTCCAAACAGACCCTGACTGTGCTCTACCACATCACGCACCAGCAGATAAACATCCGCAAGGAGACGTCCACGTCCATCAACGTCTTCTCCATCGCCAGCTTCATCAGCATGGTCACGCTGCTGGCCCATATGCACGCCCACGTCCCCGACTACCCCCAGATACCCCTAATCGCTTCCAGTCGGCGCGCGTGGGACGAAGCGTCGCGTGTTGTCGCCCAGGTCAGGGGTGGCCCGGAGCACGACGACTTGTGAAGAAGTCCGAAGAGGCACCTACCTACAAGAAGTAGGTAACTTTGTCACTGCCAACCCAAAATCTAGCTTAGATTAGGAACCTCCGTGCCGAATGGGGTTATGACGCCGAGGTGACGATTGCTGCCGAACCGGGATTGGGCGCCATTGGGTTTTCTGTCTGTTTGTTGCTGTCTGGAACATTGATATCCCGCCCGCTGTTGATGGGCTCGCATATTTGCTCTTACCGCATATTCCGTCTTGTTCAGTTCAGGGAGTTGGGGGGAGAAGGGGGTTCATGGTGTCGTTTGCCGCATTTACTATCACTGGCTTGGGCGTCGTTTGTCTTGTCTTCACCTGCTTGTTTAATGTCCCGGGCTCGGGCGTCTGTCACCATATGCTATCATGGGCTGTATTTAGTAGCGTCTTATCGAGTCAATTCCGCCTCTACTCGTACCTGCGTATTTGTGGCACAATGACGTCGCGGCTGATTACTGCCTTGGCAAGCATGTCAGGCAATGACTTCAACTCCATCGTCACCGTGCATTCAAACATCATTTCGGAATCGCTAATGTATTTTCCTGAGACTACTGCGGGGCTTGCCCGGGAATGTTGCTATAACGAGTGACCGACAAGCCATATCTGCTGTTATGCTTTTGCCCGTAGTCTAGCCTTCTGCACGGAAGGGCCAGAAGCGTGTGCTCTCGCCCCTGGCCCTTGAGCGGGTGCAAAAAGAACACTCTTCCATCTTCCAAAGTTATAGAGCCACCAGGAGCCTGCTCGCCCTGGCGGATGCCCGTCGTCCTAAAGTAATCGGCGTCGAGCCTCGGGGTGTCCGCGTGGACACGTCCGGATAAGGCCCAGGCCTGAGGCCATGCGTCCCAAAGTCCTATTCACGCCAACGAGCCCGGGGACGGCTAATGTTGACAGGACGACGGGGCATGCAGAGCTTTAGAAGCCGTGGACCTTGATGGTCTTGGCATCTAGCTCGAGGCCTCCGGTCTTGTCGATGAGGAATTCCTGAACATCTTTGCGCTGATCACCCTGGAGCTGGATCACCTCGCCCATCTCGGTGTCGTTAACGATGGTGCCATTGCAAGCTGTGGTGTATGAGTTAGCGATGGGCCTGTGATGCAGGCGAGCGAGAATCACTTACCAAACTTCTTCTTGATGACCTTAAGAATCTTCTTCTGGTCAAACTTCTTTGGGAGACCCTGGACAGTGGTCAGAGTCTTACGTCCATTACGCTCTGTGAGTTTATGTTAGCGGCGAGGTATTGGCGACGAGAGCATGCAGTGACGTTGCGCATGTCCCATGACCAGAGAGCAAGAGCTCACGTTAGGGTTCGTGAGATGCTTGCCGGCGAGGGCGACGCGCTGCCATGGAAAAGAACGGGACAACTTACGTTGAATGCGTATATGGATGTAATTCTGCGTCTGCTTGGTTTCTCCTGTGTCTTCGTCTGCTTCGGCGAAGGGGTCTATAGATCGGCGGAGTCAGTCTAAATCCAGGGTCTGCTAGGGTCCATGGAGGGTAGGAGGGATATGAATAAGCGGGGTCGCGATGATTGGCTTGGCAGCAGCAAATGCAGGTACACACGATGATGTGCGCCAAAACTCGACAGCTGCTAGGATAAGGCCAAGTCGAACCGGACCAGGCAAAGCCGAGCGAGGTAAAGTAAGGCGCGTGACGTAGAGCTATTGTGTGACGCGAGAGAGTGGTAAGGAAGCCGTGAGAAGTGGTTGGTATGACGGAGTCTTGGCGAGGTAGGAGAAGTGCGGGAGGTAGGCGAGGACACATGGGGGCAGCAGACAGGCAAGGGGAAATGATGGTATTCGGATCGAAGGATGGACGTACCGTAGGTCTTCAGATTTTCGATGGACATAAACTCGGAGGTAGCGGGGTGACCTTGGGAAATGGGTTTTGTAAAAATGGAGGATGTTTTCAGCGACCGCTGGCTAGGATAGCGCCTCGCTGTGAGTGGAGTGGATAGGACGGGAAGTGCGTGTGTTTGTGCGACGGAGCGAAGCTGGGCTTGCGACGATGAAGCTTGGAGTCTGGAGTCTGGAGTCTGGAGTCTGGAGTCTGGAGGAAGCTGGAGGCAAGACTTGGGGTTGGTTTGCGACGGAGTCGAGATGGGTGACGGATGAGGCCAAGGATGAGGACTTGTCTTGACTTTGCGACGGGGTTGAAGGGGGAAGGGGAAGGGGAAGAGGAGGGAGAGAGAGTTAAAGAGGAGGGGCAAGGCAGAGTGAGTGAGTGAATGTGGGCGGTGCGTGGCGGGCGGCGGGACGGAGCGAGGGAGAGTGGCGGCCTGAGATATGAGGCGAGAGGCCCAATTCCACCATTGTCCACCACGATCCACGAGCCCCATCACTGGCTGGGGCGGGAAACCCACCACCACCACCCACACGGGCTACGACTCACTGGAGGGAGCACACGCACGTTCGCACACACCGCCACAGCCCAGGTGGCTGGCTGTTCGTCATTCCAGAGCCCGCGGCCAGCCCTATCCAGTTCCGGCCCCGCCCCCAGCGTAGCCGGCTGGTAGGGGGACTCCGTCAGGTACGGATTACTCCGTCCCTGTACGAATAGTCCATCGTGCCTGACCTGGAACTTTGGAAGACTCTTCCAGTGCTTGGCCACCCTCATCCACCATGGAATGGATGGCTTTGTTCTTTTTCTTCCTGAAATTTTCCCGTTGTCATTGTCATTTCATGCTCGTGAACCACAGGCAGCTCGCCTTGGCTGCACGCTGCACAGCCCCCGGACCCCCCCTGCAGTGACGTGTTGAACCAACCACAATCTACGGATAGGTCCTGATCAATTGTCCGAGAGCATCTAGAGTATACTTCACCAGCCTCAATTACTCAAACTGACCCAGCAATGAACGACTACGCAGCCTGTCCGCCCAAGACATGCATACAACATCGACAATAATGCTCACAAGCAGTCCCAGCAAGCCTGCAAACAATGGACGCACACTCCGCTTCTGCCGAGCTGCGAGTCACCACCGCCCAACCCGAACGAGGGTGCCTTCGCGGGGGCCGCGTGACGCACCTCTGATCATGTACCGGCAGTAGGTACGAATAGTAGTCATGCTTGGGTGGGCTGTACTTCATCGTACTTCAGTCATGAGCTGTGGCCCCGGGCAAACCGTTCAAGAGTCTCGCCACCCGATCGATTAATTGCCCCACGCAGTCAGAAGTGGTCTCTTCCATGTCCCCTTTGATCTAAGCCGCAAAGCAGCGGTCGTCTCTTTTCTCGATGCTTGATTTCTTGAAGTATCCCGGCAGTGCGTTGCGGACGCCAGTCGTTGCACAATTTCGTCATTAGTGCTAGCTCACCATCCTCTACTACGTGCGTATACGGTAACTACTGCGTACGAAGTACGGGTTCATCCATCCCACCCTCTAAAGCTGCGGCTGAACTATGACGGCCTCTCGTCGCTTCTAGGGAAAGTGCAAAGACCAAAGGCGGTGGCATTCGTTGATCATTTGCCAGGGCTCTCCGAGACCGTGGATTCTCAAGGGGCACCCTCACTCTGGCCAGCCCTTGATTAGTGCGAGTGCCAAAGTAGGTACTTATACATTTGCGTAGTGACCAGTGACAATAACAAAGTTGATGGCCCGAAATTCCCTCGGGCCCCTTGAAGATTGGGAATTGGGAATTGTGAATTTGGGCATTGCCGGGTCCTTGCATTGGGTACAAACCGTACTATGTACAAACCTGGATCGCACGGGCGGTGCCAGGGCAGAAATCCCGGCGTGATCAATCACCGAGAACATTGCATCACCCAGAATGACTTAGACTAAGGGCTGCGTGTTGTGCCCATGACAAGACAGCCCGACGCTCAACCTTTCAACAGTTAATGGCATTTGGTCATTTAGTACAGCCGGTGTCTGAATTAATAACCGAGCAATCGTATACTCACAGTGTTATTGCTCCTTGAAGCCCTACCCTGTCTCCGTCTAACCTCACCGCAAGGCTTTTTTTTCTTTTGGATGTCCGTGTGCAACTTAGATAGAACTATTGAGTATCACGAAGCTATCAAATCACTCTCTTACAACATACTACCTCTACTTACCAGACGGGAAGCCTAACAGCTTGCGGACCGTAGCAACTGAGGCTGATCAAATGCAATTTAGCTCGATCAGGCGTCCTTTTCTTCGCGGAATGCTCTCCCATCTAGATTATCGTCTCCATCAAACACAGTGTCCTGATCTTGCAGCTGAGTGTGTTGAGTTGCATCTTGAGTGCCATAGGATGCCCTGCCCTATTGCTCATCCTGAATTGGTCCGTAGGTGCATTGATTTCAATTATTCGCCTCGCGTTTTTATCTCTATTGTGACGAGCCTCTGGAGAGGAGTGCAGATGAGCACTATTGCTCACTTCTAAAGGGAGCATGGATAAAAAATAGCATGATAGAAACAAACCACTCGACAAGTTCACTGTGGCTGTTCTCTCAGATTACTACTTACCACTGAGGCGGGAACAAAGAAACCAGTGATTATGAGCGTGACAAAATGGCAGGCCGGGCATGGCCGATACGGCGCGCACTATTTGATGAGCCCTCAGTTCGTGATGGTCATGAATGATCGGTGCAGGCAGTGACACGGTGTCATGTGAATCTACACCCAAGAGCGGGTTTCATTTACATTGGCTTTGACTAAACCATGACCTGCACTGCTTCGTTGCTCTTTCGCGAGTCGTTTGCAGAGGGTCAACTATCTCGGGTCGTGCGACCCCCGAGATGCCTTATGTTCAATTCATCCATCCAGGACACGGTACTTCTAATGCCGTTTTCATCTCTCTCTCTACGTAGATGGTGGCGACATCTGCTATGATACGACCCATACCGAAAACAGGCGGGATGGATTCGTTTCGCTCCATCGTGATGGGGGCGAGAAGGAGGAGTTCGCCATCGATGGCATTCTTCGCCAGGAACAGTATTACGTTAACCTTCCTGACTCATCTTCTGACCCGTACCCCGTCTTCGTGCGGTTTAGTAATTAGAGATTCCCGCGGGCTAACCTGCCCTTGTCATTGTCTCGGATCCAGTAGGAGGTGGATGGTGTGAGTTCAGGCAGCAGAAATATCTCGCGGAGTTGCTTGACCAACTCCCCGGACCCTGTGATATTGGCCCACCTGGTGCTAGAAAGCATGGCTCGGTAGGAAGACTGATGTGGTGAAAACGAACGTCGTTGATGAACTGGCCCTAGTATCAGTTACTGCGGATTCTGCGATACTTTGGGTACCCACGTGGTCCTATGGTCGTGCTGTTGTGCAAAGATTCAGAAGAGGCGACTAAGGCGCCTACCATGATCTCGTCGTCATCGTAAGTCGCCAGCAGATCTGAAGCCTTGCGCTTGGGAAAGCTGAGGTGTTCGTTGGGTAGGGCGACGTAAGGTGACCGGCGGTCAATTTCGGCAATGCATGCCACCAATTCTGTGTGCCATGAATATGATGGGACGCCCTGCGGACTTGGGGACGATGCTGGGGATATTAGTGTTGTCCATCTTGGACTATCTTTGGGACCCTGTCTTACCACCTCATAGTGTCATGCATAGCTCAATCTAAGACATTCTCCTTGAACCATGGCAAGTATGAATCTCTTCCCCAGGCTGTCAACTCTCTCACGCCGGCAACAACGGCATATATGTCCAGCAATCCCTTTGTCGATCCGAACTCCCACTCGGCCCACAGTGTCGTCTTGCCATCCTCATACGTTGACAGCACCAAGTGCCATCGATGACCTTGAACGATGATGCCAGGGATAAAGCCCAGACTCGCTAGAGCGGCCAGTTTCATTGCCTTCTGCGCTCACTGCTCTTCCTCCGTGGATGGTGCGTTAAGTCCCTGCGCTTGTCGTTGTCGAAGAAGTTTTTGCCCGACAGCCCAGCGTAAAAACGACCACTGGGCGGCGTGCCAGACCCCCATTTGCAGTTGGGCTTTGTCCTCATGCACAGAAGACTTCTTAATCTCGATGCTGATGAGAAGAGGCCGTTCTTGGGTAACAACGAAGTCAGTGTGATTGACGGACATAGTCGGCGAGCTTTTACTGAACTCGGCCACAGAGGCTTTGAGTTCTTGATCATGACTGAGAGTTGCGTAGATGCACATGCCGATCACCCTAGATGTTGATGAGACGGGAGCAAAACCCCGATGTGCACGGGCTGAGGTACTACAGTACAAAAAAAGCGGACCTGGTCAGCATGGCTCATAGTTCCAAGCAGAAGATAGGATGGAGTAGAAGAGAGGCTTACCATCCGGTAGGGTTGTAGTAGTCACAGGGTTTGCCAAAAGGATGTCTGTATACGCCCTGTAGCAAACGTAGGTGAACCTCGTTATTCTAGTTCGCCTCGTCGTGCTTATGAACTCGGTTGCCTTAACAAAGACCTTTTCGGCCATTTCAAGGGACGGAATTCGGCCCGGTAAAGCATCATCACCTTCATCCGCATGCCTGAAAGCATCTTCCCAGTCGGATTGTCCTCGTCACGGTCCTGGAGCTTGGGGACGATGACTGGCCCCATTAAGAGACGTCGTCCTCGGCCAATTTTAGGCGACGATGCCCCCGATCGTACGGAGTCCGTATCTGATACAACTGACTGTGTGGAAGTCGAAGATGGTACGCTGCGTGTTTTAGAGCGAGGTGTCGTGTCCGGGTCAAAGAGCGCCTCCGTAGCTCCGATACGGCGCTTTCTTGGTGTCAACATCACGTTAATGGACACGGGCGGACTGTCGAGCTGATGAGCTTTGCGTTTCGTTGCGACTGTGGGCGATGGGACGGTTTCGCGGTCGGCTGGCTGTTCCGGGAGACTTTGGACCCAGGCCAGAATTTTCTGTGTATCGCGCATAACATGAAATGCAATCTCTCGTTCAGGATGGTTGATCAAGTGAGGTGCGACAGATTGCAATGAGACGATGCGACAGCTTGAGGATGTTAGATGAACGAGTGAATGAGTTGGAGGTCCAGAACATTGGCCCAACAACGAGTCGACGATAACGATAACGATAACGAAAGGAACTTCCCCGGCATCAACCCCACCAACCCACCAAGAATCAACGACCACTTTGCGCAGACCACACACACTACACCACACACCACTCATGACCTTTGTGCCCCGTGACAATGGAGATGCCGGCCAAATTGGTGTATGAGCCCGAGGAATTCCCTCCGGGCTCTCCGGCCGTTTTCGACGACCTGGACGGCAATGCCTGGAGGCCCATGAGCCGGCATAGTTGTACCTTTGCCCCCCACCACTTCGAGAAGGTCATGGTGAACCTGGTCAATAACCCCAACCTCAACTCCAAGTGGCTGTTCCGTGCAGACATTCTGTACGACGACCATCATCAGGATGGGGTGCGTCAGCCTATAGAACCTCAGCATCCTCAGACATGCACTATCCGTCACTTCACCCGTCAACGGACCATGATCCGCAAGTTGATCCCCCGAAACACCATGCGCGATGCACCCCTGGATCAGACATGTTGCTTTTACACGTCCTCGCATGCCGTCGAAGGCGAAGTGGCCTTGACAAAAACACTTGTCATTTACACTCCCCATGTCGCCGCTGCTGCCGACGTCCCCTTTTATCACCCCAAAGTCAGGGGGATAGCCCAGCTCCACGAGTGGGATCCCCTTTCGAGTAAGGGCACCATATCCGTTCATTTTCTGCCGTTTGAGGACGAGCAAACAGACGGGCAGTCAGACGAGCCAACTGCCGTACAAGCTGAACAGGTGAAATTGGGCAGAATCGCCTATCACCTCCTCCAGATCCTCCACAAGCACGGCCAAACCACTTCTACCGGCTATGTCAAGAGGGTCCATCACGACGTCGTCGTGCCGCAGAAAAAGGTCCAGAATCGCTATTCGGAGCTCAAGAACAAGCATGCCAGGACTCTAGTCGACTCTTGGGCTGAGGTCACTGACCCATCCAAGCACGTGTTTGAGGACCTTGGCATCGCCGCCTTTCTCATTGAGCTTTGGGCCGATATGTACCAAGACACCAAGTTCCCTGGTTTCGTTGACATCGGCTGTGGAAACGGCCTGCTTGTTCACATCTTGCAATTGGAAGGCTACGCGGGCTGGGGCTTTGATGCTCGTGAGCGCAAGTCTTGGGCTCAGTATAAGTCATCATCGTCCTCCTCTCCGTCGGGTGATTCTCTCCAAAGATTGTTGCTCTTACCGAGCGTCGTTCCCAGGGGAACGCTTGGCGAAGAGGAGAAGCCGATCAACGAGGAAGACATCCACGACGGCATCTTCCCCGAGGGCACCTTCATCATCTCCAACCACGCCGATGAACTCACTCCCTGGACCCCGATCCTTGCTGCCATCTCCCAATGCCCCTTTATCATGATCCCCTGCTGCAGCCACAACTTCACTGGCGACAAGTATCGCGCCGCCTTCCCACGGGACAAGACCAAAGGCAAGTCAACCTTTGCATCGCTCGTCGACTGGGTTACGCAGATCGCCGAAGACTGTGGCTGGGAGGTCGAGACGGAGATGCTGCGAATTCCCAGCACTAGAAATACTGGCCTCGTGGGACGGAAGCGAACTAATGGCGAAGTCGAGGTCGACATTCCCACCATTTTGCAAAAATACGGCGGAGTCGAGGGCTACTATGCGAACGTCTCAAAGTTACTCAGGTCGGCTCCGAGAGGCCACTAATCTGATCTAAATCAGAGACAGGCAGGTGGTCGATCAGCTTCATGCTTAGGCCCAGCTTGGCCAACTCTTCCGTGGCATTTCGGCCTCGCAGCTCGTCGGTATCACTTGTGCTCGCGAGCACAAAGTCACGCTGGAGAAACCAGATGCCTTCCTCGACCCCATACTTCCGCGCCGTCGGGCCGTCGACCTTGACCAAGTCCACTACCAGACTTTTCTTGACGCCAAACACGGCATCGGAGGTTTCATATGGGCCGCCGCGCAAATACAACGCACTGCAGCACCGTCAGGGTTTGGAGAAGAAGACTCAGACCGGTTGAGAGGAGTACGACATACGTGATGAGGTGGTCCCACCCTTGCTTCTCAAACATGAAGTGTAAGTGCGCCGGCCTCCAGCAATGCCTGTTGAGAAGGCCCAGCAGATTTCCCACCGGTCCGTCATTGGGAATTGGGTAGCTCACTGGCTTGGCAGCTTTGAACCAGAAACCTCCTTCGGAATCGCTCGTCATGACGCAACGCTCGCTCGGCCCTTCACGATCCGCGTGCTGCACATCGTAGTGCCCCGTCGAGTCCGTCTCCCAGATGTCGACCTTGACGCCGGAGACGGGATTCCCCTCGCCGTCCTTCACGGAGCACCCGACAAAAAGCGGCTCTCCGTCGGGGTCAGACGTCATGGAGGAACCGTCGGAGAGGTTGGGCGCGTCGTGTGTGTGGAACGGCCCAAGGACGGATCCTTCGGTGCAGGATGGCGGTTTGGGATGATTGATGGCGTCGACAAGGAGAGAGAGGCCGAGGATGTCCGAGAGGAGGATGAATTCCTAGATGACATTGGCGATTCTGTTCTTCTGTCATCGCATTTTTCCGAACCAGTCCGCTTAGTCGAGGCCAGGCCGTAGCATCTACCCTGGATACAACACCATAACTGCTTACCTGCCTCACATCACTGCAAATCTGACCGCAGTCGGTAATGAAGTGCAGCGCGGCCATCCACTCATCGGTGCTGAGGCATGTCTCGCGCGCAAAGTCGTCAACTGAACCCAATTTCGAGAGCCGTTTCCATGCTTATAAGGCGGCAGCTCGCGGATATCCCGAGCTTCAAATCCCCCATTGCCTAACCCTGTTACTTTAAAGCTCAATCCTGCTCCTGTAATTCGGATGGGTTTGTTGGTGATGGGTGATGGCAATTAGACAATGCGCCGTTGCCGTAGGCGGGTTCAGTGTGAGCAACACACAAGATGGTTGTGGCATCGTGGTCCCCACAAACCGGTTCCACGGTGACGTCTGGCTCTCACGACGCCCTCTATCCCAAACAAACGACGAGTTGTTGTCCTCGTCGAGGCCACGGGCGGAACGTGTCAGGCCCGTTGCCTCTCGCGCTCCAAAACGCCATGATCAAACTGTTGCGCGGGGTTCCTCAGCAGGAGCGCTACAATAGGGGATGGGGGGATTGATACAGCGAAGAAGGCAAGACTGAATGAATCAGGCTGTTCCAAAACGGAGTCGATTGAGACGGTTCTTTTCCTGCCCCCCGTCGTAGCTACTACTTAAATTCTGCTTTCGAGGGATGAGGGATTCCTCCTTTTTAGAATGTGATTGCCTACCACCGCGAAGTCACAGAGTATCCCCTCCGACCAAAGCAACTCGAGAGTCTTTCGAAGAGTCCTAGGTAAGTGCAAGAAGAGGAATATCGAGGACGACGAGAAAGCCAGACCGAGACTAAGACCAAGATCAAGAACACAAGCAAGAACCACTACTTCTACCACCGCCTTATCCACGAAAGGAAAGAGGAACCATGGACGAGAAAACCAAGGACGAACTCCGACGCAAGGAAGACATTCGACGCATGACGGAGGCCCTGACCGACCAGGCCACCATCAACCAGCTGTCCAAGACGGGCATGATGGCTCGCAACAAGAGAGAAGAGCTGCAGGCCATGATCAAGAGAAACTCGTACAACGGCGAGGAGGAGATGAAGAAGGAGCAGCAGATCAAGGCCGAGCAGAAGATGAAGGACGAGCAGCAGATGAAGGACGATGAGCAGATGAAAGACAAGGATGGTGACGGCGATGGGAATGGAAAGGATGCCAAGGGCGGCAACGAGGAAGAGGACAACCCTGGCGACGGGCAAGGCGGCAAGAAGCAGGACTGACTGCACTGTACTGAACTGTGCTGAGTGTGGGTGGTCACATGCGGACGAGGCAGTACTTCACACTGAGAGGCAGACACAGACAGACAGAGACAGAGAGAGAGCGTCCTGGTCTGAGATGGGGTTGCATCACGGCTTAAGCCAGTAGTATCTCAAAATGGGTAGTATAAGGGGGGCTGGTTGGTGACTCGTATCATCCATCACCTCGGAACATTGACCCGTCGATTACAACGATGCTGCAAATGCGATGTGCCTCCCCGTTGTCCAGCCACATGTTCGTCGTCGGCGCATCTCCGAGCCACACTTCCTCAGATATCGCAAGCCACAGCAGGAGACGGGGGACTTTTTCCATTCCACCACCCGAAACAGGGCGCCGGCATCGCAGACCAAGTTATCCATCTGGGGAGTCCAACTTGAGACTCGCTCCCCAGGCGGGTCGGCCATCTTCGCGACAGCCAACGACCCTACGCAAACAAGCCTGTGGCGGTGACTCCGTTGGAGAGACGAAGAGATGCATGGGCATTGCTGCATCGTTCCAGCCCGCCCTCGAAGCCCGTGGCATTTTTTCGGACCACGGCCATGGGTGGGCTGATTGGACGGACGCCTGGGGATGGGCAGCTTTGCCGGCCGGCGCGATGATGTACGCAGGGCAGGGCAAACAAACCAAGACTTTTTTTTCTTTCTTGGGCTGTCAGTATCCGAACCCGAGGTCAAAGCGGGCATCGAATCGAAGACAAGGGGGATTCACATATTCAGAGCGAGACTCCGCCAAAGGGCTTCGCGGCCATTGGGAGAGGCGAGGGAGGGCATCGACATTGGCTGTCTTTATTTTTGTATGGGTAGCACAGCGTTTTGGACGTGGATGGGGGGATAAAGTGGAGTGATCGGATTGCATATCGCTGGGGGAGGGGAGAGAGGAGGGCATAAGAGAGGACAGAATGGGTGGGATTGATGATGCATTGGATGGGATGTGTTCGTACATACGAATACTGGATGTGGTAGTGGATGGGTTGGATTGGATTGGATGTGGTAGCATATGATGCTGCACTGGATGATGATGATGATGATGATGATGATGATGATGATAATGATAATGATAATGATAATGATAATGATAATGATAATGATAATGATAATGATAATGATAATGATAATGATAATGGCCGCCGATACAGCAACAGCATATAGGTAGTCTGGGTGCAGTATGTACTGCGCAATCCTCATGGAAGATCCCAACGGCATAGCTGAGTTGGACTATCTATATGCGTCCAACGACACACAGCATGCTGTATGTACTGAGGCAGGCGGGCAGGCAGGCAGGCAGGCAGGCTTACATACAGCACACAGCACACAGCAAACAACACACACAAGCATATCATATCCCTGCAACCCAACCCAACCCAACCCACCCATCCATCCAACCACCCCATCCTTATGATCCCAGCCTGCAGCAAACACACTCACACACACACACACACACACACACATACACCTACGAAAAAGTACGGCCACATTATGAGCAACTCGCCTTGTGGGGTGGGAACCCGGATGCACCCGCCCGTTTACGAGGGACGCCGCCCCCGGGATGGACAAGGCGAAGGGATGTGTGATGGGCGAGAATATGCATCCGGCCGAGCAAACTTGGGCTGATGCTGGCTCCCGTTGTCCGTGCCTACTTAGACGGGTAAGGTATCTGCATGTTTTGTGTAGGGAGCAGACAGATATGTATGTACTGGAGAAAAGACAGACTCCAGGCTTCTTCGTTCTCATACTGTACTGTTGCTATGTGATGATCCATCCATCCATCCATCCACACACTCACACACTCACACACTCACTCACTCACTCACTCACTCTCTCACTCACTCACTCACTCACTCACTCACTCACTCACCCACTCGTCCATCCCTCCCTCCAACCCTTTTTCTCTTCGGCCCAGTCGGGATCCCGACTTGTTCACCCGGTCGCCATGTGCTTGCACTGCATCCTGGACTCGCTGTCGCTGTTCCGTGGGTGATGCGACGGTGCCAAGCCAAGTCTACCGTCTTTGTACCACGCAAACCACTGGGGAAATTGTCTTCTCTCTCCTCCTCCACATCCTCACCACTCCTTCTCCTCTGGCACCTCTCTCCTCCAACTCCAACACTGCTTTCCTTCAACACTGCTCCTCTCCAAACACTCCTCTTCTCCAATGTTTCTCTCCCAAGATTCTCTCTCCGTTACTAACAATCCCAATCCTGTCCATATAAATCATCTCGAACACGTCTATCAATCCCAATCGTCATCTACAATAAACCCATTTTCTCCCCTTTCCCTTATTAGTCTACCCCCACCATTTACAACCACCACCATGGATCCCGAGGAGAAGTACTGCTTCATTGAACTCAATCCATACCTGAAGCATCTTCAGGAGGATGCCATCACCGAAGTCATCACCTTGACCCCCAACCACAGGATGCCCGAGATGGGCTCCTACGGCTTGACGTATCCGTGTTGCGCCTTGAGTAATGCCGTACTCGAGCTGATGGTACGCTTCTACATCCTACCTATGTCATCCCGGCTTATCTTCCAAAAGGTTCCTCTCCTCCATCAATGGGCCGTCAACCAAGGCCTGATCATCAACGAGCCGTGCAAACTAATGCTGCGCCCGGAGGCCTTCCGCTTGGAGAAGAGCTGCTGCCTGGTCCCGGCGCCCGGCCACACGGTTCTCCTGGTGCCACTGATGAACGTCGACACCACCATCAGCATCATGTCCGACGGCAAACCTGTCAAGACCGAGACTTGGGCTCCCGACAAGCTACTCCTGCTCAACGACCTGGGGATTCAGATGAGCGCCCGCGGAAATGCCCGATTCATCTTCCTCATGTACCACAAGGATACCATCCGAAAAAGAAGAGGAGGCCGACCTCGCAAGCAATAGGCCGAGTGAATCCAACGTCTTTTTGGGAGTTCATGTCGCGGCGTCGGCGCACTGAGCGGTGGGAAAGGGATCACGACCGACGGGACTGGGATCTGGGCTGGTGGGAACGGGATCACGGCTGGTGGGAATGGAATCATGGCGGGTGGAGTTTCACCTTTTTCAGTCGGAGTTACTTGCGACCTACAGTTTAGAAACCTAGGCCTTCATACATTCATCAGGATAGTTGTAATACCTTTCTCCCGAGCAATCGGAACACGAGGCGTAACATCAAAAGCCAAGGAAGGAGATTGCGTGGGAAGCCTAGACAGCTCCAGAAGCGGCCGATTTACCCCGGGATGTGTCGGGTCTTTGGTCCAGCATGTCAAGGTACCGTGACAACGGCGATGCACACTTCCTGCACTGGGGTTGCCTTCAAACTGCAACCGCAATGAAGATCCCTCAACATTTTCTTAGCCAAGAAACCCGGCAAGCGAGACATAGGTCGATGAAGCATCGCTTGCATTTCATGCACTCCAGCATTAGTGGCCATGTATGATAGCATGTCTTGGAAAGAGAGCTTGGCGGTGAAGAGTAGTACCCGAGGTAAAGGCGGACGAAGCACTGTTCGCATCCAATACGCCTTGAAAATAGAGGACATTGTGATGCAAGACTGGGAAGGATCCCCGGTAATAGAGAATGGGATAAGAAACGAACATAGATGGAAGCATTATCTGCTTTTGATGCAGTCCGGCACTGGCGTCCATGTATGTTAGTACGCCTTGCGCAACGTATGCTTCGAAATGTGACATGTATTGCATTGCGATGCGCTGAGACAGGAAAGAAGGCAGATCTGACTTGTCAGCTTGAGGCAGACTTAAAGAAGGCAAAGCAAGACGGTGAGTAATGGGATGCAATGAATTCACATATACTAGAGCTGCAACAATAGTGTATCCGTAGTTAACGGTGTAGGTAGGGGTGTCTCTCTCTACGGTAATGCAAGAAGGAAGTTGGCTGGCTGTGTGAGACACGGAGCCGACAAATGGCAGCCCACACCACGGGTAGCTCAAGTGGCTCTTGGCAGTTGCTTAATATGTCTTGCGATACTGTAGCTTAGAGGGAAAGAAGAAAAATGTTAGTATCTACTTCGCATGGGCCAGAAGGATTCTTCTTGTCGAACAGTGGATCCGATGTGAAATAGCTCAAGGTAAAGGAAAGTTGCAGGTAAAGATGAGGGAAAGTATACAAGGACGGGTAAAGTCACATAAAGGCCGATCAATCATGTTCACGTTGATTGCACTGTAGAACCACTTTTGATGGTAAACCACGTATTTTCGTAAAATATACTGGTATGTATGCCTTCCTCAACCGTATCCTCGGAAGGGTTTCTTCAGAGCAGCCAGAAGCGACTGTACATGGGAAAATACCGGAGCAGAAGAAAAGCCAGCGAAAGAAAGGCTGAAAGAGAGACTAGAAATGAGGCAGCCAAGGAAAGAATGAGAGAAAACGCCCCATCGAACCTAGAAGCAACCTCTGTACCGTTTCTCCGCTCATAGCACACTTGAGCATATCCGTCCAGAGTGCGTAGATGTTCATCGCAGCTCATTTTCATCCACCGTTCATCTCACTGCATTCGCTCTCGGGGTCCATCTAGGCCACCCCTAAGCGTGGTCAAGCCTCACCTGAGGGGCCATGGGAGGTGCGTAGCCGCGTCGTCGCTCAGGGTACTCCGCCATCAGGTCTTCCAAGTTGTCGCAGCAGGCGGGCTCAGGGACCTCGCAGAGGGGGCAAACTTGGCCATTGAATCGAAGAATTCCGGAGATTTCGTCGTAGCTGCAATTACATTAGTTTCACGAGTGGCATATTGGATCAGAGCGCGTTGGACTTACTCCCATGAAGAGCCTTGGCCGCCGAGGAGCTGGAACACCAGAGCTGGGACTCCCAGGTTGCGGGAGGCGGTTATGTTGTTAGCGGGCCGGCAGATGGAGGTGACGAAGGACAGAAGATAGTCGAAGCAACGTGGTGTGCAGTTCTGGAAGAGAAAAAGGCAGTCCGTGACTGGAGAGTAAGTGTGAGCAACTGTGCGAGGTGGCTGAAGACGATGCAAATAGGATGGAGACTTACAGTAAAGCGGAAACTCGTTGGCACGGGGCCCCAGGGCCGAGACACACTCGTCAAGGAGGTCGATGCCATTCAGGACACCAAGACGGAGGTCGACAAGATCCTGTGGGGTGATGTAGGTCTGGGGAATGCCACGCAGGATGAGACAGGTGCGGAGGGTCGTGTTGATAACGTCCATGTTACATCCCTCGATGATGGCGATGTGGCAGGTAGCGACCAGGACAATAGAGAACAGAGACGCGACAGAGGGGTTAGACTTGAGACCGGCGAGCTGGATCACGGCGGCGGTGAAGAAGCGCGGCCAGTCCGTCTTGGGGCAAAACCAGGGGGGAAGGTAGTTGAGGTCGAACATGTTGGAGACGTCGTTGACGAGGTCGGAGCTGAAGTTGCGGTTCTCCCAGTCGCCGTCGTTCTGGGGGATCTGGCTGAGGAACCCGGTCGCAAGCGTGGGCCAGCGGTACTCGACGAGCAGCTGGTGGACGGTGCGCTCCTGGCCGCCGTCGCGGTTGATGGCGGAATCGGGGTAGAGGCTGATGGGGGCCTGAGGTGGAACGGACTCCATTTCAGCTGCGGACTCGATGGAGGGTCTGAGTCCATCCGCGAGCTCAGCGTTCCCGTGCATGTCAAGGAACGCCATCACGGGCTCGGACTGGGCGCGGTGCTCAGCCCGAGGCTCGATGCTTGGGTGAATCTGAGTCATTGCTCCGGTGTTGCGAGAACGAGGGCAGAGATCAAGTTGTGTGTTGCAACGGTCTGTTCGGGTCTCAAACTCAGGAGTGACGGACCTGTTGTGTGACGGGAGAAGTTAGCCCAGGACAGAAAACGCGTGGTGTTGCAAGATGATGCAGAGCAAAGAGAGGCTGGCAATGCGAGATGCGCAATCGAACACTGCAGTGGGATGGCTTACAAGGTGCTTGAGTGAGGTACTTGGTGAACCCGGACTCGAGGTTTGGAAGTAAGCATATGTTGTGCGAGAGCTTCTCTGTGGAACTTGAAGATGAAGAGAGAAGTGATGATGTAGCAACTTCAATAAGTCCGGAGACTCAAGCGCTTCTTAAACTCGTCGACTCGATCGGCAGATACGTAATGCTTTCCCTGCATAACGAGCAGCAGCCCCATTGAGAAAAACGGTGCGATTTACAAGAGTGTTGTATCGCCGTTGTCTCTTGCATCGCAGCCCATTGTGCCCATCCCACGATTGACCGGGCAAACAATGCAAAACAGAAAGCGTTGCCGCGTTGCAGCGCCCTCACCCCATTCAGCTGTGCAACAGCCAAACGGGAAGCGTTTAGTCTGGCGTTGTCATTGACTTACGCACATCAATGCGAAGACGTACAAGCTATTGTTTGTGTCACCATCCAACCCCAGCCATCGGTGAAAAGGCCCACCAAACACAGCAATCAAACGCTCACCTAACACCAACCACAACGCTGCGTAGGAAATAGGGACAGCCTGGCCCTCGATTCGGGCTGAGCGTTGCACAAAACCAACAAGTGTTTTTTTTTTTTTCCTTCTCCACGGGGCAGAGGCGTGACATGTCACAATCCGGCTTTTGCGTCTGCTCTCTTCTCCATGGACAAGCGGCTAAGACAAGAAAACTGCACGCTGCGTTTGTTGATCCACTGGCGATGTCGGATTCGTCGTTTCTCCGGCAAAAGCAATGCTCACCGAGTTATCAACGACGGTTATTCGTTTTCGGCTGTTTTCGTTTGCTTGCCCGCCTCGAGGCTGCCTTGTCCTCGTTTTCCCCGGCCTCCGCAGAGTCCGAGACACACATGTCTGGCTTCAAACCCGCAATCTATTCGTATCTGCCGATAGTTATGAGAGTTATCAGTCACAAAACGGCGTGCGGGGCTGGAAATGGGTGCAATAGGCTGCACAAGTGCCATGTCTCGAGTGGCGAGAAGTTGCATCGATTGATGGATACTGGCAGACGACAGACGGCCGGTGTTGAGTCAGGCAGAAAGACATGGCTTCGCGGCCGCGCGCCTCGTCATACTACTCTACTCTCCCCGTGACTGCCTCAGGCCCCAGCCGTTCGTTGATGTGATACATGACGCCGGGAGACAGAGAGATATTCGTAGTTCCTCCGCGTTGGACATTTCCCGAAAGTTGAGCATCGGAGTTGTCGAATTCCCCGTACCGCGTGAGCTATCTTCTAGTTGAAGGCTTTTGCACCCGCTGTTCAACAGCCCAAGAAAAGCCCGGCCCGCAAACGATGCGATCAGGCTTACGCGAGATCGACGTAAGGCACGATGAGAGCCCGATGACAAGCAACGGCTTCGGCCCCGACTCCTGCAGTGCTAGCTGCAGAGCGTACAGAGAGAGACACGGCAGCTCATCCTCGCCACCGCGTTGGCGGTATCAACACAAGTTGTTCCCCCACGCCCTCGGTCGTGAGCCACGAACCCGGTCAGAGGGAGTTGCCACAGTCGTTTGGTGGCTGCAGGTCATGCTCTAGATCGACGCCTCTCGTCGAGTTGTCTTGGCGTGTGCGAAGTGCTCGGGGGGGAGAGGCAACTCTCGCAAGGGCGCATGCATGTGTCACCGCGTTGTGTTTAGACCGAAGAGGCAATCCGATGCCATCTTGACGTTCCCCGGTCATTATCTCGACGCCGTGTCCCCCCGGTTTCACGTCTTTCCCTTGGCGTGGCAGTATGCCTGTCTCCTTCCGTCCGGCTGCAAGAGGAAAAAGAAACCCCAAGATCTGCAGATCTCCGAATGGGCCGATCGAGATAGTGTCAACAGGGTTCAAACAACATCGCCTTTTTCTTGGAAGCCTGGGCCCAGTCTAGTTAGTGCTGCACTTTTATGCAATCGGTGGCGTAATTATTACAGAATTTGAACATGATGGAGAGACACTTATGTTGTATTGCAGTTTCAACCCGCCGAGCACTGTCTTTCCAAGACTCACGCTCAGGCCATGCCTCGAGCCGCTGCACGGCTCCATGCCCAGCTTCGTATTAAGACGTTGGCTGTCTGAGTAGACGGGATGTGGCATGTCGGTGTGTTGGTGCGGTGTGGGATACACCCCTGACGAGTTGACTCGACGTGCAGCCAACATATGATGGTTGGCATGCAATGATGCCCGCCTCATTTTAGGAGGCAGGGCTACCTGGCTGGAATGCAGTTGCGCGCAAGCACCCGAACGAGAGAGGAATCCCTCGCCGGGGAGATATCCCACCGGCGTTCTCGATCATGGACAGGCCGCTGCAGCCCCCAACCGAAGCAAACAAACAAAAATGAGTTGCGGCGTCGAGTCGGTGAAGCTTGTTGGCGGGCACTTCCTTGTCTATCAGTCCAGAGGGCAATGCTTGCTTCATGCTGCATCCGCGACACGGAGGCGGAGTTCAACGCAAGCTTCGTATTGCATTCAAAAGACCCATCATTTATGACGAGATGTATATCTCGATCGGGTGCATATTCATCTGCCGGAGAATAATCTCTGCTGGCTCCCGTTGGGGGTGAAGGTAGAGACGCGTGTGAAGGATAAATTCAGGGGAAGTATTCCTTGCATGACTCTGTAAATTAAATGCATGTAAATCGACTCGGTGAGGGATGTTTGCTTCACCATGCCAACAGACCGAGCTGGGGATTTATAGCCCTGGAACAGTCACGCTATCGGTCTGCTTACGAAAACACATCATCATAGAGAACACCCTAGCCAATGAAATCATTTTTTTTTACCAACGACAGAGCAAGGGTTACTACCTCTTCACGTTTGAGCGAGAAGTGATTGAGTGCATGGTTTTGTGGGATATAATAACTCTGTATCTGTCCATTTGGTGAAGGGATTGCATCGTAGTGGAACCCTTTGTTGTCAAGGAAGAAGTACCTGTCAGGGACGGCTGCAAGAGGACTTGGGCATTTGTTATCGATATTGAAGGAGTGACTACGTTTCTTGCCTTCAGCAACGGAGGAGAATATGGCGGAAGCCCGTATCAAAAAAAAAACCCATCCCAGTGAAGTTCGGCCGAATTCACCCCCTGCAGTATCCCTCCAAATCCCAAACATCGAACCTGTTGATCCAACGTGAACAATATCAGCTCCCTAGCCAAGACTGTCAGCGAGTTGTTGAGCAAAGAAAATAAAGAATTGTTAACCCAAGGCGCCTTGAAATAATACCTGCTGATGTCGTCAGGGCTCCATCGGCCATGCCTCTCTGTCCCTCACCGGCCTGAACCTCAATCCCTGGTCGTTATTGTTGGAGTAATAGAACTGAACTTCGTCCATCTCGTGACAGTTCCAAATGCCTTTCATGTGTCTATATCTCATTGAGTGACCACATTCTATCTGGACGACACTTCCGTAGGCTATCCCACTCATCAGGGTGGGATTCGTGCTAGGACGACGGAGGCAAATCCTCGTGGGGTTCTCGTAGGTCAACTGCGGGACTCATCCAGGCCTGTACTGGCCGACCAGCCGTTGCACGCCGTTGGCGCAATCCAGCATGATGCCTCGAATGGCGGACGAGTCTGCAGACTCGCAAAAACTTCTCGCGCGGACCACGTTGTGGAGGGGGGCGCAAGAAAAGAAAGACACCGGTCCGGGAATTGCTTGGAGCCCTTCGGGGCGCAGGTCCGGCTTCATGCCCGGTTCGCATGTCGCTCGGCTGGATTGTGGATGGTCCTCTTTGGGCGGCGTTACGGAATAGGCGGCCAGGAGGAGGCCTTCCGGGTCCGTGTAGAGAAAGGTGAGTCCCGTAACTGACTTGAAGTCGATGGCGTGGAAGCGAGTTGCCGGGACAGTATCAACGCCACAGATGCCGCAATTTCGGAAGATGACTCTCGATTGCTCGACAGGAGTTGGAGGGGTTTTGTGTGGCTCGCGTGAAAACTTACTCGTATGGATAATCTTGCTCGCGAGGACGGTGAAGTGATGGTGCGGACATGAGGCGGCGAAGGGGTATCCCAAACGGGAAACCCAGGATGGCCGTCGGGGAGTTGCAAGCGTGCCAAACCATTCTAGAGACGCAGCTAGGTCAACCACAGCTTAAATGGTCAATCAGGAGAACGTCAATAGTTACCTTCAACAACAAGGAAACATTCTCGCAGCTCGGTTGGCCAATGAATATGAAGGACCAGTTTTCTACCGGCTTCGATGCGAATGGCGCAGGCTCCAAGTCGAGCCTTTTGATTTCACGTATCCCCAAGTTATCAAGAATAATGCGAACAAAATGCGGAGCAACCAAGTTTTCCACAAGCTTGAAAAGGCCGCCGCGGGTCCATTCCAGAACGAGTTCCAGCGGGACAGTCTCGAGCTCACTGATGGGCATGTAGGTGACGTCGACGCACAAGTCAGCGGATCTAACAAGGTTCCAGAAAGGAGCGTCCTCGCGGTATTCATGGACCATTTGCGCAATCTCCAGGGGCAATATATAAAGGTGGGGGAGATTGACTCTCTTTCGGCCATGACAAAGCCGTGCAGAGTCATCTTTCGCCTGTTGGGGAGGAAGTTCGGCTGGGCGTCTCGCCACGGCGTTTGCCAAACCAGATCAGCTTTTGATAAACCTTTGGAAGAAACAAAGCACGAATGATCAGGGCGTCTGATTCCTGGGAGGTATAATACTCACGTTCATTGTACCGTTGACTTGGGAACGGGTCACTAAAGTAACTAAGCACATCGCTAGGAATTCCATAGAAGGAATCTTGGCCATCGGGAACATGATCGGGCATGCAACCAAGACGACGCATCGGAGGATCATGATCTATATGATCGTTCTTCTCGGCCAGGCCAGGATGGAACCTCCAGTTCCGCAGCAGCTCTGTACGGCTATATCGGTGTGGCTAGCGTACTGTGACAGGACGGCAATATTAGAGCAGTTCTAGTTAACGAAGGAGCCAGATACAGGGACACAAGTGGGTGTCTTACTGATACAGATCCTATCGCGGTATATCGTAAAGGCCTTACTTCAGATGCCGCAGTGGAGAGAAACGCGAACATGTGGTGGGGGAGGACGTTCGGGGCCAAAGACGGGCTTTTTAGGGCCCACGAACGACATTTTGAGCGTTTTCCGAGTGGGATGTATGAGGTCGAAGCGGATGTGGAAATGGGCGTGGGATGTTGCTCAAAACGCTGAGGTGGTCAGCCTGGTTCTGGGACCGAGACTGCCTGGCTGGCTACCAAGCTGGGTGTATTTTGTTTAGTTAGATAGCAAACAAATCAAGTTGTTAGATACCGTATCTCAGGCGAGCATATACGAACACATGTGGAACTCTCTCTTGCTGGGAGAGACACGGCGAGGAAGCTCATCTCCAGATGTCCAACCGTAGCAGGCTGTTGAGTAACAACATCGAGATGTCACAAGCCTCCCTGACAATCGGGTCAACAGCCGAATTAGCTTCGAAGAAGGCGCACATAAAAAACCAGACGCCACGGTCAGTATTTTCGTCATTTACCTGCCTGTTCTTGCGCGTTGGCGGTGGCAGTTCTGCAGCCCGGCACAGCGTCCGGCATACACGCGGCGGAAACAGCATCAACGTGCTGCATGATGATAATCAAACGCGATCTAACAACAGCAAACACACGCTGACGTCTTGTTCTCTCGATCAGAAGCGAGACACCCCTCGACATAATGGTACCCTGTCAACGTGCCCTGTTGGTTCCCTCTTCTCCGATGTCTCGTTCCGCGTCGAAAGTGGTCGTGGTGTTGACGATGGTGGCTTTCGTTTCTGGCCAGGCTGCAGGGTTCTTGATAGAACTGTCACATATCACTATTTGCGTGCCCCGGCCGGCTCCCCGCACCGCCTTTTGGGCCCAACTTCAAACGCCTTGGCACCAAGCATAGGCCAAGGTTGGACGATTTGATGGATATTTTCAACGTTATGCAACGATAATAATGTCGTCTTTGGGCAAGTCTACGCGAAGCCGTCTCGGTACAGCAATGAACAAAGGCGTTGCTCATCCAACTGCCTCGATGTTCGAACGGCAGTTAGCTCCCGTGCGCTAGGTTAAGCTTACTCTTACGTGCTGGATGCTGATCCTCCGAATCGCCGCTAAAACTTGCAGGGCTGGTGGCAGCTCGCTATTCGGCGATTCTGATCCAGGTTCAGCCAGATCCATGTCACACCCCCCCCCCCAACAGTCACCCACTCATTGTCACTTTGGCCTGGTTGTTTTGGTTATTCTCCGATTCCCCCGTTCCGATGGCGATGTTGTACCACTGACCGTTATCCCGATGCCGGTGAGGTCCGACACCACATCCCGCACCTCCAAGATCCCGAATAACGTCATGAAGCCACCAAGGTTCCCAACGTCAGATAAGAACATTCACTGCATCATCATCATCCATCTCCACACCAGCAAAGTCCAACAAATCTCCGTAACGAGTAAAAATAAGTTCTCTATATACCTATGTAAATAGTCTCCAATTTCTAGTTCTCCAACAAGCTAGCTGTCCCGCGTGAGCCGCGTATCCTCTAGTCTGCCAGTGTAGTTCATATCACATGTCAATAGCCCAGTAACGAAAAAAGTCACCTCCCTGCCGCCGTCAGACCAGCCAGAGAGGCAAATACGTTGAGCAAGTTACAAATTCATGTGTCCAAAGACGAAAAGTCATGCGCCCACGCTGAACCATATTCAGAAAGCTCGGTGTTCGCAATGACCTGTAAACCAAATGCTGTGCAAGAGAAGCCAGAGGCCCAAAATCGCCATGTTGTCCATCTGCCTAATGATACAGAAGACAAAGCACATTGGCCTTGGATATTGTATAAAAGGAGATCGCAGGGGTATGTGATGAATGAGCAATACTGATGGGAAATTTTTGAGTCAATGAGCCCGGAACCAACCAGTCGTCCATTATAGCTTAACGTGAGAGTTCGAAGTCGGCTCCTCGTCGTTTTCGGGTATCGCCCCCTCGATATTTGGTCGGGGGGAATCGTTGCCGTCCGATGTCTCTTCAACCTTGGCCTTGTTGTCGTCCTTGTGCTCAGAAACAGGCTCTCCAACCTTGGTACTGCTGTCGCTCGTGTTGGAGCCTGAGTACCTTTGCTCATGGTGGTCGGCGAAGCTGACAGTCCGCCTCCTTCTGGGGGTGTCTCGCGCCTCATAGATTGTGTCCTCCGCAATCGCCTCCTTCTCTCCCGATCCCCTCGTATTGGTGCTCATCCGCGGAAATTCGGCCGACTCTCTCGCTGGCGTCATTGGGGGACGAACTCCCTGCAAGTTCATAGATTGAACTCGGAGGGAGCTGCTGCGCACTCGGCTTGCCCGAGACGTGTCGCCTCGGTTCATATCGGCGTCCCAGTCTGCGAAATCTTTGGCGGTCCATGAGGCTCTATGGACGCGGCCAGTGCGAGGCAGGCTGCTCACCGAGTATCTGGAGCTGGCACTGTTGGCCCGACTTCGAGGGTTGAGCGAAGGCTTCGATTGTGTAATGACATCCCCCTCGGAGCCTTCCAGGCTTGGGAATGTTTCCACATCCTCGATCTTAGGATGGCGCCGGACCTCTCTGACGTTGAACGAACTTTGGGTCAGTGGCACTGGCTCCTCTGCCTTCTTTGAACTCATGGGCAGGTCTCCCGCTCTAGCCTCGATGTGCTCGAAGTATCGGATGCGCAAGCCGTCCAGGGCCCCCGGGAACTCTTCTCGGTTGCGAGAGAGGGACATCCAGCTAGATATCATGCCCAATACAACTAGGACCAAAACTGCGAGTGCGAGGAAACCCTGAACCACAAGGATGACAAGGCCGATGATGGTCGCGGCAATGCGGCTGATGTTGAAGGACGGCAAATACGCAATGGCGAGACCCGTTGTGAGGATCTTAGAGATGGATAGCAGCCAGACCGCCACTGCGGTATTGCGGGCGCCCTCAAAGGGCTTCAACTTGATGATGGCAACCAACGAAAACACCTCGAATACGAAGAGCCCAAAGACCTGAGCCAGTGGGTTCTGAGAACCTCCTCCAATGAAGCACGCTCGAACAAATTGGTAGACAAGGTAGGCCGCAAAGAACCACCAACGCGTACGGCGGTACCGACCCGAAAGCCAACCGAATCGCTTAATGTAGTCCACATCCTCGCTTGGGCTTGGTCTGTCGGGATCGCTGTCGGTGAACTTGATCCGGAAGAAGGGCATGCTTCCGTAAAGTCGTGGCTTCTCTGCTTGCTCCTCCTCTCCGATCGAGCTCTCACGTGTTGCTGCCACAAATGGAATCGTCTTGAAAAGTTTGCCTTGCTCGACCCGAAGAGTGTCAGCGACAACTTCATATTTACCATGACGCAGCCGAACGAAGCAGGCATACACTGCGAAGCCAGCGAGCCCCAGAAACATGATGAAAACGATGGCAGCAACTGCAGTCGGGCCCGCAGCGGCGCGAAGAGAAAATTGAAAGGTGGTTAGCATCATCATGGCGAAGAAGGCGATAAACAGGGTCCGGAGCAGTCCAGATACCATGTACCCGAGCCAATGAGAGCGAAAGTAATCGAATCCATCCGTCGTGATCAGCTTCAACTTGATCAATACATCCAAAATGAACTTGACAGCCGTGACAAACAAAGCCACAGCCCCAAGGACGACGAGCAGCCAGATCAGACCGATTATGAAGGCGTCCTTCTGGGGTATATTGACCAAGGATAAGGTCCCTGCAAAGCCTGTGAAGTCGCCAGGAAGGGGCATGCCAGGGTTTCGAGGTTCGCCAGCCCAGTTGTAGTCGTAGGGGTTGCTCGCGTTATATTCGGCTCGGCTCGTAAATGTGTTGAGTGCTGGGGCCAAGTCCAATGCTGACCTCGACTTGAGGGATCTTCCGTAGATCTGCTGGGTGAGACCACCACCATTGTTGATGGTTACCGGCCCAGCACCACCGACCTGGCTTGCGTTTCCGGAGATTCCGGTAAATGAGGCGAGGGTGTCGAGCATGCCGTCGTTGGCAAACATACCGCCGGTCCATGCGAAGTTACTCCACCAAGCAGGGAGAAGCTTTGGCCAGTCCACGGATATGGCACCCAAGAAGAAGATGGACTGGAAAGTCTCGAAGATGACGAGAAGGGAGAATGAGTGGGCGTAGTGCATCCTCATATGCGGAATCCGCAATCCGTAGATTGCTGTTGCGAAGGAAGCAAGAACGGCGAAGAAGACGAAGCCACCCAAAATAGACCCGATTGCTTTTGGCTGGGAGAAAGTCTGGCCGTTTGTCAGACTGGCCTGGAAGCAGCCAATTTCGGTTTGGGTCGAGTTTGAAAAGATACGCAGGCGGGCGAACCCTTCGAGGTCGGGGATGCCCAAGGCGATTGAGGGGATTCCTTCGACGTCGGAGGCGGAAATCGGGATGACGGCGAATGCTTGTATCGGATTGTCCGCGCTTACGGGACACATACTGGTGATGTTGCCCTCGCAAGGATCGTAGGTCTTGTTGAATCGATTCTCGCCATACACGTCAACGGTGATGTGCACTAGATCCGGGTTAGAAAGGTAAACTTAAGCTGGGATTCTCGTCACGTACTCATGAGGGAGTCTTCCCGAATGTTAGTGCTCCCGCTCAAGTGAAATAGAACCGTGAGGTTATCCTTGTAGTATGCGGTGTCGAACTTGGTGACATTGAACAAGCTTTCGCCGTTCAAGCAGTCGGCGAAGTCGCCGGTGTAGAGATCCGGGTATCGACTAACATCGAGGCTGCGAGAGACGCCGTCGAGCCCGGTTCCATTGATGTAGACCTTTTCCTGCGCAAGGACAGCTGGGAGGAGGGCGAGGGCGGAGAGCACCAGATGCAAGGCCCCTAGGGGCCTCTTGGATAAAAACATTCTGGTGAAGAGGTTGACGACGGAGGGCCGGATGGATCGGGATAGCGGGCGTTCCCGCCCAAGATGGTATGTGGTGTCTTTCGAGCGCAAGACCAGTTTTTCCAGCAAAGTGTTAACTGCAATAGTCGGCGGTGGCGAAGATCCGGGTCGTAGAGTCGGGCTTTCGTGAAACGGCCGCGGCGCACATGAAGATCGGAACGAGGTTTCAGGGATTTGGGCGTCTCGAGTCGATGTCGCAGACGCGGGTCGAGCGTCCAAGGGCGATGGACGTGCTCGAAAAGCGGCAGATCGGGCAAGGGCGTCGACAACGGCGGAAACGGTTGGGGGAGAAGTCGACGTTTGACGGGAGAAGATGCAAGACGAGAAAAACCAAGGTGTGTGAGGTCGAGACGCCGGTTGGCCAGTGGCGTAGCGGGAGGGCGGCCACCGAGAGATCGGGCAATCCCCTGGATTTATTTTAAGGTTGGTGTTTGGCAGGCGCGTGTGTGGCTGCAGAAAAGTCCCGAGAGGAGCAAGCAATGGAGCAAACGGGCGCAGGCAAAGGTACACTTGCGGTGAGCAGACTATCCTTGAGGGGAGACGGATCGCACAGTGACGCGGGAGCAGGATGCGATGTCTTCGACGACAGCGGCGGCAACCGCAATGGCGATACCAACGTTGATGGTGAAAGGGAACATTGCTTGGCAACCGAGAAATAGCAGGCTAACATGGTTGGCTACTGGGATCAATACGGATGTGGATGGATCTCATCAAAGAACGCAATTAAATGGAGCGCTGCCAGCGGATAAGGCCCCCGAAGAACAAAAGGCACGGCACGCTCTAGGCTCTGGATGGCCGGCGGAAGGCCCTATGAGTGGTCCTCGGGCCGTGCTGGATGCGCTGTGGTGCCACTCGCGATCCCTGTCCAGCGCCTTGGGACCAGCTTTCCATTCGCTGGGCGTGGGGCCCCACCTCGCGAGTGTTAGCCGGAACCCACCAGCGAGTTGCAAGTCATGAAAAAGAGATGGCTGTTATTTCGTTGATATTACCTAGTGCACACACACGATGGTTTTCATTATCTGCGAGAGTCAACCATCTGCCGCTGGTGAACAGTGGGGTATTTGCCCCTTGGCTGTGTTTAGGATTAAACGTAGTAGCCGTTTCTGATGCGTATCTGGGGTGACGATCTGAAGAAGAACCCTGCATGCTGAAACAAACACCAAGTCGAGACAAGAACCGGCAAGCCGTGCAGTGCAAATCAAGAGTTACTTCGTACAACAATCAGAAGAGGGCTTCAACCGGACTGTTCCAAGTTTCCAGTCGGTGTGTGGGACGACAGACCGACAGACTCGACCGATCTCGTCATCGAGATTGTTTGGGATGGGTGCACCGCCGCTCCGCCATTGGCTTGCGATGCATTCAAAGAAGCGGGGTGATTCCTCCGTTTCCTGGTTTCTTGGTTTTCCGGTTTCCACCACTCGCTCTAGGTCCGCGTTTAAAGCATTGCCACGTGCAGGCTCAAGCTCTAGACTACTCCGTACGCACGTTGGCGACTGGGGATCGATCGGCACGCGAGTTCCACGAGATATTTTAGCAGAAATCAGCCGTTAATAACGGAACCAATGGCCCTTTCAACGTAGTACGAGAGGGGTAGGTAAACATGCCTTCAGAAAAACACACGATAGTTTCTTTTTATTAATTAGCCCATGCACTCGCCGTCGACGTCAGCCAGTCATCCTCCGAGACGTGTGCAGTCGGGCGCAGCTCAAAAGCGCGGGGCGACGAATACGAGCGACGAGGACCAGTGCTCCGTCGTAGTCTTAAAGCCCAATTACAACAATCGGGCGAGTTTGCTCGGCCTGGGTTCACTCCCAACCTCGTGTGATACAAACGCACCATTCTCCACAGGCGGCATCTGCAGTACAGCCCACAGGGATTTCAAACGTTAGTTTGTGTACAGTATCTCGTGGGCCTAGAGAGTGAAAGATGAGAGGTCTATTCATTGTAGAGGCGAATCCGATTGGCAGCTTTCGATACTTCAATACATCATTCTTCGCCACTCGATTGGGTATCTTTAAGCTGCTGTTTCAAGGGAGAGATACTTAAAGGTGGAATACTGGGTCAAGTACCGAACTAACGTTTGAAATCCCTGGGCTTGATTCGCCCAAGGTCTCTACTCAACCATCCTTTAAGTTATATTTCCGAGGAAAGCATTACCCGGTATTACATCGGTGGCTACCATCCCGTGAGAATCGGAGACCCATTGAATCACGACAAATACAAAATTGTCAGCAAGCTTGGATATGGCGTTTACTCTACTGTCTGGCTTGCATCTGACCTCAAGTAAGTCCTTGAAGACCTAGCAAAGACAATTTTCTGAGGCAGTAACTAGGTTGAAGCGACCCGTTGCACTCAAAGTTCTCACAGCGGATTCTTGTGGACGAGGAAACAGCACTTTCGAGTTAGATATTCTCAGACACATAAGGGACCAGAACATTTGCAACCCGGACACGAATCATGTTATTGGTCTACTTGACGAGTTCGAGCACCTCGGCCCCAACGGAAAACATATCTGCCTTGCCTTCAAAGCTATGGGTCCAGATATGTCCCAGTTGAGGCGACTTTTCCCAAAATTGAGAATCCCTCTACCCACCATGAGACACATTTCAAAGCAACTTGTGCTTGCTCTTGCGTATCTGCACGATACAATTCATACTGGTCAGTCCATATTTTTTTTTTTTAGCTCGGGGGCGACAACATCAACCCTGTCTCGGTTGCCTGTGTCTGACAGCAGCTCCAGACATCCAGCCTCAAAATATTCTTGTCGGGACTCCTGCGAAAATGTTCCAGCAAGCACCGCCTGAAGCGTTTCGGCGGGATGGTTCGTCCTTACACCATCCGAACGACTTTTACATCGAGTCCACATAAGTCTCCTCCACCGAAGAGGATATAGCTTGCTCGACCGAACTCTCCATTAGGTTGGCAGATTCGGAACCGGTGAGTCCTTCAGCAAGGCAGAGTCGCACAAGTGGAGTAAGCGAGTGGTAGCGAGCTGGGTCGACAAGCACTTGACGGAGTGGATCCAGCCCCAGATGCTGCGAGCGCCCGAGGTGATACTCGGGGCGGACTGGGACTATAAGGTGGATATATGGAATCTAGGCCTAATAGTAAGATCTTCCCCCGCAACATCTCAACCGTGTGGCATACTGATTTTCCGGCACAGATCTGGGAACTTGCCGAAGGGAAGCTTCTTTTCGACGGCATGTGGACCCCAGGTGACCAGTATACGCCCGAAGCTCACCTGGCTCAAATGACTGCTGTCTTTGGTAGGGTGCCCAAACGCTTGTTGGATCGATCCAAGAAGCGAGACGGATACTTTGATACCGACGGCATATATGTCCTCTTGGGCCTACTCTGTTAGCACTCCGCTCTCCTAAACAGTCACCAATGTGCGCAGGTCATCTTCTCAAACCCTCAACCTTCTCGCCGTGCTCTCTAGAACATTTCAGTAATGCCGACCACTCGGGTTTGGAGAAGATGGAGTTCTTGACGTTTGTTAGGTCGATGGTGAGTCTTGATCCGGAGGACCGCCCGAGTGCAAGTGAACTGCTTGAATCGCCGTGGCTAGCTCGATAATGCAAAACGTCCGGATGCCACCTTGCCCTCCATTGTAGGGCGTTTCTTTTGTACCATTGATTATTACTAGTAATGTGGACGTTGACTGGTATCCAACTGGGACTGTCAGCTACTTGGGTCGTTTCGGTGTATGAAGTGTACTTCGTTCCCACGGCAAGGAGACAACCGCAGGTGCAGCCAGATACGCCAGACGCTAGCGTGCCACACTCGTTGCTACTATTGATGTCCATTTCGCGACGGGTCGAGTTAATCAACGTGCTTCTGTGAGACACTGGCGACGATGGGTTCATTCTGCTCAAGTCGTGCGCTAGACACCAAAGGCACGAGGGTTTGGATATTTTGCAGCGATTGGGTAGGAGTGAGTGCTCTCCACTCCCAACCTCGTTTCGCTGGCTCGCTGCACTCTCCCCCAACCCCCAGAGGTACGGTGTGAGCAGATGGTCTTAGCCAAGACTCGGGACCAAAGTGTCTAGAACACTAAAACACATCAGCAGACTGTAGAATGGGAGGAGACACTTATCAAACCCCATCGCGACGAAATAACGCCTTTGGCTCGCTAACAAACCGTGCAGCTTGGCACCGTCGACGACAAAACGCCGCGACTGACGCCATCGTAGTCCATTCCATTCCCAAGGGGAACTTCTCTCGTTTCCAACGTAGCGGTAGGTCGGGTAAATAGCTTCGGGCCATCGGCAGGGAACCTTCGTCCAACCATTTCCGCATCATCGTGCTGTGTGCGGCGTTCGGATTGCGACCGGGCCTTGGCTCGCGATGGCGCAAGTTTCTCACAGATGATGTGTGCAGCGGTGGCTGCCCGTTTTCCTATGAGCCATTCCCCTCTTGGACTTTCGGTCGCCACATCCCAGGTCCTGGTGGTGTGGTGTGGAGGGGCTGGCCTCCGCTACCGTCGCCGCGACAAGCCAATTGGCGACGTCCGAAAAGTTGGCGATGGCTTCTTCGTTGGAGATTCTCCGGCACGGGCGACGGCCTTCCAAGGAGGAAAAGCTGGGTTCTTCTCCGGGTCCGGATCTGTTCATTCGCCGGGCTTGTAATAGACTAGGTCGCCACCTGGTAGTGGCACCCACTGGGCAATCTTTTAGTCGAGAGATGCGACGGATAGCAACGTCTCTAGATTCAAGGTTGGGAGACGCCAGCCCACCTTTAAGCCCGAAGTGCCTGCGACGCCATTGCGACATTCGGATGTCGCAGTCTCGGGTGGGTATTTTACGTACGAGGCATTTGCAATGACTGCTCTGCAGTGTCTTCTGGTGTTTCCGTTTCTTTCTGGGTGGATTGCATCTGCATCTGCACCTGCGTCGCACTAGTAGCCGCGGCCCACGGTCACACCCATGTCCCATGATGAGTTGATGCAGTGATGGAAGACCGCAACGGTCAATCACATAGGTACCGCCAATATGTGCACGCCAACACGACGCGACGACTCCGGTTGTAAAATATGTACAAATCACTGGATGTCTCCGTCCAGCTCAGGGATTCTCGAGTATCAGGAAGAGAGATTAGACATTACATCAGCTGTCCACGACTCTTGTCCGCCGGGACCAGGTAACGCGTGGCTCTAGAGATATAATCATCCGAGAGAGTCCACAGGATTGCGTACCAAGTCAGGATGAATATCAGGGCAGACCCCCTTGAGACATCTTCAGCGAGACAATCTACATCACGCACCGTGGATCGGCAACGGGTGTGCCATCATAATCAAACCGCGAGCGGTTCACCTTGGTGAGGTCAATAGGCGCCCACGAACATCAAGGATGGTAACGATCCTTGCGTAGCAGCAAATGCCTAGATCGAAGCTCCCCGTGAAGAGACACGTATTGCGCGGCTATAGTCGGAGAATCGGACACAGGCAAAACAAAGCCCGTTGAGCCATGTATCATTGGAAGAAAGATCCCAGCGATGACGGTATTACTAAGGGACTTTTGGTGTTTTGGCGCCTGGCATCGAAAAATGCACGATGGAACGGGCTCTGGGGTCGGCCACGGGCGATCGCCCGACAGCCGCGCCTCGGGGAACTACCGCCGCAGTCGGCGGCCCAAGCAACCGCCGATACGCAAGGCTCCAAGATAGTTAGAAGGATACAACCTCGAGTACTTTGGAAGCTGCATCCATTAATAAACTGTCTGCTGAATATTTCGAAAGTTCAGACAGCAAGGCATGAGAATTAGAATAATATCCCGGGTCCTCAAGCTGGATGGTACCATCTAACACCTGACGTGGGATGCCCCTTCAAGCGCAGTAACACGACGCTTCTCCCCGACGAATGGATGCCCGCTTGGCCGCCACAGCACCCATGTGGCATGGGGGAGGCTCGGGAGGCTCAGGCAAGCTCGGGGAGCCTACGAATGCACTTCGCTGATGGTACTGTCAGCCAAGCCACCCGCGGCTCCCCTGCGACTGATGACGACTCGTCCAGCGCACGCGGCGACGGCCCGTGAGTTCAGGTACCAGGCGTCCCAACGTGCCCTGCGGGTACTAAGCAATTAACCCTTGGCTGCGCACAGCGGCGAACCCCCCTTACTAACACCACGAACCATCCATGGCTATCAAACCGCGGCGACTGTCCACGAATCCTCCAACGCCCATCACCACCGCAACCCAGCAGTCTCTCGCCCTTCACGACTCCGGTCGAAGAGCGATGCTCCGAAGCACCTAGCGCAGTCCCTGCTGGCAACCAAACACGTTCATTGGCTTCTAGGGCCGTCGGGCGGCAGGTATAAGCCTCAAGTCCCGAGCACGTCATCGTGAGAACCCCATCTTTTTTTCTCTCCCGGCGGCCGTGTGGACGGGGGGACGGTCAGAATCTGGAACGGACTGTGGACAGAGGTACCGCACCGGTTGTTGCCCACGCCCGCGCGGCGTCACTCATGGCATGGCCGTGGTATGGCCACGCAATTTTTTTATCCCCCCCCCCCACCCCTAGCAAGTGGCAGTTTTGAAGCAGGGACCAGATTCAAGTAGGGTGCCGGTAGTAGATGATAAATCAAGGGCCCCTCGCCGCCGTCTTGCCTCCCAGTCCTATTCCATCTCCAGGTCCTTCTCTATTTCTACTCCTCTCCATCCGCTCCGTCTCTCGATTCTCTCCTCCTCCTCTCTCTCTCTCTCTCTCTCTCTCTCTCTCTCTTCATACATCCTGCTGCCAGGTCACACCTTGTGCAAAACGCCCCTCGAACCCCCACCATTGCGTGCTCTGCGGTCCCTGCCCCTCGCTATCTATAAAGTCTCAGACCCTTTCTTCTAGATCCTGTGCCCCGTCCCCGGCCAGTCTTGAAGATCCAGATCTCTCCTCCATCTCTAGCAACTCACACCCACCCACACATCATAATGGCCAACGCTCCCCACGGCGGCGTCCTCAAGGATCTCTTCGCTCGCGACCTGCCCCGCCAGGCCGAGCTCGAGGCCGAGGCTGAGACTCTCCCTGCCCTGACCCTGACCGAGCGTCACCTTTGCGATCTCGAGCTGATTCTCAACGGTGGCTTCTCTCCCCTCGAAGGTATGCATGCTTCCATTCCTGTTCTGCGCTTCGCCTGCTCCACACCGAAATTTCACCGGTAGATGTCATGACGCCCGCGCCGGCGTTGCCCCGCCCCCGCACCTGCGCCGCGCCCCAGATCTGGTCAAAGAATTGCGAGAACAGTCATTGACGCGAGTGATTCCTAGGTTTCCTCACCGAGAAGGACTACAATGGGTATGTTTTCGAGAGATTGGATCCTACTGCGCCAACCGAAGCTAATTGGCCTTTCCAGCGTCGTCGAGAACAACCGCCTCGCCGATGGTGCCCTCTTCTCCATGCCTATCAACCTCGACGCTGACCAGGCCACCATCGACAAGCTGAGCATCAAGCCCGGTTCCCGTCTCACCCTCCGAGATTTCCGTGACGACCGAAACCTCGCCATCCTCACCGTTGAGGATGTTTACAAGCCCGACAAGTAGGTGGCTTTGATTGTCTAGACAGCGGGGGGAGGGGGGAGGGCACCCAGCTAACAGAGAGTCCACAGGGTCAAGGAGGCCAAGCTTGTCTTCGGCAGCGACGACGACACCCACCCCGGTATCAAGTATCTCTTCTCGACCGCCAAGGAGTTCTACCTCGGTGGTAAGCTTGAGGCCGTCAACCGCCTGGAGCACTACGACTTCCTCGACCTGCGATGTAAGAAGCCCAGTCGTGAACGAGCATTGCGCTTCTTGAGATCCAGTAGCTAACCTACCAACTCGCAGTCACTCCCTCTGAGCTCCGCGCTCATTTCAATAAGCTCGGCTGGCAGAAGGTCGTCGCTTTCCAGACCCGAAACCCGATGCACCGTGCTCATCGTGAGTTGACGGTCCGCGCCGCCCGCTCCCAGCAGGCCAACGTCCTCATCCAGCCCGTCGTCGGCCTGACCAAGCCCGGTGACATCGACCACTTCACCCGCGTTCGTGTCTACAAGGCTCTCCTGCCTACGTACCCGAACGGAATGGCCGCCCTGGCCCTCCTTCCCCTGGCCATGCGCATGGGTGGTCCCCGTGAGGCCCTCTGGCACGCCATCATCCGCAAGAACCACGGTGCTACACACTTCATTGTCGGCCGTGACCACGCCGGCCCCGGAAAGAACAAGAGCGGCAAGGACCACTACGGTCCTTACGATGCCCAGCACCTGGTCCAGGAGTTCCAGGTGGAGCTCGGCATCAAGATGGTCGAGTTCCAGGAGATGATCTACCTTCCCGACAGCGATGAGTACATGCCCGTCAACGAGATCCCCGAGGGCACCCGCACTCTCAACATTTCCGGTACTGAGCTGCGAAACCGCCTTCGCACCGGTAAGGAGATTCCCTCTTGGTTCTCCTACCCCGAGGTCGTCAAGGTCCTCCGCGAGCAGAACCCTCTCCCTGCCCAGAAGGGCTTCACCGTCTTCATGACTGGTTTCCAGAACAGTGGCAAGGACCAGATTGCCCGCGCTCTACAGGTCACCCTGATGCAGGGTGGTGGCCGTCCCGTGTCCATGCTGCTCGGCGAGAACGTGCGACACGAGCTGTCGTCTGAGCTGGGCTACAGCCGTCAGGACCGCGATCTCAACATTGGCCGCATCGCCTTTGTCGCCTCGGAGCTGACCAAGGCCGGTGCCGCCGTCATCGCTGCGCCCATCGCTCCTTTCGATCCTGCCCGCAAGCAGGCCCGCGAGCTCGTCGAGAAATCAGGTCCCTTCTTCCTGGTCCACGTTGCCACTCCCCTCGAATACTGCGAGAAGACTGACCGACGAGGCATCTACGCCGCCGCACGCAAGGGTGAGATTAAGGGTTTCACCGGCGTCGACGACCCTTATGAGGCCCCCGCCAACCCTGATCTGACCGTCAGCCTTGAGAAGCAGGATGTGCGCTCCATTGTACACGAGATTATCCTGCTCCTCGAGAGCCGTGGTCTCCTCGACCGCTTCTAAGCAAATCGTGGAAGGAAACGGAATGCTAGAAAAATCATGGCCCGGCTCGAGTCAAGAGTCGGTTCTATGTTGGGACACTTGCTTGATTGACAACGACCAAACCACGGAACCGTCTATGGCGGAACTTGTTTTCTGCGGCAGAAGGTGATGCACATATTGGCGTTTATGAAAGAAGGCGAAAAGAACTTGGGCAAATGTTTGACGAATGTGCATGTTGCATTCAAGGGATGGATTAGGTTTGTTCATAGCGGCGCGTGGGTTAGAACAGTGGCTTGTCTGTTCGAGATGCAAGAGAAGGATTCTGATAGAAACCAGACCGAGATAGATATGTCAAACAAGACTCAATCAAGACAGAGAGATGATCAAGAACAAAGAAACGGTTACACATTTCGAGAAGTTTCCTATGAGTAAGCTTTTTTTATTACCAATGGCACAACAGCCTTGCACGCCTGCGACGAGGTAAGGTATGTTACACTGTAGTATCCCTCAGCCCCCAGAATGACGATGGGGTTTGGTGGTGTGGTGAGGGACAGAACTACGGCGCGCTTGACCTTGTCCCCGTTGTCCGATGATTTGCATAGTAAATCTACATTCCCTAAATACCTTCTACCTAGGCACTGTATAATTATCATGACAACCTACATACAGTTGAGACAAAGGAGCAATATGGACTCGGAGATATCTGAGCCCGACCTGCGACCTGCGTCTGGTTTGGTTGGGGATTGGACGAGAGTGACTCGCTCGTGCATGTAAGCGTGACACTGACGGAGGAGAGAGCAAAGAAGTGGAGCGAGTTGGGCATCCACCCACCGCCAACGGCGGCACTTGGGACCTGGAAGCTGATGGCAGCCGAGAGAAAGGGACGCGGAGAGGACTGCATGCGTGGCATGTGCTGTGTCGATGGAGTCGCTGTGCTCTGAGCGTTTAAGGCTGCAACTAGTGTCTGGGATCCCATGTGAAGGTTTGCTGCTTGGTTCTGAGGTGTCGTGAGAAAATAGACTAGCCTCACCTTATGCTTGGGCAGACCGTTGGATACATGTCATGCCCGTTGATGCCCTGTGTAATTAGGTCTTCATGGCATTGTCGGTGTGAGAAGGTGGTCCGGTTGAGGCAATACGAGAGGATACACGGTGAGAAGCACAAGTGGCGGGCTGTGTATCGATGCCATCCCATCCTCATCCACGCTGCCGACTTCGTACCTACAGCCAACTGCTAAAGTGCCTAGTTACCTCGTGCAGCGGTGCTTGATCGTCCGTCCTGTCTGTTGGACGTTTCAACAGGCTGGCGGCTAGCAGGTCCAGTGGTTGGTCGGTTGGGCAGAGAGCGCTCAAGGATCTCGCACCACACCAACGCTATCCGCTCCACTGACCAAAGCCCGACTGGTGCCAGGGGCGGGTCATGATTGGCCGGCCTCGCATGTAGACCCTGCGGTGCAGTGAAGGTCCCGGGCCGCCCTCAGTGCGTGCTGCTGCACAATGGGAGGGACCCGTACTGCACTGCGCTGTGCTGTGCTGTGCTGCACGCGCTGTGGTGGTGCGTTAGACGTCGGGTGCTTTGGGCTGTGTCGCGAAAATGGAGGGATGGATGAAGGGAATGGAGGGAGGGAGAATGGCTCAGGATCCGATGGTTGGCTGGTGCGGCGTGGCCACCTCATGACGACAAAGCTGGACCCCAAGTAACTGACTGCACTTCCCGCACTACACAATCTTCCATCATCCGGCGTCGTCGTCATCGCCATCACCATCTTTGCATCTTTCAATCGCCAACGGAATCAATCTTTTTCCTTCCTTCACTCATTCACTCTCACTCACCATCTCCTGGCTTCAGAACACGGCCCCACAGCCAGCATACCCCGTCCCCTGGCTCGCCCTTGTCCCATTTCTATCTTCAGCCATTTTTGTTCCGCCGGTTAGCGAGCTACGAATAGCAGCCACCTAGTACCTAGCCTGAACCGGGCGCGGCTTTTTTTACTGGGTCCCCCTCCTGTTTCCAGCGGTCCCCGGTACCATTTTAAGTGCCTGAAGGCCTGGCCCGATCAGCGGCCCAGCCCCGGACACAGGCAGCCGACTGGCTAGCGGAGGACGCAGCGAGGCAGAAAGCTCAAGCCTCATCAGTCCGAGTCGGGACGCTCCTTCCAGTTTAACCACCGACCGTACCTACTACCTACCTACCTACCTACCTACCTACCTACCTTCCTACCTGACTATCCCCTCACATCACCTCACCTCACCTCACCTTTCCGTCCTCATTTCTTTGCCCTCACCACATCAGTGCTATTGCCTCTTTTCTTCCGTTCGCCTTGTTTCGCAACTGCATTTCCACCGCACATCTTGCCTCTCTCCACTTCCCTCAAATCGCCTCCACCGCTCATCGACGACAAACCGACTTCCAACTGCTTTCCCTTCCCTCCATGGTCCACCATGTCCACCAAGGACCGTGACGTCGAGGTCCCCGACGACCGGCCGCCGCGCGAAACTACCCGACGAACCAAGTCCGAACGCAAAGACCGCAAAGATCGCGACCGTGACCGAGATGGCGAGCGCCGTCCCCACCGATCTTCTCGCTCCTCCAAAAGTAAACTGAGCGAGGGCAGCGAAACCTCGAGCCGTCGCCATCACCGCAAGCGCGAGGACAAAGACAGAGAGGACCGCCACCGTCGTACGCGGGCCGCCTCAACCAGTGACCTCACAGCCTCCGACATGACCAGGACCGACATGACTCGGACCGCCTCCATGGCTGCCACGTCCCTTCTCTCTTCCCGTATCTCCATGCCGTACCCAAGCTTCAGCAAGGCCCACAGCAAGGAGGCCGTCCAGAGCCGCGAAGCCCTCGCCGTGCCCCAACGCAATCCCCTGACCCCTGATACCACCGACGTTGGAACAGGCGGTCCTGGTGGTGAGGACGTGACCCGCACATCTTCCCCCGCAAATGATTCAACAGACCGCCCACCTAGCCCACCTGAGACCGATCTCGATGCTGATAAGAAGGCAGCCGAGAAGCAAGCCGAGGAGGTTCCAGACGCCGGTAAGGAGACGCCGAAGGCGGAAGCCCAGAAGGTGGGGGCTCCAAGGTTAGAGATACCTATCGAGGATGTCCTAAAAGAAGAGGCCTCTGCAAAGGAAACCAACCAGGAATACACACACAAAGAGGAGCCTCTCAGGGATGAAGTGGTAAATCGATCAAAGTCGAGAACCTCAGCTCTCTCCCGATCTGCATCCCGCAACGAGGACCACTCCGGAGTCAGCCGCAGATCCATTTCTTCAAGCCAGGCAACCTACGTCAAAGCTCCAGCCATGAGGTCCCACGAGAAGCTTCGCACCGACTCCAGAGCCTCCAGCTCATCCCGCGTCAAGCGAACATCATCGACCCGAAGCCACAGGCGGCTCGAGCCGGATGAGGTCGAGTCTTCGCCCTCGAGTGTCCAGGGCTCGTCGCCCAAAACGCCAACCCAGGCACCTCAGTTTCCCCCATCCAACCTCTACCCCGATAACAAACCCGAGACACCTTCAGTCATCGATGTTGATGACATTGATTCGAACTTGCACTCGAAAACAGCAACGCCTGCCTCTGGCTTCATCGGTCTTCCTCCTCCACCTCCACCTCCTCCTCCGCCTGCTCTCAGCACCGCCGATATCCCACGCGTGGACTACCTGCTGCAGAATGGCGGCTTGGCGTACCCTGCGCCGAAGAACTTCCTGGCAGTTCTTCCGCGACAAAATGGGACACGCCCATCCAACCCACCCCTTGCTGGAGCAGACACCCTGTTTGCTCCCTTTTTCAACCTTCTCGACCAGTATAACACCGTGCTCGGAAAGCAGGGCTCGATTGCTGTCGCTACTGGCCATCGCTCGGTTGCAAGGAGACTCCTCGACCGGCTCGAGAACGTCTTCTCCCGCGACCTGCCCCCGAACGGGTGCTCTTGTGTCATGTGCGAGACAGCCCATGAAATTCACCAAGGTCTGACTTGGGGAGACGTTCTGGAGTGGGTTAGCGGCCGGATCGAGCTTCCACAATGGCCTCCATTCGACCTCGCTGAGATTAGCACCAAGGCCGCCGAAATCTCTGCTGAGACTCCTGCGCGCCCTGCATCTCCTGTCAAGCTGGACCCCGATATCGCGGAAGAGTTTAGAGAACACTACCTCCGCCAAACGAAGAAGGTCAGATCTGCTGTCGATCGATGGCTATCGACTACTGCGGAGACGCCTGTTCCGCCACCTCAGGATGTAGACGACGAGACTTTAACATTTGCTATTCTAACTAGCCTTGACATCGAAGACCGTCCATATTTCAGTTCCCTGATCAGTGGCTCAAGAGAGCTGCGACCAGGAAACCGTGCCCCGACGCCAGTCCACCGACCACGAAACGACTTCCTCATCAAGACAGGCCTATCCCTGCAACGACTTTACCGGTTACCTCAGGTCCCTCGCGATGCTGAGTCCGCCATGTATCTCATCAAAAATCCTCACACCCACGATTTGCTCGTCACGCTGTCTAACATCAACAACTCCGAATGGGAAATTCTGATATCGGGTCGATTCGATGGCTTCCTTTGGTCAGGTGCAGACGAGGATGTTCCCTTGGGCATGGAGTCGAGGGGAGCCACCCCGGCCAGCGGCTATTATCATACACGAACCATGAGCCCAGGACCTCGTGGACCTTCTGGATTTGGGTCCAGAAACACGACGCCCTTCTCTGTGTACTCACGGGGCGCTACCCCAGCATCATTTGTGAGCATTCAGTCATCAGCGGCACCCGGTCGTCAAGCAGTTTCGAACGACGAGGAGATGGAGATGGCAGCCCTTGCAGAGATTGAAAGAGAGATCTACAAGGGAATGGAGTGCCTAGAGGATGCCTTTGAGAAGCTACATCTTAGGGCAGAGACGGTTCGAACGGCTCTCCGTCAACGTGGTGTTGGCCTGATGCAGAACCTCCAAAACCGTCGCCGTATTGATGTCCTCCCTGGCCCCAGCTCAGGCAACTCGCAAGGCTCAGGTTACGAACGACCAGCGTGGGCAATGGGAAGTGAAAACGAGGGGAGCGACAGTGAATGGGCCTACGATGAAGGAGACATCATGCCGGATGATTCAGCCAGCAACATCAGCAGCTCGAGACACCGACGACCCAAGAGGCGGACAGAGCGTCGGACGCCAGCCCCTATTGACGAAGAGGATGAGGACTAGTGATGAGCGCTCAGTTTAAGCCTTATACCCGACCGCAAGAGCAGGTCTTAACGAAACGACGACAAGAGAGACCAAACGAAAATCTAAAGATGGAGCAGCATATAAATGTTTGTAAGGAAATTATATCAACTTGATTGACAGAACCTTGTTGATGACGACCCCACGCAACCAACCCATGTTGGAATCTACGGAGTATGAAGCTAACCGTGTCGGATACCAATGTACCTTTGATGTACCTGCTCTTTTAATACTTAAGGCCCTCTATTCATATGGGCTTCCCTTCACTTCCTATGTTTATCTACCGTTTTCGCCCATTGCGATTCTTCGTTGATCAGGGTTTCTTGCGCGTGGCTTCTTGCTTATGGAAGTTTTTTACATTTGTTTCTCACTTTGCCAGGTTAACTTGGGCTAATGAACCAGACTTGTTGAAAGAATGGAGAAGGGGAGGGAGACTGTAAACGGCCACAGAACTATCGTTGTTGCGAATTTGTACGAGCAAAGGTTGTGTGCTTAATTCCCTTGTGGGATGCGGATGTATGTATGGTCGAAGTGGTTTTTCGGACTGAGATTTGCCCAATGGATGCATGAATTGGGGGTGAGAGGTCGGCAATACCTATCTGGAATGGGAAGGGAGATCCTCTCACATTAAATGAGCAAAACTGGGTTATGCTTACGTCTGTACTAGTCGTTGTGAAGCTATTCCGCGATTCATGCAAATGGCTAAGGCCGATCAATCCACTTTTGACGTGAACTCTGATATTATCTTTATTTTGTTATACAACAGATGTAGGTAGGCTCAGATCCCACAGCCCGTGCCGTACATTGGTCCCTCCGAAATCCGAGACAGGAAACCAGGTGCATCCGGTTTCGTCTAGTCCCATCCAGCCGCAGCCCTTCATATGTAGAACCACATCACCTAAAACTCCGCATTGTCGTGTATATTCTTCAACAAGCCATCCTTTTATGAATTCTCATCTTTTCGATCCTCCCACCCAAGATTCCTTACTCTTCGTCGCCTCTTCTATGATTGCGAGAAGTGAAGTCGGGGAGCATGTCTCTCTCTGCTAGTGCATCATACAGTAGTGTTGATCCTGCTAGATGAGGGAGAAAGCAGAAACGCCAAAATCAAATCCCCATAGGTCCGTTGGTTGACATTGTTCTCGCTGGGCGATGAACACCCCGGTTCTCATCAAGCAGCCGTGAGTTGTAGATTACAAGGGTTAAGTCGAAGGTAGGTAAAGAAGCATCCCAGGCGAGAGCCGGGGGTCATGGTCAGTTGGATTGTTACATGTTTCCATGGTCGAAGAGCCGTGCATTTACGACCACTAGCTATATATAGCCTCAAGGAGGTAAATAAAGCCAAATAGGAGAAAAGAGGCGGCACCACCAACAGTGACTACAACAAGTTAGCGAAGGGACGTTAATTCATGCAAACGCGGCCAAACTCACCAACTTTAAGGCTGACACGACCGGCAATGGCTCGGCCACCAATGACAGCGATGCTAGTGCAAAGGAGATGGCCAACCGTGGCGCCAAGTGTAACCCACCAGTAGTCCTGGCCGGCAGCCATGGCGACGGTTGCGATCTGGCTTCGGTCACCCCATTCACCAAGAAACGTCATGACAAAAGTCTGGACCCAGGCCGGGCTCAAAAGCAGCGAGAGCAAGTTGTTCGTGCCGTGAACCAAGCTCGAAAGAGCGCCCGAGCCATTCGAAGAGCCCCGGACGGGAGATTGCGAGGGTGACCGAGGGGGGGAGATCAATCGGTTGTTAGTCCTTGACCTCCTACCGTTCAGTCCCATCTCGAGGGTATAAGCATCGACCGAGTCACCCCGCTTTCGTCCCATCTCCTTCTCCTTCTGGGCAAGTTCTTGTTCAACCTCGTGCATCTCAGCCGAAACGCCTTCGTTGGGGTCCATCTGGAGACCTTCTCGCATCAACTTGGCTCCGAAGACGAAGAATAGGATGGCAGCAAGGAAACTGGTGAGGCGTTTCGGGAGGAGTGCGGGAACGGCGTGGCCCATCACGGCAGAGAGTACGGTCATAACAACCAAGGCACCACCGGCGGCGGTGAAGACAACCATCCGGTCGTGCTTCATAGCCATGAGGGCGGCCACCAGGAACGTCTTGTCGCCAATCTCGGAGAAAATGATCATGGTGAAGGAGAGGACGAACGAGTGAAATGGTTGGATAATCCCCTCTTCGTCGTCATAGTCACCAGAGGCCTTGCCCGTGGATGAGCCTCCCTTGCTAACGTCGAGATGGTTCTTGTTAACGGAGTCGGGAATGGGAGGTAATTGCTCGTCAGGCCTTTCGGGGAGGTCATTCGGCTTCTAGTCAAATGTCAGCACCAGGAATTTGGTTAGAGTGGATTATAGCCGGTTCTTACGTCCAACCCAGTGAAGCCCGTGTCATCGTCCTTCTCGGAGGCCTTGGGGGCCTCCTTCTCGCTGACGTCGTTAATATTCTTCTCCTCTCCAAGCGGGAGAAGTGGCTGTTCTTTCGGTGGCGGTGGTTGAGTGACTGCCTTCTCGCCCGTACGGTCTTCTTCGGCCTGTTTGGCTTTGGATTTCTCAGTCATGCCACCCTCAAGTCCAGTGGTACCCTCCTCGGCATAGGCGCGGTTCTTGTCAAACATGACGCCATCGTTGGTCTCGGGAATCTTCTTGCCATCCACAATGGTTGGATCGTCTGGCCGGCCCTCGAGAGGAGGCAGACTCTTCTGGTCCGTTTCGGGTATCCGCTTGACGCCGTCAGTATCGACAAAGGGGCCAAGATGGGGTTTCCCGTCCTTGCCATCGACAGGCGCGTCCTTGGTGGGAACACCATGTCGCTTGGCGCTGGGAGGAACCACAGGCTCGATGCTGTCTAGAGGCGCAACAGGCACTGGGTCCTGCGGGAAGCTGGTGGCGGCATTGGCAATGGCGGGAAGGAGGAGGAGGAGCAGCGCGGAGTGACTGGTTCGGAACTTCATGATGGGCGACGGAGACAGCCGTTGGGGCGATGCTCGTAGCTCGTGCGTCGTGGGTAGGGAAGCGGTGCAAACCGCAAGCACTTGTGCGATCGCGGCCGCTAAGAGTGACGGTGAGCGGTCTGCGATGGACGGTCTAGTGGTCGCGTGGGATGGAGGAGACGATACTCGTAGGTGTTGGGTGGTGATGATGACGAGTCGAAGAGTTTCGGGGGGTCGAGTCTTGGTGTCCAGGACGGTGGTCGCTAGCGGTCGCTAACAAGAACGGGCATGGACTAAGACGCGGAAAGTGGGCAGCGGGAAAAGAACAGCGGACAACATGCACAGCGCAACGCAGCGCAACGCAACGCAACGCAATCCAAGGAGGGAGTTCGTCCGTAGGCGTAAACACGACACCCGCGAGAAGCAAGACGAAGACAAGCCAAGGAGAGTCCTGAAAAGATGATGGAGAGGGAAGAGGGAGAGAGCCAGGAGGAGAAGGGATGAGGGGATGGATTGGAATGGGCTGGATGGGATTGGATTGGAGAGTGGATTTAGGGGTAGTTTAAGCAGTTGATACCTGGGGCAGGGATGGAAGGTCTATTCCAGGTACCTTTATTAGGTGCTGGCCGCCCTGCGCTCCGTTCTTCGTACGTACCGACGACGCAGATTATTGCAGGTTAGTTCCCTTACCTGACCAGGTCAAGAGGTCAAGGCCGTGTTCGTAACCCGATGTGGAGATGTCTTTGTCTTTTGCCCCCCGAAAAAAAAGAAAAGCGTAAGTCTGAGATGCGCCGCGGCAGGGAGAGAGGGAGATGACAGGGTAGGGGATGATTGCGGGCTAATTTGCACTGGGCTGGCCGTATGAAATGCTTCGTCGTACCGTAGTTGTACAATGGAAAGTTACTCTCCAGTAGACTAATTAATTACCTTGGTCTACGAATAACAGGCTCCTTTTCTCAGTGGCCTAGGGGCTATGGCGACGTGGCCGACCATCCATCGCGGTACAGTAATAAAGCCACAGCCCATCTCACTCTAGCGCCACCACAGCCCCGGACTTCCACCCAGGTTCTATAGCTATTTTTAACACTTCCTAACTTGAAATTACCCAACAATGTGACACTCCGGCAACTCGATGCAACTCTACGGCTGTCCTGGGTCAATTTACAAAGTACCATGGTGGGCGACTCCAACTGTACGTAGTATCTCTGATCGACACTTGCCATCTCCCAGTCCAGAAATTGTATTATTCTTTTGAATGCCGTAGCTGTGATCTGCGGTAGGTCTTGCTTAAAGGTCGTTAGGGTAAATATTCGTAGCTCTCATTTACGGCTACGCTAGAAGAAATCAAACACATGCACTTTGTAGATATATTAACTCACTCTAACAGAATCACCTTCGTGCTCAACGTTGGCAAACATGGGGTTGTTGTTGCACGCTGGCTGCTTAACTCCGACGGACCAAGTGCCGAAGCTTTAGGGTAGCCTTATCGGCACACTTATCTAATCTCCGCCGGCATGTCGTCACAAGCTCCGGAGCTCACTCATGCACCTCTCCCATCAATGTTTCTTGACTGGTCATTGATCGCACCTCACCATACATCAAAATCCAGCCCTAATGTAATCTTCTTTTCGCTTCCTTGTTCTAAATATACTATATCATCTGAACGCTGCTCGCTTGCTGGAGCCCATTCGATCCTCAGGCCGTCACTGCGAACAGCTCCCCCCTCTTCACGTCTCGCTTAGCAAGCATCACCACCACCGCCGCTCGTCCCGCCAGCCTTGTTCCTCACTGCACGTCCCCAACAAAAGCCGACATGGCCACGCCCGGCAACACGGGGAGCTCGGATTCACTGTCTGCGACCAACAGTCCCAGCAACGGCGATGAAGAGACCCAGGAACGCCTTGCAGGTGAAACAACATCAGCTCCGGTCTGGCACTATGACGTGGATGACGAAGAGGAAGAGGTGGACGACGAAGACGAAGACGATGCTTCCTACGTGGATGAGCTAGAGCGATACGATACCTTCATCCGTACGTGACCTCTCATAACCTATGAACTTCGCGTCAACTTATGAACACGACAGAGGGGGAAGATGGGAGCCTCTACGTTGTCATGGAGAATGAGGACCAGGACGACGACGATGAAGCGGAGGGAGCCGGTGAAGGTGAAGGTAACGAAGAAGATGATGAAAATGCAGAACGCATCCTGAATTTGCTACGAAGTACCTCCGCTCTTCCCATTTTCAAACAAAGATCTGAAGGCTGACCCAGACTTAGCCGGTGCAAGAACGGGCATGTTGACCAGAGGCCAGCTTCTCGCCCTGATGCGCAACCCTAATCTTACCAATGTCTTGTTTCAAGACGATCCTGAAAGTGATGTTGAGTTTCTTCAGTGGCCAATGCAGAGCCGGCGGACGCCGAAAGACCCAAATCGCTTCCCTAAAGTCCCCAGTGAGGAAGGCGTGAAGTTGATGCGGTCCGGTGTCTTTGGTTCAAATGACTACAACTGGCGGCGTTGCAGGAAGCGGCCTGGTCAACGGATGTTGGAGCGTGAGATGGGTCTGGGCAACCGAGAAGAGCGCAAGAGGAACAGCGACTTGATCACTCAGGTATGCTGATTGGAGGTGGTGCATGTTGACATTCAGCTAACATCACCCGTCCAGAGCTTGATCCCGAACAGCAGGGCGGACCAAATCATTCATTACAATGATCCTGTGTACTCGGGCCAGTTTTCAAACGATGGAAACTTCTTCTTCGCTTGCTCCCAGGACTTCAAGGTTCGAATGTACGACACGTCAAACCCCTACAACTGGAAACACTACAAGACGGTCAGCTTTCCCTGGGGTCAATGGACTCTGACAGACGCTTCGTTGAGCCCCGACAACAAATGGCTGGCCTACACGTCTATTCAACCTATTGTTTCGATAGCTCCAACAGACCCGAACGACACAGGAGACCCTTACACCTTGGATCTCCAAGATGCAGCTAGGCAAGGGACATTTGGGCGGAATTCCTTTGGCATTTGGTCGATTCGATTCTCGGGAGATGGACGAGAGCTTGTTGCGGGAACCAGCTCGTCTGCAATCGTCGTGTATGACATTGAGTCTCGGAGGACACTGCACCACATCCAAGGCCACAAAGACGATGTCAACGCCGTCTGCTTTGCCGACAAGATGTCACCGCACATTCTCTACTCCGGATCTGACGATACGACCATCAAAGTCTGGGACCGTCGAAGCATGGGAGACAGCAGAGAAGCTGGTGCGTTCGTTGGCCACAGGGAAGGGTTGACATACATCGATAGCAAGGGCGATGGCCGCTATATTCTCAGCAATGGCAAGGACCAAAGCATGAAGCTGTGGGATTTGCGCATGGCCATGTCGACTGACCGGTTCAATTCTCTCGATCGAGTACGACACACGCGGTTTGACTATCGGGGAGGCACATACGATGACGAGGACTGGGATCCTCATCCTCACGACAACTCTCTGGTGACGTTCCGAGGCCACAAGGTGCTCCGGACCCTCATCAGATGCCATTTCTCGCCACCTTCCTCGACCAATTCGCGATACGTGTACTCGGGTAGCACTGACGGTAAGGTGTACATCTGGAACATTGATGCTACGCTGGCTGGGACTATCGATGTCAAGAGGGCAACAATGGGAACGCGACCGGCCGACCATCGGTCCCGCTTCTACCACCTTGATGACCCTGGCGGCTGGGGAACCTGTGTTCGTGATGCCAGTTGGCATCCCAACGCCCCGATTATCGTTGGTAAGTGTGTTGATGACATCACCATGGACTTCTCGCTAACCTGTGAACAGCATCTGCATGGAACGGCTATAACATGGCACGGGGAACGTGTACCGTACACTCATTCGGCGACACTATGGACGATGAAGGAGACCCGCCGATGGGACGAAGTGTCAATGATGTTCTCAAGGAGGATCCGGCGCTGCTTGCGTCGACTTATCCCCTGTTTTAAATGTTTGAAATTGTGCAAATGATGTTGGATATTGTACATTATCACCTCATGTAATCGCCCGAGAATGAGATGGGCGGTTCCCCAATCAAATCAGGGACAACCTCCTAGATGCGAAAGTCGCATTCCCCTCCCAAGTGCGATACGAGCTGCTTCGAGAATTCCAGTGCAGTAAGATGTCGCGTGTCCGCCATGATCCTTAACTCCGCCCCATTGTACTCAACAAGGTTCGCATATCACTCCAATCGATCAGTCTGCAACGCCCACACCGCGTCGCAGATCGTACAGCTCGCTGCCGTTGTCGTTTTTTGGCCACGTAGAATATCGCTTAAGCACCACCGACGAGGATGTTGTTGACAGGGATATGGACTGTGAGGCTTGGTTAGAGGCTGGCAATGAGGTACGAGAGTGCGAATGGAGAAAACATACTCAGCTTGACAATGTAACCGACCGCACCCATGACGAGGAAACCAACGCCGACGGCCTGGCACAGTCGCAGGAACTCCTTCTGATCGGCTGTCGGGAGAGAAAGACGTTAGTCACGAGTGTGCAAAGGAGGATTTTAGAGCAGGGCTCTCTCCGTCATGACTTACGCTTGGTGCACCGCTTCACGAATTGGTAGCCATCTCTGGCGAACTCGGAGGGGACCTCGAGAAGCTCCTGGACCTGGTCGGACATGTTGTATAGAAGGTGATGCGGGTTGTGGATAGGGTGAGGAAGGTTATCGAGAGTCGTGTGAGAAGAAAGAGAGGATCGCAAAGGGGGACGATGGATCGTGGCCTGGCAGATATGCGCTAACGAGAAGCTCCCCATGCGACGTGTTAACAAATTGCTTCCAATTGGGGAGGCCAGATTTCGTGAAAGGAGGGCGGGCCGCGTGTTGTTCCGGGTGGATTCTATCCAGTGCAACACACCCCAGTGTCGGTTCGGGTGCAGGCAGGCAGGTACGGCCGGGGAGCGCGGACTTCGTACAAGTGACCCGTCCCGAGGGGAAGGAACAGTACCAACAACCACTAGCATGTGAGTAACCACGGGAAAAATGCGGAACCTATTCTTGGGCCGCTGGAGCCTGGCGCCTGGGACTTGCCAGTTGGGAGCCGGAACTTGGAAGGCACGAAAGGCACCGGCGTGGCCCGTGCACGACGCGCCCAGCCAGCGCCAGCCCGAACGGGTGTTTGGCTTTTTGGGCCTTGCCGGGTCTCTTCTCTCTGCTGGCGAAGCTCTCCCCCAAAGCCGAAGAAAGCAGCTGTGCAATTCTGCAACCTCCACCTCCACATCAACCTCTCACTTCAACAGGTCCCAGTCTCGAGCCTCCTGCCTTCGATCTTCTGGACGTAGCCGGACACAACTGCGAAACTCGGGTGGTTCTCTCGACCTTCCCGGGCGCATTTTTTCTCCGAGCCTGCTACTTGCTCCCTGGGTCTCGCTCGGCACCGTGGTCGTCAGCTCAGCTCGTCCCGAACGATAGACCCAAACACCGGCCCAGCGCCATAGGTCCCGTCTCAAGGTGCGACAACTCGCTAACCTCCAGACTCTCTCGCCCCTAGCGATAAGATTGCGACGACGATTCGATCGATTGAGGGACTGCGCCAGTCTCGTCGAGTGGAAGTGGTTGGTTTCGCTAGGCTTGCGGTGACTCCACTGGATCTGGTTCTCTCGGGTCCTGCCTGTACCTGAGCCTATATCTGAGCCTTGCTTGGATCATACCCAAAGCCTAGACGTCGAGGATTGCGAGCACAGAGCTTCGTCCTCAAGATTGGATCTTGCGAGTCAAGAGTCCGCGCGTGTGGAGGTTTAGCCATTGCCCTCCATCTTGTCCTGTTACCGAGGAGTGTACGTATATGCAAGCTTCCAGTTCCCGTCCGTCTTGTTCTTCCTGTTTTCTTTGGTGCCAGGGGCTGGGCTCCTTGACGGCGGAACGATAAGAGGCTGATGATTAAGTGCAAAGATCAGAGGACAAGTCGTGTATCTCGCAGACTAATAGCACTTTTGGGCAAAACCCACATCACTTTCCTTTCCCTCCCTCTCACGCGGCACGCAATTGTGTCTCGTCCTTCAAAATAGTCACCATGGCCGAAGAAGACTTTGAGATCGATTTCTACGGTGACACCAACAACGACCAGCACCAGGATGCGCAACGCGACGACGGACAGGACTATCACCGAGATGATCAAAGGCGAGACAGCCACCAAGAGCATCACCATGACGAACACATGGACGAACGACAACTTGACGATAACCATGGCGGGAACAAGAGACAGGAACACCGATCCCCCTCTCAACAAGGCATCAAGAGAAAGTCGGAAGAGGACGATCGACCTGTCGACTCCAGCGCCACCACGGCACTAATGATTTCCGAGCTGAACTGGTGGACCACGGATGACGACATCCGGGGTTGGGCGAGACAAGCTGATTGCGAGGACGAGCTTAGGGACATTACCTTTAGCGAACATAAGGTTAACGGCAAGAGTAAAGGGTAAGTAGCCTGCAAGAATGCGCGTGGCATCTGAGGCAGTCAGACTAATTGTTTACCAGGCAAGTGTACCTCGAATTTGACTCTCCTCAAGCAGCCACCGCCGCCAAGCACTGCATAGAGCAAATCCTGGCCGACATCCCGAGTATGAAGAAGGTTTCCATGTCGTACTGGAACCCGGGAATCAACCCCTTTAAGACCCTACCGAAGGACGCGCCAGCCCGCGGGAAAGACCAGAACCACTCAACGGGCGGCCCGTACAACAACAGCAATAGCAACCACAACAACCGCGGAAATCACATGGGTGGCAACTTTGGCGGCGGTGGCTTCCGAGGGCGTGGTGGGTACAACCGAGGCAACATGGGGCAGGGCAACTTCAGAGGCAACTTCAACAACAATAATAACATGGGATACAACAACAATATGGGCGGCGGCTTCAATGGACCCATGGGCAGTGGCGGCGGCGGTAACTTTGGCTTCAACAGCCGTGGAGGCATGATGGGCGGTGGTATGCGCGGTGGTCCCGGTGGCATGCGAGGCGGCCGAGGAGGCATGATGGGCATGAATGCCATGGGGGGGATGCCGATGGGTATGCCCGGAAACATGGGCGGTAACATGGGCGGCAATATGGGTGGAAACATGGGTGGAAACATGGGTGGAAACATGGGCATGGGGATGATGGGTCCCAACGGGATGCCTGGTAAGTTCCTTTTTCCCCTCAGCAAGAGTTGACGGCTGCTGCTAGCTGGTCTGGTCTCTTACTTAACACAGCTAACAATCTCTTAGGATTCCAAGGCATGGGTCAAAACTTCAACCCTGGGTTCGGTGGTTTCAATCAAAACCAAGGTGGTGGTGGTGGCGGCGATTGGGGCAACCCGCACGGTGCTAAGCGACCACGGCCAGAGTAGGACATGGGCGGTCGCAGTGCTCCGTCGAGGGATTGGAAGGAGAACCGCCCACGACCGTGGCTCGCCAAGGCAGGGACATAATGGCGAGTAGTCGGCAGACCAGGCATCCGATCCGGGTTTACGTCGATAATGTGAACGATATGCTTGACGGGAGTGGGTTTATGTCGACACCATTTTGCCCTGCGTGTTACGAGGAATCAGAATGGGGGACCAGACGGTTGTGGGAATCGGGATTTGCCGACTGTATCATAGAATCAAGGATGTAAGGCTAGGATCTGGCGTCAACAGAGCGTTTGTGGCATTTATATCCGGTGTGCGGGCTCTATCGTGATTGGGTATTTCTCGCATTGCCTATTGAGCACGGGATCAAGAGGGACTTGATATGTTCAACTTCAGTCTATTGGACCGGCTTTGGAAGAGGAGGCGTTTCTAGACTCGGAGAACTAATATGGAAGATATCATAGTCACATGTCAAGTACGTGTACTGTACGTAGAAGCACGTGTGCGTCGCCGAGTGGTCGCTATCTATTGAGTCGTTTCTAGATGTTCTATGGTGGTTTGGTGGGATCACTCATAGCTCGGACACACTCTTTACCAGCTGTCATCTATTCTCTATCATCTATCGTACCCTTCCTGTTCTAATCTTTGGGGGTCAAGTAAAGCCTGTCAATACACAAATTGGCAACTCATCCTCCCGTTCCGATGTGCACCATATGGAACCTGAGGTACTCCTGTCGGAGGCCAGACCACCAAGGAGTAACCATTTGCTGCTACAACGGCAGCGAATGTCCGGTCAAGAAGAACGGGGCGCGGCCTGATCGAGGAGACATGCCAATGACGTGCATGGACGAAAGCCACATGCTTGTTGATCCTCACCTGCCAATGCCCCGGCGATGAGGTCTGATTCGTCTTGGGGCACGACGGGAACTGGTCAAGTTAAGCACCCAGATTCGACCGTTTCTAGAAGCAACGTCTGACTTGTTCTTTTATGGCCAGGACTCCGCGGAGCTGGGGCTTGAGGATTTGATGGCGAGATCGAGAGGTTTGGCTGGAGATGCGGGGAAGTGGGCTTGGCGGCTTACTTGCGCCTGTGATGAAAGAATCGGGCTCTGAAAACAAGGAAACTCATCTTTTGAAGAGACTATACGAGGATTTTCATATCGTTGGTTGTATGGAGTTGAAAATTAGATTGCTCTTCCGGCATTGAGCTTGATCTCGGCCATGTATCCCGTGAAAGGGGAGCCAATAGCGTGGAATACGGTTCCCCTTGGGGCATTCTCTTCTTTCACGAAGATTCCCCAATGAGCAGGGACTGGCTTTCGAGCTCCACTTCCAACATAAGCGACCAAGGAAACTTCGCAGAGCATTATAGAAGTAGTGAATTCGAGCTAGTAAGACATGTTAATGGATATTATCCGTGGAAGAACTCATGCATACAGAAATTGAGTATGCTGCCACACAGACCCAGGAGAGTCTCTCGAGTCCGACAATATCCCTGATGTAAGAATAGATGAGAGGGCGATGAGAGGCCAGACCTAGAGTATAAGAATGCTTAAACAGATTGAAAACCAAGGTTTTTAATGAGATTGGTGAATTATCGTCTTGGAAGAAGACTATTAACTAATGATGCCTTGGAAGATAGATGAACATTCTTTGGAGCTTGTTTTATATGCTAGCCAGTAGACAAAATATTACTTTTTACTGCAGAGATGCCCTTTCCGCAAAATAAAAAGCGCTACGTGACAGCCAATAACTGCAGCAAATGATGGTGCACATTTCAACGCCTTGAAGTGTAGGGTAGTCGATATTCAGATACATATCCCTGGCCATATGATCGGCGCACCCCCAGAGCGGCTCGGCCCCACTCCAAGCTCCGATCCGATCCCCACCACGGGTCGGGTCCCATCATACGAGCTTCATCTCTCGCAACCTCCAAAACTTCCCAACCCCAAACATCCCCCACCAATTGCCCGCCACCCAAGCCCCCGGCTGAGATGGAGGCCGCCATCCCGCGAATCCGCACCGCCAGCCATGCCCGGCTTCTGTGCTCGGCCGCCTGCGCTTCGTCTTCCTCGTCCCGCCGCAGCTTCTCCGTCTTCAACCGCCCGCCACCCAACTACCCGGGCCATGTGCCGCTGACGACGGTGGAACGCGCTGGTCTCGCCGTTGGGGCCAGCGTCATGTCCTTCTTCGACCCTTACCGCCACGGTACGAGCCCACTGTTACTCTATCTGGCTCTTCTGCTGGTCCCTCGATACTGACTCTTTCGCCCCGCTAGACCTCATCGCCGCCACCGGCGAGGCCACGGCGACGCCCTACTTCATCTACCGCCTCCGAGACGCCATGCTCGCTGACCCCACCGGCCGCCGCATCCTCCGCCAGCGCCCGCGTATCTCCTCCAAGACGCTCTCCCTCCCGGCCCTTCGCAACCTCCCCGCCAACTCCGTCGGCCGCGCGTACGTCGGCTGGCTCGACCGCGAGGGCGTCTCGCCCGACACCCGCTCCACCGTGCGCTACATCGACGACGAGGAGTGCGCCTACGCCATGCAGCGCTACCGCGAGTGCCACGACTTCTACCACGCCCTCACCGGCCTGCCCATCGTCCGCGAGGGCGAGGTCGCCCTCAAGGCCTTCGAGTTCGCAAACACCCTCCTGCCCATGACGGGCCTGAGCATTTTTGCGGCCGCGACCATGAAGCGCGGCGAGCGCCGGCGTTTTGCGTCCATATACCTACCGTGGGCCATCCGGAACGGCTCCCGCAGCAAGGAGGTCATCAATGTCTTCTGGGAAGAGCGGCTGGAGGACGACGTCGACCAATTGAGGGCTGAACTTGGAATTGAGCGGCCGCCGGACATGAGGGACATTCGGAAGAGGGAGCGAGAGGAAAAGAAGCGGCTGAAGGAGATCAAGGAGGGTGGCTTTTAATACCCCCAACAAGTCCATGTAATAGTATACCACCAACTCTGTACATACTCGGATGTAAGATGAGAAAACCAATATGTAAAAGCAGTCAGATTCAAAGTGACGTTGTTTTGTTTCCCCAATCCCCTCAGCCATCCTAGGCACATAAGAAGGACCTGCCTGCCTGCCTGCCTCAGACACATCGCCTCCTTTGCGACGGCTCACCCTGCCTCGCTTCATGCATAACTAATTGGTATCGTTGCACCGTCCCATATCAAAAGCTTCTTTTTCATCGCGACAGTTCCCCCTCACAAGTCGAGCAAATCGTCATCGTCGTCCCAGGCCTTGCGCCGGCTGACCACAATCTTCTCCTCCTCCTTATTCTCCGACATGGCGTTCAGCAGGTCCTTGAGCTGCGCCTCGGTGACCTTTTGGCGCAGCTGGCCCGACTGCGCTAGCGTGATGAGGCGGTCCTCGATGTCGTTGGCGCGTGACTCCTTGACCAGGCGGATGCGGCCCAGGCGGTCCGCGGCTTCGGGGTGCAGGATCTGGCTGAGCACGTGCTGCCGGGCGTCGTTCTGCTGCCTGCCGAGGGGAAATCTGATGTTAGCGGGCCGACTTGCGCAGTGGGAGAGTGGGAGTTTGAGCTGTTGCGTACTGTCGCTGCTGTTCTTGCTGATTGCCTGAGGGTCCGCCGGCCGAACCACCGCCGCCGCTCTGAGCCTTGAGCTGCTCGAGACGAGCTGCGCGGATCTGAGGAGTCGGAAGCGTAAGCGCACGAATCACGGACAAGATCCTGGGTGAACGGGATCGATTTACCTGCTCTAGTTCTGCGTCGTCCATTTTTGTGAGATTTGGTGTTTACGATGGCCGAGAGGCGTGGTTGTAAATCAGCCCAGCTTGGGCCAACCGCGGGGTGACTGATGGAGGGGCACTCATTCTGGACGGTCACATGACCGTACAGTTAGTTACCCATTTCCTCGTCACCACGATGAGTGGGCGTCATGAGCGACACGGACATGTTATTGGCAACAACTCCTTGGAAAAATCTTGGCATAATCGAGAGAAAAAGGAGATGAAATTTGGATCATGGGTACTGCAACGTTGCAGAAGATATATAATACTGACTGGAACCTCTAAGAGCAGTGTCCAGACCCAAGGAGAATGCCACCCGCCTGAACAACCGGACTGACTAGGATCAGCGTTGGGTAGGACCACATGAGACTTGGATTTTTAGTTAGCTTACTCAAGATCAAGCGTTGGCTCCCAAGTACAACAGCGTCTTGATTACGTTAAGAGGGATAGATGCTGAAATCCTAATCCCATGGGAGAAGCGTGGAAGTTGACGCGGTTCGGTGCCGGGGATAGGCTTCTCTGAAGTTGGCGTCCTTGCCGACGAAGCCGAGGGTTAGATAGTTGAAAACGACGGGATCAACGTCTTCAAGCTGCAGTTTGGATCGCTAAATGTGATTCTGCATAAATATGTAGTCTAGTAGTCCTGACTCCGGTCCAAAATCCGTTATTGCAAAGATATGTCTTTCCAGGCTTATGCATGTACCTGCCCCGCTATTTTCCATGGGTGGCACACTATGTTACAGTCTCATCAATACCTCGGCCTTGATGACAAGGTCCTGAGGTCCTCTATCGACTTCTCCTCCATTTTTATGTACGAGTCTCTCTTCGCCAGAGCCTCTGCCCGTCTTGCCTTGATCATCTGGACCATCAGCGTGTTCGTTGGGATATATATTCCTAGGCTCTTGGCCCGCTTTTGGAAGAAGCCATTCTGATATTTGATGTCGGTTTGCAGGCCCTTCTCAACGCGCATTAACAAGTCGCAAGGCGCGGCTGCCTTGCCCACGATTCTCTGATAGCACCACTTCTTCAGACTCTCCCCTCGTATGAATCGCCGGAGCTCCAGTGCCCCTTGTAGTTCGGGCATGTTGTCCACCACGGTGACAATCTCCTGGAGGAGCTGGTTCATCATGCTCTGCGCCGATCGGTTCTCCAGCAAATTTTGATATGGTACTTCGAGGAGGACGCAAACGGGCTCCACGGCGGCGGTGAAGACCATGGACGGGAGCTTGAATTTCATCCAATTCTCGAAGCTTCCATCTGTCGTCCGTAGGCTTTTAATCTCATGGAGGGAATCCGTAAAGCCCTTCGTTTGGAGCGTCGGGTTTGTCTGTGTTAACACGGTTCGTCCCGCCTTGAGTTCCTTGACTGAGTTCCGGTTCCGGTTGTACACCAGCGCATGGCTCATGTGGCCAAGGACAAAGTTGGGTGTTGACTTGGTATCCTTGAATATGTGCTCCCTGGCTTCCTCAAGGACGCCCATTCCATCGTTGAGCAAGCATACGGTCGTGTTCTCGTCCACCCGGTCCTTGACCAATTCTATGTCCTTGACGGCTTCGAAGCCACGGCCTGTGATAATGAGCTGATCGATGTGCGATTTTGCGGCCTGGGCGTGTGTTTGAGCTGGAGCTGCGTTTGGCTCTGAGTACGCACTCCTCCGAGTCCTCTCTGGCTGGGCAGCCTCCACGTTGCGATATCTTGATTTGGGCATGGATCGGTAGCCGAGTAGTTCGACGGAATCGTAGACTCCACAGAGCGCATGGGCGATGAACCGTGATCTTGCATCGTCGCCGAGGATGTGAATCTTATGGACGGGGCCCGATTTCGCGGCTTCGGCTGGAAGGAGGACGGAGGGGACGTGGAACTTGGATGATGGAGTCGGGGAGGTGGCGAGTGTCTGGGCGTTGAGTTCGGAGCCTTGCCATGGCTTTGCCAAAGGAGACCCCGCGAGTTCTGGAGGAATGGCTTTCGTAGTCTTATTCTGGTGGGTGGTGGAGGCGGCGGAGGCGAAGCATCTCGACGGAGCCCCTCGGCTCACCCCAGGGCCAACTTGGAGACATCGGGACAGCCTGTGTGGTAACCGCGCGGAAACCTGCGGGCTCGGTAGGCTCGCCAGTTTGGCGGCTGTGAACGGTGACGTGAAGGAGCGCGGGACTGGGCAGGTTTGCCGGAGAACAGGTGAATCAGAAGCTGGATGCGCGCATGAGACGGTGGACGGGACGAGTGTCGAGAGAAAACGATGGCGAGGAAAACGGCGAGGGGAAGAGATCGAAGCGGAAACGAAGGGTATGGCGTCGTCGAGAGGGTCGGTATTCGAAGTCGAGTGTTGAGTGTGTGGCGGTGGTGGTGATGCGTGGATTGCTGGATGAATGGATCTAAGAGATAACGTTAAAAGGTCGCCCGCGGCCGAACGCAAAGAGCGTCTCCGATTTTTCCCTGGTGCTGGCTGCGACCAATCAAGGCCAGTGCATCGATAGAATTTCGTCCCTTCTGTCCTGGGCCTTTGGCGCCAACGCCATTGGTCAATTCCTCAGCTCCGATTCCGTTCTTAGAGACGGAACGGAATGCAACCCTGGCCATCGGCCACTTTGTTGCTGGCAGCTGGTCTTGGATAGACCATTATGAGTTTGGAACCAAGAAAAGACTTCGATTTACACCAAATGATCCCTAGCAGAAACTGTCCCTGTTCCTGTTGTCTCAACGCGCTGGCAAGATCGCCCGCCCCGGTACAGGAAACCTTTCCCCGTTACGTTAGTTAGCTCTGATAAGTGAATTAACTACCACTAGTCCATATCGGGCCCTAGCTCATCAAGTCAAGTTTCTGCGTCTCGGTTTCTTCATGTGAGACGAACGACGCGACGTTGAACTTCTCAGCCTTGCGCCTCACAACCTCCTCACGTTCCGCACCACTGCAACGCAAATGTCGGACGTCAAGGATATTACTCCGGACCTCGACCGGCTGGACTCCCAGCTGGACAAGCTCGAGGATGCCCTGCAGCCCCTGCTTGGCAACCTGGAGGGCATGTCCTCCCAGCTGCCACTGCTGGACAAGGCCAAGCTGTTTTCGCTAACAGCTTACGCCCTGGAGTCATTGCTATTCTGTAAGTTCCTGGATCCTTGACCTAAATGGCTATGCTTTTCCTTTGCATCATTGCATCCTCATGTTGCGAGCCTTATTATTGACCTGCTTGTAGCCTCCCTGAAATTGGAGGGCACGGATGCGCAAAACCACGCCGTCTTCGCGGAACTCAAGCGAGTTCAACAGTACTTTGTCAAGATTAACGCGGCTGAGAAACCAGAAGAGAAGCCTGAAGAGAAGCGCACCTTGACACTGAACCAAGAAGCCACGGCGCGAATCTTGAAGGCGGACCTGGTAAGGACGAACATCATCAACACCGCTCGTCCTGAGACACTAACTTACCCCAACAGGCTGATAATAAGTCCATCAGCACCAAGCTGGCAGAAAAGATCGCTGAGGAGCGGGCAAAGGCCCTGCTCAAGTCTGTCGAGAACCGAAAGCGACCCGCCGAGGAGTCACCGGTTCCTGCAGCTACCTCGGAGACGCAGGAGCCCAAGGGCAAGAAAAAGCAGAAGAACAAGCACAGGGGAAAGGGCAAGGCTCAGAAGTAAAGGAAGGCTGAGACGAGAGGCACAGGGGTCTCAAGTGACAACGGGATGAGTCGTCACGCTCATGAGTTGTCACGCTCATTGCAAAGAAGATATTGGATGGGTGGCGTTCAGGAGCACATTAATCCCTCGATGCGAACTTGTGGTATTATCTTTGGGAGGACATGCCGAATAGTAACAAAAAAAATAGACATGGCATGAGCTAATAGTAAGTCACCATGACTCTTGGTGGATGGGATAATTAGTAGACAACTCCCGGCAATAAGCGGTCGACCCCTGCGCCACTGTGAATGCGACTACCGAGGCCCTACCAGCTCCCGCCCCACTCCCCATTGAAACCCGTGTCCTTCCATTGGCCCCCGACTTCAACCTCCGAAATCCGACTCTCGGCTTCTTCTTCCTTCTCGACGACTTTCTCCTCCGCCGTCCCGTCTTCCAAATCCAACTCACCCGTCTCGAACAAACACCAACACCAAAACCACCAACCCGCAAACCCACCACAACAGTCGCCATGGCTCGCAATCGCTCCGTCGGCCGCGCTCCCCCGCGCCCTACCGCCCCGGCCCGCGCTCCCGCTCCCCAGCCCCAGCGCCCGGCCACCACAATGGCTGCTCCTCCGGCCGCCGCTCCGGCTCCTCCTCAGCCCATGGCCGCTGCTCCTCAAGGCCCCGGCCTGTTCGGCCAGATGGCCAGCACTGCTGCGTAAGTGACGAAAACACCCAACTTCTCTGCCTTTTCTCGGTGTTCCGGAGAGGCTCTGAAGGATCCCTCAAAGCTCCGGTGGAGCGTCTGGCTCTCCGTACTTTCTCATTGCCCCTCGTCCTCTCACAGCCCCTCGTCCGCACACGTGCCAACTGACCTTCCTTCATAGTGGTGTTGCCATCGGATCCTCGGTCGGCCACGCCATCGGCGGCCTCTTCAGCGGCGGCTCCTCCGAGGCTGCTCCCGCCCCCGTCCAGGCCGCCGCCGCTCCCCAAGAGCAGAGCTGGAACCAGACCAACAACTGTGCCGGCGCCACCCAAAGCTTCACCAAGTGCTTGGACGAGAACGGTGGCAACATGCAGATCTGCAACTGGTACCTTGAGCAGTTGAAGGCTTGCCAGGCTGCCGCCAGCCAGTAAACAATTCGGAATGAATGGAGAGATCGCGCACGCATAGATTGGGAAAATGACAAAACGGACTGCACGCGGGACAATCATAGCATTAGGGAGGGATCCAGTTGGATGGGTTCCCTCAAAGCGTGCGTGCATACTGGAACAGGGGAAATACTACTGTTACAACTCGGGACTATCAACTGTATAATACCCAAAAAAAAAAAATACACAATCCCACTCCGCTTGGGAATTCTACTTCACTCGAAGCTTTCAGTCATCCTTCTTCTCCTCATCAGGACGTGATTCAAAGTTTAACTGCCCTCATGTAAGTGACGTATCCCATCTTGTGGGGGTGAGGACGGAGTGCTTGTACTTACGGAATTACCGTTGTACAATTGTTGATCCCGCAGTCGATCATTCTGGTTTTGGAAACTCTGGATGCGGGAACGGTCTTGAGACGACTCGGTCGAGTCTTCGCCGGCACCAGCCCTGCTAGCCGGTGCTCGTCCTCCCAAGCCAAACAGCCCAAAGAACCAGGAAAAGATGCCGAGGATGAAGCCAATGAACCTCGACACAATGTTCTGCGACGAGCCATCGTAGGCAGAAGAGAAGTTTTTGACTGGGATGAGTACCAGCGTGGACGAGGGTGAGAGGCCGAGCTCTCCGACCGACTTGTCGTCTTCCGTCTCGTCAATAGTCTTGTTAGGCAATGGCGTCAGGATCTGCTTGAAGGTGTATGGCAGGGCGCCATCGGTCCTGTTCTCGTCCACCCAGTTGCGGACGTCTTTGAGGGGCGAAGCTGTCTTAAACCGAGACCTCAACGTCGAGCCATCAAATAGCCGGACTTGAAGAGCCGTTATCTCACTGGTCCTAGTCGTGGATGGTATCTTGCTCTCGGGTGCGTTTACCAAAGAGGCGGCAACATCGCCACCCTTTAGATCCTCCGCTCGATCCTGCTCACGTGCTGCCGCGCGCAACCGCCTCTCGGCCTTGTCGTCTTCGATGCGCTTGAGAATGCGCCGTCGCTCTTCCTGTTGCTCTAGACGTCTCTTCTTTACCGCCTCGGCCGCCTTATGCGCCACAGCTTTATCCGTGTTGGCGCCGGCCTCAGCTTCGGCCTTACCCTTTGCTTTGGATCTGGCGTGATCTTCCTTGGCCTTGCGTTCAGCCTCTTCTTTCTGGGCCTTGAGCTTGGCGGCTCGCTCAGCCAGGATCCGCCGGACATTCTCGGATGTTGATGGCTGTCCAGATGAGACGCCCTGTGAAGAGGTGGTAGGTGTAATGGGCTCAGACTGCGCCGTAGTGGTGGAGGCCGATGCAGGTTGAGCTGTGGACCCCGACGATGTGGCGCTGAATGCAGTCTGAAGCCGGCGAAAGAAATCCTCCTTGGTAGTGCCGGGAGTGATGTACTCCTTCAGCTCACCGTTCTTGATGACGACGACTGTGGGTGTACGGGGAAGAGGGAAGATCTGTGCCAGGTACCCAGCCTCATCGGAGCCAGCTATGAGGCGGAGAGCGACAGCCTGTTCCTTGATCAAGTCGTTCAACTACATCGTAATTAGCGATACTAAGGCCACGATTGCAAAAAGATCGTGCTTACAGCCTCATCGAGGAGAAACTCGTTTTCCCACTGCGCGCTTTCCTCGCTGTCATCTGGGCCGCCACGTGAGTATCGTATCCGGGGTAGCAGGGGATGACGCAAACGTACCAGTGACGAAACACAGCACCAGCTTCTGTTGACCAACGGCGGTGGAAATGCCGTCTTGCAGCGTTCCCTGATAAAACATGCTGGATGACTCGTCCGAGGGAGGCATTGCTAACAAGAAGCGTTCGAATGTCAAGGGAGAGTGGAAGAGTCCCTTGAAATGCAAAGAGTCCGGGGAAGAAAAGGTTGCCGGCGCGCGCGTTGGTTCACCTTATATGAAAGGTGTCTTCGCTTTGTCAGCTGGGGTGAGGCTTGAGCAAAGACGCAGGCGTCCAAGAGGGCAAATGAGAAAGGCAAGTACGGTCAGGACATTCTTGAAGAGGCTGAGGGAAAAGAAAACGGGAATCGATGGGCCTTGTGGTGAATGTCAAGGTTGGATTTGAAGTCTCGTCCGACGTCTCGTCTGCTTGTTAGCGGGTCATGGCCACTGTGTTGGTCGAAGTTACTGGCCCAGCTTGACAGCTGCACTAATAGGCGTCTTTGACGTAGGGTCACGTGCAGCTGTCGCCAACTCTCGGCCCCACGCATTTGGCTGACTCAGCGACTTTTACCCTGGAGCTCACCATTCTTCTTAGAGCCTTCGCCATTGCAACAGTGACTCAATCCCAGACTAAGACAAGTGACATAGTTTGAGCGGAAGGAATCATCTCGCAACGCTCAATAATTCAAGAAATTGTTCATTGAATCTGTGCAGCCGCTTCCGCTTTCTCATCCTCTCCTGGGATAAGCAAGATTTCCCAAAATGTCCATTGACGAGGCATTCCTCCCCTGGGCGGAAGCTAAAGGCGTCAAACTAAATGGAGTTGAACCTCAAGTGCTCCCTGGGAGAGGTATTGGTATTGTTGCAACTCGAAATATTAGAGTACGTCTCTTGCGCAACTCACTGACTTTTGTCGTCATATTCTGACTGTGGATCGCAGGCAAAAGATGTTGTTCTAAGTGTACCACTCAAGTCTGTCCGCACTATAGATACTGTTCCCAAGGCGATAACTCAGGTTCTGCTGCCCGGCGTCTCCGTTCAAGGTATCCTGGCCGCCCAGATTGCGCTGGACGAGACCGATGACTTCGCAATGTGGAGGACCGTCCTCCCTACCAGAGAAGACCTCGAGGCTGGAGTGCCCATGATGTGGCCCAAGGAGCTGCAAGACTTACTCCCTAGACGAGCCAAGGATCTCCTAGAAAAGCATACAACTACTTTCCGACGCGATGCCGACATTGTCTTGAAGGCTTTCCCAGATCTGACGAAGGATGACTACTTATACTCCTGGGTACTCGTCAACACCAGAACCTTCTATAACAGCATGCCCAAGATGAAGACGTATGCTCAGGCCGACAGGCTGATGTGCATGCCTGCCGCCGACCTCTTCAACCACGCCGACCAGGGCTGCCAGCTCTCGTACTCCGCATTGGGCTACAACATCGTCGCGAACCGGGTATACCTCGCCGGCGAAGAAGTGTACCTGTCTTACGGGTCGCACTCGAACGATTTCCTCCTGGCCGAGTACGGCTTCATCCTCGACACGAACCGCTGGGACGAAGTGTACCTCGACGACGTGATCCTGCCGCGCCTGAACAGGACGCAGCGGAACGACCTCAAGAGCATCGACTTCCTGGGCCGCTACGCCCTGGACGACCAGACGCTCGGCTGCCATCGCACCCAGGTCGCGCTGCGCATGCTGTGCTGCACGCCGCGCCAATGGCAGCGGTTTTTCGATGGGGAGGACGACGGGAGCACCTCGCAGGTTGACGTGGACGAACTGTTGCGGATGGTGCTCAATGATCTTCTAGACATCGTTAGGAAGACGTTGCTCAAGGTAGATGAGGCAGACGCGGGACTGGATGGCCAGCGGGAGTTGCTGAGGCGGAGATGGCAGCAGATTGAGACGATGGTTAGGAGGACAATAGAGCAACTCGAATGATTGTAAGAGCTTCAATCCGCCCTTCGCCTTGTCATTGTGAATAACTTAATTTGGAAGATACTGCCTCAATACATGTCCAGCATGATTGGGCTTGCCTGCCGAAGATAATCTGATTATCCTGATGAAGTACGCCGACTTTGAGATCCGCTCAAGAATAATAAACAGACAGAGAAGAGCCAAAACGAAAGAAATAGTACATTGTCCGTTTTCTTCGCAGTTCCATCACAGTCGTGAACGAAACACGACGAGCCGAAGGTATCAATTTTGTCTCCAATCGCTCCAGTCCCAACCTGCTTTGGCTTCGAATCTTGGTATCAATGACACAGAATTGCTGTATTGTATTTCCCGATAGTCCCTGACAGAATTGAGCCCAAAGTCGATGTCGTCGACTGGTAGCCTTTCCTGCAGCCCTTCATTGTTACTTATCCCTTGATGTTCTGAGGCCGAACTGTGAGTACTGGTGTTTGGGTGAGCATGGTTGTTAGAAGCGAGAGATGCTTTCGCACTGGCTCCATCTGCGTGCTGGGACTGAAAGTTGCGAGCCATGTAAGCATCCTCAGATCCCATCTTCCATGAGAATGCTCTTTTCAGGTCGGGAGACTTGGAAGCGGGACTACCACCGTCCCCCAGAAAAGGCCATATCGGCCCTGATTCTGTCTCGCTTTCACTGTCGTCCATTGTGTCATAACCGGAGTCATGGGCTTGTTCGTAGTCGAGAGCCTCGGTTTGCTCCAATCTTTGTATGGCCTTCTGAACATCCGGGATGAGGAATTGATTCTTGTTCAGTGTCTCTAAGCGGCGCAATATGATCTTGAGGTCAAGTTTTGCGCCGCGGAGGCTCTCACTGTCCTTCATCGTCTTCAGAGAAGCCAAGATGGTGGCAGCATCCATTATTGTCCTTGGCAAAATGTCCGAGCCGGCGTGAGGGGATGCTATTGAATCAATGCCTGGATTTGTTGCATGACCGTTGGCTTGAAGATTCGCTGTGAAGCCATTCGTACCATCCGTTCTTCTAGTGGCCCCGACACTGCTTTGTCCACCAGAAAACAAGTCCTGGTTTCGACTGACATTGCGGAGGGTGTGTGGGGCAGACACCGACCCAGTCTCTTCATCGGCTAGCTCCGGTGTTTGAGTCTGAGTGTACAAGGTTGGATCAGGTCGATCTGCTTGATGGGATACGTGGGTTGTGGTGAAGGATTGAGTATCCAACCAACTGGTTGGCCCTGCCTGGTTTACCATCATGGGAGGAACTGGTCCAGAGTAGTCCACAATAGGACTTATGCTGTTGTTTTCTGAAGGTACGTAAAAAAACTCGCTCAGATTGTCCTCGGGGGCGTGTGCAGGGAGCTGCTGGGTGATTTTCTCCATGTTCACCAGCTTGAAGGCTTTCTTCTGCCTGTTGCCAGACTTGAGCGATGGGAACTTGCTTCGTCCTTCCCGAGGGCGCTTCCTCAGGAGCGTCTTGGACTTTTTGATGTTGAACCATATGCCATCCCACTGCGATTCTGAGGGCGAGGTTGGGGCGGGTGAGGTCGATACAGGCGAGAGTGCTATCGGCGAGACTGGCACTGGTGCCACATCGCTTGCTGGCGCTTCGGAGTCTTCTTCTGCAGTCAGGGTATTTGAAGCAGCCCGGCGGACTCTTACGGATCCAAACAAGTGACTAAGACGGCGACGTAGGGACCCTTTCTCCGAGACGGGTGAAGCCTCATTGTCAGTATCCTCTGTAACCTGTGGCTCAGCTGGCTGGACGAAAAGAACCTCCTTCATCGTGTCCTCCTCGTACCGCTGGTACTCCAAGATCTTGACACGCAAGGAAGTCGCATTTGAACTGTGGGCTGTGCCGTTCCGGGCAACTCCTTGGTTCTGCCCCTCAGCCGTGGCGCTGGACCCGGCGTCGAGTTCTACAAGCCCGCTCTGCTGGGGATCATCGTCGCTGAAGATTGGTTCAATGAGATGTGATTTGCTCTGCAGATATTGCATCTCGTTGGCCGGGTGGATGTAGATGAAGTCAGGAGGGAGCTGTCTCCGCAAGACTTCGGCGCGAATGTAGTCGCGCTCCATTTGAAAAATGGTGGCTAGAAGCGCAAGAGCCTCTCGATACTCTTGACAGTCAGTGCCATTCGCCTTGCAAAGTCTCTTCTTCCCCGGGAGAGCCTTTTTGCAGGCTGTCAAGGCGTCATCGAACTGGTACTCGGAGAGATAGGCGAGCGAGAGAGCATGCAGAAGGCTGCACACAGCTAGGTCCTGCTGACCCGCCTTTGACTGGGCAAGCTTGGTGACGATGGGCTCTGCAAGGCGCCATGTTCCTTGGAGGAAGTGACAGAACGCCAGCTGGACTTGGAGTTGGCGGAATTCAGTATTGGCGTTGGTAAAGCTTGAGCCGCCCTCTCGTTGCAAGGCATCCTGGAGATACTCAATGGCTCTGTGGTAGTCGCGATTCTTCATGCTAGCCGTGGCCAGCTCTTGTAACCCGTTGAAGAAGAGTCGCTCAAACTCGGCGTCGACATCGTCCTCGTCCAGGCTTATGTTCGAGGATCCTTGCGCAAGAGCCGAAGCCGACGTAACGTTGGGAATGAGCACAGATGGAGGTCGCGAGAAGCGAGAAGACATAGACTGCGAAGGAACGGAGGTGATCGTTGGGCCTCGGAATGGCGTATGGCTGCCATGGATGAACTGCTCGACCCGCTCTCGGCGCGAGTCTGGAAAGTCTCCCATGATGCTGATGGCGGCGGCGCTTTGGTACGATGGCGTGTGACCAGTGCTTCTATCGCCGCGAGTAGAACTGGCCGTAGAGTTGGCAGCGGAGTAGAAGTGGCCTGCTGCTTGAGCGAGGTGTCGCATGTTCCGCGAGATGCGGGAATCAGGATGATGGCTGAGACCACGCGAGAAGCCGCCAGCAGGGCGGGAGGATGCGTGGATAGTCTCATCTATGGAGGCCTTGAGCTGGGTTAGTTTGGCGAGGATGGCTTCCTGAGATGCGTGGTTTCGGAATGAGAGAGAGCTATGCACGTGTTAGTCGTGATGCTGCTCATGATTCCTGTTGTTGGCTTACACAGTCATGGCGTTCAACACCGTCTGCAGCGCCCAATTGGACTGATGGATCTTGTCGCGGGGAGGCAGAAATAGCAGTCCCATGGAGACTCAAATCAACGACGGCGCGGGTCCTCCACCCAAAGCCCCTTGGCTGAGCCGTGTCCTTGATCTTGGTGACCAGAGTGTCGAGTTCCTTGAGCGTGGCCTTGCAGTCGGCCATGACCACGTCGCTCTGCTGCCACAGGTCGTCCTCCATGAGGGCGAAGTCGAACTTGTGACAGCCATCGAGAGTCTTCTCGACGGACTGGAGGAAATTGGTCAAGTGGGCGAGTTCGTCGCAGAGGCCAGTGATGCGCGAGTCGGCAGTTTGCAGGGCGCGGACGAAGCCGGCGAGAGAAGAAGCAATCTGTTGGACGTGGTGAGTTGGGATTGTTCGTTATTTGCGGGCTGTTCCATGTGTTAGCTGGGGCCGACTTACAACCCCCGCGGTTTGGGTCAAGGCCACGGCCGAGGCAGCTATCGAGACGGGATCCATTGCAGCATTTACTGTGCGTGCGTTGAGGCTCGAGGCATTAACCATGAGCAGACATGGATGAAGGAACGGCCTGGGGAAGGGGAATGTGGCTATGCAGTAAGACAAGTGAGACGGGGAAGTCTGCCTTGCCTGCGACGGCGGAAGCCCAGCACAAGAAAATACGGGATGCGACCGTGTCATGATGGTGTATTACTCCATGCATCTTGCGGTTGTACGGATTTTGAATGCCGGAAGTCGAAATATGGTCTCGGATGCAAGGGCATGGATACCTGGGTTGGGAGGTCGCCATGGCATCCATCACCCCTGTAAGCTAATGCGAGCGGACTGAACCACCTCACCGGACTGCAGATTAGTGGTTAACATCCATCTCCAGCTCACCTATTGTGGTAATGCTGTTTGCCAAGTAAACATGGACCCATGATGGTTCGTCCGCGTGGCTTATCCGTATTCCCATCTTTTTTCTCGAGCTAATAGCGTTTCGCCCTCGCCGGCTAATAACTAGCTGCAGAATGACTTCTCGGTTGGACTCTTCCCCGGAATCTGGTGAAGCTATCCCCTGTCTCGTCTCGCCCCAGTTTCATCCACCTTGCGCCTCGCCTAACATTGTCTCTCCTTCGCGTCACGACGCCCTCGGCCATGGCTAATGCCATTTTCTTTCTTTTCCGTTTCCGTTCTCTCTCTCTGTCTTCCTACTTACTCCCTTTTACTCTTCTTCTTTCCCATGCCCTCGCAGCCTATGTTCAGCAGCAGAACTGCCTCGCCCTGTTGGCGGCCTCTGGCCAGCAGGTCTCGTCACAACCCCAACTGGTTCCCGATAGCCTGAGAGTGTTCCTAGACAATGACGACCAGGGAACCAACTTGGAGCTCCGGCTCACGGGCCATTATTCAGACCTGACGTCGTGCGAGCAGATTCTTCGCCAAAATGTCTCCTTCGGCGTTACCTTGGACCAGCTTGGCGGCCCGCACCACTATCCAGGGGAGATTGCCAACGCGTCCTGCCAACCTTCGCCCTGGGCCCGAAATGGCTCCAAGGAGTTGATGAACCGTCTCAATGTCATGTTCCGAGTTGACCGGCCGAGTCCCTTGGCGTCTTTCGCTCTCAATGTCGACGTACGCGGTGCCGATGATCTTCCCGTTGCGTGTCTAGACAGCTTCTTGACACCCAGTATCGGCTCTGCTGCATACGAGGCCTGCCTCTGGGGACCATTGGTGGTGTTTTTGCTGGTGGTTCTCGCTGCGGGCTGGCGTGAGATATCTATCTCAGGACAAGGTGTCGACGAGAATGAGGATGTCTCCAACCCACAGGGTTCAAACCGAGTGCATCTGACGAGAATTGCCGACTGTTTATCCTACATCCAGTTCATCTTCTTCTCGGGCGCTCTCAGCCTGAGATATCCAGGCTTCCTCCAAGCCGTCGTCAGCCCCAGCAGCTGGTCTACGCTGATGCTACCGCGAGGCCTTGTCATCCAGGATTCTCTTTATTACGGAGTCAGAGATGGGATCTACGAAGTCAATGGGACATTTGGTGGAACGCCCGGGCTGGAACTCATGACCCAGGTCATCGGCGCGCCAGTCACCATGGCCACCTGGACCAACATCATCTCGCTCGCCCTCGTCGTTCTCGTCTTCCTCATCGGCGTCATCCAGCTTGGACTCAGTCTGCGGTGGACACGCGACTGGTTCCGCGAGGCAAGTTTCTGGACGCTTGAAAAGTCCGCGACCGATCGACAGAAGGCGACGACGTGGGTCGCCTTGCGGGTGTTCCTCAGCTACTTCCTGATGCCCATCGTCGCCTGGACCACCTATCAACTGGACTGGGCCAGTTTCCTACCAAAATACTACACCATCCTCCCCTGCTTGGTGATTGCTCTGGTGCTTGTTGCTTGCTGGTGGGGAATGTCTCAAAGGAGCCCCCAGAACATGGGCTATCTCATCATCGACAGTTTTGACGAACGGAAATCAGGTCCCGCATCACGGAATCAGGACTTGTACACCTTGGCCACGTTCTCGTTGCTACTTGCCCGCGGAACTGCAATAGGGGGCTTGCAGACATCTGCAACTCCCCAGCTACTTGTTCTGATTACCTGTGAAATTCTTCAACTGGGACTAACAGCATGGGCTTGGTCAATTTCCGGCCTACTATCCAGGGGATCGTTGGTTCCTTGCGCAAGACTCTGCGTCTTGCTCGCCTGCATTGGAATGATGCCGGGCATCTCGAGTCATGAAACCGGCAGCGCTGTTGGCTACTCGGTCCTGGTATTCCACGCCCTTGTCTTAGTCGCCTTGTTTCTCGTGCCTTCATTATATGAGATCGCCGAGCTTGCCATGGCCTCTTTCCAGAGCCAAAGCGCACCTGAACCACTCCAAGAGGAGGAAAGACCTCAGGTGAACCGTCCTGTCCCGATCTCGTGAGCCCAATTCTAACCAACATATAGGTTTACGGCCTCCGCCAACTTCATAGGCGTCCTAACACCATGAATAACCTTTCTATTCACGGAATGTACAACTTCAATGGAGAAAGTTCATCCAGCCCCAACACCCCTTCTTCCCTCTCAGGCCGAGGCGCGTCGTTTCAGTCGGGGCCTTTGAACCCAGAACTGCTAAGAACGTACTTCCGCTCACCGAGGCCCAAGACGTCAACAGCAAGAATGATGGAGCAAAGCCATAAGAACAAGGCTTCGGAGGGATTCTCTCTAGATGAGTCCCGAAGTTACAGCCAAAGTGAGGCGGAAGCCGCATCGCATGAGCTGCCGATCCCTTCGCCTTCAAACCCGAGCGTCGACTACACGTTTCGGGAAGCGGATCTATACTATGGCCGCCCTCGACGGGTTTCGTTCCGCCAAGATCAAGCTGGTGCAGCTGCATCGGTAGGGTTCACCCAGACCCTGAGATCCTGGGCACGGTGGGGATGAAGTTAAGATATGAGATGTTGCAAAATGATCTCATGCTCGGTTGCGGCTCATTAAGGCTTCGACGGGTTCTCCGAGCCCGGTCGAGTCGTGCCGTTCCAATCCAGAGATGATGGAAAGCCCCGAAGGACCGCTTACTTTGGCTGGGAGAGATGTTGGGAAATTGCAATTGGTGGCATCTCTAATGTTTTATTGGATAGTCATTGAAAAGCACGCCCCTGGGAAGAACGGGTAGATGGCATGTATGTTCACAGAGTAACAGAGCGTGATGATGCGTGAGTCTTGGTACTATGGGGGCTATGAAAGAGAAATGGAGAATAGTGACAAATGAGCAAACTCAACAATGAAAATGACAAGAACCCGAGAATTCCAACGACTCAATTGATACAAAGCCACATGAGGCTCAAGCCACCGCCGGCGAGTTCTATCAAAATAGCCCCGCCCAGTGGAGTCCCACCCCGGCCCGAAGCATCCCACCCGCCGTCCGTCCCACCACCACCGGCGACATCATCACCACCAACCTCTCCGCCTTAACCAAGCCCGCAACCCGCCAATGCGTCGCTCGCCGCAATGAACGCGCCCCAGAACCTGCTCCTGCGCAGCCTGCGAGCGGCCGCCCGGACGTCAAGCCCCCGCGGCGTCCGGCCGCCCGTCCGCTGTCCGCAGAGAAGACCCTTCACGGGGACGAGCTTGCGCCGCAACGCCTCCAAGCACGACGACAACAACGATTTTGTCTCCGTGCTCGACGCGCCGCCGCAGCTCGTCCGCGCGGGGAAGCGCCATGGGCCGGGGCTCATCATCCTGGGTGCGTTGCTTTCCCCCAACTCTCGCCCTGTTTCTTGGGTTCCCTCTCTGACACTCCCGCAGCCATCATCCCCATCACGGCCTTCATCCTCGGCTCATGGCAGGTCCAGCGCCTGGGATGGAAATCCGACCTGATCGCCAAGTTCGAGGACCGCCTCGTGCGCGACCCGCTCCCGCTGCCGCCGACCATCGATCCGGACGCCATCCACGACTTCGACTTCCGCCGCGTCTACGCCACCGGCCGCTTCCGCCACGACCTGGAGATGCTCGTGGGCCCGCGGATGCGCGACGGCACTGACGGATACATGGTCATCACGCCGCTGGAGCGCGACGGCGGGTCCACCATCCTCGTCAACCGCGGCTGGATCGACAAGAAGCACCGCGACCGCCGCTCGCGCCCCGACGGCCTGCCCACCGGCGAGGTCACCGTCGAGGGCCTGCTGCGCGAGCCCTGGAAGAAGAACATGTTTACGCCCGAGAACAGGCCCGAGAGGGGCGACTTCTATTTCCCCGACGTCAAGCAGATGGCTCAGCTGACGGGCAGCCAGCCCGTCTGGGTCGAGGCCACTATGGGTAAGTCTATGGGCGACCTGGGAAACAAGCCATTGGTCCTTTCTGGCCTGTCCTCCTTGCTAACGAGTAGCAGAGCAGGAGTTTATGCAAATGGTTGACTACGAGGCCCGTGGTATTCCGTACGGGCGAGCCGCTGAGGTCAACCTCCGCAATAACCATGCCCAGTACATCTTCACGTGGTATGTGAAACTTGTTCCGTCCCTTTGCCGTCCTCTATCCATGACTCTAACCGAGCCTCCGTAGGTATGCTCTTTCCGTGGCCACCTCCATCATGTTGTTCATGGTCGTCAAGAAGCCATCATCAAATATTGCGCGCCGGGTAGCCCGTTCCAAGAGCTTCTAGGCTGAAACGGAACCGATAATCCCCCTCCCCATTCATATCCGTGTAAAAAGTCATGTAATTTCTGTAACGTCCTCTTCGTCGCCTTCTCGCACCCGCTTGGCACGGCGCTGCTTGGTGGGTTGTGGAACGGGCATTCTCAGCTCCTGAAGCAGTTCCCGTGGGAGGTGCCTCTGCGCCAGGGAGAACATGGTGGCACGAGACCCGATCTGGCGTTGCCTGTACGATATTTAGCATATAGAGAACAAAAACAAGGAGCTGATACCCGTTATATACCTTTTCATAAGTGTCACGACATCGCTCTCCTCGACAGTCTTGCGCTTGGCGTGGTCAGCATACGCACCGAGGTCGTCTCCCAACTGCTCAAAGAACCACTCCGACGCCTGCGTAAGAGCTTCGAGCGTGTCTGCCGAGATACGCTGGTTGCTGAGTCCCGAGGATTGTAGTGATGTTTGCGCAACTCTTTTGACGAATGAAGTAGGCAGCGCCGGGTACTCGATGCCGTGTTTCGATATTCGTTTTTGTTTCTTACGGGGCTTGAGTGATGGTTTCGTTCTCGTAGGTTCTGGTGCCGGCTTGATAGTTTCCTCCTCTATAATCGAGCTGCGGTCATCGAAACCGCCTGCATCAAATTCGAAGCCTCCCGCGTCGAAGTCGGGCCCTCCTACATCCGAGTCTGAGTCGCCAAACGCCACGTCCCCCACGGCATCCTGCCGCGTTTCAGCAGCCATAGCCTCGGCGACAGAGCGGTCGACGATAGGCGATGTCTGGGGGATATCGGCAGCTGGATCTGACATGAGGAAGGTGGTTTGTTCCTCAACCCCAAGGGGAATGTCAAAGTTGAAGTCGCTCTCACGGCCCATGGTCATCCGCCGCGTTTGGTCAGCATCGATTCTGGACTTGTTAGAATTTGTGCTTCTCTTTCCTTAATATAACGGTAACTCACCGCTCAAGGCTTGGGTCATCCTCATCAACTCTCGCCTGGAGATCTTCTAGGAATCCAGGGAAGAAGTCAGATTGCTGGCCAATCTCTTCCGTGGGCTCGTTGTAGACATCGCTGAATCGTATGCTGCCCAGGCTGCCCCGCGATAGTCTGGATTGGTCGTTGGCAAAGCGCCGATTTAGCTCAACGGACTGGACAGTGTAGTCCTCATCCTCCACTCCAGATAGACGGGGCGGTCGCAGATCTTCGTCCGAGTCGCCGTCGTCCGACTGATCAATGGGCAACGAGAGCCGTGGCCTATCAATCGGCAAGTCATCGTCGTCGTCATCGTCGTACAAGTCATCGTCATCATCCTCTTCCCGCACTGGCGCAATACCCGACTTGTCGTTTGGCGAAGAAGATGACGATGCAACGGGCTGGCTGGCAGGCGCGAGAACCCTGCTAAGGTTGCGCAGAATGCCCAAGGGCGTTTCGCGTTGCTGCATCAAGCTGCGGCGGCGGTTCTTGCCAGGCGTGAACATGGCTGTGCGACGCTGGGTGAGCGCGCGACGGGCGGCTTTGGCGTGCGGCGTGGGCGCATTGTTTCTCTGGCTGGCGGACCCGGGAGTGCCGCGGCGGATCGAGTTGCGAAGGTCTCGGGTGGCGCTGCGGTCGAGGGGTGTATGGACGGATCGTCGACCGGAGAGAAGATCGGCATTGGCAGGACGGCGACTGGGCGTTCGCGATGGCGTTCTGGCGGTGGGAGTGTTGTCCATTGCGACGGTGCGGGCAAGGCTGAGGTTGAGGAGAGGGGATCGCGGCCTCGGCCGCTCGTGGACGGATTTGCGAGCAGGTGGGGAAGCTCAAAACGGCGATTAGACAGCGGAGAGCCAGCGGCCGTGTGAGGTTATCTCAATCGAGGGCGGCGGGATTTCCTGGGAGTCTCTACTCCTCTCGGCAAGTATGGTGATAAACGTTATTGTGGTTGTCTGCTTGTCGGATACCATGTAAGTTAGTTGGAGCACCTGCAAAGTGGGAACGCGACAAGCTCGCAGAGACGCGCGACGCATCCGCAGGTACGTACCGGGTTTTGATGGTGGGGCACGGGCACGGGCCCACTTGCGCACATCCGGACTTTGACATGAGCTCTGGCTTGAGCCGCAAAGCACGAGATAATGGACATGATGAGGCGATGCTGTGAGTATCAACACCAGGATGGATCACCAGAAGAACTAGACTAGATCCTATCGATTTCTTTTGGTCTGATATAGCCTGGGAACTATATTACTTCAAGAGCAAGCGGAGCGGATACACAGCTCAAACATGATGGAACGTCGCAGTGCCGGTTAAGCCGTGCGGTTCACGGACAAGAGCGACAAGACTGACAAGAAATAACCAAGTCATAAGCCTGGATTGATTTGTACTTGAAGAGTTTTACCAAGCCTTCATTCTGATATGCTGTTCTTCTGCTCCTCTGACCCCTCAGCTCGGACGGACCAGCCTGTTCCTCTTTGGATGAAGGTGTCGACGATGCAGGTGGCCGGGGTCCCTCCCGTGCGGCATCCTGACACATGGAGGAGGTTCAGGTAACGACGCGTGTTCGTGTACTGTACGAAGGTAGTCAGCAATGCGCAAACGGAGTGAAGCCCAGTCGATCAATGTGCCTTTTCGTTCCGCGGATGGAACCTTGAATAGAACCTTGGGTGGAAGCCCCGCCCTCCCGTCGTCGGCCCAAACAGGGGTTCTTGAGTGGGAGAGAGACATTACATCATTCTCAAGTGATGGATGACCAGCGCACCAGCTGCTATTACGCATTTACTACGCATAGCAGTTCGGCAGAGCAGGTAGACAACGAATCCGTTTCCGGTAACCTGATAAAGGTACTTTACCCAGCCTCAGGTCACGTACATACTGGAGATTCGTAGCGCAGAGCGTTATCTCGTGGCCATCTCAGTATCTAGCGCCTCGGTCTTGAATCATTGGGCCAGCGATCCCCCAACCACCTAGGTTTCTCTTCCATCACCCTCCCCGGGGGCCGCCGCATTGCCGCCCAGACACCGCTCAGCAGGCAGATCAATCATGATTCCCCAGTCCATAGGAGCCCCGGTAGTTAAGTCACCGAGAGCAAATAAGCGCCGACAGCTTTTCGCGACGCCAGCCATTGACAATACAGTCTCCTGGGGTGCTTCCCCCGCTGCCGCCAATGGAAGCACGCAGTGCCCTGAAGCGGTGCCCTGTCTTATGTGTAGGGGTGTTTTCTCTAGGACCCGGGGCTGGCTGGCTGCTGGCCGGCTGGCTAGGTGAGGTGTTCTCACTTCTCAGACAAGAGAGTCCAAAATTGTTGTCCCAGCCCGCCTTTCTCCCCATTGGATTTCTCCAGCGCTCCTCGTTGCGCCACCATTCGCCCCTACCACTAGCTGTGCGAATAACTAGAGGGTGCCGACAGCAAGGTACCGAGACACACACACACACCCTCCACTCCATCCCATTTTGCTGTGCGCCGTGGAACAATTGGATCCAATCCCAGGCGTCAAATGGAACATTGAATTGAGCCAGTCTTTCTTGTTGATTGTTGTGGCCTTGTGCCTGTCTGTCTTGTGTATTGTTTGATGTGGTAAAAAAAATACCATTTCTGACTGTGGGCATTCTGACTTTGCACCAACTACATCTACACTTCCGTTTTCTCCCCCGCCACCGATCCACTCCTCCCGGCCATCTCTGAAGCAGACTGAGGCGGGTGTCTGAGGCGTAGATTTACCAACTCTCACCACTTTGTCCGACGGCGACTCCACCATCCACGGGAGCCAACCCCGGTCAGGACAGAGCTGGCTTTCCCTCGGGTGTTCTGGGTTGCTGTGTGCTGTGCCTTTCCTCTCGAAATCATCATCCTCTTTCTGGATTCCCGTCTTCTCCATCACTCACCCGTCACACGCTCACACACACACACACACCTTCTTTACCGCTCGCTCCTCTGTTCGGCGCGCTCCGAACCTCGTCCAGCCACAGCTGAGCTTCCTAGACCAGAGCAGCCAACGATACCGGCGATACTACTGTGAGTTCCCGCCCGCCATTGGACCCTCTCTCCAGCCTTGGCCCGTAGCATCCCCACCTCCCATCCCATGCCAGGCGCCCAGAGAGTCCAGAGCCTACAGCACTTGGAGGTTCACCCCCCCCCCCCCGGTTCAGAAGCTCCGACCGCTAGAGCCCTGGCTGCTGGCCCCATCTCTCCGTCCCCCTTGTCAATAGCGCCGAGCTGTTAGAGGCCAGGACTTCCAGGAGGCTAGGTGGGAGGGCTGGGAAGGCTACAGCAGAAGCCCGGGTAGGCCACTAGCTACCTGCGCTAGGTACCTCCACTGGGCTACCTGGGCCTGGGCGCTCAGCACTTCCAGCACTGGCCTGGGCGCTCCCACGCTATGGCAGTGGATCATTCTCTCCCCATCACCTACTGAACCGCCCTCCCGTCCTCCTGCGGCACAAAACGCGTGAACCACCATTCGGCTGTGTCAACTCCTCTCTGACCTTTATGCAGCCTTGAAACCCGTCCCAGTATCGCTTCTCCAAACTTCCCAAGCTTCGACCCATCCTTCGCCATTCTGCACTCCGCCGTCCGTCCCCCCTCCAAACCGAATCCTTCCATCGTCGACTCGTCCCCTCGCTCCGTCTCCGTTTCCATCTCCGTCTCCGTCTCCCTCGCAATTCGCACCCGCCCAGCAAACACGACACCTCCCCTCTCCCCTCAACCACAACCACCACCACCCTTGCCGCCAAACCTGCTTTGCCGACCTCTACCGCGAATCTTGAACCTCTGCCAGATCCCATTTCTTCGGAACTGAATATCCCATATCCTCCATAGGTTGTCGCAGCAATGGCTCAGCCCGGCGTACAATCCTTGAAGGTTCGCTGGTTATCATCCATTTGACGCAATCCCCGATTTGCTGACCGCCGCCATAGTGTGTGGTGACTGGTGATGGTGCTGTTGGCAAGGTCAGTCCCATCCCGACTATTGCGAATCGTCGTCGTTATGGCGATGACGATGACGCCGATGACGATGACCACAACCACGAACATCCACTGACTCCCATCTCAGACTTGCTTGCTCATCTCATACACCACAAATGCCTTCCCTGGCGAATACATCCCGACCGTGTTGGTTCCCCCCGCTCACACCCGCCCGTCGACTGACTCGCCTAGCTAACGCGACATGTCCATGCAGCTTCGACAACTATTCGGCGAGTGTTATGGTCGATGGTAAGCCCATCAGCCTAGGACTCTGGGATACTGCCGGTCAGGAGGATTACGATAGACTGCGACCCTTGTCGTACCCGCAAACCGACGTGTTCCTCATCTGCTTCTCCATCGTCAGCCCCCCATCTTTCGACAACGTCAAGGCCAAGGTATGCTGACCCAGCCCCCATCTCCTCACACCTTCGGCAGCGGAATAGAATGCTGACGCACCTCACGTAGTGGTTCCCTGAAATCGACCACCATGCTCCGAACATTCCCATCATCCTGGTCGGCACGAAGCTTGATCTGAGAGAGGATGCTACGACGCTCGAGTCCCTGCGCCAGAAGCGCATGGAACCCGTTTCGTACGAGCAGGCGCTTGTTTGCGCCAAGGAGATTAAGGCCTACAAATACCTCGAGTGCTCTGCTCTTACCCAAAGGAATTTGAAAAGCGTCTTTGACGAGGCCATTCGGTGAGCTCGTCCCCTCCTCAGACCCCCGCGCGCTTTTGCTAACAACCTCCCAGGGCTGTCCTGAACCCGCGACCGCAAGCCTCGAAGCAGAAGAAGACCAAGTGCTCCATTCTGTAGAAATCTCGACTTGGTTGAATTCGATGACGGCGTCTTGATGACGCAACATGACCCATCATGTTTCTGGACACGACGATTTGGCGATACAAGACGGCTGGCTGCCTACGGTTATCTCGGGCTTTTCCCCTACTACATATATGATGGTCTCGCGAGGCGGTTCTTGAATGAACTTTTTCTTGTGTTTTTTTTCGCCGACCCATTTCATTACCTCCTCACGGAGGAGCTTATACCGACATTGCGAGTAATTCAAGAACCGATCTGCATTTGGAAGCTTAGCTTTTTCTCGCTGCCTTGTTGCCCGGGCTGCCGTGTCCCTTCGCCGTCGCTTACCAACGAGTCTGACTCGACTGGGAAGGGGGGTTTGCTGTCTTTTTGTTTTTGGTGATGGGTTTTTTTTTTCGAGGTTTCCCCTGTGTTCCGGTGACCTGGGTTTCAGGCGAGACTGGAGGCATTTCTAGAAATTAGATCTTTCTCTTGTGCACCAGTTAGCTAGCATTCTTGTGGGAAGCTGTTTTTCACATCTCATGCTTGGAGGGGGCTTTGTATCGCGGGTTGCTCTGTTCCTGTCTAGCATAATGAACTCAATTCTCGTCAAGTACTTTTCCACTCTCCATCACATACCGAGACGTGTTCTGCATCTTCCTTGCTAGTTTCTTTTATAGATCATGTCGTACTCGGGTGATTTGATCTTCCTGGGAGTGTGGCATGATCCAGAGGGACGTAGATCCGTGCAGTATAATGTAATAATTTAGAGAGTTCAGGCTCGAGTTCAAGCTCGGGTTCGACAACTTACACGAGTAGGCAGGAGGAGGCAATGTGAATAAGTGGAAGAAAAGCGGGTTTCAGATGATGGGTTGGGCTTTGGCGTGTTTTGAGAAAACAGTTGCTTGAATCTTGACGTCCTAGTTTCATGTTTATTCATTCGATGAGGTTAATGTTCCAATTCCTTGGGGTATCCAGCTCTCTGTCTATGTGTCTATGCAAAAAGACGATTGACAAACTTTTCGCATTCCGTGACTAAAATTAAACAACCCAAAACAAGTTGTAGCGTGTGACAAGTATCCATCTCGTGTAACCAACAAAACCAGCCTTTTTCCCGGAGGGCCCTTCGTCTGGGCAGGCAGAGGCGCAGAGGCGATGCCACCCGCATCGAGAGCCAACGCCGCTGAGCGGTCTAGTTGTTGATGCCGGGGACGCGTGCGCGGCGACTCGGGTGGATGGCATCTTGCATGTGCTGGTCGATGGCGGCGTTCCCACTGCCATTGGTCTTGTTCTCCAGCTTGACGGCGTTCTCCCGCTCGATGCGCTTGTGGCGGTTCTCGTCGAGCTTGATATTCTTCTCCTTGATCTTGTCCTGGCGTTTTTGGGTCTTGCCTCCACCACCGGCACTGTTGCACAAGAAAAAGTAAAGGTCAGTTATGTGTTTGCGCGGCATGTTTGGACGTGGAGAGTGCAATCTGATGTACATGCATGCTCACTCAGCCCGGTACATCTGGCCGGCCAGCCAGATCGATGAGTAGGGTAGGACAGCGCATGTAACAGACAGACAGGAGCATCGAGGAAAGGGGGGATGGTGCGATGTCAATGAAGAGGGGGGAAACTCACGTTAACTCGACATTCATACGGCGAGGAGCCGAGACACCGTCATCGAACATGGAGTGGTGAAACTTGTCCAGACAAGTTCGCATGTGCCAGACCTTGGCAAACTCAACGAAGGCGATCCCGCGGCAAGGCTTGGAGGAGCCGGGATCACTCATGCAGCGGACAGAGATGGGTGAGAGTGAGGCGAAATGGGCTTCGATGGTCTTTGCTGTAGCGGTGAAGGGAAGATTGCCGACAAAGACAATGTGGCGGTCGGCCTTGTCAGAGGTGTTGGCAACATCTGCATCGGGGTCGGCGTTGGCATCGGGTTCGGTGGTGGTGCCATTGGTGTTGGACTCCTGTTCGGCCTTTTGCTTCTTTTGCTTCTTTTCCTTTTTGCTCTTCTTCTTCTTGTCCTTGGGGGCGGCATTCTTTGCTTCGGTGTCGGCAGTGGCAGGAACGTCGGCGTCGGCTTCGCCATTTTGGGGCTCCTCTTCGTCCTTGGCCTTTTTGTCCTTCTTGTCCTTCTTGTCCTTCTTATCCTTCTTGCTCTTCTTCTTGTCCTTCTTGGAGGCCTTGCCCTCGGCGGCGGCGTCTGCAGCAGCGGCAGCAGGCTTGGACTCTGCGTCAATCATTGGCGAATCATCTTCCACAACCTCGTCATCGAGCTCGGGGAGATCCTGAAGATCCTTGTGCTTGTCCTTGCGCTCCTTGCGACTCTCCTTCTTGTGCTTCTTGTCTTTTTTGACCTTTTTGACCTTTTTTACGTCAGCGCTGTCCTCGTCGCTGCGCTTGCGCTTCTTGGCAGGTGCCTCGACATCGACATGATCGACATGTTTGTCGTCAGCCTCTCCGGTGTCTCTTGCACGTTTGCTCTTCATGGTTTCGGTGTGGAAGTGGTTGGTTGGATGGCTGAATCAATGCGCTTCTTGGAGGCGGAAAAAAGATGCAGGTGTAAATTTTTTTTTTTTTCTGCGCCAGCCAGAGAGAAATCAGCAATGGATTGGGACCCGGCAAGGAAGAACAGACAGGGAGGGAAGCAGATAGCAGACGGAAGCAAGCAAAAGTGCAAAACGATAAGTAAAGAGAGAGGTCACGCCGGTGGACGGGCGCGGTGGAGGACGTACCGTAAGTGTTCTGTCTCGTCTGTAACTATTCGCTCTGAGCTGTTGGATGGCGTCGAGTGGTTTGTTCGTCTGGCGCGGATCTGCGAGTGCGAAGCGGGACTCGAAGCGGCCGGGGGATTCCACGGCGGGACCCGAGGTGGGATTGACTGAGACGGACGGGAAAAGGTCTTGCCTGAATGCCGGTGTGTGAGCCTCAGGCCATGTCCTTGCTTGCAGTAAGTAGGGACGTGCTTTTCTTTTTTTCTTATTTTTTCTTCTTCTTTCCTTTCAGAATCCTTGTCCCAAGGAGGCACGCAATAAGTTAGTCCATCCGAATACCCTTTCGCCATGCACTTTTTTTTTTCTTTTTTCGCCGCCGGCTGACGCTATCAACTAACTCGCGCAGCTAGGGACCGGTATTAAACGCACGCACCAAGCGGACTAATTAGTTTCTAGAGGTCCCTGGGATTTGGTTGAAAATGACGAAGTGGGGCATGGTCATGGCTGAGGTCCGGCTTTATTCCTGCAACTGCAAGTGCGAGGCCCGGTTTCGATGCCAGAGTTGCAGGCTGTAAGCTTACTTAGTAGTATTGTACCAGAGCTTAGGACTACTATAGTCTACGGGTTAGTATCAATTCGTACATACAGCCGTGGCCCTCCGGCGTGCAGGACACAGTGCAGCGCAGCTGAACTATAAGCTATTTACCGCCCCTACTTACGACGTTATCCAAGGTGCGGACGCGGCGGATGTCGTAGATATATCCTTGAGAGCTGAAAGCAAAGTGCAGTGCCATGTCATGTGCAACCCCCCCCCGGACATGCGCATCCGCCACTTCGCCGGGAGCGGTCGGCTGTCGTGACGGCAGTGGAGGATCGAGGACGGGCTGAACGGGGGCCATCTCCCGTGCCATGGATCATGGCCTATGGATGTAGCAGCAACCAACCTGCAAGTCGGTAACTGACGAAGAAAGAGTCCTCCCTCCTGCTGCCCGATCTCCGAGAGTCTAAATGTTTTTGGCCATCTTCCAACAATTCAGTCACATTTTATCATTTCTCCCCGTCACATTTTCTCTCTCACTCGCAGGTAACAGACAGCCAGCCGCATCCGCCACCGCACAACACGTGTAGCCAGCAACGGAGCACACGAAGCAGAAGCATGTCGCATCACACACAATCACACCCGGCGCGAAATGGACAAATCCACCAGGACCGCCCGACTGGAGTCCAGGCGTCCAGGTGCGTCTTGTGGCCCCAACAACGCCCGCAGAGGGCGGAAATGCGAAAAGACCAAGAAAAAAAGAAAGGAAAAGGGACGAAGCCTCAGAAGTCAGTCTGAGGCCAGGTGAGATGACGATCCTGGCGGACGAAGGAGGTACATCTTGCGAAGAGATGCGACCTCAAATCAAGGACGGACGAGCGGGTGTGTGTGTGTGTGTGTGTGTGTTGTTGTTGTTGTTGTTGTTGTTGTTGTTGTTGTTGTTGTTGTTGTTGTTGTTGCTGTTGTAATTGGGAGAATGTACGAATACGTAGTAGTTAGCAGTAAAGTACAGTAGCTCCAAGGTATTCGTACTTTTGGCGCCCTGTTTTTAAATGTGGTTCTTCTGTCTGCTCCGTCCTCCAGATAGATCCCTTGATTCACTCCCTCCAAGCACACACACAGGTTCTCTTCCCTGACTGTTTCTCTCTCTCGCCCTCCAATATCTATTCTTATTCTCAATGTACTGCTGTGTTTCTTCTCACCCACTCACACACACACACACCGACAAGCGCGCATACACACTTGCCTCGACCCGGTCTAAGTAGCACCTTCGCCCTGTACTCCGTCCGTCCTCCACATCGTCATCCACCCAACAGGAAGAAAAAAAAGTTGTCACCTCTCCACGCGGCTGTCAGTTGCGGCGCAAGGAGGGAAAGCACCCCCATGTCCCTGGCCCCTTGTCCCTGCCCCATGCGCAATGCCCCCCCAGGTCTCCCCAAGACTGCGCGACTCGTCCAAGACTCCATCTTGCTCTTCGCAACCCGTTTCTGCACTCTTTCCTGCACCTCACTCCGTCACTGCGTCCCCCCTCCGTCCTATCCCATCCGTTCCCATGTCCTTTTCGAGGCGCCGGAGCGTCATGGCCCTTGTCCCAGCCTGTACTATGCCCTGCGTATCCCAGATGGACCCAGAGACCCAGAGGGACCCAGACTCTGGCTTGTCGGTCGCCTGGTCCCATGATCCATGAATCCATGATCCATCCTCGAGATCAACCTTTCTGAGCCCTTGACCTATTGTCTTGCCCACTCCCACTCTGTCTGAAATCCGAATCCAAGTCTCACTCTGTAGGGAATTTCGCCGCTTCTCACGCCGCTTCTCACGCCGCTATTGCCGCCGCCGCCGCCGCCGCCCCCGTCGTCGTCCTCGTCGTCTCGTCTGCCTCTACTCGCCGCTTCCATGTCGTCTTGCATCTCCGCCGTCTCCGTCGTCCACGTCCACTCCGCTTCCCGACACCCACCCCAGTAACCCGGCACGCTTCTCTGACAAGAAACACCCGGGTCCCCCAATCTCCCACAACCGGGATCTGCGACATGCACGCTCCCGCGCGTGTGTCTGCATCTTGAGACTTTCGCCTCCAACCCACCGCTCCGCCGCCGCCGCCCACCCCCAAGTCCAGGTCCAGGCTCAGCAGCCAGCCCGATCCAAGCCCCGTCGAAGCAGACGGGATGTAGGGATGGAGAGACGGTTGGATGTCCGTCGCTACCAAGCTGCTGGCGAGATGAGGCCCGCCGCGCACCAATAGTCCAGCCCGTACCCGCTCCAACCCGAATCTATGCATCTCTGCAGCATCGCTGATTTCTTATATACTCGACAAATTCCCGGGGTCATTGGCTACTGCCATTGTTCAGCCTCTCTCTCACTCTCCGTCTCTCTGACCTCGTGCCTCCCACCCACTCCCCCCTTTCTTTACTACAAGTGTGACATCTTGCCTTCCTCGGAATCCTCTTCCTTTTCCACTTCTCTTCTTTTCCACTTCTCTCCTTTTCCTCTTCTCTTCTTTTCCTCCATCTCTCCTGAGGGTCCTTGATCAGCCTACTTGACTGTTACTTCTTACTACACCTTTCTGTGTCCAACACACTCGCACTCACACTCAAACTCATCCTCCAACTCACTTTCGAACACACCCAACTCAATCCCTAAACACCTTGTTGCCAAACTCCCCAATCATTCTGCAATTTCACCATCCTCACTTCCGCCAACTTCATCATGCAGTTGACCTGGGACCTGGGAATGGACCATGTCCGGTCCTGGGTCCTCGTCGGTGACTACGGCCTTGACGACCGCTTCGATCGCCCTTTTGCCTGGAGTTCCACCGTCGTTACTGGGCTCTCCGAGGCTGCCGCTGCACCCCAGCCATATGATGCGAGTGCTCACGCTCATGCGGATGCGGGTGCCGATGCTACGTTGATGTCGGATCCCAGCACGCCCGCCTCGTCGCTCTCGCCATCTTCATCAACATCGCCTGCCATGGAATCGCTTTATGGTGTTCCCGAAGACGTCCAAGATGCCCTCGTCCCCAAGAATGCAGACATCCGCCGCGTCTTCAATGACGGCCGCCAGACGTGGGAGACCTTCTTTCGCCACGCATTGGCTCTCCCCCGGGGCGCCTTTCCACCAGGACTTGACCCGGCCATCATGTTCAAGGACATGCCTTCGCTGCCCGACTCCCTACCGCGGACCGGCGTCCTCGCCGGCGCTCCCATTTGGTCTGTCCCGGACCCCGACATTGACGAGCTGCCTGCCGACCAAGACTTCGATCTCACCCGCGTCACCGGCACCACCAAGTACTTCCGGCTTGCGTATCCCGATCCCATCGAGTGTCGCATCTCTTCGGATCCGAGCGCCTGCCACTACGGTAACCCGCCGTCCTCCAACGTCGCTGCGTCAAATGCCCCGCAGGGGCTTGCCATCTTGGCCATGTGCTGGTCCTACGTCTTCTCCACCCGGCTACTGCACCTCCAGGGCCGAAGGGCCCACTACACCGACTCTTGCCTCCGCCCATTCCCGAAGAATGCGGTCGGAGGGCTTGCACACAATGAGATCCTGGTCCAGCTCCCCGGCGAGGCCTCCGCGCCGCTTGTTCAGTGGCTTTGTGCTATCCTCGCCCCGAAGCCGGGCTGGTCCGCCGACGACGATGGCGGGCCGTTCTCTCCCTGGGCAGCCTGCTGCACCGGCGACTTCCAGTTCGTCGTCGCTACCGAAGAACAGGTCTTCCTTGACCCGGACGCTGAAACTCCGAGCGATGCTCAAGCTACCGAGCTTCTCATCGAGTTCTGCAACTTGTTTGGCATCGGCCATGAACCGTCGCAACTCAATGGCTCGGTTCCGCTTTCTCCCATCAAAGCCGCATTCCTGGCAACACTCGCTATCCCGTTCTACCGAATGGCCAAGTTACGACCGCAGTTCCCCAGACCTACCCTTGAGTCGAAGAAGATTGTTGCCTCAGATAGCAACCTGGTCGGCTCCATTCGTGGTTATACCGCTGACCTACAATATTACATGACGCTCAGCATGCATCAGTGGTCCCTTGGCCCCGTTCTATGGAGTATCTTCTGGCAGCCGGATATCCAATGCAACCTAGTCAGCCCCTGGCTGGCTGCCATCAACAGCGTCATCCGCCCTGCTCTCGATGGCTGCGACTTCGAAATACTGGCCAAGGTATTTGCTCTGCGTCGACCTCGCGTCGCTCTCTGGTGGCACGGCCTGTTTCTCCTTGGTAACCCCAAGATCCTTGACTTCATCCGCAGCTATCTCGATACCCTTGATGAAGGCTGCTCCTACGACACCCTATCCCGCCCCGACATTGTCACAGCTGTCTGGACCGGCTCGCCACAGTCCTACCAGGACGACCAGACCCAGACCCCCCGTACCTACTTAGATCTCGAGGACCTTGTCCCCCGCGCCGAACTCCTCCAGCATCGGCATACGCTCACTCTTCGCGATCCTTGGCCCCTTTTCTACGGCTGGCGCCCTTTTGCTTCGGTTCTCAAGGGCACTATCGAGCCGGATCTTTACCCCTGGCTCGAGCGTGGGCATCGCCGCGACTATCAGCAGTGGACTTGGTGGGCCAAGGACGATGCCATCAAGCTGCCTCTCATTTCCACTGGGTTCCGGCATGAGACCAAACGCTTCGACCAATCTGTCCCTGACAATCTCGCCATTGTCCCCGCCCTGGACTCATACGTGCCGCTTCCTCCATCCATCCACGTACCCCTCGCTCCGTCCAAGCGTGCCACCCTCCAGATGATCGCCCATTCCCTTGGCAACATTGTCGGCGAGCGCAGTGTCAGTACTGCTGTAATCCCTGGACTCGGCAAGAACCACCCATGGCTGAAGGACTGGACCCCGGTCTGATTGCTCCGACTGTCATTTTACCGCGCTTCTTCTACCCTACAACTACGAGGTTCTTTTTTTTGTCCACTTTGACGAGCAACGACGAGAACGCAGAACGAAACCGACAATGGATTTGGGGAATAAAAGCTACGAAGTAGGCGACTGGAGTATTAGGATGGGATTGCTCAAACAAACCGAGCCGAGAAGCCGGAACATAAAAAGCTTGGGGTTTTGTTTTATTTAACGATTGCACCGATTCTGTTGTCTCTCGTAATAGGGGAGCCCATCATGACCTGCATTGGTGTTGGTTTCTGAATGGACAACTGGGTCTTGTTCTGATTTGACTTGGTTTGGGGGTTTTCTCTGATTTTCAGACTGTTGCCGAGTCGACCTGGGTCTTGTAGGTCCATTGGCTGAGCCAGGTATTTCTTACATTATCTCCCTATCTGTCTAGATAGGTATGTGGGATTTCGGCTAAAGATAGAAGCCCCAGTCTAAGCCGGGCATATTTCAAGGAGTTCCGGTTGGCTTTCATGCCTTTCTGGCTGGCACATAGTTAGCTACGGATAGGCAGAGAGGTAACCTCGTTGACTCTTTGCACACTTCACTTGTGCCATTCAGCCTCATATGTGCCTAAACTGTGATAAGTCATTTCCAGGCTGTCCAGTTCAATTCGATTTCACGTTCAGTCACCCGCCAAGTGTGCCACTGTCCATTAACCATTAGCCAGACGGCATGCTTCCATTAATTTCTTCCGATTCACCTGATAAGTCTCTACATGGATATCAAACATGATACAAGTGGCCCTCCTCCAATGATATCCCCGCGATAATCAATGCTGACATTCCTGTTAGATGATAACGCGTTTTTATTCCCATGCGGTCCTTTCTTATCGATGTCATTTGCAAACAGGTTCGGTGGATTAATCTTCCATCACAGTATCCGCAACAGATCCAAAGACCTAATGGTGACCAACAGGACAACCAGAGAAACGGGAGTGAAAGGCTGAAATCTTCCGCTCGAACTGGTTGTAATCGTTGGGGGCTCGGGTTCGCTGGTTCCTGACGATACGCTGTCCAGCCTCACGAACGAAGACGCAACAGCAGGACCCGACGAGATGAAAGGACCATCTGGAAGATCAACAGCGCCAGGGACATTGTTGCCGTTCGTTGGATCGTACCTTTCCAGATCCTCTCCGGCTCGAATGTCTCGAACCTTCCATTCATCTGCACTGGGTAATGCGCTGGCCCACGACGATGAACGTGTCTGCTAGGTTTTCATGACGATGGCTTCTGTGGCATCCACCTTGGCAGGGGCGATCACCGTGACAAACGCTGAGCCTCCGTCTGCCATTGGAGCCTCCGTGTTCACTGCAGCCTGATTTGTTTGGATGAAATCGACTGTTTGCGCGAGAGCAGGCTGCCTGGTACCCGAAGGAGCCTTCTGAAAGAAGGATGCCATGGGCAGTGAAGGGTCTCGGCCACGTCGTTCATGTTGCTGAGACTCAACGACGGCCCGCTTGATGTCGGCTTCATCGCAATCTTCATCGTCAGCTCCCGAAGCCGAGTCTGGGACACCGCTGTTCACTTGCCCAAGTGGGGGGTTGCTTGGCCATGGAACAAATGGGAACCCATTAGGCGGACCCATGTTGTCCTGTGATGGATTATGGTCGTCATCATTGGGACACTCGCCATTGCATGACTGTGGGCCTTGATCTGCGTTATGGCTATCTGGCGGTGGGAAAGGTCCCGATCCGGCAGCGTCTCCATCAAGAGGAGCCCTAACTCCTGGAGAAGGTGGCTGGCCATATGCGGCCGGGGGAGGCGTCTGGGGCGATGAAGGTATCGCGTTAGGGTCTCTTTGTGGATCGGCATCAGGGCACTGCGAGGGGTCGCCATTCCCTTGTCCGGGCGAGGGCGAAACTGTGTTTTGTGAAGGCGCTGCCGTTGATTGAGCAGGGGACACATTTGATGCGGAAGCTGGAACGATGGCACCTGGGTTCTCGGCTGGGCAAGGTGGTCCATTTCCTTGGCTTGAGCAGTCACCCGAGGCAGGAGGACTTTGAGGTGCAGCAGGCGGAGATTGGGGAGCGTCATTTGGAGCGCAACCATCGTCGTTAGGGCCATTGGGGCCATTGGGGCAACTTGGAACACCTCCTGCGGGGGCTGGAAAAGACTGAAGAGGTTGTGGTGAAGATGGTGGAGGGGAAGGGGGCAAGAAAGCAGGTGCTTGTGGGCTAGGGTCAAGCTCACAGCCTTGGTCGTCATCAGAACCAGGACAAGGTCCAGCAGGTGCAGAGCCAGGCCATGGAGCGTTGTGGGGAGCTGACGGAGCTCTAGGATCGCCTCCCAGACCTCCGTTTCCATCGCCAGCGTCAGGGCCAACACCAGCGGGGGCGGCTGGTCCAGCTGCTGGTATATTGGGATCCGCACAAGGCGCACCTCCATCAAGATCTAGGCAGCCTGAGTTGTCAGACATTGGGAGTGGCACCGGGACAGACAAAGGAGCTTGCGGCATCTGAGGAGCGGGTGCCTGACAGTCTTGCGAGCCATCAGCTACCTCGGGGTAGCCTTCAGGTCCTTGGCTTCCCAAGGGGGGGCCAGCAGGACGGGGAGCGGCTGATGGTTGTGAAGCTCCTGGGTCTTGGCCGGGACCGGGTCCACCAGAGTTTGGGTCACCAGCTGTATCCTCATCACAGTCCTCGTCTGGATACGTGCCACTGGGATTGGCTGGGCCTGGGCCTGGGGGGGTTGGGTTCTGAGCTGGCAATTGTGGAACAGGTTGAGGTAAAGGCTGGGCTGGTCTTCCACTGCCTTGGTCGGTCCCTGTTGAAGGATTCCCATTCAGGTCGCCATCATTGCCGAATGGTGTTTGCGAACCATTACCGGAGTCATCGTTGGGGGCTCTAGGAGCACTACCTGTGCCCGAAGGGCCAGATTTATCTGGTATGGGAAGTGGCTGAACATTTTGTGAGCCGCCAGCGGCAGGATAAGGACCTCCGGCTGGGCCAACGGGTGCCGAAGCCGGTGCTTGTTGAGACTGCCCACCAGAAGGCGGGCCGGACAAATCGTCATTGGCGGTGTCGCAGTCTTCCTGTGCAGTGTTGAATCCACCAGTGCCAGCCGGGGGAGGAGACTGTGGACCAGCGGGAAGAGGTGCGGCGCCAGGTGAGGAACCAAGTCCTGCATTGGGACCTGTGCCATCATCCGGAGAGTTCAAGTTGGGGTGTTCACCGTAGGGAACTGGTTGGTTGGTGGGAGATGTGCCAACTGAAGGAAGGGACGAAGTGAGGACTCCGTCAGATCCAACGGTACAGTCCACCGAGAGTCTAATCTCGTCTGTAAAGCTGAATGCTCTTGCCTCAAAGCGAGGACTGATCGACGTAGCTTGTCGTTGAGCAAGGTCAAAATGATGAAGTTCGACTGGATGAAGGTTGGAGATGGTAGCACCAAGGCCAGAGCACTCTGAAATAGAGTACGCGAGAGCAGGACCGTAAGTCTGAGACTGGCAAGAACTGGTGAGGCATAGAAAGAGGGCCTGTTAGTAAGACGGTTAGAATAAGAAGGCTACTTGGAGCGTGGGTACGTCAACTGACCCGCTGCGTAGCCATGTCGTTGCAGAGAGCGTCCATGTTGGACAAGTCATGTTGGTTCACGAGGCCGCGAGAGCAATCGACAGCACAATCTGCACCTCGCTGTCAGTGAAAGTCATCAAATTGACTTCCGGTTGCCTTACCTGGTGCAGAAGCATGATGGGTGCTCCCACGACCGGCCAAGCCGGAAAGTAGGATGCCCGCAGAAACGTTGGCCTTCATGATCGAGCGTGTCGAAGGCAAAGGTAGAAAAGAGAAATCGAGGCAAGATGGGTTGTCGCAGTTAACGGTAATCACCAAAAAGAGCGTAGCAAAGACAGGTTACCCAAAAACGAGAGTGAGGTCTTGATTAGAAGTTGGCTGTTGAGCTCAAGGTGGGATTGCGGATGGTGAAAATGCGCCAACGCATCGCTTCTTTCTCTTAGATCTCGTGTGGTCTGCTAACTGAGGCGGGAACTTGGTATGCGGGCTGCTTCGAACTTGCCAATGGAAGTCACCTCAAGTGGGACATGAACGGCGGGCTCAATCATGAACGGAAGGAGGCGATGGGTTCGAAGATGGGTCTGGTCTTTCCTCCTGACGGCAGTAGTCCACCTCTGCTACTTCCACCTAATCTCTAACGACTCCTTCTCTCATGGAAAAGCAGCAGACACCTCTTCTCGCCGAGTTCCTCTTCCTCTCCTCTCCTCTCTTCTCTCATCACTTCACTCCTTCCGAGAAACCGCAAGTTCACGTTCTGGGCGGAGGGGGTATCTAACATCTAATAGAACAGCAACGCCAGCGGCTTCGTCTCGTCCACATATCCGTCTTTGAACTCCTTGCGCGCCAAGAACCGCGCCAGCGGCAACATGGTGTCCTTCATGTCCAAAACGCCCCGTTTCTTCTGGTCGATGTGGGAAGCGTCCACGACGACGCGCTTCAGGTTGGCCAAGGACAAGGCTCCTGAAGGGGAGGTCAGCATTGGGGTAGGAAAGTAGTAGGGTATGCGAGAAAGTCTAATCTTACCGTTATCGATGAGTTCCATTAGACGGGAAGGCGTGCCGACGCCAATGCCGATCTTGTGGTTGTTGAGGAACTTGACTTGCTCCTCGACTTTCATGTGCTTGGCAAACTGCGCCATGTCAGCTTCCGCAGCGAAGTGGGCGTCTCTTTCGCGAGACAAAAGAGGAAGGGCATACCAGTTTGGCTACCGTGGTGTCCTTGTTGGAGAATATACGAACGACTCTGCTCTTTATCAACGGCAAGTTCCAGCAGGAAGCAAACACACAGGAACCTTACCTCGCAATGTCAGCAGCCCTCAGGCCTGCTCCTGCAACAACGAGAGTATGCGGCGCTCCCTTCTTCTTGGAATACTTCATCAAGGCCTCCGGACCTCCCGCGAACTTTTCGAGGAAGCCAGGAAACTTGTCCAGGGTCCTCAACTCCTGCCACGACGTTGTATCCTGGATAGAGTTGGCTGCAGCTCATGGTCAGTCACTGAGCAAGCAAATAGGATGGTAAAGAGCCTCAGAAGGCGGCATACCTGACACAGTCAAATCCGAAATCTCAATAGGGCTGAGATCGCTCCCGAACCGGGTCAGTTTCTGTGCGAGGTGGTCTCCCAGAAGCTGGTTGTCCATGCGGCTGAAGAGGATGTTCAGGCCGAGCTCGGTGTCGAGAGCGTCATCGTCTGGGGCATTCGCCTTTCTCTTTTTGGTCTTTTTCGGCTTCTCAGTCTGGTCCGGCGCCTCTGCCGCGCGCTTTTTTGAGCTTGACATGGCGGTGTCGTCTCGTTGTGTCGTGGCCGACTCGCGCTGTCTAAGATTTCACTGAAGACTTGGGTGTGAAGCATCTAGAAATTTTACACGGTGCACAGTGCCAAAGCAGGCGATGGCAGCGAAATAGCGCTAGCTGGGTGGCAACGCAGGAATGGCTACTGTAATATGCACTGTGCCCTGGTGACCGAGATCCACCTAGCATAAGTCCAAGACTGGGGAGAACTTCTCGTGCAATATACACATTCTATAGCCAATCGCGAACAACTCGTACACCATACTAATATCTTAGTCTTCAGAATCACTTATAGAAGGGACTGTATTTTCCTGTAACTAGACCAAGGTAAGCAACTCGATTAACGAATACCTAGGTCGACTCTGAACCCTGACATGTCCCAAAACGCCTATAACAACGCCCGCGCCCAGGTAGACAAAACGCAATGAAAATTAGACTCGGTTAATTTCTCCCTCGTTGCGTTCAGGGCTTAGAAGATGCTGTTCACAATGTTGCCTCCGATGGTGGCACCAGCACCGAAGATGGCCGCGTTACCCAGCTTCTTGCCAAACTTCTTGCCATACTGGTTCACCTTGCTGTCTCCCTGAGCACCCTCCTGGTGTTGCCCGGAGCCCTCGGCGACAGCCATGGGCGGCACGTTGGCATTGTAAGGGTTCTGCTGTTGCGGTGGGCCCTGTTTGTGGTCGGGATATCCGTACTGCGGCTGAGCCACGGGGACCTTGTGCTCCTGCTCGACGAGGACGTAGTTGCGCGGGAAGATGCCCTCCAACCCGGTGCGCTGGTTCTGGCCCATCCACCAGTCCTGGTTCATGTACTCGAAGACGTTGACGTGGTCGTCCTTCTCGAACGACAGGTCGCGACCGTCCGAGCCGGCGTAGCGGTACAGCGCGCGGGCCTGGGCGACGATGGGCTTGGCGGACCGGGCGGGGAGGCCGGGGGGAGGTGTCTGGTCGTAGGCGGGCGGTGCGGGCGATGGCGACTTGATGTTGAGGCTCTCGAAAGCCTTGGTCGGGAGGCTTGCTGCGGGTGCGGGCGCGGGTGTTGGCGTAGCAGCCTTGGCGGCGGGAGCTGGGTTGGAAGAGCCATTCGCAGTGCGAAGGGGACCGGACAGCGGCGACTCGGCGGGGAGCGCGGTGCTGATGGTGTCGTAGACGGAGTCGTCAATCACGCCCTTTTCGAGGAGGTTCTCGAGTTCCTGGGGCAATGTCAGCGCCTGTCCTCAAAGGGCTGTATAGTCAGCAAAGAGGCGACTCACGGTCTTGATGTTGCGGAGAGACCGGTTGACCTCCATGATGGTCTGACGGTCGGCGGCCATGATTGCTGGTGATGGCTGATAGCGGCTAGCGATGGCGGTTGATGGAGGGCCAGGCGGCGGTGTTTGATGGGAGACGGAGAATAGAACTTCTCAGTCGGCTTCTGCCTCGGAGCAAGAAAGATGGGATCTGAAACGGCAACGGTGTCGAGCAAGATTGACGGCGACAATAGAGCGAATGGAGGATGAGATGAGATGAGAGTGTGTTGGGTTGGGGCGACGGCTGCGACGAGATGTTGGTACCAACGTTCGGGTTCCAGGTTATTTCCAGGGGCCCCGAGAGGCCTATTCTCCTTAGTAAAGCGGGATCGATTGAGGCGGTGCAGCCGCGTGGAACCACCCGGGCGCCCCGCTGCCGTCGTTCCCGATGGAACACCGAACACCCAACCAGTCACGAGCGATGCTTTCTCGTACAGCGGCTTCAGCTCTACGATATCACTTATTAAGACCTGCAGATTTGATTGACTGTGATTCCTATGATTTTAACATCTATGGCCACTTGGGCGACATTCGCTTTTTACAAAAACTTGCTCGACTCGACAGTGTACAGGTCGACGTACTCGTCCACCGACATAGCCTCGAGCCTCTTGGCATCCTGGCCAAGCTCAACCAGCTCGTTCACCCTGGCCTCGGGGTAGTGAGGGCCCAGGTGGCGCTTGTACTTCTGCAGGATGACGGGCTTGGCCTCCTCGCGGCGGAGACGGTGGCCCAGAGGAGCCTCGACCGACACCTCGTCCAGGACGGTGCCGTCGTTGAGCTCGACAGTCAGCGCGTTGGAGATGGTGCGCAGGTTGGGGTCGTGGTAGTCCTTGGTGAACTGCGGGTCCTCGACACACTTGATCTTCTGGCGCAGCGACTCAACCAGGGGAGAGGTGGCAGCCTCACCACCGTCGACGTAGTCGGTGGCCTCGAGGCGGCCGAAGACGAGCATGGTGGCGGCCATGTACTGGATGCAGTGGTCGCGGTCGGCGAAGTTGTCCATGGCCTTGAACTGCTTGTCGATGATGCGAATGCAGGCCTCGTGGGTTCGGCAGGTGATGGCCTTGATGTCGGCGGCTGACTTGCCCTGAGCCTTGAGAAGGTGGTAGATCTTCTCCGAGGCCTCGACGGCAGTCTGGGAGTGGAACTCGGCGGGGTACGAGACCTTGAAGAGAACGTTCTCCATGACGTAGCTGCCATAGGGGCGCTGGAACTCGAACTTCTTGCCCTTGAAGAGGACGTCGTAGAAACCCCAGACGGGTGCGGAGAGGACGGTGGGGACGCCCTGCTCACCCTTCATGACCTTGAGAGCCAGGTTGACGGCGCGCTGGCAGGCGTCACCGGCAGCCCACGACTTTCGGGACATGGTGTTGGGGGTGTGTCGGTAGGTTCGCAGGCTCTGGCCATCGACCCAGGCCTGGGTGACGGCGTCGGCAATCTGCTTCTCGCTGAGGCCGAGCATCTTGGAGACGACGGCAGTGGAGGCGACCTTGACGAGGACGACGTGGTCGAGACCGACCTTGTTGTACGAGTTGAGAAGGGCCAGGCAGCCCTGGATCTCGTGGGCCTTGATCATGCCCTCGAGGACGTCCTTGACGGTGAAGATCTTGCCGCCAGCCATGTTACCGCCAGCCTTGTTGGTTCGGTTGATCCAGTCGGCAACGGCGAGGATGGCGCCCAGGTTGTCCGAGGGGTGACCCCACTCGGCAGCCAGCCAGCAGTCGTTGAAGTCGAGCCATCGGATCATAGCACCGATGTTGAAGGCGGCGTTGACGGGATCCAGCTGGAAGGGCGTTCCAGGGACCTTGGGGCCGTTGGGGACGATGGTGCCAGGGACGATAGGGCCCAGGAGCTTGGCGCACTCCTTGAACTTCAGGCCCTCAAGGCCGCAGCCGAGGGTGTCCATGAGGATCCATCGAGCAGTGTCGAACTGTTCGAAGGGGACAACATTGTCAGCTGCGAATGCCTTCCAAACGGGCGGGGTTGTGATGGATCGTGGCGGGGTAGCCGAGCTTCAACTTTCGCGGGGCATATTTTACGTGACACGCAACGCCAGGGAACAGCAGAAAAAGCAAAACTCACAGCAAGCTCCGAGTCAATGGGCTTGTTGGCGACATAGTCGGCAATGTCCTTGATCTCGGGATCGTATTCGCGGGTCTGGGACGACATGGTGGGCGCTCCTGAGGATCGGGCAGCAGATGTTGAGAAAGCGCTGTAGGAAGCGGGAGTCGCTGAGCGAGCGGCGCCGATGGAGGCCGAGCCCGAGCGGGCCACGAGGGGCGCGGCGACGCGAAGGCCCCGGGGCTGGATGCGCAGATGCTTGGTGGCCGTCCGGAGACCCCGATTGACGGCGGCAGACATGGCTCTTTTGGAGGATTTCGCGGGAATGTCTTTTTTCCTCTTGACGCTCGTGAGGAATGATGTAAGGGAGGAAGTAGAGAGAGGAGGGGAGAGGGGAGAGGGGAGGGGGAGCGCGGATCTATCACAGTGTTCGTCGAGATCACAACGGTGTAACACCCTGGGAAGCTTCTGGCGAGATTGTATTTATTGCGCTCGGCTGTAGGGGAAATGCTTTGCCGTGGCTTACCGCGAAGCTACCCTCGGCTAGCCGCCGGTTCCCTGCTGGCAGGCAACCCCAACCCCAACCGCCAAGCTCGCGCCGTGATGGGGGAATTGGACTGCGTTTATCGCTTTGTGGGAATGGGGTAAACTAGTAAGTAGGTACTTCTCGATGGCGCGGCGCCGGTCAGTCGGCGGGGGTCTTTTTCAGGGTTGACGTGAGGGGAAAGGGGAGGAAAGAGAAGCCACTTTGCAAGGCCACTCACTACTGGACACACTCGACACACTCGACAATGTTCAATTGAGGCTACGAGGTTGCCGAACGATGCCGTGTCTTGGGCAAAGCTCCATAGCATGATACAGGGTTTGTTGTGGTATTATGTAGATACCAGGAGTTGAAAGTGGCAATGAGTGACAAAATGTTGACGTCTGGTGTTGAGGACAATCCCTACCTGGCCGGCTATTTCTTTTCAACACCGACGAGCATCATTGGAATAGGCTCTGTATAGCATTACTCGCGAAGATGGTATAAAGCGGCCGGCAACAACTTGTATAGAATAAGATGTTTTCTCCCGGGTTTCCAGGGTATCCTCAACGCAAGCTGTCAGCTGGGTTGGGTAACGTGTTCGAACCGAGGTAACGGACCCTGCCGTATTGGAGTCTGAACAGCCCGTTCCTGATCTCCAACAAGCGAACTCCAATTCAAAGGGAGGGACCGAAATATTCTATATTGGACTCGATTCAAGACTCGATGACTGCTAAATCGCGTTGCTTTGCCCCCCTTCGCCCCGTCGTAGGCACCATTAACCATACCCACGATGCCATCAATCGACACTTGACAGACCAGACTCACCGTGGAATAAAACATCACCGCGTTAACCCCAGGGAGTCCGTCCCCTGGAATCTTACCCCAGCTTCCCCTCCTTCAGGATGGATCCCCCGCTGGCTGCGTGGGCTTAGAGCCAACCGTGCACCCAAAATCCGGGGTCCGCTCCTCCGCCTCCGAGGTCGTCGGCATCGTCGCTTCACGGCGCTCGGAGAAGACGGCCGGACATACGAACGGCCACCCGACCACCGAAGGAATGTGTGAGTCCTCCGTCGGTTTTCGACTTCATGTGGCCTATCTCGGGCGCGTCAAGCCGTGGCGTGCTGATAAACCTCGGGCAAAACACGTCGGCAAACACATTTACTATTGACACTGTTGAGTGGTACGATGAGCTTCTCAACGACCCTGTCAAAACCAGGCACTACCCGGTGAAGCACCAAAGACTTTGCAGCCTATCGGTAGAGAGCCCAACAATCATTAAGATCTGCTATGCGGCTAGGTGAATCACTCGATGACATCCCGAGACCAAGGGATTGGGCCCAGTCCTGGTCTGACTCTGTGCTTCAGGGCAGGCAGTAATGGCGTGAAGTTCGTCGAAATATATTGTGTACAAGCCCTCCACAAGAAGTTGACAGGTCAAATTATTTGATGCACATTGTACGTCCGTAAGCAGCTGAAAATTTCTGAGACAGTGTCGCAACAAAACGTCGAGTTCTGAGACAGATCCTCAGCTAGGTGTCATCATAGATTTGGGTGTGTACATTTGACAGGCCAGCCATTTGTTCGATCACTGTAAAGACAGTGGCGGTAGTCCACCGGCTCACAGTCCCAGATCGAACCTCTCCTCCAGATGGAAGAAGCAATTCATGGTTCTCCACCCGAGTCGGCCAGGCTTGCTTTTGGAGCCTCGAGCGGTGTGTATCCACCAATTGACAAAATGGACAACCAATCGCTCGAGCCAGTCCGCAGTCTACACGACATCGATCACGCTGTGAGTGTCTCGGTGTGAGGGTGGGTTTTCGTTCATCGTGCTCATTTTGGGCACGGAGGCGTATTTTTGCATCGATGGCCTGCGATCAAGATCCTGTAGCATTTCCCGAAGATCGTGACGTGAATAGGTTCCATGATAGGAAGCGCGCTGGACCCCTTTTTTCGGGGAGGCCGTTAAATACATGGGGAAGTATTGAGTAGTGGTGGGGGTCTAGAAGGTTCTGGCTACGGTAGTATGGTGGTACATGATAGTAGCAGAAACTCGAGGCGAAGAATTGAGACGAGGTCGGTATCAACTGCAATATATCTCTTTCGTTCAAGCTCGTCAACGTGGCTAGCTTTCTACCAAGCAGAGCTAGCAGAATAAGCTCAATTCTAGTGTACCTGTAGACAAATGACCGATTAGAAGATCTACCTATGTTAGAGCAATCCAGGGGAGGAAAAGAAGTTTTTGCTCCAGCGTCCCGAAGGTAGCTTGTGCTCTCAATGGTTCTACATGTGAGAGGCCATCGAAGCGTAGGTAGTTTTTGCTATCTGGCTATCTCTGGAAACACGTTGATGTCGTGGCGCCGTCCTATCTCGGAGGTGAGAGACAAGATACATCTGTGACATTATCTGCCCGATCAAATCGTAGGGCTTTGTCTTGAGGGCGAGCGGAGCATAGATGCAGCGCATTTGCGCAGAGATTGAAAGTGGCAGAGTCAAGAGACATGTATTGTTGTGGATAGTGACGCTTGATGGTGCATCGCAGAAAGTCATGGCCGTCATTGCGGTGCCTCAGTTTCACCCGCCTGAAGCCATTCATTACATTTAACCCAATGACAAGCTCACCGAGCAAAGTGTCGAGGTTGAGAAAGAAGTTATTGGACACAAAGCGTCGGGTAGGCAGGGAGAGATGAGAGCAGTAAACTGTACAGAAAGACGAGACACGCAGGAAGACGAAAGCCACTGAGAGAAGAGACGAGAGGAAATAAGACACAGCTCCGTCGTTAGGCAATCGATTCTGGTGAGGCGGCCGGGACCGGGGCCAAGCCCGGGGGTGTGACAGGGCGGGCTGATCAGTAATCACGACAGCCCGAATGCGGTAAGACCCTGGATATTTTTGTTGACAGGCGAAACAACCTGGGCTAGACCATCAAGTAGACGAAGCAAAGCGAGGCACAAATGCCCACGATCCCAAGGAAGAGGCGTTGTAGTTGAAAATCGAGGCTTGATATTCCGGGCTGGACTCGTGGTTGTGGAGTGGAGCGCGTCGACTAAGGAGGTGGTGGTTCAGCCTCGATTTGAAGTGGCGGGCGATAGTGCGACGGTCGCGATCGTGGGTCAGTACCGTGTAATACAGGCGGGCTGGCGGGTACTTGCACCCTATGTGCAGATCTGGTTACATAGGCAGGCGGGTACAGTAGTAAGCAGCAAGTGAGTAGGTGAGGCTTGTCTGAGTCCTGATAGAAGCCGCTCGGGCTGTGAATTGTGAATTGGTTTTGCATCTTCTAAGTTGCGGTCCTGGAGTGTGTTCTGCACGTCTCACACTGCCCGCGCGTGTTAGTCGTCAGGTTTCATCGCAAAGTGGGTGGATGCGCAAAACGTGCCCCGTTATAAAAGTGCGTTGCTAGCCCGGCACCTCACCGTTAGTGCTCGTTCGTACCTATTTCCAAGGGTCCCGTGGGTCGTGGCCGATGGTCAATGTCGATACCCGTTGGCCTGCATCGCATCCGCATCGTCCATCTGGAGTCGTGCAACGCCGATCGAAAAAGACCCCTGGCTAAAGACCCTGTGGGGGAAAACCGTCTGCAACGGGAGAAAAAAGTGAGGCGGCCCTAACTTGCTATAGATTTGGAGGCAAAAGGGAGTATGATGTAATGTGTCGACGGTGAAGATGACTAAATTTGGAGGGTGAAGCGGACGGTGCGTATGCGGCAAAGTGTCTTCGCAGTGAAACGTCATGGTCTTATGCCCAATGCCAATCTGGTGGGTAGGATAGACTACAACGTAGAATGGGAGACAGGAGCTGGGAGCCAGCCAGTGGGTTGGGTGTGATCGAGTGAGGACCTCAACAAGGCAGCTGCATAAGATAGATCCTCGGTGTGGATGTGCCCGTACCCACGGATAACCATTGACTCGCTATACTTACTTCGCACTCACTAAACCGCTCAGCAATTAAGTCGTCGTCATCACCAGAATCATAATCATCATCATTATCGCCTTCTATCCCGCAGCTGAATCAATTCATGATGCATCCGTCCCAGGAGCGTGGCCTCGTCTTACCCGCCAACGCTCCCCCCCCTGCAACGCACCTGCCCTGAACGGGTCTGGGCTTTTGCAGGCTGCCGGTGGAAGTGGACACTGGCAGGCATTAGCAGGCACAGTGGCGCATACCGGGATCTCCTTCCCTGCCAGAGCACCCTTGTCCTCGACCCCCTGTACGCTAAACCTCCCGTGCTTGGTCCGATCTCCAGACACTTGGTGGTGTCGTGGGCATCGAGCCGACTTCCATCGCGAACCACCACTCATCGCCATGGCGTTGCTTCTTGTCCGGCCACGGGGCCTAGGCTCCTGTTCCGCGCTGCCAGAGGTCGTGGATTCGCGCCTCCTTTCTCTCGTCCTCGAGTCCGTCCACATTGCGCTCGCCCCCAGTTTGCTGAGCATTTCCTTCTTCATAAACACCCGATCTGCAGACCAGCTCGCTACGGAGTATCTTGTCCTGGGATCTCATCGTCGGTGGCTGAGCATCCCATCATCATCGAATCTTCTGAGAAACCTTGACGCGGATTTGGATCTAGACCGCGCCTCTCTCCCGGATTGAATATTCTTAGTTTCCAGTTGCAATCCTTCGTCTTCTGCCTTCTACCTACCCAAGCGCAACACCACAGATGTCCCCATCGTCAACCTCAACAATCTACATCTGCCGCGGTTCATTTACGCTCAAGACACACTCTTGTCTTTCACTCTCTCAACTTCAAGCCCGTTCGCCAGTGGCCAGTCAGAGCACCGAGACGCCCTAAAGCTCAAGACTCCGCACCTTGGTCCCTTGGATTCACATCTCAACATCATCATATCCACTTCTAAGACCGTCAAGTCTCAACACTCCCCACTAAGCTCTTGCGACTGTGAGAGCAACTGCAGTGCCCGGCTACCTAAGGTACGCAAGGAACAGTTGCAGACGCTAGATCTGAGATCCATCTGGCCGCCTATCGCATGCCACCCTTCCTCCTCACCACGCCCTACTGCACACGTTCGCCTGCGGCCGTCTGACGACATAGATCCTGCCCTAGCTGTGTCGACCCACCGTCCTTATATCCCAAGCCCTCTTCGGCGCCCACCCCGTGTCCAACTAGGCTCAGTTACGGCCATCAGTACCCTAATTAATCCTAGGGTCCCTGTTCAGGAACAAGACCAGTCCCACGCAGACTCCCTTAGTCTGCCACAACTCTTCTCTCCGGTTCCGTCTGGGTACAACATCCTTTCTTTCATCGGTCCCGAGAACGGCCCAATTGTCTTCTGAATCTGCCCCGCGGTCTCCTTTCTGCGCTATGTCTGCGGCCAAGCTTCTGGTCTACCTCGTCCGCCGCGACCTCAGGGTTGCCGACAATCCCATTCTTCATCATCTAGCCACCTCAAAACATGACTTCACTCATCTCCTACCTGTATTTGTCCTGCCGCCCCATCAGATCGAGGTCTCGGGCTTCCTCGCCGAGGGTGAAGCGTCCCCATACCCCCCAGCCTTGAGTAGGGTTGGCAAGTTCTGGAGATGTGGCCCTCACCGAACCAAGTTTCTTGCCCAGTCCATTTGGGACTTGAAGGCATCCTTGGAGTCTTTGGAAAGCGGACTCGTATTGCGGGTTGGAAACTTTGCGGAGGTTGTCGCAAGTATTGTCGACTCTCTCAGTTGCTCAGACAACTCCGTCTCTGCGGTATGGATGACGGAAGAACAGTCCGTGGAGGAGGAAGATGATCAGAAAGCTGTCTCCTTGGCCTGCTCTACAAACAATATCGACTTCAAACTTTGGCCAGACGAGAAATACTACATTGACGAGTAAGCTTCTCCCAAATCCCATTCTAATGCAGCACTCTAACACTCCTTGCCACAGTCGTGACACAGGTTTAAAGAATCCTCAAGACCTTCCAGACATCTTTACCACTTATCGCAAGACTCAAGAGCCTCTTCGGGACCGACCCCGAGCATCTTTGCCCCGCCCTAGTGTCGCATCCTTACCGCCACTCCCACCTTCGACGTGGACGCCTCCCCAGAAGTTGCCGTTCGTAATGCCGAACACCTACGAGGAGCTTGAGTCACGACTTCTTCAACCTCTCAAAAGTACCCTATCTCAACCTCCCGTCTACCCTCGCAATGCCAAGTCTGCCCATCCGTTCGAAGGCGGGGAGAGCCAGGCTTGGAGCCGAGTGTTCCATTTAGTTCAAAACGGCAGTATGGTCTTCTACCAACAAACTCGTAACGGGCTCGTGGGCCTTGACTATAGTACAAAACTATCCGGCTACCTAGCCACGGGCTGTATCACCGCTCGTCAGATTCACGAAGAGCTGTTGAAGCTTGAGAATGGCATCGACCCAGCGTACGCTTTGTGCATGGGATTCAACAGGGGTGAAAACGAAGGCACCAAAGCTGTACGATTCGAACTTTTGTGGAGAGATTACATGCGCCTTTGTACCAAGAAGTTTGGCTCCCGGCTGTTTCAACTTTCAGGCTTCAAGGGAGGAGATCAATACGAGAAGGATTGGAAGACGACTGATGAAAAGAAGGCAGCTGCAGACCAAGATCCACCACCTGCCAAGATTCAGAAGATTCTTGATCGATTTCTGGAAGGGAATACCGGCATGGGCCTCATCGATGCATCTCAACGAGAGCTATACCACACCGGCTACACATCAAACCGAGCCCGACAAAACGTGGCCAACTTCTTGTCCAAGCATCTCGGCATCGACTGGCGCTATGGAGCCGAGTGGTATGAGAGCATGCTGGTCGACTACGATGTCTCTTCCAATTGGGCCAACTGGCAATACGTGTCCGGGGTGGGTAATGACCCTCGAGGGGATGCTCGCATTTTCAATCCAGTCAAACAGGCTTTTGATTATGATAACAACGGTCGATTTGTCCGCACTTGGGTCCCCGAAGTCAAACACATTGAAAAACTGGAGAATGTATTTCAGGTGTGGACTACAGACAAAGAGGAGCTTGAAAAGTTTGGGCTCTTGGATGACATTATGGTTACCGATCCTATCAAAAAGATCGAGTTCTTGGTTGATCGCAAGCCCCGTGGTACTCGCAGACCCCACCGATGGAGGCGAGGCACTGGTCGCGGCGGTCGTCGCGGTGGGTCGTCATCATCTCCAGAAAACGAGGACAGTTCTGAGGGGCATCAGAACGCCACAAGCCCTACAGGTAGCGAGAAACAAGGCCAAGGAGGTGCTCCTGTGGATTCAAATGTCCCTGCAAGTGCAGCACCTCGTGGTGGTTCAGCTCGTGGTCGAGGAATTCCATGGCGAGGTAATGTACGGGGTGGGATGGCCTCGGGCGGCAGAGGAACCAATTGGGGGTTTCCATCACCGTCGTACATTCCACCACAGCAATTTGTCCATCACCGTGGCCAGCCTCACCATGGGCCACAGTCTCACCACGGGTCTCAACTTCACCCAGGCCCTCAGTTTCATCACGGCCCTCTCCTTCACCATGGCCCTCCTCCCCCACATCACTCTCAGCATCATCCTCACCCTCATCCTTCATTCGTCATGTCTCCCTATCCACCAACTGCTTACTCCCTCCAACATCATCAGCACCTAGGTCATCGCGTCTAGCAGACGGCGATGCCAGCAATAACAATACCCTGGCAAGAGTGTATGCCCATCCCTGGAGTGGTTACAGACCTCGGGGGTGTGACAGGCGTAGAAACGATGTCTTTGCGACAATGGATGACAGTTTCGGACAGAACAGCTGTCTCGGAGGATAAAGGTGTCTTGGAAGGCGATTTGACTATCTTGGGGGTCACGCCAGTCCCGTATTCGATGGCGCTGGGGCGCGATCTTGGCATGGGCCACGATTGGGCCAACTAGTAGGAGATTAAAAATGCGGTGTTGATTTGGTAATATTCTGAGGCTGGCAGGATTTCGGGTCATTTGTACGCGTCTGCTTATTGTTTGGGTTTTTTCGGCTCTCTAGGTATTTCGTGGTCTCGTTGCACTCTATATAATAGGGCCAACATAGTGACGGTTTCATCCTCACGACCGGGAACAATTTATCAAAGGAATTGGTAGATCAACGTTATTGGACAGTTCGACGGGCCCTGACTTAGTGTATCACCCAACGGGAAGACGATGTTACAGCGCCCTGGCTTAGCGCAGATCTGGAGATCTTCCCCTCATGCCCAGCCGCTTAGACTCCGGCACCCCAGCGAGGTGGAATTGAGCTTGGAATGAACGCTAGTTAGCTATGGCCTGAGAAGAGCTGAAGAGCACGCTATCCTTTTTATGGGGTTGGTTTCTTAATTAGCTACCTGGGAAATTGGTTCCTGTAGGGCTGAATCTGTGTGTCAATCTATCTGCCGTTCTGTCTGTCTGCCATCTTGTTTGTCCGCCTTTCCTTGTGCTCATGGCTTCTCTTCACTCCTTCACCTATCTGAGCTCTGGTTATTCAAAAGCTTCTCAAATACTGCGTAGGTGTCGCGAGGATCCAGCCAAACGTTCAACACGCGTTCGGACACCTCTCTGGCCACTTCCTTGGCCGTCTCAGAGTTCATCCCTTTGAGGGCTCGCCGCGGGTCAGTCTCCCAGGTAATCTTTCTGATGCTCGCTATCTCATCTCTAATGCCGCGGGCCTCGAATCCCGCGTCGATGAGCAGCTCGATCTGTTTGTAACCCGACAGGCTCTGATACATGTGCACGCGGACTTCGCCCTTGTAGTTGGGGCCCTCCGAGTAGACGAACCATTTGTCCTCGGTCGGCGGCGGGATTTCCTTGTTGGTCGCCCCCGTCATGGTATGGGTCGTGAGGGTTTCGCCCGGGACAAAGTGCTCGGGCGGAGACGTCAGGTTCACGATGGGCACGGGGACGAAGCCGAGGAGAAGGATGGCGACCTGGTCGGGATCCATCAGAACTTGCCACGTGTCCGAGGCGGGCCTGACGAAGGGGTGGTTCTTCCAGTGCCATGGAACGGCCCTGTGAGGCGGTCTCTGGCCGCGCTGGCCGTAGATTTCCCAGTGGGCGATGGCTTGGCTTTCCTCTTTGGACAGGGCGTCCAGATCCATGATGCGGTGAAGTGGATTGAAGTTGAATGACAGGTGGGCAAGACACGATGGGGGGGGGGGGGGTTCTTTTCTGTGGAAGAACGGTGTAAAGCTATTGATCTCGGACAGGGCCGTGGTGACCGTGGTGACCGTGGTGACAGCCTCAGATAGGTAAACTAGGTGATGGTGACTAGGATGGAAATGCCGCAGGGCGCCTCTGAACGGCCGCAGAAGGGGGAGGGGAGAATTTGTGTTTTTCTATTGTTATTTGTGTGAATCAACGCCAATCAGAAAACTCGCAGACATGTATCATGTTGTGGCGGCTTTCGAGGGCTTCGCCACCACCCACCTGCCTACCGTGCTGTGTTGTGCTGTGCTGTGCTGTGCTGTTGGGGTGGTACAAGCAAGGCAGGCTGGCTCTGGGGCCGCGTCGTATTCTGGGCTTGGACGAGGAGGACGCGCGGGAAAGCAAACTTATCTCTTCGAATCAATCAATTACACAGGTATTTTGCGGAGGACAAAGTACAGCTTCGACATGTCCTCCGGCGCCGGCTCCAGCTCTCCACCGGCGTGTCAGTCGTGCTGCGATCTGCGGCAGGGCCACATTTTGATCTCGGCTGCGAGCCTGAGAGATGGCGTCGGGCGCGGATGCAAGGCGTGTTCGCTGCTGAGGGACGCCATCACGCATTTCCAGCCCTTTGACGGCGTGGATCAGATTGCCCTCGTCGTCGACTGCGCGCTGTACGTCTACGTCGACAAGGAGCTTGTCATCGAGCTCTTCACCGACAGCGGTACGTTTGCCGCCCTCGTGCGTGTGTCTCTTCTGCTGACAAAAAGAAAAACCAGGCTATCCCGTCAAGTGGAGGAACATCGGCCGTGCTAGAAGCCCCTACCCCGATGGCACGTCCGAGCAGCCGTTGCAGTTGGCGAAGACCTGGCTCCGGACATGCCTGGACGAACACTCGGTGTGCGACGTGCAGACGCCTTCGAGGCTTCCTACGCGTGTCATCGACGTTGGTAGTTCGGCCGACGAAGTTCGACTGTACGTCTCGAGGCCGGATGAGGTCCAGGAGTACGTCGCCCTCAGCCATTGCTGGGGAGGCAGTTCGCCCGTAAAGACTACGACGGCGTCCGTTACCGCTCACCAACAGGGGCTACAATTCACCGCGGAGACCCAGACGTTTGCGGATGCCGTCTTCATGACCAGGTTCCTGGGCTATCGATACCTGTGGTAAGCTGGGCCCTGTTCCTGTCCTGTATCAGTTGGACGAGGATCCTCACCGGCGGGAACAGGATTGATGCGCTCTGCATCCTCCAGGACGATGATGAAGACCGGCTCAGTGAAACATGCAAGATGAAGGACGTCTACCGCAGCGCCGTCGTCACCCTCTCGGCCGACGCCGCCGATGATCCGTCGGGAGGCCTGTTCGGCAGCATGCTGGAGCGGGCGACGGCTCACCGGACGTATCCGATCACCACTATCGGGCCCGGGAACGAGCCGGCCACCGTCTACGCACGCCGACGCTGGTCGCCTCCCTGCGATCCGCACAGCGCGCCTCACTCGGCTCTCGCTCCGGAGCCCACCAAGCTCTCGTCTCGGGCCTGGGCTCTGCAGGAGATAGTCCTGTCGCCGCGGCTGCTTCGCTTCTTCAAGGAAGAGGTCGTGTGGTCGTGCTATAGCCTGGACCATTGCGAGTGTCGCCTCCTCCCCAGCGCAACACCGATGGACAACTACCGCCACCTGGTTCCCGCCTTTCCCGTCGATGCCCTGCGGGACGATTGGCCGAAGCTTGTCGCCGAGTTCACGTCCAAGGACTTGACCGTCGCCAAAGACCGCCTCCCTGCGCTATCAGGGATTGCCTCGCTCGTTAGTGAAGACGAGCGAGTTCAGTATCTCGCTGGTCTTTGGCTTGACGACATCGCCTACTCCCTCATGTGGATTAGTGACCACCGTCGTGCGAAGAAGCCCATCGCTCGGCTCCCCACCCAGGACTACGCCCCTTCGTGGTCTTGGGCATCCATCGATGGGCCAGTCATGTACATCGATCGCTTCGTCGACGAGCTTGGCTCGCGGCGGACCGGGCAAGATGTCGTCCATCCTCTACTCGCAACGGTTCAGGCGAGCACCAGATCGGTGACCAAGAATATATGGGGACCAGTCGAGAAGGGCTTCCTCACCGTCAAAGGCCAAGTCCTACCCGTGGAGTACCACGCCGCAGCCCAAGTCTGGCGGCCACGCCCACCTCCGCAACCCGCAAACGACGAGTCGCAGTCCCAGGACAATATATCGGCCTGGAGCATGGCCACCATGTCCGCCGCGCTTGCAACCGCGACACCACCACAACTCGAGCCGACCGTCATCTTCGACGTCCACGACGGCGGTCCGCAACAGGACCGCGAGCCCGAGAGGTACGCGCTTCTCCGCGCGGGGAGGTACATCTGGGGCGGATCGACGTCCACACAGAGCACCGAGGTGGTTGCGCTGTTGCTGGTCTGGGCCGGCGACGTCCAAGGCGTCCAGGCGTACAGACGCCGCGGGATTGTCTTGCACGCCTTTGACAGCAGATACACCTGGGAGGATATTCCCTCTGTAGAGCTGGTTCTTTGTTAAAACGGTGCTCGCGGAAAAGGATGATGAATCATGACGGTTTGCCTTTTGTAATCAACGGTAACGCCCGTAGTCTGATGGACAAAAGTGAGCGAAGCAGCCCAACCCGTGAATGTGGTCTTCCTTACCACTTACACGCCCAAGTAAACACACGTCATCCCTATACGAATGCTAGCTCCCGGCCTAAATCCACTCGGCCCACGACAGCAAATCAAGTCGGGAATAGCTTTCCTTCTAGCTCAGTGCGGGGAGATATCCGGGGTTGCGGGGCTTCGGGATAGAGTTATCCACCCGAGATGCAGCTCTGGTGGAACAGCAAACTGTTCTCCGGGGTAGTGTAAGACGTCGTGGAGTCTAGAAGACGCTTTTGAAGCTCATTCCCACGGGATGTCGCGGCACTTTGGCATGGGATCTGGTGGTGTTGTTGAAGAAGAGAGCTGCGACGGCTGACGAGGCAGAAACAACACTCGCAGATTCACAACCTCACTTTGCGTCATTCTCTGAGAAAAGTTCTCGCAACATGGCTTCTTCCCAAAGTTGCCCTCATCACATGCGGTGCCTCTGGGATGGGCCTAGCCGTCGCGCACGTTTATTTCCGCGACGGGACGGAGTTTTGCGATGAGGCGATGAGGGTTGTCATTGGGGCGACGAGCATGGAGAATCAGTTGGCGAGGTTGGAGGAGCATAAAGCTAAGCAGAATGGTGGGCTGTAGTCTTTTGTAGGCAGTCAACTGCTCTATTGGACACTGCGTTCTTGGGTTTTATTATGACACAATCTGAGTACTCGTACTTTCTTACATGTACCATGGGAACTGTCTTACTAGTCTTTCTCGGTATCCCGCCAAAACAGTGTACCATGTGCGAGTATCAACCCCATTGATGAACAAGTCCATATTGCTGCCACTTGGCCATGAACAAGGCCGAGTAAGCGAGATACTTAGGTCATTCTCCTTCTTCTCCGCCCCTGCGGCTTAGCTTTGCCGATTCTAGATCTGTTCCTCACAATCTACCATGTCGGCGGGACGACTTCAAGAGATCCACCCGGTGTAAGGCAAGCTCAGCGTCACATGCTTAACTCCTCCATAATAAAGACTTACATCTTCGCTCATATACTAGTTCCGTAAAACCCTTTCCCAGAAGAATGATATTAAGCGGAGAAGCCTTGGCGCTGATCAGGCGTGGTCTCGGGATGAAGCCATCCGGACAGACCTTCCAATCATCTTCCAAAGACGTCCACACCACAGGATAATTGACTATCGTTTTGGGCATAGTAGCGCTCTTGGTCGATGCCTTGGCAATTATTCAGGATAAAGATTGCCCTGCTGCGTGCTCTAAATGACGTGCAGAGTAGTCGTCGGCACCGCATCGTCACCCTCTGGTGAAGTAATAAGGCTTGCCGGTAGCAAAGCTGTACCATCTAGGCCTTGATACTCGAATGTTAACATTCAGAACTTGCCCGCAATTTATAATTTTCTCACGTCTTGCTTCGATCAGGGACCCCATCATGCAAAACACCGATCCAGCCGATGGCCAAGTGCCCATCAACCACAATTTCACCTTTGAGCACTTCAAGTATGAGAATGGGGTACACCATCAACGTCGGTTAATCCATCCCCACCCTTCAAGGGTTCGAAATTGACAGGGTGCAGCATGCGTCAAGGTCTCAATCTACTTCAAGAAGAAAAAGAACGTCTCATTCGAGCACTTCTCCAAGCACTGGGCCCAAGTACATGCGGATTTGACCGTGGCCTCAAAGAACTTTGGCCTCTTCAAAGTCCAAAGATATACTCAGGTGCGATCAATACCCATTCCACGTGTTATCGTCTTAACCTAGCTTACAGCACCACCAACTCCCCGAGATGAAGGCAGGGCTTGCCAGGATCGACATGAGCGCTATGGACTTCGACGGATGCTCAACGCTATGGTTCAAGGCGTGGGGCGATTTTGAGAGCTTCTTCACTAGCCCCGGCTACGAGGGCAGTTTGACTGAAGACTGCAAGCACTTCATGGACCTAGAGGGCGGGCTCAGTGTCTTTGCAGAGTATGTGACAGCAACCCCCAGCGCTATTATTCTAGAGTCATCTAATGGTCATTGTAGACATGATGTTATTGCGTTTGGGAGAGGAATACCTGATATCGATGATCGAAACGGGATTACAGAGTATCCTCGACAGAAGCTGGCGCTTTAGGTTTCGTGTAGCGTCAAGAATCATGGTTGTACACAGACCGTCATCGACGAAAAGCAAGTTCTAAATGCATTGCAACTGAGGGAGTGTATGGCCAAGAACTGTGGGATCTGGATACAGAGAACCGTTCACTAAGTGACACTCTGATGGTATGTACAGGGATATCAGGCCAGATGAAGAAAACAAAAGCATCCGTGGTCTTTGCAACCCCAACTCCCGCCACTGGAACCATCCTGAATAGTGGCAAGTTACAGGGCATCTCAGCACACATGGGCGTGCTCTTGACCCAAAGGCTGGACCTGGAACGTAGTTGGTACAAGAATCGTCAATTTATTATGCAATAATTGAAAGCCATATAGAACAGGGTAGATATCTTTGTTGGGTATGTATCTACACTTGTGACTTGCAGAGAATAGACTTGTAGAGAACAGGTGCAGGTCCGATATAGCTTATATCCGTCGACTAGTTGCACATCCAACGCCTGTATGTACCCAGAATCGCTCCCTTTTGTTCGGAAACCCGAATTAACGCTTATCTATGCGGGAACACGTCCCTGTAGGAACACGAGGGGTGAGACCAAACAAACAACACGCGCGACGCGGTAGATTCCGAACCATTCAGCAACATTCACTTCGAATTAGCTACCTCCTTGGAAATTGGTCATCGTGCAGTGTTTTTCAATGGATACATCAGAAGACGACATCTCTCTTCCTCATATCCAGCTCAGTGCCGTCACGCAGGCGCTGCTGGCTGGTCAAGACCCGGGGACTGACGGTTCAACCAGCCGAGTGCCTAAAGGTCTGACAGGCCCAGCAGAATTTGAAGAAGTCGAGTCCAAAGCTTCAGCCATAACCGTAAATAACAGTCGAGTCAATGGAAAACTCGAAAAGAGAGAGCCTAGCAACGAACCTTCGCCGTCGATTGCAACTGTGCCCACCTCGCTTCAGCGGCCACCAAGGAGAATGGCAAAGCAGACATCTTTTGGCCCCGTCTCACCAGCTTAGCAGATGTCGCTTTAGTTCCCGTTTTTGGCTTAAACTGTCCCATTGTCCACAAGTCCCCCGCCTCTGAGAGAGTGAGCCCAAATGGTAGGCAAGATATGTTCATAAGGCCTACTCCGGTCGAGGAAGGCTGGTGCTCACTGCTTGCGATTTGATGTCACAATGCAGGGTGTCGGTAAATACACCGATGCTCGGGTTTTCGTTAGGAAAATGGCTAACTGGAAGCAAGCAGAAAGACACCCTCGTGTCGTGAAGTTTGACAACCACAGACCATGGCCCTTGTCAAGCCGTGATCATGGTTGCCCGGAAGATGGGTCTCCGGAGCGAGCGGCCCAAAGAGCATCGCCACAACCTCTTCAAGCTCAGTTCGAGGACGTAAGAAATAATCGACCGAGCCATTGCGCGTCTGACCAGAAACCCACCGTCACTCCTCCGCCCGCCGCACCGAAACTGGCCGACATGGATAGTCGTACGACAACGTCAGCCAAACGCAAACCGACGAAGCGCATCACCGCTGATCTACGATGCATCGAGTCCCACGGCAATGAGATGTCTGGCCTCGGGTGCCTTGGTTGCTTCCCTGACTACAAGGTTCTTGCGTTTATATCCGCTCCTCAGTCAGCCAACTTTTCGTTCATGGAAAGGGTCTGCATCGAGTGCATTATTCTGAGAAAGTAAAAGGACTAACGATGTGACCGTAAAAGGACTCATCATGCTACTATGTAGCTACGAAGACCTTCACAGTCAAGACTGGTAACCGAACCCTTTGCCTGCCTGCGCGCAGATGATAATATTGACAGCGAAATGTGGTATCTGAGCACCTGGGACGGTCTTTGTACGAAGTCAGCCATCTAGGCGTACCGTCACTTAAAATGTGCGCGCGCTCGGAGTCTCCTGGACAAGGACGGGGCAAATGAGGGCCTGGAAGGTGACGCCATCACCATCCCAGCAACCATGATTCTCGACAGCCGGCAGACCAATAGCGCCGTGAAGCCGGCGCGGGTTCTGGCTGCGAGCAAAATGTTGCTGCTGAGTGTTGATCACATTCAAGTAGCGGTTGACCTTCAGGATAGAGCGTCGCGTACGCTCAAGGGAGATGTTCACGCGTAGTAGATGGAGAAGCGTGAGTGGAAAGGCATCACTCAGGCAGGGGAAGATGATGATCAGGTTATTCATATTTAGTCGTCAATCCTAACCTACACGTGTTCCAGGCTGCCTGCCTAACACTCTAGAGACCGTAGTCTTTATCCTTGTCCTTGACGAAGAATTCGTTGCCGGTCGTCTGCTTGTACTTGTCACGGATGAAGTCGGACATAGCCTCATCCTTGGCCTGTTCGGCGGCAGATTCGTTGTTCTGGTCGCCGGCTCCGAGGAACTTTTCTTGGGCAAAGTCGACGGCTAAGGAGGGGAATAGTTAACAACCTGCGAAGAGACATCGATAGGCAAGAATTGGGAGTGTTACCTTTGTCAAGCGCGTCCTCGTTCTTCTCGCCCTGGGCACCACCGCCGGCGGCGCCGCTGAGCTTGTCCATGAAGCCGCCTCCGCTGCCGCTGTCTTCGCGCTTCTCCTCGGTCTGGTTGGTGGACTGGGTGGTGGCTTGGTTGTCTGACTGCTTATCGCCGCCGCCGGTCACGCCCTTGATGAAATCCATAATTGGGAGGGAGGCTTGGAGTGATGTCAAGTGGGTGTTGGGGTTGGTGTTGATGTTGATGTTGATGTTGTTGAGTTGATTAGGGAGAAGAAAAGCACGATGGGATGAGGAGGAGAAGAACGAAGAGACGAGGGTCATATCTGTATTTATAGGTGAATCATCACTGCAGATAGAGGCAGCTGCCTTAGTCGACACCTCCAAACAGACGGGACCAGGGGCGGGGTAAGCATAAAAAGCCTGGTAACGATCACAGGAGCGATCACGGCAGCTTCCTTGGTTTGGGGTGAGACTCACTGCATAACTGCATCATGAGTGTGTACTGTGCAACCGCTGACGCAACATGATAACCGGCTTTGTGTAGTAGAAACCTACGGCAACCAACAACCTGGAACAGCTGAAAGATGATGCATTCAGTGACGTTGACGTCTTCCGTCATTGGCGGGCGATAAGATAAGATGGGGTTGCCAAGGAATGCACCATCGTGTGTATGTATCGGGTTATCCGTATATCAGTGCACGCTATCACGAGGCCGCGGCTGCCACAGCCACCACAGCCACCACAGCCACACCGACGAGGGGGAAGCTCAACCCCACCGCCCACTAATTAACCCCACCACAGCTGGCCGACTGACTCAGGCTGCAATGCTGAACGAGCGACTCACAGTTCCTAACTTAATGGTTATGACGCATCGTCCACATTTTTCTCAGGTTGAAAAGAGCTCGCGCCTCGCAACTTCAACTGCGACAGCTCTGCCCTTGGACACAATCACCACCTAGAGCTCATACCACAGGCCAGTATCGCAATGTCCAGAAATAGCGACGATCTCTTGCGGCGGCCGCTCTACAGTAAGCCCACCTTTGCCCCGCCATCGATTCAGCCATTCCTTGCGACATTGCAAAGCTAATTATCCTCCAAGTCTACGATCTTCCGCCCGAGGTCCTGAATACCTTGACCTTGAAGTCAGGCACCGACACCGAATCCATCACCGCCCTCGAACCCACAGCCCCATCCCCCGCCGAAAGCTCTGCCGCGTCCGAAAGCAACCTTGTCGGCACCCAGGCCTGCTCGCTCTGCGGCCTCACCTTCACAACGCTCTTCGACCAGCGCGGCCACCTAAAATCCGATCTACATCACTACAACCTCAAGCAGAAGCTGCGAGGACAGAAACCTGTGTCAGAAGTGGAATTCGAGAAGCTGGTTGGTAACCTAGATGAATCCCTTTCCGGGTCAGACTCGGACGACTCGGAAGATGAAGAGGACGACGGCCGACAAGATTCTACGCTTACAGCCCTCCTAAAAAGGCAGGCCAAGCTTGCGGATAAAAGAGATGGCTCAAACGAGGATGAGGATGAGAGCACAGGCAGGAAGAGTCGCGGTAAACCCCCACTCATCTGGTTCGGCTCTCCCGCCCTCCCGGAGAATAACTACTTTGGCATGTATCGCGCAATTCTTACAGAGGACGAACAACGGAACTCCGACCTGGTCGATGTTCTAAAAAAGAAGCAAGTGGCCCCGATAGCGATGCCCAAGATCCCCAAAGAGGGAGCCATCCCAGAGTTCGCCTACAAAGGGCCACACATCTTTCTCTGCATGATCGGAGGTGGTCATTTTGCAGCAATGGTCGTGTCACTCGCCCCGCGGCCGAGCAGGGGTGGAACTACCATGAACCGAGAGGCAACGGTCCTCGCCCACAAGACCTTCCACCGTTATACCACGCGACGAAAACAGGGTGGCTCACAGGCGGCCAACGACAACTCCAAGGGTACCGCGCACTCGGCTGGTTCGAGCTTGCGACGCTACAATGAGCAGGCCTTAGTCGACGATGTGCGCACCCTCCTCCAGGAATGGAAGGGTTTACTAGATACGTCTGAGTTGCAATTCATCCGGGCCACGGGTTCAACGAATCGAAGGACGCTGTTTGGCCCGTACGATGGTCAAGTCCTGAAGCACAACGACACGAGACTACGGGGATTCCCTTTCAGCACGAGGAGAGCAACGCAAAAGGAGCTCATGCGGTCTTTTATTGAGTTGACGCGGTTAAAGGTGCGCGAAATCGACCCTGTCGAGGAGAAGGAGGCCGAGACTACGTCTACTCCGAAGAAGGCTGTCGAGTCAAAACCTGCGAAGCCCAAGCTGTCAGAGGAGGAAGAGACAGCGCTGCTACACACGTCTCAATTACATGCGTTTACTCGGAGGTCAAAACTGCCGGCACTGCTATCGTACCTCAAAAATAATACCTTAAGCCCCGATTTCGAGTTCCAGCCTACTGAGCAGAACTATCACGCTCCTCGGCCGCTCCATCTAGCCGCTGCTCAAAACGCGGCACCGCTCGTTCTGGGGCTCCTTGCACGGGGCGGCGCGGATCCAACGCTCAAGAACAATGAAGGCAAAACACCCTTCGAACTCGCGGGCGACCGGTCTACCCGAGACGCCTTCCGAGTAGGCCGGTCTGAGCTCGGAGAAGCCAAGTGGTCCTGGGACGAGGCCAGGGTACCTCCTCCCATGACCAAGGCCGAAGCCGATGAGCGTGACGAGCGGGAGAAGAAGGAGGCTGATATAAAGGAGGCCGATCGGCGCCGCGCCGAGGAGGAACGCTTGCGATCCGAGGGACCCAAGGTCCCGGAAAGCCGGAGGCCAAAGGGCACCACGCTCGCGACAAGCATGACAAAGACACCGCAGGAGCGCAGGGAGGCTGAGGCGCGTGGGTTGACTCCAGAGATGCGCACACGGTTAGAACGAGAGCGCAGGGCCAGGGCAGCGGAGGAGAGGATACGGAAGATGCAAGGCGGGGGATAAAGCCTCCGATTGTCCGCGGTATTACCAGCTAGGAACCGCGGGAGCTAATAAAACTGAAGGGACGGCTCAGTCTATAGTTCACGCGATGGACTTGGTTATTGCACATGGTGTTAGTGGTGAAAGGACTTATCACATCAATGAACCCAACCCGTTTAAACCCGGCTCAGCACCGCCTCATGACTCGATCTTTGTTCGCGAAAGAGTTACAAAGAGATTCTCTCCAGCGTGCACTAAACGGCGCTCTTCTCCTTCCCGTCATTGGTTGATTCAGCGTACAGTCACTCGTTGCAGCCATTCAGCTGGTCGGACTGATCCAGCAACATGTCGCAGGTTAGTACACAGCTTGAAGTGCCGTATGTGACACCCGACATTTTACAATAGCCAATTCTCAACCGGCTCTTCAGCCTGATGGAGTTGTACTTCGTCTTGCCGCGAAGGTGGAAAGGCGCATCTATGAGGAGTTGATGGGCGGGAGGGATCTTCAGCTCATGCATGGTATATTCACGACTCACCAATGGGGTGGCCTTGAAATATATTAAAAGCTGTGCTTGCTGCCTAAAAAGGTTGGTCGTGAGTCACACCGTGAATCTTCGATTTGATGATATGAACGCCAGATTTTGTTGAAACTATACACAAACGCATCAATAACAATGCTACCTGCAGCTTCCTTTAAGATGTCTGCTGTGTATAACCATGGTGCTGTAATCAACGTCGCAAACGCCTACCCTAGGCCAAGCCCAAAGAAAATCATAAATCATTATTCTAAGGCATCATCGCCAAAGAAGCACAGAAACCACAGAGGGTCGCAAACCTCCCTAATAGTCAAGCTCCATGGCTTCATTCCAGTGCATCTCATCTTCACTCACATCCATTGCATCTCCGAATGATTCCCAAGTCTCATCCGCGTGGTATATCCATTGTCCATTTGTACCCTTGACACGTACACGTAACCTGCCAGACGGTTCCTCGGTTGCCAACACAGGAACATCGAAATGACGGATTTGGTGCGCCTCACCTGTATGAGTGAAGCACAGCTTTATAATCCAGTCTGGCGAGGCGTGGACTTGCAGTGCGAGTGTCTTGAGGATGAGACTTGATAGCGGATAGAGCGTGAGAAGAGAGCCAGCAGAGCAATCCGTGTGCAATGGGATACCGAGAGGGAAATCCCGGGAGAGCGTGTCAAAGACGTATTGATGTTGTTGCAGGCTCATTATCAGGAACCTATTGCGACACTGTAGTGGGCAGCAAGTGGCGTGCAATTGACAACGGTGGAAGCACGATTGATTGAAGAATACGCCAGGATACTACACTGACCGGACGAAAAGCCTACTTTATACATATCACTTGGGTTTTTGTATGTATTCTCACCGAGCGCAAACTACCGGAATGCATAGAAATTCTCAGGCTATGTCAGGCGGTTGCCTAGCATCGCCAAAGCCATCCAATACACACGATGCTAGCCGCGAGTGAAACATCGGGAATAGCATCATGTGATCGAATTAAAGCCAAGTCTCGAAATGGTTCAGCCAAATGATGTCTAAGCCCCACTGCGCAAAGATTCACGCAGCTGTGCATCACGAGGTGGTTAGGCAAGATAGCTCATGCAGCAGCTGAAACTTCGGCGGTGTAGATGCCGATGGAACTTCAACACCACAGTTCATATTTGGTTCAAGTGACTGACAGCCGGCCAAATCTTGCCATGAAAAACGCACACAAGTTATTAAAACCCGGTATATTTCGAGGACTCGGTAGTCTGGTAAGTCTCAGCGACGGAGTCGAAATGGATCGTCTTGTAACAACGAACAGTCAGCATGAAACTTCGAGAATGATGATGTCAAGCGTCCGCACGAACGAATCGGTCTCTACTCGTTGCGTAGAGGTGGTTTTGATGCAAAACAAAACAATACCGTTAGATATTGCACAAAGTAAATCAAGAATCTCCTCAGATTGTAGTGACACCGGCAGCGTTTACACCGAGAAACAAGCCCGAAGAGACCTTGACGATAAAATGCAACATGAACATAGACTTGACTTCTCATCAGAACGAGCGAAGGATCGGCCGAAAGACGAAGCATGTACGGAGAGGATGCGCTGGAATTGAGTTAGCAAGCATGAAGAACAATGCACCTTGGTTCCTGCAATATACTCCCAGTTGTGAAGGGCAAACGTGAGTTGAAAGCAAAGAGTTGGTGCAGAGTGGTGTGCTGAGTCTTAGACCATGCAGCCTCAAAGCTCCAAAGGTGCCATGGTCTTCTTCAGCAGAGTCCGAATATGGCTGAAAGCCACTGTTTGAACGACTGAATCCCTCAGACCTAATGTTTCATAGGTCTTCCATTAGAGGTCGTGGTCATCAAAAAGACCAAACCTACAGACTAGTGAAACACGTCGAGTCTCAGATGGCTTCACTCGGGCTCCATGGCCGAGATGCACGGCCAGAGCATACAACGGGGATTCCATGTCGGTCAACTTAATGGCAGTAACTGGCCCAACCCAGGCCAGCTTCTAATGATAGACCAGTGGTTCTTTACGTAGTACTACGTAGCATCTCAACACGGACTGCGCGCATCGCGGAACAAGGATGCATGAGTTGTGGAAAAGCAAAAGTCACCCTGCCATTGACGAGAAAGCCATGAGCAAGGGAGCCAGACGTTCACAGTCACCTCCTCCATCCAAAAGAGGAAAGCCTACGCAGGCGTGCTTCAGGTGTTAGTACCGAAATAGGTGCACAACCGACCATCCCAGGCGGACATCCATCCATCCATCCATCTGCAGGTACCCGGGGCCCAGCGCCCGGGCGGGCATGCGTCCCTGGCAAAAGGGGCATCCAGCAGACCTATCAGCCAGGTTTTGGCTCTCAGGGGAGAGGGGAGGCTAGAACACACGAAGTCGGCGGGTTATTTCGGCGTCGAGGCGGGAGAATCCCCATCGCTTGGGACTCGGGAAAATACAACACCGTCAACCTGGGAAATTCGCTTTGGTTCTTCCTGGCGTGATCTCGGTTCCGCGAGGCACGGTGTTCGGGTAATTCTTTGCATGAAACGTCGAAAATAGAGGTTCAGGGACTGGGGGATCAGTGGAGAAGGACGTCAACGATGAACGAGTGAAAATGAAGGCATCAGCAATAAAGATTCCAGCCGCGATCGCCTAGCAGCGTCGTCCAAGCTTCTGGTCATGAACGTGCCAAGTGGTCGGGCAAGAGGAGAGGTGCTACCGGAAAACGGAAAACAGCATGACCACAAGATTAGATGCGTAGAGTAGGTTAGATCGCTACGACGTAGTACGCAGACCGAGAAGGCAACGTACGACAGGGAAATGACTTGCTACCACAGCCCGATGGCTTGTCCCATTTACGATGGGGGAAATATTTGTGACTGTGATTGAGCTTGTGTCGAAACGAATCACTCATCCCGAGGATCCGTCGTAAACTTCTCGGCATCGCGCAAACACGCGGTCGCAACCCACCACCGTTGAAAAAAAAAGAAATTTGAAAAAAATTTGAAAAGAAAAAGGGCATACCGGGAAGTCAAAGACAACACTGACGGCAACGGCGGGTCCAAGCCTAAAGATGTTGTCACCGCAAGCCGAAACAAAAGGGCTCAAAAAAAGCAGACACTGACAAGACCCCCGGCAAATCCCCTTTGGACGTTAGAACCCCCCGAGGGCCGCCCGGACCAGAATCCGAAAGGGATTGCCCGGTCACTGAGCCATCACCGACAGGGTTGCACTGGGAAAAGTAGTCACGCTGGGTTGATGTTGCTGGGTTGCTTTTTTTGCCCCAGGACGCCCTGACCTAACTCAGTTCCGTTGTTTCCCAGCTTGTTGGTTGGGCTGGGCTATTGTGGCCGCACCATCATGTCTTACAACGCGAAGTGGCCTGTAGGACAGATGCAGTTTGATGGAACCCGGTTAACGTTAGATTTGGCGACGGCGAACTCAGCAGTGCGGTTTCTGGAAGCAAGCCAGTTGACGTGACCGGCTTTCCCTTCTAGAAACGCCAATCCGAGCCGGCCGGTTACGGACAAGGCGAGCCGCCCAAGTCGCTAAGAACAGGGCCGGTGCCTTGTCCTGGGTTGCGAGCCACCGCCGAAGGGCCACTCGCAAGTCGCCCCAAGCGGGGCACTATCACGGAGGCATAAAAAGAGAAGCGTAGTGTTGTTAGTGCGCAGGTGGGAGGGGAGGGTTCACAGGCGAGACGGAAACCGGAACTTAGCAGGGCCGGGGGCAAACAGAGAAGAATTCCCCGTCTGGGCTCAGGCGACGGGCGAGAGAGTGAGTGGTAGCATCGTGGTAGCATGGGAGCGTGGCAATGGGACGTGATGGGAAATTAGACAGGGGGATGTGATCGCGGGCGTGGAGGGGCACACAGCTGGTGTCACCAGATTCAGGTGAGGATGGGATGGGATGGAAGAGAACGGACGGACAATGGAGACTTCAGCTGCGTCGGAACGAAGGTCTTGTCAGATTCAGCTCCGTCTTTTGTTTCGACGGCCGGTACGGAGTAGATTCATTGAAACTACCGGGTGTGGGCTCTTGAAGTTGTAGGGTAGGTTCTTTACTGTGCTGTTTGGTGAATTTGTGAATGCATGCACTGTCTTTTTTCCCCGAGACAACTTGACTTTGAGTTGTTGCCTTGGTTCATCCCGTGTTATTGTAGGGCTGCTAAACTGTCTCATGTTGTCTTGCTCTGGCGGTTGGATTTCATTGTGGTTGGTGGGTTGATGGTGATTCATCAAGAAAAGTGCATCTGCTACTTTGAACCCAAAGACAAACCTCTGGCCTAGAGAGCTTCTGGATTAAGTGGACGAGCTTGACACAGTCCCAATCGAGACAGGCGAATCGCCCGACAAGTCCTCTTCTGAGACAAAACCTGGGCAACAACGGTGACGGATGGGATTGATTGGCCCAGGCCGTAGCGGGGCCTCTGTTTCGGTCTCAGTATTGGGGGCTCCCCACGGACTCCGATTGGCTGCCCTGATGTTGAAACAAGCCGCACCGCCAGAGGCGACGGCTGCAATTGGTGGGTGGTCAGTGCCCGCTGCTTCTAAAAATGAACCACAACAAGCATGACATCGACTCTTTTATGCTTCACCAGCGACGGCGTGGCTTGTGGGACGGACCTCTATCCTGACTCTCCACTCGCGTCCCCGGTCTGCTAACTTGGGAAGCTGTCGTCGATCGATCTGTGGCTCCCGAGCAACGGCGCGTCGCCCAGTAGCGCCACTGAAAAGTCATTCAGGCACCAGAAGCTGCAGACGCCCATGTAAGCGCCCCTCTTCTGTCTGTAGCTGTCGGCGCGTATCGTAGACGCCGAAGACGATGCAAAAAAACTGGCTCGGAGATTGATTAAACAGCTGAGCGGCTGAGGCGAGATTTGCACCTCATATCGCGGAACGAAACTATCGACTGGAGGGCATCGGGACCATGCCATGGAACCCAGTCAGTCAGGCGATGCCAATGCTGGACACATGGTTGCCCGACCTCGTGGGGCCCAAGGTCGTGAAGGGTTCGTTCACCCCGTGGCCCCAGGGCGTACTGGACGTAGGTACTGCGTACGGCCGACTTCCGCGCATCCTCCCCATCCCTGGAACCAGATCCCCTATCCGTCACCGATCACTCATCGCTGTCCATTCACGGCGGGGACCCATTCGGTGGTTACGGTGGCCAGAGGCAACGGCGCTACGTCTGGATCGAGACGGCGAGGGGGCGGTAGCATTGCGAGAATAGGAAAGGTCCCTTGTTTCCCATCGCCTTGGGTCGTGTACGGCGTATTACGTAGTATTGGTTACGGTGTACGGAGTACTGTGTAGAGAACTTGCTTTGCTGTTGGTCTTGGTTTTGCAGTTACGTGTTCATCTCCACGAGGGCAATATTATCGGCATGGTATTGACCTGGGTGCAGATAGAGAAGTGACGAAAACAATCCGATGCCACACCGTACCTGTCACGGTGCATCTGTACTTCATGGCTGGCGACCGTATATCCGGACTCCGTGAGGAAGGACTCCGTGAGGAAGTCTATTCGTATTCGTCTGTGGACCAAAGAGAGATCACAATGCCGGAGACAAGTTCAGGCCTCCAGACCAAGGACAAAAGTCCACGGCTAAGGGGTCACCGGGCTTTGGAACGCCCAGCGTCGATCCATGTTTGAGGTTGCTCTGGTGGCACTGAGGCACCGTTCCAATCCGCCGCGCGCGATGATTCCCCTCCGGTGGCTTGTTGGCGGCACTGGTGGCAGTCCGGGGCAAACAGGGGAGGCGGCGACCGCCACAGATCATGGCGGCGGGGCCCTGAGGCTGTTAGGGGGCCTTCAGGGGTGGTAGCGCCCGAAACAGCAGCCGCCGGGGGGCTTCCATGCAAGCGAGAGGTGGGTGAATCGGTTGGCGGGCGGGCCACCGTACCTGCAGCAAGGCGCCGACAGGGGGTGCCCTTAACGCGGTGTGGTAAGGTGGCTGAGTGTTTCAACGGTGGTGGTCCTTGCTTTTTTACTACTGCCGGAGGACTCTTCTCTAATGCTACCAAAACATGTGTGCGAGTGTGAGTGAGTGAGTGAGTGAGTGAGGTAATGAGCTAATGAGTGTGTGTACTATTCCTAAATAGAATTCTGGGATGGATGAATGGATGAATGGATGAACGGATGTGACGCGATGGAGCCCAAACAACGGTAGCACGGAGGTTTCTCATGGACCCCAGCCTGGATGGAGGCAGCCGGGCAAGAACAACCCAGAAGTCCAAGGACCCAAGGTGCTCTGGAAGCCTGCAAGGCCAGGATGGAAGCATACAAGTGGAGGTAACGACAACGGAAGGAAGGCTGCGATTCGGGGAAACAGCGCAAGAGCCAATAACCCAGTAAGGAGAACTCGCAGAGAAAGCGGCAACCGCCCAGCAAGGAGAGCAAGGAGAGGAAGGAGAGAGGCGAACAATTCCGCCGATTCAGGAAAAGAACACGGCAAGACCGGGGGCAGGACACACGGTGGTGATCTCCTTCCCAGATTGCCTGTCTCCCATCTCAACGCCTTCCGCGCCTTGGGGACCGTTGGTGCCTGAGGTTTTCGGTGCAGCGTGGTAATCCTCCACTCGCGGGGGACCTGGCATCTGGCGTCAGGCTGGCTCTAGCAAAGCCTGTCAACGTCCCCTCCACCTCTCTCGCCTCTAACACCCATGGACCATGGACGCCGGTGATTCTGGGCCATACCCTGACTGCGCGAACGCCTCTTTGTCCGTGCTGCTGTTAGTTCTTTCACACGGGTGAGTCCTCCGTCTTTGTTCCACGCTACGGTGACCTCCAGTTGATGGCAGCGGGCTCTAGCGGTGACGGTGCAGTGACGGTGAGCCCGCTCGCTGGGCAAAAAGGCGCCAGCAGACGCACGGCATCCATGGCGGCTCTGCGCTGGTGCGTGCTGGTGCGCGACTGGCTTGTCGATCAAAGAAGCGACGGACCATGGACCGTGATCCATCTGCGCATCTACAAACACGCATCAACGCATCGAGCATCAGCGCATCATGGGGCTGATTTCCAAACTTAGCACATCCTTTAGCGGCGGTAATGTCGTTGATCGCCCATTCACCACCACCTGAAGCCTCGGAGTGTCAGCTCCCAGCGATCATCTCCCAGCCTCAGGGCTCCCCCATGAGGGCAGTTGCTGGCCGGCCATGTCGTCCAAAAAGAAAAAGGGGGACAGCCCACGATTGGCTAGCCCCGCATCTCCAATAGCATGACCGCCGCTGACAACGATCGGGCATAAACCGCTGGGACGCGGCAGGGCACCACTGGACGCACTCTCGATTAAGCATGAACAAGCATAAACAAAAAACCGAAGCAGCCGAAAGGAACGGGGAGGCTGCGCAATGGGCCTCAAAGCGTGAAAGGGGAGGCATGCCAGGGGGCTTTGCCTTAAGTTTTTGCCCCATGGCCAGGAACAAGCTCTGCATTGGCTGTCGACAATTGTTCCGTCCACCGTGGTGCGAGCGCAAGCAGTCCATCAGTCCATCCATCCAGCCATCCATCGCTCCAGCGCCTTCGCCTGTCGGCAACTAGGCGCGCCCCTGTCCTTCACTCGCTGCACCTCACCAAATCGCCTGGCTCTGGAGTCTCGCCGCAACCGCTGTCGGATCCCCTGGTCGTTTGGGTGGACCTCCGTCCTTGCGCCAGTGCCTGGACCTGAATCCCTGCCGCCACACCCCTGTCGCCAGAGATCCTGGCTTGACGTCGTCGCTGGAGCCGCCCACGGCCTGCGAGCACCCCGCTTGACCAGTCCAAGACTCCAGCACAACCTCACCGGAGAGCTTGGACGACGGATGGTAACAAAGGCTGCACGGCTCAGGAGCCCTCTGGGGACAAGGGGTTTCTATCGACAATGCCATCCCCACCCACAGCCGACGGGGGTCTTGCTTGGCTCCAGATGCCGGCTGGCCGGTCTTTGTTCTGCGGGTAACGGTTGTGAGTGAGTGACCAACTCGCCTCTCTCGTATGCGTGGTTGGACTTAGCTGCTTGGGTATATAGATGCTTCTCATACCCTCCCAATTACGCTCTTTCTTCTTGCCTCATCACACTCAGTTCCTTTTCTTTTTCCCTACCTCTCAAGCATCTTATCTCTTTTCTTTTGGTATCAAAGTCATTCGCTTCCTTTGATCCAGTCTCTTAATTACATTTTCCTTGTATACTCTAACCTGCACATTCGCTACTGCACCAACATCAACACCAACTACTATTTCAACGTCTTTCATTAACCATGAAGGTTTCATTTGCCATGCTGGCGCTTGCCGCCAGCCTTGGCGAGGTCAACGCTACTGTAAGCTCTCAGATCCCAGATCTCACCACGCTCATATCTAACCTTCTCCGTAGTTCGGCAACTGGAAGGACGCCAAGAAGTACACCACCCCCGGTGGCAGCAACAACCAGTGCGAGGACCACCAGAAGAGTGGATGGTCTTGGGATGATCTCAACGTCGGTAACTTCAACAAGTACAAGGACTTCGATTTCAGCGGCTGGACCTGCGCCCAAGACTTCACCAAGCGTGGCCTTGGTCGCCGCACTTTCGGCAAGACTATCTCCGGAAGCTGTGGATCAGATGTCGCATCTGCTCCCTCTTTCAGCTGCGGCTCCAGCAGCAAGATCGACAAATTCTCCGTGAAGACCTTCGAAGTCAAGCCCGAGTTCGATTGCCGTCTCGAGTTCCACTACGAGATGGGTGACGGCTCTACTTGCAAGCAGTCTGCCGACTGCTCCAGCCAGGGTACTAGCATCGAGAACACCCAATGTGGTGGTTCCAAGAAGGTCACCTTCGTCTACCCCAAGCAGGACAAGCCCAAGGACAAGTGCCAGATCGAGATCCCCAAGGTCGACTTCGACTGTGATGACTCGGACACTCCCACCAGCTCTGTTCCCGTTTCTGAGGAGACCACCTCCGTCGCCTTCCCCGGCGAGACTTTCAGCATCCCTGTCGGTCAGGACACCACCTCCATCCCCTACGGTGACGAGACCACCTCCGCTCCCTACGGCGGCGAGACCACCTCTGAGGCTTTCCCCGGCGAGACTTCCAGCATCCCCGTTGGCGAGGACACCACTGTCCCCGTCGGTGAGGAGACCAGCTCTGTCCCTGCCTACACTGCCCCTGGCGAGACTACTGCCTACACTGTCCCCGGTGAGACCACTGCCTACACTGCTCCCGCAGAGACCACCTCCGAGTCTTCTCCCGGTGAGACCACCTCCGTCCCCGAGGCCGGTGAGACCACTGTTCCCGCTGAGGGCGAGACCACCTCCGTCCCTGCTGCCGACGAGACCACCTCTGTTCCCCAGGGCGAGACCGAGACTGTCCCCGCTACACAGGAGACTTTCGTGACCACCTACGACAGCACTTCTACCGTCTACACCACCGTTGTCAACACCGTCACTAGCTGCGCTGCCGAGGTCACCGACTGCCCCGCCCGCTCTGCCACTGTCGTCGTTGTCACCGAGACCGTCGCTCTGTCCACCACCGTCTGCCCCGTCACTGAGACCATCACTGGCCCTGCCGAGACCCAGCCCGCTGAGGGCGAGACCACCTCTGAGTCCTCCCCCAACGAGACCACCTCCGTCCCTGCCGCTGGCGAGTCCACTTTCCCCGCTGAGGGCGAGTCCACTGCTCCTGCTGAGGGCGAGACCACCTCTGGGTCCTCCCCCAACGAGACCACCTCCGTCCCTGCTGCCGGCGAGACCACTGTTCCCGCTGAGGGCGAGACCACCACTGCTCCCGCCGCCGGTGAGACCACCTCCGCCCCTGCCTACACTGCTCCCGGCGAGACCACCGCCCACACCATCCCCGGCCAGTCCACTGCCTACACCCAGACTGTCCCCTCCAAGGGCGAGTCCACTGTCCCTGCTAAGGGTGAGACCACTGAGGGTTCCTCCGGCGAGACCACCTCTGTTCCCGCTGCTGAGACCACCATTGTCACCACCTATGATAGTACCTCCACTATCTACTCCACCACTGTTGAGACCATCACCAGCTGCGCCCCTGAGGTCACCAACTGCCCTGCCAAGTCTGGTACCTCCGCCGTTGTCACCAAGACTGTTGCCATCTCCACCACCGTCTGCCCCGTCACCGAGACCATCACTGGCCCCGTTGAGACCCAGCCTGCTGAGACCAAGGTCCAGACCCCCACTCAGACCGGTGACAACAGCCCCCCCACCTCTCCCGCTGGTGACGACTCTTATGACATCCCCGAGGTTGTCCCCAGCTGCCTGAACACCTTCATCGACTACCTTGAAGACTGTGAAGACAACACCGACGCCGCCTGCTACTGCCCCAATCAGGACTTCGTCGACAAGGTCTTCAAGTGCCTGTACGCCCATGCTGACACCGATGATATCGTTGCCGAGGCCATTTCCTTCTTCCAGGGTATCTGCGCCTCGTACGCTCCTGAGAACCCCGTCATCGCCACCGGCGCTGACAGCATCACCTCTATCATCACCGTCACTGGCACCACCGTCGTCACCTCTGCTCACTACACCACTGTTGTCGTTGCCACCACTGTCACTGAGCCTTGCGTCACTGACGGCACCACCATCGAGGGCAGCAGCACCGTCAAGACCATCTCCACCGAGATCACCGTCCCCGAGGTCGGCTTCACCACTGGCGTCTCTGGCACCGTCGAGCCCGTCGCTCCCGTTACCACTGCTTCCGCTGAGGCTCCCTTCGCCACTGCCTCTGGCACTCTCATCACCAAGGCCCCCGCTGGCACTGGCGGCATTGTCGTCCCTACCGCTACCACCACCCCCGGTGAGGTTCCCGTCACTGGCGGTGCTGGTCGAACCGGTATGGGTTTCGCCGCTGCCATCATGGCTGTCGCCCTTGCCCTGTAAGGGTCTGATGTGCACCGCACATACTCTGTTGTTTCCTTGTTTTTTCATAGATCGAGGTCTTGGTATCCGAGCTGGAACATATCTGTATGGCACTTGTGCATCCTGGGCCTCGAGGTAGTCGAGGCTTCTTAGCCAACACTCCTCACAAACATGTATCATTCTTACGATCCTTACGAACATAAACATTGGTGTGGACAGATGGGATTCTCTTACCAGATCCCGTGATTGAAAAGAGGAGAGCAAGCAACAAAAACAAAAAAGAGCAGGGATTGACCGGCCGAGCCGACATGCCTAGGAAAGCATATATACCCGCTGGCTGGTTTGTGTAATATTAATATTGACTGATTTTGTATGTTGAATCGATTACCAATCACGAGCTCCATTCATCGTTCCATCTCTGTGACTGAACCTTTGCGAACCAGCCATCTGCCTTCACTGGCAGAGTAAGAAGAAATATCTTCTCGGCTCCTGTAACATAACCCCATAGTATGTTGGACTTGGTCGCCTTCATTGGAGGAGTCTCTTACCTGCCAGCCTGAACTGGAGGCGATAGTGAGTGCTCGAGGAGGGAGGCCTGATGTTCGCTCAGCTTTCAGGTCTCGGATGCGCCTCATCCGCGGGAAACTACGAGCTAATGACCATTCCTCAGCTAAAGGTGGAAGAGACTCAGTTGGAACTATTTCTAATTGGCACTGGAAATTGCTATATATCCACGACGGAGAGATTCGCCGATGTAAATATCTAGTAAATGATGCTCGGCTCTGGCACGTCGCTATGTAAAAATTGCCCCCAGGGACGAACAAGGCTGCTTCTTGAGCCCTCGGGTATCCCTTTGAGTGTCGTAAGCCTACACTTCCGTACCAAGCCCCACATGACCCTCGCTAAGGCTGAGGTACATAGAGTGACTTTAAGCACCGGCGAGATCAATACGGCTGTGAAGGGTGCAATGTATCTATGTAAATCTGGGAATCGGCGGGACTTCTATCGCCATATAAATTTGGTGGGGTTGAATGTGCCTTTCATTTAGTACTCTCTGGTTGGACTAAATCCCCGTTCGCAACCCAAGTGTAGGCTTACGACAGTCAAAGGGATAAAACCAAGAAGCTACTACACTCTCCGCAAACAAAGGCCTATAGTTTGGCACCCTCGGCTTTCCTGGCCTGCTTCTCGCGATCTCTCAACAGCCTTCGGAGGATCTTTCCGCTGGGACTCTTGGGGATGACGTCGATGAACTCGATTCCGCCCTTCAGCCACTTGTGGCGGGCCTTGTGTTCCTCGACGTGCTTGTTGATTTCGGCCGTCACCTCGGCGTCGGACTTGCCCTCGGCTTGCGGCGCCTTGACCACGAAGGCCTTGGGCACCTCGCCGGATCTGGCGTCGGGGACCTGGATGACGGCGCAGTCGGACACGAGAGAGTGCGAGAGAAGATGGGCCTCTAGTTCCGCGGGAGCGACTTGGTGGCCCTGTAATGTGGTTAGGGAGATTATCCGGGTGTTAGGGGAGTTGACGGGCTTACCTTGACTTTGATGAGCTCCTTGATCCTGTCCGTGACGACAAAGTGCTCGTTTCCCTTAGGGGACTTCCGAACCAGCACTTCGTCGCCCGTCCTCATCCACCGGCCGTCCTCGTCATGGATGAAAGTTGCCGATGAAGAGCTCGCGTTGTTCAAATAGCCCAGAACAACGGTCGGGCCCTGTACGAGAAGCTCACCGGGGCTTTCATAGTCCCTGACCTCGTTGCCGGAGGCGTCGATAATCTTGGCTCTGAGTCCGGGGAGAAGCGAGCCTGATGAGCCGGGGAGAATATCTAGCTCGCTGGTCGATGTCACGACCGGTGATGTCTCGGTGAGGCCTGTGAATTTTAGTCAGAAAGGGTAGAAGGATGGAGATGGAAGGAAATGTGACGGACCATATCCCTGGCAAACGTGCCAGTTTGGGTACACTTTTAGGATATCCTCCATGGTCTCGCTTCCCAGAGGCGCAGCGCCGCTAAACGCAAACCGCACAGAGCTCAGGTCGTATTTGCTGCAAAGATTGCGGTTGCTGAGCATCTGTATTAAAATCGGGGGCACGACGGCCATTTGCTCAATGCGAAACTTCTGGATCGCCTCGAGGAAGGACTTGAGCTCGAAGCGAGGGAGCACAACCAGTTCGTCGCCGGTTGACAGGGCGTAAAGTCCGCAGACGACAAGACCGTAGATATGGGAGAAGGGCAAGAGGCCGAGGGTGACTTGGGTATCGACCCCGGCGGCCTTGCGACCGGCCTGGTCGTAGATCTTCATCATCATTATGTTGGATATCACGTTGCGATGGGAGATCATGACTGCTTTCTGCGAGTTGTGAGCGAGGATCTCGGACGATGGGGTTCAGGGATATGAGAAAAGACGTACGGGCAGGCCTGAAGTTCCGCTGGAATAGCAGAGGTACGCAACCTGCCTGGCACCCTGTCCAGAAGCCCAGTTCAAGGGCGGGAGTTCGGGAAGGGCCTTGCCCTCGTCCACGAGGTCGTCAATGGTCGGGTAGGGCACCTTTTTGTCGTCGAAGCCGGGCATGGGCAGGATGAAGATGCGGTTCTCGGGGATGCCGGCGGCCTTTGCGGCGGCGAGGCCGGTCTCGAGCAGCGGAATGCATGTGAAGAGGGCGTTGGCGCCGGATGAGCGAAGCTGGTGCTCGAGCTCGGGGGCGGAGTAGGCGGCGCTGGCGGGGGTGACGATGCCGGAGAGGCGGTGGACGGCGTGGGTGAAGGGGATGTAGTCAATCTGGATGCTGCTGTGAGTCGGGAGGGAGTCGCAAAGTTGAGAGGGTTGAACGGACCGTGTTGAGCGAGAACAGGCCGACGACGCGGTCCCATTCGGTGCCCTCGTGGAGATGGTAGCCCAGGCGCTTGGCGATGGCGCGCGCCAGGTGCTCCTCGCGCTGCAGGACCTCGGCGACGGAGTAGGTCTTGCCGGTGAAGCCGCAGGTGAAGGGGTTCCGGGCGTTGGCGATGGGGCAGCGGCCGTAGTTTTCGTTGTTGACGAAGTCGGCGACGGTGATGGAGTCTGGCGGGTCAAAGGGCAGCTTGGGGACCCATTGAGGGGGGATGAAGACCATTGCGGTGTGTGTGCGTGTCCTGGCAGCTGCGTCGAATAATAAATAAAACGGGGGGTATCAATAAGAATGGTGTTGTTGTTGTGGAGGAGAATAGTAGAAGGTAGAGCGCAGAGTGGGAAATGGAGGGAGAGAGAAAGAGAGGGCCTGGGCGAGATGCAGTCCGCTACTTGTACGAACAAGCGCACGGGATAACACAGATAAGTACTGGTAGTGTTGAAAGAAATACAACCTAAGGCAACTCACCTCGGCTGGCGCAATCCCGTCCCGTCTAAAGCCTCGTCCTCGTCCTCGTTCACCGTTTGGTCTTTCCTCCCCGAAAAAAGCCCGGCCAAGAAAGCTGGGGAAAAGCGCTTAGACCGTCCCCACCTTCTCCGCATTCTGGGGCTTTTGTTGTACAGTAGGCTTCGTAGCTCCATAAACCGCGGTCGACGGAGGATAAGAAGGCCAATGGCCGTTGTCGCGATTCCAACCGGTGAGGACTCCTTTCCCTTTGGATTGTGGACATGGACGTGTAAAGAGTTGAAAATCAGGCGGGAGAGTTGGTTCCGTTGTTCAAACATTCAGCCGTAGCTCGTCAACCCCCGTAAGGTAAAGAAGCTCTTCCTTCTCCCAGCTGCTTGCTCTACCTACCTACCTACAGAGGCCACAGTCTCCAGCAACGTTTGCGGGTGGGTTCCGCTGTGGAATACAGATGTACCGCCGAGATCCATCGCCCCAGTGAGCGGAAGGCCAACGTCTCAACGCTCAGCTGGCGTGGCACAGCGCATCCCGGATTCCCGAGTCATGGTGGAGAGAGAGAGAGGTTGGAGAGGAAGCAGTGGGTCAAATCGGTGCCTCGGCAAGTGGGTTCGGACCAACCACCCTGTTGTGCATCTTGCGCCGGCCGACATTTCAAATCATTGCCGGCACCTCCATCGCCATGACGTCGTAAGAGCCGCGATCGTCTCGGCACTGCGGCTATGGGTATCTAATCTATCTACCTTACTTCCACGAGTTGAACACCTTACACCAAAAAGGCCAAAGCCCGTTGTTGGAATAAGCTCCTGGAAACTCTCAATTAAGCTTGTGCATCTAAAATCTCACCCTGTGTGACTGCCGTTGCATAACGTTGCGGAATAGGCAATTCTTGGGTGAGATTGCCTTGCCTAGCTGAGCAGTACTGCCCTGACACCGAGATCTTGGAAACCTTCCGGCAATACCGGCTGCGGTGGCGATAAAGGAGGCCGCCCGCTGATTCGGCATTGCTGTGTCTCGTCTTTCTCGTGCAACTTGCGGAAATTAAAGACAGATGGAACCTCAATAAAGTAGTCTACGTGATACCGAGCGTACAGACTCATGCACTTAGCCTCTTTCATGTAAAGTCATATTAATTGCGAGTGAAGCGCTCTGCCAACTATACATCTATGTACGCCACTCATATGTGCGTGTGATTGTAAATGCCGTTTCCAAATATACACAAAAAACCCCGTCGTAAAAAGGTTGCCCACGTCTATACCAGGTTGTATCCAATGGCGAACGCTCCGAGAATTGCAAACACCCAGCCCATCGGCCTTGTCTGCACCGCTGCTGAGTCGTCGTCGTCATCGCTGCTATCCGTCGCTGACGCTGCTGCCGTGACCGTGACTGTTTCCCGTGCAGGGCCAATCGTCTGTGTGGTGGTCACGCCAGTCTCGCAGTCCATGTCGAACATGGGACACGAGGTGATGACGAAAGTCGTCGTGTAGGCCTTGGTAGGCAGGGTGGCTGTCCTGGAGAGTTGCTCCTGCGATGGGGGGTTAGTCAAGGACGTCTGGCGAGTTTGATAGAACGGAGAAGCACTCACAGAAGCAGAAGCAGTATCGTCTGACCCCGTGGCCGTGGCGTCGCTCTCGTCGCAGTTACCCGTAACGTCCGGGACCGCATCTGTACCCGATCCAATGGCGATGATGTCGTCCTTGCCGCAGTTGGCAGCCTGGGCGACGTGGACCTGCTCGTTGTCCCAGTCGAAGATGAAGTACCCGGCCCGCAGCACCGAGTCGCCGAGGATCTGCTGGTCCGTGGTGACGACGAGCCCGATGTAGCACCAGGTGTCGGAGCCGCCGATGTCGAGGATGAAGTCGCTGAAGGGCACCTGGATGATCTTGCGGCCGAAGCCAAAGTCGACGCTGCCGGCGCGGTCGCGGTAGGCACACCGCGTGAGGTAGAAGCCCTCGCCGTCGTCCTCGGCGTCCAGCGCCTGGAGGATCGGGTAGGCGGCCGAGTAGTGCATGCGGGTGATGGTGGTGCCCGAGTCCAGCATGACGTTGGTGTCGGCCTCGTCGAGGTCGAACTCCTCCGACTCGTCGATGGTGACGCCCAGGCTGGTCAGGTGCACGGCCAGGCGGTACTCGCCGCCCTCGCCGCGGACGATGTCGACTGGCTCCAGCGCGCCGATGAACTTGTTCCGGTCCAGGCCGCCGTAGATGACGGCGCCGGTGCTCGACTCGGAGTGGCGCAGGTCGAGCGAGAAGACGCGGCTCTCGATGAGGCCCTGCTCGGCCATGGAGCTGAGCAGCAGCGTGTAGGGCTTGTCGCTGTCGAAGCCGCCCTCGAGGTCGGGCGACAGGCCCATGATGCCCTGGGAGATGCCATCGCTCTGGACGACGATGCCGAAGGTCTGGTTGAGGATCTGCGAGTCGCCAAACGTCAGGGTGTCGGTGTAGTAGCGGATCGTGGCCGAGGTGTGCGTCGTGGGGTCCGAGGCGTCGCCGTAGTTGATGGTCTCGCGGCCGAAGGGCCCGATGGGGGGAGTCTCGGACTTGTCGGGGTCGTACTGGCCGAAGCCGACGCACTGGGAGTATTGCGACTGGGAGGGCGCGTTTTCGCACTCGGGGTTGACCCAGAGTTCGTTGGAGCCGGTGTCGACGAGGACGACGACGGATTGGGGGGGTTCGCCAATGTCGACTTGATTGTGTTAGTTCTCTGAGCCGCCGGGATTTGAAGAGAGAGAAAATACTCACTCTCTGCCGCGTAGAAAAAGTCCATGTTCTCCAATCTCTGCAGGATGGTGCCCTCTTCATCGGCCCGCTTGCCCTTGCCGTCCTTCTTGGGCTTGTCGACGGTCCCGACGGGCACGGAGAGGAAGCCCTTGCCGGAGACGGCGCGAGGGAAGTTGACGGCGCGCACACAGGAGCCGGCACCGAGGACGGCCAGCGCCGGGGCCCATGTCGTCCACCGCATTGTCGAGTTCGAAGGAGGCTTATGTCGTCGAAGCCGACCGTTGTGTGTATGGATCGACGGGTCCGGAGGTTTGACGAGACAAACAGCAGAACAGTCGAACGGAGGAAAGAAACCAGAGCCTCGGACCAGGGCCCGCGGCCATCTTTATTGGTATCACATTAGATACAATCCGATCTGAGCTACTGCAGCACCAAGTAACTGCTCGCACCAGGGCCGTCCAAACAGGATCCGAGCCACCTCTCGACAGCGAAGTGGTGGTGGCTCTTGGCTCCAAACGTCGCCCCCTGTCGGTGGCCCCGGTGGCGGCTGTGCAAGGGCGCCCAGGCGACGGAGGGAGGGCACCAGCTGTCCTTGCAGGGAAGAGAGTCGAATTGCTGCGGCTGACCGACGGGATGCACTGAGTAGCCTCTGGCCGTCGACGCCAAACACTGTACAGTGCTGTATCACAAACGCAGGTCCCGATGGCTGTGCCACCTCCCAGTGTGTGTATGCTCGAGATCCTCCATCATCAGCACAACAACACAACACAACACCGCACCGATCCATTCAACCAAAGGCCCTGTTTCAGCTGGAGGCGCGATCCTTCCTCCACAGGGCTATCACACCCCCGACTCCGCCTTGCTGGGCGAGCTAACTCGTCCGGGTGCGAGATTAGCGTTGCTGGGAAACGAGGCTCCCTTGCTCGCTTACCCGACCTTACCGGAACAGCAAGCGGGAAAGAAAAAAAAGAGGACAAGAAGTTGCTGACAGTTTACGATTTGCTGACGCCCCTCGATTCGGTGGCAAAGGTATGCGCGGCTCGATGCATAGAAGGACGCCATCTTCGCAGTCTATCCTCCATTCGTGTGTAAATAGACAAATGGACGGATCCAGGACGTGCCGAGGAGACATCTGCGGTTGACTTCAGCTGCGACTTTAGGGCTGAAGGTTCCGAGCTGCCTCCCCCCGTTGGTTGGACCTGAGTCTGTCACTCTCTCTGGGCGCTGGGGAGACATGGGACGCACCGAGTGGAACCTTTCAACCTGGTTCCCGTGAGTCTATTTGTTTCTCGCCAAGAGGCGGATGCAAATGAGCCGACATTAGATGCTGTAAGCACCAGGACCGCTACAAAGATCGAGATGCTCACCGATACATCAGTGACATGTTTGCAGGTTCAAACTTACGACGCATCCTTTGTGTCTCCATTCTTGCGCGAGATGCCTGGATACAAAGGCATTTTGGCGTCTTTACTATCCCAAGCCTGCAGTCTCGTTGAGTGCTGCTGCTGCATGGAAGCCCCCTGTTAGTTGCCGCACGCCAAAGATCAATTTCATCAACCACACGCCGTCACAGAACGCCTCCCAATCTGCACGTACATGAATACGAGAAACTCATCGACTACACGCATCACCACTGGCATCAACATATATGTCAATAACTCCGTAGTAGCACGTCGCACCTCTGCTGTGTCTTGTACATTCACTCTCGCTTTCTCATTTCACAGTTTTATTTTACATAATACATGCTTTTGAACCGTAGTGTACAAGCTGACAATGCTGGTACAAGTGGCCAGTGGTCGTACACTCCTTTACTCCATCTGTGATGGGCAAAGAACGTCTTTACGAACTCTCCTTGGTCCCAGACACCAGCAGGGCAGCGCTGCCCAGCTGCCTCCTCACATCCTCATTGCTGACGTCGTGCGTGTCCTCCACCTCTCCCCACTGGCTCGTCTGCCAGTTCACCTCCAGGTTCGTAGCGACGGCCGCCTCCTCCACGCCGAACTTCTTGCCCGTGTTGTGGTGACTTTTGCCCATGGAGCCATTGCTCCACTCCGTGATGAACCGAGCCGCCGCGATGAAACTCTTTCCCGCGAGCACGCTTCGCTCCAGCCCGGCAATCTCCCAAGCGTCGAGCCCGACGATCCAGCCCTGGACCACCTCGCGCACGCCGGGCTCTTGGTCCCGGGGGAAAATCTCGTGGCCGTCCAAGACAGGCCGGATCGTGATGCCCGGCCAGACGTGCGTCGTCATGAAGGACACGATCTCCTCGGCCGTTCGCTTTTGGACGTCTCGGAGAGACTCTCCCGCATCGTTTCGCTTGTCGTACTCTCCAGCCGGCGGCGCCCAGCAGAGGATTGAGTCCGTGTCTAGGTATTTCAACAGGCTCGTAGCGATGAAGTTTCGAACCTCCGATATCGCAGACCCGGCCTTCGCATCAGCCGCCGCAATATCTACCGCTCGGCACACGAGGCTGGTCAGCGGGATTAGATGCTGTCTGGTGGTGTCTTGGGCGGACGTCAGGAGGTCCCATTCCAGCGCGAGGGCGGATGCGAGGTCGGGCTTCGTGAGCGGGAGGCGGACAACCTCCTTCGTGGTGGGGTGTCGTAGAGGCCGTGTGTCGAGATGGACTTCTAGGGCTCCTGTCCAACATCACTCGTTAGTCACTAGATTCCCCAAGAGTAGTGCTGCCATCGCCGGACATGGCACCATCCGTCCAAACTTACCGTTCACTTCCTTGACCAAAACATCCTTCCAGAACCTCTTCGTCAGAGTACCGGACTTGCCAGCGCTCACGGTGCGAAGCTCCTTGGCATGCTTCAGCATCTCCGCCTGCCGCCTCCTCCTGGCGACGCGCTGGTGCACATTGACCTCGGTGGCGCTGGGAACCTCGCTCGGGGCCTCAGGGGGCGGGCCGGTGCCGACGACCGGAGCGATGTTGGCCGGCTTCGCGATCGTGGAGTGAAGCGAACGGATGAAGACGGGGGCATTGGCGCGCCGGGGCGCAGCCAGCCCCAGGGGCAATCGCATCGCAGCCTTCATTGTTGGACGGCCTTTTTTGGTGGTGGGATTTGTCAGAGAGGGATGGCGGGCGGGAGAGCTGTGAAGCTGCAGCGCGAAAATTGGGTCCGGCCGAGGACTCGGAGACACGGGAGTGGATATTCGGCGTTGAGCATGATGTCACGTCACGTTACAGCATCTGGCCCACGGCGGTGATTAGAGCTCTGCGAGGGTCCTTGGACTGCCTAGCAAAGGTTTATACTGTGAAACACACATTGAAGGTTGATGTTGCTTCAGACGCTCCTCGGAGAAATGATGCGAGGGCGTGGAATACTTGTACATACTTGTGCCGTAGTGTCGTACTCCGAGCAAGGAAGTTATCCACTCTCAACCACAAGAAAAGATGCTGCCTCAGGCCTCACAGAAAGACAATGCAGACACTACTTAACTGTGAACAAATCCTAAAACTCTCTGCTGATGTCTTTGAGAACCAATGCTGAACACTGAACATCATTTATGGTGGCTTATTAGATAGGGCAGAAGTACCACGATAGTGAGGATTGCCGACAATAAATTTAAAGAGGGCACCCTGATCCTAGAGACTGTCTAGCATCATTCGAATACAATTGAAAGCCGCCTAGAAAATGCATTGGGTCGCGAGTTGTCGGAAAGCAATTACTCGAAGCTCAATTCGTCTCAAGATGCCATTCGGGTTGAAAGTTGACACGAATCCCTGTACCGATAAGGTAGCGATAAGAATCACGTGACGCGACACCATCCCATCCCTGAGCGTAACTGCGACGTGGTGATTCTCGAGACCGGGCCAAACCACCAAGCCACTCTCCACTAGACTCACCAACCCAGCTGCCCAGCATGAGTTACGGCAAGAAGGACGAAGACGCAGACCTCGGGCTGGTGAGGGTAGATCGCACCCAGGTGTTCCAGGAAGGTCCGTCGCGCACAATTCCACTCCCCGTTCGGTTCCCCCACGATTGAAGCTAAACTGGCGGACAGCACGTCTCTTCAACAGCTCTCCTATTCAGCCCCGACGATGTCGCATCCTCCTCACCAAGATCGCCCTTCTCCTCTACACCGGGGAGAAGTTCCCGACCAACGAAGCCACGACCCTCTTCTTCGGCATCTCGAAGCTGTTCCAGAACAAGGATGCCAGCCTCCGCCAGATGGTCCACCTTGTCATCAAGGAGCTCGCCAACTCCGCCGAGGACATTATCATGGTCACTAGCACCATCATGAAGGACACCGGCGGTAGCACCGACGCTATTTACAGACCCAACGCCATTCGCGCCCTCTGCCGAATCATCGATGTAGGTTGCCTGGGCTGGGAACATCTCCACCGCCGCACCCCTTGGCCGCACCCTTGGATGCTGACCAGACCAAAAAGGCCACCACCGTCCAGTCCATGGAGCGTGCCATGAAGACTGCGATCGTGGATAAGAACCCCTCGGTATCTTCCGCTGCCCTGGTTTCCTCCTACCACCTGCTTCCCATCGCCAAAGACGTCGTTCGACGATGGCAGAGCGAGACCCAAGAAGCTGCCGCTTCCAGCAAGTCCTCCGGTGGCTTCTCACTAGGCTTCTCCACCTCTAGCAGCCAGATCCCCATGAACCACTCGACCATGTCACAATACCACGCCGTCGGACTCTTGTACCAGATGCGCATGCACGACCGCATGGCCCTGGTCAAGATGGTTCAGCAGTTCGGTGCTGCCGGTGCCCTTAAGAACCCCGCCGCTATTGTCATGCTTGTTCGACTTGCTGCCCAGCTTGCCGAGGAGGACCCTTCATTGAGGAAGCCCATGATGCAGCTTCTGGATAGCTGGCTGCGACACAAGAGCGAGATGGTCAACTTCGAGGCCGCCAAGGCTATTTGCGACATGCGAGACGTTACCGATGCCGAGGTCACTCAGGCTGTGCACGTCCTGCAGCTCTTCTTGACGTCTCCCCGAGCCGTCACCAAGTTCGCCGCTCTGCGTATCCTCCACAACTTCGCTACCTTCAAGCCCAACGCTGTGCTTGTGTGCAACCACGACATCGAGCTTCTCATCTCCAACAGCAACCGATCCATTGCTACTTTCGCCATCACCACCCTGCTCAAGACCGGAAACGAGGCTAGCGTCGACCGATTAATGAAGCAGATTTCGACCTTCATGTCCGAGATCACCGACGAGTTTAAGATCACTATTGTTGAGGCTATTCGAACGCTCTGCCTGAAATTCCCCAGCAAGCAGGCTGGCATGCTTACTTTCCTCAGTGGCATTCTGCGTGACGAGGGTGGCTACGACTTCAAGCGGGCTGTTGTTGAGAGCATGTTCGACCTGATCAAGTTTGTTCCGGATTCCAAGGACGAGGCGCTGGCGCATCTGTGCGAGTTTATCGAAGACTGCGAGTTTACCAAGCTGGCTGTTCGAATTCTGCATCTCATTGGTCTCGAGGGCCCCAAGACCGCCCAGCCTACCAAGTACATCCGATACATCTACAACCGCGTTGTGCTCGAGAACGCGATTGTGCGAGCCGCCGCCGTCACTGCTCTTGCCAAGTTCGGTGTTGGTCAGTCGGATCCCGAGGTCAAGAAGAGCGTCAAGGTTCTGCTCACTCGATGCCTGGACGATGTGGATGACGAGGTTCGAGACCGCGCTGCTCTGAACCTCAAGCTTATGGCCGAAGAGGATGACGAGATGGCGATTAGATTTGTGAAGAACGGTAAGTTGCCCACCATACTCATGTCTACAGCATTCCTAACTCGCGCAGAAAACATGTTCTCCCTCCCGTACTTCGAGCAGCAGCTTGTCATGTACGTCACTTCGGATGACAAATCTGCTTTCGACGCACCTTTCGACATCTCCAAGATCCCTGTTGTCACCCGAGAGCAGGCCGATGCCGAGGACCGCACGAAGAAGCTGACTGCCACCACCCCTACGCTCAAGGCCCCCAAGGCTGGCCCTACCAAGTCGGCCTCGACTGGCGCGGAGGCTGCTGCATCTGCATCTGCCCAGGCCCAGAAGTACGCCCAGGAGCTGATGGACATTCCCGAGATGAAGGAGTTTGGTAGCGTGCTCAAGTCTTCTCCCCTCATTGAGCTTACCGAGGCCGAGACGGAGTATGTTGTTACTCTGGTCAAGCACATCTTCAAGGAGCACGTTGTGCTTCAGTACGAGGTCAAGAACACTCTTCCGGACACCGTGCTGGAGAATGTTTCGGTTGTCGCCACTCCGGCAGATGACGAAGAGTTCGAGGAGGTTTTCATCATCCAGGCTGAGAAGCTTCCCACTGACGAGCCTGGAAAGGTGTACGTGGCTTTCAAGAAGCTCAACGGAGAGGGCTCCCTGCCCGTTTCGACTTTCTCCAATATCCTCAAATTCACTAGCAAGGAAATCGATCCCTCCACTGGCGATCCTGAGGACAGCGGCTACGATGACGAATATGAGGTATCCGAGTTCGACCTTGCTGGCAGCGACTACGTGATTCCTGCATTTGCTGGCAACTTTAGCCACATCTGGGAGCAGGTTGGCGCTTCTGGTGAGGAGGCAGAGGAGACTTTCCAATTGAGCAGCATGAACAGCATTGTCGGTACGTTGAAACCCCTCGATCTGGTATGTAACGAGACTAACAAGTGGAACAGAGGCTACCGAGCAACTCACCAAGACGCTGTCTCTGCAGCCCCTGGAAGGAACCGATGTCCCCGTCAACCAGACAACGCACACGCTCAAGCTCTTGGGCAAGACTGTTGGTGGTGGTCGGGTGGTTGCCAACGTCCGGATGGCGTACTCTTCAAAATCAGGTGTTACGACGAAGATTACGGTGCGAGCCGAGGAGGAGGGTGTTGCAGAGCTTGTGATTGCGTCCGTCGCTTAAAAATGGCAAGTTGGCGTTGAGGATAATGATGTATCGAACTCGGCGGTTAGACATCTCAGGAGCGCGCCTATGACGGCCAGTAATGCGATGCAATTGATCATTTATCGAAGCGGACAACACTGATAAGCACGACCGTATGATTGTTAGGCATGGATCTGGGCGGTTCAGTTCTTGGTGGCTTTTGGCTAAGGAGAAGATGCGAGCTCGGTGAAGCCTGGTGGAATAGGGGAATAGCAAATTAGCATTGTTTTATCGGGACGCGGTTGTTTCCAGGTATAAATTTTATAGAAGATGATGGACTAGGCTGAAAAGCTGTTTACTGGTGTTTGTACCATTCTAGTGATGCCTCGCTTGATGAGCTCGAAACAGTCACCAAGATGAATGGTCCAATGGGACGAAATCGCGCTGCTTGTTTGTTATTCCAGTGTGGTATAGCAAGGGTTGCCGTGAGTCGCGGCACATCTTCTACCCACACGGGCTCCTCCTCGTACTCGCGCTCCTGCGCCCTCCACTCGTCCAACATGTCGCGGGTGAAGATGGGCGGCGCGTGGCGGGGAAGCCCCAGCTCGATCCTCCGGTTGAAGGCCAAGCACAAGAGCACCGGGATGCAGGCGGTTGGCGAGGAGGTCTCTGGGAGCTGGGGGGAGGAGGGTGTTGTCCGCATTCGTAGAAGCCTTGATGGGAGTTACGTCGGCAGATGGTGACTTGGGTCTATACGACTTGACTGCTCTCTTCATCCAGGGAGGAAGGATGCTGTACATTTTGCATTTCATTGTCCAGACACGGGTGCCTGGGGGCGTGTTCGTGATGAGGCTGTATGGAGCAGAGTTATGGAGGTCCTTCACTCCGAGCGCTGAGACTGCTTCCGAGAACCACGACAGACTCCTCGACCCTGAGTAGGTGGCGAGATTCCCAGACAGGATCTGTGAAACCGAGGGGCGGTTACGCGCGGATCTGGAATGGTGCTCTGGCGTCTGGGCGCCTAGGCGAAGAAGCTGATGCGTTCTGCTTTGGGTCAGAGGAGCGGAGGGGAAGGGGGACGACTATGATCGACGCGGCAGTTGTGGGTGGATTGAAGAACGAGGAACGTCAGCAAGTGACTGTAATTGAACTTTAGGGACTGAACAGTCTTGACCTACATTCGTGAGGAGCTTGTGAAGAACACGACGACGATGCACACAATTCCACAAATATCCGTCAATTGGTTTGTCAATCAGAAGACTGGGGGGCATGCTCGTTGGCCGCGAAAGGAGTAAGCGCCTTCAAATATAGAGGGTTAAGGAATGTAATGAACAGAACCTGGATTGAATAACCTCGAGGACCTAGTCTGCGTGCATTTGCTCGGGTGAGCTCTGCCGGTGTCGGATAGATCGTTTCTATGAACTTGGATGCCGCAAGCCTTCGTCAATTTTAGACGCAGCCAAGAGATTGACACTGTGGTTGGAAGAGCGTCTCAGTAAACCTGATCTTCAGCTGCAAAGGGCGGAACAGATAGACGATAGGCGCCAAAAAAAGCCACCATTTTCAAAACCCTTAGGTTTGGGTCGTAGGGATACATAACTTGGGAAATATCGGTCCAAGGTATATTGAGCTGAGGTATGTAGATGAAACGACGCCGTATGCTATCTCCTGCGTTGTCTTAACCTGTCTGATGACACAGACTGAGGCTAAAGTCTATAAATAAACATGTAAAATTACACTCGTGACTTTGCTGGGTACGATAAATTCGAACGCACCCTCCGCCAATGTGTAGTACACCTGCGACTTTTAAGGGTTATCGTACTTGTACGGGTAGAACTTCTCTCTGGGTATGCATTTGTCGAAAGCAAATCAGTCATACACAAGGGAGACTTTTGGTTTCAAGTTCGTCATTATTGGGATGAAACTTAGTTGTGTGGTGGTTGGTTCGCCTCTATCTGCGATGATGGTGAACTATAGGGGAAGAATGAAGAGAACGGTAGTATTCCTTTGTCTGTTTCCTCCTTTCTCTTCTTCCTCTGCCTCAATCTGCTATCATCCGCTAATTCTACCAAGCGCATATCGCCCTTGACCACAGATCAGCTTATTACCATTCTCAAGTTGTTTGAGCGGGACGCCTGGCACCGCATTTGAAATTGGCGTCTGAAAAATTGCTGGTATTTATACCAACTAATTTCAAACCAACCATTTCATATAAGTTACTAGTAGATTATTTACAACACATGGGCTTTTATTACTGTCAAGACTTCAATCTTAGTATTGCAGACTTTAGAATTCGCTAACACTAGGCTATTGTATTTCTATTCAAAGCGGCTATATCACACACCGGAATCTTCCTGCTCAACCTCGTACTCCTCCTGAAAGGTAGACCAACCCGTGCAAACATCATCTAATGTATCGGCATCCGAAATTCCGGCAATCTCACTACGGCGCTCAATAAACTGGACTGCAAATCCTTCCGACGTGTGCCACCCAATGTGACAGTGCATCAGCCAGACGCCGGGGTTGTCTGTCTTCCAAGCCATAACTAGGTACCCAGAGGAAGGTAGCATGGCCGTGTCTCTTCGTGGCGGGTTGGAAGTGTTCAGCGTCACGGATGATGAGTACGTGCCGGAACCCTGGGCAAGGACGAAGAAGTCGTGGCCGTGGAGATGAATAGGGTGAGGCACGCCTAGGGTGGTCTCGACGACAAAGTACACCCACTGACTCGCCTCGCTGAGTTCAATGACGGCGTCGTCAGTATCATGCTCAGTAGTGCCGTTGAGAACATAAGTCAGGGTGGGGTTGGCCCAGTCCACGAGCATGCTGGTGCTGTTGAGGTACCACTTAAAGAGGCCGGCGGAGTTTCTACCGACAGTGGCGGTCTCTAGGTCCTGCCACTCGGCGTCTGACACGTCGTGTGAGATGTACGGCGTGATGCTTCCCGTGTCATCGTCACAGCTGTCGGTGTAGGAGTATGCGTCGGTGGAAGGGGTTGAAGGACTGTCGCCGTAGTACACGATGCCTTTGATGTTGTCCGAGCTTTCGTTATCCGAGCACGCCGCCTGCGGAATGGCACGCATCCAGAAGTTGTCCGCAACATCTGCCTGATCGGCTTCAACTATAATGTCGTATCTTTGGCCTGTGAAGATTTAGTTTCTGACTTGTGCTTATGTAGAAAGAAGCACATACCCATTCCTATGTTCACAAAGGTGGTCTGGAACGGCTCGATAGGCACGAGGTCTGCCGCAATGACGGTCATGGTATGGTTGTCAATGGAGAACTTCCAGTGCGTGTCCACAGCCGCATTGACAAGCCGCATGCGATAGCTAGTGCCGGAGGTGAATGATACATTGAACCGAGGCTGGGTCGAGTCATCGTCTTCCCAGACGTTTGTACCGTTGATGAGTCCATTGTCTAGAGTAGGGGGACCACTCGTTTGGGCCGTAGCATAGAGTTCGTCGACTGTCTGGTGGTCCCAGTCGTTTAGAAAGACCATGCCAAGGTCCTCGTCGTAGTTCGCAGTAGCAGGTCCGTTGATGATGATGCCGCCAAAGATGCCTTGGTAGGCCTGAAGCCCAAAGTGAGAGTGGTACCAGGCTGAGCCGTATTGCAAGGCCTTCCAGGTGTAGGTCATTGATTCCCCGGGAGCAAGGGGGCATTGGGTGATGGCCGTCACGCCATCGTTCTGGTTGGTGTAGTTCTGACGGATGCCGTGCCAATGCACGCTTGTCCCGTTCAAGGACGTGGTGAGTGAGTTCGTGACGTGGATGACCACGGTGTCACCCCAGTCAGCAAAGAGCGTGGGGCCCGGGATAGATCCGTTGACGGCCATGGCTGAACGTGAGACGCCATCAGGGGCCACGGTGACATCAGTCAGCTCGAGCCAGTATTCTCGGGTGTTTCCCGAGTCAACGGCCTCCGTGGTGTAGTCGGTGTCGATGGAATAATCGCACCACTCTGATCTTGTGGAAGCAGTGTTTCCGTCGCATGCTGTTGCACGGGATAGAAGAGAAGAAGGAGGTAAAGAAGCCCCAATGCCTGAAGACCTGACTGTTGAAGCTGCCGAAGCTAGCTTTGCAGCTAAAAGCATGAAAGATGAAAGTGAATGCATGGTTGTGAATGTTCTAACTCAAATGAAGAGAATGAAGGTTGTCAACGGAACTGAGTTGTACTGAATTGAAGAGCCGATTGAAGGTCACACACGCTTTCTCTTATACCACAACGTCTTCGTATGAATTCCAGTGCTTCGCCCCCAATACGAAGCCAAGCTGGTCATGTGTGAGTTGTCTCACATTCAGCCCATATCCCCGTTGTCTGCGGAGGAAGCCTACCGCAACATACACAGCCGGGTTCCTAAGATACGCCATACCTTATCCCCGTGATACACTAGACATGGCTCGGAGACGGGATGGAGGGAATGTCTCCACAGCATTGTTACGTTGCTGACCATGGCGAGCTGGGTTCCCCTGCGCTTACACCGGCGGATGTCCCGTAATGAGATCACTTCAGCCTTGGCCTTTTGCTCTATCTTCTCTAAGAGATACGGAAAAGCAAAGTTTAAAGTTGCCAGGATAGGGAATTATTGTTACTCGAGTCATGGCTGAAGTCCAGATGGGGGCAGGATTCGTACTATTACGACTCTACTGTTACCAATGCATTAACTCGTGGTTTCGAATGGTCGTCTATGTTAGAACCAAGGGCGCGTACGTGGGTATTCGTCGTTGGTGTTGCCTCCTGCAAGAGAGTTTGCGCAACGATACGCGGAAGCTACTATGACGATGTCTCTTATTAGGTCTGAACCCCTGAATAGCCGCCTGCGCCCCAATGAACTATAGCAAGTGGTACGTGTGTGTGTGATGCAACCTCGCCGGCAGTTGCGTAAGGCCGTGCAGTCACGGGGAAACACAGTCCGAGTCGGCGTCTGCGAACGAACGCGCAGCTTGCCAAAAAGACGCTGACGTATGCGCGTACGTTTTTGCCAGGGGGCTTGTGTGTTCCAGGTTGAGATACGCGAGGCACTCTAATTCGGTTCCCCGGCACCTTGTCCCTTTTTTCTTTTCTCTTTTCAACTCCAGGTCCCCTTGTCTCAGAGTAACTATAGCCGGGGTTGTGGTGGGCCACGCGGGCTCCGTGGACATGGGCACCACCATGGTAACATCGTCAACTGGACCAAACGGACTTCATGCCCGTCGGCATCACCTTTTGCCGCCAGAGTCCACGACTCCTTTATCACAGTTGCTATCAAGGTGACGCGGCCTCGGTGCGTATCTGACGAACCTGCCTAATGATACCCGCGTTGTTGGGGCACTATTAAGGATTGCAACGCTGCCGTTGATAACGCACTTTTCGTCAGGACCCAACATATCTTGGGCACAATTCTCTGAAAGCGCAACTAGTCTCTGACCATCAGCCATGTATCGTCCTACTTTGTTCTCTTTGCTCTCTGCTGCGCTCGTGGCGACTGCCCATGCGGGTGTCAAGCCCAGAGCAACCACCTCGGATCCTTTCCAGATCTACGCCTATGGCGAGAACATCGGCGGAATACCGTTGATCTCCTCAGGAAGTAAGTTGACTCTAAATACTAGATTAAAAAACTGTCAACTAAACTCGTTGAAGAATCGGCATATCTCGGGAGATATGATTTCCTCAATGACACCGAGGCGGCTCCCGTGATCTGTAAGTATTTTCTCAACCCAAACACTTGATACTTTCGCTCACTGAACAACAAAAAGTCACTTCGGACGACGATGGTGTCTGGACTGGCGCCCCTAACACGACCGATCTTGGTGATTCCAGCGATCCTCCAACCTGGTCCAACCTTACCTTCTCCGTGCCGGCGGCTTCGTCGTCCTCGCATACTGTCGCGCTTGTGGATCCTTCCAAGAACAGCACTTCGAACCTGATCACTAGTGATTTCGGCTTCTATGGCACATTCGCCTACGTTACAGGCACCAGCGGTGATATGGAGACGCTGTGGTACGCGGTGGCTACTGACACGGAGGGAGTATACGAGCTGCGGTGGAACACTACCGGGGATGAGGGAGAGGATTTGATTCTTCTTACTTTGAAATCTTCACCGCCATCGAACGCCTAAGTGCTGAGGGCTAGGGGGAGGAAAGACTGGGGAGGGAAGACTGAGGAGGGAAGCAAGGATGTTTGTGGGCCAGTGGGTGGAGATTCAGATGTAGACTTGCGTTAGAGCCAAACCAATACTTCGATGGAATTTTAGACTCCGTTGTACAATTCAATCGTTGGGACCGAACCGAGTGTTAAGTCTCATTGTCAACTGGCTTGATTTACTATCAAGGAACTCCCTGCTACTTACGGGACAGATAGTGTTAATGTTCCGTGACGCCGAGAGGAAAGTTTCGTACTGTCGGACAGGTGACTCGCTCGTATCTGGCTCTCGGAAACTAACTAGAGCCCATCTCGTAGCGATCACGGTGTAGTTATACTACACCTTCTTGAAGAACGCCAGAGCCGCAACGCAAAGAGCATCAATGCCCGTCCGCATCGTAGGCTGTATGACCGGTGCAAACCGTGCCGTGTGGTTAGCGGGGATGTCATCCAACCTCCCCTCCCCCAGTCTCTGATCCCACAGCCCCTCGTCTATCCCTCCCCAATGCCAAAAGGCAGACGGCTTTCCCCGTGACGATGCAAGGACGGAGAAGTCCTCCGCAATGGTAGTTGCTGATATATTTGCGTCAAAGTCGCTCTTGAAATGCTCCTTGAAGCTCGTTGACAGCGTCTCCATCATCGACTCGTCGTTCACTGTAACGGGCAAGTGTCGAGTCATCCTGAACACGGGCGCGACAGTCGATCCGCTGGCTGCACATTCGGCTTCCACTACCCGTCGGATCGAGGCTATGAGCTTCTCACGTGTCTCCGGCCGCACGCTGCGGATGTCGAGGCCGATTTCTGCTGAATCTGCAATGACGTTCTCCGTCTGGCCGGCTTGCAGACTTCCGACTGTTATGACGGAAATGTCGCTCGGGTTGATCTCTCTGCTAACGATTGACTGGAGACGTACTACGACATGAGCCGCCATGACAGCAGGATCAATCGTCCGATGAGGCTGTGGATTTTACTGTTAGCTCTCGAAAGCCGTGCGTAGGATCTTGGGATATGATCTAACTCACCTGTGACCCGTGACCGCCAACTCCAGACAAAGTAATCTTCATACTATCCGCGCCCGCCATAATAGTCCCACTCTTCGACCCTACACTCCCCGCCCGCATCGCCATAACATGCTGGCCGAGCAAAAAGTCCGGCACGGGGATCTTGTGTCTATCGTATAGACCATCGTCTACCATGGCCTTTGCTCCAGTGCCACGCTCCTCAGCAGGTTGGAACAGCACAATCAACGTTCCGCTCCACTGTTCCTTTAGCTTCACAAGCATTTCAGCTGCCGCAAGGAGACACGTCATGTGCATGTCGTGGCCGCAGGCGTGCATCACAGGTCGTATGACGCCTTCGACGTCGGGCATGGTGACGGTGCTGGCATATGGGAGGCCGGTTGCTTCCAAGATGGGGAGCGCATCTATGTCGGCACGCAAGAGGATAGTCTTGCCCGGGCCGTTCTTGAGTACGCCGACGAGGCCATGGCCGCCGATGTTGGTGGTGATGCTGAAGGCCTGGAGCTGCGATAGTTGGTCTGCAACCGTTTTGGCGGTTTGGGCCTCGAGATTGGAGAGCTCGGGATGCTCGTGGAAGTGCTTGTAGAGTGCCTCGTACTTGGCCATGTCTACGGGTGCGGCAGCCAGAAGGTCACCTATAGTGCCTGTTGCCTCAGAGTATTTGTCCATGATTCAATGTCTTAGTGGCGGTGTTGCGGAGCGAAGATGTCGATAGACGTAAAGTCGTGCTACGCAGTGACTCAGGTGCGTTTTTAACCTGCACCGGGGAGTTTTCTTGGGGTTGCCACGTGACGGCCTTGTTCATCCACGAACGAACTTACATGGTTCCTGATCCTTTGGCGGACCTATTTAGTTAGCGGCTGCAATATTCCAAATGGCGTCCGGGAACTGGGAGAAGCCTCCGAGAAACATATCACAGGGCGGTTGGAACAATGGGAGAATATTCCCTCGCGAAGAGCCGACGATTTGTCAGCAAGGGGATTCTTACGCTTAAGAGAGGCTACCTGCAAGTGCTCGGGTGCTACTTGAACCCTTTCGAAGGATACCGGAGCGTAAGCTCTCATGATGTTCTTCGGGAGTCACTCGGGAGCTCCCCGGTAGCCCTCCGGAGGCTCTGCCCGAGGTCTGCTGTGAGCGGGGGTGCGCCTATTTTAGTGTGTAATTTATATCATCATTTGCCTATCCTGGCGTGTCTTCCATTACTTCACAGATTTTAGTCCATTGAAGTGTATCCTACAACATTACCTTCCTCGTTAGTTGTTCTCTTATCACAATCCTTTGAAAGGGTTCGCGGTCTATTCTTCCTTTGGGCCCTGCGGCGCCCTTGGCCTGAGACCCATGTAATTTAGCGCCCTCCGGAATGCCCCCGGGTGCCCGCCAGGGGTCCTCCGGAGACGACTACTTCAAGCCGAGTCCCCTCAAACCTGGCCCATTGCCGAACGGTGTTCGTTCACGCCGCTTCATCCCAGTATTTTTGCGCGAATTCTTATGCCTGTCTGTGCGCAGGGAGTGTCTATGTCAGAACGACGAGTCACCCCGCACGCACGCATATCACTATCTCTTGTCATCCCGCCATTCGGACCGTAATATGGAGCCGAAGGCCGAGCATACCGTTGAGGAAGCAGTGTCCATCATCCAGAATGAAGCCGCCTTGTCACATCTATCGGGCCCGTTGGTAGAGTCCTTCGTTACTGAGGCCCTTTACCCCCGGCTGGCTGCTGCTCATGTCCTCCAAGCCTGTCGTTCCGGTGACGACCGGAGGACTGAGCTTCTCGCACTCGTATCTGACTGGACTAAGTCGTGGAGTCTAGTAAGAATGCCATTATGCTCCGTTATTAACCTTGCTTAGTATTGACATAAGCTCCAGTCTTCGGGTATGGCAGTTCGCCACCAGCGATAAACAATGAGATCCGAGCACAAATCACACGACGAGACGGAGCGAAATGTTGCATTACTGGGAAAACGGGAAGCTTCACGGATCCGCTGGTCGTCCTTCCTGTGCTTCCGGTCCCGTCTCGTTGGGGCTGTGGCGCCATCATGTTGCTTCGATTCTAGCATTGTATGGAGTATAGGATAAGTCCGTGTCTAATCGGAACACTTGAAGAAATGATCCACATTGACGGTTCTTACCCGCTGTTGGGAGATCACTCCCGCTCTGGCATTCCAAAAGTAGACGCTCGATTCCTAGGGACCCATGCAAGGCTGGCCCCAGGTCATCGCTGGCTTGAGGTCGGCAGGCAGATCGCCAGAGATGAGAGACTCCCGTCATCTCTGCCGACAACAAGTGGTTCACAACACGTACGACCTGGCTCCTCTGGGTCTCCCGGATTTCTACAGACCGCCTGCCTTCAAGTATGGCTTATGGTCCCGAGCAAAGCCCGACTTGTAACTTACAAACTTCTGCGAAAGATTGGACAGCATCTGTACGGGGGCAGCGGCTCCTTCTCCGTCCAACGACTTCCTTTTGGGCTCTATCTCAAGTGGGGAGTTGCCGAAGTGATTCGGAATGAAGCCAGCGCGCTCAATATGGTCCGCCAATACACATTACTGCCTGTTTCTCTGCCTCTAGACCTGATTTCCGTGTCCGTCGCGGAACCGGATTCGTTGGGTACCGAAGATGCCTTCCTTCTAACCGCAAGTCTGCCCGGCGTATCTCTTGCACATGCTCACGACATACTATCTGACAGAGACGCCCGAGAATATGTCACTTCAATGCAAGACTTTATCTCGCAGCTACGAGCGATTCCCCAAGTTGTCAGCCCAAGATTCAGCATCTGCAACACGTTCGGCGCGGCTTGTAGGGATCCACGGATCCAAGACGGGGAACCTATAGGGCCTTTCAAAGACGAAGCAGCCTTTAGTCAACTTTTGGCGCATTCCGATGATCTAGCTCGGAGAGGACACGAGAGTGTGTTCACGCATGCGGACCTGAACTTGCGAAACATTCTGGTTGATCGAGTCACCAGATCAGACGGAACCAGAGGATGGGCAGTTAGCGGGATTGTGGATTGGGAGAATAGCGGCTTCTTTCCTGAATACTGGGACTGCACAAAAGCCTTGTTTGGGGGTTTCAGATGGGACGAGAGGTGGTGTAGCCTCATCCATGAGGTCTTTAAGCCGTTTGGCAGTTATTTCCTGGAACTCGAAGTCGAGAAGAGAAGCTGGAGGGAGGGAGATGCAGTGTAAACGTTCTTTCGACAAGAAATTACACAGCCTCATCCGTTTTCCTTTTATGGTGATATTGTGATTAATGTGTGAGCATACCCTGGCTCAGTTATTACTCTAATTAAGATATTACATGATTATCCTCCACATATAATCAGCCAATCTTCTTGTCGCCGCCGAATTGTCAAGACCAACCATTCCCTCTCGCCACGACGGGGATTGAGAGCAAGCACCCATCCCAGGGACGAGGTTCACGAAAATCCTTCCCGGTCGCTCATCTCTCCTACTACCCCCGTTTCCTTACGATGTGTCCTCCAAGGGAGTTGCCTTTGCCCATTGCCAAAACTTCCTCCGTCTTGCACGATTCATCCACCACCCCAGCATTGACACAATTAGTATCGGCGTTGAAACTACAAACCAGATCCAAAGTCTCAATTTGTTTCCATCCAGCTCCACAAAGTTCATCCCAAAGAATGATGTCGTAAACGATAGGGGAACAAACACAAATGCGATGAGTGTAACCTTGGCAAGGTCTGGATTGAGGGTCTTGCCGAGCTCTTCGTGAAGATGATACAACGGCTCTGTAAGGCGTGGAGTGCTTTCACTACCTGGCATGGCATTTTCGTTGCCACTGTTCACTGCACTCTCGGATCTCAAAGTGCGGTTGATGGTCGAGTTCTGGACTGGTAGAATCATGGGAAGGATTCCTGCCGCCGATGAATATGCCTCGATTTTCCGCAATGGTCCACGGTGACTTTTGTGAAGACCCATTCCACAGTCTGCCCAAATCAGAACTAGAGTTTGTCAGAATAAGCCCTCTGTGTTAATTTCTCTCCTGTGGAAAGAAAAAGCGTACAAGAAAATCATGCTACTTACGAGTCCAAGGATCTCCCTTGACGAGTTGAATTGTAATCTGTTGTTCGATTGAAAAGTGCTTGTGGTCATGTAAGTGGAATCCTCGTATTACCGAGTCACCCATACAAAACCTGTCTTCTCGGTTGAGGTCTTTCAAATACTCTTCCATCTCTGTGTTCAAATCTTGGCGAGCGGCTGAAAGGCTGATGCCTGAATTGTGGTTATCCCATGTCCCAATGCTGGTGAATACCATCTGGATCGCGTCACCCCCGTTGACAGATAATGGGGGAAGGCAGAAGGTTTCCTCAACATGCCGTTGGAATTTGGTGGCGAAGTGCTGATAGAGAAACTCATACTCTAAGCCAAGGCGTCCACCCAGGTACGAAAGCCACGCTGGTGATGGATAGCCTCTTAGAAAGAGTACTTGATTGCTCATGCGTTGATCCAAGAATTGATCCAACTCCCTGACAGCCCTAAGGAACTGGATGCTTCCGGGAGTCCCATCTTTGCCAGGAAAGGTGTGTGCGGTCACAAAGGCCCGACGTCCATGCTTCTCGTCTTCCGACGAGGACTCATCCACAGGTTGGGTAGGGAGGGCACCCAGGAATTGGTTGAGTGCATGGAAGTGCCATCCAGAAAACAGAGTAGACCCTGAGGGCCAGGAACAAAATGACCTGAGCTTCTGCGCGTAGCTGTCTTGTCCTGTTGAACGACTGCGGGTGCGATGACGGGTAGACGGGCGCGACGAAACGCTCATCACTGCATGTGAGCGGCTGGCTCTTTGTCGGAAAAGCTGAGTGAAAATAAAGCGTTCCTCGTCGTCTTGGGTATCCCCTCCCCCAATCGGATTCCCGTTGTCGGGGGAGGGGGTGAAGCTATCTGCGAAGCCTGTGAACATGTCGGATGAGCGTCACTCAATTGGCTTGAGGTGTAGCATTTGTTTCGTCGGTAAGGAATAAAAATGGTTGGAAAAATCCAATGGGACAGTCTCCGGGATACGGGGAATATTTTGATGAATTGGCACACCCCGATTCTCGCTTCGCAAGCGTTGGCCTGGCACAATTCTAGGCTTTTAAACCCCGTGCCACCTGGCTTTTAGTGCAAGGCTAGAAGCAATAGTTATTCTGCTAGTAGGGGATCGCTAAATCCAAATACTGTGGCTTTGGCAAAGGTAGTGATTGTTATAGATATGATATCAACAGCACTAACACCGATAGTTTGTTGACGTGGCGTTGGCACCGATCCGGCTGGAGGGACTAAGAACAAGAGACCCGGAATTGAGCTGGGAGATCGCGGAAGATCACTGGCACAGTCACAACAACAGGTATTTAGCAGATTAAGCAACCTCATTGCGATCATGTAGTCAATTACCTCAAATTTGGCGCGTTTTGACGATACGACAGGCTCTCAGCCCTCCTGCACGCATCAGTCAAGAAAGGATATAATGGAAAACAGTGTGTTCATTCTGTGATAGTTGCATACATGAGCCGTTGTATGGCAGGTGATATCCCAGCTTCATCTGCAACAAGCAAAACATCGCGCCGTGACCTCGCACCCCAATTTCCCTGGACATTACCGAAAGAAGTAGTAGACCACCCGTCCCAATCTTGGTCGGTCAACTCAGGCTCCTCCCGTTTGTCGTCAGGAGCCAGTTCGTGTCGCAGTTTCATTGCCTGTTCCAGCAATTTGCTTCCCTCCGTCTCGTTGTCATCGCCCCCTTCCGCCTGGAGCGTTCGTCCTAGTCTCCAAAGACAGCGGGCTGACTGTGATTTGTTCCATGGAACATCTCCATAGAAAGAGATGCATTTCTCGAGCAGTTTTCTGTCAGGCTACTGTTGGATATATGATGCTTATTGGCGAGAAGGAATCTGGAGTGACACACCTGACATTCTTGTACAGTCCTCGGTCAAATTCGTCGACTGCAAGGCGGTAGTACCCAAGAGATGCTTGGACTGAGAAGTCTCCACATGTGGTCTTGAGTACGGAGACTGCTCTGCTATGGAAGTCGTATGCTTCATCGACCTTTCCTTGGAGGCGTCGAAAATTACCCATGAACACCAGAATCAAGCCAGTCCTGTTACACCAGTTAGCTTTCTCGGTCCCTGAGCAGTCCGATTGCCCGAAATCAGTATGACTTACTCTATGGTGCTCGTGTCGTCTTTCCCCAACTTCTCTTCTCTTTTCTTCAGAATGGGCGCCACCAGAGATTCGGCGGCATGACAGTCTCCCGAGTAGTAGGCTGCAACAAGCGCACGATGCACCCACGGAAATGGGAACACCAACTCGTCCGGCTTGGCGACTTGCTTCAAAGCCTCATCAGACTGGATCCATGACTTTTCGGCCTCTTCCTTGTCTGAAACCCGCATCAGTGCCATACCAACTTCATTGTAGGCAATTGGCAGCGTCCGAATGTCCTCCGGGTCGTTGAACCTTTCAATCCTGTCGACTAGAACGCTGGTCCATTTTTACAGTTAGTAATCGCCGATGAGCTGTTCATGTACGTTCTTGTGATGCCTTGGTAACGGTAGCTGTTGGCTAGAAGCTTGGTGCGAAGATTCTCATCGTCGGACTGACTTTCTTCGAGCACATGCTGCGATAAGACCGCGAACTGCTCTCCTTCGAGAAGGCCATACCCGGATTGTTGAAAGATGTAGTACCTTGTTTCGCTTAGTTATTACCATCTTAAAAAGAATCGTACTGGAGAGGCCTTTACCATGATGCTTCATTGAACAAAGCGCAAACTTTGATGTCTGGCTGCATGATCGATACATTCTTTTCCTGAAGCACCTGCTTGATTGTGGCAACGTGAGGGAGATACTTTTGAACCCTGCGAAGGCGGTCAATCTGATTGAGATCTGAGGCATGCGAGAACGGCCAAACACTTGAAAGCAGCATCACGGCCGAGTTGTAAACGTCTCGAAGGGTTTCGATGGACATTTTCTGGCGCACAATATCTTGCACAAGCCGATGGATGGTGAGGAATTCCAAATGTTTATTTCGAGACATGAGAGATGATTTGTTCAGTTCTGCTCGTGCATAAAAATATGCCTTCCTACTCTTCGGGTAGTCTCCAAGAATGAATTTCTCCGGCTCGTTGGTCAGAATGACCTCCGATATTGCGTCAGGGTCGAGAACAGAAATAACCTGGAGCAGAGCCAGTGCGGGTGGTGCTAGACTCTCGATGTTCCATATAGAGAGAATAGTCTGACGCTTTGTGAGACATGGAACATGGACTTCTTGAAGTGTCTTCGCATCCACATCATATAACTCAATGAACTCTTTGAGGGAAAGGTCTTCGCGACGGATGGTGTAACCCACCTGGACGATGGCCAGTGGCAGCCCTCCCAGTTGGGTCGTGATCGTCATACATTTCTCCATGCAGTCTTGTTCTGCCTCCCTGGAAGACACCTTCTGGAGTAGAAGACTACCTTCTTCGGTCGGCATAGGAGGCAAGTCAAGACTGGGATGTCGAGTGAAAATGCCTTCTTTGACAGCTGGGTTTCGGGTGGTGACAAGAATGGTCCCAATCCCACCTGATGGCCAGAAGTCGGCCAAGAGTTCAGGGTCGTCCACATTGTCAAAGACGATGAGCCACTTGACATACGAATCCTGTTTGATAGGATCCGAACTGATGGTGTGAACAGGACTTTTCAACTAGGCATGGACAATTTGCGTGGTAGTTGCCGGGCCAGGGTAGAGGACCTCGTTGTCGTCCAGTAGATCAAGCTTGATTGCCATGTCCAGGAACCCAGCCTTGAGTTGCCTTTCGCTCGAACCGCTGATCCAAAAGATGGCCTCGAACTCTGTCTTGTGGCGATGAACGTAACCGAGAGCGATCTCCGTTTTGCCCATGCCGCCCACGCCGCAAATGACAAAGGACTTTAATGGGGACCTATAGGGTTCTTTCTCATGTCCATGCTGCAAATCCTGATCCTTCAGAGGCATCAAAACTCCATGGATGCGGTCCAGCACCTCATGCCGACCGTGAAAGAATTCGTTGCGGTCTCTATCGATGCTGTAGCAAGGAAGAGGTAGTCGTTTCGATCTCTTGGCGAAATCAGAGTCGGACATTTTGGTTGATGGCAGTTCTAGAAAGGAGGGGCATCGTCCCGAAGTCAGCTTGAAAGAAAAGTTGTCTGGCGGCAAAGCATATGAGGCACATACCGTTCCCCGGCGGGTGCTTTGTCACGAGACTGAAGAGTTTCGGTTCTTTCCGACAAATCAAGGTCGACTTCGAGAGGTTTGTATGCTGCTGCAATAGCATCTCGAGAAGCAGATTGAAAGAATTCGACAACCCGAAGAAAAAATGGGCTCCCAGGCTGCACAAATTGAAGCGCATCATGAAAGAGCGGCACGCTAATGAGGCATTCTTGCATCATTCCAGTAGTTGCATGGGACTCGTCAACAAGCTGGCGCGGAGAAACCACAAAATTGGCACCCCAAACCATGGTTCAATATAAGTCTTCATGCCAAGCATGCAGAGACTTGGTGGAAAAAAAGAACCTGAACATACCAGCACTCCCTTGTGAAATAGCCTGTCGTGTATTCTGGTTCCGACTGTTTCGTACACTGAAAGGACCGGAAAATCAAGGTTCAACCGATCAAACATCTCGCAGACTTCGGCAAGCGTACTTTTGTCTTGTTGACGCAATGCAGTCTTGGAAATGTCTCTTCGATACAACTTCAGCATAGAGAACCAGTTATTCCAACGCTCATCGGTGGCAGTGTGAGATGTGGTGCACCCAGAAAGATGATACCGGAGAGGGCATGATAAGTGGGCAGATACTGCTGTGTATCTTGAGCGAGATAAGCAGCCTTCTTGAATATGACCCCCCCCCCCGCCCCGAGGCCATGGCAGATGAAGTAGAGGGGTCGCCGTTCGAGCTATTTACCAGTCACTTTAGTAAAACTCCCGTGAGATTTGAACGAAAGAAATGCAGGATAGACTACACAGTTAGCTAGACTCACTCGATCCCGTCACGCGGCTCCTGGTGTTGATTCAACTGGAACACGAGCCGCAGCTCGAAAAGGTTCTGTGTGAAATCGCGAACCATGTTCTGATCTCCCGAAGGTCGAATGTTCCACGATAGGAAGAAATGGAAATGGAGTCTCCAGGTTGTTACGACGGCATAGGTGGAACTCGCGATGGTGGCAGTGGGAAGTGCGTATCGTGATGAAATCACGAAACGAACGTCCGGACAAGAGACAAGCCCGTGTGCGGGGTAAGGGACTACCGGCGTGCACAAGCACTCCTTCATCAGTGATCGGGGAACTGCATGAGACTCGTGTTACATTGTACTGGCCTATACACCCACTTCATTTGCCAGTTAGCCGAACAAGCAAGGACGGCGAGACTGTGACACCAAGGACGACGTAGGTCAGACTGCAATAAAAGCGCCGCCTTTTGGACGAAACAGTAACGCTACACTGGGTTGTTCTATTAGACAGACGCACCTGTCTCGTCAAGCAGTCACAATTCAAAGGAGCGTTGCCGTTCGGACTATCACAGATGGCTGTGCTTCCCAGTCACACCGCGGTGCAACGCGACCAGTCGTATACAGCGTCTCAGGATCGGCGCCGATCATGGACACAGCTTGGAAATGTTCATTCTGACTCCTCGATCTTGTTGGCGATGAGATGTCGGCTTGCGATTATGAAAGTACATAAAAAGGCATCATCTACCCAATTCCTTTATTGATCCATCCACATTGCGAATATCATCTTCACCCTCAACTTCAATCCCACTAAATCAGCTTCCAATCAGATGTACGCCTCTATCTCTGCAGCCATCGGTGCCTAGGTCCCTTTTAAGTACAAATGATAGGCGCGGTGAAACGCGTGGAGACCCGACGACCCAGTGGCAGAAGAGCTACAAGGGCAGCGCCAGGAGCGAATCATCCAGCCGTCACAGCGAAATGAGCCGCTTAGGAGTCGAATCAATAGCAATTCCAAGTGTGGTATGTTTCTAAATGCAACTTTGGGTTCCTTCGACTATATATCGACCTCAGAAACCAATGAATTATGACGATAATTGCCTGTAATGTGATGTGTTTGTTGCATTTTCTACTGCTAGAAGTAATCTAAGTATGAACTTGTGACGGTTTATTGTGTGATCACGTGAGAATAGTTACTAAGTCTAGAAAGAAGGTTCAAAGTGTGCTGCGAAATGATCTCTCATTTTCTTCATCTTGCTATGAGTGTCTAGGAGTCGGCCCAATCCTTTCCAAAAAGCCAGCAGTCCAACTTCGATGCTGTGTCGGGGAACAGGCCTTTCCACGGACACAGGATTGTGGATAGCACAATGTGGGAGTCCTCCATGAGTAGTTAGCATCAAGTGACTGGAGCATGTTGATGATTGCACTGAGCTTACCCGACCTGACACCCAAACCAGAGTCAAGTTGCCGAAACAACAGAATCTCCGTAGGCTGCTAATCACTCATATAATTACCATTTGTGCTCGGGCCGATGGTACACCATGAAGTTCTCCTCCACGCCATGATTTCGGTAGACATCATCTGCAGGCTCGAGATCTTTGTCAACACGGTCGAAGCATCGCAAACGGCCAGTGGGAAGTCCGTCACTGGCCATATGATTGGTCGCCGCGCGCTGGGATGTTAGCACTCCTCAGGTATTGGCGGGTCTGGAAACGACGTACTGAAGATACTTGGAACGATCCCGCTAGTATGGAATCGGCCACCTCTTGGCCAGGAACCCATCCAGACTTTTTTGCAATAGGTAATAGAATACCCCAAGCCCAAAATGGCGCCCAGGAGCATTGCGAAGGTCACCGGGGCGTCTACGATTATCCCGAAAGAGGCGAAGGCGGGCGACACAGTGGCAAACCAAAGCCAGTTTCGCGCAACCCCTGTACCAAAGACCGGGATTTGCGATATGACTGGAAGAAAGTATGAAGCTAACACCTAGAAATGAGGATGAGCTGGATGACACAATGAGAATGTCTGGGACAAGGGCCTCACATATGCAGCTGAGGCAGTAAAGCTCTTGGCAATTAGCTTTATATTGCCGCTCCAATCAAACTCGCCGGCAGTAACGGGACCACTATGCGTTCTATTCTTCTTAAGCTGCTTGAGATTGCAGGCAGCTGTCCAACATTGTTTATAACTCAAACCATGACCGTCCCTGTTGCGTGATGTGTGTTCACTCGTGTTCTCCAACCATTTTACTTGGCCGTGGGGGAGTCTGTTGTATTGGGGATCCCCTCAGGTCCGCCTCAACACTACTAGTACGTACCTAAGTACGTACTATTAATGTACAAGGAGCCAGCGCTGGATACGCCTCAGCTTTGGCGGTGCAGGCGCCAAATACGCCCGACTCCACAGACCCGAGGTGTGTTGCATGCAGCCCGATGCGACGGCGGCTTTTCGGACAGAGCTCGAGTGGCAACGGTCACAAGCTCGGTAAATGAGTGAGCTGTCGTCGGTTCTTCGCGGCCTTCAGAACGTATTTCAACGGCTCCGGTAGAAGTGGAAGCCAGCGGGAGGTTATTTGCACCCTCGTCTTCAGCCAAAGGTTTGCCGCCAAACCGCACCGCCCAGCTCTCCTCCACCCACGACCAGCCAAAATGCTGTGCCGGAGCGCGTCAAAGGCGCCTTTCAGGGCACTCACAAGTGTTCGGTCTGCCCAAAGTATTCTCGACATCCACGGTATCCCTCTCTCGAGCAAGTGGACGAGGCCGAGGACGGCTCCTTTGACCAGAACGCTTTCGACCTCTGCAGCCACAGTCGACAGCCACACTGGCCCTGATCTGAGGGACAAAGACAAACTGCCCAGCGCCGTCCTGCACCGAAGCCTCAAAAGTGCGCCCATGCAGGTGGTGTCTGCCGACGATAAACGCCTCACCTTCTCCAACGGCCACGAGATCATCGATACGACTTGTGGCGCGGCTGTGGCATGCATTGGCTACAGCAACAAGCAAGTCAAGAAGGCGATGATCGAGCAGATCGACAAGTTTGCGTACTGCAACTCTATGTTCTTTGGGCATCCCATCGGAGAGGCGCTAGCAGCTGAGCTCATCAATGGAACTGACGGAGCTATGTCGAAAGTATACATTATGTCCTCTGGTGAGTATCTTTCCCTTCCATAGCTAGCTTACTTGTCGCTTATGACAGATATATAGGATCTGAGGCGATGGAATCAGCTATGAAGATGGCACGCCAGTACTACCTGGAGCTCAGCCCAAAGCAGGATAAGCGCATCAACTTCATTGCTCGCGAAGGCTCCTATCATGGCACAACGTTGGGGTCCCTGTCAATGAGCGGTCATGTTGCCCGACGAAGCCTCTTCCAGGACATGCTGTTACCAAACATCCACCGCGTATCAGCCTGCAACGCGTACCGGGGGATGAAAGAAGGGCAGACAACTGAGGCGTATGTTCAACAGCTAGCAGATGAACTCGACCAAAAGTTTCAAGAGATTGGCCCGTATACAGTTTGTGCCTTTGTCGCAGAGCCCGTGGTTGGAGCGGTGCGAGCCCCAATGGCCCCGTTTGAGTAGACTCAACTAACAAGGCCTTCATAGACACTTGGCTGCGTTCCTGCCGTCCCTGGTTACTTCAAGGCTATGCGCAAAGTCTGTGACAAGTACGGTGCTCTTCTCATTCTAGACGGTACGTCTCAAGCAATCCCACTGCAAGGCAGGCAATATTGACCCCTGCACAGAAGTTATGTCTGGCATGGGCCGCTCCGGAACGTTGCACGCCTGGCAGCAAGAAGGCATAACTCCCGATATCCAGACCCTCGCAAAGGGCCTTGGTGGCGGTTATGCGCCGGTTGCCGGAATGCTGATCAACCACCGCGTTGCCGGTGCTCTGAAGAATGGGAGCGGGTATGCACGCTGATGACAATGCCATGATTGTACAACGCTGACCGCCGTCTAGGGCTTTCTCGCACGGGCACACATATCAAGGCCATCCTGTGGGGTGCGCCGCGGCCTTGGAAGTACAGCGCATCATCCGAGAAGAGAATCTTGTCGAGAACGTACGGGAGAATGGAGCTCTGCTGGGAGAGCTTCTACACAAGCACCTTGACGACCATCCGTACGTCGGCGACGTCCGCGGTAAGGGGTTATTCTGGGGGGTAAGTAAGGAGACAAGAATTAAATGACAACAGCTCACAGACTGGATAGATCGAGTTCGTTGCTGACAAGAAAACCAAGAGCCCATTCCCACCATCTGCTGGCATCGCCAATGCCGTTCACACTAAAGGGCTGAACGACCTCGGCATCAGCTTATATCCAGGAATGGGCACCAAGAATGGCATCGAGGGAGATCATGTCCTCCTCTCGCCGGCCTATACCAGCACAAGAGAGGAGATTGAGGAGATCGCCATGAAAGTAAAGGAGACGGTATTTCAGGCATTTGAAGGGTTGTAGTTGACTCAAGGCTAAGCCCGTAGCAAGCATATCATATGTAGTTCTGAAACCGGTGCTATTAAGTGAGAAGACTTGAAATTGGAAATATCATCTTGGGTCCCTGGCCTTCACACGGGATATGGATGATGTACTTGATGGAGCGGAAAGGGCAGCTCCAAGCTGTCCATGACTAGACGACATCCATCATTAGAATCTTAATACTCTTTGCTTTAGGAAAAGGAAAAAAAGAATTTGAGAGCATTCGTTGTAGCGACAATGGACCACAAGGAAGGGCGTCAAACCATACTACAAGCGACAAGACAGATTCAGCAGTTAGACATGCCTCTAAGACATTGGAAGCAAAGGCACCTTGCCACAGGGTTTGTTTTAGCGCACTTCCCGCTACAGGATTATTCCTATCACCCGTAAAGTCATGGATACAGGTTGGTAGCTGTAGTGAAATGGGCGGTGGCTTGGCGGCAAATGAAACGTAATTGTCCAACGTCCTTGTCAAGCCGGAGCAAAACCTGCATGCCGATGTCAGCCACGGCCACTGCAATCACATCTCTTGACCGAGGGGGATATAATATGCCGTGGGGTAGACCGAGCAGGCCGTCGTTGGAGCTTGGCGCAAATATGTGAACTCCATTATAGCGTGCAAAGCGAACATCATCACTCACGCCTTGGTGGTCGACGTAAGACCACCCGAAAGACATGTTGACACTGTCCACACCCCATCCACCCCCATCGGCCCGTTCTTTATGTGCCTTTTCATTGGCATTCCTGACAGCTCTTTCCACAGCCAACTTATTAGGGACCAAACCCCTAGAGCCTGGTGTTACAACTCGGCAAACGGATAGCCTAATACTGAGGCTGACTTTGAGCAACTGTAGGGCCAAAGATTGAGACATGCCTTAGAGCAACAATACTGAAGACTTGAAACTGGATCTCCACTCATCTTGTTCTTCCATGTCCCAAATATCCTCTGTGTAGCCATTACTCGTGGTTCGATGTTCCTGAAGCGCCTTGCTGCGAGCTTTCGCGAGTCCTTGGTCGATGACTACGGCATTGCCACATAATGCAGGGAACTGCCACATGAGAGACTGGTCAGATAGTTCAAAGCATGCATTTTGCCCCGAGCCCGACTTCAAGTAGTCTATGTTATTGTTACATCTCTTTCGCCTCCTGAAGTGGCCTTTAACCACGAATGTGTACAAATAAGCGATATTGGAGTGAAGAGTGCGAAGGTTGTGGATATAATGCTGAATGTGGGCGTTCTTCTCTTATCCTATCAGCGTTTCTGAACGGGGAAATTCCCGTTTAATTTCATTAACGCGGAGCTGGTGCGAAGAGTGCGTTGCATTTTTCACAGTAGGCTCTGAAGTTCAACTGAGGGTGAATGTGATAGAAAATACACCAAATAGGCGCATATATTTTATTCTCTGTGTGGCTTATATACAAACGTGGCTTTGAACTGGCCTTTGATGTTAAATCAGGGCTTGATGACGGCACCCAACTATGTACAAATATTCAAAGATGTCGCGGACTACGAGTGCTGGGGAACCCTCAGACCCCCCCCCCCCCCCCCCCTTTTTTTTTTTTTGGACCCGACAGAGATCTGAAGGTTGATGCATTGGCTCTGTTTATTAAGGAGCAATTATCTATCATCTCTTTCGACTTGAGATTCGCGCTGGCTAAACTGTCCAGAACCGCACTCCAAGGCGTACCTCATCCGACTATCAAGGGGGTCAAGGAGATCAGTCACCCTTATCCTTGGTGGTTTCACCACCGCTGTGTAATTGATGAGGCCCATGGTAAACTCCAGCTGGTAACGCCGCTAATGTGTCGATGGCTCCGTGACTGCATCATGGATTGAATGATGGAAGATTGGGGAACCGTCAACGAGTTGCTAAAGATCACAGTTCAATACCTAGACTACCACTTTGCAAGCAATCTTAGTTCCTAATACCTTTCGTCGTTTAGCTCCGGCGCATTCTTATAGTAACCATGTTCCTAATTGCGCCATCATATCGGAACGCAATGGTGGAGCCTTTCACAGCTGGAATGCTTCCTCGCATGCCACTGGCTCATGGTCGAACCATTTAAGATCAGGTTTCCCAAATGGATCGAAGGATTATCCTGGAGCGAGCTTCGATGGATTTTTCATAAGGAGCTAGAGCGAAGTTCTATCGAAAAACTCGTGTTTGAAACCGAGCAATGCAACATCGTCGATCTTCCCATTAACCCGATAGAGTTCGCTAGCGAAGTTTCTGAAATGCGCTAGGTGGTCGGCCATCCGAGTCCCGTCGCCCACTGTATTGTCCTTTGATATCGTATCTTTATTCGGCAAGCCAGCGGAATCACCTGACAAGGACATGTCGAAGGCCGAAGTTGGACTACCTCAACAGGTGTAGAGATCCCTGGCGTACATCATAAAAAGGTGCGGTTCAACGACAGAGGACAGACAGATGACAGGATGCGAAGTTGAAGCGCAAGGGGTCTGGTAGTAATCGCAAATGGATCGGTTTTGTTTGACAGTGAGCTGCAGTGTTGTGGGCTTCTTGAGCGATCCCAATTTCGACGGATGTGTACGATTGCGACTCAGAAGAATGAGGAGCAAGGCTGTGCGGCTGATGCTCCCCTTACTTCGTCGATCATCAGCGCCGATGCTTCTATTGTATCCTCACTCGGCTGTAAATGCTACTAGAAGGCTATACGGCCCGACTGAGACGCATACGGTGCAGGTTCCATGATTGAATGAAACATTCCATAACATTTAGTAATAAAGGTGATTAAATGATGTAGGAATATAATAGAGATTAAAAAATTAGTGGACACACCATTGCGCGATCTAACAACACTTTATAGCAAACTCCCATTCTAAGACCGAGCCCGAATCCGGATATCACAAAACCAGCAGAAGACAGGTGATTCGACACGTTTCCTTCATTAGGATCTAAACACCGCCATTAACCTAGACACATCAAATTTTCCTCATTACCGCTTAGCCAACATCCGAGACAGCTTCACGAGCAACCTGCTCATCGTTTTAGCGACCCGTAAATCTCTAGTCAACGTTTCCAGTTCTTCGACAAGTGCTGCGATCTTATCAACAAACGCTGTCGTCTTCTTTTCATCTCGAAGGGCCCATTTCGTCTTTCTCCAGAACGTGGCTCTATCTTGTCCTCGCTGGATTTCAGCTTGGAAAGCGCCAGGGCTCTTTTGGCGTATAATAGCCCACTGGTTGACGTATATGATACCAAGTGATGTGGTAGAGGGTCCTTGTTGTGCAGAGCCACTCTTGCTCGAGCGATTGGGCGAGGTCAGTGCAGTTTCGCTGATGGTGAGTCCGTACTTGCTGACTAGTTGATCAGCATTGGAGAAGAGATGGGCGACATTTCTCAGCGTGTCGGCGATCTGGTCGGCCAATGATCGAGTGAGAGCCTTTTGTATTCGTCTAGAAGAGAAGAACTCGAGTTCCTCTGCCAACTTGACGAAAAGAAGACGCTGATTGTCTAATCTTGCTTTGAGGTAATGGACATTCGCAGCATGGGCCTGAGCAGCGTCGAAGAACTCCCATACCTCAATCGCAACCTTGAAAAGACTACCAATGCCAATTGCAAGACCAGCGCCTTCCATAGTGCGAATTAGCTGACCAGCAGGCTACCGGGTAGGTTCCTGGGAAAGGGTAGGTTCCGGGGAAAGGGTAGGTTCCGGGGAAAGGGTAGGTTCCGGGGAAAGGGTAGGGATAAAAAGGTTTACGAGCTGAGCTGAGTCGACGAGTGGCAATGAGGAGGGCGACACGTCGATATTTAATCATGATGTCAGTCTTCAGCTCGGTGGCAGTGCATAGGACAGAAGCAGTGGCGCATACATGTGTCGATAGTACCGTGCCACAGAGCCTCGTTCGAGAACCACTTCGCCACCACCAGCCGTGGGGCGGGGCCAGCTGAATAGGCAGAAAAAGGTTGTCTGTCAAGCCGATTAGGTGGGCTTCGGATATTTCAAACGTTGATGGCAAGCGATTGATCTATGTGCCTTGTGGTGAGCCGCTTACATTGGGGGCTTGGGGGCCACAAACTACGTTGTGAAGTCACACCAGTATTTAAGACAAGGCTCTCGTCACTAAGTTCGATGAGTCAGTCGCCGGCCAGGTACCAGGTCATATGAACACGTCGAAAAATGACTGTGACATATTCCGTAGAATGCACCTGGTGGTGGAAGGTCACAGGGGACTCACAAAGCTCAACTAACATGGTGCTTCAACTTGGGCTAGCTACGCAGCCTGATTTTTAACAAGCCACGTATCAGGCTTCGATAAGTTTGCAAATTCCTACAGTCCAATGTGGCCTTTTCTCTAGTCCCTCACTCCATCTACACTTGGGATAAGGCTGCGGGTTGTTGCCGTCCCAGAACAACAACTGGCTGCTATTGTGGCTCGGTCTATCAAGACTTCGCCAGTCTCTCATTAAATGAATTAAACGTTATAGAAATATGTTTTCCTTATTAGATTGAACTTAGTCTCTTCCTCGTTTTATAAGTTGCGTTAACTGAATCCTGGGAAATTCCAGACGTAACCTCTAGCCTCCGACTGAAGCACGCAGCGATTTTAGTGGTAACTACTAAGCTACATAGCTGAATAACGATTGGGTGAGATTCGTTGCGGGTTTTTGTGTTCAAGTTGAAATTCCGTGAGTCGCAATTGAATGCGTTGAAAGATTACTGGGTAGTTCACGGAAAGCATGGGGGAAGATTTGACCAAAAGCTCTCTTCACTTCAAACCGTTAGTTTTTTTTTTCTTTTTTTCGCATCCTGATCGCACTCATAAGTAAGATCGGTGAACGACCTGGATGTTGCCAGTCACAATGGTCTTCGTCTGAAGATAATCCTCAATTCCATACTTGCTTCCTTCGCGACCGAGTCCGGATTGCTTGATGCCACCGAATCTAGAGCGGAAGAGAATTAAAAGTTAGCAAGACAACGCTGAGAAAACCGGTAAAAAGCATGAGTGGTAACTTACGGAGCTGCTGCGTCGGAGATGATACCGGTGTTGACCGCAACCATGCCGTACTCTAGCGTCTCGGTGAATCGAGCAGCACGGTTGAGATCTTGGGTGAAGATGTATGAAGCCAATCCCACGTCGCACTTGTTGGCTGCCGCGATGACCTCCTCTTCCGTATCGAAGCCGAAGATGGGAGCCACGGGACCGAAGATCTCCTCTGACACGAGGCGCATGTTCTCGCCTACATTGCTGAGAATGGTTGGCTCGTAGAAGTTTGGGCCTAAAAAAGGGTCATTAGTTTCAAATCTAGACGGCGTTTTCTCGCATCAAAGGAGGGGCAAAGCATGCTGCTTTGGGGTTGAACTCACCTAGATCGGCTCGCTTCTTGCCTCCAATTTCGACCTTGGCGCCTAGCTTCACAGCGTCCTCAACGAGACCAGCGACCCTTTCCGCTGCCACAGGGGTGACGAGCGGACCGTGGGTGGTCTTCTTGTCGAAGCCATGTCCAACCTGGAATTGGCCGACTGCCTCCTTGAGCTTGGAGATGAACTTGTCGTAGATGCCCTTTTGCACAAAGATGCGGTTGGAGCAGACGCAAGTTTGGCCGGATCCCTTGAACTTGCTGATAATGGCACCGTTCAGGGCGAGGTCGAGGTCAGCGTCGTCGAAGACAATGAAAGGGGCGTTTCCGCCGAGCTCGAGACTGAGCTTCTTGAGGGTGTCGCTCGATTGGCGCATGAGAATCTTTCCAACTCTCGTCGAGCCGGTGAAAGAGATCTTCTTGACGATATCCGAGCTGCACAGCGTTTGTCCGATCTCGGGAGTGTTGTTTAGGGCGGAGACAATGTTCACAACGCCCGCGGGAACACCAGCCCTCTGGCCAAGGATGGCCAGGGCGTTGGCAGTGAATGGGGTCTCGCCGGCGGTTTTGACAACGACGGTGCAACCAGCAGCCAGGGCCGGGGCGAGCTTGCGTGTGACCATGGCGGCGGGGAAGTTCCAACTATGAGATGACGTAGGATCAGCATTGGGCACTGTTTGGGGCACCAAGTTGTACAGGAAATCGGGGGAGCAAAACGCACGGTGTGATGAGGCCGCAAACGCCAACAGGCTCCTTGATGACGGAGGTTCGGAAACCAGGAGCACTGTGAGGGATGACGTCGCCGTAGATGCGCGCAGCCTCCTCGGAGTACCACTCGAGGAAGCTGGCGGCGAAGGAGACCTCGCCCAGGGCGTCAGGATTGGACTTGCCATTCTCCCAGGTGATCAAGGTGGCTAGATCCTCCTTGTTCTCCATGACAAGATCGAACCAGCGACGCAGGACGCGCGAGCGCTCTCGGCCGGTACGGGATCGCCAGCCGGGAAGGGCGTCGGCGGCGGCGCGGATGGCCGTCTCCGCATCTTGGGCGGTGGATTCGGGACATGAACCGATCAGGGCACCAGTAGCCGGGTCTGTAAACGTGTGTAAATGCGCCGGTCAGTATGGGCCAAGGGACAGAAGGATGCGCGCATACCTGTGACGTCGAATCTCTTGCCCGAGACAGGTTCGACCCATTTGTTGTTGATCCAGTTCTGGCCCTGGAACAGCGAGGCATCTTTGAGCTGGGGGGTGAAGGTCGACATGGCGACTTCTGAGATCTGTTGGTCGGATTGGAAGACGCAGAGAATGTGAGAGATTGAGCAGCAGGATGAGAGGGAGTACGATGAAGCAATGGTGAGGCAGGTATGCCTCATGAAAGCTCCCACACAGGTGTTACGTCAATGTCAACAAGAGGCCCAGAGACCGGGGTTGGTTGGTCATGACGGCCGACGAGGAAGCCGAAAGCCGGCCCGGGGCGGAGACGACTGGGGCAAGTAACAGCGCCGAGAACGCAAGGTCAACGCCGCAAATCAGATCGAGACAAGTTTTGGTTCGCGGGGGTGAGCTGCGCCGCGGCTCCGCAGGATTGACGCACTAATTAACTGGTCAGCTCGATAAGGTCAGGGATGATGAATCGTCGAGGTGGTGCTCTCTGTTGTTTGACTCGTTTGGGGGTGGAGAATAAAATGCCGAGAGTCGACAGAGATGCCGGAGCCGAGCGGGGTCCTTCGGCCGGGTCTGTCCAGGCCTCGCTCGCGGAAACAAGTCCTCGTCGGCTCGACAAGGACGAGTCAAGGCAAGGCAAGGCGACGCTGCCCGGTTCCTTATCCTTGGCCCGTTGGCTGCAGCATGCCGCCAATGGCAGGCCAAAGCGAGCCATTCAGAGGTCCCTGAATGATAAGTTGATAACCGGATGGGTCATATACCAACGTCCAGCTTCAACTTAAGCTCAAGCTTCAACTTCACAACTTTTCGGACTCATTACACCACAGCTTCTTTTTTGTCTCAACTCAACTCTTTTTGCCATCGTCTTGCTCTTGGTGCCTCCGTGTCGAGCCCAACTGTCCTTGAACGCGACTCTTAGTCCTCGCCCTACCGATTCGAAATGGCCAAAGCTGTAGAGACGGTGGACCTGTCCAACACCACCACCGCATACCACGCGGCGGCCACCGTTGCATTTGGGAAGATTCTGCACATCTCTGGCCAGCCCGGTAGCACCAAGGATGGCACTGTTCCCACCGACTACGAGTCGCAGATTCACCTGGCTCTGCTGAACCTGCGCAAGATCATCGTCGCCGCCGGTGCCTCGGTCAAGGACATCCTCAAGCTCACCGTCTACATCGTCAACTACGACCCGGCGCAGCGCAAGCACACCCGCCACATCCAGCGCTTCCTGGCCGGCCACCGACCGGCCATGACTCTCGTTCCCGTGCAGCAGCTTGCCATTGCCTCTTGGCTCTTCGAGGTTGACGCTGTCCTCCATATTCCCGAGCAACCGGCTGCCCCGTTAGCGCTCCCCGCCGCCCAGGAGTCTGTCGATGTCATCATCATCGGTGCCGGCCTGGCTGGTCTCTCCGCGGCTCACGACGTCCTCAATGCCGGCCTCTCGTGCGTCGTGCTTGAGGCTCGCGACCGTGTCGGCGGTAAGACGTGGAGTCAGACAATGGAGGGCGGCAGCGGCGTCGTCGACCTTGGCGCCGCCTGGATTAACGATGTCAGCCAGAGCAAGGTCTACGCGCTGGCTAAGAGATACGGCGCGGAACTGATTGAGCAGAATACGCAGGGCAATGTTGCGATTCAAGACTTTGACGGCAGATGCACGTCCTTCGCTTACGGAGACCTGCCCAACGTATGTATCCCTCATGACAACGGCCTGCCGAACACACAACTGACACTGGACATGTCTGTAGTTCGACAGCGCAACCCGCAAGCACCTCGCCGAGATCCGCGACATGGTCGAGGCCGACTGCCAGGCTGTGGACACTTGGCGACCCGAGGACACCTCCATCGACTCCTTGACATTCGAGGCCTACCTGCGCTCTCGAGGCGCCAGCGAGCTTGCCCTGGCCACTGCTACCGTCTGGACCCGCGCCATGCTGGGCCAAGACCCTAGGGACATCTCGGCCCTGTACTTCCTCAACTATTGCAAGTCCGGCGGCGGTCTGCTAGCGATGCGCTCTGACCGAAAGGGCGGCGGCCAGCACCTCCGCGTCCGCCAGGGAACTCAACACTTTGCCAAGGGCCTCGCCTCGTCGCTGCCCGAGGGCGTTGTGCGTCTCAGCACCCCTGTCCAGGCCGTTGTGCAGGATGGCAGCCACTCGGTCAAGGTCCAGGCCGGCGCCGTGTACGCCGCCCGCAAGGTCATCACCACAGTGCCCGGCCCCGTGCTCAAGACCATCGCGTTCACACCTAAGCTGCCCCCGGCCAAGCAGGTGTACGCCGAGTCCCTCTCGTACGGCTACTACACCAAGGCCATGATGGAATTCCGCACGCCCTTCTGGGTCGAGCGCGGCTTCTGCGGCCTGGCGCAGTCCTTCATCGGCCCCGCCACCGTGGTCCGCGACACGTGCAGCCCGGCCGACTCCAAGTACGTGCTGACGTGCTTCGTGTCCGGCGAGCCGGGGGCGGCGTGGGCGGCGCTACCAGCGCGGGAGCGCGAGCAGGCGCTGGTGACGCAGCTGGGCAAGCTGTTCGGAGCCGACAACCTGGACGAGCAGTTCGTGCAGATGACGACGTACGAGTGGGTGCACGACCAGTTCGCCGGCTGGGGCTGCCCCTGCACCGCGCTGACGCCCGGCGTGCTGGATGCCCTCGGCGGCGACGGCCTGCGAGAGCCCTGCGGCAACCTCCACTTCGCCGGCACCGAGACGGCCGGCGAGTGGAAGGGGTACATGGAGGGCGCGGTTCGCAGCGGTGAGCGGGCGGCGGCCGAGGTGGTCAAGGGCCTGAACGCCGGTGTCGTATCCCGACTGTAGGTGCGTGCCGAGTAACTTAGTTGCTTATCGCGGTTCCCCTGTTTTGTCTTTTACGTTACCCAGCGATGGTGTGTCTACCTAGAATCGAAAGCAAAAAAAGCACATATATTTTATACAACACTAGATTTGTTTTATTGCTCAATTTGACGTTTTCTGGTCAATTGCATGACAAAACATGATTGTGAGTTACATCTGTCCCCCCTTGTGGTGGTGGTTGTCTTAGCCCTCCCTGGTCTAAGTCGCCGAATACAACGTTCGATATCGGCAGTCGTCCCTCCCAATGCCGGGCCACCTCCGTGGTTTCGGAGCCGAGACGGGCCTCTATCTCGGCTCTCGGCGCATGGATTAAGTTAATCGGTTTCATCGGAGCCGTTGCGAGACTTACCAGCAGCCAATCGGAACCGATAAGTTTAATGGCTAGTATCTTGCTCTAGTCGCTTCCTAGCTGCGAAGCCGGCGACGGATGACCCAACGATCGGAATTTCCGACGCTGACCGATCGCGTCGCCGTCAACTTCCCCCGACACGACACCGCCTGCGCACGAGATAAGCGGCAAAAGCAACGCCAGCGACTCCAGGCCCTTGCGTCCAGGGTCCCCGTCCCCCAATTCCTGGGATTCCCCCGCACTGGAGAGCTCGCCGTCAGATGCAGAACCTGGCCTGGTCATTCATTGTGTCATTGTGCCCCTCGTTTCTTCTTGTCTCATCGCGGAATCTAACGAGTTAGATGACCGTATTCTTAGAAGGTCTACATTCTAACATTGTGTTACTCGCAGGTACAGGGCGGTGCGCTTTGCTTGTCCCGCCGCTGTGGAACGTCATCGTAAAGACCGCACCGCACAGCTACGGCTCAACGAACTTGACCTTCGCTCCGCGCTTCTAGTCTCGTTTTCTTCTCTGAGTCTTAATCCAGGCGCTTTCTCTTCTTCTTTATTTTTCTTTTCTTTGCTAGATTCATCGCTGGAGCGTCCATCGTCTTAATTGTTGCCTTGTTCGTCATTGCTCCATTCCCCGCCTACCATCACCGTCGCGACCTCCATCCGTAGTCATGGCGCAAACAAAGGCAAGAGTCCTCATCATCGGCACCGGCGGCGTCGGTACCATGGCCGCGTACGCACTGGAGACGGGCGGCAAGGCCGAGGTCACTGCTGTCATGCGGTCCAACTACGACGCCGTGAAGCAGAACGGCATCGACATCGACTCGATTGAGCACGGCCACGATATCAAGGGTTGGCGACCAACTGCGAGTATGTCCACGCCAGCACCACAGTTCTGCGCCTCCTGACGCAATCATAACTCATAACTGTCCAATTGTCTAACACCCGTCTCCCTCTCAGTCTCCAAGACCATCCCCGACGTCGAGAAGGAAGGCCTCGCGCCCTTCGACTTCATCCTCGTCACCACCAAGAACATCCCCGACGTCCCTCCCACCGTCGCCGACCTCATCGCGCCGGCCGTCACGCCCGGCAAGACGGTCGTCGTGCTCTCGCAGAACGGCATCAACATCGAGAAGCCCGTCATCCCGCGCTTCCCCACCAACCCCATCATCAGCAGCGTGTCGTACATCGGCGCCACCGAGAAGGCCCACGGCAAGATCCTCCACGACGACGCCGACTTCCAGAAGATCGGCGCCTTCCCCAGCCCGCAGGTGCCCGTCGACGTCGCCGACGATGCCGCCAAGCGCTACATCGCCGCTTACAACCCCGCCGGCAAGCTCAACATCGTGTACGAGGCCGACGTGCTTCACGTGCGCTGGCGCAAGCTCGTCTACAACTCGTCCTTCAATTCGATCGCCACGGTGCTGCGCATGGACACGGCACGCATGCGCATGAGTCGGCATGTCATCGAGGACCTGATCCGGCCCATTATGCGCGAGATCATGGCCGCCGCCTATGCCTGTGGTGTCACCGATCTCCCCGACAACCTACCCGACACGGTCATCCGGATCGACCCGACAGACACGGAGTTCAAGCCCAGCATGTGCCAGGATGTAGAGAAGGGCAATCTGATGGAGATTGAGAACATCGTGGGTGAGCCTTTGCGCGAGGGCGAGGCGCATGGCGTGCCTATGCCTACGCTGCGGACCATCTACGGCCTTCTCAAGGGCCTGCAACTCAAGATCAAGGAGAGCAAGGGCATGTGGGAGCACAAGTTTGAAGCAGACAACCCTTACCAGTAGATGTTCAAGATTGCAATGATAGAAAAATAGACCAATTCGGAAAATCTTCAGACCTATAGCTCCACCACATCGCGTTAGCCTTGAGCTTCGTGAGGCTAAAGAGCATTCAAGTAGCAACCCATTGATTGCGCTACCGCATAAATGTGCGAGGGGTGATTCGGTCGCGAATGAACAAATTGAACGAAAGGGTGTGATGCTGTTCATTTTCAATTTTCTTGATATGAGAACAGCAAAAAATGAACAAGGATTCGAAGCCCGTATTATTGAGCAGGATAGACAGTAGCTGCCCCCAGCAGATTCCATGCAGCGCTAAGTTGTGAGATTGTTTGTTCAACCCACCCACGTTTACCTTCTCACGAAAATCACCAAAGCTCTCTTACAACTTTGATAATAGGCTGTGGGGCTGCAACAAGGAGAGATAGTCTTTCGAAATTCCTTTGACGTTTCGACAGCTGCATGCGTGTTAGTGGAGGCAAAGTTTTGCGACGGACATAAGCGTACCCAGCCAACGCCATGCAAGTCTTGAACTCGTCGTAGAGCAGTCTAAGACCCAGCTCAGCTCCCTTCTCGCCGTTGTACTACACCACACAAGCACGCCATTAGCAAAACAAAACTGGCTGTGCCGAGTCCCAGAGACAACGTACAGCGAGACCCCAAATCGCCGGACGACCCGCGAGACAGAAGTCAGCGCCCAGCGCCAACACCTTGAAGATGTCGGTGCCGCGCTGGATTCCGCCGTCGACGGCGATGCTGATGCGCCCCTTGGCGATGGGGGCGATCTCGCGCAGGACGTCGAGGGAGGCCGGGGCGGTGTCGAGCTGTCGGCCGCCGTGGTTGGAGATGATGACGCCGTCGAGGCCGTGTTTGATCGCTAGCTCTGCGCCCTGGCTAGTGTAGACTAAAATGGGAGTTAGCATCGGATTTGTGAATGATGTTGAACTGGTTGGTTGTTTGGTAGCAGTATTACTTACTGCCCTTGCCCCATATCCCCATCTTGGTATGTTTGCGGAAGAACGGCACGAGCTCTGGCCACTCGAGTGAAGAATCTGAAAAGTCAGTGGGCGGATCTTGTAGCGATCGTAGGCGGACTCGTTCTCCCGTAGTCTGTGTAAGTGCGTCAGAAGGCGCATACGTGATGAGACCCGTGGCTCCTTGGTTGTAATACTCTGGCGTTCGTTAGTGTATTGCACTCGGGTCTTTGCAGCGTGCCACGAGGTAGAGTGGTAGTTCGGGCGACTCACCTCTTGTCGACTTCGATAGCCTGGCAGACCCGAGTCGCTCAAGGCCTTTGATGCTGTGGACTTGAGCGTCGTAGCTCTGGCTGGGAGATGTTCCTGTGAATATTCGATCTGCTGCTGCACGGTGCGTGCAATGGGTTTGGCTAAATGTTCCGGGGACATGGACTACGTTAGTGCTTCATGAGTTGCATCGTTGGTCCTGTAGCATGGGAAGTAAAGTAGCATATCTATCGTGTCGAGAGCATCATCACATCGCGCGAGTGGTGCAAAATACATGGAGTTGGATCATAGTCAAATTTCTTCCCGGGCGCTGCAGCTTTAGGTCATGAGCATTTCTATATGCTCGCTCGTGGTGTTAGTCGAGCAGGTGACAGACATATTTTATTCTCCCTTGCACAGCTCGCCATTGGACTTCCAGATCTCGTACTCGAAGTCGGGCTGGAACTCGGTGTAGAGGGTTTCCTGTACGCGCCTTGTTAGTGCATCGTTTCTCGGGCGGCGTGCTCGCCAGGATTACGCTGAATGCCCGTCTGCTGGGGCGGAATCTCTGTCGCTGGTATCACAGTCCAGTCATAGTCAGTGGCGTGCTCGCTAGGGTTGTGCTGAACTTGGCTGACATGCGAGGCCCGAGTCGACAAGCATCTGGCGGAGTCGACTGGAATGGGCTGAGACGCCGCCTGAGCAAGGCAGGCTTTGGGCGAGAACCGTGAGCTCGCCTCAGTAACCAGCATGCGGCTTAATACGAGCAAGATGGGCTCGTTGGGCCACTTGGCTAGATCGTTCTGGAACATCTGGACGATCTTGTGACATCGTTCGATGTGTTCACTTCCGGACCATCTGCGGGTGGGCTAAAGGGTCATCAGAATATGCGTAAATGCGTGGGGGTAAAATACGAACGTGGTAAACTTGGCCCATGATGCGAGCTTCCCTCTTCCAGGCTTCAAAGTCGATCCTGTTAGTTGCCTGATCGTCCGGCGGCTCCTTCACCGCGAACTCGTAACCATCGCTGACGTTGTAGTAGTGAGTCACGTCACCGAAACCGCCTCTGCCTACGTTTTTCTTGAGGTATTATTCTTTGTTGCTGGGTGCCGGAGGTTGTTGGGCTCTCAGAGGGATCGTGAGACCGGCCCCTGAGCCCAGGCAGAACCGGTCGACTCCCGCAACGTATTGCTGAGAGGTTGTGTCTCGCTTAGGAAAGAGGATCTTGAACGAGAGGACGGTTTGTACCCAGATCATGATGCCTTCTTTTCTCTGGACGATGGCGGGGCCTCCGACTATCCAGCAGAAATCGCTCCGCAGCTCAGGTTCTTCGCTGTCGTAGATGACCGCCGTCCCCATCTTAGAACCGAGGTCCTTTACGATGAGTCGCCTGGCCTGATCGAAAGTTATGGCGAAATGACAGGGGCTGACGTCCTCGAGCGGAATGACCACGTCACAGTTAGGGTGGGATCCGAAGACAACCCCGTGCGATATTCGTAGGGTGTTGCTAAACCTGAGCTCCAGGCTTAGCAGGTAGTGATAGAATAGGGCGTTGCGGGCTTGCTGCGGCTCTTTGAACGGCGGCCAACCAAGGCGTGGCTTGGGAGTTGTAAGGTGCGACAGTTTGGGAGGTACGCCGAAAGAGCTTTTTTCGACGGCGATCGATGCGATTTTCGTAACATCGAAATAAGGATGAATAGTAGCGATGATATCGGCATCCATCATGTTTTGGGACTCTTGTGGGAGGAAAAGAAGTTGAAAAAGAGTTGTGTCGAGCGTGATGAGTTCAAGGCTTTATCCTTTGACTATGTGTAACCTCTCAGTCACCGACAAGGAAACAACGGCCAGTGAATGTTCAGGCATCCGTAACCTTATTGATTGGTTAGTCTTTCCACTTTTCTGCATCCCGGTTTGCTTTATGACTCAGCTGAAGTCTTTGTTCAATCAAAACAGTCACTCGCGACAAACAAAGGCCAGCGAGAACCTTCACCTTCTCACTACCAACATCAGCGCATACCATCCATTTGTTTCCCCTTTGCGTGCACAATCATGTCTTCTCCAAAGCCATCTCATTTGAAGGGTCCGGTTTACAATGAGGACCAGGTCAAACAATCCGAAACTGATAGCTACTATGGCCTTGTCCTTGATGGTTGTTGTCCGTTGTACCCCATAGATCGACTCGACGACATTATCAGAAGTCCGGAGCAGCAGATCCAGATGCAAAAATCCTGGAAGTTTTCTGACGCAACATCATGGCCGCTCATCAGACAATTCAGTCGGTGGAGTGGCTTCCGAGGGTGGCAGCGAGAGAACAGGGACCGTGAAGCGCACAAGACTATTTCTCTACCGGAGGTCCAGTGGCTCAAGGGTCAATTGGCAAGATATGCCTCACAGAGCGAAGTTTCTAATCGGACAGCTCACATTGGATCCGAACGGTCTCGTCAGAGCTCTAGCGGAGAAGAAGTCTGCGATGTGTTCATCGACTATGCTGAGGCAGTAAAGCGGCGCCTGACCCGGTATAACTTCACCCATTCATTCAAACTGAACAGAGGCATCAAGCAACAAGACCGGCTAGCAACCTGGATCGAATATCTCAACTATGGGTACTGCTTTCTCGACGTCTTCACCCGATCCCTGGAGAAGTCAAAGCTGGAATTTGATGTGCCCAGGAAGGAACTTTTGAGCGCGAACGTGATCCAGCCTCACGAGACCTATATGTCCGTCGGCAAATCCGGAGAATTGGATGTCCTAAAGGACCGAGAACGCAGGGCTCTCGATTACAGAAGTATCGCGGAGTCGGAGGTCGCTGAGGCGGCGGCGTCGGTGGAAGTTCAGGTTGCAAAGTTGGAGGCGGCATATCTCAAGAGCTCAGCCCAGAGAGATTCACATCAAACCTCACAGGCGCCAAACACTTTTTGTTTGTTGAAGTGCCTATTCATGGGAAGACAAGCAGATTGCGAGTTGAATGCGAGAGAAATGCAATTACAACGGGCACAATGCCGGCTGGCAAGTGCAGAAGCCGACTTAGCAAGAGCCGACGCCTACGTACCGTACGTCCAGCAGTGGAAAGGTCTCATGCGTTCGTTGATTGAGACTGGAGAGAAGGTCAAGGCTGGGGAGGAGGAAATCGGTCATCACAAGATTCTGATGGCCTGGATATTGAAGCAGGTCCCTTTGATCGAGGCTGAGATGCTACACGCCGAAGAGAACAAGGCCGCATCCACGTCCACGAAAAGGCCAATCGCCGACAATGAGGAGGGCCCGAGAAGCCCAAACAGGAAGCGGAAAGTGGACCATGGCGATGACGATGAGTCTGCCTCGCATTCAAGCAGCAGCGCAGCCGCCCTGGCCGAAACTAGACAAGCAAGCCCGAAGCCTGACGTTTTGGAGGGCCCGGATGCAAGCCCGGATGCAAGCCTGGGTGCAAACCCGGTTGCAAACCCAGGTGGAAACTCAGGCAAAGGCCCGGACGAGGGCCTGGACAAAAGCACGCGTAACAGAAGCCTGGATGATGGCCTGGACGAGAATCAGGACAAAGGCCAGGACACCTCCCAGGTTTCACAATCCATGCAACCTTCGCAATCTTCGCAATCTTTGTGCAAGCGTGTAGTCAAGACCAAGGATACCACTGACACCAAACCTCGTCGCAGCGACCGAGTAGCCTCTCTCAAGTCCAAGCAACCACAGGACTCTGCTTTATCCGTGAAGGACGCGGAGCTTTTAGCGTTGACGAACAAACCCGTCAAGGGGAGATCCAACACGAAGAAAGGAAAGAGTGGCTGAGGAGGACGTGTTTGAACTTTGAACTGCAATTTCTGGCTTGTTTTGAAGTGTTTTGTTCTTGTTCTCAGAGATGCGAGTACGTAGGAGCCCCGAAGGTCGGGGAGGGACGCCTGGGGTTATCATACCCGTCCGTAGGCGAAGGCTGATCTGGTCAACGACTGTTTCTTGTTTCTCGCATCTTGCTTCTAGTCGCTCTTTCAATCGAGTTTTGTATGGTATGCGCGAGATTTAGTATCAATTCCATGTTTCTCAGCTCACAGAAATTCGACTGTCACCAGGCGAGATGACGAATCTCAAGAGAAGGGCAACTACCCACGCCCGAAGCTTGCGAGGAGGCGCTGCATGGAGTTTGCCTCGGCACTCTCCACGACCCAACCAATCACAAAATCAAGTATACGGGTGATTGAGCTAGTTAAGTGAGCGTAGTAGGGCTTGAAGGTAGTCGTATTTGGGACATAGTGCGCTGTGAGGGCGATTCATCTCGTCAACTTAACGCAGGCTTGAACATGTTAAACCCGTCCCAGACGTAGCGAGGCTTTGGTTCGTTGCCAGCAATATAACGTACCACTTGACACACACCAAGTTTCTCATGTCTTCGAAACGCAGACGGTGTCCCGATCACCATCTCTACGTCCTTCAGCGTTGCGCGATCCGCCGCAAAGTTCGTGTTCACGTCTTCAGCTGGCGCAGCGGTGATACCCAACCCTGGAGAAGAGCACGTAATCAACCACAACTCGTACGACGAGGAAGCTTCTCAGGGAGAGGAGTCAAAGGCCAGGGAAGAGGCACATAACAGTTCCTTAGACCATTCCGAGGCGCTTCATCTGGTTGAACATGAACCTCCGTGTCGGTTTCCAAACTCGCCGATTCCCGTCAAAGTACACATATCCCGTTCCGATTGCCAGGCCTGCAAGATGGGCCGCGTGCCCGAAATTCAGAGACTTGAAGCCCACAGCAAGTCCATACGTCTCGAAAAGCGCGATTCCCATCAGCGCCTCTTCTGCCGGGAGGCTTCCAGGCAACAAAAGGAGCCCGACCTGGGCGTCCGGAAACAACATGGCCCACGCGCCTAGAACACCGAAGATGGCACCGCTGGCCCCTAGACTCGGCACGAGAAACCCGGGTCGACGGGCCCGCGGGGACGCCCACTTCGACGTCACATGGGATGCCAGGCTCGCGAAGACGCCAGCTGAGAGGTAAAAGGCAGTGAGGTGAGCGCCGCTCCGCTCGAAAGCGCGGCTTTGGGCGACCGGCGGTGCGAAGTTGTACAGACCGTACATGTTGGCTCCCAGATGGAGCAGGCCGCCATGTCCAAACATGGAGCTGAGGAGGGTGTAGTTGAAAGGACCGGCCGGCACATGTGCAAACTGCCACTGAAGTCCGGGAAGGAGTCGACAAATTCCATGAATGACCGTATTCAATCCAATGGTACCGGCGATCATCTTGTCCGCCGCAGCCAGATTACTGAACGTGCCAGAGGATATCTGCTCCAGCATTGGCCCCGAGTAACGATCCCGTGTCCGAGCAGCTGCTCTGGCGATGTCAATCTGGTCGTATGTAACTGAGGAACTGGCAGACGCCGGCCACATGCGCCTCTTCTTCGCTTCTTTGGCATCGTGATAGACTTCCCAACCGGCGCAGCCGAGATAAAATGTGCCGGCCGCAGCAAGGCACCACGCAGTCGGACCGATGATCCGAAGACGAGGGACATGATGCGAGCGCCCTGCGTATGTTCCCGAAGCGCGATTGAAGACACGAGCTTTGAGGCCTTTGATGCTTGACGCTTCGTTTCTCAGATGTCTCAAGGGTGAGCGTAGTAGCATTGTGATACGACTCGCCCAAGGCAGTTTTGAATTCCAAACCAGTTGTCTTTCTAGGTCAAAATAGCTGAGAAACCCAAGGAAGATGGCTTTCGTTGTCTGTGTCGAAGTGTCTGCTCGTTGAACTGGGTCCTTGTTGAACGGCCGTTGGTGGTTGAATGTGTGAGTTAATACGGACTGGCGCCAAAAGGAAGCGCCAACAAAGCGTCATCGTTGCCACGTGCACAGCCACGTGACAGTGAGAGATTACATTTAGAAGATAAGTTAGAGTTGATTCTCAACTTGAGCACAATGACCCTCTTCTGCCAGTTGTACTCTTCCGTGAGCTACAGGTATGTTGTCTGATTACGCGCCGTCAGTTAGCCGAGCCATTGGCCGTCCCTGAGGCATTTGACGCATGCAACTGATCTCTGAAGCTACTGGACACTCTGTAATTTGCAGCGTTGAGCCGCCATATCTGGATAACCCATGCCAAACCCCTTGTTAAGTATGTTTTAAGGAATTAAAAGGACGTATCTGTTTGCTCATATACCACTATACTCGGAAACGAAACTCAAGCATACCAAAAGCCGTTTCTGTTTCCTATCTCGCAAGCCAAGTGCTGAGACCGCCGAAGACTGTGCTGGCATGGTAGGCTCTGTGGAAGACATTGCCTCGTTAGTCATGGAAATGACGCCAATCTTTGTGACAAAGCCACTGCGTTCAGATAAGTCACAAAGCATCATAGAAGATATGATCATTACCAATCTCTCCTGCTGGGATTTCTAGACTGGGTTAAGCTATATGGTTGTCTCTTACTTGAGAGCTTAGTATTGGATGCCCGATTTAATCGCAATCACCTAATTTAGACGTCTCCCCCAGGTAGTATAAAGATAAGGATCGGGATCAGCAGCTTCAAAGCGTATTGCCAACATTGGTGAGGTTCTTGAATGAATAACCACTGCTACCCGTCGCGATGAACAACGAACCCGGCGCGGATTCATGATAATCTATGATCCAGTGATCGTCGTGTGTTTCGACATCCCAGCACAGCTTACTGCTCTCCACCTCGGCGTCGCCAAACTCGGGCAAGATGTACTGTGCAAACTCGAGCGTCTTCTGCCGTCCGACCCGCGGCTGTGTGTCTATGGGTGGTACGCCTGGTCGCGCGGCAGGCTTCGCACGCCCCAGTCCCCGATTCACCTGCAATGAACTCGACTCTGAGTCTCTCGCGTTCACGCTTCAGAACCAACATGAAGGACGAGCAAATGCAAAGTTCCTTGCCTGACGATCAATTCACCGAGCAACAAAGGTCCTCCCTGTATACCCGGCGCGTGGCCCTTCATTCGTGCTCGAGCCAAATCACGTGCCAATCATTTGAGAGCGACGACGGTACTGTCTAACCCTGTGTGCGAGGCTGCGAGCCCAAAGTTCCGGGCGGCTGAGCACTCATCTTCCCCAAAGTTCTTCGGCCTTGCGCAGAGATCTCCTCCAACCAGGTGAGTCCACGATCTGGCTGGAAGAGTCAAAGGGGAATTAGAAAAATGTCAGCGCGTATCTGCGTAGGTAGTTCGCTTGTTACAGATATGGGTGTCCGGCCCAGAGTCGAAGATAAAGGGGTGTTTTAAGGGAGATTCCCTCACAGCTAGGAAGGATGATCTCATGGGGGTCAGGGTCCTTGCTGGCCCTCGTATTCCGGCGAAAGCTGTGCCTCTAACCTCCCTTAGGGTCTCAGAAGATCGAACCGCAGCCAGGGGTCAACAACGAAGATGTGATGATTAGGGTGATCGCATTCAAAGCAGATGTTGTCGAGCCAGCCAGTTGGTGCAGACCGGGCTCCTAACTATTGCAATGTGAATGGATGCCTCAGATGTGATTTTCGCCACAATCTCGGACCTAAGGAAGGCTTAGAGAGCCGACGCAATGACTTGGCACCTCAGACTAGGCCATCTTAACGCCTCTGCCCTCCAAAAGCTAGTCAAAGAGACTCAAGGAACCAAGATCAAGGGACCTGTTCAGATCGACTGCGACACCTGCTCGATGACCCAGGGCGGGTCTTTCAGCTAAGGAAGTACGGACGGCGAGCTTCTTCAATGTTTGGATCGCACTTCTGGATCTGAAATTCTTCATTCAGTTAGTATTGAATGCTCTTATAGTCTTACGGAGTGGGGAGACAGAGTTGATATGAGAACTGCACTAACTATGATAGCCGAGGCAGTTCTTGGTGTTCCCAGCAGATTTCCGTCTGCTGACGAAGTCACCCGCCAGTTTCTCCTCGCCGCAGCAGGCAAAGACGATGGAATCAAGTGATGTTGAAGCCCTTGAGGAGTAGACTTAGGACTCATTACTTAATGAAGCACGCACCAAGACGCATTGCTTCAATGTATTTTCCAAGTCAAGCGAAGCGCAAGTAAAAGTTGTGGTAAGATGACGTAGCTATGTTCATACACGAGCGTTCGCATTTGAGCAAGTATAGCCGATCCTGTGCGTAGCCATGGCGCAACCCTGTGCTAGCAAAGTTCGATACATGAATTTTGATTCACAGTGGCTCGTCAGCTCTCCCTTGGTAGTTGTACACGCTCGACAAACACTTCTCAGCCATGACAGTCGATGGAGCCGGAGCCGGGAACCCGGTACATTATGACACGCTCGTTCTTAGTGCAGGGATCGCGGGACTCGCATTTGCATCCCGACTGCTTCAGGCAAATCACGCAGCGAACGGTGCCAATCAACTACGGATACTAGAGGCCCGGGACCGCATCGGTGGCCGTATAGCTTCTGCTCATGTTCAAGAATGCCGCTTGGACACCGACGGGAATTGGATTCATGAAACCGGCAATGCGAAGAGACCAAATCCGGTCATGGACATTCTTCCACACAAGCGATACAGACGAATGAAAGGGTCTGTTAGAACGCAATCAACGAAGTGCAAGACCTTGCTGCGACAACTCCGGCAAAAACAGCAAAGCACGTGTCCGTCCTGCGAGCGCTGGTGAACACAAAGGCTTTTCAAGATGCATTTGAGTTCGTGCCGAGAGAGTACCGTCGCACATTAGGCGTCTTGTTCCAAAGCATAGAAATATGGAGGCTGCTCCGCATCTTGCACAAACTACAGAGCCCGGACGTCCCGAGAGCGAGCCTGGCCTAGACTGCTCGAAAACGCAGTGGACGATTTCGATGGCGAACAAGCCTTCCTCCAGGACGGATATGTCGCCATCATTGGCGAAATCGCCAAGCCACTTGTAGAGGCTGGCGCTATAGCGCTAGCAACCGTTGTAACGCGAGTCGACTGGACCAGGAACACCATGGTCATTGAAACAAGACGAGGAAACTTACCTCCTAGGTCTATAGCGTATGAATATAATAATAATAATAATAATAATAATAAGACGAGGAAACTTTACCGCGAGAGAAGAGGTGTGCACATTCCCCCTGGGTGTGCTCTAATTCAAACGGAGAGTCAGGGTGAGGATGATTTGCCTGATTCATTTCTGGGCTTCACCTCAGAACTGAGTGGCATCTCTGTCTGAAGCCAGGCACAGAGAGACCCTCCAAAAGCCTATAATCAATGAAGTCGGCAGCGTTCTGAGATTTGCTGGCGAACATTGCTCTCGAGATCATTTTGCAATGGTTCACGGCGCCTTGCTGGACGGCTGGAGAGCAGCTGACGATTTTATTATGAATTAGGGGCTGCTAGTTCTCGACGAGGAAAATGCAACGCTGTAGGGTCGTGCAGGCTTACGTGATGGATGTACCGGGCGAGCTCCTCCTATGTGTCTCAACTAGACTATCCGAGTCTGGATCGTACCATTTCTCTCTGATGATGGTTTTGGGCGGCTTCGTTAGGTGAGAGGCAATGAAAGGTGGATATTTCGTTCTTTCTCTCTCGTCTCTCGAAATGATGGGCGCTCTTTCGGTGATTCGAGCATTGACCTGAGAGGACGCATCCGCTTCGATATCGTTCAACGAGGCATATTGTGCTATACATCATTGTCAGGGCTGGGTTTAATGGCTGCAAGTTTTGTCTGTCTTGGAACGACCTTACGACATTGCTTCATAGCTAATATTTTCTGACTCTGCCACATGGTGATGAGGCTGGTGGCGAGGCTCATGAGGTTGAAGAACAGGCCAACGATGAAGTCGATTAATACAGCCATGGTTTCAGTACAGGCAGACTTTGGGGACCGAAATATTTCGATGCAGTGAGAGCCGGAATTGATGCACATGACGCCAAATATATAGCGTCGGCCCAACCACGATCGAACACGAATCAACAATGCCGCTCTCGCATCTGCCTTCAATAATGCGTGAAAATTTTGGTGTTATAGGGGATCTTCGAGAGATAGGAATGACTGTTGAAACTTTCCCTCAGCGCAATCACCTGCGCTTACAGTAGCCCTCTGCGGTTCCTATCGAGCAGGCCAAGCTCTCTCTTCTTCCCTGCATCAGTGTCACCGGCCTATTGGGTGCGTTTGAAGACGGAGTGGACTGGGCGAATCGCAACTGCGGCGGTCGACCTAGGATGTTCCTCTCCCTGGGCTCAAGGGTTCGAGACTCAAACGATGTCCTGGGTGACAACTAGTATCGACAGGCAGATTGGACTCTTCTGCGTAGGCTTTCACGAAGCCCAACGATGCACCGATTCGTCTTGCAAGCCAAGCATACCATCCAATGTCCGATGAGGGATGTGACACTCTGCCAGGGCGATGAAATCGACGGCTATGAAGGTTTCAAGTATGGACCACGAAGAGATGGCAAAGCAATTTAAAGCGACAGGAATCAGGGAGTATACGCGTTGGAAAAGCCTACACGATGATATTTGTAAGCTTTTGATTGCATGACCGATCTACACGAAAGCTAACTTCCGTCACATATCAATATCTCTTGTGGAATGCTGATTTCTGTGCGTTAGAAGTGCCAAACACTGTCACAGTCTAGTATCCTTCGCCAAACCAAACTAGGATAGGGCATTGGCGCGAAGGAGTGCAATGAGTGCATTTGGTGTAAGTTGGATAATTTGATTGCGTAGCTGGTGGACAGAATGAATCTAGCGTGAAGCGGTCGAGAGTAGGGGTTGGGATACCAAGTATTCTAATGTGAAAATCGAATATGGAGTATTCGGAACTGAAGGCTAAAATCTTGGGATATGGTCAAATAGTCTGCGACAGTGCTGGTATCCATGTTCTTCTCGTGGTGTATACGAGGGATCAACATTCCTCGAATCCTTCCGCATCTTCTCGCTAAATCTACCAATCTACCACTACTAAAAAGAGCGAACACTTCCAAACTTCGTCCATTTCTACGTCAGCGCATAACCATGTGTACGCGGCGCTCTCTGACCTCTGCTGACGAAGAAAATGACGTTCATTTGTGCGCAGCTTCTTCCGGAGAAAATTTGGTAAAGGCAGTGAGCTGCTCGATTTCCAAGGTGGCCGATCTTGAACTGCTCGTAGACGACTATTAGCTAGTCAGTGCCTGCGAGTCAAAAGGAATATATGCCGGCTAGTATCTCCTCTACGGCTTCGTTCGGAGCCATCTGGCAGCAATCCACTTATCGACATAGTTGGAAACGTCATAGAGCAGTATGCTATTGCCGCCGCTGCTAAAACTTAGCTGGTGAATCTTTTTCCCCTGTGTAAGTCTACTCTTAGCCTTCAGTATCTTTATGCTGCTCTCATAAGTCGATAGTGAGATATATGCTAGATGGCTGCTGGTTGAGCCGACATTGATGCGTAATGATAGAATATATACGAAGTGTCGCAAGGTATGTTTTATTGCGAACGGTGCTCCAGGTGTTCCGCCGTCTCAACTCCGATAAGAGTAAGCACAGCATAAAACGCGCTGCATTAAAAAGGAGAACATAATTCTCTCTTGACATCAGCCTGGTCTTATTAACATAATCTCGAAGACTCTTAAGCAACGACGAGAAAATGTTCCGAGACAATCATCACCTTCACTTGAGCAACTTGGTAAGAAGTAACCTCGTTCGATGAATTCATACTCTAAACTATCACTCTAAGCTCAAGTTACGGGTTACATGGGGACGCCATCTAGATACACTCTGAACAGCATCGAGTTTTCAATCTCCTCCGCCCGCGATATCAGCTCCTCGACGTCCCAGTTCGCCCAGATAAACTTTCCCTTTAGAAACTTCGCTTCCGGCGACGCGAGCCAGACGACAAAGGCGACAGGGAGCCCGGCTGTATCCACCGAAGTTAGCAGAGGTTTCCAGATGTAAGGAAAACACCGAGGCCCAGATCTCGTGTATAAAAACAAGAAACCAATGAAGAGGAAACTTACGCCCGTCTTCACCAACCACGGATGAATCTAAATTCATCTCTGTGTCGACCACCCCCGGTTGAATGTGGACGACATGCAGCTTGGGGTTCTCAGTCGCAACATAGTCGAACATCTTAGTGAGGGCGGCCTTGGTAGCCGCGTACACAAACATTCCGGGCATCGGGGCGATGTGCGCGATTCCAGACGACATGTTGAAGAGTTTCGCGCCGGGAACTGCGAGTGGCACAAAAGCCTGCACGGCGTTGAAGGCTCCGACGACGTTGAGCTCAAAGCCCCGAGTCAGCTTCCGCACATCATAGCCCAAGACGAATCCCACCTCCGGAAGCATACCAGCGTTGGAGACGAAGATGTCGATCTTGCCGACTTCGTCCGTGATCCTCTTCAGAGCGCCGTCGACAACGCATCGCTGGAGGAGGTCGGCAGACTCGTAGAGGACGCGGGTGCCAGGACCGGCGGTGGTGATCTCGGCCGCTGCAGCTTCAAGCCGGTCGACTCGGCGCCCGATGATGGCGACTGACTTGGCGCCCGCCTGCCCGAAAGCGATGGCAATTGCTCTGCCGATGCCGGTGCCCCCACCAGTCACGACGACGTTCTTTCCGGCCGCTGTGAGCTCTGGCCGGGTAGGCGAGATTAAAGGGTAGGGCTTGTGGTGGTGTGTCTTTGTGAAATATACCCACTCAGGAGCTACAATTTTGTTCCTGTTCGCCATTGTGCTGGTAATGATGATGTTGATCGGTTCTGTTTGAACTGAGTTAGAAGAGGACTGGAGATTGTAGAGGTCTTTGATCAAACAGAAACTTTTATTCTCTAGGGAGGACCTCTTTTTATGTTGAACGTCCTCGTGGAACTTGTTGCCGCTTAATCTTGAAAAACAACCATGAAACCCCGCCAGTGGCCTGTCTCGCCCCGGTCTCGAGGGGTCAGTCCTTTGGTTAGTAAGCTCAAAACAAAAGCTCATGGTTGTTTACTAATGTCTTAAGCCTGTTTAAGCCTGAGTATTGGTGTTACTTACGTGCTGCAGGATGAGAAGGACTTGTCGGCGGTTGTTTCTTGGTCAGGTGTGGACATGCCACCGCTTCCGTGGAAGCGGTGCCATGACATAACAGCCATGAAACAACTCGCACGCTTAAGTAATATGAGTAACATTAGATTGTTCTTAATCTACCAAAACCCCATAGAAATCTAAACTGGGCTTTTGCTAATGCCGTTGGTTTCATCCATGACCTGTGGAGCTGCTTTAATATCGGCGCCTTCCGCGGACGTTCCGAGGTTCCGAACTCATACCAAGGTCCACCATCCACAAATGTTACAAAGACAAACCTCGTTGATGCAGAAGTGGTCTTGACTGGTAGTTGTCCGTTGTTTGGGTAAGTCTTGTACCTACAGGGCATAGACAAGGCGAAACCTGTGGATGCGTTGGAAGCATCGTGAAGGACAACGATGTCCTCATCAACCGGGCCAGGCTTTAGCTTGACAGTTAGCGTGTGACTAATACCCAGATCTACTAGTTGTGAATCTGAACGCTGTACTATTGATTTTGCAAGCTCCGGATTTATCACACACCGCTTCCGCGGTGGGAGGCATCCAGATGCCGCTACACCTCGCAGTGGTTGGGGATATACAAATCTCGGGTGAGGTGAAGTCAAGACACCAAAAATAGATTCATCTTTGTTTCTTTACCTTTACAACAGATCAAACTAGGAACACTAGTCTCATCAATACCTCAACCAAGTAAAAATATGCCCTCTCAACGTTACAAGTCGGGTCCTGCCGACCCTGCACCCCTCGGCTCTCCCCTGCACTTTGCCGTCTCGGGAAAAATTGCCGAAAACCGTCTTATGAAAGCGGCCATGACCGAGAACCTTGCCACCTGGGACTCCAAAGTCTTCGAGTCCCGAGGTATTCCGACTGGGGAGTTGATCAATCTCTATCGTCGGCATGTCTCGTCTTTACATCACCGCATTGTTCTACCTTCTGTCTTAGGTGCGTGTGTAGCTAATTTTCTTGTAACTGGGCGAGATTACCAATAACTTCGGTGTTACTGCACGGGCAACATTGTCATCGAGTACGACCATCTTGAGGCCGTCGGTAACACAATCTCGACGATGCAGATAATACCCTGGGTCCTAGTTTCGCCAATCCCCGCACTGCTACCGAAGCAGAGATTGTCCGGATCACGGCCGGCTTCGCTCATGCAGCCAAACACCTGGACAAGGTAGGCTTCGACGGCATCCAGCTGCACGCAGCTCATGGCTTCCTGCTGGCACAGTTTCTTTCACAGAGCACGAACTACCGTACTGACAGTTACGGCAGCACTCTCGCAAACCGGGCTCGCCTGATCCTCGAGATCGCCGCACAGATCCGCCAGAGAACTTCCCTCGGTTTCATCCTCGGCATCAAGATCAACTCAGTCGAGTTCCAGGAGCACGGATTCTCACCTGAGGAGGCACGGGAGCTCTGCTCTTTGCTGGAGTCGGCAGGCTTAGACTTCGTTGAGTTATCTGGAGGCACTTACGAGCAGCTGGCCTTTGAACACAAAAAGAAGTCTACGCGGGCGCGTGAGGCCTTCTTCATTGAGTTTGCCGAGATTTTCGGCGGCTCTAAACGTGGTAGATGGAGTTGGCATTGGAAAACCTGCCACGCAGGAACCTGGTATAGGGCGAGATATCATTGAAGGCAGAGTTGACGGCGCTCTGAAGCCGGTAGAGAGCCTCGAGAGCTCCTTTCCGGTGTATTCGGTCGCCGTGGGCACGCAAATTCGACGACTACTTGGGAAAGGACAGGTTCCACTTGACTCGACAAATGAGGCTGTTGTTCAGAGTTTCATGAAGGATATGCAGATGTGGTTTCAGGCATTACAGGAGTGGAGCTCTGTGGATATCTTGACATGACTGGTAACGTCCTGTCCTAAACACTGATACCTGTAAGACCAAGGATCATAGACAGATACTACTGAGCTTTCTATCGCATGAGGTCGCATTTAGACACCGCGGTGTTCCTAACTGAAGAGTTATGCTCCTCCTAGACAATAAACGTGCTACTTAGTTGACCAGCTAGGGATCCATGTGATTATCGCGACCGCAACCTCCACCTCAACTAACATAGAGTTAAGATGGAGTATTTTGAAAAAGAGCAAAGTCTTCGAGCCAAGCAAAACTACCGGCATCAATTCCTAGGTCACCCAATTCCCAAGAGCCGCTGAGGTCTTCCAAGGATGACCCATTGCCGGAGGGCTCAGTAAAGCGTGAATATTTGGTCTGCGAAGTGCCGCCATTGACGTTTCCTCGCAAATTTGGTGACAGATAATTGATATCTTCAGAGAGGCTATTAGATGGCGCCTTGTTCTGTCTTTGATTCTGGGTAATAGCGAGGGCGTGCTGGTGAAGCTCTCTACAAGCATCTCGTACCTGTCGCAACGGCTCCAGATTCGTCTGCAGCACCACCTCATCAACGAATTGCAGCGCATTATCGACTAGGTACTTGTCGTAGTCAATTGACTCGTGGGTTGGGTTCTGCATGCTGTTGGCAACTAGGCAAAGCAGGCCCGAGATATAAATGCACGCCGTCATCCTGCCCGCCTGTCAGCACCGCATCGTATCTCAAGGAATATTGAATAAATTCCTTACCAAACAAACGCCGCATCCTTTTTAGGAACACTTATGAACAGCTTCATGAGATCCCGCGATCCTGTCACAATCGTCTGCCAGCCTTGCGGTAAGAAGACTGGAGAGGCTGCTTCTCCTGCAGCAGCCCTTCTTCCATAGTCTTGAAGGTCTTGTACCCATTTTGTGTCCCACGAATGAGCTTTACTGATCAATACCAAGCAGGATAGTCGAGTCGAGTAGAGTATACAGAAGAATCTCGACAACCCCGTGGGACCAGCTTGGGAGATTGAGCTGGCACTGAACGTATCCGGTATTTGAGATGTCCAGTCCTCAAGCAGACCGCGGATACACATTACATTCTGAGCCCGTTCGTCTGTAGTCAGATTCTGTGAACGGGCTGAGTACAGACAGTCATACACAATCCCTTGGATCTGTGCTAGCTGTACCCGAGCACGGAAGAAGTTCATCTTAGAGCGGCCGTCCGCCGTGAAAAAGAACCCCATGTCACCATCACCGGCAGGTTCCTCTGGCGGTAAATCCAGATCAATATCGGCATCCAGCTGGATGGGAGGTTGCTTGGTCCGCACGCTGAGATCCTTATCGAGGATGTAGGCGATCCAGAAGACGCGGTCGCGTTGCAATGCCTCAGCGCTGTCCAAATGTACAGAGCTTTTCCGAGTGTGAAGGCCAAGTTTGTGCGCCAGGCGCAAAGCGGTAGCAATCAGGATCATGGGCGGCCTCAGATTCTGCATTCCTTGGAAGAGCATGACCAACCCGACGAGCACTTGGACATTGACAAGGTCAATGTCGCTCATTATGACTTGAGTCAGTACCGACTGCGCGTTGTCGAGATACTCGGCTATGCTTTTGTTCGGAATTGATTCGCTTCGGTCGCTCTGACGCTGGGCGAGCGCAAAGGCTACATTAATGGCCGCCCAAGTTGTGTGGTCTCTCTGGCGTGGATGCCAGTACCACTGCTTCACACTGTGTAGGTGCGTCTTCGGGTGGAACAGCGGGAGGATGGAGTTGAATGTTGCCAGATACTTCTCAATCATTGGAAGAACCTCCTCTAGCGGTGGCAAGTTCATCGACCCGTGAGGGTTGCTGTCCTCGGATAGGCCAACGTCTTCGCTCATAGCCACAGACGCTTGATGAGTGGCCGCATCCTGTGGTGTAAGACTCTCAAGCCTGTCAACCTTGTCTTGAAGAAACTTCAGATGAGCTTCGAGGCGGTCGAGGCGAGACTGTAGAGCTTCTGTCTCTTCTCTGTTGCGAGCACCCTGCTTCCGGGATACCACTTTTCGGCTGGTAGCTGTGTAAGTGCACTCCACGTCATGCACTACGCAGTGGGCACAGCGAGGTTTCGCCGAATCACACTTGGTTCTTTTGTTGTAGCAGAGATCGCATGCCTGGGTTCGAGTGGTTAATTCTCAAAGTGAATCATTTGAGCGGGGATTCTTTAAGTAATGGCAGCTGCATACCTGCCTTGTCGCTTTGCGCCGTTCCATTCTCGTGACTGGTGGAAAGAAACCCGTTTCTGAGATATTATAGCATGGGAATGACGGCAGATTTGAGAAGAGTAGTGTGTATAATGGAATTCCTTGCTTAGAATTTATTTCCAAAGTGATCGACATGGTGTTGGTGAGGTTCCGCGGAACCTCCGCTCCATCCGCTGACAAATGTGGCGATGCTCCAGTCCAATTACATTAATTTCGCTCTCGAAATAGGGGCTATTGTCAATCCGGCTAGATTACAACCAAGGTCAGAATTTCGTATTCAGCCCTATGTGTCTCCTGAAGCCTGCCGTATTACCTGTCCTACCTTGTCTCCTCGACTGTAGATTCAACTGCGCCACATTGGAAGAGAGATGAAACACCGAGGATATTATTTTGACAATTAGTTATGTTAGAATTCAGGGAGACACAAAGTACTGCGCATCTTTTGGAGGATGGTTCTCTTCGAAATGTCTTCCAACGTCCTGCTGGGGCAACATGAGAGACACTCATCATCTTGAGCTCATACGTGTGACCACCCAAAGTAACACATCACGTCATCTTGGAGGCTGTTCGCCGTTGGTTAACAGCCCTCGGGATTAAAATGCCTATGTACTTCGCGTATGCGTATCTATACCCAAACTGGGATCCCCGTGAGCCTAAATTTCCCCAGTCATGTAGCGAGCTTCGGTCGACATGCCACATTATGACATGCTACACTATCAATTCCTTTTGCCTCTTCATCATGCAACTCGTCTGGGCCTTGACGGAGTGTGTCGAGAAATCATAGCGGCCATCCCCATCCGTGTTACTCCTTTTGAGACTTACCTAGATGTGTTTCTCTGTGTGGATTTCTTCGCCCATACGCCGTTAGACTACGCCGTACAGCATGGCTATACAACGGTGGTTGAGCTTTTCCTTCCAGAACACAGGCTTCGAATTCCCCCCTCACATGGGCAGGACCTGGTCGAGCATTCAGACCTTCTCGGCACGGCCATTTCGTCAGAGTTCTTGGACATTGCCATACGACTGACCCAGGAAGGCTGGGGCTTCCGGTTTGTTGGCAGGTCCGGCAAGACTGTCCTCCACTTAGCTCCCAAGCATGGACTCTCAACTTTGATCGAGGAGCTTGTCGAGAAGGGAGTGGACGTCAACGCCCGGGACAGTGCCAGAGGGTGAACGCCACTCGTTACCGCCTGCGTGCATGAACATACTCGAACAGTTGGAGCGCTTCTTCAGGCAGGCGCTGACAACGGCATCCCTGTTCGCCAATGATGGCTCGCCAAGGATCACGCTGCGCACAGGGGCTAAGTCAAGATCATCAACATCATCAAGAAACCTGGATCATCTGTCCTAACTTCCAAACCTAGGAAGCAACATTGTGAAGCAAGCATTCTGCCACGGCGCTCCCCTACCGACTCGGTCATCTTCGTCCACCTGGGGACGCTGAACCTCTTCAAGGAGACTTTCGAGATCGATCTTGCACCGTACAGGCGACGCATATCACCAGCTCAGATGCCCGACACGTGCCTCGATCTCAGCATATCCCTTTTCGGAGCCGGCAGCCAACAAGAGCACATCGTCTCCCTTCCGGTTATCTCGGATCGCTCTAATCAGCCCTGGTGCTTCACAACCAGCGACCCAGACAGCGCAGCCATTGCCCTCAAAATCACGAGCTTTCTGGAAAAGAAGCCCATTGGACCCCATTGGAATGGGGGTCGCACTCCTTGGCAGCCCTAAGGAAGGTCTGGGAGCCAATCGAGAGAGTCTGGTCCACCACACGAGATAAACACGCTGACCTAACTGGACAGGAAATGGGCAAAACGACAATTCTGCCTGCTTACAAGTTGGAGAGAATACGCTCCAGGTATTGAATCATTGTGAACTTTCTAATAACTAATTTTCACTCTTTCCGACCATCCAACCAGTCTTTCCGAATCGCAATCAATCATGGGGTAGACGTTGTCGAATTTGGTGAGACCAAGGCAGCCCAGTTCCGCCCTTTCTCCCATCTTGCAGACGTTCAGTTGACCAAGGATGGTGTTCCCGTCGTCTATCACGATTTCCTCGTAGTCGAGAAGGGGTCCGGTGCACCTATGCACACACTCACCCTGTCGCAGGTGAGTTTGCACGTCCCACCAACATGTCTTTTACTAAATTAGAAAACTGTTAGTTCACAGCCATCAGCGAGGCACAATCGGCTTCGAAACTGCCTACCAGTCTGCTTGGAAGGCTTCCATGGGATGTGCGTGACCGCCCTAGCATTGTCCCTAGCTCGCGACGTAGATCGCTCTGCGCACCACTAGACGGCGCTATGGGAGCACTTATCGGCCAGATGGAACACACATTGAAGTATCCCGGCTACAAGGCAAACCTCAGGAGCCATAGCATCCACGAGTCTTTCGTCACTCTCGAGGAGCTATTCCATGGCCTGCTAGAGGAGGTCCCATTCAACATTGAACTCAGTGAGTCTCTCCTACTATCCCTTGAGACAACCTCTTTCACCTGACCACGGCTCAGAATACCCCATGCATTTCGAAGCAGTTAATTTCCAAATGGACGCTTTCGCAACAGAAGTCAGCCATGTTCTTGATACGATCCTCTCCGTGACATATGCACATGCAGGGCCCCATCGCCTCGTCATCTTCATCGTTCAGCCCAGAGATTTGCATGGTGCTGGCAGTGAAGCAGCAGTCGTACCCCATCCTGTTTCTGAACGACCCGTCGAACTGGCCCACGGGCGACATGAGAGCGACGAGTCTGCAGACTGCGGTGCGCTTCGCTCATAGACTCGGCCTGGCTGGAGTAGCCATGGCATCAGAGCCATTCGTCGCAAGTCCTGGCCTAGTCGGGCTTGTAAAACAGCAAGGGCTTTACACTGCCACGTACGATCCTTTGAATAACGAGGTTAAGGGTGTGGAAGTAAGTAATCCTCAACGATCTGTCTATACCTTCCTTTGTGTTAATGTGTTTCACAGATTCAAGCCAAAGCAGGTGTCAATCTGATCATTGTTAACAATGTCAAAATGGCTAGACAGGCGCTGAGCAAGTGGTAATAATTCGAGAAAGATTTACTGGATAGTACTCCAGTAAGCGTTGCCTTTGGGGAACGCAAAACTTGCGATGAGCTACGGGGTGGCATTTGTATAGGGTAGCTCAGATGGCCTCCATTTAGTAGGACTGGATTCCTTCCAGCCAGACATTGGAAATGGTGTCCATAACTAAAACGGGTCCGCAGTATTTTATTCGTGAGCACACATAAAAAGAGAACCCGTGGGCAGTAGGACAGTACAAATTACATGTCCTTCAAGATTATAATTTCCAGTGTCATTCAACATTAAGCAGCTACACTCAAAAGTGAAGATATCCAAACTTAATAACCCCGATCAAGCTATGACTAGAAATTTCAGGAACCAACCATCCATTTACCTATCTATATTCCAATCTGCCATGTAAAATACCAAAGAAGCCACCAGTCCACTCAATACGTGGAGCGAATTGCAAAAATTACGCACTACAACCTTGGACACCTCCAGTTACCCTGTCCGTTCTCGAGCTGTTGCAATTTCTTGCTTCCCTTGTTCTCGTTCCTTCGTCGCTTTCGCAATGGCACAGTTTGCAAGTCGAATAAGCTCGGCCACAAATTCGTTGACCAATTTCATGTGCCCAATCTCGTACGATGTCATTCTCCGTACGGGCATGCTTCTGACTAGGTCGGCCGCCGCGCTGAGGAGGTCCATGTCTAGCTTGGCTTGAGGGTCAAGAGGAAACATGATGATGTTGAGGAAGAGGGTCATGATGGCAGATGTAGGATAAAATACGATAACCCTAAAATCGCCAAGGTCAGTCAACATGGCCCCAACGACGCCGAAGAGCTATGGAAGATGGAAAGATGGGCAATGCTAATAACTCACCAGAATGCCTCGCCAGCGAGTCCGTTGACTGCTGCTCTCAAGTAGATCACAGTAGAACGACTTGCTTCCAGAGAGAGCGCGATGCTGGAATCAACGCCCCCGTTCCATTCAGACTCCTTTGCGGAATTATCGGCCTGCATAGCATAGAATCTCCCACTTGCCCTGTGGATTGTCGTCATGAGATGGTGATACTCAACATGTAAACATATGTGACGCATGCTCCGCGGAAACTTCATGGCCGGGAAGGCCACGGCGGTATTCTCGGATATGGAGAGTGAAGGCCGAAAGTCGGGTGGAATGGATAGCCGCCAGTTCTCAAGTTCATCGTCCAGCTCTCGAATATCGCGGAGGAGCTCAGCATCCGACTTTTTTACGGCTTGGGCAGAGTAGAGCAGTCGGCAAGTTTTGTCCTTTAGATGGCTCAGGCGAGGATCTCCCGGGAGGTGAGGAGTGAGCTCCTCATACATCTGGGCCGGATCACTAGAGCTCTGATCTAGATCATCCAAATAATGGTAGCATTCCACAGGGTCATCTGGCAAGGTCAGGTCGCAATAGTCGTCGGACATTAGCGGCGGTTGGCCGGTCCGCAGTGCGATATCTTTGTCGAAAAGGTAGCATAACCAGAACAGCATGCGTAACTGGCGAGCCTCTCGCTCCTTGTGGGTAGCTTCAGAGCCGTAAGATTTCGTAGGTTTATACGTATGCCCTCCAAGCATGAAAACAATGCGGCAAGCGATAGCATGCAGCATGGCAGCTGCTTGTAGCCGGCCCGAAAACGTCTGGTGCATGTGCTAGCCAGGATGTCAGTCGGAAATCACTTGGCAGAGACTAGCCAGATTCGCAAGACTTACTAGCATGAAGACGGTCTGCAGGCTGACGATGCTTGCATTCTCGAAAACATCCGACAGCAAATAGTGCGCCTTGACTGCGCAACTATCACTATCTATGACGGGAAGGTTATCGACCTTGCCTTGGAAAAGACACATTATTGAGAGAAAAGCTAAGACACAGCCTTTGGCGGTGATACGTTCGAGAGACGGTTGCCCCTCCCACGACTCGTATGCCAATGCCGTGGTTTCCTCAAAGAGAACGCGATCGATGACAGGGAAAACTAGTCGAAATGCCGAGCTGAAAAACACATTCATGACTTGCTCCGTGATACTCTTATCAGGTAGTTCATACAGTTCGCTGGCGGAGCTGTAGAAGTGCCAGGGTGATAACATGGGGGGGAGGGTTCGTTGTTGATAGTTGAGGTGGAATCTGCTGAACGAGACGTCCTCGCCGGTTCTTGCAGATAGCCAACTTCGGCCCTCTTCAGACAGTACGGGCATGCCATTGTGGGAGCTGATTTGGCCGACGTGATATCCGGCGTAGTGAATGTGACCAAAGGAGACACCGGTAGTGAAGTTCGTGCTAGGGGTAGAGATGGCAGGCGACTGGGTTGATTCCCAGGCGGCAAATTGGTCACCAAGCCTGACATGGGCTTTAGGGGGTGCGGGAAGAGTGATTGAAGCAGTGGGAGTGAAGACAGGAGGCGTCGAGACAGTAGATGCAGCTGATGATGTGTTGGCGTGCTCGTGGTGAGCGATCGTTTTGGCTAAAACGCCCTCGATGCGCTCGAGCCGCTCAGACAGGCTCTGTTCAACATTAAATTTTTTCCTGGTGCGAAAAGCCGGAGCGTGCTCGTTAGATCGCGTCCTTTGACCATAGAGGAAGCAGACTCACCTGGGCTTTGAATGCTTTTTCCTGCCTCTCGCCCTGTTGAACGTGCAAGCGAGGCCATGATGATCGCACCAATTACAGGGGTTTTCAGGGCTGGCCGAATCACATTGAATCTGGTTATGGGACAAAGTTAGTGAGTGGCTGGACAGATGATTCTCTATAGGTTGTTCCTACTAGAGACGGGATAGCAAGATGCCAAGCAGTGGAAAGGGTGTAGAGGATTCAAACCCAGGTCCCGGGTCTGGGAAGGTCTGGGAATAAGGGACTGAATGTCAGCGTTGGTGAGCGGACGCGGTACGTACCTTTCTCTTGTGGCATGCATCGCATGCCTTCTTTTGGACCATGGTGCACAGCCTCCAATTAAGTAATGCTATGCTAGGACAGCTAGGAGTTAAAGAGGCCTGGGGATCCTCTTGTCAGCGCCGTCGGGCCCTTGTAAGGGCCGAGAGGCCTCAGGGCAGAAGGGTGGGGGTCAGCAAAATACAGCGAAGTGGCTCAGTAAAGATCGACCTGTCAAGGCCGAGCTGTAAAAAGTCCGGATTTGTCAAGGGCCGAGTTGACAAAAGCCGATGAGCGGGTCGGCCGGAGCAGGGCTGATGCTCTGTCACTGGCGGGTAACTTGGTCAGGGCGTAGGGCGAGGTCTGCAGGCTGAGCCTCTGAGGACACGCTGGAGCGCTGAAAACCGTCGAGTTCGGAGGATATGGACACCAAACACACCCGAGGCGGACCAGATGACGAGGGAGCCGCCGACGGATCCTGCGGGCGGGAACGAGGTGGTGAGGACAGGACTGATGAGGATCACGGCTATGCTGGTTGGAATCCGCTGAGTAAGCGGAAGTTCGTCTAGAAGAGGCATGGCGCCGACCCTCTTGATAGCCGTCGATTCTGTACGGATGTACGGAATAACGAGGGTCAGTCAGTCTTACGAGTGCTACGGGGGACCAACAATCCCAATCCACTAGCTAAATATGGAAATCACCTAACATCCAACCAATCTCAGGCTATCCTTTTGTGGAACCCCTAACTAAGATCCTAACTCCAAGAAATACTTTAACATACGGGTTACGGATAGGAGTTAGGATTAGCTAGAGTTAGTCAAGGGTAGATTGGGGTTAGAATTAACACATAGAATGTATTTTAAAGGATTTTATTAAAGCATATTGTGGTTGTGGTTAATTAATCTAGTATCTTTGTCAATGTAGTTGTTGGTGCACGTAGCAAAAGTTGTTGGTACCCCTACCTACTTCATGGTACAGATGTAGAGGCGGGCCAGCTGGTAGCGGGTAGTCCCGATTTTCCATGCGAGAGACGACGACTCGTCTAAGCACCCAAGCACTGAGCTACATAGTACCTAGTCCCGGAAGTTTGGGCCTGTCTCAATTTCCAAACCTCCGCTTAGTCACCATGGGCTCGGCCCCTGCCGCGCGTTTATGCTGTTTTGGCCCCTGGTATGCCACCTACGACCCTGGACAATCTGACAATCTGACAATCTGACAACAGGGAGTCAGGCACTTCGTCGAGTCCCAGGCTGGCGTTGCTGTCTCTCTTGTTGTTGGTCTGTGGAGACTACGGATACTGCCTGGACCCTTTCTCCAGGGTCTGGACACTTCGACTCCCGCCCGCGCGGACGTCATCACGGCATTCTCGGATATGGGCCAAGCCGATGCCCCCCTTCGGCGCCGGCCTTCACGACTAATAGCGAGCCGCGACCAAGGCCGAAACTCAATCTGACAGCCTTTGGCCCCTTGGCTGTTGGGGATAGTGACGCATCGACTTCATGGCAGCGTCAGTTCTGCCTCAGATCCGTGGTCCGTCCGTGGCCGCTGCCTTTCTGTGCCGTATTCTCCCCACCCGTCCATCCATCCATCTCGCGCTGACCTGTTGAGGTAGCAATGCCATGCCTTTTGCAACGCGCCTTCGTTCGCCTTATTAGGCTGACACCATCGTTGGGGTCGATTTGTCTTTCCTGAACCCGCCAAGTGACTAAGCGGCGTAACCTCCGTGGATTGCTTGTGCGGGTGCGAATGCGAGGTCCACTCTCCCACCAACGCCCACCAACGCAGACATGCATGTCGTCTCTGCGAAGCGTGCAAGTGTGCATCTGTGGACCCCTAGGAAGCTTGGATCCGCCAAACAGACCCCGGTCAGCCACGATTCATTGGAAATGTTTTTATCTCATTCCTCCGTGGGCCGTGCCAAGCTCCGATCGATTTCCCGAGCGAGGCCGGACAAGTACCAAATGAACCAGTGGGACCCAACCCTTCGGACTTCCCAGCAAGTCCGACGCAAATTCTCCTTTCTGGGCATTGTTGATAAATGTTCTCAGCTGCCATTTCCCTTGATGAAGAGGGCTTAGACACCACCTTCTCTAATTCATTTTCCTTTCATCCATAATCGCCCTTGAGTGTCTTGCTTCCTTGGAGGATCTAACTAGGCTTTTGTGGCTACGTCTCTCAGCCGCATCGGAACCTGGCCTATTATTCACCATGGATTCAGACGGCGATGGGTCGCAGACTGTCTACGATCAGTCTGTCTTTCACGAACTACAAAATGACGACAACGAATGGGCCTTGAAGCCCAAGGTGGCCGCCTTCAAAGAACGAGACCAAGCTGGTGGCTTTGCTGATCGCGAGCTGGGTGTGACGTGGCAAAATCTCAAAGTCGAAGCCATCAGCGCCGATGCCGCCATTCACGAAAACGTCTTCTCCCAGTTCAATATCCCGAAGTTGATCAAAGAATCCCGACACAAGCTTCCGCTAAAGACAATCGTCGACAACAGTCACGGCTGCGTCAAGCCTGGAGAGATGTTATTGGTCCTTGGACGCCCAGGCAGTGGCTGTTCTACAGCTTTGAACATGCTTGCCAACAAACGGAGTGGATACGCCAACGTTTCCGGCCATGTTCATTACGGAAGCATGACGGCCGAGGAGGCAAAGCAATATCGGGGTCAAATCGTCATGAACACCGAGGAAGAGTTGTTTTTCCCGGCTTTGACTGTCGGGCAGACCATGGACTTCGCCACTCGTCTCAAGATCCCCTTCCATCTCCCCAATGGTGTCGTCTCCAAGGAAGAACTGCGGGTTGAGTCACGAGACTTTCTCCTCCAGTCCATGGGCATTGAGCACACAAGCGACACCAAAGTCGGCAATGCCTTCGTTCGAGGTGTTTCTGGTGGTGAGCGCAAACGTGTTTCCATCATCGAGACCCTGGCCACCCGCGGCTCGGTGTACTGTTGGGACAACTCAACTCGAGGCTTAGATGCTAGCACGTAAGTGGCCTTCACCTTCTCACAAATTAGTTGAAAGATGCTGACTTTCTTTAGTGCTTTGGAATACACCAAAGCTATCCGAGCTATGACTGATGTCCTTGGCCTGGCTTCCATTGTGACACTTTACCAGGCCGGAAACGGTATCTACAACCTGTTCGACAAGGTCCTTGTCCTCGACGAAGGCAAGGAAGTATACTACGGGCCTACCAAGGAAGCCAGGCCCTTCATGGAGAGCATGGGCTTCGTCTGCCAACACGGCGCAAACGTCGCCGACTACCTGACCGGTGTCACCGTCCCGACCGAGCGCGCTATCCGACCTGGGTTCGAAGATTGCTTCCCCCGCAACGCCGACATGCTCCGCGCCGAGTACGAAAAGTCGCCCATCTACCAGCGCATGATCAGCGAGTATGACTACCCAACCACCGAAAATGCCAAGGAGAGGACCAGACTCTTCAAGGAGAGCGTCCAGCATGAAAAGGACAAGAAGCTGCCACAAACAAGCTCCATGACTGTGGGCTTCGTTCCACAAGTCAAAGCTTGTGTTCAACGCCAGTACCAGATTCTGGCTGGAGATATGGCCACATTCGTCATCAAGCAGCTCTCGACCATCGCTCAGGCCCTGATTGCTGGCTCACTCTTCTACAACGCTCCCAACACCTCTGGCGGACTATTCATCAAGTCCGGTGCCTGCTTCTTCGCTGTCCTGTTCAACTCTCTGCTCTCCATGTCCGAAGTCACTGACTCCTTCACTGGTCGTCCTGTCTTGCTCAAGCACAAATCATTTGCCTACTTCCATCCAGCTGCTTTCTGCATTGCGCAGATCACTGCCGATATCCCCGTTATCTTGTTCCAAGTAACGACGTTCTCTCTGATCTTGTACTTCATGGTTGGCTTGACCTCGACGGCCGGTGCCTTCTTCACCTTTTGGGTCCTCCTGGTTGCCATCACAATGGTGAGTTTGACAGTCTTCATGAATCACCAGGTTTAATTTACTAACATTATTGCTTTAGTGTATGACTGCGCTTTTCCGAGCTGTGGGTGCTGCCTTCAGCACATTTGACGGCGCCTCAAAGGTTTCTGGCTTTCTGATTGGTGCCACCATCATCTATTCTGGATACATGATTCAGAAGCCCCAGATGCACCCTTGGTTCGTTTGGATTTACTGGATCAACCCTATGTCCTACGCCTTCAACGCTTTGTTGTCCAACGAGTTCCACGACAAGATCATCCCCTGCGTTGGCGCCAACCTGGTCCCTAACGGTCCCTCGTTCGCCAACGCTGCCAGCCAGGCTTGCGCCGGTGTCGGCGGCGGACGGCCTGGAGTATCTTTCGTTACCGGAGATGATTACTTGTCGTCGCTGTCATATAGCCACTCTACTCTTTGGAGAAACTTTGGAATTCTCTGGGCTTGGTGGGCGCTCTTTGTCGCCATCACCGTCGTCAAGACCTCCCAGTGGCGGTCCTCCTCTGAAAATGGCCCCAGTCTGCTCATTCCCCGAGAGAACGCTCACATTACCAACTCGCTTCGCCAAGTCGACGAAGAGGGACAAGTCATTGAGAAGAAGGGTGTCAGTGACGGAGGGGGTGGTCCCATCATTGACGGCGATTCCGATAGCTCTGATGCGCCTGACCTGGTTCGCAACACTTCTGTCTTCACTTGGAAAAATCTCTCCTATGTGGTCAAGACTCCTTCAGGAGACCGCACTCTTCTGGACAATGTTCAAGGCTGGGTCAAACCTGGTATGCTCGGAGCCCTGATGGGATCTTCTGGTGCTGGAAAGACGACTCTCTTGGATGTGCTCGCTCAACGCAAGACGGATGGCACCATTCACGGTTCAATCATGGTTGACGGACGCCCTTTGCCGGTTTCATTCCAGCGCTCAGCGGGCTATTGCGAACAGCTCGATGTCCACGAGCCTTATGCCACTGTCCGCGAGGCCCTTGAGTTCTCCGCCCTCCTTCGCCAGAACCGCGAGACGCCTCGAGAGGAAAAGCTCAAATACGTCGACACCATCATTGACCTATTAGAACTCCACGACCTGGCTGACACTCTCATCGGTGATGTGGGTGCTGGTCTGAGTGTGGAGCAGCGCAAGCGTGTTACTATTGGTGTCGAGCTTGTTTCCAAGCCCAGCATCTTGATCTTCCTCGACGAGCCTACCTCCGGTCTCGATGGCCAATCCGCCTTCAACACTGTACGCTTCTTGCGCAAGCTCGCAGATGTTGGTCAAGCCGTTCTTGTCACCATTCACCAGCCTTCTGCCCAGCTATTTGCCCAATTCGACACGCTACTTCTCCTGGCCAAGGGTGGCAAGACGGTTTACTTCGGCGACATCGGCGACCACGCCGTGACAATCAAGGAGTACTTTGGTCGCTTCGGTGCCCCGTGCCCGAAGGAAGTGAACCCTGCTGAACACATGATTGATGTTGTTTCCGGTCATCTCTCCCAGGGCAAGGATTGGAACGAGGTCTGGCTTTCGTCTCCCGAGCATGATGCTGTCAGCAAAGAGGTTGACCGCATCATCACTGAAGCCGCAGCTAAGCCTCCCGGTACTCTCGATGACGGTAATGAGTTTGCTACCCCTCTGTGGGAGCAGATCAGACTGGTCTCGCACCGCATGAACGTCGCTCTGTATCGCAACGTTGACTACGTCAACAACAAGGCTGCGCTGCATATCTCGTCGGCCCTGTTCAACGGTTTTACCTTCTGGATGATTGGCGACTCGGTTGGGGAGCTCCAGCTCAAGCTGTTCACCATTTTCAACTTCATCTTCGTCGCACCCGGTATCATGGCCCAACTTCAGCCCCTGTTCATCCACCGCCGCGATATTTTCGAGACGCGTGAGAAGAAGTCCAAGATGTACTCGTGGATTGCCTTTGTGACGGGCTTGATCGTCTCCGAAATCCCCTATCTGTGTGTCTGTGCCGTGCTCTACTTCGTCAGCTGGTACTACACCGTTGGGTTCCCTGGTGATTCTAACCGTGCCGGAGCTACCTTCTTCGTCATGTTGACTTACGAGTTTGTCTACACTGGTATTGGCCAGTTCGTCGCTGCCTACGCTCCCAACGAGGTGTTCGCGTCGCTCGTCAACCCCGTCATCCTCGGTACTCTAGTCTCCTTCTGTGGCGTGTTGGTCCCCTACGCGCAGATCCAGACCTTCTGGCGTTACTGGATGTACTGGCTGAACCCGTTCAACTACCTTATGGGAAGCATGTTGGTATTCAACATCTGGGGCGCTGAGATCGAGTGCTCGGACAAGGAGTTTGCGCGCTTCGACCCCCCGAGCAACACCACCTGCGGGGAGTATCTGGTTGACTATCTGGAGCAGGGCATCGGTGCCGTGAGCAACCTGGTCAACCCCGACGCGACCTCCGAGTGTATGGTGTGCTCGTACACCAAGGGCGAGGACTACCTGCGCACGCTCAACCTGAGGGAGTACTACTACGGCTGGAGAGATGCCGCCATCGTGGTGATTTTCGCCCTCAGCTCGTACGCTCTTGTGTTTGCTCTGATGAAGCTCCGAACCAAGACCTCCAAGAAGGCGGAGTAACCGAACCGCTCACACAATCATCTTTTTTATTTTTATTTTTTGCATTTGGGTATAATAAAGGTTTGGAACATAGACTGCAGATCACAGAAGGATGCCTTGATCTCCACCACTTTTTCTCATAGATTCTCGGGGGTTTCTTGTTGTATTAGTACTTGTTTCGTCCAATGCCGTGTCATGCCACGCAGGGCGCAAGTTAAATTAGGCTTACATGGTAGATAATGATAACTTTGCTTGGACACATAGACTGAACCCTTAACGGCGAATTCGTCTTACTATTTCGCAGGTCATAGTACTCCGTATTAACTGCATTAACGTCTACTACGAAGGTAAGCACTCCAATCTTTGCTCCATTAGATTATTTGAAGTACCTTTCTCGCAAGCATGCTAAGTACGAAGAGAAGAAAATCAAGGGCAAGAAGAAATAGAAGCAATTATAGCTACAGCCAGTAAGAAAGATAGTAATAGAAGTGGCTAGTTTACTAATAGATAGTATAATAAATATATTCTCTTTATAGCTTGTAATTTAATATAGTATTAATAGAGCAATGCGGCCTCAAAGCGTCGGTCATCTTGGTCAAGGTGCGCAGAAACCGGGTCGCGACGTTAGGCTTCTGGGATGCGCTAGATGCAGCCTACTCAAGCTCGCCGACATCTATTTAGACATATTAGTCGGGCTCTAGGGCAGCCTATCGAAGTTTCTTGAGATTAGATTCAAGCTTAGGGTCATATGCTTGTGCGATCTTATTTGCATTCGTCAATTTGGCATTAAATTATGTTCTTGGTTATATTTGACTTGTCAAATCACTCGAAATAAAGGCACTGACGGGTGTCCTCCTACATTAAAAGTTGCCAATAGAAGCTGCCGTCTCCCAGAAAAATCCTTATCAGTCTCTTCCCAAACACCTTAAGCAAATCCGAACCCTTTGCTCCATGCTCATGCAAACCCTCATTTTACATCAGAATCGTATCCTCGAGATATCCAAACCCGCTCGCCCTGTGCCGCCCAACCGACTTGAGCCACGGGTCGTCTAGCAACTCCTTGGCGGTGGCACGTTCTTCTGGGTTCCAAGTCAACATCCGCTTGGCAAATTTGATGAACAGGACGCGCTCCTGGCCTTCCAGCATGGGTGTAGAGTTTTCGAGCGTGAATGTCTCGTTGGGGATGAGCTCGGGATGCTTGAATACGCCTGCAGGAAGTTAGGATTTGAAGGAGTTGTCAAGGGATGTGGGAGAAAACGTGCCTTGGTCGTCGAAGAACTCGGAGAGGGACTCGCGATCCGCACTCGCGAGGAGCTCTGAGGATGGAGGACCTAACAATCGGATCATCTGAGCGAAGCGGGTCTTGTTGGAGAATTTGCAGTGTCCTGGCACTCGTCCGCTCAACAGGTTGATGTCTCCCAGAAGCTCCCACAGCTAAGTGTCCGTGTCAGCAATCACCGAATCAGACGCGAGCCCCTGATTTCCAACGTTGATACTTACCACAAGACCCAGATTCCAGATATCCGCAGAGTAGGTCCAGCCAGCCTTGAGCATCACTTCAGGGGCGGTATACTCTCGGGGCTGAATGTCGTGGTTGTGTTTCTTCGCCACATCCCCACGCACAGCCAAGCCAAAGTCTGTAAGCTTCACGTAGCCGATGTCTCCGGTCAAGTGACCAAAGCTGGATCGAGACTCGTATACTGGACGGCCATTGCGCTCTTGGCACGGGGCCGGGTTGGCCTGTTGACGCATTACGTACTCGTCGAGAACTCGAGTGTCCTCAAAAGGGACCATGAAGTGGTCGCCCTTAAGGTCTAGCGAATGTGTCAGCTCCGACATTTGTTCTTCGAAGAAAAGACTGGGTAGTCTCGGAGGATTTACCTGTGTGAATGACCTTGCACTGGGAATGGAGGAAATCTAGGGACTTGAGAATACTCGGTAGCACCCCCTTGATAATGCGTGGCTGCACCATGTTGGTGAGACCGCTCTGCTGGCCCAGCATCCATAGGGGCTGGCGCAGTGGTTCAAATGCAAGACAAATGTGTGTACCCTCGGGCCCCTCGACTTCGAAAGAGTCCAGAACACTGCGGACGTACTGTCGGCCGGGGTGTGCGGTCTCCGCGGAGAACATCTGGTCCGAGATGTCCAGTTCTCGACGAGCAGCAGCCTGGACGGCGGGGGTGTTGTTTGTGATCTTGAGTGCCACGAAGCGCTCGTTCTGCCAAGGCAGCCTAAGGAAGAGATGAGTCTCAGTCTAAGAACCTGGCTAACAGGGTCTACGTTGCATACCAGTGAGTTGCTCGCGCCAGCCAGACCGTCGAGCCAGAGCCCCATCCCAGCTTGGAAATAAGCTCATACTTGCCATTTAGCAAGTCACCGATCCGTGCGGGGTAGAAGGCCTTGGGGTTATAGTTGCGACAATTCTCTTCTTCGAAGGGTCGGTCGGTCTTGATGGTCGACAGTTTCCTGAGTCCGCGCTCACAGACTTGGACGCGGAGGCGTTGATTGTAGAGGGTGGATCGGCAGAGCGCCGGTGCGACAAGGCTGAACCGCATTATGCGATAGTCTGCACCAGAAGAAAGGAAGACTTTGGTGAAAGGCAGCTCAAGGTGGCGGTGTTGTCTAGTCCCGACGGTGGGAGTGTATGTGTGTAAGTCGACGTTCGCGGTTGGAGACGGGCAAAAGAATTCCGGGACTAAAAAAGTGTTAAAAAAAATAAGAGGATCAAACGCGAGCAGCAGGAAGGCGGAGCTTTATCAGATGCCCCCCGCAAAGATATGAATGCGTGAATTGCTTCCTGCAGTTGCAGTTGTACATTCGCGAACTCGAAGCATCTCGGGGTATGTCGGTTAACGACTCGTCCGGGCAGACGGAGGTGGGTGTCTTGGCGTTGCAGTTCGCGGGGAAACAAGGGGCAGCTTCACCAATTGTGTCTCCAACGTGCTTCTCCGCAGCAACGAGTGGAGTGAGCTGGGCTCGAGATCAGGCCACCGGATGAAAATGGTGGTTGGAGGGGGGTTGACTTATGGGGGGAGACGAAGACCTGGGGTTGAGCGGTTGAGGTGATCGGCATCTGCAAGTGAGTGAAGGGTTCAAGGAGACGGATGCACAGTATCACGATGAATGTACAACTGTATGGGTAAGTCTCGTCTGGGATTGACACAGGGCATGTAGACTAGGTACGAAGGGGCCATTTCCTCCAACTTCTCCCCCCTCACACCGAGTCAGACCGAGTAGCAAACCAAGGATAAAGGAATAAAAAATAGAGACTCTTCCCCCAAAATAAAAAATGCTGGGGCCCCGCATCCCCCGGAAGAACGCCCCGGACGCTTTGTTTAGAGGCCGCCATGTGCTGCGGGGAACCTGGAAACCTGGAGTCGCCCATCCGACCGGGGTACGCTATGTGCTGTGTCAAGACTGGCCACTTTGATTGTCACCCGATACCTTATAGACATGGGCGGTTGAGGCTGCTGGGGGTTGTTCGTTGCAGAAGGAAGCTTGGCGGTCGGGTAAGCGATCAGGAGACTGGGTGTTGGAGGTGTGGTTACTCTGCGGTACGAGTACTATCTGATGACGTGAAATGGTCGTATGTATCTACAGGTTCCCGATTCGGAGGAGGGTTAACGTGGGCCAATGCGGCGATCAATCCCTTCTCTAGCGCAATCTGACAGCCTTTGCAGCAAACTCCATGTTGGACCTCGAGGGTGCTAGGGTCGACAAAAGGCAGTGCTGTAGCAGCCATGAAACGATAGATTGGAGGCTCGATGACAGATAACGGAGGGACATCGTTGGGGAGGTAATGATCAGAGGGCGTTGGTGGTCGGCCTTGTCGTGGGGAGAAACGCGTAAATCCGCATGATCATGGAGGAAATGGGCTGTGGTTGAGCTTACTGGGACCATTGAACCAACGGGCGGAATTGATGTATACCTCGTCAGTCGCCTGAGAGTAAGCCAACGCAATCACCGCCACAGCCGAACTATGTCGCCCAATTTGGACATTGTATATTTGCAATGTTTCTGCAACTGTCACGAATTGATGTGTTGCCCTCAAGGGACGGACTCGTTAAGTACTGACTCATGAAATTAGAGCCAAGCCCGCCGTCTGAGACAAGCCGGCTAGTCATCACAACGCCAAGGTGTGGCGTAATAACAAGCTGTTCATATTCTCGCTTATCTACCGTTACACACCTTCCCAGAGAATCAACGGAGCTTGGTGGCTCACTTCCAGGGCATAATAAACTACTCGGCCTCAATTCCCAGTGTCTATGGCACAGACAGTTATCGTCCGAAGCCGGTCGGCATTCTCGGCCCCACAAGTTCCTCCGATCCCGGCTCGCCACGGTTGAGCGATGGAGTCATGACAAATCCTTTGAATTCAAGCTCCAATTCTCTACTCCTAGCTCCCAGGCTAGACGTAAAGCATCGCAAGTCCCAAGAACTTCCATTGGAAAGTCATTATCTTGTTAACACTCAGGCTATGTCTTCAAGCAACCAAGTTCGTCTCATTCCGTGGGACCCAAACTCCAGCAAACATGTCGACAGACTCCTTCAGCAGCGGGAGCAGTGTGGATGGGATTCCGACAGAATCCCCTTCTGGCAGAAACTACAGAGGTCTGGCTTGAAATGTATCTTTTGGATTGTGCGTATACCCTTTTATCACGACCGCCATGGACCATTGAATGGGTGCTGGACGTTGGAACTCCAATCTAATTAGTGGACAGACCATTCCATCAGAGGTTCCAGATGCAGAGGAGAAGCAGCAGCTTCATTTCGACCTGTTTCCTACCGTACGCAGCCCTCTTGTAGCTTTAAGTTCACCTAAAATCTCACTATGACGCAGGATAAGATGCCTTTACAGGACACCAGCACATCGCTCCGTGGTATTTCTCGCAACCCTACCGAAGAACTTTTCCACCCCGTAGGCCACATTTCTCTGGACTCTGTAAACCCTGGTACTGAGGCTTTCGACCTGGATATTCCATCCGAAAACCTCTATTGGATCAAGACCTTCTACGTCTCAAAGGCTTTACGCAGTAAGGGCATTGGTCGCGCTTCTATGGATGTCGTCGAGTCAATGGCGGTGGGCAAGCCTCTATGTGCGCGCACTCTCGCTCTCGACACTGTTCAGAAGAACAGCAGCATTGCATTGGCAATTGCAGCGACTGGTGAACCGCCAAAGGTATGTCGAGTCATGCAATCCTAACGAGTCACACCTAGAGATCCATGACTAGAAGTCTGTAGATGACCAACCAGGAATGGTACGAGCGAAGAGGATACCAACTGATCAAAACTGTCAGGGACTTCTACAAGGCCTCGCCGGGTCAAGAAGATGGTCCAGAGATATTGACGGTGTTCTTAAAGAAGAGTATCTCTTAAGGACTTGCATTTCCATATTTAATTGGCCTAATCATCACCCACTGCGCTTTCTGGCCTCAATTGTGCCATTTGCAATAATTCTCTGTACGAAGGGGACACATCTCTTCAAACTATGGTAACTTGTCTCTCCTCAGTCGTCTTCTTGGAATACACATCGCGAAACCATGAATCTCTTTCTGCCCAACTCGGAAACTGAATTGTGACCATAGCCACCCTCTCGCACGTGTCTGCTCCTAGTCCCTTGCACTTTCTCAGCATCAGAAAGAAATCTGTAATGACGGCTGAGTTGAATGACTGGCCATCATACAGATGGAGAAGAAATATCTCGGCGAGTTTGCAAGCACCTGAGTTCTCGGCGTTGGCGAAGTCGAAGTCGCTCCTGTCGTCGTACTTGAAATCTGGGAAGCAGCTTGGCCTGAAAGACCCCAAGTCTAGCCCCCGAACATTGAATGTGCACGGCGTTATGTTGGAGTACCTGGTCGAGAGCCATCGGTCGTATTCCACCGTGTAGACAACGCGACTTCTCGAGGTCATACACCGGCGGCAGATCCGTCGGAGATGGGCTGGACAAAGAGACGTCTGTAGACGGACGAACCCAGACTTGACACTTCCCGTGGTGTCTCTGCCCGTAAGGACACAATCAATCCCCCTGATCCTGTCCTGGAAAGCCTGTCTATGGCGAGTCTTCAAGGCGTAGGTGTAATCGATCCCGGCGATGGTGTCCACGCTTACCCAGGACTAGCTTGGAGCACGTGGACTTGGGCGAGGCAGGTTGACGGGAGGCCTGACGGTCCAAAGCATGCCCTCGGCAAAGCTGGCCCTCCATATTCCTGCCAGGTAGCGATCCCCTGTCAAGCGTCCGATATCCTTTGCACATCCTGATAACGCGGGGAGCTTGTCGTTGGACTTGGTGAGCCCAAGCTTGGTATACTGCGTCACTGTGCGCTGCCAGTGCTGGGTTAGTTGTCTGGCCGAAAACTTGCCCTTTGTGCCGTCGGACTTCTCTGGCTCCGCGTACTGATCCTTTCCTTGCAGCATTCCCTGGCTAGCCTCTGTCTTGGGCATGGCATGCGGTGGCATGAATCGGTTGCCGCATTCGCAGTTGGTTTCTTGACGACATTCGAGTTGCAGCTCGCGATGGTTGCAGTACAGCATCCGTCGGGAGAGCATACGTTCCTGGTACACCCAAGCCCGCGTGAAAAGAGGAAATGCCCTCTCAAACTGAACCGTCTCCATCACTGGGCCTTCGCCATTGCAATCCCGCATGGCAATGACAGTGCTCATGCCACCCACGTCGATTTGAAAGCACAAGTCCTCTTTGCTCCCTGGTGAGAAGCAGCCGCCACGAAAATCAGATGAAGAAGTCGCAGCGATAGTTATGAAGCTTTAGCGGTAGATATCTGCCATCTTGCTGGACTCTATCTCCCAATCCTTGACGGAATCTTGAATGATGCACAGTGAGTCAATCCATAGGTATCGAAGGCCTAGCCTGCGGGCTATTGTCACGGCATCTCGAAATGTCTTGGGGAGAGAAGAGAGCAGTATGCCCTTTGAGTGGCGTTTCAAGCTGTACTCGGTTGTGATGACTGGCATCTTGTCTTTGCCCCAGCAATGAGACAAGCAAGCGTAAGTTCCAGGGATTCCTTCAGTCTCGGAAAGGCTGATTTGATGGGGCTGATTATTTCGAATCTCTAGGTCAAGCAGTCTCTTTGGGAGCGGAACGTTGCGGCCTTCACCGCACTGTCCATGAGATGTCTCGCACTCTTTTATCCATTCATGCGCTTTCTCAAACGACGTGACCGAGGACGTGTCGCCAACAATCAGGTTCGCAGAACGTAGCCCCTGCACTCTAGTCTTGATACCTTCTCAAGAGTATCAGAACTGCAGAATAATTGCTTGACAAACGGCTTGCCTTGGGCTAACCTTTTCAAAGGGTGTATACTGACCTGAGGGAACAAAGAGCTGAAAAGAAAGCGACTGTCCGCTCTGGCTGTGACTGAGCTTGAGGAAAAAGCTGTATCCAACCCACTCAAAAGCGAGCTGTCCGCGGACAAGGTCCGGCCGAGTGGACAAAAAGGCGTCCAGGGGTACTTGAAAAACCCGGCAACATTCGCAGCCTTTCTCAGAGGATGCTTCCAAGTCCTGCATTTTGAACTGTTCCCTTTTGAACTTCAGCTGGCTGTTCAAGCGGCGCTTGTTGGACTGCAGTGATTGGCGCTGGCTCAGGACTGAAGTCTTTCCGATGGCCTTCAGCTCGTGCCTCTTGTCTCGTTTCTCTCCTTGCGTCGTGGTCCGCTGGTAGGCGACACTGTGCTTCATCCGCCATGCTTGGCAATCCAGAAGACAGCCGTCGATGGTGAGGGCATCGAAAATATCTACATGATTTGCATCATCTGGCGTTATTGTGGGCAAAGACGCAATATCATGGAAAGGAGCGGGTTGCGCGTTCATGGAGGAGTAGATCAGGGATGGACTGTATATTGCGTGTGTCGTGGTTCCTCTTCGTGTCTGCAACTCGACGTCTGTCGTGCTGTGGCGAAGGCAAGTCAATTAGGTGAGCTTTTGAGTTAATTTGATCGAATACCCGGGAATTACAGGTTCACAGAGCTCAGACTCGCTTCACTTACTTGATTGCTTAAAAAACTGATTGAACGTTTTGGCAAGGCAAGGTAAGGTAGCAATGAGATGAACCCCGCTCTTTGATGGCGTGAGTGACATATGCAACTGTAAGTCAGGTGCCCGATTCTGCTTCGGACCCAACCATCCACGGACGCATAGCGAAGGAGCATCATTGTCTCTTTCTATTGTACGTCTCGTCACCCAATAGGCTTCCTGGTTCGGTACCGGGAGTTTCACACCAGTTAGGGTAAATGAACAATCTACGTATAGAAATCCCACCGGCGCCAAACGTTTACATTCTAAGATTTACGCGTAGCCCTGAGACATTTGAAGTTCTATAGTCTTATACATGATGGAAGATTTGGGGCTTTTTAGGGCGAAGTATCCTCTTAGCTTGCTGAATTGAAAGCGAATCGAACGTCGGCGGAGTTTTGACTTTGCAGAAGCCGACATTTCCAACATCAGCCCTCAATCTTCTTGGACATAAACACCACACCATCTAAAGGATTGTGATAGTAAGGTTCCACTGGGGCGAATCCCTCCGATTTGTATAAGGTCAGTGCTGGTTTGGTTCTCTCCAGCACGTCCAGGAGCGCCTCCCCATAGCCCTCTCTCTCGGCAACCTTCATAACCTCTGCGATCAGGATCCTCGCAACTCGCCGACCTCTGGCTGCCGGATAGACAAACATGCGCTTTATTTCGCAGTATCGAACGTTTTCTGGACGGCTTCCTCGGTACTCCGGCTGGATCTCGAGCGGCCGTAGGGCGATACAGCCGAGAACTTCGTCGGTGTTTTCGTCAAGCGCAAGGAGGAGAGCGCCAGCTGGAGATTCGTATTTGCCAGGCAAGCTCTTGAGCTCGGCCTCGTAATTTTGAAATGCCAGATCCAGGCCCAGCCCCCCAACGTAGGCGCGGAAGCATGCTGCAATCGAAGAAAGATCAGCTGCTGTGGTGGCTTGGCGAATAATAACAGGCATCTTAGTAGCGAAAGGCTGATCAAAGCCGAGAGTTGTGTTGGATGGTGAGGTCCTGTCTGAGGTTTTGCGGGTTATTGACGAGTTTTTTGTGAGACAAAACTTCTGTAGGATGAGTGGAGACTAACTGACTCGTCTGACGTGTTACTACAGCTGATCACGGTCCGATAACGGCAACGTCAGCTGGACTTCACTTTGCTTACTCGAACTATTGCCATTTCCAAATACGGCCAGCAGAGGGCCATGTCTTCACGGGCCCGGCTATAATATTCCTTCACAAACCCCAAAACTATAATGAGCTTCCTTTTCTTCGGAACGATTGAATAGTCTGAGATTTATTTTTCTATAGCGAGCTGTTATATCTCTAGATGGTCCAGCAAAGTTGGATTGTGTGCTCTAAGTAGATGGTATGACATGAAGTCTGACTCATCCTGCATCTCCGTTCACCCCGTTGCGATTAGTATTTCATACTTGCGCGCCTCGTACAGGTTTAAAGTACTATACGGAAGCAAAGATAGCCAATGTTTACAGAGCGAATGACATCGACTGCAGGCTGTATGGCTTATAGTTGTGACGAGAAGAACGAGACACTTGGTGAGTGATTGATTTGCACGGATTAACTTGGACGTTTACTAAGTTCTTATAGAGTGTATGTGGGTACTAGGGAAAGATATCAATGGGGATCAATGTCCTTAAAGGTCATTACGCTGAGCTATGTGAAACAATTCAACTAAGAATATCAACAGTGCATTTCCAGATTTTAGCCAACAGCCTGACCTGGCCCAATGCCATAATAGGCCCAGAAAGTAGAGAATACACCGAACTCCGGGTCTAGGGATGGCAATGGGCCGGAAGAGCCGAGACTCAAGTAATTGACCCTCATTAATAGAGGTCAGATGAAGAAGAATGAGAGGCAGATGACAAATCTGCGATTCAAGACCCAGATATAACTCTCGGCTCTATCTACTCATTGAGAACTGACACCCGAATGATCCCTCAACAGCCTATTCAGGCCAATCGTCATCGGAACTATCACTTCCCAGGACAGTCGCAGAATATCCATCATATAGTGGGATGCACTATCTTAAACCTCCGCTCCCTTTCTTAAACTGTGGCGCTACTCGCAATTCTCTCCAGCCCGCCACTTTCCTCATTATTTTCGATTCACGCTGCATCGGAGCGACCACTTCATCCTTTGCGCACTGGATGAACTTCCCATGTCCGCGTCTCTGATCCACCAAGCAGCCATCTATACATCTATAGACCAGACTTTCTTCCGACGCGAAGTGCCTGTAACGACCCCCGAAAGCTTTTGATAGTAGTCGTCGCGTTTTCGGAGTCTGAAGACACGGACCTCCGACTGCCTCAAGGCCGCTGAGTCGTTCCATACCCAGTTCCCGTCAGCGCCCTTGACATAGTCACAGTACCGCTTCTCTTCTAAGAAATTGACGATGCCGCCGTGTGCCACTCACACCATCCTAGCGGTATCTTCTCTTCCCGGGTTATTGTGCTCGTCAAGCTTCCGATGCACTGTCTCGTACTCGTCGTTCCGGAAGCCCTCGATCTTAATTTGCTGGATGCTTCTGAGATGCTTCAATGCCTCTACGTGGGCGTCCATCGTCTGAAATTCCCCATTGCGTTTTCGGCGCCGGATTACGTTGTGGGATCGACTCTTCTGGTTTTGTCTCATTAACACTGCGTTGTGGAGGAAGAGGTTGAGGCTAACGAATTACAGAGGTCTCCAGTTATAGGTTTAGAGCTGTTGGTACTTCGCGTCATGGTGGATGGAGATACAATGGCCTTGCTGTAAGCCTGGGTTAAATGATGACTGTATACGAGAACTCAGCTTTAGTGATCGGGGATGTGCTGCTTGGTGACTTGCATTTTAAGACTTCCCAGTTCCAACGCGCTCACCACCAGGCCGGGCGGATAATTTCCCCCAAGGCCAACAGGTCAGATCATTCTGGAATCGGCAAGATGCATGGATGAACCGCCAAACGCGAAGTTGTCTCATATTGATCATTCTTGAGGTTGAGCTTTTATTGGGCGACTTGTGGCGCTATTGTTATAAAACTGTGTTATAGGTGGAACGCAGTGGGTAGATCGCGCAAGCCGACAGCGCTCCGCGCTCCCCAGCTGCGGGGGTGGACTAAAACCCAGGGCCTCGGATATAGGGTGTAATAATAAAAAATTAAGAATATACGTAGTCCTAATGCTATAAACAGTTTAGTCAAGGCGGATTTATAGAGGAAGAAGGGAGTTGCTTTTGTTAGTAGCTACACAGTCCACGGTTACCCAGGTGCTGTACGGGTAAAGCGCTCCGGGTTACAAGGCTGCTTTCATAACATGTAATCCAGGCGACATAGATTGGCCTGGCCTGGATGCAAACGTTGTCGCCTTTGAGCTCAACTAGGCGCCGTTGTCTAACTAGCTAGGACTTAAGCGAAGTCTACAGATCACATGTGACGGAAAAGCTGCGAAAACTCATTGTCCGGCTAGAGGTTGAGAGTGTCTGAGTAACTGGTACTGTCCTCGTTAAACATGAATTCATCTGACGACCTGAATCGTGAGTAGTATTTTTCTCTAAGATTGGCTTTATCGACTAGCGCTTCAGCTTTTAAAGATGTAACTAGCTGTGTTAACATTATGCTTGAGCACGTTCTGTATATATCTCGTTGGATATGCTGGAGCTGGCGTCGCTCTTCTTGGCGTCTTCATATATGACATCGACGTTGGTTGTGCGCACAATACCATTGTACGTCATTATCTCCTCCTCGGATCCTGTTGGCGATACCCCGCGGATCTCAGTGTGCGCGTGCTTTCGTGACGGATGCAGGTCGTTGAGCATGTAATTCATCGAATGAGCCTGGTTATTGCGGGTCGATCTTGAACCGTTGCCGTACGTTGCATTCGAGAAAGCACCGCTTACCTGAGGTTTGTCGACGGGCTTGGCTGAGCTGTTACCAAAAAGCTTCGGATACCAGCGACTGAAGAGTGGTCGAAGGGCGGGTATGGAACAAGAGACGATGGCAAGGTTGACTTCGACGACTGTCCAAACATAGGCGAGGTTATGATGCTTGGCCCTTTGTCCCAGGTACAGAAGCCGATAAATGTTGACGAGTCGGATGATAGCGACGATCGGGACACTGTGTCAATACCGAGATTAGTATCGTGCTGCATCGTAAAGCAGCGCTTCTTGTGAACTTACAAAGTACCGATAGCGAAAATTCCAAGTACCGCTACCTTCGCTCCACGAGGCATCCGAAGGCCCAAGAAAATCCAGAAAGGCAGCACAAGAATCATGACATCCATGGCGATGGTCAGTGATGACTGGATGATGTGGAAGCTATTATCGATGCATCTGGTGTTGGGGTCCGCCCTCAGCTCGGTGTTCCAATTCGTTTCTATCGGCACACACTGGAACAGAGCAGCGAAGAAGATGGCCACGGCGTGAAGGACGTTGGCGATCATCAGACCCCAGATGGACCGGTGGATAGTCTTGTTGTGCCCTTGCAGGCGCAAGAGGAAGACCAAGATGGAGGCCTTGACGAATGCCAGGACGGGATTGTAGCACAACTGCTCGAAGAAATTCCACCAAAGGCCTGCGCTGGGGTCGTATTCTGGGACGTCATCTTCTTCCCAACCGTAGTAGTTGAGCTTGAAAACTAGTGCGCGAAGACTTGTGAGTTTGATGCTATGAGGGGATGAATTCGCATGGAGCGTGCTTACACATGAACAAGGTCGAAGAAACTAGAATAGATGAGACCTATACCAGAATCAATCAGCATAGTGTTCGTTGGATGGCCGCTCCCGTATCATTAATAGTTGCGGAACACCCGAGTTCTCGGTGCTGTCTCTTACCAGCCCAATTCCACAAAGCCAATCGTCTTGGATAGAAAGTTAGCACGAAATGCTCCTTGGCGTAGATAGAGTTGGCGGGATGATCTCCCGCAACTCCTTGGAAGAGAGGGTAGACGACGCACCTAATCCCACAGTACGCCTAGTGACGCGCGTATACACTCGGAGGCCAAACACGACGATTGACAAGGACGGGAAGAAGAAGATGACGAAGAGTCCAGCCTGCTGCAGCGGCGGTGTCGGGATCTTGGAAACATCTGGATAGGGCCCGGGGCCAGCGCCCCTCAGTCGTAGTATCGAGTCATCCATCTAGGTTGCGTTTGTAGATGTAAGAATCAACAACGTTAGGTCGACAATTGGCGTGATGTTGATGTGGCTCGGACCGTTGCCTGTCAGGTTAAGGTAGCACGCTTGCGAACATAAGTTAATCGAAGATCTCTGGGGGTTACGGGGTATAAGCAGTCTCAACGAAGGAAAGATGAGCACGCGAAGTGTCCAGTCGCTTACCCCTTATTTCAGCCGCTCCAGGTGTCTGACAGACGTTAGCAAGCCCTTTGACAGGCCTAGTGCTACTACATTACGTCTGACTCCCCGTTTCTGACAGGAAGGTTTTGACGTGCCGCAAGACTAATTAGATAGCATATAGTTCTTCCGTAGCTGAAACACTCTTTTCTCTAAGCGAACAGTGAACCATCGCCCTCACTAGCAGGGTGGGTCTGTTTACTCTGTTCTCTCGTTGGCCACCTTGTTCTGGGACTCGTCTACGCCGAGTGCTAGTTCTTGTTGACAGGGATAAGGATAGATAATGTAGTCTGTAGACGGCAGCGGTTTCCAAAGCGGGTTAGCTCTTTCTATCTGTCAAACTGCCTCCGAGGGAAGCTGTGTGACCTACAGTAGATCGCACGCATGCGGAACTTGGGCCAAGAGGGGGGTCCTGACTAGCTTCAACGATCATTACCTGATCCGAACGGTTCGTCTGAATCCTTCGTCCCCGGACGCCAGTATGCCGGTACCACCAGCCAGGTACTAGGGTCATGCGGAGAAACTCATCGATCGCCGACGTGAATGCGGCATTATTTGGAATGCGAGGTAAACTTCCTAAAGCTAATAGGGGAATCGTATACAGAGTACGATGGGGGTGGTTGTGATGCTCTGGTAGTGAGAGCCTCGCCAAGAGGAAACATCACTGGAGATTCCCACAAATGCGAAGCTCTAGTCGATGCGACAGACAGTCTGCTCCGAACTTTCATATAGCAGTTGCGTTGCACCCAGTTTCATTAAGCAAGTGGACGTCGTGTGTGGCTGACGAGCGGTGAAGGCGTCTTTATGCTCGCAACGTACCCACAGTCTATATAGCACCCCTGCGTCTTGTCCAGGCTGTACCCCGGGCAAGCAATTGTACGTATAGTAATTAAGGAGGGTTGAATGAAGTTGGCCGATGCTAGCAATGCAACATGAGGCTTGGGTACGCATCCCCCCCATCGACAAAGGACTGACTGCTATACGCATGCGCAACATATTAAGTCAGCGATTTGCCAAGAACACCCTCCGCCTTAATTAGCCCAGCCAGCTCAGCTGAAGGGTTAATTAGACACACAGGGAAAAGGGTCCTGGGTCCTCGCCGGGATCGGGCGCAGAACTGCGTCCTTGGTACCGAGTACGTTTAGCTGCCCAATAGCATAGCACGGCAGAATCAGGAGCAGGGACCCCTTCGATGACAGTTCAACCGCTCAATTTCGAGAGGATCCATGGCTTCTTAGCTTGGCCCACACGAAGCGAGCCGATGGATCCCTCTCACACCCGCCCAGGACAGGCTAGAGGCCGGTAGCCGACGACGATAATCCCATAAGTATTGTTGCTTTTCTTGTGTCTGCAGATCTCTCCAGCTTTCGTGATAGCATCGCTCCAGCTGTCTGTTTGCCTCATCATGTTTATCCAGCCATCGGGTTGGCGCGCTGCGGCCGTCCTGTCGCTCCTCGTGTCCGCCAATGCTCAGACCATCACCGTCGATGGCGAGACTGTTCGTACGTTGCTACCCCGCGTTTCCCATCGCGACGTCAATTGTCAACGAGAGCAGTGCTAAACGTGTTTCTTGAATAGCTGCCGACGAGTCCAATGTCGCCCCCGCAGCCGATGTTGCTTCGGACACTTCGTACTTGGACTTTGAAAGCATTCAATTGACCGAGGATGTGTTGACCAATCTCACCGACATCCAGCTCAGCAACGTCTCGCTCTTCTACTTTGACAATGACTCTGCTTCTGGGAAGCGAGCCGCCGGTTCGCAGTGCAAGACCCTGCCCGGCGATCTCCTCTACCCCAACCGCATTAGCTGGAAGGTCTTGGACATCCTCAGCGGCGGGGCGTTGATCGAGACGGTGCCCCTCGGCTCTGCCTGCTATGACGGAGATCACTATGACGAATCAAAGTGCCAGTTCCTCATCGATAACTGGAACAAATCTGACACTCAGTGGGTTTCCGCCCGTCGATTTCCCGGGATCTTGGTTCATGCTGACGCGCGGTGACAGCATCGAGGATCCCTCCTCAGTCATGTCCCCTCTCTTTGAGGGAGCCACCTGTGAGCCTCAGGGCGCTGCTCTCGGCAAGAACTGCACGCTTGGAGGGTTCCCGTCTTACTCCCTCAACATCACCAACGTGGCCCAAATCCAGTTGGCCATTAACTTTGCCCGCAACTTGAACCTGCGTCTCGTTGTTCGCAACACTGGTCATGACTTCCTTGGCAAGAACACCGGAGAGGGCGCTCTGTCGATTTGGACCCATAACCTCAACGACATCGAAGTCCTGACAGATTACCAGTCCGCCGGAGGCCGATACAAGGGCCCAGCCTTCAAGCTTGGAGCTGGTGTCATGGTGCATGAGCTCTACGAGGCGGCTGAGCGTGAAGGCTACACCGCGGTTGGAGGCGAGTGTCGTGTAAGTTGACAATTTTGCTGCGTTCATGAATATTGCTTGTACCAGGACTGACTTGGCCATTTCTAGACTGTTGGTGTTGCTGGTGGTTACGCCGTCGGCGGCGGTCACTCCCCCGTGTCGCCCATTCACGGCCTCGGCTCCGACCAGATTCTCAGCGTTGACATCGTCGCTCCCGACGGTCGCTTTGTCACCGCCGATGAGACGCAGAACAAGGACCTGTTCTGGGCCCTCCGTGGCGGCGGCCCGGCCACTTGGGGTGTTGTCACCTCCATGACGGTCAAGGTCCACGAGAAGACCGTTTTCTCCGGCATGACTTGGGTCACGACCACCAAGGCCATGAACATCACCGACGACACCTTCTGGAAGGCCATTGAAGCCTACTGGCGCCGCTACCCCGAGTTCTCGGCTGCCAAGGCCTACGGCTACTGCCGAATGTCTGGATTGGAAGGCGGCGGCTATGCCTGGAGGGGCCTGCCTTTCATGGTCCCCGGAATGAAGCTCACTGATTTCAAGAAGCTTGTCCAGCCTCTGCTTGACGACTGGGAAGCACTCGGCGTCGATCCCGGCGTCGAGTTCTTTGAGCATGATGGCCTTTACGAGACGTGGACTAAACACTTCCCTACGTCCATCGTCGGTAACGCTTATGCCCGAACGGGCTCTCGTCTCTTGCCTCGCAAGAACTGGGAAGACCCTGAGCTTCTGAACAAGACGATCCAAACCGTTCGCTCGATTGTTGAGGACGGCGCCTTCCTCGTTCACTACAACATCAACGCGGACGAGCCTGAGAACTCGGCAGAGAGCTCTGTTAACCCAGCCTGGCGCGAGGTCATGATGTTCAACATCATCGGTCTCATCTGGAACGCGCAGACGCCCGAGGCTGAGGTGGCTGCCCTTCACGAGAAACTCACCAACGACCTCGTCCAGCGCCTCAAGGACATTAGCCCCGGTGCTGGTGGCTACCTGAACGAGGGTGACTTGATGGATCCCGACTTTGCCCAGTCGTTCTATGGGTCTCATTACGAGCGCCTCTCGCAGATCAAGAAGCAGATCGACCCCAAGGACGTCTTCTGGGCTCCTACTGCTGTAGGTAGCGAGAACTGGCACATTACCGGCCAGGAGAGCTATGTGGTGAAGCAGACCGGCCGTCTCTGCCGCAAGAACTAAGTGTCATAGAGTTTCTATAAGACTTAGGTCCAAGGATTATTTTACTTCAGAATATATTGCTTCCGCTTTTGGAGATGTACATACGACATATAAGTTAGTCCGGTGGGAACGGATCTTCTCTAATAGTAAAGTTAGTGCTTATAAACTGGCTGCTACCGTTACTGCCTTCTGCTTTAGTTAAGGTACTACCCTTAAATATCCTACTACTTTTAAGGGTGGTATAAGAACCCCTTCTGTTATCCCTCTCTTGATAACCAAGGCCTCTTACTCTGTGCTGCTAGCCAATCAATTGGAAAACCGATGCACAACTGTTTAGATAATACAGCAGGAAAGCCGTTACCTCTGAACCAAGGCCGAGCAGAGATATAGGGTAAGAAAAACGACTAGTAACACTAGATGGAATAAGAAGCAAGGTTCAAGGTTTAGACGGGAGACAACGCAGGAGCGGCAAGAGGCTAAGGTCAGGTAAATAGTGATAGAAAGAGCTCAGCAAAGACAATGTAGCAGAGGCCCAACACCCACCTACAGGATAGAAAGCTCTCACAACTCACTGTTCCCGAAATTTACCACCATGAAGCCTTATCTCCATCAATTCTCTCAAAACACTCAGTACCACGCGGTCGGTTCCAGATCTAGTCCCCTCTTCATAGACTCTTTTCTCTCTAGGACCGGCTTCGATGACAAATAATCATCACCGCCTTCAAAGAGATTAGACAAGTATGCAATATATCACACTCAATAACTCTTGTGCTCAAAGGTAAGAATACCTCTTGGCTGTAGGGGTGAGTTCAATTTAACAACACCAGGCACTATTTCAGACAACCTACTAAAAGACCAGCACCCTTATCATTAGTAGCCACGCTGTGTAGCAAAGACAGTTTAGCGAATAATGAAAGAAGGCAAGCGAGACTCGGGCTCCGAGTAGAAACTTTCCAAATTCCAGCAAATAGGGACATTGCCCAGAACCGCAACCGCATGGCCTTGACCTTGCTGTTCGAGAACTGTGATGGCAGCGAGACGAGCGGCACAGTTTCTGTTGGCTTGGATGACTCAAACACACGGAGGCGGGTCCAAATCTCTTCCCAGGACTTCAACGAAAGAACATCGTGCGAAGACGGAGGGAGTGCTTCTCGCTGGCAGTCACGTGGAAACTTGATGACTCGCATCTCGCTCGGGAGGATTGTAGATTCCGAGGCCATTATTAGCTTGGAGATCAGCCCATAGATCACGTCTCGTAATTCGCGTTCTAGAAGCCCGACGATGGCCAGAGCAATGGGCTTGGGCCTGGGGCTCCCTACACGTTGGAGTTAAAACGTGCAGAGCCCGGACGTCGAGTTGCTCAAATCGCAAATCAAGTATCCTAGCAGCAACAACATCGACCGGAAACGATGGGTGGCATTCAATTTGATACCGATCGCGACGTCCCCGCGCTGTCTGGCAAGTCATCCTGGTTACAGGCGGCAACAGCGGGCTTGGAAAGGAGTCCATCCTTCAGTTGGCCAAGTATACTCTGGTCAACATCTTCATGGGCGCTCGCAGTGAGACAAAGGCCAACGAGGCCATCAACGAGATCAAAGAGGCGGTACCAGATTCAAACATACAGTTCCTCCCGCTTGACCTATCTTCATTTGCCTCGATCCGGGATGCCGCCAGCATGGTCTTGGCGACTTCAAAGCGACTCGACATCCTCGTGAACAATGCCGGCATCATGGCCGTGCCTGCAGATGTTACCAAAGAAGGCTACGAGATTCAGTTTGGCACCAACCACATGAGGCCACGCTCTCCTTACAAAGCTACTGCTACCGCTCCTCGAGAAGACGGCTGCCGCCCCTGACAGCGATGTTCGGATCATCAATTTGAGCTCAAACGCCCACAGCCAAGGGCCCAAAGAAGGCCTCGTACTCTCCGAAGTCAAGTCTCCAATGACATCCTTCACCACTTTTGCGCACTATGGTCATTCCAAACTTGCCAACGTTTATTACACCCATCAGCCTGCGAAGCGCTATCCTTGTATCAAGTCCGTCGCCGTCCACCCAGGCATTGTCAGCACCAACCTGACGTCAGGCCCGAAGAAATCTTTCAAGATGATGATTCCCATTGTTTTCATCGCGGAACGGTTCTTATTCACTTCTGTCAAGAACGGCGCATTGAATCAGCTCTGGGCCGCCGCAGCGAAGAGCGAGGATGTGAAGCAAGCTGGCTTTTACTTCCCCGTGGCAGTGGAGTTCAACGCTAAGCCCATCGTTACTGATGCAAAGCTCTCAGATGCTTTATGGGAATTTACCGAGAAGGAGATTAAGGAGCACGGATATTGAGGAATTCTATCTAGAATCATGCTGGTGCAGGATGTCTTGCGGATTGGTTTCCTTCCAGAGCTTTACTTCCGTCTTGAGGGGATTTGCCATAATCAGTGCGTGTGATAATAATTGATAACTTGTATGTTTTTGTAGATTCTTGGGTTTGATGTCTTGCGTAAGGTAAAATTCGTCCCAGGCACAGTTGGCCATTATCATTGATAATTCGGAAAATTGTCAAAACCACCAAACCCTATGAATTAGTTGCTGTTGATGATGTATCTAATGTACATATATAGTGAGTGCACCGGACAAGCAAGTGCACTAAAAATCTTAACCTTCTAAATAAGAATTACAATAAAAATACTATAAACTATTTGATCAATTAAAACTACTTATTATACTCTTTTCTAGATGTCTTAATTACTACCTAATAAGTTCTTATATTATAGCTAGGCTTATTGTAGACACTATAATGCTAAATACCCAATCGCATTGACCTTCCTTAACTATCACTCCGCAATGATTCTACCACTACCTATACATCTATATCTATTTGATCAATTGCTTGCCTTCCTTCCTCTACTATTATAATCCCTTTTTTCTAAAGTCTAGTCCTTTTTGCCCTCTAGCGCCAGCTTAGTATCTCATTTGCTTGTCGAAGCTCTTAGATCTCTACCCTCATGAGAGCTATCTTATACATAACTGCTTTTATTTCCTTCGCAAGAAACTTTAATGCTTTAAGAATTGACTTTAGAGAGCTATTTTAGTGCCTTCTGATCTATCTTTTAAGGTATTTAGACTAAGATTGGGCCTTAAGTATAGTCTTTAGGGTCTTTAAAACCTAAGGGGTCAATAGTTTAGCTGCCTTCTTAACTAGCATTAGCATTTATAGCTAAATATTAAGCTTTAAGACTATACTTTCTAGGTCAAGAGGAATAAGACTAGCTCCTTTGAAAGCCCCCTTAATATTTCTTCCTATTATAGTAGCCTTATATGCTGCATAGAAGGCTAGAAAGAACTCAGTCTTTAAAATGTAAGTAATAGAGCATCTAATTAAATGCTCTATTTCTTAACTATAAGCCTTCTTTAGCATACTAAAGCACCTAACATTAAGAGGCTAGAGTAGATAAGATAAATAAGGCAGCATATAAAGCTAGATGATCTTCTTTTCCTTATAATATCTCTCGAATTTGATAGATTGGTGACTTTTATAGCCATTGAGGATTAAGAGACAATAAGAACTAATTGATCAATTGATTGTATACCGGTCAAAGTGCTTAAGCCACTTAAGACTGGTCTTATTATTAGTCTAGCCATTTTGGGTTATTATAATAGCCTAATCGCCTAGGAGGTTGCTTTTTCAGTACTAATTGGCAAGGTAATATTGGCCTACACTAATGATAAATAGCTAGATCGCCCAGCCTTCTGCATTAATCGCTTAAATAACTATAATCTATTCTTGGTTTCTAGGCTATACTAATTTCAGCTTTAAATGCCTTTCTAAACCTATAATAATCATTCTGCTTATAATTATATCCATAAGGAAGCTAGTCTTATTAAAGTTATAGATATTATCTGATCGGATGCTATACTTCACGATTGTGTTTGCTATAAGCTAAAACTAATTGTAGATAATAGTTAGATCTTCGCATTTAGCTCTCTAATAGTTATATTTCCGGAAAAAATGCGTCTTAAGGTCTAGGTATTACTTAACGAAGTTTAAAGCCTAATGTGTGCTAACAGGTAGCACATCGCAGTTAGCAAGCAATTAATCAGCTATTGTCAGATAGCTTGCGTGGCACTTCGATGACTTAATGTGTCTGTATTGTGTGTGTTCTATCTATTCTTCCCCCTAGGCTATCTCTACTATATTTTGGGGGATATCCCTTTTCTTAACTGCCTTCCTATTCGGGCTATACTAGATAGAGCTTCAGCTAGATATCTATAGACCCTAGAGGTAATTACCTAACCACCTTATTAGTCTAATATACATACTCCAATCTAATATGCCCCTTTAGCTTGAGGGCATTACTATTAAGCTAGGTCCTTTATTATCCCTTCATTAGTCTAATATCTTTAAGAGGTCTACAAGCTTAAGCTACTAAGTGAATTTAGCAAATGCCTCTCTAGGCAGGCTCTTCATTAAGCCATCAGTAAGCAGTTATATTAATAGGGTATAAATAACTTTAATTCTCTCCTCTAGTACTTCCTACTATAGCTAATAATTATAAATGTTAATATACTATAGTTTTATTTATAGCTATATAAGTTTAGCAGTAATTAGTCAAATAGTTTACTTATTATTGCATTTGATTATAACTTATGATAGGGGAGTGACTACTTTATGAGCAGTCTGTAAAGATAGGTCTATATAAAGTGAGGAAATAAGTCTGCTAGCAAATAGGGCTTCTTTTGCTGCCTATAAGAGGGCTAGGAGCTCTACTTTAATTATTAATGTAGTTACTATATCTTACTTATTAGCGCGCTATAATATAATTCCTCTAAATAACTTTATAATAAATGCTTATAAGCTCTAACAGTCCGCTAAGTTGTCTGCAAAACTAGCATTAGAAGCCACTTATAGTCTATCTTCTTCACAGCTAGATATAGTGCTATATTTAAAGCACAGTCTGCATGTTTCAATAAGATACTAAAGGGCTCAATTAGCAGCTTAGTAGTATTAGGGCCCTAGGTTTTAGTTGAATCTTGCTAGCTAACTTACTATAAAGGCTACATCTAGCCTTATCATTATAGCTACATATATAATCGTTCTAACCTTATATTAGTACATATTAATGCTCTAAGGGTTCATAATTTCTTTATAGGGCATAAGTTCTTCTTATACTATTAGGATTAATGCTTATATTTTTAGGGAGTAATTGCTAAGTAGTTAGTATATCTTATTAATATATGAGGATTGTGAGAGCTATAGTTATTAGTTTTCTCGGTCTTAGATAACTTTAATTCCTAGGAACCACTATAGAGGTTTACTGCCTTCTAAGTGATAGGTCTTCTATAGGTCTTCTATTAGCATAATTGCCTTAGCTTTAACTTACTTTAGGAAATAAAAAATATAGTTATCTATATAGAAAAAGAATATAATATCTCTATAGAGCTAATAGGAGTCTTCGCTAAGCACTTAGCAAAAGCCTGCCAATAATAGTCCCTTTTTGAAGTATTTCTACTATAGAAGAGGGGATTATTAAAGACTATAGAGGGCCTTTTAAAGCTTAAGAATTATCCCTAGCTTCTAGTATCCTCTTGGCATCTTTATATAGATTTCCTTATTGAGCTGAGTATAAATAAATGTATTAATTGCATTATATTATAGTATATTGTAGTTAAATCTATTAGCTAGGGCCATAAGGGTCCTAAAGAATATGCTAGCTAGAGTCACTACATATATTTCTTAGCTATCAATTGCCTACTAGTCGCCATGCACAATAAGGCATGCCTTAATTTTTAGGAATCTTCTATATTTATCAAGCTTATTAATATATACTTAGTAGCATCTAAGCACTTAGTAACTATTTGCTATAGATTTAGCAACTTCAATCTAGGAATTTAATTTAGTATGACTTTATAGGTGAACCTTTTTAGCTATAAGTATTATATCCTAATATAGATAATTTAATATCTTTATATGTGAACTGGGAAGTAGCTCTAGCAGTCTCCAATATATACTAATAATAGGCTGCTTCTCCTTCCTAGATATAGAGCTTATTCTATCCTATAAGAAATTTTCCTTTTGGGCTTCTTACTTTTTTATGTCTAGTTGATTTGGAGGGTAAGTCTTACTTCCCCTATTAAATAACCTAATAGAGCTAGCCAGGCTTCTATAGACTACTTAGCAGTTGCTTATGTAGTGTTTTGGTGATTAAAGTCTTCTAGCAAGAAATGCTGCCTTAAAAAAGGTTTTATATCTTATCGGCTATTTGCTAACTACTCTGTGAGTAATCTTATTATCTATCATTCCCGCTTTATGCCCCTTCACATTAAGACTAGCAGTTAAGGTATAGAAAAACGCAGTAAGCAGCAACTATAAGGGAGTTAGAAGCACTTCGAACTTAGCTATAATATAATCCTTAGGTGCCTTATATTCTTAAGCGCTCGGTGTTACAGCCTAGGTTGGGACTAGGCGGTTACAACTGGCAGAATTATCTTAATACCCACTTTTTCCTTCCTATCATGCAGAACTATATATGCATATCGAACGGGCTCCATTCGATGCAGTTCAATACTAATTAATATATATATGTTAAATGAGCACTATTTGATGCCATTTGACTACATTATAATTATAATATATATATACACTCATTTAGCACATTAGATAAAAGCCTTACACTTTTTAGCTATTAATAATCCTACTTAGTTATATAATAACTTACTATTGCACATTACTATTATAACTTATATTGCTTACTATAATATCTTAATCCACTTAATCATTAAATATATACTTTTAGACCTATCTTAGACCCCTAGGTTAAACCTAACTATTATATATTAATAGCTTTTATTTAGTGTATTATTATGTTAACCTAAGTAATATCTACTATTAGATATATTTGCACTATATCTTACCACTATGCTAGCTATAGAGTCTAACCTATTACTAACTTATATTATGCCCCCTAGCACTATAGAAATAATCGCTAAGATCATGCAGTTTTATGCAATAATGAACGAACTATAAGCATAAGTAAATATAATACTTATAACCCTAATTACTCTATCTATAGAAGGGCCTCCTAGAGAAACTAAAGACCTAGAAGAAAGTATTAAACCTTCTCTCCCTAAACTGTTTAATAGGGAATTAAAGGATATTATACCCTTCCTTACTAGGATGAAGGCATACTTTTAATTCTTCTTAATAAAGCTTGCTATAGGAGAAATATAAGCTTTATTTACTAATAGATATCTTAAAGGAAATACTATAATATGGTTTGAACTTATTATGCATAACTTCTTAGAGAATAAAGAGGATAAATATAATTAAGTTACTATAAATATCTTTAACAATTAGGACAATTTTAAAATAGCACTTAAAGATAACTTTAGAATAGTCAATAAGAAATAATAGATAGCTAATAAAATCTATAAGGTCAAGTAGACTAAGTTAGCTACTGCTTATGCTATTATATTTAGATAAGTCGTATTATACCTCAAATGAGATGATAAAGTCCTTATAGAAATCTTCTATAAAGAACTTAAGAAGGAAGTTAAGGACAAGCTATATAAAGCCAATTAACCTAATGACCTTATAGACTTCATTACTATAGCTATAAAAATTGACAAATAATAGTATGAAAGACGCAGAGAAAAAGTAGTTACTAGGGGAAAAGGCATAAATACTCTTTATAACTCTTATTACTTAAACCAAAATAATAACTATAATAACTCTTAGAATAAGGGAGGAAATTATAGCACTACCTATAGAACTCAGTTCGGCCTTATAGAACTTAAAGCTATATAAAGAGATTACTCTTACATAAAATGTTAGAATTATAGAGAAATAAGACACTTTAAAAGCAAGTGCTAGAAGCTTAAAACCAGACAAAAGTATAAGCCTATACCTAAAGGTAAGTATGTCTAATTTACTAACCACTAGCAATATACCTTCTAGATAGCAACTAGAAGTAAGACAATTATACTAGCCTATTAAATAATTAATATGTCTAGTAGCAATATATTTAATACTAATAAACCCTTACTTAGCATAAAATAATATAAAAGTAAGAAAAATAGTATCTATCTTAAGGGATTATATAATAAGATCTAATTAAAACTGCAAAATAATAAAGATATAAAGAAGAATAATCCCTTCTACTATTAGAAATTAATTCCTAAAGGAAGAAGCATAAAAATAAATAGTAAGGTTATTTATTTATTCATACTCTATAGACCTAAAAGGTAGATAGTGCTTCTACTCTATATAAATATAGGAAAAACCAAATTGGACGAAAACCCATATCGCTATTATAGTGGGCCCGCATTAGGCCCCTTGTTCAGTCGCAGCGCGTAAGTAAATAGTCCTTCTTGCTAGGACTAGAATTATCCTATTTCCCAGAAATTTAGCGGGAAAATTAAAGGAAAAATTAATAAAGGAAAAGTAAGAGTCTCCTACGTCTTAGGTTCTAGGTCTGAGGTGGGTACGCATCGGTTGCGCATCGGCTGCGCGCTAGTGATGTGCGTATGGGATTATTGTGCAGTTGCGGCTGGAGGCCCAGATTTTAAGTGGGCAGATTCGGCCGCTGGTGGGTCCGCCAGCCGGCGCTTTACTGTCAGTGGCTGGGGGTCAACACGGGCCTTGGGCTCTGCAGCCGTTGACAGCTGCAAATAGTAAGGTTATTATAATAATTAGGAAAAATATCTAATCAATTTAAATACTTATACTAGAATAAGGAAAATCTTACTATTAACTAATAGTTAAGATAGAGATCCCTAATAGGCAACCTAATAATGAAGAAATTAGCGCAAAACTCTCCCTACAATAAGAGGAGAATAACTATATCTGCTAACAATTCTACATCTAGAAGGAAGGAATCCTATATATTAGTGCAGGCCACAATGCTAAGCGAGCAAAATAGCTTGGCCTGCCTATTACTAATAGCAATATCCTAGCCCTAGTAGATAAATACCCTAGTGATAAAGCTATAAGCTATATATTAAGTATAGATAGTATAACCTCACTAAGGGAAAAAATAGCATTATTATTAATTATACTTATAACTAAATGATACTAGTGGGAAATAAATAGCTATAATAGAAATAGACTTAAATGCTAGAAGAACCTTAAGGATATATACTAATAACTTATTTAAGAATGGCCTAATACTTAGGATAGAGAAGTACTCTACATTTAAGCTATACTAAAATGCATTGCATAAAGTAGTTTTTAACCTATTATACTTAAGGAAGGAAATAATAAATATTTCTAACTTCTAGCAAAAAGATATAATAAACTATCCTAAATATTATATTATTTTTATTAATATTAAACCTATATAAGCAATAAAGTAGAAAATAACTACTATCCTATAAAGGTTAAGAGCATAATAATTAATAATTTTTACTTAAAATAAGAGATAGAAGGATATATAAGAGTATAAATATAAATAAGCTATTAAGTAGTAAGGCTAGAAGAACGCTATAAGTACTACCTATAGAACTACCTAAAAGGACTATTAGACCTAAAGGACTATAAAACCTAAGAATATAAAGTGCATACTTAAGCTAAAATCTAAGAATGGTATAATACTTAAGAACATTAATAAACTTAATGCATAAAAATGTATATAGTGAACTATAATAATTAAGATTGTGAGGAACTTATAATGAAAAACGATTAATGCTACCTATAGAGGAGCGATAGGCAAGCGATATAAAGGAGAATAAACTACCTCTAATAAAAGCTCTATATGCAATAAAACTAATAATAAAATGAACAATACTTAAGCTATAAGTGTGAGTTAGGAATGAATAGCTTACCGCATTAGTATATAGTAGAGCTAAAGCCTTATATATTAACTCTAATATAGTTAATAGGCTAAAGCTACTATAGAAGAATAAAAATAACCTATATATAGTATACAATCTTAAAGGCAATATATTTATATATAATAATAGATAGATAACTTAATAAATTAATTACTTAAAGGTTTTTATTGACAGAAGGAACTAAAGTATTACCCTTAATATTATACCTATATTATATTATAACATTATTCTAGGGTACTTATAGCTAAAGAAATTCAACTCTAATATTAATTAGAGAACTAATTAGATATATATTGACTTTAATAATATTCTCCCTAGCAATAATAAGAATGACTTAGAAGAGAGATCTTAAACTTTAACTAATAATAATACTAATAGTGAAGAATATAATAAGGAAGAAAACCCCTTACTAACCCTAAAGAGAATATAATATAAATAAAAATAAATAAAATATTAATATATCTAAAGAACAATTAGATATATTAGATAGTAATTTATATAGATAAATAAAGACCTTAAGAAATATAAAAAGATACTTAAGGAAGAATATCTTAAGAATATACTATTAGAGTATTATATCTATAAGAAACTCTTTAGAGAAGAACTTAAGATAGGTCTACCTTAATTTAATAAATATACTTATAAAATTATTTTAAAAGATAGAGTATTACCTATATTCTATAAGATTTTTAATCTTAATAAAATATAACTATATATACTTAAAGAATATCTTAATAAAATGCTATAAAAAAATATAAGGGAATTTAAGTCTTTAGTAGGTTACTTAATTATATTTATTCCTAAGAAAAATAGAAAACTTAAGCTTATTGTAGATTATAGATAATTAAATATAATTACCCTTAAAGATTAAACCTTATTACCCCTAATTATAGAGCTTAAGGATAGGCTCTATAGGAAAAGAGTGTTTATAATACTAAATCTTAAAGGAATATATAATCTAATTTATATTAAAGTAGGAAATAAATAGAAGACTGCCTTTAGAATGAAGTATAGACTTTATAAATACCTTATTATGCCTTTTAGACTTATAAATATACTTACCTCATTCTAATGAATAATTAACTATATACTTTAAGAATACCTAAATATCTTTATAGTATACTATTTAGATAATATTCTAATCTTCTTTAATACTAAAGAAGAATATATAAAATATATCTATAAGGTATTAAAAGCATTATAAAATAATAATTTATTAGTTAAACTAGAGAAAAGTTATTTCTACATTAAGGAAGTAGAATTTCTTAGATATATAATCTTATATAATTAGGTCAGAATGAATCCTAAGAAGATTACTATAGTTAGCAAATAGCTTAGACTAAAGAACATTAAAGAAGTGCAATCTTTCCTTAGGTTTACAAACTACTACTTTAGCGGCAGAAAGGGACTATAAATAATACCCTAAATCGATAGCAGTCCCTTAAGAAGGTACACAGTAAAGCGTCATATAGGCATCTTTATTGGTCAGCTTAAAGCTATACTAGATCGCATATATATACTATAGTAGTCTTATATTTAAGACCCTCTAGCAGGAAAGCATCTTATAAGATTAATTATTAGATTAGTAGTAAGAAAAGAATATTAATAAGGCATTAAAATGGCCTACTACTAGCTTAATAATTAGTATATAAGGGATAAAGGGTAGATAGTAATTTAAGTTATAATTAAAAATAAAGGAGAATTTTAAATTTTCTCATAAATAAAGGCAAAGAACTCAAGCTTTAAGCTTAAAGAGCTCTCTTTCTCTTATATCTCTGCAAGAAGGGAAGAATCTTTCTGCCAGTAAAAATAAAAATCTCTCTAATCTTTCTTCTAACTGATTATAATGATGATTATTCTTCATTATTATCCCCTCATCTTTCTTCTAACTATCCACTTTATCCCCATTAAATCCCTACTAGTAACCTATTAGCCCACCTATCTAGGGACCCCCATCACACTACTAAAGATTTATTTAAAGCTTTAGTAGACTTATTATACCCCTCACTAGATTCATAAAGAAAGGAGAAAACTTCTAATAGGATATAGCTACTAAAAAAGCATTTAATAATATTAAGAAAGTTATTTTAAGCAAATTAATACTAATAACCTTTAACCTTAAATAGGAAATTAAACTTAAGATAGACTTATTAAACTATATATAGGGTTCTTAGATTAGACAATAAGATAATAATAGTATATTTTACCCTATTGCTTTCTTTTCCTACAAAATATATAGAGCTAAACTTAACTATTCTATCTATAATAAAGAATTCTTAGTAATTATTAACTTATTTAAGGAATTTTAATACTATCTTTTAGTAAATAAGCATTAAATTAAAGTCTATATAGACTATAAAAATATTACTTATTTTACTACTACTTAAGAACTTATTAGATAATAACTATACTATACTAAATATCTTGTAGAATTTAACTATATTATTATCTATAGAAAAGAATCTAAGAATAGATAAGCTAATACTATAAGCTATAGATATAACTTTAATAATAGAAAAATTAAGATTAATAAATAATTTTTATACTTTATGCATAAAGGATACCTTAAATAGAAGTATATTACTATAATATAGAAGATAAACCTAAATTTAGTATATCTTATAGTACTAAAGAAATACTATAATTAGAAAAATAAGTAAATACTATTTAATAAATAGTACTATATTAAATACCTTCTAAATGGAAAAATAAGATTAAATTGCATTAAGACTAATATTATTATAATATTAATTTATAGATAAGAAGAGACATATAATAATAACTAAGGGAAACTTGCTAATGCTTTAAATTAGAACTTTAAAGGCATTAATATAGAAGAAAGCATATATTGCATTATTATACACTATAATAGATATTATAATAAATTATTAGGAAAAGCTTATATTATTATAAATCATAATAATCTCTATGCCTGGATTTAGTAATATAATAATAAGCTACCTTAAGATAAAAAAACGAATAGATAGTAAGTTCTTAGAGAACTATAGCACTAGTTTATATAGGAAATACATAAGTATCCCCTATATAGACATTAGGGAGTTAATAAAACCCTTAATAGAGTTAGATTGATATATTAATTTCTTAAGATAAAGGTAGTAATTAAGACTATTACTAATTAATGCGATAAATGCGTAAAAATTAAGGCTTAATATTATAAACTATATGGAGAATTATAGCCCCTACTAGTCACTAAGTGACCTTAAAACTCTATCACTATAGATTTTATTATAAAACTACTACTATTAGAGGACCTTATAACTAAAACCCTCTATAATAGCATTCTTATTATTATGGATAGACTTATGAAATTTTCCTATTTTATACCTTACTAAGAAGTGATAGATATAGAGCAATTTGCCTATATCTTCTTGCAAAATATTATTAATACTTATAGACTTTCTATAGAAATTCTTTCTAATTGAGGACCTCTATTTGCTTTAAAGTTTTAGCAATTATTAATAGATCATATAGGATTAAACTACTAACTTATTATAGCTTTCTAACTATAGACTGACAATTAGATAGAATAAATGAACTAAATACTAGAATAATACCTTCAGTGCTATATTAACTATGAATAGAATAACTAGGTTAAGAAGCTCCTAACTGCACAATTAAGCTATAATATAGCTACAAATGAAAGCATAAAGCTCACTTTAGTATATGCTAATTTTAGATTCACTCCTAATGCCTATAGAACAAGCTAAGATAGATTAATTAACCCTAAAGCCATCCTTATATTAGAAAAATTAAAAAACCTACATAAAAAACTTAAGATTAAGCTTAAGTTTATTAGAAATTAGATAAAAGAATAATACAACCTAAAAAGAATAAAGGAACTATCCTTCTAGGAGGGAGATATAGTCTATCTTATAATAAAAAACATTAAAATAAAACAATAAAATAAAAAATTAAACTATAAATTTATTAGACCTTATAAAATTACTAAAAAAATATTAAAGAATAACTACTAGTTAGACTTACTACTAAAAGTTAGACTTTACCTAGTTTTCTATATCTCACTCCTTAAGATAGTAAAAAATATAATTTATACTATATTTAATAATAAATATAAAACTAAGGTTAAAAGACCTAAGGAGTATACTATTAAAACTATTAAGGAAACTAGATAGGTAAATAATAAAATAGAATACCTTATTAAATAGAAAGACTACCTTAAGAGCAAAAATATATAAGAACTAGCAAAAAACCTCACCTATATGCAATGCCTTCTGAAGAACTTTCACTAATAATGCTAGAATTAAGCGAAGCAGAGAAAGCACCTAAATTTATAGCACTTTAGTCAATTACCCTACAGTCCTCTAACAGTTAGACCTCAAATAAAGCCTCAGAATGTACTATAGTATCTCACTGCTCTGCCTCTTCTAGCTCATCTAGATCTTTATAGCCACAATGTATCATCTTAGTAGCCTTCTCATAAAGATGTTTTTCTTATCAATGCAATCACTATAGCCAAGCGAATGCCTCAAATAAATCCACTTTAGCTTATTCTTTTTGCTCCTCTAAATGGTCTTTCTCCTAAGAAACCTAAGCAACTAAGAAAAATTAGTATAGAAATAGAATAAAGGGTATAAGAACCTACAAGCTTATGAAAATATACCACTAGAATTACAATTTGTATATTTCTTCTTTACATAAAAATTGCATTATATTTTCCCCTCTATAATAATATAAAAGTGACAATTTGCCTTAAAATATGCCAAATAATAAGGCATTTTAAAGTTAAGCTTTTTAATAATATTAATAATATTACTATAATAAGTGGATGCAACTTTAGGACATAATGAGTTTTTAGAAATATAGCCTGACATAATGGTTAGCTAAGGGCGCAGAGATAATTATAGGACTAAGAATGATAGGCGCCTACCTTATAAAAAAAAAGGTCTACTTTATGGGCCTTAGGGATAAGACTAATAGGAGGGGGAACATTATATTATAGCCTAAGTTAGGACTAAGCAGTTATAACCGGCAGAATCATCTTAATACCTACTTTTTCCTTCTTATTATGTAGGACTATATATGTATATCAAATAGGCTCTATTCAATGCGGTTCAACACTAACTAATATATATATATCAAATAGGCACTATTTAACACTATTTAATTATATTATAATCATAATATATATACATACTTATTTAGCATATTAGATAAAAGCCCTACACTTTTTAACTATTAATAATCCTACTTAGTTATATAATAACTTACTATTGTATATTACTATTATAATCTACATTACTTACTATAATATCTTAATCCACTTAATCATTAAATATATGCCTTTAGACCTACCCTAGACCCCTAGGTTAGACCTAACTATTATATCTATTATCTTATTGTTGCATTTAATTGCTTTAACTTTAATGGAGTATTGTATGTCTAGCATTATAAGGAACTAAGTAATCACTAAGTATAGGGCAAGCATTAAGCAACTAGTTGTATAGTAGTCCTATAAGTACCTAATGGCTCTATTAGTAAAAATCCAGACTGATATATACCCTATGTATCCTTATGTTATCAGGTAGAAGTTAATTTAGCAGCAGAAAGGGACTGAAAATAATACCTTAAATTGATAGTAGTCCCTTAAGAAGGTATACAGTAAAGCATCATATAGGCATCTTTATTGGTCAGCTTAAAGCTACACTAAATCGCATATATATACTATAGCAGTCTTATATTTAGAACCCTCTAGCAAGAAAGCATCTTATGGGAATAATTATTAAGTTAGTAGTAAGAAAAGAATATTAATAAGGCATTAAAATAGCCTACTATTAGCTTAATAATTAGTATATAAGGGATAAAGGGTAGATAGTAATTCAAATTATAATTAGAAAAAAAGAAAGATCTTAAATTCTCTTATAAATAAAGGCAAAAAACTTAAGCTTTAAACTTAAAGAGCTTTCTTTCTCTTATATCTCTATAAGAAGGGAAGAATCTTTTAGTAAGTAAAAATAAAAATCTCTCTAATCTTTCTTCTAACTGATTATAATAATAATAGTTATTTGTTATTATTCTCTTATCTCTCTTCTAACTATCTACTTTATCCCTATTAAATCCCTACTAATAACCTATTAGTCTACCTATTTAGGGACCCCTATTATATACCTCCCCTATAATCTAATAATTACCCCCAATTAGGCTAGGATTATACATAAAGAAATTGCCTCTTTATATAGAAATTAAATAAAAGAAATAAATATATATAGTAAAAAGTATCTTATAAGAGCTTCTTAAAAACTAAATTTAATAAATAAAGGAAATCTACTTAATAATCTACCTTCTCATTTTAGAATTTATCTTTCTATTAGAAAGTTATAATTTTATTAAGAGAATTACTACTTTCTTTTCTCTTTTAGATAATATTATTCCTCTTAAGTAATCTTTATAATTATAGGTAATATAATAGTATTATAGGTAGAATTAATTAGGTCTACCTACTAGCTTAAAGAGATTAAACCTTTAAGAATGTAGGTTATATAGGTCTTTAATTTAGGTAGATAAATTATTAATTGCTTAATAATTAAGAATAAATATATTAAGTTAGTATTAATAGTTATTTTCTTTACCTTATTGCCCATTTTGAAATTATAATATATTTCTTGCTCTTCTTTAACCTTTTGATTATTTATATAGATAGGGAGAGTATTACTAATGAACTAGCTTATTAAGACCGTTAGAGTTTAAGTTATTTAAGTCTTTATGGGCATAAGGGCTAGCAATATATCTTGCATTAAAATATCACTTCTTGCTAGGCTCTTAGATACTTCTCTCATTAAGATATTACTTCTTAAGGTCTATAGGGGCGTTTAAGCTTAAGAAGGTATCTTTAGTGAAGTCTGTCTAGGCAAGCTGCCCAACGAGGAAATCATAATTGGAGTCTTCCCAGTTCGATTGGCAGAGGCTACTGGGGATTGTGAAGGTGATGATAGGATTTGAATTGGTGACTAATGCGGCGAGTTGCTAGAGCTAAGCGAGATAACACTTCTAGATACTTTGCGGCTGCATTCTTTTAGGAGCCTATCTTAACTCCCTTCTATACTTACATCTCAGTTTAAAACTTCATAAGCAGTTAGTATGCTAATTGCGTTTAGTATAACTATCCTAATTACAATTAGAAGTTTCTTCTTAAATACTTAGCTTTAAGTCATTAAGAAGATCTCTAAAAATTCCCCTTAAGTAGTAAAGTTATTATTCTAAATATATTAACTTTCTTTACTTTTAATATTTTTAATCCTTACTTTTGCCCTTAAATTATCTTAAAGTATCCCTTTAAGTCTAATAACTTATCTAATGCTAAAATCTACAAATAGGCTACTTAAGTCTCTACTTAGACTCTTCATAGTAAATATTAAGCTTTTTAGCAGATTAAATTAGTAATTTTTATTAGAAAACTTCCTCCCTAAAATAAGCAATAAGTAATAAATACTTAATGTCCTATATTACTACTTAGCTATTATTACTTTCTTCTTTTCTAAATAGGCTCTCTTTTTCCTACTCTTCCTTTACTTATAAGATTTATTTGTCTTTTAGTAGGTATAAAGTTTAGTCTAAGTAATCATTTTAAAGTCTTTTCTCTTTATAGATATAATTTATTTAGTCTTCTTTAGTAACTTAAATATCCTCCTCCTTTCTGCCCCTCCCTATATAGTAATATTGCTATCCTTAGCTAGCACTATATTCTAAGTGTCTTATAAGACACTTAAATAGCTATATACTAATCCCTAGCTTCCTTAGTTATCTCTAGGATGTAGATCTAGAAATCTCCTTTAAGCCCCCTCTATAGTCAGACAATAGGTTCTAGTTTAGGGTTATCTAATAAGGAATCTAACTTGCTTAGCTTATAAAGTGTATTATAAGATGCTTCTCTATCTAACCCTTTATCCTTATTGTTAGATAGTAGTCTTATTATCTCTTTATTATTAAGGCTTATTTACTAACCCTAAGGATCCTTCTAGAAAGCCTTTAGCTAGTCTCTATAATAAGTCCCTAGAAGCTTAATTCCTATAAGTGTTTTAAGCTTATAAGTCCTAGTCTTAGTAAGAGCTTTATGAATCCTATACGGTCCTATCCATCTTGGCTTAAGCTTTATAATAGAAGATAGATCATTATGGTTTTATATGTCATACTGAAGAACTAAGTTTCCTAGCAATAAGAGCGTCTTTCTTAGCTTGAAGGTATTTAATATTAGTCCTCCTAGCTAAGGTCTATTAATATTTCTTAACCTTTGCTCGAGCAGCTTTAATATCTTCCTTATATCTTTCTAGGATTTATATTCTAGCTAGAATTTTATCTTTCTTATCCTTAATATTATCCTAATCAATAAGTCTTTAGGTAGAGACCTTAATTTTAAGAGGAAAGATAGATTTCTATTCATAAAGAAGCTAAAATAGAGAATAACTATATAATCCTCAAATTGCTAATCTATCTATAAGAAGAGCTAGCTTGACTAAATCTACCTATTTCTCTAGCTTCTTAAGCTTCTTAAAGTAATTCATTATGGATATATGCCTAACTTTAATTAACCTATTTGACTTAAAGTTATAGAATAAGATTTTAGACATTATAATGCCTAGCTTATTTAGCTCATTTAAGATCCCTTTTATAAGCTTCCCTCTATTATTAGTAATAATCTTTATTAATATCTTATAATAATAGATAATCCTCTTAATAAATCTCCTAATATTAGTAGCAATAAGGTTGCTAATAGCTATAGCTTCAATCTACCCAATTAGGTTATATCTAGCTTCTAGCAAGAACTTCTTGCCTTTATTAAGGGGTAGGTACTACCTATCAATATGGATCTTTATCATTAGGTACTAAGGAGCTATTAGTTTAGCCTCTTTAGCCAGCCTTTATGCTAAGTGTACTTAATATATTAAATACTTCTAAATAATTATCTCTAAAGACTATCTTAATTCTTACTAAAAATAGCACTAAGAAATAATTTTTATTATTACTTTTTGCCCTTTATGGCCCTTATAATAATAATATAATATTATAAGATACTTTTAAAGGTTATTATTATTAATAATAAGCATAAGGTTATTTTCTTCTTTTAGTCCTTATTTTTAAACTTAACCTCCCCTAATAAAGAACTATATTATCTTTGCTTTTAGTCTCTTAAAGTCTTATATTAATATTCCTTTAGGTCTTTTAAGTATTGTTAGGTACTTAGCTAGGATAAGCTAGTCTCCCTTATGATTGTCTGAAAGGGGGTTATTTCCTACCCTAAAGAGAATAGTATTAAGATGTTATTAGATTTCTACTTCCTATATCTAGCTTTACTTAGTTATATCCTAAGAAGAAGTCTAGCATAGAGAGGATCTTATACATCCTGAATTCAGCTAAGAAGTTATCTATTCTAGGAGGAATTATACTATCTTAGATAGTATAGGCATTATATCGCTTTACTAAATTGATAAAGTATAGCCCTTTATTCTTCTTTATAATAAGCATTTAGTAATTCCTATAAGAAGCATAACTTTCCTTAATAACTCTATTTTTTAGCTATATTTTTAGGAGATTAATAACTCTCTTCTTAATCCCTTAAGGAATTATTATATTACTATAATGCTAAGTACTATAGGGAGTAATTTTGATGACTTAAGGAGGTACTACCTTAGGGTTAATTTCCCCTTTTTCCTTAAAGGTTTAAGCTAAAGCTTCTTCCCTATTGTAGAGAATCTAATAGAAGATATTCCTTTCTTCATCCTAAAGGGTATCTCTTATTTAGTTTATAATATCTTCTAGCCTTTCTCTAAAAAGCCTAAATCCTTTCTTAATCTTTAAGAACTTAAGCATAATATAGTTAGAATAAGGCAAATCTTACTTTAAGTCTTCTTTAACCTCTTCTTACCCCTTCTCCCTTTAGAATAGGTCTCCTTTAGGTATAGATCTATTAGAAGGAATATTATCCCTTAGTAGGATCTTATTAGCTTTCCTTTTATATATTATATTAACCTAAACTATTATATTTTTATAGCTAATATTTAGACTTAATTATTATACTTTTAAAGCTTTAATTATTATTAGATTATTATTTTTTATTTAGTCCTTAAGAATGATCTTAAAGACTTTTTAAGCTATCTTTTTATTAATATATTTAATAAGATATTTAATATTATTCTCCTTTAAACTATAGATATTTATTCTTTTTAATTTAGAGGGTACTTCCTTACTTATTAAATCCCTCTTAGTACTTCTTAAGTAATAATTAAGAGTTTTTATCTAATTTTACTTATAATTAGGGATATAATCTTAATATCTCCTAATTAGTAGTAGATTAATATCTTACCTAGAAGGGTTATATAGTTAAAGGTAACCTTTATGCTCCTAATAAAAGGCATCTCTAAAATGAATAGGATTAATACTATAAAGGTTAGAACTATATATATCTTTTAGTCAATAAAGATATTATCTAAATAGACTTTAATCTTAATTACCCCTATTATTATAATATAGTCTTTTAAGAAGGAAGTAATCTTAGCCTTAATAAGCTTAATATTAAGCTTATTAATCTTAATAATATTATCTAATATAATATTCTCTTTAGCTTTAGTATTAATAATAGCTTCTTAAGTATAACTATCTAGATTCTTAAGTCTTACTTATAGCTTTAAGAGATCTTAGTATAGTAAGATATTTCTTAAGTCTAAGGGTTAGATTAAAGTTAGATTAATTTATATAATTATCTTATAAGATACTTCTAAATTTAGTCTTTTAGCTTCCCTTTTGTAGGAGATCTTCTTCATTAAGTTAAAGTCTATTATTAGGTAGTCCCCTAAAGTAAGATAAGAGTTATTATAGGATTCTAATAGTAATTCTTTTAGACTAATAGTAATAATATTAACCCTATAGCATTAAGACAATTTGTCAAAATAAGTATCTAAAAAGCTTAGGTCAGTCTATTCTATAATATTGTTTATTTTGACCTCCCTTGCTTTTTTCGTCTTATAGAATGGGTTAGTATCTATCTAGATAGTCTTTATGATCCTATTAGTAAGGTTAGATAGCTCTTTAGCTATAGATCGTCTAAATTCTAGGTCATTCATAATAATCTAGAGAATAATAACTCTAATCTTCATAATTAAGACTCTCTACTTTAAAGTAGTTTTATTCTTAAGCTTTATAGTTAGGTAGAAGTCTCTATTAAGTCCCCCCTTTTATAATAGTCTTAGCTATTATTTAATCCTTTAGGTTTATATGCTTAAAGATCCTTAAGGTTATTATTAAGATTGAGTGGCTTTATTTAACTTTTTTAGTCTTATTATCTACCCTTAGCCTCTTATTGGCCGCTATATTAAAGGTAATATTATTATTTAAGATACTTATTAGTTCCTTAAAGCTTCCTTTATTAATTAGGATAATATTTAATTGTATTATCCTATTAATAAGTTCTCCTTCTTAAAGCCCTATTATTTTACTAATCCTATTGATAATTATATCTTCATAAAGAGTATCTTAATTCCTCTTTATAAAGTTAGTTATAAGGTTTTACTCTTTTTAGCTAGGGTTCTAATTATAAATAGTAAACCTTAATATTATTCTATTAAGAAAACTTATTATTAGTGACTTTAGAAACTTCTTTATCTATATAATAATAAGCTTCTTAACTCCTCTAAGAAGTCCTATCTTTTAGACTAACTTTAGAGGGAGAATAGCTTCTCTTTGTCCTACTTAGGCTATGCTTACTTTAGAGTTAAAGTTATAGTAGCTAGCTTCTCTATCCCTTTACAATTTATAGTATTAGCTTAGGAAATAGCCTAAAATTCCGCAATAGAAACACTTTAGCTGCCTCTGCCTATAGCTAGCATTGATGAGAATGTTCTAGCTGTCTGTCCTATAGGGTCTTATATATCTAGAATGATTACAATTGATAGATAGGTTGCTATCGGGAGGGTTAAAAAGCCTCTACTTATTAAGACTTCCTTAGAGCATAGCAGTAAGATATGCTTCTATATCTTTATATCTCTTCGTATTATTAATGCTTATATTCTAGACTATTTAGGTTAGAGAATTAATTATAGCATTAATAGCTAGCTTTATTAGAGGCAGGTTTTATAGATCTATATCTATCTCCTAAGGCCTCCTTCCCAAATTGAATTCTCTCTCTTAAGGCTCCTCAATTAGGTCTTTAAAAGACTAGTCCTATTCTAGCAAGTATATAATAAGATTAATTATAATATTATATAGCTTAGATTGTAGGGTTTAGACTGAGATATTCTTCTATTAATATACCTAAATAATAACCTTATAAGGTAAAATATAGAAGATAGTATAAAAGTTTCCTTCCTTAAATTTCCTACTATTATTAATAGTATTATATAACTCCTTATAGGTCTTAAGCTAAGTAAGGATCTCTTTATTTATTATATTCCTTATAGACTAAATATTTATCTTAAGGACCTTTTAGAGGGGTTAGATCTATTATTCCTTATTACTATCCTTAAAGTTTTCAAAAAGTTTTGCCTTAATTTATTCTTAAGTACTATATTTAGTAGCCTTTAGGATTTTCATCTTAATATCTTTATAGATGAAGTATAGCATTAATTAAGCCTTCTTTTTATCTAAGTGAACTTATCTCTTAATGTAGTTCTTAAATATCCTTAGGTAGCTAGAAATATTAGTCCCCTTAAAGATATAATTAAATATATAGATCGGGATGAGAGCTTTAAGTTCTTTACTTATCTTCCCTTTCTCTATTAGGTTTAAAACCTTTAAGCTTATTTTGTTAGTCTTAATATTAGGATCGATTAGTATTTAGATTAGCAAAAGGTTCTTAATTAAGAGTGCAATAAGTACTAATTAAGACTTTATATATATATTAAATCGATTTAGTTTTTAGGGTACTGCCTTTATAGGCATTAAATAAGATACTTTCTTCCTCTTTCTTCTTCTTTCTACTCTAATAGTAGTAGTAAAATCATAATTATAGCCTTTAGGATCCTTACTTATTAGAGAGCAATTCTTTCCTCTAGCTATAGCCCTTATTAGCTATAATAAAATAAAGCCTTAATTATTATACTATTTCTTTTAGGGGGATAATAGTATAATTAAAGAATAAAATAAATAAAAAATAAATAAAAATGCTAGATAAAACTTAAATTAATTATAGTCTTTATATAAATATCTCTATAAATCTCTTAGTAAAAGTTAAAACTTATAATTTTAGCCCTCTTAATATTATTTATAAAAGTTATTATATTTCTATATCTTTTATTTCTTTCTCTTTCTCTCCTTTTTAAATAAACCCTTCTTTATCTTATTTCTCTCTAGCTTCTAACTTCTTATAATATAAAGAGTTACTAAAGCTAGAATAGCTAAATATTAATCTTTTATAAGAAATTATATAATAATCATTTTAATAATACCTTCTTATTATTTAAGCTAATATAAGTTCTTACTCTACTAATTGCTTAATAAGGTTAAATAGTATTTCTTTTCTTATAAGAAGCCCTTATAATTATAGAAATCTTATAATATTATACTATAAGATACTTCTAAGTTTAGATATACTTTATTTTTTCTTAAAGCTATTAGGGTAGAGAAATAAGTATAATAATAAGTAGTATAGTTTAGAGTTTAGGCATTTATTCTTATCTTATTTCTTATAATAGTCTTAATTAAGCTATATATTACTAATTTTACTAGTTCAATTTATTATAATCCTTTAGGGTCCTTAAGTTTAAAGTCTTTTTAGGGAGGTCTTAATTTCCTCTATCTTTTATTTCTTATTATCTTTCTACTTTCCTTAAGTCTAATAGTAGTAGCTTAAAAGTACATTAATTAATCTTACTTATTAAGCTAAATTAATTAATTTGCTACCCTACTATAATCTCTAAATTTAGCAGTAAAAAGAGACTAAGAATAATACCTTAAATTAATAGTAGTCTCTTAAGAAGGTATATAATAAAGTATTATATAAGTATCTTTATTGGTTAGCCTAAAGCTATATTAGATTGTGCATATATACTATAATAGTCTTATATTTAGGACCCTCTAGCAAGAAAGCATCTTATAGGAATAATTATTAAATTAGTAGTAAGAAAAGAATATTAATAAGGCATTAAAATGGCTTACTATTAGCTTAATAATTAGTATATAAGGGATAAAGGGCAGATAATAATTTAAGTTATAATTAGAAAAGAAAGAAAATTTTAAATTCTCTTATAAATAAAGGTAAAGAACTTAAACTTTAAACTTAAAGAGCTCTTTTTCTCTTATATCTTTGCAAGAAGGGAAGAATTTCTTAGCAAGTAAAAATAAAAATCTTTCTAATCTTTCTTCTAATTGATCATAATAATAATAGTTATTTGTTATTATTCTCTTATCTCTCTTCTAACTATCCACTTTATCCCCATTAAATCCCTACTAGCAACTTGCTAGCCTACCTGTCTAGGGACCCCCATCACAATAGCTATTTCTTTTATACTATAAAGCTAGGGGGAAATCCTCATAAATCTAGGTTAAGAATGAACTAAATAAGGATTTATTCCTCTAAATCTAAGAGTTTATATGATTTTTGGGATTATATTGCATTAAGATTGGATGCTATTATAGTAATAATATAAGGTATTGTAGCTAACCTAGTAGAGCCTTACAATTAGTTAGAGCTTTAAACTTAGGTTATTTTGAAGGGCCTAAAGTGCAAGAAGTAATTTAGCCTCATTGCTAGTAGATAATATGCTAGGTGGTTAAGAATCAATTGATCAAATGGAGAAGATGTAGGTTGAGGGATTTTTGGTGCACTCGCTTGTCCGGTGCACTCACTATATACATGTATGTTATCTCTTGCGGTGGCGGAACGATAGGTCCCGCTAGATGCCTAGTATCCAAGGCGGAAATGCGACGGTGCCCGCGAGAAAGATTGTCCAAGCCGACCTACTACTTCACCTCGTCAACCTCTGCCACCAGAACCGCAAAGGTCATCAAGAAATATCCTCGTTGACATGGCCTCCAATCATTCCGCACCCCGTCCAGGTCGATCATATGCAGATGGCTCTGACAGCGACGACAGCGACGGTCCCATTGAGCTACCAAACGGCAGCCTCATCTGCCGTCCCCACCATCTCAAGATCTGCCCATACTGCTGCGTCGACTTCAGCTTCATGGATGAGCTTCTGGAGGAGGAGGAGCTAGAACAGGAGGAACTAGAGGAGGAGGAGGAGGAGCTAGAGGAGGAGCTGCTCGGGGAGGAGCGGCTTGAGCGAGAAACCAAGGAGCCTCAAGGCAGCATAGTGAAGGGCCCGCACCTCTTGGATCTGTTCGGCCGTCCTATCGAACGCGGCACCGGACAAGTCTTCCCTACTAAGTTTGCCCTGCCGTCGGCATCATCTACTCCAGATGAATTGTTCCCGGTGGGCATCAGCCATCAAGCAAGCCCCAATGTTGTCCGGTTCATCCGCCGCGATGATGCAAAGCAAGTCCTAATCTATGCTGATGGCGCCTGTCTTAACAATGGACAGGCTAACCCCAAGGCTGGATGGGCATTCTACTTTAAACTCGGCACTGATAAAAACCCTGGGACAGTATCTTCCCGCCTTGAGGCGCGTGGTCCCTTCGACGAGGAATTCGGCCAGACCAGCAACCGTGCTGAGCTACGAGCTATTCTCGGTGCTCTCCGCTTCCGTCACTGGAGAGGCGAAGGCTTCACAACAATGGTGTTGGCAACTGACTCGGAATATGTGGCTGAAGGAGCGACGGCGTGGACTCGCGGCTGGATACGCAAGGGATGGAAAACTAGCATGGGCGCCAACGTGAAGAACAAGGACCTATGGGAGGCGCTTCTCGGGGAAGTTGAGCGATGGGATTCCCACGGTCTGAAGATCCAATTCTGGCGTATTCCCCGAGGATTGAATACGGTGGCGGACCGTGCAGCGAAGCAAGCTGCGGAGAACATGGGGGATGAACATATATTCAATGACATCTCGGGTGCTGTCGTTTAGTATCGACCAGCAATACAACCTGGGATGCGTATTGGGGTTGTTCAGCTCGACCGCAGGAGCCCCTACTCATATCCCGCCAAGCGGGCCTGTATAATTTATGCAATTTGTGTCTTGGCAAGCGAGTAGTTCCTTGCATCTCACAGCCATGTGTCGTTTCACGAGGTGGATGCACACTGCTGCCTAAATCACAGCCTTAGCCTAGACTCCCTCTAAAAACAGAAGTGGATTTTGATATGCTCGAGTTTCGTCTCCGAGTTATATGGTACTGAGAGACAGAACGACCAATATTCCATCATTATTGTTATGGGAGCAAACAATGAACGCAAGCTGGGTTACCAGTTCTACTGGAAAGGTTATAGCTCGAGAAGCCGTGGAATCAATTCGCCTGATATGATGTCGCTTTGCTGAAGGTTGTTTGGCCTTTATTCCCGGCACCTGGTTCGTAGAAGCCTTTAGTTATATATGGGGTATCGGTACGCTGGAGCGATTTGGGCGGTGTCGTTTACGAATGCCCAAGGTAATCAACAACGATTACACCGAGCAGTAGAAAGTGCATGGCAGGGTTCTCACAATTTTCCCTTTTAGAAGACAGGCATTGCTCACTCCTGAGTTCACTGCCTAAGCTAATGACCTATCTGAGATCCTTTAGACCCTTTCATCTTCGGCTCCAATGGACCAATTGTTGAAAGTGGCTTGAGCCAGTGAAATCACAGTAACTTCTGCGCCTCATGCGAGCCGCGATGTCTGCTGATCCCAGCACAATACAACAAACAATGCGATCCAGTCATGGCTTATCCTTGAGTTTATCAGGGAATGGCTCAGGTTCGAATCTAGCCCTTTTCGCCATCACAACGTCGCCGTCGTCGTCGTAGTCGTCTCTAGGACCTCTGCTTCGCTTCCCCAGTTCAACCCCGAGGTCAAGCTCCGCAAGCGCTGTGGCGAGTTTCTCTTCCAGTGAACCGTTTTCGTGTAGGCCTCCGAGATTAAGCAGGGTGCACCTGGATCCAAATCTTTGCATATGAATGATGTTGCGAACCTCAAAGTCGCTCAAGCCATTGTAGAGACCTTGCAGCTTATCTGCCAAGCTGTGTTCAAGCAAAGCATTGATGAGACCTAGCGGCTGATCACCCTCGCAGGCGCACAGCTTGCCCTTCTCCTTGAAGAGATCTTGCTGCTCCTTTCTCATGTCTTCTTCATCTGTTTCGTATTCTTCCTCGATCTCGAAATTGTCTTCGCTATTATTTTCCTCATCTCCATCAACTGCTACATTGGAGTCGTTATCCGAAACATCCGCATTGTCATGATTGTCCGAATCCTCTTGCATGCCCACGTCGTCTTGCATGCCCTTGTCGTCCTGGATATCCTCGCCGTCTTGGATGCCCTCGTCATGTGAGCCTTCTAGATTGTCTTCACTGTCTGACTCATCCTCACTTTCCGAGTAAAACTCGCTGCACGAAGATTCCCAAGCAAGGCGGTATATATCGTCATCTGGCTCCATACGGTTTCCGAACTCCGCTGTCAAAATAGTCGCTTGCGGACCATCTTTGCCATCCTTGTCGCGAGATGGCTGCTGCAGGTCAGTCAACCCACTATCATTCGGTGGTTCCGACATGTCGAGTATGGGAGATGCGTGGTATGCGGCGGTTGGTCCTGGTTCAGAGGCTTTGCCAGCTAGTTGGTGCGTTTGGTGAGGCTTCAGGCTTGACAAAAAGAGGAATTTCTAGAAGGATTTCTGGCTGCTTAAATACCCCACGACTCAATAAATGAGCTTCATGCTCATTATGGAGAGGAACAAAAGGAAATGTACGAGAACATAAGACGATTGAGCAGACCTTATTCGACGCAGACCTTAGACAGAAACTCTTTGCTCAAACGCTACTCAACCGATAGACTTTATGTTCACTACAAAGAAGGAATTAAAGTAAATGTGCGAGAACATAAAATGTTAAACAAAGACCTTATTCGATGCAGAACTTGGATGGAAATTCTTTGTTCTGCGGCATGCTTCGCTTTCATGAACGCACTTGACGGTAAGGATTCATTCAAGAGCAATATTAATTAATTATTAACAAACGTCACCATCGTTGGGTTAACCGACACATACATAACCAGCAAAATTAGAGCCATGAACTGGTCACTTCATCAACCCGGCCAGCATCTCCTGGGGTTGTTTAACAAGTTCCATATACAACAGTTATATGCGGATGACGAGTTCGGCATTCAGAAGTTACCGAACTCCGCATCTCATCGCCAACTGAACCGGTACGACTTTACACCGCTCCGAGGTTTAGCGTTGACGAGAAGCCATGATGAACTCATCCACAGTGCCCCAGTTTCTCTTCCTGCTACGGCACGAGCCCCGGTTGGTCTTGGCGCGCGAGGGAATTACGCATGATCCACCGTCGTCTATCAACTAAGGATCCCTTTGTTGTTCAAATCTTCAGTGATGTATATTTAGACATATTGAATGCGCAAGAGGCTTACAATTAACTATTAAAGTCAGACTGCTTGAATTAACATGTGGTACCTACCCCAAGGTAAGAAAAAATTAGTCCTCTTGTCCCCTCTGTTTTCTCTCTTTCACTTTATTTTTCCTTCTGGGCCAGCAACACGGCTAGTGGGGTATTTACGATGCTTGAAGACACCCAATCAGGTCTGTTCTTTCAGAGCTTCCAAGTGGTTGAGATAGAGTTCGTCCCTCAGATGCAGCATCCAAGGAAGTTCCACGGGACACCTTCTTATCACGTGCTAGGTGCCGAGTTGTAGCGGCGCAACCACAATATGTATGACGTTATCCACAACCTCTGCCCTACCATGACTGGCTCCAGATGTTCTCGCCACACACCCACGCTTCGACTGTGTGGCTAGAAAACCTGGAATATCATTGTTTGACGAGCCACAACGTCACTTGGCGCTAGATTACCATGACCCCGTCGTCAACACTTTAAACCCCATCTGCCTACCCAGGGAGTGTCAATAATCCCGTCGCATATTCTAAGCAGCATCTTTCACTTCAAAATCGGTCAAAATGCCACGAACTTTACTACTCTGCTTCATCCACGGGTTCAAGGTGTGTGGCATGTGATTCTGTAGAATATCTGATACTGATCTGAGGAATCCAGGGAACGGACGATACCTTTTTTGACTTTCCCTTCGTACGTCATGGTATGTGGCAACGAAAAACACTTTGCTGATGCAACAATAGCACCTCAAGAAAGCTGTCGCGCAGCAACTACCAGGTGATCGTGTTGAGTCTGTCGTCTATCCGCAATATGAGACCAAGGGTGAACTCTCGGAAGCCAGCGAGGCGTTGCTCGAATGGTGCGCCCTTATTACACCTTATACAGTAACAACGGTTCTAACGGATCATAGGTTGAAGGAGGGTGTGATGGAAATCCGGAAGAAGCACTCCGGAAACCCGTGGCCTCCTAATGACAGAGATGTTGGGGTCGTCCTCGTCGCTCATTCCATGGGGTATGCTTTCGATGTCCACTCTTCGAGAGTATACAACTAACCTGAAGTGAACCAGAGGCTTTGTGGCAGCAGACACTCTCTTCTTGGCTCTTAACAATAGGGCGTCAAGCAATAGCAACGATGGCGACATCTTTCCCCCGATCCAAGGAATTCTCACCTTCGATACCCCTTACAACGGACTTGCTCGATCCATGTTCGTTTACGGCGCCTTTTCGAATTACCAGAAGGTCAACACCGTTTTCAACGTCATGACTGCACTGTCCGCTGCTGCACCCGCCGCCGTAGCTCGACTGGGCGCTCGAAGCGCAGCGACCTCCACAGCCTCCACAGTACCAACCTCACGAAGTCCCCAGTGGAAAGTATGGCAGTTAGTGGCCGTCAAGACTGGCACGGTTGGCGCCATCGCTGCTGGAGGCGTGGTTGCTTACACGAATCGAGAGGCGATCATGAAGGGGATGAGAAGCGTAAAGAACATCAACAAGGATTCTATCGTCGAGGGCTACCGACAAAGCATGGAGACTCTGGGCCAAGGCCTTGCGTACATCAACCGCGGCAATGTTGGGAAATCGTTCGCCTGGCTTTCCGACCATTTCACCTTTGTCGGCGCCTTGTTGAGACAAAAGGAGCTGAACCGTCGCCTCGAGCGCATGGGCGCTCTAAAGGGTGTCGGCATTCACGATTTCTATATCTCCCTTGGCGAGAACGGCTACTGGAGCGGAGGTTACTTCGTGCCAGAGAGGACCTTCTGTGCGGTCCCTGAAGAGACTCACCCGACCCATCACCTGTTCACTCGACGTGTCTTGCCCAGGGTCGACGATGAGATCCAGGCGCACCTCAGCATGTTCAGACCGGAGAAACATGCAGGATACGAGGACATGACGGAACAGGCTGCTGATCTTGTCAAGGAGTGGTTCCTGAGCGAGGAGCCCATCTTCGATGACCCGAAATTTCAAGAGACACCAGCCGATGAAGCAGGTGAAGGCACTGCAGTCAAGGAGATATTGGAGAAAGAGCCAAAAGAGGTTGAGAAAATACAAGAGGCTGTGGACGATGGGAAGAAGGCCGGCGACGAACTTCCCGACGAGTCGCCCATCGACATCGCCGCCGCCGCATCGCTGGTCCCTCTACCCAGCGACGAAGGTGACCTCCTCGGAGAGGCCAGCACCGACGGCAACGATCCGGAAAAGCGAAACTACCTGAATCACCTGTTCCGGGTAGCGCAGCAGGCTGGAGGAACTGGGTTGACCGGCGTAAAGGGCTGGCTGCCCAGTAAGATGCCGCAGATGCCACAGATGCCAGCTGTGCCCTCAATGCCCGGCATTCCAGCGTCGGTGTCTTCTCTAGGCCAAGTCTCGATACCAAGCGTCAAGATGTTCTCGAAAAAGGAGACGAAGGATGACGAAAAGGGCGAGGGCGAGAACGACAAGGAGCCTGTCCCAGAGACTGAAGTGGCTGCTGAGCCCGGGAAAGAAGAAAAGGCGACCTAAGGGACTGAAAATGGGATGGGATACCGCTTTACTTCGACCTGTGTTATTATTCTTTCTTAGAGTATTAGTAAAGCAGTTTCTAAAATTCAATCAATGACAAAATGGCAACCCATTCGCCTGAAGAACAATCATGAATCTTCGTGAGTCATGACTTGTGCTGCCCTTTTTTACTAGGCAGCAACGCGTGAGATGTGAGTTTACCACAACAAAGGGACGTCAATCACTTTTCCAAGTTACGCCCTTCAGACCCGACAGTTTATGCATCACTCTTCCATCGGAAAGTCTCACTATCCTCACTTTCGGTAGTGGCGACTGCTCTCAGCTGAGCCTCGGACCCGGCCTTGACGCCCCGTGTCAACCCGTACCTCGATCCAAACGACCCATCCGCCTTTCATGTGTCCAAGTTCTCCTGCGACGGCTTGCCCACTATTGCCCTGACCGTGGACAACAAAACCATCACGTGGGGCGTCAATGATAACGGCGCTCTCGGCAGAGACACTTCCTGGGACTGCGAGATGAAGGATGTGGACGATGAATCCGGCGAGGAGGATGACCTGCTGAATCCTCACGAGTCGACTCCTGGCGAAGTGTCGCCAGACCACTTCCCGCCGGGCACAAAATTTACGCAGGTTGCTGCAGGTGATAGCTGCAGCCTTGCCCTTACCGACACCGGTGTTGTGTATGGATGGGACACGTTCGTGGTAACTATGTCCCCTGCTACGTTTTTTATGCACATCTAATCAATAGCAGGACCCAAAAGGCAACAATCGATTTGGCTACGACGAAGATGCGAAGCTCGTCAAGACGCAGTGGACACCTCGTCTTATTCATAGCCTTAAGGACATCACTCAGATCGCCTGCGGAGCGAACCACGCACTTGCTCTCGATAAAACTGGCAACTTCTGGTCCTGGGGCCTGAACAGCTTCGGCCAAGCTGGAGATGCGTCCTCGGCAGGTGGCAACGGGGCCCTTCTCCAGCAGCATGGATTATTGTAGGGTGGTGTAGGAAGGAATAGGTTAAGAGGCATGTAGATTTAGATAAATACATAGAATTAGATAGAGCTTCGCAGGACGTGAAGTAGACTGGCGACAGTACACTTTGCTTGGATTTATTTCCCTGAGAGATGCGCAACTAGTATCCCCATGGCAAAAACCTGGGTGTCTTGGAATGCCACTCCTCCCACTCAACACCAAACTTGGCCCTCAACATACGCTCTTCCTGCCTCACCCGGGTCCATACGCCAAACAAGAAGATGCCCACGCCAATGGGGGTAGATATCCAGCCCAAGTACGGAACCACCTGATACCACGAAGGGGGGATCCAGCAGCTCAGCACGCCGTCAGTGCGGCACAGCAGCGCCACGTTCGAAAGAACAAGCACGACGAGCCCGGTATAGCTAGGGTGCTGCACGTACCCGTAGAGACCAGTCGTCTTCAGCCGGTCGGGCGCCGCGAGTGCGAAAGTGAAGTTCTTGCCAAGTGAAGCATACGAAACTAGGCGTAGGGGAACGCCGGCACAGAGAATGAGTGCGAGAGGGATAGCCGTTGCGGGCGACCATGTGATAAGGCTGGCATTTAGTCCATTCTCGACGCCGTGACGGAGGAGGGATGAGGGTATCTCCGGATTGGTGTAGGCGAGGCTAGAGGCGTACAGTGCCAGGAGATTGAAAGGGGCGAGTGCCACCTTGGTCGTGTGCTTGCTCGTGAGGTGGAAGCGGCTGATTGAGTCGGAGACGGCCGCAGAAGAGGAAGAATCCGGGCTGGGATTGGGAGGAGAGAGGGCATGATACGTTCCGACGGTTGATGCGAGGATGGTTGCGGCCAGAGAGGCCTGGGAGAGGGAGGTCGAGAGGGACATGTCCACCGCCTATACGGGCGTTCAAAGTTGTGTAGGGGTGAGGCAAGAGTAGCTGTCAGGTCCTGGAATGGTGAGGTGGTGCCGGCTTCGTATTTGACGATTTTGTTGTGGGAATGTTGATCAATGGATCCGTTTCACCAGTTTCACTAAGGCGAGGGGCTGTTCCGAAGCTTCACCGCTTGAGTGTCACAATGTAACAGTAGTGTCCAAGCGAAAAAAAAACTTGCTCTTCCCAAGAAATACCAGGGGCCTAGATCGTGTCTTCGGCACATTGTCGTTCGTATATTGGCTTTTTCGAGTGCTAAAATGCTGTTATCAAAGGTTCTCAAGGTCCTATTCTTACATGCATGTACGGAGCAAAGCTTGGTGATTTCCTTGTGTGCTTTCACTGGGGTCTTCTATAATCTGCACTGAAACCGAAAATTCTAATTCATTTCGCCCTTATCGTGGGTTTTGCTTGTACGTTTCCTCCCTACTGCTTAGCCAAGTCAATCTGCCTAGGGCCAATGGGAATAGACTCTGACTTCCGACCCAACGCATCTTGGGCTCACTGGTCGCCATACTCGCTCCATTGCGCTCTTCTCCCGTCGGTCAAAGTGATTTACTTTCATTTCCTCACGATCGTGGTTGTGGAGAGAGGATTCTTGTTCATGGGCAGTCGTCACTCCGGCTCAAGCCCATGGCTATTTCTCCCAAAGAGCTGAAAGCACGGGGGAGTTAGGCTTCAAAAAATTTAGAAAAACAGCTCGAGATCTAATTGAAAAGGCTGATTAGACTGGTTTGAATCTCCCTCCTTGACCACTGATGTGTGACGCGTCATTCTATGCTCAAACGTCCGGTATGCCTCACGGTTGGTCCACTTCCAAATCCTTCAGGAACGTCTTGAGAAATAATGATAAAAGAAGACACCGTAACTTGCGTAAGAATGTATGAATTCCAATGCCATAAAATATCGTAGTATAATTAGCTTTTTGTTAAGATTCTTATCCGCGATGATCCTCGCCTCCTTGGCTCCCTTGTAAGACTTGGAAAAGGAACAGCTGCTACAATAAATGTCCGTTTTCCCCATCACCGTTTTCTTAAACAGGCACGGGTCTAGATCTACCATCTCTCCCACGGCCTGTCAGTTCTGCGTGCAGATCTCCGCTCAGCCGTGTCTCAGTCTAATGCACACACCTCCGGTGACCTCCGGCGACATCTGTTGGCTCGACTGCAAAACGAAAGGGCATCAGAAAAAGCAAGTGCTTTGGTTTGAGTCAAGGAGCACTATCTCAGCCAATGGCATGCGGAGGGTCGCTTGTCTGTTCTCACCTGCAGCTGTCTGGGCGGGTGAGCCGCAACCTTGACGTTAAGGACTTTCTTGGTAGGACTTTCGTTGACGATGTCTCGCATTTTTGAAGCCTTGTTCATTGTACGTTGTCTTGACCTCGAGTTGCTGAATGCTGCTCCTCGTGAGCTCACGGCTGCGGGGGAACCGAACTGGAATTGGACGGTCTGCGTGATGGTCGGGGTTGGACTGAAGTAGCCGGTTCATCCTGTATCTCCTCAAAAGCAAATCCATTTCGTGCCAAGCCGGTCCAATCTTCGCAGGACTTTATGCACCAGGTTCAAAACGTTCATGTGCGTAAGCATGGCGCATCCAAGAAAGCACTAGTTGGACCGACTACCTGGACTAGTCACATTCCATTCACGAGCGGCTGAGTAGCTGAACAAGAAACCGTCGCGTTCTTGTCTCAACGTCAATGTGACGCTGCTGTGCAGACGTGCCGCCAAATATCTCACGTCTCTAGTTCGGTCGTCAACTGATCACCGTCGTTCTAGCCTTCTTCTTCCCGATCCACCCAGAAAAAGTGCTAAAGTTCTTGGCTCGCGTCCCTGCTACCAAGTTAGTCGCCCTAGACAAACCAACCACTCCACTCGTCATCCGCGTCCAAGACTCTCCCAAGACTCCAAATGGCGGACAATCGACCCCAACTGGGGCTGCCGTCGATCCAGGCCATGACGAGCCAGGTCGAGGAGTACAGGCGCGCCGTCGTGAAGCCAGGTCCTCGACTGCCTCCCAAGCGGACGCTGGTCCCGAAGCGCAAGCCCACCACGGTCGCCTGCAACGTGTGTCGCAAGCGCAAGGAGCGCTGCAACGGGAACCGGCCTTCCTGCGACCGCTGCGTGATACGCGTGACGCAGTGTAGCTATCCCCACGTCGATCGCGATCCCTTCCGCACCACGCCGTTCAAGAAGAGCTTGGAGGCGCTCCAGGTTGAGAACGATCAGTGGCGCGAGCTGTACCGCTTGCTATACCGACTCCCCGAGGCCGAGGCACGCCAGACGCTCGCCCAGGTCCACGCCGTCGACGACCCGGTTGCCGTTCTCAAGTTTGCCCGGAGTTCGACGCGGTACCTCACCGATCCGAGCCCGAGTTCGGGACCTCCCGTCGCTCCGGTGAACCTCCGCATCAACAGCCTCGACCTCAAGGCGCTGAGCGAGAGCCGGATCCGAGTCCATGCCCGCCCGTGGACAGCTGTCGCTGGCGACGGCCTGGTTTCAGAGCTAGTGTCGTCGTTTTTCACATGGGACGACGCTTTCTTCTTTTCTTTCATCGACCGGGAGGCCTTCCTAGAGGATATGCGACGCGGGGATCTCAAGACGGCGAAGTACTGCTCGCCGTTTCTGGTCAATGCCATGTGCGCTTCGCGATACGTACGTATCAGCTACAAACCACCACAGCGCGGCTCCTAATTCGTTATTTTTAGTTCACCTCTGATCGGGCAAAGTCTATGTCCTCTTTAGGCGTCAAAGACCTGGGCACTCAGTTCTTCGACGAGGCCAAGAAACTGCTTGATCTTGAGGGTGGACGCGCCACTCTTCCCACTATCCAGGGGCTTACTCTGCTCTTCACAATGTGCACCCATCTCGGGACGGACAGAGCTAGCATGGTATGTATGCTTCCTTAGAAATACGGCGATCTCGCAAGTTCTAGAGGCTCAGATCTTCTTCTAAACACTCTGAACAGCGCATGCTTTGGTTGAACGCCAGAGTCTGTTCTCTCACCAGCTAACTTTACTACTCAGATGTACCGCTATTCCGCCTGCGAGATGTCCTCCCGACTGAACCTTGAGAAGACATTCGACAGGATCAAAGACGATCCAATGAAGCTCCATCACAGGCAGGTCATATCAAAAGCCCTCTGGGGCCTGTTCTGCTACGAAAGGTACGTAAGATGGCCACAGGGTACTCTTCGAAGGAAGCTGATTGGAAAATGCTGTGTAGCATTGTCGCATACGTGTACCTGGAGCTGTCTTTAATCCCACCGCCGAAGGTTCCCCGATGCTTCGAGGCGGACGAGCGGCTGTCCTCTACTCAGCCAGGAAATGTCGATCTCTTCGGTGATCCGTACACTGCTGCAAGCACGTCGCCTCCCTTTGTTCCGGGCATTCAACACGCCGTTTGCGACCTGTCTTTATTCCTGTATCGAGTTATGCGTGTAAATGACAGGGCCAGTGCTGGCAGCGACGAGGATCTCGAAACGAGACGCAGTCTTCACAAAGAATTGGTCCAGTGGAGAAGACTGCTCCCATCGTACATGAAGTTTGAGTCTAATCTGACTCCTCAGACATGTTTCTTGAGGTTAGTTGGTCCTCCAGTTTCCGAAAGAATGACCTGAACAGTAGTCTTAGAGTGTATTTCGACGAGATTCTGGTGAGCGTCCTGCGTCCGTTACAGCCCGATACCATTTTCGACAACCAGTCGAGTGTGAAAGACCTATGCATCCATTACGCCGACATCGACACAAAAGTCATCGAGCAATACATCCGGACCTTCTCCCTGCAGGACTACTCAGTCATGGTCTTGTGCGGGCTGTACAACGCGGTATTGACGGTAGTGCCTTACTTAGATGACCCCAAAACCCACGGCGTTTTCTTCCGAGCGACGCTGATGCTGCGGTGGACCGCCCGCGATTTCCCCATGGCCCGCTTCATCCTCCTGGGAGCCAAGGCGCTCGCGTGGACGCTGAAGGCCCAGGTACCGGCAGAGGCGCTTCCGCATCTGGAGAATCTCGGGCCTGGGAAGGATGAGCTGAAGGACATACCCGTGGCGCTCGCGCTTCCTCCAACTGAGACGGTGAGGTTGTTTTTGTTAGGGGATAATAGAGGTGGTGCGCCCGGGATGGAGTTGGGGGCGTTGCTTTCTCGCTGGAGTACAATGTTTGTCGATTAAAATATTCGGTGATTTGGCGTCGTTAATAGGGACTATGTTGTCGGGCCTCTCAGGACGATGTGCTGTTGAAGGTCTGGACGGTCCGGAAGAAGGGACTGTGTTGGTTTGTTTAGGTATCTGTTACCACAAAAAACGATACTGCACTAAATTGATCCAAGTTGCTTCATGTTGTAGTCCGGTGTATTCAAACTGACAACGATGCAGACACAGGCCTAACTGTAGTGGCGGTAAGAGGGGAGCAGACACGAGCGAAACGGGATGACAGCGAAGAAAGAGCCCCAGATCAATAGCAATGATTTGCCCCCTATTCTCCGACTTTACTCTTCTAATTTGGTGTAACATTGATGCTTAACCAGGAACGTATTCTCGCTTTACTAAACTCCATTTACTCCATCTGCTTTTAAGGATCCAAGGCCATAGCCAGGGGATAAGAAACAAACCACACTCCTTCGCACCAACCAACCACCCGCTGGGGGAAACGACAGGTGGTTCGCCAGCACAGCCAGGCTCGTATTTAATTACCGCTCAATTCAGCAGGTCGCCAACGGCGAGTCTCAGTCCGTGCTTGGGCCATTCCACCGTCAGTTGACCTGTCAAGGAGGGCTGCGTGTCTGCAGGTACCCCGAAGTAGCAGTCAGCACCCAGCTTCTCGAGGGCGCGCTGTAATTAGAGCGGGCAAGGAATCCCTGGACCTTGCACTTACACCGCAGCATTGATCGTCCCGAGCGTCCTCCAAGTCAACCACAGCGGCGTGGCGATGGTGAGGAGCTTGATCACAGTCCAGCAGCTCACTCCGTGGCGCAATCGCCAAACCCGACGCTTCCAGTCTTGGCCAGGTAGGACGGCCGCTGGTTCGGCCGCTGCACTCTGCTCCAGTCGCGGGAAGACAAAGACGTTGGCGGTGTTATTCACGGTGGCGCTCGGGGGCCTAGGGTTGTCACTCGACAGGGGTAGTCATTAAATCACAATTTCACAAACAAGGCTGGGGGAATCGAGCAGGCACAACGTCACCTTTGGCGTTTCCGTGGCGACATGGAAGAGCCATCAGTCACATATTACTCTTCGTCTTTCGGTTTTCATGCTTTAGCTTATAAGACTACATCAATCTCTAGCACAATTCCTACAGGAAAATAAAGACCGTGATGTTGCGAAATCGTTCATTGTCATTCCTTCAATCGTCCCCTCTGAAACCATACCATGGACCAAGTTCGAGACCGGGCGCCCAGAAGCAAGTAAGTTACTATCCAGGATTGTCCTCCCTCAGATGCCTGCTGGTGGAAAAGATGTTGGGCATAACCCCGACGCACACAGCCAACCATCTGTCTCTTCGCCTGCATGGAAGACATGCAGTTGGTGTGCATACGCGGTGCCATCCCGTGCGGCGTCTGCCACACCAACAGGATTGAGGGCCTCGCGACGCCTGCTTTTCTTTTCTTCTTTAAAACACATTCCTTCTCTGTCCGTCCCTTGCCAGGTCAATTGGGTATCCCCAATGCCGTCAGAAGTCTCGAGCTTGAAATAATTTCTCACCGTTCAGCCCCCAAGTCGTACAAGCTTACTTGCGTCGATGTTGGCCCTCACACCCTTTCCACTCAGTATTGGTCCGGTATCTTATCCCGATTTCTGCAGTCTAGTTGACTTTCCCTCGCGATCAGCGTCTGCCCTGTTCTCGGTGCGAGAATTTCTGGACTCATTGTAGCTCGATCTACGCAATTAGTTCAGCCACGGGCAACGATATTGCACAGGACCAGATTATAGGTAAGTAAATATGTAGATAGACTACCTATATCAATGAGAAGCCCTTTCTTGTCTTTAATCATTGCTTAACGCATCTGCACACATCAAAGTAGAGTACCTTACGATTTCGGCTCCTCCTTTCCGGTGTGACGCTCAGATTTGCAACGCTCCTACTCCCAGCACACCCTCAATCCAGCTTTGCCTCAGTCTGACAACGCCTTGGTTGCCTTACGAGTGTCTTACCAACTACCTACATTGATACGACTCATTCGTCACTACCAGTGTACCGTGAGTTACTCCCCCGCCTTCATCCAGCAGGCTCAAGTTGCACCGCAGATGAGGCTCTTCTGTCCAGACTCACAGCCTCACAAGGATTTTCGCCCAATCCCTTGCCCAAAACCTCGCACTCGCAATCCCCAAGGTCTTGAAAGCGGCCGCTTTCATAAAAAAGCATAGGTCTTTGGATGCCACGTCAATGCAGCCATCACAGCTCTTGCATACAACCCACCACACGATCCTTCACAAGTGAAGCTGTCGCGGGAGTAGCAACATCTTCACCGGTCTGGTATCTTTCACCGCCTTTCAATAACGGCTCTTGGGCCAATATCCCTTCGACACCCAAGCTCAGCCATGTTGCCTTGTTTTCAGGCTTGAAAGTCGTCATGGCAGAGATTGTCGGCGTCGCCGCAACAGCGACCCAGCTGGTCGTGGTGTGTGTCTCGCTGCTGGATCTCATGAAAAGGATAAAAGCTGGCTCATCTACGCTCAAGAGATATCATCAGCAACTCAACGAACTTCGCGGTGTCTCGGAGTCCATTTCCACAAATCCTCTTCTTCAAACAGCCGAAGTGGGGGGCCACACGCAGACCCTTCTTGCTATCATTGACGACAACTCTCTTACTTCTTTACTTCAAAAAAGGTCGTTTTCTTCGTACACTTGCTCTCCTTCATAAAGAAAGGGATCTCCTCGACACGTTTTCTTTGCTTGAGCGTCACAAAACAAATCTCTCCTTGCTCATTGAAGATATTCAAGCAAGAGCTCTACATCAAATCCAATCCGACATCAGAACCATGGCCAACAGGCCCTCTGTCTCGCAGGTGGGAGAAGCTGGACGCAACTCTTCGTCCACATCGCCAGTCGCAAGCACTACCCTCGTTCGACACGATTGGTCTCTACTCAACAGGTTTCTGGCCGGGTTCAGGAAGCTTCGGGCTCTTCACTCAACAGCTTCAACCACGCAATGAACAGCACGCAGAGGTCACAAGAAGATCAGCAGTGTTCTGGTGGAGCACAACCCGGGCCTAGTATGGAACGCTGGAATAACTGCACGATAGCTTCGGGGCACCAAATCAACGGTTTTCTATCCGACACCACGGCCAAGGAGGTCAAGATGGAATTCGTTCCGGTCCCGGGCTACTTCAGCTTCAAGGGCTGTAGCGTGAATGGCCCTGGTACTCAGGTCAATGGCCTCAAATCCCAAAGTCAGGGGGGCGATGAGCCGGTTGTCTTACCTCTTGTCGATGGCTACTGGCAGGATTGTCGTGTAATAGGCCGAAGCTCCAATGGTTCGGATATCCAGGAGGCGCAGCAGGTCAATGGCGTACATCACTATTCTGCAAAGGAATATGAGGGCCGACACGGGAAGTAGATGTTAGGTGAGAGGTCGGAAATTGGGATTGGTGCTTTCTCGTCTTCTTCTGTCTTAGTAGTCGGGCTGCCCGTTTTCTTGATGAAGAATGGGGTTCCCCAGTCATCAGTAGTCAAATCACCTTCACTTTGCGATTTCATTTTCAGATCCATAGTCTCAGCTTTATTTCATTTTCAATCAAGTCAAACCATCTTGCTGCATTTGAGGCTTCTTCAGCTTGTTTACTCTCATCACCCCAAGAGTTGCATGAAGTAATCATCCAAACGCTTTTCCCGTCATTGCCATAAGCTAATCTAGAGCCTTTTTATGTTTCTTGCCATGCCCCCTTGATATCTCTCTCAATCTTTTCGAATACGCCTGGCCCCTGTTTCCCTAATCCCGTGCCTACAGCCACTGCATACGCACCCATGGCTCTCATCCTGCGGTAGCCATCACCATCTCGAACCCCACCCACACCGATAATCCGCAAATGCTTCAGTTCTGGTGACGCGTCCACGAGTTTCCGTATTGTCGACACATTTCCCAGTGCAAGAGGGTGAAGCGGCGGACCAGCCATACCTCCAACGCCAAGATGGGGCAACTGCGGCTTCAGTTCACTCTGACCATCATCTTCAAGAATCAGACATGAGCCAAGCGTGTTGGTGGCAGTTATGAAGCTTAGGGACAAAGCTGCGGGTCGTAGGGCGTCAATGAACGTCGAGAATTGGCCGTGGTGGGTGTAGGGAGGTGTCTTGACTCCGATAGCCAAGACAGGCGCTTCAGGGAGTACAGCGAGATACTTTGCAAGAGCATCTCCGTCATAAGCCGGCGGTGGCGCGCCCGTGATGTTCGGGCAACTCAGGTTGATTTCCATAGCAAGTGGGAAGGGGATGTGCTGGGCTGCGGCCTTGATACGTTCATAGCAGGTCTGGATTTCCTGAGGAGAGCCGGTGACGCTGATAATGATGGTCTTTCGTAGCTCCGTGTGGTCACGAGCCAGCTGTGAGAGGAATTCCAAGTAACCATCTAGTGGGATTGGACTATAGCCTAAGTTGTTGAGGCTAGCCGTAGCGGCCTCTGTATGACCAGCAGGTGTCTCCGGGGTCGACGAAGTGCCCTTGTCCGGTGTAGAGGATGCCGGGTCAAAGAAAAGGTATTGATGATCGGAATGTTGGTGCAGGAAGCCATGAATGAGAGAGGTGCGCGTTGTGACAGCGCCTGTCGATGGAGAGATAAGAATAGCTCTCAGGTTCTCAAGATTCGTGGCCCAAGGCGTGGCCGAGTTGAGAAGAGGAGGGTTGATGTTCAGGGCAGGAGGAGACATGTTGGTGATTTCGACAGCGAGCCGGTTGCCAATGGCAAAGTATATGAGGGTGAGGGGTAAACTGCGCCAGTGCAAGAGATGCAGATAACGACCCGTGGTTATCTAAGCTTCGATATCCGCTGATTGATACAGTTACCGGCTTGGAATTAGATATTAGGTCGCTGAATTGTATCCAAAAATGGCCTAATGGGGAGCCAACACAGCTGTTTTTGATACTATCTAAACGCAAATTTGTCGCATGAGGCCGTGATCCGCCGCTCCATTAAGTGATGTGGCGCTGTCCGCCCAGCTATTAGCGACCTCGGCAACGGCATGGATGTTCCTCTCCAATAAAAGAAAATCACTGAGACAAAACAAGCGATATGTATCATTCATGTAGACTAGTGAAGAGACTACCCTCATCGTTGTTGAAGAGAATGAATTTCCTTTGTAATAAAAGGCGAGAATAAACACCAGGCTTCAAGTGTGACGCTGACTCCCACGCACTCGTTCCTCTGCTTCTTTACCCATGTCATTCCAGTATAAGGGCCATTACATTAGAAACGTAGTATAAAAGATACTCGACATATTATTAATAATATTTGGCATTGAATAAGTTATGTCATTACATTTCAGTATCGCGTATTAACTATCTTGAGCTCCCAAGTTTGGGGGACAGTTGAGGCGAATTAAACCAATAGCGCCCTTCAATATAATGCGCCATTATAATATAGGTCTTAGTAGTTCAGGTCGCGTTGAATGGTGAGCTAGAGAGCCAAGAACTTTCATCATAAGTCGTTGAGCAGTATGTGATCAGAATGTTCGATTACAGCTATACATGTAGCGCCAGCCATAGACTCGGTAATTAATCCGCCATTATCCTGCAGTTCGGAAAGACTGTTTGTTTCAAGGTACAGCTCAACCCTCCCTTCGCATTGCGTATCTACAAAATGGTGCGATAGTTGACGGTGGCCCCAGAACGCGCGGCCGGTTCCGGAGGAGTGGGATGGATGGTCCCAAGATATCACGAATACAACCCGCCTCAAAACGTCTTCGATGTGAGCACTTTACCACTCTTGGAATTATTCAGCATGACTCCACAGATTAGAAGCCTCATTCCCTCATTCCTCCAGGGTTGATTCCTTTATTGCCTGTCTTCCATAATTAGCAATGCGGTCATGGGATGGCGCAATTAGGTGGGATAGCAGTGGGATAGGCCCGTCGCGTTAGATCTCAGGCAATGTCAAAATAGATATATAGTCCGTCGTAATCCTCTTATTTCCGGCCAAACTACACCAGATAAGCTTTCTATCGATCTTTTAGAGTTGGGTCAGTCGATGCACGACAGTGAAACCTCATCAACTCTGACTCCAAGCAAGTGATACCTGCACAATTGATTGGGTGCAATGGCTGTCAAGGACTACACCAACGGTGCCGCCCCATTGAAAGTCGCCATTATTGGCGGCGGGCCAGGTGGTCTTGGGGCTGCAATTGCTCTCGGAAAGCTCCCGTTTGTTGACTGGACTCTGTATGAGAAGAAGCCCGAGATCAGCGAAACGGGTGGTGGAATCAGTCTCCAGCAACATACATGGAGAATGCTCGAGTGGAACGGCGCGGCTAAGAACATAAAGCCACAAGACTTCTTCAGGTCTCCGGAAGGACTCGGCGGACAGCAAAGGTAAGTCGGATCAAGCCAGCCGTGATGATAGCTGCGGCTAACCAAGAACAGAAATGGAAGAACCGGGGAGATTGTCGAGCAGAACTACTACCCTCCTCATGTGAATCCGAAACATGTCAGCTGTCGCCTCAGGCGGGCCCTGTTGCAGGCAGCTCTCCTCAAGGAGGTTGACGAGTCCAGAATCCGCCTTTCTCAGAAGCTTGTCAAGGTGCAGAAGTTGCCAAGCGGCAAGGTTGAGATTGAATTCGAGGATGGTCACAGGGATGAAGTTGACCTCCTTGTTGCAGCCGATGGCATCAGATCGGTAAGAAAGCAAGTCGCCCGCATGTGAACAATCTTCTAATAGCCGGCAGTTCGTCCGGTCTTTCACCTTCCCATCGCACAAAATCAAGTACAACGGACAATCAGCATACCGCACCATCATCCACAAGCCCACGGCTGAAGCTATCGAGGGGATCCCCAAAGCGTCTGTCTTCTGGCAGAACCTGGGAGGCAGATACGTGTTCACGAGCCCTCTCGGCGGCGACGACTTCGAGGTCACCGCACGCCTCAGCCGACCATCCGAGGGACAGGAGCATGTCAGCTGGGGACGACCGTTTGACCTGAACGCTCTCGTCCAGGAGTACGACGGGTTCTGCGAACCCGTGCGCAAGGTCGTCGCCCTCGCGGCCGCCCAGGGTGGCACGCAAGAATTCGCCCTCTTCTCCGGTCCGCGGCTGGAAAGCGTGATCGCTCTGGACGCCATAGCCCTCATCGGCGACGCATCTCATCCGCTGTCCGGGGCCTTCGGAGCAGGCGCCGGCTTCGCGCTGGAGGACGTGTATGCGCTCACGAAGAGCGTGGAGTGGGCGTGGAAGGGCGGCAAGGGCGTCTCGGCAGCGCTGAAGCTGTACGATCGGATCCGGTCACCGCATTACGGGGATCTGTACGCGGTGCTGGATTGGTACGGCGGTGTTTTTGCTGAGGTTGCGGCCGAGGGTCTTTCGGTGGACGAGGAGATTGCGCAGCGCATCATGCGGACGAGAGGCAAACAGGGAAGCTGGATGTATCACTACGACATAGAGCAGGCGGTTGATGAGATTCTACAGGGCTTGGGTGAGACAGCTAAAGTAGTCTAGTAGATACGTTGATGAATAGCAATTATTTGTGAGAATTCTTGGACATGTTGCACTGCATATAACTTGACAGCCGGCTTTACAGGCTGAGGAGGTTCGGGCTCGGGAGATTAGCGACTCCGAAATGCATTGGAGTGTAAGAGGGACTTCAGTTGGCAACCTACGCTCTCTTGCGGCGTCTCTGCGGCGATGTGAGCGCTAGATCGAGATGGACAGAGGACGTGGCTGCGATTATGTCTAATGGGGCCACAATAGTCGCGGAAGCGGCCGATATTTGGTGTCGTGAGGAGGTGACGTGGAGTTGTTGGGGGGAAAAGCGTCAGTTATGGCGGAATGCGGTGAGAAGTTGCATATGCGCATGAGGAGAGATGGAATGAATGGATTGGGTGGGATGCGGCGATGGCCTGGGACGAGCAGGTCATGTTTTTTAAAGGATGGTGCTCTGTTAGCAAGGGTTGAATTGGGTTGTTCATTTTATGAGAACCTAGACTCAGGTAGGAAGTATTGAAATCGAGAAAATCTTACTTTGACGTCGTCGTCAATGATTAAGGCCCATGGACGATGACGTCTTTGCTCAAACTGAAAGAGTCGATTTTTCGTACGCTACCTACCCTATACATGGAGGTGACATTGCGGAATTTGTCGCGGCTAGATGGTCTGTCAGGCAGCGGAGGAGACATCCGGGAGCGCTGTAAGCCTGCGAATGAGCGAGCGACGTGTGTGCAGCGACACACGGTGATTCCGCGGCTGTATCCGGACTTCCGATTCCCACTTTGGGGCATTGGATGAGCGCATGGCTAAATGACGGTGAGGATCATGCTGCGAAGATGAAGTGCTCAATGCATTGGACTTGAGTCAAGGCAAAAAAAAAATAGCGTTGAGGAAGCCAACGGTCGGCCACCCACGGTTTTGCTTCTTTTTTTGTCCGTCTCCTTGAAACTGCCCTTTTGTGCTGGTACCTTTTTGGCGGGTGAGACACATTGAGACAGCGCCAAGCAAGGTCGGGAAAGGCATAAGCAACCAAAAGCCACGCCACCATCTTTGCCGGAAGCAAGTCTAGTGGCTGCGGGAAACATTTTCTGGGGAGTAGTGCGTGTGTGTGTGTACCTAGTGGAGGACGGGGGACGGGACGTGACGGTCTGGCGGTAAAGGGGTCTGTCTGTCTTTCATAGATGAGATGGATGGAGATGAGATGAGGTCGGCTTTGGGCAGGAAACAAACGACCCGTGCAAAATAGGCGAGAGGAACCCTTGTACAAACAAACCATGAAGTAATGCTACTTTCGTCCGCTCCTCTCATTGAAAGACTTGTTCCATTCTACAAGAGGCTGGAATAACCCGAACTTGAAATAAATAACTGACTTATGCCACCGACGCCTATCAGCCCCAGCACGGATGCAGAGCACTTCCCTCAGCTCAGGTACGCAGGAACCAGGTACCCCTGAGCGCAATCCACGGTCTGCTTGATACACAACCAGGCGGTAATGAGAGGGCCCATTGATAGGCGGGGGGGGGGGCGATCGACAACGCAGGAATCAATAGCACAGAGCTGATGCAGGAGATGGTCTGGCGATCTGGTCCTTCCCGGATCACTTCATTTTTCTCGGTGCAGTTGTTGGCCTGCGTCGTTTTTATCTTCTCATTATTCTGCATTCCGGGGTGGGCTCCCTTTTTCGCCCGGTGTCGAGTACGTACCGCCAAAGTACCCATGAGTCGTTAAGTTGCCCTGGTCTTTTTCCCGTTAGCGTTGTCCGCTGGGGGCTGGTGCACTGGCCTGTCCGTCCAGGCGTCCACTGAGCTGTCCGCTGTGAACTGTCCCGCCCCAGCTGCGCTAGTTCCTTGCTCCTTGCTCCTTGCTCCGGGCTCCTGGCTCCTCCCATCCATCTTCATCCCCATGCACTCACTCCCACGCTTACATCAACGCCAACCTCCTTCGCTCGACGCATCGCTCTGTTTCTTAAGAAACCTGACGTTCTTCTCTCCCCTACTCCGACTACGCCTCCGCCTCTTCCTCTCCGTCGACGACCGCCGCAAGCACGGCAATTCGGGCTGGGCTGAGCTGAACTCGAGCGCCAGCGCCATCGCCATGAACGCCCTACAGCAAAAGTGTCGCCCCAAACACCAGGTCCTGGTCCTGAAGTGCTATCCCCGGACCACCAAGGGCGCCGTCGATATCAAGCCCAACAGCAGCGAGCTCAGCTATCTGCTCTACTATGCCACCAGCCGGCGCTCCAAGATCCAGAAGATTGGCGCCTTTCTCGAGAAGAAGACAGCCAGTGATGTCTGGCGCCTGCGCTTTGGGTACGTCTGCGCGCATCTTTCGGGTACCGACGCATCCGGTCTATCCTATCTCTCCGTCCGTCGCACTCCGCATAGCCCCCCAAACTACCCGAAACGACCTCATCCAGCTTCCTTCCCCTTCCTTCCCCTTCCTTGCCTTCTTTCTATCCCGTGCTCGCTCCTGTGCACCGCCAAATACTAACCCCCGGCTACCCGCCTCGCAGAAATGTCCAGGTGACGCTGCAGATCCTCGCTGCCCTCATCGAGAAACTCCACAAAGATGTCGTCCTCATCGCACCCTACGTCCTCAAGGTCCTCGACACCGTCCTCCGTTCCGATGACATTACCATGATCGAGTCATCTCTGCCCACCTTCGAGGCCTTCTGCGACTACCACGATGGCACCCTCCTCTCCGCCGACCAGATATACCTCCGCCAGTACGAAGACATTGTCCAACTCTACACCCAGCTCGCCTCCCCCCGTCACACGCCTGGAAAGGACCCCGTGAGCAACCCTGTTCAGATGCGCTGGAGGAACGCCGGGCTCGAGGCAATTCGGAGCATTTCCACTGCCGAGGCCCTTTCCTCCATCACCGGTCGCCAGATGGATGTCATTGTTCCCCGGATCCTCGAGAACTTGTGGTCCGACAACGAGGATTTCTTGGATGTTCTGCAACAGCGCGTCGAGGTCGGGGAGCAGGGTGATTCCGAGAAGCTATTGAAGCGTAGGACCAGCATTGCGACCGTTGATACCGCCGGCGACACGAACCCCGTCGCCATGACTGGAACTGCCCTTGACGTCGACAAGCTGGCAGAGGAGGACATTGGGGTCCTGGCCATGGAGTGTCTCAAGACCATCTTCGTCGTCCCGAACCGCTCCCAGATCCACAGCGCCACTGTCTGTCTTCTGAAGTTCATCCTCGAGCGCGTGAACCAGGGCGATTCCGTTGTCACTCTCAACAAGAATAGAGAGCGCGACAGTGGCTGGGCCGTCTCCATCTACAATATCATTTCGCGATGGGCCCCTGTGCAGGACCGCTACGTTATCCTGGTCGCCGCATTGGATACGCTTTTGGGAATTGCCATTGAGGAACAGACCCTTAACCAGCAGGTGGCGCTGACGACAATGATGAGCTCTCTGTTGCGATCCGACGTGAATCTCATTGGATTAAGTGTCATGGATGTCCTCCTCGGACTGATCAAGCAGATGCGAAAGCTATTCAAGCTACGGAATTCGACTGGCCAAAGCGACGATGGAAGCGCAACGGACGTTGAGCAGGGCGCGCGCCTGCAAACCAGAGATCTTCTAGGACGACTCGAACTATGTATCGGAGACCTCGCCACCCACGTTTATTACGCAGACCAGATCTCGGACATGATTGCCGCCGTCATTGTCCGCCTGAAGCCGTCGCGATCGTCCAGCACCAATTCATCCCCCGGAGAGAAGGCAGGGGGAACCAACGACGCTGGTCCTGGTGTATCCACCGTCGAACTGACCGAGGGCCAGTCGCAGGTTGACCACTACTTTAGTCTCAATGCTGGGAGGGCCTCGGCGCTCACCGTCGTCAAGGCTATTCTCATGGTTGCCAACCCCGAGAAGAAGCTTACAGGCAACCGAGCCTTGTCTCGAAACCCAGTCCCCTTGCAGGTCTGGGAAGGTACTCATTGGCTCCTCCGCGATCCCGACGGGAAGGTCAGAAAAGCATACGTTGATGCCCTAGTAACATGGCTCGACCGGGAGGCCACCCCCACTGACGCAAAGGCGAGAGACGAGACCCTGCCACGCTCTCGCTCGTCTGTCAAGATGAACCGGGAACTGGTCAACTCGAACCAAACCCGGCGAGTAGTCTCTAGCGCCTCCAACAGGGAACGAACCTCGAGATCAGGACAACTGCAGTTCCTGCCGCTGCTGCATCTTGTCATCTATGATAACGCGCTACAGTTTGTCGAGTACGAAAACGACCTGGTGCTGCTCCATGTCCTTCTCACCAAGCTTATTTTCAAGCTCGGAGTCAATTCTACCAGACACGGTGTGCCGATGGTTTACCGGCTGCAGGAGGAGATCCAAGATATCGATACGCCTATCCACAAAGTGCGAGTGGCTGCCTTGTGTCATGGGTACTTCTGGGCACTGACGGAGAAGTTCAACTTTGAAGCCTCTGTGGTGGGTAGAGCAATTCAGAATGAGGTGGTGCGACGCCGAAGCAAGGGCTTCTGGGTGGAAGGAATTCACATTCCCCCGCCTGATGTCACTCTCGTGGGAAACCCAGGCGAGGTGCGACCTCAACCTCGTTGGGATATCAACGTGCTGGAGAGGGAAGAACTGCTGCCGTTCGATGACCGGAGCTCTCTTGTCGAGTGCATCGCCACCAGCTACGAGGACAGCTTTCGGACACCCCCAGGTAGTCCTCCTACGTCACCTGGGCGTAGTATATCCGGGCCCATCTTGGGATCTACTATTAACCCAGCTCCCACCCCTGAGCCTCAATCGGACCTGCCGCCTATTTTCCGCGAGCAGATGCTGACAGACTGGTCCAGAGACGCGGCCGTGGCTATGCTAGCGTCGGTTGGCAAGTCGGAATCACTGACAGGATCCAAGACGGGAACCTCGCTTACCACCCGGGGCCACCTCACGGTCAACACGAGCGGCGGGAACGGCAACGGAAACGGAAACGTGAACGGCAATGGACTGATTTCGCCCTATGGAAGCCAGTTCAACTTGAGGCCACACTCGGCCCACACCAACCAGGAACGAGAAGGGACGGGCAAGCCGCGGAAGAGCAGCATGCGCAGTGCCATTTCCCCATCCATGTCGACGTCTAGCCGTGGTGGTGTGGCATCGGTGGACCAGCTGAAGCTGGTGTTGTCGGGGAACCCCCCACCTAAGACGGCTGGCCTTGCCGGCGCGGACGACGATAGCGGGGACAGCATGGTCAGCTACGACTACAGCCCTTCAGAGATCAGCTTTAACCCACCTGCGCAGGCCGAGCAGCAGCAGGCGATCAGTCCGACCAGTGGCCCGAAGCGGTCTGTCTCGGTGGGACGCCGAGGTCCCCTGAGCGCGCACCCGCCCCGCGAAGGACCACCGGACCTGTACGACGAAGCCGGGGAAGAGGACGACATCGTACCTCCGGTCCCACCGCTGCCAAATGTTGGTCAGTTGGGCGGTAAGAAGAGCCCGATTCACTCGACGGAAGTGTCATTCCAGGACCAAGGGTTCAGGTCGGGAAGGCGAAGCCTCCGCAGCAGGGGTGGTGACAGCACGTTTTCACGATCTGAACGGTCACAGCAAGACAGCGGAAAGGGTATGGACCTGCAGGATCTTCTCCGGGGCATCGACAGCCGATCGGGCGAGGGTAGCCTGGGCAACGTGATGAGGCCGCCTTACTAGACGGCAGTCTGGGCTGCAAGGGTAGGCTGCAAGGGTACAGATTCAACATATGGACAAGTTACAAACAGGGGAAGCGACACAAGGGACTAAGCAATATGGGACGGTGATTCCTGATGAGCGAAAATCTATGTACTAATATCTATATGCACAAGAGAAGAGCGGAAACGTTGGTATTGGGTTGGTTTAGGAGGAGGAGCGAGTTCTAACGGGGAAAGACGAGCGGAGTGTTCCGGGGATGCAGGGATAAAGGGAGAGATTCAACAACAGCGGCATGTTTGCATGTAGAATACCTAGCGACTTATTTTTGATTTCGATATACATTGGAAGGCCCTTGATGATCAGAGAGACCATTCGGCACCTGTAATGCGACGCTTGTAACAAACACCACCTGGAATTAAGGTACGGATGATGCTACTGTAGCATGGTGTTTAGCTTGTAGACTACTGGCTTCATAAGCGGCAGCACATGCAACTAACTTTAAAAGGATCTGGACCATGTTGGAAGGATGGCAATCTCAATTCGCCGTCCCTGATGCATCGTTCCTTTTTATCAGCTATTCTCGGCAGTTATTCGGTCTCAGTCTTGGCCTACCGCTTCTGCAAATTACCTACCTAGTTCCTACAGAGACGCTGAGAATGAATGAACCTGGCAATTGGTAGAAACAAACCCCCCTGGCAGGGGGCCTGGGGCACTACTTCCAAGCCATTCCCCATAGTTTGAGGCTGTGTTCCATCCCTATCGCGCATCCCCGGCGGGGCGTGCGTCGCTCACCTTGGCCAGCGCTGCGGTAGCCGGCCGTGGTTCCGGTAGGGTTTAGCCAGGGCCTCCTCCCCAGGGGACTCGGCGATGGAGGCAGTGCTTCTTTTCTCCCCTTCTTCTTCTTCTTCTTCTTCTTCTTCTTCTTCTTTAACAAGGGATCTTCCCTGATCTGTTTTATTTTTTATTTTCGCTTCCTTCTAGGCTGCCGTAGACGGGAGCGTGCAACGAACAAAAACGTGCGGTGTTCTCCTCCCGTCGGAAATCACAATCAAACAACCAAAAACAAGCGTGACGGTTCTGTCAGATTGGCTTCAGCCCACCCAGACGGGCGACTCAGCCTCAATTCATCCCACCCACCCGCCTGGGACAAGTCCCACCTCCGTTTGCCAAGTGTTTCTTTTCCTTCTGCGACTGCGACTGCGACTGCGACTGCGACTCTCTTGCCAAGAACCCAGCTTTCTAACGGAGGGGACAACAACAACAACAACAACAACAACAACCACTGCATGATACATCTACGACTCAGATAGAGCGGACGACTCTGACAGAGCAGAGCAGATCGATTCCCCCGCCGGTCTGTCTGGCGCGAACTTGGGCTTTGCATCCGCCGTCATCAAACGGACCTTGCAGTCTCGTTCCCTCCCCCGCGCGTGTCAGACTGTCCAGCTGCGGGCCATCGTCTTTCCCTCTCTCTCTCCTCTCCAAATTCGTCAAACAAACATCTCTGCCATGGATCCTCACGATTGCAGCCACCCGTCGCAGTCGATCCCCGACGCCGCGTACCCGGACGACTCGCCGTACCAGCCCGGCGGCTCCAGCCCGGACCTGGGCGTGAACTCGTCGGTGGGCGGGCACGTATCGCCCGTGTCGTCACATCAGCAGCAGCAGCAGCATCACCAGGACAGATACTCGCCCTCGCACCTCCACACGACGCCGTCGTATTCGCCTCACCACTCGCCCGCAACCCCGAGCCCCTGGGCCGCCGTCCCCGAACCGCAAGCCATCCCGTCCGGCCCGCCTCCGCCGTACGACCCGACGCAGCCGCCATCGGCATACTCGCCGCTCGACACGGCCCCGCCCGCGCGGCCCGCCGGCGCCGTGCTGCCCACGCCGCCGGGATCGTCACACTACGCCCCGCCATCGCCGTACTCGGCGCATCCGCCGTCGCTGAACCCCTACGGCAGCGCCGGTTCCAGCCTGGAGACCGGGTCGCACAGCAAGCTGGGGCCCGTGGCGGAGGCGCGCCTGCGCAAGAGGCGCAAGCAGAAGATCTGCATCTTCGCCATGTGCGCCGTGCTGCTGTTCCTGGTTGCGCTGATCGTCGGCGTTGCGCTGGGCGTGCTCAAGGTCCAGTTCAAGGGCAACGATGATGACGACGACGGCGGGCCCGATAGCATCCAGGACTGAGAGGGAGCAGCGGCGGGGATCAATGTCTGGGAGTGCGGGATTAGCAGATACGGCAAAACTTGATTCAGCTGGTTGTCTTGTTTTGGGGGGGGGTCTGGCGTTCAAGGGTTTCAAGAATGGACATGGCGTGGCGTTTGGAGACGGCCGATCACCTTTTTTTCTTTTTCCACTCTGTTTTATTTGGTTCGAGCGGCTACGGTACCGGGCTCTTCTTCCTACAAGCGAGACATGACGACAGTAATTTAGACAAATGGAATCGATAATGACACAACTCAGGCGGGTTGGACGTCGAGCTGGCGGGAGGGTCTGAGCGGGCAACCCTCAGCGAGTCGTGATATGAAGCAGTGACACTCTTCCGCTTGACATGTTTGTTTCACACGCATTTCTCGACCGCCAACGCCAAGGACTCGGTCGTGTTTCCTCGTTGCAGTGGCCGGGCACATCATGTTTCACGTCACAAGCGACCTTCTTTTCCCTCGACAACCAAGGTTTCGGGCTGATTGATGAATAGGCTATTGACAAAACATCTAAATGACACCAACACCTGCACGTTCGAATGGGATAAACCGCTTTTTAAGACACGCAGCTTGTCTATCAATGGTGGAGTCCGAGCACTGCCCAGCGTCTGACTCGGAAGGAAACGCTTCCTGAAGCATAGAGCGCGAGCCGGCATCCGACGGCAGGCTGCTTGTCATTCATTGCAGGGGATCGGCGGGAAAAGAGACCAAAGAGTGCGTCTCGCTTTGACCTTGGCTCATACGCAACCCGACATTGATAGGATGACAAAAGGCAAGCCACATGCGCGTGCGGGACACGGGAGGAGATCCGGCACGGCTCGGCAAGATACGGCCGCGGATCGGTCACCGGGGGGGGGCCGTTGCTTGACCGGCAGCTTTCAACCCATGCCGTGACGACGATTGTGATATCATCGGCGTTGAGTTTGGTCCCCTTGTTTCCTGACGGCGATGGAGCCGGGTATGTGCTGTACAGTCATCTATCGGAGAGGATAGCCGTGACCTAACGGGCGGTTGTGGCCTTACTTGAATCTTGATGTTCTGGACCCCTGGATGGAGAATGGAGATCGGGGGTCTGGACTGCGGGCCCGGTGGAGGCTGTCCCCACGGGGAGGAGACGATGGCGAGAGAGGCTCAGCCGCAACGGAGTACTAAGTATAGTATCATGTACCTACATCGATAATCTCTCATGCATTCCTGGACTCGATACGCGAGACCTGATGCCTCGATCCTCAGTCCTCGCTGGGAGGGGGGGTTGGGTCTCCGGCCATCGCAGACACACCTCCCTCCGCTGAAGCAATCGCGATGGCCTGCATATGCGGCTGACATCCCAGTTTTTAAAAATTTTATTGTTATCTGCAGTTTGTCTCTGTCACCGCCTGCCCAAGTGGCGGGGTCTTGCGGTATCCGAGACGGCCGTCTTTTCGTTCATCCCATGTTGGACGCGGTTGTGGTGCGTTGGGCAGGACGCAGGGAAGATGCATGTATGCCCGTGTTTTGTTTCCGCGGTCTGCGCCCTCAGGTAAGTTGACGTGTCGGTGCGTTAACGAGGTTAGCGGGCGTTCCGTCGTGGCTCTTTGAAACGGGAAAGGGGAGGTTTTTAGTAAAGGCCATGTAGATGGATGCCACGATGGGAGGTGGGCATAAAACACGAGGATGGCCTCACGTCCGGATTTGGGGGGAGGTCCAATGGGGATGAAGGAGATTTCTCTTGGATGCCAGTAAGGGATATGCTGTGCGAATATCCGGCATCTAGTTAGCCATTGGGTTAGCTGCGAGTTTACACCGTAGCACGACTTATAAAGCGACTCCCGAAACCAGAAGTGAGAATATCACGCGAGGGGGACAACGTTTTGAGGCTTACATGGCAGAAGTCCAACGAAGCGTGCAGCAAGGAAAAGAAAAGAAAGAGAGAAAAAAACCAGGCACGTTGTCAAACAGCCTACTGTACGGTAGCTAATAAGGCTCCATCGTGAGCGCATCTCTCACCGGCCTTTGCTGCAGGTACAGCAGCGCGGTGGACTCGGGCCCGCACAAGGATGTTCCCGGCTTGGAACTGCCGACAGATGTGCGCGTGCATGGTAAGCTTGCATCGTCGGCTGTCAGATGAAGATTGACTGCATGGTGGGGATTTGCGGTGAAGGACGACAGAGAAGGGTTTCTTTTTTCACTCTTCTGATTCCTTTTGATTCGATTATTTGGGAAGGGCTTGAGGCGTGGGGGTATCAAAGAGAGAAGGACGCAGAAAAGGAAAGTCTCAGAAACTTGCTGCGTGAGGAAGTGAGGGCGCTTACCCACCGACTGCTGCAGCATCAGCAGCAAGTGTTAGTAGTTGCTTCTGCTTTTCTTTCCCTCCTCCAAACGCCATGCTATGTTCCGCGCGCGCGGCCTCTGTTTCGCCTCCGAACTGCGGGCTGGCTGGACTGACCTCATTGTCTTTTGCTTTTTCCTCACCGGTCGTCTTTGTCTCTCTACTTCTCCATTCTCTTGCCGGTCTAGTCTGCGTGTCAGCGATGGTGAAGAAGCAGGTTTTTTTTCTTTTGTGTTCGATGACATATAGATATATATAAAGACTTACGGATCGCGAGGAGATGAGATGAGATGAGGTTATTTTTGGACGTGTATCCATCGTGTCTGAATCTGAGTGCGTCGTGAAGAGAGAAGGGGAGAGAAGGGGAGAGAAAAATAATTGGTTTGCTGGCTGAACCGATGACACACGTGCCAGAAGCTGCCATCCACGTAGTCCAGCTTCCCTTTGCTATGTCTCAGCTTGGAGCTGGAGCTTGAAGCCATGACGTGGGTATGATGAAATTTCACAGCCCGCTGGCGCTCGGCCTCAGGCACGGTGTGGAACAGAAAAGAGGGCTTTTAGAGTTGTCGACGCGAAGCATCCCCGTTTCAACCTTTTCCGGGGGTTGTCGTTGCAAAGGGCATTGGACACGCCCCGCACGGCCATAGGTGACGGCGTTAATGGATGCCTGTCTCGTGATTCACGAGGCGCGCAACGAACGGTTGGTTCATGGGCGAGGGAGGACGTCTCGGCGTGTTGCAGGGGGAGAGGAAAGGGTCCGAGGGCGAACGTGGGTTTTTTTTTTGGTACGGACGGGTCACGATGGGTTGAAACTAATAAGGGACTCGGTGGAGGGTATCAATGGGTTTGGTTCAGGCCATAGACGGGATCAGTTCACGGCAATCAATGGCTTCGATTCAGGCCTTCAATCATCCCATCCTGCCATGTGAATGCCCTGCCGATCCCGGCCTCGCGCCCCCGATCTAGACGGGAAATTCCTGGGTCAGTCGAACGGCTTTTCAGCAAAGGCCCCCCTCCCCGGCAAGGAAAACCCGCCAGTATGGCAGTGCGTAGTAATGGGGACCCAGCGAACTAGACTAGGTCTCTCCCCCCCCCCCCCCGGGGCAGCATCCCGCCGGGCCCCGTCCCCTACCACTTCCGGGGGGGCTCGGGTTCGGGTGAGATGGGAGGGCCTTGTTGGGTTCCGTGGCAGGCCAGCTGGTCGGTATTCGTGGCAGGCCAGCTGGTCGGTATTACTGGCCGGAGAGTGAAAAGGTTCCATTCGTTGGCCCCCTTGTGTGTATTCGTAAAAAGAAACCGTGCCTCCGGAGGGAGTGGAAAAGGTTAGAACGCAGCCATCCATCCATCCGAAATGTCCCCATCCAATTCCTGGTGACGCTTGTGATCCGCCAACTTTTCCCTCCTCTCTTGATACCCCTGCGCACAGGACAGGACAGGGGACCCGAGGGACACCGTGCTGTACCGCGGCCTTGGGAGCGGGAAATGCGAAAGAGGAGACGGGGAACGGAAACGTCGGCCGGCCGGCGGGTGGGTCCGAACTTGCTTCGCTTAGGCTGGCGATGTTACCTGGGCATCAATTTCGGCTCATGATGCAAAGGAAGCAGAATCTGTTGTAAAGCATGCGTAGTGGCATCATCAAGCAGAAGGACGAACAGCGTGCAGTGCAGTGCAGTGCAGTGCAGAGTGAGGTGCTTTGCTTTGTTTTGCTTTGCTTGCTTGCTTCGCAGCAGGTGGAGTGCATCCATCCATCCATCCATCCATCCATCCATCCACCGACGGAGAAGTAGAAGTCGAGGGTCCGGCCGGGGAACAAAGGAAACCATTTCCGTCACACACAAGGACGCACCCTGGTAATCCGACAGAAGAAGAAGAAAAAAAAGAAAAAAACACCGAGGAAAAGAAGAGGGAAGCCTGGTTTTGGGTTTTGGGTTTTCATGTAGGTCATGTATATATGCGTGTGTGTGTGATGTGTATTTCGTATGCATGCACATCAACGTCGTGGAATACGATACGATGGGACGGGATGGGACGGGCCATTCATTCATCGACCAACCTTTTCTGTTTTGTCTCTTGTGAATGCGGCCTGTCTTGCTCTGCCAACCTGTTGGTCGAGAGGGACTCCATCCAATTCCTTTTCCCGCCCCCAGGGTCCTAGGACAGACAATGCCTCATTCGGCCTGTAGGATTTCTTTTCTTCTTCTTTCCTTTATGTTTTGTTGGCAAAGCTGCTGCAACTCTTGTCTCCTCAAAAAAAAAAAAAACCCCAGGATTAGAAATCTCAAAGGTGGAAACTTTTGTCTTGTTCTCCGGTTACTTGGTTCCTCATCGTACACCGTATACCGTACGCTGCACGCCCCTTCCTCGTCTCTACCTCTACTTCTTGTATCGTCATCTTCTTCTTTTTCTTTAATTTATTATAGCCGACCAACCCACCTGCCTGGAACTTGTTTTGGGTTCTCTTCTTTTTTTCTTTTTTTTCCGTTGCTTTTCCCTCAGCCTCCACCTCCACTGTCGCTCGCTGCTTTTCTCTCGTCTCTCGTCTCCGACGTCTCAGCTTCGACAAGCCCTCTTGTCGGCCTCACCCTCACAGTCCCTCTCACGGTCCTCCTCCGCCTCTTCCTCTGACGCCTCTCTCCACCTGCCACCCACCCACGCACCCCTGCTGTGTTGTCTGTGTCTGTCGTTGTTATAGAGCGCCTCTCGCCCGCCTCTCCCCTTCCTGTTTCTTTTCCTCATCCCTGGAACAAAAAAAAAACCAGACGTCTTCCCCTTCGTCTTCCCTTCTCTCAACATAATAGTCGCATCGATAACCCTGTCCGCATCAAATCAACAAAAAAGCCTGGCCCGTCCATTCTCTCTCCCTGTCAGCCCACTTCAGCCTCGGAGCAGTCCAGTCCAGCCCCCGGGTCCGAGTTCTAGAACGCCAACCATTCAGCAGTCGAGAACTCTGCGGTTGACCTGCCCCAAAAACCGGGCACCCTCCGCTCTAGATCAAGCCTAAAAAGCCCAGGCGGCGCCCGCCCAACGATTGCCCTGTTGCGGACTGGCTTTGCCCTGCTACCTGCCTAAGGATCACATCGCAGCGCAGCGCATCACATCCGTCACACAGTCTACGATATCCACCTCACTTCATCCCGTCTCACTTCATCCCATCTCATCCCCGCCAAATATCTCCTTTTCTTGGTCTGCGTCTCTGTCTGCGTCTGCGTCTGCGTCTGCATCTGCGTCTGCCTCGCGTCTCGCGTATTCCGTCCATTCATCCGCTTCTCCATCTCCATCACTGTCCATCTCATCAATCCACTTCCACCACAGCCCGCGCAACCCACTCACTCGCATCCACAATCCACTTGCGCATTCGCATCCCTTCATCCATCCATCCCTCCCTCCCTCTCTCTCTCTCTCTCTCTCTCTCTACCCTTACCTTGCCTACCTGGTTACTCTCCTCTTTTACTCCTCCTCCTCCTCTCTAACTACTACCCTACCCTACCCTGCCTACCCCCGCTCTTCCTCCGATACAACACACATCAAGCTAGCCGCCACGCGCGCTTCCCAAATTCCCGGTCCCGGGAGCAGACGCTGGAACTCAAACGCAGGCATCTCAGACACCTCCTCGCTACCTTGCTCCCTGCTTCACTCACTCGCTCACTCACACACACAGACACACACACACACACACTCTCTCTCTCTCTCTCTCTCTCTCTCTCTTCGGTCTTCTTTACCTTCTTCACCTCACTCTTTGTCACTCGCCCTCGACCCCCCGGGCCTTCCATTCTCGACCTTTCTCCCCTCCGTGTCCACCTCCGCTTCACTGTGACACAATCTTCCGCCTTCGCCGACGACTCAGCCGCGCTGTAAACCCCGGACCTCCGATCGACAGTCCTTTTGTTTTGTGCCGTGAATTTACGACACCGCGTCCGCTTCCGCTTCCGCTTCCACATCTCTTCTGCCTCTGCATCCGCCTCACCGTCCGCCTCACCGTCCGCCTCACGATCCTGGCATCCTCTTCACTCACGCGTCCCGTCTCACGCACGACTCACGACTTGTTTCTCTTCTTCCGCCTCCTGCCTACACAATCATTGCCGCATCGCCTCTGTCGCCTTCTTCGCCAAGCCTTTCCCACTGCTCGCCTTCGCTCTAGAAACTTCTTTCTTAGCTTCTGCTCCCGCATTTCAATCTTCTACTGCTCACTCAGCACCAATTGATCCCTCCCCATCCGCGAGACACGCACTCTTTCACCCCCGGTCTCCTTCTCCGTCTCCGTCAGTCCCTTTCATCCCTCACCTTCACCCGTTTCGACCACAGTAATCGTCACCATGCCACGGCATTACCAGTATCAACCCAGGTATGAGTTGCACCCTCCTACCGCATTCCAGTCCGTCGCTAACGCGTTACCCTTCAATAGCCGTGAGCTACATGTCGTAGTGCTAGGCGCAGGTCCGTCAATTCTCACCCCGACACTGCTTCTCCCTCTCTCTCTCTCTCTCTCTCTCTCTCTTCCCATACTTCCCATTCTTCTGTCCATTCCGCTGACTCGCCCTCCCCTCTACTAGGCGGCGTGGGTAAGAGTTGTTTGACCGGTATGTTCACCTTTCCCCCCTCAGAGCCCCCTTGTCTGTTTTCATGCAGAAACTCACACGGACAACAGCCCAGTTCGTGCACAATGAGTGGATCGAGAGCTATGATCCCACCATTGAGGACTCTTATCGCACACAGCTCCAGGTTGATGTAAGTGCCGCACTCATGCCTCATGTCTCATGCCTCGCGTCTCCCACCGATGCCACGCTGTCTACTTGTCACGCTGCTTGTCCGCCCTGCGCCGCATGACCCCCTGACTGACTCGCTTCTTCCAGGGGCGCCAAGTCGTTCTAGAAATGTAAGTCCGATTCCTTGGTTCTCCCGTTAGCTCGCTTTCCTGGCACCCATAACTGACTCGACCACCCAGCCTCGACACCGCGGGGACCGAACAATTCGGTAGGTCTTTCGTGGCCCAACAATCAGACGCGCACCCTCGTACTGACGATGGACCAGTCGCCATGAGGGACCTCTACATGAAGACCGGCCAAGGGTTTCTCCTCGTCTTCAGCATCACCTCGTCCTCCTCATTGAGCGAACTGGCCGGTCTGCGAGAGGAGATCATCCGCATCAAAGACGACGAGAACATCCCCATTGTCATTGTGGGCAACAAGGCCGACCTCGAAGAAAACCGTGCAGTGCCGCGAGCCAAGGGCTTCTCCATCTCCCAGCGATGGGGGGCGCCATACTACGAAGCTAGTGCCCGAACGAGGAGTGAGTTCCCACCAGAACCTGGTGCTACCCATCAAACTGGGCCCACCCCATCGTGCCGCCGCATCGGGAACTGACAAGCCACCACAGCAAACGTCGACGAGGTCTTCATTGATCTCTGCCGGCAGATGCTGCGAAGGGACGACGAGCACCAGGCTCAAGCTGACGCAGATGACGGATATAAGTACGATAACGGAGGTTCTCAAAAGCGCCGCCGTCGCCGCCGCAGAAAGGACTCTCCGCGATGTGCCATTCTTTGAACGCGACCGACATCCATGTTTGAACCAACTACTACGAGTCGGTATTAAAGCACCAACGTGCTTTTTACTTCTCATCCAGTTTTTTTTTTCCTTCACTTCTAGTTATGACTATTACGGGGCTTTGGGCGACAAAAACCAACTTGCGACAACAAAGACGAATGACTTTCAGCAACAACGAAAGGACCTCACGGTCCGAGAATCACGAAAACACGACTGGACCGGCGGCTAATCGACACATCAAGTCTGGTCGAAACTGGGAGCACAACACAGGCGAATAGAACTGCAGGATCCTATGGGTTTAGTTTGCATTCCACCAGGCAGGGCGTGGTCCCGACTCCGGACTTGCTCGGATGAAGAAGGCGGGCCACAAATCTCCACTTGCAGGCACAGAAAGAACGGCGTCGATGGGCGTCGATGGCGTTGGGAAAGAAGACCTAGGGACATGGTCAGGATATCACTGTTTCTTGGGTATGAAATGGTTTGGGTTGTCAAATTTCTTTTTTTCATTTTCGTGGGTCGATTTGGACCATACTGAGGAAGAGCGTTTCATTGGGATGGAGATTGAATTGCATCTAGAAGATGATCAACCTGGGTTGGATGGGTCTGAGAATCAAACATCATTGCCGGTCTCAACCGTGCAGTCTTTGCTGTGAACAGCACTACGCAACATTTTTCTTCCTCAACAACCCGTTTCTCCCACCAAGTCCATTCACTTCTCATCATACATCCCTATCCCGACCTTCCTCTTCAACATTGCAAGGAATAGTCCTGAAACGGAAGGTGTTTGCTCTCTTGTGATTACTATCATCAACTTTCGTCTATTTCGTTCGTCTGATCCGTGTCTGGCTCATTTTTGGAGATCTCCTTCCCTCCGTCTCTTTTTACGCGAGGCCCCGTCGCACAGCATACCAAGCTCCCACCTCTTCCGATATTTCATCATCATTGCTCATCTGCTCCTTCGCAAGCTCGGCGAAAGAGACCTAACCCTCATATACGCAATGGCGGATGGGGGGGCCGCCTCACTTCCTACGGAAGATGCCCCAGATATCCCCCAGCATGCCCAACCACCCCTTTGCCCTTGCGTTCAGCAGGAAGACGTAACGCTTCACAAACGAGTCCACGAGGTCGTAGTCGGCAGCGTGGCACTCCCACACCCCCCGTCCCTGCCCGTCGCCCTCGTCATCCGCAACGATCATGCCCTCATCCTGTTCCACACCGTCCACGCCACGCGTTGTCATGCGCGGGCCGACGACCAGCGAGCGCCCGATGACAGCCTCGTCGGCGACTAGGCGCGTCGCCGCGTCCACCACGTCTTCGACGGTGGCGGCGCCCGCGCTGCCGGCCAAGAAGATGGCCTCGGCCACGGGAGGCATCATATAGGTTTGGGCGGTGTAGAAGGGCGCAATCATGTTGACGCGGATGCCCTTCAGGAACGACGTGGCACGGATGCTGCGGAAGAGGCCGAGGACAGCGTGTTTGCTCATGGCATACTGGCACTGGCCTGCGAGGGGAGCAGCGAGGCCACCGAGCCAATGAGCAGGAGGCAGCGGTCAGGTCTGGGGTTACGCGGGAGGTGGTACAGCGCCAGGTGCGTGGTGTAGGTGACGCCGGTGATGTTGACGTCGAGGGTTGCCGTGTTGGGTTTGGGGATTTTGCCATCCACGAGAGCTGGGTTCTCGAAGATGCTGGACTGGGCCGGGAGGATGATTCCCGCGTTGGGAACCACGATATCAATGGCTCCGCTGGGACTGACGCGAATGGCGGTCTCAAAGAGGCTGACCTGAGCGTCCCAGTCCGTCACGTCGCAGTGCTGGAAGGCAAATGTCGACGAGGGATAGCCGACCCTGAGAGAGGCGACCAGTTCCTCGCCAGCCTTGTCCGCCACATCGCCGATGACGACGTGAGCTCCCAGAGACGCCCAATGGCGGACCATATGGGCACCGAGGCCATTGGCGCCGCCGGTAATGAGAATCGTCTTGTCGTTGAGTGTGGACGGGTCGTAAGGCTTGGTCACATCCACCGGCGGTGACTGCCGGATGATACTTCTGATATCCCCCATCTTTCTGGTATCCAAGACGAGACCAGAATGCCGTGCGCCACACGAGGGGTCGTTCGGTGTAGTTAAACAAGGTGGTGAGATATCTGAATATTTTTTTCAGCTCGTCGGCGGTTGAAGGGAGTTGAGCTGACCGAGAAGTTGTTGGCAGCGTCAATAACTTGGTGGGGGGCATCGACTAGTCGGGTCTAGTCTACGTAAGGGTCCAAGCTAAATACCTGATCCATCCAGATGGTTACTTACTCCACGCCGCTTCGTTAATCAGAGAGCTAGGGTGGGTTTGTGTTAATTTGACGGGCAGTCAGATCTTCATTGTGTCCACTTTGGAGCGCAAAAATCCGAGTTCAGCCCTGTTTCTAATGAGCTTAACGACAGATTCGAAAAGAGAACAAGCAAAGGATTACGGAAAACCAGTTGGCAGCAGGCGGTTTTCTGAGACCGGCTATTCACGTCACGGTTTTGTGATTTGTGTCTTCCCGCCGTGGTCTATCGTCAGAATGCAACATCGTGAGAGAGTAGAATGTGCAAATGGTGCTGAGGTACATCCCAGCTCCATTGTCTATCATTCGCCATCGTTAGGGCCCAAAATACAAGACAGACATGGTGGCTTACCTCTAGCGTCTTCATCATCTCTCTTCTCTCACTCGACTCTCGCTCGCCGCTCCCTTGTCTCCATTGCCGCTGATGGGGCCAAGCGGGACGGACCTGTTGCGAGGTCATGCCCGGCTGACAAGCGACGACGAGGACGAGGATGAGGTCTTGGTAATCAGGCCCACCACGATAGGTTCAAGGCAGTTGAAAAGCCGGTGACAAGCAAAAGGAAATATTCACTCCTTGTTGCAGTAGAGTGAGTACCCCTCGGCACAGAAGAAGAGCGAGTGCCCGATTGGAGAAAATCAGCTTGTTGTCTCAGTGCCCGTAAGCCATCAGGATGAGTTCATCTTTACACGTACATCCGCACATCTTCTCCATGTGATCCATCATTGACGCAACTTACCCGTCCTTTTTCGACAGGTCACAGATGGTCGAGCTGCATCAGGGCTGCTGCAACGACGTCTTAGGTATAACTGGTCAGCCCTGTTTCAAGAAGCCGGTTTGGGATGTCAGGCGACCACCGATCTGCACTTCACGTCTTGATTCTGTCAGCCATAAAGAGTAAACAAAGATAGTGGCGGGACGACGGGAAGTCTATGGCGATCTCCAATTTGAGGTCCAATCTCAAAGAGCAGTTAGAAGGGTATCAATTGTCGTCATTCCCTAGCCCAGGGACCACTCCGCCACCTGTCATTATCCATGGCATTGAAGCCAATGGATCGAAGCACCCCGCAGAAGGAATGCGCTAGATGGTCTGCTGATAGAGGAGGCTGGGACGGAAGAAGTATCGGCAAGGCGAGCTGTTGGTCCTCTCCGAGGAACGGCCCGACGATAGACGTCATCCGACGGGCAACGTGCTTCACACGGTCACACATGCGCAAGCTTAAAGGCAGGTAGCCGATCGATGAAGATCAGACGGAAATACACAAAGCGGCTCAACGGTCTCAGGGTATGCCTGTCATGAAAAGTGTGGCATGTGAGGTGGCAGACTCGGATGCTTGACGTGGCGTAATCGTTCGGTCTTGTCTCAGGAACGGCAGCAAGATGGGAGCGGCACATTCTAGACCATGCGGTGGCGGGACACATGCCGGCTGAGGTTGCGGGTTAATGAATTAGATGTTGTGTTGAAGCCAAATGTGTGGTGTTCTCACTCGTAGGGCTTACGGCTTCTTCGGTAATGACATGCGGATGTATCATACTGAAGAGCGCTCAGATTATTGTGGAGGAGGGTCTGTCCCCGCGTCGAAGTAGCGGTAGAGTCTCAGCGATCACGGTTGCGCCGAGGTTCCCTCGCATTGCCTCAACGAGAAACAGTCTTGGGGTCGGGAGATTCGAGGAGGTGAGATAGCATACGTCACATGAGGACGGAGAGGTGGGAGAGCGTCGATCGTTGCGTCTAGAATCGCGGTCCTCGGCGAGTGGCTGTCACGGAACGGCACTCCACCAACGTCGACTCCGCACGAACGGCTGGAATATCTGTAAGCGTGCCGGCTGCAAGAGTCGGCGAATCTGCCACACACAATGGCGCTTCAAGGGGGTGTCGCCATGGCACGCAATTTGCGCCCGACCCTGGTGTTTTTCTGGGAAGCGTGAGGAGCTTGGGGGAGGTGGTGGGCAAGGGACGCGCTGGCATTGGATGATCTGGATCTGCTTACTCCCCGACACCAAGCTTTGGCTTCGGGCCTTGGCCCAGAAAAGCCCAGCGGCGCCAAGAAGGGGATAGGCCAGTTCCAGCGGCCAACAGGCTGGGATGCCGGGGCCCGTTTCCATGGGTAGCGGGCCACCCCCAGAGCTTCACAGATGGCTTGGTTCCTAGGGTGTCAAGTTGTTTGCTGCTTAGATACTTGCTCTGCGTCGGGTCTTAGACCCGCCTCATTGGGCGCGTGGCCAGGGGAATGGAAGGGATGGGAGATCCTTGGATGTGGCAACGAGTGAGAAAGCCGAGTCGACGCCGCGGCCGAGCGAGACTGATAAGCCGATTGGGGGTTTCTAGGCAAGACCGAAGAAGCCACAAGACAAGGAAGACCCGATGTACTCCGTACTGCGGCTACTGCCCGAATCACTTCGCGGCATCAACTGAGAGTGGAGGAGATGACCGCGAAGGGTGGAGGCGGAGGCGGAGGAGGGGAAGCAGAGGGATCGACAAAGGGGTCTTTGTCGTTTGTTGACGCTGATAACAGAGCAAGCTCCCTGGCCAGGGTGGGATTGGCCACAGGGCGTGAATGATCCAGCGGAAAACCTGGGGATGTTGGGAATTGTTGCAGGATCGGGACCAGGCGGGATCGGGACCAGGCAGAAAGAGTTCTCGATGCTATCACCGTTGTGCTTCCGAGACACAAGTCTCGTTGTGATCACGTGCCGGCTGATCAGAGGTGGAAGGCGTCCCCTTCAGCACACCCGACCGTGACTGCACATTCTGATCAGGGACTCGGAGTGACTGAGGTACGAAGTACTTACATATCTCTCCTCTCCTCTGCCGCCCCGTGGTGTAATTACTGCAACTCTGCTAATCACCACCATTCCAGCCCTAACAAGTTACCGCAGAGACAGGGACATCGCGTGGATGCACGATGGTGCCTAGTTGAGATATGACGGGGCTTAAGGAGACGGGTGAACTGACCGAACACTGTGGGGAGATCGGCATTACTGCGTGTGAGCCCCGTGAGCCCGTGATAGCTTCTTGCGGTAGTACTTCGTCCGATACATGAGAGGTCTTCCGATGTGGTATTCAGCCATGGTTAATGGCGGAGGCTATCACCCCTCCTTGTCCCAGACCAGGTCAATGTCCAGCCGACGCATCCATCCTCCAGCCACGTACTAAGCATCCCATCTCCTCGAATGTCGATGGCAAACAAAAGAGGGGTTTGCCTATTCCAGTGACAGGACACGGACAAAGTCAAATTGCGACGTCACACAGGTTGCTCCCCAAGCCAATGGACAAAGCGGCCGCGGGGACGGAAGTCTGCGTCGACTGAAGGATTGGGATCATGGAGATCCAATCGGGATAGAGTGTTGATGGCCCTAGAACAAAGAGGAGGTAAGACAGGGTACCCAGGTTATGAAGGCGTGTCTGCACATACCTCTCTCTGCAGGGTGGTTTTCTTCGAGGAGACGAAGGAGCGTTAGGGATTGGTCAAGGAAGCACGAGAAAAGAAGAAAGAAGAAAGTATAACACAAGAGCCCGCTCATGGGGGGAAGCCGAGTCTAGCAAGCATTAGTTTAGTTAGTCAATGTGCATGGAGTATTCGTTCGTCGCTGGCTGCTATTTTCCCAAGTGGAAGGCAGAAAGCCCGACATTTGGCCATTACTCGACGAATGCCGCATGCGTCACATTGTCCTTGACTCTTGAAACATGAGTTGTGGAATGCAAGTTAGCATAAAAGTATGGGAGGTTTGCGATCCGAGCCGCCCTCCAGTAGCAAATCTCAAGGCGTTCACTGGCTTTCACAAACTGTGTGTACGTACTTGATGCGAATACTTCAGGACAGCAAATGAGGCAGAGAGATGTCAGTCACGCCTCAGACAATGTAACACGCCACAGATATCGGAGCCTAACCCCGGCCTGGGGAGGAAGAAAACGCGCGGCACACCTGAAGCAAACACGAGCCACAGGCATGTGTTAGTGCCTGTTTGACTGACGTTGCTGATGTCTGACCATTTATTTAGAAGAAAAAAAGGTTGCGGAGGAAAATGGATTGCAGACGGAACTCTCTTCCCGTGTCGCACCTTGTACGCACGTCCCGCCATGCCAGGACATTGGGCAGCCGGATCGATTCCGGAGCGTCCGTAGCAAGGTGAGGATCAAGCCAACGATGGACGGGCACTATCAGCCATGTTGACGTACTTCATATGTACAAAGAGTCGGTAGTTGTTGTAACTGTAAAAAAAAAAAAAAAAAGTAAAAACTTCGAGCAAGTGATTCGTTCCTGGTTGGGTTGAGATATGCCGTGTGGTCTCGGAGGAGCACGGGACGGGAACACACATGACTTTCATGTGCGAAAAGCAAACAGCCGAGAACAACGAGAAGGATGCAACGAAGAGGGAACGAGAGGGGGCTTAGCTTGTGAGACCCGGCCATGCTGCTTCCCGAGAACCTGTGCCCTGCCATGCCATGCCTGCAAGGGCAGGGGCCAAGAGTTGGGTTCAGAGCATCCGGGTAGCTACCCGTCACCCAGGTATCCAATTATTCGTCCTGCCGCCAGGATCAGGGCGAGAGAGAGAAGAGGATCGACTGTTGTAGCCGCCCAGCTCGGTAACGCAGTCTGCCGGGTTAGGATGTGAGTTGCTTGCTGAGTTTTGTGTAACTTGACCATTGATGAAACACTGAAACTTGACGTATTCGTCGCTAGGTCAATGCCGAATTCAGGTAGGAGTAAGTTAGAATCAAAACTCCCTGTCAGCCGCAACGGTCAATTGACCCAACACAACGAGCCCGTCAAAGCGATCGGGTGAGGCTGAGTCACGGGGCCGGATTTAGATCGGATTCGGGCTTGATCGCTTGGTTCCCTTCACCAGTTACTGATGCGGTTGCTATCGCATCATATGTCAGCGGCGGTGGGCCACAGCTGCAGGCCGCCCGTTACTGAGCCAGTGCCCCGGTCTAGAGGCAACGCAGGAGGTGCTTTTTGCCTTGTCCTGAGCCACCTGCATGTACCAAGTAGTAGCAAGCACAGCTTAAAGGCAGAGCCACCTCCGGGCTTGACGACATGGGTAGGGGTGGTTTGTGCTATTGTGGCTTGCCGCGGTGGGGTGGAGAGAGTGATGGATGGCCCAGGTGCCGAAGCCGTGTGGTGTCTCGTCTTGTCTCGTCTTGTGTCTGTCTTATCTCTGTCTGCAGTTGATTGATTGCCAGAAGCGTCACTCATCATGATATTCGCCAGAGAAAGAAACAATCGAGCAACCTCACCAATACGAGTCTAGAGACGGAGCCACCTTCGGCCGAGTGTTTCCTTTCTGTGTACCAAACTCTCAGTCGCCTTGGACTGAAGCTTAGCTCGGGCTGACACCTTTACCTTCACCCTTCACTCCTCTTCACCTTGGACCCCGGCGAGCAGCCACCACAGAGGGCGACAACGGCATTCCACAGCTTCAGTGTGCTTCGTAACAAGGATCGTGCTGAATAGCGGGCCACTCACCACCACCCTTTCCCCATCCACATGGTATCCCGATAGGATGCCAGATGCAAGAACATTCTATCCATAGGAGCGAATGAAGGCACACGGCTGCATGCCGGATTGATTGACAGGGCACAAGCCCCCCACCCGCCCAAGGAGCAATCAAGTACTTGGACGCATCACGTTTTCTCCACTCCTGCGGCCGATGCTGCATGGTTGCTCACCGGTCGACCGCCCCCTCTTTTCGTGCCCTCCAGTACCCCGTACTACAGTCCGCCATTGCCTGGGCATTGCTGGGGTCGAGTTTTGTGCCTGTTCTGCCCTGTCCTGCATCGAAACTAGCCCAACTTTTGGATGTGCCAACTCGGCACACTTGACATCGGGGGCCAGGGCCGGGGCCGGGCATGGGGACGGATATATGTACGTACCATGTATCGACAGGGCAGGGGGTGATGGACGTGGCTCCTGTGGGAGACAACACGCCCCCCTGTCGGAGCCTTCAAACGGCGCGGGCTTGTCGAGCTGTGACTGCAAGGAAGCCTCGTGGCCATGGCGATTCTGGGTCTTCGGCTGCTAATCTAGACGCTGCTCACAAGTGAGGCCCTGCTATAATTATGTGTTCTCTCTGGACTCGGATTCTGCCACAGCCCCTCACCTCAGCAAGGTTCACCAGATGTTGGGGGTGAGAGAATTGCTGAGTAGCTTTTAGAGGATGTTATTCATGGGGCAGCGCGGTGTTAGCCACTGGGTCCTCTGGCGTACGGTGCGGGCGCATGCTTCGTCGTGCCCGTGGGACTCTCGTCATGCGTCGTCTACTCTGCGGGCGATGGCAAATGTTTCGCGCAGAGTGGTGGATGTGCTTTCAACCCAGATGTCAAAGTGGGTGGGGGATTGCAAGTCCAGAATGTAGACCTGTAGAGTATAGAGTCGCAGAGTCGTCGAGTGTAGAGTGTGAAGTTTAAAGCGCAAGACACCTCCCAAACCCAAGCTCATCCATGCTGGCAAACCGCAATCCTACATCACCACTCCCACTCGAATCCCCCTCACGCAGCCGCTCCTTTCATGCAACGCAACAACACTGCTTCCCGCGGGTCCTTGGGGCGCCGTGCAGTGCAGTGCAGCGCAGCGCATTGCAGCGCGCAGCAGCTCGAGGTACACAGCAGCACGGCTTTAACATCAATTCGCAGCTAGACTGCCTGGGCGCGAAGCCACTGCCATCAGTTGCCCCCCCCCCGCGGCAGGGAGCCACCAATGCCACGCCCCATCCCCCTACTTCTGGGCCTTCTCTCTTCAGTCTTCACCAGTCCAGCTACTTCCGGTAGTAAACGACGGCCTGGAGCCCAAGACGCAGGGCTGGTAGCGTCCACACTACCGAGCAATGCAAATAAATGATGCACAAAACGGTCAGCACTCTTCACGAGAGCTGCAACAAACCCAACTACCGGCCTTGCCAAGCGCACACCAAGTGCAGATGTGCAGACCCCGGCTGTTGTCCCCTGGCGCCCCTCGCTTCGCCTCGTTTCCCCCATTCGCGACGAAGAACGTCAGCATTCGTCGTTCCCGACCCCCAATTCGGATTTGCTTCTTGCAACGCTTGCGAAGTTATTAGCGTTTACATCAATCGTCTTGGTCTCCACCGGACGGAGCGTCGAGGTGCCCTGGGTCCATCACCAGATGCCAGACGACCTCTCTTTCGTCATGTTTTAACTTTGCACCACCCAATGCGATCGCTCTCCGATTGGTACGATAGCGCTGGAGCCAAAACGATCTCACGCCAATTTGCGGGCACCCCCCCCAGGCACTCCACTTCCACTTCCACCTGCAGTTCCGCTCTCGCTCCCGTTGGCCCTGACATCAGAGTTCTCTTCAGAACAGGTGTGCAAAGTACGAGTACAGAGCCGTAACATGTTTGTGCACCTGAAGCGAAAAAAGCAAAGCTCGGGCTGTTGCCAGGTGAGGCTTTGGGTGACCCCCTGGTCCAACGTGCGTATCCCATCTAATGTCCCCCAACCCAAGTTGCGTGGAGGAGGGCATGCAATCCACCATCTACTACAGCTACTATGTGCAGTAATTTATGACCTGCGTGTCCCACCAATTTCATATGCTTCGACAGTAAGCTCGCGCGCAGTGCATGCCCGAGTGTTGGATTCACCCCAGCATTTGCCCAGCGCTTCCCTCCCCTCCCCTCCCCTCCATCCCCCATCTACACCACCTTTCGAGGAGGTATCCATCTCACACCCACCTGTCGCAACCCTACCTCCTACCCACTCGTCACATATCAGGGTCGACACGAGATGACATCAATCGATCGATGCTCCTCAGTCAACGGCCGAGGAGCCAAAGCTACCTGGTACTTTGTAAGAGCACCAGCAGCTTCGTCATCAACACAAGCATCACTATCGTGTATGCACCCAGCAAGCGTGTCGCATTCATGGGCTCTCAGCGACGGTCGCACGCACGCACGCACTTGGCACGTTTATTAAGTGGGCTTTGCTGGGCGGTACCAGGTGGTAAGTTTGGTGCCTGTCATCATATATGACCAGAATCATCATCATCACCCTCATCGTCGTCAACATCATCCCGTCAACCCCTCCCCATTGCCATCCAGTTGCTCGACAACTCGAGCAAACAACAGCAAGAACAGCACAGGCCATCCAGCCCAGCGTCCAACCCATCCCGATTCGGTCCAAGCTTCCTTGGGGCGGACCCTCATCCCCGGCTCTTGGGTGCTAGCACGAGCGTGGGCGGTGGACTGGTGGACCGAGTACGGGTGAATCCCCAGCGGACCCAGCGTGTCCCAGCGATCCAGCATCGATCCAAGCGGCCCAGGCCCAGGTCAGGGGGGATCCCATCATCCAGGCAAGTGAGAAGCTCAAGCGACCCAGCAGAGCGATTGCAGCGACCTGACCTAGAAAACAGAAACGAAGGGGGGGGCCACACCACAAAAGCACGACAGTGCCTCAGCATCACTCCCAACCCATCCATGCTCCAGGGGGGGTGTCTTTGATTGACAGTGACGGGAGACACACTCTCAGAGAGGGAGAGAGCAAAAGAGAGAGAGAATCCCACCCTCACTCCCAATCCTGCACACTGTGAAGTCTGAACGCTCGCTCTGTGTTTCTTGCGCCTCGACCAAGCAAGCGGAAAGCAAAGCAAAGCAAAGCAAAGGAAAGCAAGCGGCAAGCATCAGAGACGCTGTTACTCACTATCATCACATACTTCTCTTGTCCCTCCTGCCCCTCTCGTCCCTCTTGTCTCTCCCTTCCTCCACCCATCCCATCCAATTCCCCCATCCATCCACCCACCCATCATCTTCTCCCATCCACCTACCTACCTACTACCTACCCACCAAGCAAGCCAGCGAGAACCAGCGCGCCAGCAAGCAAGCCCAACGAGCCACGAGCCACGAGCCAACCATCCACACAACGCCGTCGCCCTTCTCCCTTCCCCCTTCCTCCTCTACCTACTTCTACCTGGGCCTGAGCTATCCCCCTCCCTCCCTTGTCGGGCCGCCCACCTCCTCGCTCTTCCTTGCCCTCTCACTCGCCCACCCCCTTCGCCTCGCTCGCTTTTGGTTTTGGATCCAACCCGTGTACGGTGTCCCCCCTCCGCCGGCCGCCGCGCCGCTTCCTTATTCATACCTGACCTCGGCGTGCGGTGGTACATCGCTCAACCCTTACCTTGCGCTCGTGCCCGCCTGCGCTGCGACCACTACCGCTCGCTCTACCGCCGCTACAGCTCTGCGACTACTACCGCTGCTAATACTGCCCGGGCTGCTAATACCGCTTCGCTTCTTCCTTGGCTGCGCGTTGGGTGTGCTGCAGCCTACATTAACGACGCCTCCCCCCCCCTTCCTGCACCCCATCTCCTTCCCCTACGCCAGGACACTTCACCTCGCACCACTCCCGCCCACTGCGACTCTCTGTCGCGCTCTCGCTCTCACACCCTCTCCCGCTGCCACGCCCACTGTCACCCACGCTTCTCACGCCCTCATCTCGCGCTACTTCTCCCCCCGTTGCTTCTACATCGTCGCCCTCTAGCACGTCTCCTCCAGTTTCTCTGTCGCAACTCTTATCCACGCCCAATTCTCTCCATCGATCCAGCGCTTCGTCCCTCCAGCCTTCCCTAGTTCTGCTTCTGGTTCTGATTGCCGACTTACGTTGCCTTCCTCATCACCTCCCGCCCGTCGCACGCTCGTCAAGCTCCGAATCTTACCGCGCCAGGATCACGTACCATCACCGCTCACTCAGGTACTTTAGTTCGCCCTGTCGCGCCTCTCCCCGACATCCTCCCTTTTGCGACTCTGCGACTCTGCGACTCTGCGACTCTGCGACTCTGCGACTCTGCGACTCTGCGACTCTGCGACTCTGCGACTCTGCGACTCTGCGACTCTGCGACTCTGCGACTCTGCGACTCTGCGACTCTGCGACTCTGCGACTCTGCGACTCTGCGACTCCGCGACTCCCGTTATACCCGCCGCCGTCACCGTCATCGTGACACTCACAATTGCGACCAACCCCCAGTCTTCAGATCTCCACGATCGTCGCATTCGGCCCCAGATCCTCTTGATTCAGCGAATTAGGTCTGGTCCCAGCGCATGCACCTCATCGCTAGGTGATGAACGCCGACCTGAGTGCACCACCAGCCGGCGCATCGACATTCGCGTTCCCGACAATACAACATTCCAGCTGCGCAACTCCCTATTCCTCCTCAACCACCACCACCACCACTGTCACCGACTCTGGTGTGATGGCTACTCCGGGTTTCCTACCTCCCGTTCATGCACTCCGATCCGTTATGCCCGCCCCAGCGCTCTATCACCCAACCATGATGTTCGATCGCGAAGCAGCCAAGCCTGTTGGCACGCCCTTCTCCAACTCGCCTTCACCCATGGTTCGCGTTCTTATCCGCCGCCTGCCCCTGAACACCTCCGAGGAGTCTCTGCGCCTGATGGTTGTTTGGTCCAAGGAACTTGCCGACGTTGAGTTGCTCCCCGTCGAACAGTCCGAAGACGCAGGCTTTCGTTCCGCCCTGCTAAGATTCCGAACCATGGCTGGTGCACGCGAAGCCAAGAACATGCTGGACGGTCGCTCCAACATCTCAAACGACGCTCAAATGATTGTCGATATCCTCTCTTCAAGTCCCGTATCAACACGGCGTTACCCGAGCGATCCTGTCTCAACCAACCCCTCCAGCTCCGCCTCATCGACGGCTTCCTCGGGCCACGGGTCGCGACAGCCTCCGCGGTTCAACGGCACCTTTCAATCGCTCGAAAATATCTCCCCGCAGTCAAATGGAGTATATCCTGGCCACGAACTCCCCAACCCCGACGCCAGTGCTCACTACCAGAATCTGTTCTCGCCGCAGTCACCCATCGGCAATCATCTCTCCGAACCCCAGAGAATATCCGGAAAGTCCCTTATTGCCAATGATTCTACCGATGACGATGAGACCAGCGATCTCTTGAAAGACCCCGTCGCTTACGCCGAGAACGGGGCAACGAACCAGAGGCGCGCAACAGCGCCCCAGATTCCCATCAGCAGGATGGCTGGTCTGACTCTGAACACGAACAGTCAGCCGCCATCGGGGCCATCATCATTGCCTCCGTATATCACAGCGATGTCGGCGCACCCCGGGCCCATGTCCCCGATGAACGGGTCAAGCCCAGGCGTTGCTTACCCGATGAGTAACCAGCCGTTTCAGCGACACAACTTTCCGCCCGTCAACCCCGCTGACCAGAACCCGCCTTGCAATACCCTCTACGTCGGCAATCTCCCGATCGATACGTCGGAAGAGGAACTCAAGGCGATGTTTTCCAAGCAGCGGGGCTACAAACGACTCTGTTTCCGTACCAAGCAGAACGGGCCCATGTGTTTTGTCGAATTTGAGGATGTGTCGTTTGCGACCAAGGCTCTACATGAGCTCTATGGCCAGCTTTTGCACAACAGTGTTAAGGGCGGCATTCGACTCAGCTTCTCCAAGAATCCCCTCGGAGTTAGGTCTGGACAGGCACCGAGCCAGAGCAATTCGGCTGCCCTTGCAACGATGAATGGATTAATGGCCGGGTCAGTCAACGGATTCGCAAACACAAACGGCCCTCCTCCGGGACTCTCGGCACCACCTGGTCTCGGGTCTGGTCGTGGCAACTATCATGGTCCTCCAGCCTTGAACGCCGGGCATGGTCATCCCTACGCTGTAGCGGGATTCCCAGGGCTTGTAAACAACGGCTGGAATGGGCCTATGTATGGTGGTCACATGGCTGCGACTCCTAACGGAGTTCTGAGCAACACACCGCCGAGTTTTCTTCCTCCTCATATGATGGGGAGGTAGTTGAACGTTCAGGACGGTAGGCGAACACCCTGGGATCTCTCTTTCTACTTCGACGACCCTTTGTTTGTTTTTGTTTGTTTTTCTCATCGCGAGGTATTTGCAACACCATTCAGTCATGCTTTTTTACACCAAGGCCCTGCTAGATCTTTTACTGTTTTCTTTTCGGTGTTGAGTTGGATTTTTACACTTGGATGATTCCCCTCTGCGTTTTAGGACAAGGCCTGGGAATTTATGATCTCTGTGAGGTCAGGAGTCTGACTCGGTCAGACCCCGGGGGGCTTGACTCGGTCACGGAGGAGTTGTTCTTTATTTTCCTGGTTATATTGGGTTTCTTTCTGCTGTTGTTTTCTGGTTAGCATTTCTGTCGCATTGAGCATGGCGTGTGGTTGGCCCGGACGGCTTGGCATTTGGCTCGGGGTCGCAACCCCAGTGGTACCATTTGCTTGCCACATCACAATGTCTGCCGGGACTGGACACCTCACCGGATCTTTTGAGCGGGAGTTTTAGGATCGATCACTCAGCATATGTCAGGAATTCGGTCGAACTACGAATCGGAAGCCCTGGCATTGAAGGTCACGGAAGAAATCATGGGCGATCCATATTGCGGATATCCAGGCAAAGCTCTCGTTCGCCTTTCTATTCAAAGCTTCAGTCTTCAGAAACTCACTACACACTGCATTGGAACAAGACGGATAAAGAAAGGCAAAAGCGGAAAACGTGGACCACCAAAAAAAAAGGGGGGAGGGGGAGAGAAAACGGGGACGACTTGGGGCACAAAGAACGGTGTCCAGAAGATGGACAAGATCGAATGATTTGCTTTTCTTTTTTTTTGGGTGGACAATTACATGGACTTGGCCTCTGTGGCAACGTTGGGAGTTCTCTAGGACGACAAGGATACGTTTTGGGTTGGTCGGAGCATAGGAAGAAACAGGAGCGGCCGTTCCACACCATATCGCATTCGACGGAAGGAGCATCGGGATGGATACATGAGGATATGGATTCACGAACGCATGCCAGCAAATATCCCCTGGCATAGGAGCAAATAGCGTCTGCATTATCTGGGTTTTCACATGTGGTCAGCCACGGCGAACCTGGCGCTGTATCACACTCTGGGAGATGTCGATATCTTGGTTCTGGACATGCTGGACGCCGGAGGCCTACGGATGTATGGGCACGTTCAGCCATTGGTTTAAGTTCAATTGGTGTCGTCTTAGGAAGGGAACAGGATGGAGCTGGACGGAAATACCTTGCTTTCTTGTTCAACAGCCCCGTAAAGGGGTTGCTTTTTTTTTGTAGATGGGTATGAAGCATGGCGTTTCTTAGTTATTCTGTTTATCTATGCCAGTGCTGTTTTGCGTTGTCCGGACTCTGATGGTACAAGTTGTGTGGCCACCGTGTTTGACTAGGTTGTTGTGTTCGGTTCTTGGTTGGGTAGTGCAAGGTAGCTTTAGAATCAATGCAAAACGCAGTTAGATCAGAGGGAGAATGACTCGAGCACGACGAACTTCTGTGTTGCCCGAATATGCCGAATGCTTGGTGCTTGACCTGCAGTTACGGTTTCACTGGTGGAGAGGTGGGAGGTCCTGTCTCACTGCAACGTGCTTGAAGCCGGGCAAGATATTTTGGATAACGGTCGCAGCGTAACGGCGCACTGGGTGGATGCTGGGGGCGAACGTTTGCAGATTCACCACGAGTCTCTATTGGCCGGTGCAGTGGTCTCCAGCACCTCTATCTCGATGCTATGGGATAATTGGCAGGGCAGGTGATGAACAGGTGTGGCTTTTGGAGGTCAAGTCATGACGTTATGTATTTCTAGATGCGGCGACAACTTGAACGGGAAGATGGAGGGATGGCTGGATGGCGGGACGGACGGGAAACCCACGGGCCGGCCCATTAGGGAGGGAGAGAGGCATTCTGGCCCAGGGCCGAGGCGAGGCGAGGTAAGGCAAAGAGGGAGGGGAGGGAAGAGAGACAAGGATCGAGTGGTGACTGGCGGTGCATGCGTAGGTCTGTGTGGGCGTTGTTTGGACAGTGTGGTACGACGTGGACAGCGGGTAGACAGCTGCTTTTTCTGTATGGTGGTGTGATCGTGTGTACTGGAATAAGTGGTGGTTGTGGTTGTGGATGTGTGTAAGTGTGGTTGTGTGGTTGTGTGTGTAAGTGTAGGTGTGGCTAGTGGATGGACAGCTGGACAGATGTACATGAGTACACGAGTACATGAGTACATACCAAGCCCGACAGACAAATTGCAGATGCCGGCATCATGTGGGAAAGTTGCCTTGCCTTGGCTTTTCTCGGCGTCGAAGGTTGAGCCTGATAGCTAATATAACACCGGCCGATATACCCCCCTTCTTTCCACGTCGAGACGGTTGCAGCAGGTTCACTCAACCGGGGTAACGTTTTGGGAGGGGGGGGGGGGGGGGGCAAGGATGGTGTTATTTTTCTTTCATGAGAAGGAGGTTCTTCTCCAGGGATGTGATGTGATGGCCAGGGTTCCTTCGCACGCGCCGGTGGGTAAAACGTTTGAGGACGGATGCATGAGATTGCGAGCGAGTGGGTGGCTGGAAGCTCAAGGTGAGGACACTATGACGCCACGCAGACGAGGCCGGCAGATGGAAAATGGAGGTTGAGGTGGCGATGGGGGCCAGGTGTTTTGCTTTTGTATCATTGGGGGCGTGTGCGAGGAGAAGGGTTTGAAAAGTGATGATGGAAAAGAAATGAAAGACGGGAGAGAAGAGCAATGCGTGACATGATGTTCAACAAACTGGACGGGTAGATAGCCCTATTGGCGATCATGCGGCCCGAGAAGCCGGGCTTATGGACGAGGATCCCCATGTTAATGTGATGGATGGATGGATGGATGGATGGATGAGATGAGATGAGATATGAGATGAGACGAAACAGCAGGGAGGACGTCAATCGCTTTGAAGCAGACATGTCGGCTAAGTCTTCATACATAGTCATAACCCTGATCCATCCCAGACTTGGTTATAGACCAGCATGTACGAATATCCATAGTCATAATAACCATATCCTTGCGCTGTCTCGTCTCATTCTAAACATCTATCTACTGCGCTCTATTCTCCATCAGATCCGGCTCCCCTGCACCGGTTCTCGGGCAAACGTAGGCGACGGATCCATACACGGCTTCGCTTTTCATCCGTCATCCTTTGGACGCGGTGCGGGGAGTTGTCGCCGGTCAGCGAGTCGATAATGGATATGTGATCTAGGTCTCATCCAGTCGAGGCCTGGTGTCGCTCGCGGTGCCGGAGATGAAGTCCAAGGACCGACCCCTGGTCATCTGCACGATAGAGGCGAGAAGGTGAGTAGACTAGATTGGATGTTTGTCCTAGAGTTGATAGCTCCCAGTTGCTTTTGTCTCTCATCCCTATACATGGTCAATTATATCCCCAAGGACACCGTCTATTCCTCGTCCGGCTTCCCATCCGCCCATCCCATCGTCATCGTCGCCCACAGGTCATGGAACACGGGCTGCTGGCCCTCCGGTCCCCCGGCCGGCGCAGCGCTGATGTCGAAGTTTGCATCCCACGACGAGATGAACGACGCCATGCTGCTGTCGAACATCGGGCACCCGTGCGTGCTCCTGTCGGCCGCCTTTGCGTGCAACGCCATGCGCCGGTCGTACTTGTCCTTGACCACGCGCAGCACCACGCGGCTGGCCGACAGCACATCGACGCGCGTGTTGGCCGGCGTCAGGTCCACGCCTTCGCACATGTGCGTCAGGAAGTCGACAAAGCGCAGCTCCTTGCGCGCCCAGCCGTCGTCCCAGTCCGGCACCTCGGGCAGCGGGAACGAGAGCCGCACGCCCAGGATCACCGACAGGATCAACTTGTTCCAGTCGATGCTCGTGAAGGAGATGAAGGTCGCCTGGCCCACGGTGGGGATATATGTGAAGAATGTCTTGAGGCTCTCGACGCACAGGCGCAGCTTGGCGGCCGTGGGAGCGACGAAGCCTGGGGGGACCGTCTTGGAACGCCCGATGCGCAGAAGGCAGCCGCCGTTGAGATAGATGTTGAAGAACATGGCTGCTATTTTGACCGGCACTGAAGAGCATCATAAGCTTGGGGCTCGACACGTTTGAGACGGCTTCACCTACCGGACCGAGCAATGTGAGGTAGCATGGCCTGTCGAAGCTCTCGGTCCTGCAACTCCAGACCGAGAAGAACCAGCTGACTCTGCTGCTGAGACATGCTCTTGTTGTCGTGGATGGCCATGTTCGCGGCGTTGGTGTGACTGGCCAACCGCACCAGATAACTCAAAGCAAAGTCGCCGTCGCACTCGGCGCAACGTTGCAGCGTGTCGCAGCAGGTGGCTGTCCAGCTGGTGAATGGTGCCAGCAGATCCTCCACCTTCTTCCACGCCGACATCGAACTGGAACTGTTTGTGAGCAAGACGGTCCGGAGATGGTGGGGCGGACGTACTGTGACACTCCGTAGTAAAAAGACAGATACGTGCGGACCTTCTCGAGCTGCTCTTTGTCGAGTTCGGAATCCGCCCCGCCAAGGTCCGGTATCTCCTGGTCCAGGTCCAGATCGCGGACCAGATCCCGCGCCATGCGAACGTACTGGAAGGCCTGCTTGTTCTTGGGCCGGAGGTGAAAGGGATACCAGGCGCAGTAGATGAGCATACCCTGAAGAAGCTCCAAGCTCCTCTCTCCGCCAGCAACGAACTTGAGCCCCAGCACCTTCCGAAACTCCTCATCGTACAGCGTGTGGCCCTGCAGAGTGCGCGATCCAGACGCCGCAGCGAGGATGGCCAGCAAGACGAACGGCCGCGACGCCGCCAGACTGGCGACGGTCTCCTCGGGCTTCAGCACGACGCAGGGGAAGTGGACCAGCATGCCGCGGAACGAGGCCAGCAGCGACGCCGCCGAGTCGAGGTTGAACTGCGGCTTCGCGTGCAGCGACTGGATCGAGTGGCTATGCGAGGACGGCGGCGTCGGGAAGCCGGCCATGTTGGCGGGCGACGACGACGACGACGACGACGCAAAGTCCAAGTCCGGTTCCGGCGGGAAGATTGCCTCGATCATCGCCGCGTGCGTGTCCCGCAGCGAGTCGAAGTTCTCGTCGACGTCGTGCAGAGACGGCACGTCGAAGTCGATGGTGAAGGTCTTGGACGGACCCGGGGCCGGCGGCGGCTGGTTCTGTCGGTGAGGGCCATCGACGACACTGGATATATCACGACGCACAATAGTCAGCCCAAGCCCATGGCGGCGCCGGCTGCCGTGTAAGCCTACAATTTGGATCTCCGCCGCCGAGTGCGCGGGCCGGTCCGCGAGATGCACTCCTTCTTGGAGTCGAGGCACCTAGAAGTTTTTCAGAAACACATGAGCATCGCGAGAGAGGAAAAGAAGGCAGCAGTTGGGTAGTTCTACAACCGGGTGGGAGGAAACGCCGTACTTGCGACACACGCCGGGCTGTTCGCTCGGCTCGCACTTGATCTTTGTCACGCGGCACGCCTCGCACGCCGTGGAGACTCTCTTGCGCGGAGACGCCGCGGCGCTGGCCTCGCCGGCGGGGGAGATGTTGTTGTTGTTGTTGTTGTTGTTATCGTTGCTGTTGTCGACGCCCATGGTTTCGTTCGGCCTTATGGAGGGACGCAACGGTCAGGATTCAGCCCTGGGACGGGATGATGCTTGGGTTGTTGCAGACACACGGGTGCAGTATGAAGTAATTATCCAGAGCCTTCTTTGTGCGTAGTAGCAGACGACGTGGCAACTGCTGTCGGCGATGCGGCTTCACATGCTAGTAGATGTAGTTCCTCGACCCCCGGATCCGGGCCAAAGACGTCCCGTGCCAATATAAAAGATGCCGGCGCGTCTCGGAACTTATCGACTGCCCCACACAGAAAGTCGCCCGCCAAACTCCACTCGGCGCCGCGGATCGTGACAGAGTGCTTGCATTAGACTGTCGTTGTCGTTAGATGACTGGACGGCTTAGACAGCTCTCTCACTATACAACCAACCATTTCTCATTTCCGGGTATTCCTTTTCCATATACTAATACAGGCAGTCAGTCATGACGCTATTCACACTTCCTCGCCATCCGTCATTCAGCGACCGAATACTTCAGCCCGGGACTGCCCTCCTCGAGCGTCTTGTCCACCAACCTCCACAGCGGCGAGACCAGCGTCTCGGCCTCATCCTGCGACACAGCCGTATTGGCCCCGTGTTTCCTTACTCTGTGGTTCGTTAGCTCCCACATTGCGCATCTCATCGAGCAGTAGATGGTAGACTGCTTCTCGACCATGCAGTCGTTGCAGACCACCGGTTCCCGCAATCTGTTCATCGATTCCATGTACACGTCCACGTTCTGTACACACTCATCCCCGGCCTCGCAGTCGTGCTCCTTGTCCACGTGCTCGTCCTGTCCACAGTCAGTTCCTCGCGCCAATCCATCATGTGTCGCACGGGTCCGTACCTGTTTCTCATGGAAGCACTCCGTCGAGCAGTAGACCGTCAGCTTCTTGGCGGCACCGATCTGCACCATGACCTGGCACAGCGAGCACGAGAAGACGTCCTTAGGGTCCACCTGCTTCTGGCACGCCGCGCACGGGGGCAGGTCGTAGAGCTCCTCCGCGACGGCCGGCGCCTGGGCTGCCTGTAGCCGGCTCTTAGCCTGTAGTCTGTTCTGCTCAAACGCCGTCCTCGCCCGCCACAGCTCGTCGAGGCGTGCTTCGTGGCCGTCCCGCTGCGGCTGCGTGTTCCTGCTGGCGCGGTGGTCCTGGACGATTCGGTTGATGACTTCCTCCAGCGGCATCGCGTCGCTCGACTCGTACACGTCGAGGTACTTTTGCGCATGCTCTAGCACCGCGCCTGTTGACCGGTCTTTGAAGAGGTATGCGACGTACAGCTTCTTGAGCTCCGAGGCTGAGTTCTTGGTGCTCGCCATCTTGTCCGCGAAGGTGTCGACGTCGGATGACCACGTAGCCGGCTTCCCCACGCCCTTCCAGACGCTCTCGATGAGTTCTTGTCGTGACCGGTCCGGGTCGTCCAACATGCCCCTCAGCTCCTCTTGGTCCACACCGCTCTCGCCAGCCGTGAGGAACTCGGGATACATCCGCAGGACCCAGCGATACCACGCCTCCTTCTCCGACTCGATCTGCTCCTCGATGAACTTCAAGTCGACCTTGTGCTCCTTGGCGTCGGTGAAGAGCATGTCCAGCTCGTTGAGGAAGGCCCTCCGCTGGGAGAACCACTCCCGGTCCTCGACGTCGCAGTACCGCGCCCGCATCCTGTCCAACGCCTTTGGGAAGCATTGGGGACAATCCGACACGTGTTTCTTCCCGCATTCCGTGGCGCATGACCTCTTGACGGCGTTCACTTGGTCAGCGCATTGTTGCCTGTGTGTCCTCGCCGCGCTGAGTTCCGTCCAATGCTCCGGCAGAGCATATTTGGCAGACCCTGCCATCCTGGGGAGTCCGACCGCGTGATTTCTTTTAGAGCCGTAATCCAGGCGAATAGTTTGATGGGATCCTCGTTGGGAGTCGACTGGTGTTGCCCCTGGAAGTTGGAGTCGGACTGAACTAGCAGAATGAAAATGGGAAGATGGTTGGCGGTTAGGGCTGAATCAGAAGTGCAACGACCGTTTGAAGTGAAATATAAGTTCCGACTTGAGATTACCTGATTGATCAGATTTCAACGCGTTTGTTAGAGTATCTTATACGATCTTGGGTTCATCAAAGAGGATGAAACCGCGTTGCCGACCCGACATCTCAGTGAGGATGAGCTTAGCCGAAGTTCAAGCGGCATCGCGTCCACGCCCGCAAATACTCGGTCCAGCATCAGTTCCGTCCGACAACATTCATTCCTCCAGCCAAACCACAAATCCCGGCTTAATCCACAATCACGATGGTAAGCTCCCCTACCTCTCTCATGCCATCATTTTCCAGCTGCTAACTCCCCTTCCAGGCCGACAAGCTCCGCAACCAGCAAGAACTCGAGCGCCTCCAGGCCAAGTACGTCGGTACAGGCCACCCAGACACTACCAGCTGGGAATGGCGCACCAACATCCAGCGCGACACCTACTCTTCCATCGCCGGCCACCGACCGCTGCTCTCGTACATTGCCCTGGCGGAGAACGAGCCCGTTGTCAAGGTCCGAGCCCAGATGATCCGGGTAAGTCTTTGCGACATGATGGAAGCAAGCGTGATACTAATATGCGACTATAGAAAATGATCCAGCCCTGCGGAGCGCCGCCGCCCCGTGAAACATAGGTAGCGAGGGAGCGGATGGGAAAGAATAGACGAGCGTTACATGTCTCGGAGTTTCTGGGTTGATTTGATCTACACGAAATGGCGTTTTGGGAAGATACCCCTACCGAAATAGGGCATTTGGAAGACACTTGCTTCTGTATTGTTAGGCTTCTGCCTCATAAGGTCTCGCAGACCTCATAGAGACATGTGTTTGGGTATAATATCACCAGGCATTGCTCGTCATCTCGTCATTCCACGTCCATCGTCTGCCTCCGGCTTACGTCGGCTTCTTCCTCTTCCTCGTCCTCTTCTTGGCCTGTCCGCTCCTTGATGCTCAAGCTCGACATGAGCTTCTTCTCCAGATCAGAGTTCCACTCCCCATAGACCTCCTTCACCATGCCTATCACACCATCCAGGCCGACCTCTTCTTTAGCACGGGGCCCGACGTGCCAGCTGATCATCTGGTCGCCGTCCTGGCCAACCGGCGGTCTGTCTATTTTCTTGACCACGTAGCCCTGCCTCTCCATTTTCTTCAGAATCGCCTCCGTCTTGTCCATCGACACATTCTGGTCAGCATTCAAGCGGGTGAGGTATCTCTGCAACTTCTGCTCGCTAAGCTCGCCGTTGTTGAGCCAAATCATCGAAATGACCATGGTGTAGAATGCCGCGTACGTTGCCTCGTCGTCTGCGCTCGGGGTTTTAGATGGCGCAAGGATAGCTGCGGTTCGGTAGGCCTTTGGTAACGTCGAGGACAGGATGTAGGCGCCCGATCCTGACTTTGGTTGCGAATTGCTCTTCATCGCTGCCAGTCAGTTAGCAATGAATAACGTTGCTCTTAAATGGTGATACGTACCTTGACGCTTCTCATGCAATGTCATCTTTTCTCTCACTGGCAGTTCACGCAGTTCCATACCCCAAACTTCCCTCAGCTGCTTTTGCGCCAAAGCAAAGACGCGCTTGAAAGACCGTCCTTGGTTACCGAGGACTATGCAAATCGTCAGATACAACACAGCAACCGTTTTACTTGTCCTTACCTCGCTCCTTGATGCCGTCTCGTCGTATTACGGTTCGCGAGTACTCGCAAGAAATCGCATATCGGATCAGCTTCTTCGCCATCTGGTTGTCGGCACTTTGGCCAGGGTCCAGGTCGGCGTCCATGTCGTCTGCGCTTGGTTCGTCTTCGAGTTCCGCATCCGAGTCTACGCGATTGCGCCGCTGGCGAGGACGGACATCTTCGTCAGGGTCGTCGTCGTCGTCAACCTGCCATTCATTCAGTTAGCATTTGCGCTGCGTCGCATTGTGAATCACGTACAGCACGGCGCCTTCTTTGGGACGGAGGCATCTTGGCGAATTCGACTTGAGACGAAGTAGCAGATATGAATTCACGTCCTCAATGCAATAGCAGGATCCGAACAAAGAACAAAGAAAGACGGTCGCAAGTTGCGTAAAGAACAATGAATGAATGGAGGGGCCCCAAAGCTTAGACGCGGTCGGATCCCGGTCGCGTTTGGCAATTAATCTTATCGTCCACCTCTTATCGCTTATCGCTTATCGACAAAATTTCCAAGCTTCCTACATCATTCTCACACCCCCCCAATAAGCCCGCCACGGCGTCGCATTTCACCTCTTCTTTAATGACCGCGCTTCTTCAGTTCTTATTTTACCCATGATTTCAAGGGCGGCGCGTGTGTCGCGCATATGCCTGTCTTGCCGCATCAGTCTAAATCAACGCAGTGCGGTACTAGGCTTCCGCGCTCTTCCCCGGCGGGATGCCGTCGGTCTCAGTCAACGACGGCGCTTTGCGTCGGACTCGGACTCGCACGACAAGGCCAAGATTGAGGCATTGGCATCCGATCAAACTCCTGGCTTGGATGTGAAGAAGGCAATTGGCAACGAGCATGGACAACTAAAACAGGCCAAGGACATCGACGAAGCCATACTCGACAAACAGTTACTTAACGAAGCACTCGACGAGGAAGTGCTCGACGAGGACGATGTCCATGAGGACGATGTCGACTTCAACTCACCAGGATTTGGTTCCGACCTATCCATCTCCGACGAGATAGACAGGTTCCTTGCTGAGGTTACCGGGATTCCAACTGAACCCAGTCGGACTGGGAGATCTACACCAAAGCCAAAACGAGACGACGATGTGCCGACCAAGTCCTACGAACGACGATCCGATTCCTCTGCATACTCCTCCGCCGAGCATACACCGAAATACCATTCCACGTTCTCATCCGATGCCACGCTTGAAATACCAGTGCTCCCGGACTTCGATCCGATAGACACCCAAGACAACGTACTGCACCATCGCCTCCTCCACAACCAACCCCTCGGCGTGTCTGCCCTCGGCGTCCCCGCCGATGCCATCATCCTGAAGAACCCAAACAAGCTGCGCTTCGACAAAAGAACAACGAGAGAAATCGAAGAGAAGCCCCTGTTGCCTACCTCGGAAATCGACTGGAAGCTACTCAGCCCGGCCAATAGCGGAGTGGAAGTCGATTCGAGGGAGGAAGTCTGGAACAACATCAATGAGCTACGACCCGATACCAGGACCCTCCGAGCAAGGGACTTCCAAAAACTTTCGAACGCTCTTTTCAGCGGCTTCACGACCGACCAGTTGAGAGAGTACATTCGCGAGTACCAAATGGAGGCAGGCGTCGGAGATACGGGATTGGGGAACTATCCATGGATCGTCAAGCAGATGCCCTGGGCGCCATTCAACTCTATGCCAGCCGGGAAGGTCGCCTACAAGTACAGCTACATTCAGAAACTCATCGTCCAGAAATGGAAGATTGGCGTTCAAGAACATGTGGATTCCATCGGACAGGCCTTCATCTGGGTCGACCCCCACTACTTCAAGTTTCTTTCCCGTGAGTAAGATCCGGATATATCTAGAGATTTCAACTAACAGGGTATCAAAGTCGGCAAGCCGCCTTTTTTGAAAGGAGCGCGAAACGATTTCCTCGACGAGTCCAACAACGAAAAGATCTCGACAACATCCAGCGAATGCCGTCTCAACATCACCGCTCGGAAAGTCTCGACCTACGCCATCCTGGAACGACTCGACAAGCACCTGAAAAACGTCCAACATCGCATGTTACCCATTAGCCAGGTTATCAAGCACATCCCATCTGCCGCCGAACTGGAAACCCTTGCCGAAATCACAGCTACTTCCCTCCGACTGCACAGGCAAGGCAAGGACTTCGTATGTTGCCTATGCTCGTAATTTCATACCTCAATGCTAACAATGGTCCAGACACTTCAAGTCTCATGGTTCGCTGAGGGTGCAAAGGCCCCGGACAACACTCCTCGTGTGCGAAACGAAGACAAAGCGGACACCGTTCTCCGACTATTGACCACCGCCGCAAGCCGTGGCCTCGTCGAAAAAGTTGAGTGCATTCCACCGTTGGACCCTGCTAGTGGCACTGGCGGTCTCTTCATCGGCTTCAACCGAGAACGGAGGAGCATGGCTTGGAGAGATAAGCTCCGCAAGTGGATGAGATACGTCGCACCTGTGGGCGTCTCAGGTGATGCGCCTGAAGCTCCTCTCGACCTAGTCAACTCGGTATCACTCCCGGAGTACCCTGCGGGCAGATTCAGCACCACTCTCACCACTGCCACGTTCGGTCACCTCCTTCACTCCGAAGCAAGTCTGTCGACAGCCAAGCTCTCCCGACAACGCCGCATCCTAGCCCCCGTCACTCCTCACCCTGCGTCTTTCTCTGCCCTCAAACCAGAAGACGACGAGCCTGTCACCGAGTCGTCAGTCATCATCCTCAAATTCGCGCCTCATGTCGACCGATCGACGAGTCCGGAGAAGAAGGGCCCAGCAGTCCGCCTACGCATCCCAATTACCGCCGAGTCCACCACGGGACGGTTCGAAATTCCTGACAATGCTGTTCTTCAGTGTGAAGTGCCATGGCACGTCAACGATGTCATGCTTCCCGCAAAGAGCGTTGACGTGCGTCTCGTCAACGAGCGCCATCTCCCTCTCGATATCAAGCAGCCACGACTCCAGGAGTTTCTCGCGATTTCGCGCTTTAATCTCCGACTCGGCCGTCTCCAAACGCCCAAGGAGGTTACCCTCTCCATTCCCGAAACTTGGCTGGGGGTCCGTTCCCGAGGCAGCAAGGCGTCAGAAACCAACGTCGACGTGCTGTATGCCTTCCGCGGCATTGAGATCCACCAAGGCATCGAGATACCGTGGCAGGGCCACACGCTCCGTTACTCCCTGATTGAGGCTGGCCAACACGGTGGCAATCGTCAAGAGGTCACTCTTCAGACAGGTCGCCCAGGAGCGCCTGCGGCCACCTTCCAGGGCGAGCAGCGAAAGAGCTTCCTCCGATGTGTAGAGGACATGGCAGCAGGCAAATTCTTCTCATGGACCGAGGGCCATAAGTCTGCCAAGGCACAGCAGTTTGAGGACTTTAGCTACGACCTGCCCGAGGAAGAGCTCGGCGAGGACTTCGTTGTCTCTGAAGTTGATCCCAATGCGGAAGAGATCCCCTTGATCAAGTGGGATGCGGATGAGCCAGCAGAGGACAAGAAACGCAAGGATCCACTAGTTGTTAAGAAACTAATTGGGACGAGGAAACTCAAGTCTGACAATTCTAAGCCTGCTGCGAAACCTGCGAAGAAGCATGATGAGAAGCTTGCTAAGAAGAAGAAGCCGCTCATAGAGCCTGCCGAGGAGCTTACCAAAGAACTTGCTGCGAAGCTAAGTGGGGGGTCTGCTGAGAAGGTGGTTGAAGAGCCTGCTGAGAACCCGACCAGAAAGTCTGCCAAGAAGCCTGCTCAGGATGCTGGGGAACCTAAACAGGGGAAGTCAACGGCCGAGGCTCCCATGACACCCAAGATGTCCGAGAAGGCATTCTTCAAACAATTCTCCAACAGGGCCGGAGACCAACTCGATCAGTTCAAACCGCCTATAAAGAGCCGCAGAAGGGGCAAGAAGGCTTCTCGCGCCACAAAAGAAGAGGAGATAGACGAGGACGACCCATTCAACATCGCCACACGGTCCAAGCGGTCAGCGCCTGCCAACCCCTCGTCAGGACCGGCAACGAGCAGCATTCCCGCCAGCAGCGCACCCAGCCAGGCAAGCCTGTTCAAGGACAGCTCCAACAGCACGAGTGGCGACTCCTTTATCCTGGATGAGTGGGACGACGACGACGGCTTCAATGACGACGAGATCGAGGACAATGAACTATCGACCGAGCAAATCGAAGCCGAGCTGAGCAAGCTATTCGCCTCGGAAACCCGTTCTACGAGAAAGAAGCTGGCGGGGGATGGCCCAGACGAAGCGGGACACAGGACCGAACCCGCCGACACAGAAGCCATCGAGACAATCGAGTCGAAGGCCACGGTCCTCAAGGCTTCTTCACCCGTGGAAGACCACCCCGTCCAGGACACCCTACCCAGAGAAGACTCGCAACCCCCTCAACAACCGTCACCGAGACGCCTACCACAACAGCTTCCTCTAGAATTGCCGCTCAGGACTCGTCCAGTGAGCAGCAAACGACCAAACTTAGCAAACCGCGGGCAAAACTACATACGGACAAGGGTGACGACAACGACAAATAGACAATGAGTGTAAGGGATATAGATGACAGTGAACATAGACGAGATAATTATGTATACTAGTCGTAGCTATAGTTGATGTAAGATACGAATCTCCAAATGCATTGAGATGGCGTCAATATCGAGACCCACGGCACGTGGTTTAGATGACATCGCCCACTTTTTCTACAGACACACTCCACGGGCATCTGTGACATGGAGGACCACCAACCAAAATAGGAACAGCCGCAAGTCGACAAAAGTTCGGCACCATAGAAAGCCGAGCATGAACACATCCGAGAGGAAACAACACAAAACATCACATCATGATCACATCACAGTTCACAAGACACAAGGTGGTTATTGCAGGAATCACTTCAAGACTCTATTTTATTTTTGGTTGTTTAACACAACATGAGGTTCCGACCCAGTAGTTCCTGATCCCAGCCTCTCAATATGTGCCCCAAGACAAAAGCCGAGTGCTCATGCAAGGCAAGGAAGATCATATCGTCGTAGAAGTGAGAACATCAGTTCGTGGGTAAGAGATCGTAGTGCTGAGATCCCTGTCGAGGGGGTTGCGTTGGAAGTAAGCTGTTTACTTCTTGGCAGCCTTGGCAGCGGACTTGGTGACCTTGCCAGCGCCGGCAGCGGCCTTCTCGACGGACTTGATGACACCGACAGCGACGGTCTGACGCATGTCACGGACAGCGAATCGACCCAGAGGAGGGTAGTCGGTGAAAGCCTCAACACACATGGGCTTGGAGGGAACCATCTTGACGATGGCGGAGTCACCAGACTTGATGAACTTGGGGGCAGACTCGACGGACTTTCCGGTACGGCGGTCGATCTTCTCCTGGATCTCGGCGAACTTGCAGGCAATGTGGGCAGTGTGGCAATCCAGAACGGGAGCGTAACCGGCACCGACCTGGCCAGGGTGGTTGAGGACAATGACCTGGGCGGTGAAAGAGGCGGCACCCAGAGGGGGGTCGTTCTTGGAGTCACCAGCGACGTTTCCACGTCGGATCTCCTTGACGGAGACGTTCTTCACGTTGAAGCCGACGTTGTCACCAGGGAGACCCTGGGTGAGCTGCTCGTGGTGCATCTCGACGGACTTGACTTCAGTGGTGACACCAGCGGGGGCGAAGGTGACGACCATGCCGGGCTTGATAACACCAGTCTCGATACGGCCGACGGGCACCGTTCCGATACCACCGATCTTGTAGACATCCTGAAGGGGGAGACGGAGGGGCTTGTCAAGAGGGCGCTTGGGGGGCTCGATGGAGTCAATGGCCTCGAGGAGGGTCTTGCCAGAGAGCTTGCCGGACTTGATCTCACGCTCCCATCCCTTGTACCAGGGGCAGTTGGTGGACTGGGTAAGCATGTTGTCGCCGTTGAAGCCGGAGATGGGGACGAAAGCGACAGCCTTGGGGTTGTAGCCGACCTTCTTGATGAAGTTGGAGGTCTCCTTGATGATCTCCTGGAATCGGGACTCGGACCACTTGGTGGTGTCCATCTTGTTGATGGCGACGATGAGGTTCTTGACACCCAGGGTGTAGGCGAGAAGAGCGTGCTCACGGGTCTGGCCATCCTTGGAGATACCAGCCTCGAACTCACCAGTACCGGCGGCAATGATGAGAATAGCGCAATCGGCCTGGGAAGTTCCAGTAATCATGTTCTTGATGAAGTCACGGTGGCCGGGGGCATCTGGGGATGGATGTTAGAATATTCTTCATCGCGAGTAATTGAGCGGTGTCTGTGACTTACCAATGACGGTGACAAAGTAGCGGGGAGTCTCGAACTTCCACAGAGCAATGTCGATGGTGATACCACGCTCGCGCTCGGCCTTGAGCTTGTCAAGAACCCAGGCATACTTGAAGGAACCCTTGCCGAGCTCGGCAGCTTCCTATTAGACAGTGCTGTCAGTATTGTTTTCAAAGTATGTGACGATGACGAGACGGTGACTTGGTGTTGCTATGGTGGGGCAGGGCAAATTCCCAACGACGTGTGTGCGGCGGGGTAAAAAGCCCGCCCCACCAAAAAAAAACCCCCATTTGGGAGGTGTGAAAATTTTTGATCGCGGGGTGAGAGGCGTGTGTCGGGTGCAAACGCGGACTCGTAGGAATCGACGATCGTGGAGGGCAGAATCGGGAAAATGGGAACCAACCTTCTCGAACTTCTCGATGGTTCGCTTGTCGATACCACCACACTGGTAGATCAAGTGACCGGTCTGTTGATGAATGTCAGCAAAGAGTTGCGAAATACCCCGCGCTGGAGATAGCGGGGTGACACAGCCAGGATAAGCCGGTCGAGGTGCGGGAAGAAACTTACAGTGGTCGACTTGCCAGAGTCGACGTGGCCGATGACGACGACGTTAAGGTGAGTCTTCTCCTCCTTACTGTGAGGTTGTCAGTCTGGATGCTCATGATGGTGGCCCGCGTGGTGGAATGCAAGCGAGGCTGCGATGCCTCAGAAGGCGACGTACCCCATTTTGGCGGTTGAGTGATGTGAATCGGAATGTGTTTTGGTTCGTTCTGCAGCGACGGATGTTAGCAGGCGAAGAGCTTGATGAAGTATGAGAGAGACCAAGAGGGAAGAGGCACTCTCAGAGTTGGGAGAAGGGCACGTACAAAATCGCAGATCGGATGCTTGAACCGGGTATGCGAGACGAAGAGCAGAAGGGAAGAAAAAATCAAAGCCGGTGGTGGGAAGAGGAGATTTAAAAGGCGGCCGGCGGGTGGGTGGAGGGGGAGGGGTGGCAGCTGCGCGCGCGGGGCAACCAGCTGGCAGCAAGCGGCAAGCCCTAACAGGACTGAGGTTTTTTTCGGCCCTCGCACTGGCAGTTTTCCAGCGGCTCTGCCCAATCAGCGCGGGGGGGGTCCCGGGCGCTTGCCCTGGGCGGTACCAGAGGGGTCCAGTCCATCGTCAATAGGAGTTTGGCGGGCAGAATCAGCCTGAGGGGAGGAATGGAATGGTACGTGGGCGACGGAGGGCATCTTACGGGATATTGGGCGGCAAGTCTACGAGGGAAATGGGGAGAGATGGAGGATCTAGCTAGATCATAACTTGATATTGCGCCGCTGTCTATGAAGCTCGAGTTATCTCGAGTCTTGCAAGCTGGTCGTCCATGGTTGATGGCTGGTCTTGCGCCGTGTCTCCCAGGCCAAGGACGATATTCATGTCTCGCGCGGCCACGCTTTGCCACAGCAACCAGCGGACAACGGCTTTGAAGCGCGCTTCACAAACACCGATGGGCGTCAGTGATGGACTACTATGGGTATTTTACGAGTGAATCGCCTCTTCAACGTAAAGCGCGATCAGTCCAAGCAAGCACCGAATCAGTAAAGGCGCACTGATGAACCGTCCGTCCCCCTCCCTCATCCTCCCACCACCAAAACAGCCATACGGGGCCAAGGTACATGGCATCTGCTAGCAGATACCTGCGGGGGACTTTGCACGCCCACGACCGGCGGACCCAAAGACGAGAAAAAATTTCACCGCGGCGTAAAAATTCAGACAAAAAAGCTGGGCTGGGGTGGTGTGGTGGCGGCGGTTCCAGTGCCAGAAGTGGATGTTGGATGCTTGCTCACTCGGTCTCTATCCCATTCCCCCCCTGCACTGCGCTCTACTCTACTCTGCCGTGGAACCCCCCTTCTGCCCAACTTGCTTCGCCCCTCACCTCGTCAGCCCAACGCAACCTACGATGCGAACGGCGTGAGTCACGGAGAGGGAGCTTTGGTGCTCGGGTTGTGCGCGGTCTACTCGGTGAGGCAGTTTGAATGCGATTCTCGGGTGTACACAGTCTTAATCGCCGTGTGAATAACAGTGCTAAATGAATAGCAAAACTCAAAAGAGAGCTCGGCGAGATGACTGACCATCAGCCACCTGTTTATTGTTGCTTTCCATTCGCCAGAGAGGGGAGCTCTTCTCGGGCGTGGGCGCCAACTCTGAACTGCCCCTCCATCAATTTTTTTTTTCTTCCCCTTCCCCTCCCCTCCCTCGTACGCATCTCTGCGTCATGCCCCGCCACTAAGCTGTAGCCGGTTGCCACCGCCGCACACACACACGCCCAGACGATCTGGCCAAGTAGAAAAGAAAAAGAAAAAAACCCCAATCCCCACCGCGCCTTATCGGAGGGGTTGTTTATTCTCCAGGCCAGGCTTCCACGACTGCTCATTCTAGGTAGGTAGTCTAGATACTGGATTTTCAACCGAAAGGCGGCATGGCATGGTAAGGCAAACACAGTAGCAAAACCTTTCACGTCGTATCCGTACTTGCGTGTCATCCTTCCTCCGCCCGGATCCTTTTCGTTCTGGACCAAGAAGAAGAAGAAATTCATTCCTGCTGCCCCTCCCCCTCCTTGTAGTCGCCCCCCCGGACAACCACACAAAAGCCAAGCTACGAGGAGGGGCAAAACGAGCAGAGAATTTCAACTCCTCATTCCTAGCCCGCGGCGGGGCTATCTCATGCACCTCACATCCTCCCTGCCCCCCCCCCTGCTCGCGCGCAAAGACCCATTCACATTGGATCCCATCAAGGACGGACCGCTAGCGCTTCAACATCCGTGTTGGCCCTCCAGCTGCAAAACCACTGGTCGTTGTCCTACTCGTTGCAAGCCTTTTCAGCTCCGCCGAACTGCTGACGGCCTGCCGAATCCGAATTGCAATGCCTCAATGCCTCTTCGTCTTGTCCAACGCCCCCCCCCCTCCCTCCAGCCTAAACGCCGCATCTGGCTTGGCCTCCATTCGGTATCAAACAAAGGACCGCGGTCAGTTGTTGGGAATGGGCAGCCGTTTGTCCACTGTGGCACCACAAATGGATTCGTTCTTTTGCTGCTTTTTTTCACGTCTACTTTTCTGCCTCTTCGCCGCATGAGTCTAATATCGTAAGCGCAATATGCATTTGGAGCAGATGTACTTTGTAATTTGGCTCTCTGCTATTCGACGCATGTCAATTGGGTTACCCCATGTCCTTAGCTCCACGGAGCTCCCCCAGCATCCATATCACCCAGCCAAGAACATATAAAGTCAAGGGTCCCCCCACTGCTCCCCTTCCAATGTCCAAGTCTACTCTAAACGAGTTCGAGGTTCTCTTTGCTAGTTGAAGCATCGCCTTGCCCAAACCGAGACCATCAACAGCCCTCTGAACTGTGGTATCACAAGCCCTTCACAATCCAGCCCGAAACACCTCTTGCGTAACCCAACAGCTCGAACCGACACCAAACGAGACCAGAAACAGCTTCCGGTCGCCTACAGATAACCACAGACCTTTTGCCAGCCCCTCGCAGACGCCGATAGGCCAAAACCCTCGCCATCCCGTCAACCACCTGCAACCACCCACCGGACAGCTGGCAAACAACTGCCAACCGCTTAAAGGACACAACAAACGACGCCGTCTTCAACAAAACCGAGCAGATTCCTCCGATCTGGTCGAACGGTATACAAAACCCGTATAGAGTAATAGTAACTCGTTGGATTCCTATATCATTATAGAACAAGCCAAGGATCTCGGTGCAAATCCGGGTGCGGGTATTTTTCTTTTTTGGTAATTTTGGCATCGATTTTCTATTTTTGCTACGTTGAAAGCCTCTGTCCCAGGGTCGCTGGGCTGTGCTGCCTTTGTTGTCTCTTCTCCGTAATCGAAATGAGTTGCGATCCATCTCCAAGCGCTTCCCTCTTGGTGTTTTGGTGGAGAACCAACAGCATCACAAATTGAAGTGGATGGCCGATTCTCAACCAACCTTCTCATTGGGTTTCGGCAATCCAACCGGCTCGCATTAATTTGCACAAACTGATTTACATGACTACCTTACATCTTATTGATTTACTCTATACCATGATATCCGTTGTTCCTCCACCTTAGGTCCATTATCCCTACCTATCGATCAAGAGCACTCGGTTCCCCAGGGCAGCACTTATAAACAACAAACTCGCCACCGAAATTGCACTCGAACACGTAATATACAGTTCTTCCCATGATCCTACACCCGTAAATGCTATTCCAAAGTGCCCATCCACACATCACTGCGCCTTCTCAACGGCCTTCTTCCCCTTGGCGCCCTGCATCGCCTTGGGCGTCTTCAGGCCTGCAAAAACAGTCGCAGCCACAACGGCGATACCGGTTGCGCCCATACCGTATGCGACCTCACGGCCCGCCCACCAGTACACACTGGTGAACAGGATCGGTCCCAGCCCGCGGCCGAGCTGGCCCATGCTTCGCAGCATGCCCAGCTTGTTGCCGCGCTCGTCCTCGTGAGCCTCGAAGCTGCTGAGCGCGTTGAGGCCAGTGACGACGGTGGCCGAAGTCATGGCGAGGCAGGTCGCCGCCAGGTACAGGCCGCCGACGCTTGAGACCTGGCCGAGGAGAATAAAGGAGGCCAGGCAAGCAAGGACACCAACGCGAACAGACAGCAGCGGTGGGAGACGACGCGTGACACCACCCTGCAGGATAGATGCGACCAGACCGACATATCCGAGCAGTTTGCCGTTCTTCGCCGAAGTGAATGAGAAGAGTTCGTACGTCATGAACGACAGCGAGCTCTCCATACCGGAGAAGAAGAGCAGGAAGACGAAGTGGACCGCATTCAGGAGGAAGTGAGAATTGGTACGCTCGACCTTCTTCGGCGCCACCTTCTTTCCGCCATTCTGCTTGTTCTCCTTGCCCGTCATAGAAGGCAGCGTCTCGGGGAGACAAAAGTACAAGTAGATCGTCTCGACCACGATCAGCGCCAAGCTGAATCCAGCGGCCGTCGCAAACGGGTTGGCAGCTACAGTCTCGATAGTGCTGAGCCAGGCACCGAGGCCGGGCCCGAAGGTGAAGGCGATCGAGAAGCAGGCTCCGATCATGGCCATGGTGGAACCGCGGTTGGACTCGTCCGATATATCACTCGCCATAGCGGTAGCAAGCTGGACGTTGCCCTCTGACAGGCCGCCCACGACGCGGCTGGCGATGAAGGTTCGGAAGTCGACGGCCGCCACCCAGAGCAGCACGGACAGCACGTTGCCGCACATGGAGGCCAGAAGAGCCTTGCGTCGGCCGTAGCGATCGGAGAAGGCGCCGATAAGGGGGGAGGCAACGGCCTGGAGGAGTCTGGATGCCGGAGCCGCTGTCAGCAAACCGCCGCATAAGCGCAACGTGGAACATGAGGGCAACCTACGAGAACAAGGAGCCGAGGGCACCGCCCAGCAGCACAATGTCATGTCGAGAATCGATCGGACGGGCAAAGGCCGCCTTGTATCGGTGGAGGCCGCGCAGGACGGACTGGAGGAGGGTCGCAGGACCATCGGGGTCGAGTTCGGGGCCTTCGTGGTCGCGGTAGAACTCGAGGAGTTTGGGGAACAGCGGGAGGATGAAGGTGAAGGAGATCTGGATTGTGATTCGGTTAGGAGTCGACCGTGGTTGAGGGATTGATTGGAAGCCGGGTGTTACGTACCAGGTCGAGGAGGAGGGAAATGGTGATGACCCGGAGGACCCTTTTCCTCGCGGCTGGATCGGCTGACGCCATGGTGGCAGAGAGGGTATATGCGCCAAGAAGAGGGAGGACAGAACGAGTACAGACAAGTTAGTACAGCGCGAGAAGGCCAATGCAACGTCAAGGAATGAAAAAAAGAACGGTTGCTTGATTGAACAACGGAACAAGGGAAAGGGAAAGAGACACAGAAGAGAGGACGAAGAAGACACGATGCATCGCAAGCAGTGGTGCAACGCGACGGGATCGACAGACGGCCGGTCGTCCAGTCGTATTTGAGTGGAGGTGACGTTGGTTGGACGAAGCTTCCCAGGGATGGACCCATCCGCCCACTGAAGCCGCCCGCTGTGCCGCTTACACTTCCTCCAGCCTGGCGGGTCGGTGCGTGCCCCTCCAGGCCTCCACCTCACTGAACGTGCCCTCCAACTTGGCCCCGCCCGGCCCCTGAGCCTTCCGGTAGCCGCCCCTGACCCTAGAGGGCTTCCAGGGACCTTAGGCTCTGGGGTTTGGCGCTGGCCGCAGCCGCTAGCATCGCATGTGACCTGGGCATCAATTACACTGAAGATCCGGACTCGAACTAGACGCTCGTTCGCGCGTCGTAGAAGGCATACTTCGCCCTGAAACTTGGCACCAAGAGTGAGAAGAGTGTGTGATAATTTTCTTTCTTTTTTTTTTTTAATACTAAATAAGGGTTGTTGTTGATTGGTTTTTCTTCTGGTTTTGCGGGTGGTAAAGAAATGTTCGTCTTGTCCGTGAGACGTTTGTTGTTCGTGCCATTTCAGCTGGCGACTGGACCCGAAGACCCACGTACATGTGGAATATGTCATGATCGCAATGGGATCAGACGGGTATTTCGTAAAAAGAACATGTTCCACCTCCAACGACAAAGGGAAATAGCTGTCCGTGCGCCATCGTCGGCAGCGGGAGATTCGGTGCTGATAAAACCATCCTCTCCCTGAACACGACGCCTCATGCAGAGACGCCCAGCAAGCAGAAACAAAACTCCTGAGCATGAAGACAGAAAGCAAAATAGGCCCCTTCGACAGAAGAGACCTTGACAAAGGAAATAGTAAAAAGCAGGCCAAACACGTATCGTGTCCCGCCCAGGCTATGCAACGTCAACTCATCAAAAGTCCTCGTTCATCATATTCGCTTCAAATACGTCCATGTCGTACATTCGTTCCATCGCTGACATAAATCAATCAAAAGCAAGATCATTAAATAGTTATGACCTTTCAGTAAGCCTCGAAAACGAAGCGGAGGCCCTCGGATCCCTGAAGGCTGTTAGTATATGAACGCGTGTAGGTAGGTAATGCAGACACTGCTGGAGAGACCAACCTTGTATGGGATCGGGATAAAGTAGTCCGCCGCCATCTCACAATCGCGAACGCGTGTTTCGTAGATGCTCAGGTATCCCACGTCTCCGTCCCTCACATCGCCCTCGTCGCTTCCGAAGACAACGCCGCCACTTCCCCATTGTCGGAAAAGCTTGGCCAGCATCAGATAAAGCTCCGCATGGGCGAGGGCCATGCCCAGACAGACGCGGGTGCCAGCACAGAAGATGGTAAGATACTTCTCCAGGTGCTCTCCGTTCTCGACCCAGCGCTCGGGGTGGAAGCCCTTGGCGTCGTAAAAGATGGACTCGTCCATGACCGTCTGGTATGGGCTCATGCCCACCACAGAGCCTGGGGGAAGATGCCACTCCTTGTCGTTCTCTCGGTCGTAGTATACGAGAGTCTCGTCTGGTGCGACGCGTGCGAGCCGACTGCTGGTGCCGATGCCAAGGCGCATGGCTTCCTTAACAACCCCACGCAGGTACGGGAGGTTTTCCAGCTTCGCCAAGGGCACGACCTCGTTCGGGTCAGGGATGGCCTCGAAGAGCTCATCGCGCAGCTTTCTCAAGGTAGATGGGCGGTTGAGGAGGTGGAATGTCGCCAGCGACATAGCCCAGGACGTGGTCAGAGTTCCTCCTTGAACGAGGATCTGGCCCTCCTGTGCGAGCCGTGACGGCAACTTCTCCCGGGGAGGGAGCGACTTAGATGAGAGCAACTCATGGAAGATGGTAGGGTGACTCCCGTCGAGTGTCCACTTCTCGGTATTTTGCTGCGCCTCGATGCTGTGGATCTGGTCGAGGATATCGTTCTTCATCTTCAGGAATCCTCCCCATCCTTCAAAGTTGGTTAGCACGGTGCGCCCTGTTTGTCTCTAAGTGGCAGACTTACCAGGGATGCATCGACTCGAGATGGACTCGGGCAGAGCATTAACAAGCGTAAGCACCCAGTTTACGTGCTTGACGAATGGGCCCATGTGTGTGCCCACAAGCAAGTCGTTTGTGATTTCAGCACCGAAATCGGACTTCTCGACCAGATGATCGCTTCGAGCAAAAGCATACTCGTTGATCACATCTGTGACTCCGTGTTAGTCTTCGATTATGGATCGAGGGAAGCAACGTTCCGTACCATGAGTAAAGGCCGAGTAAGGATACATGACGTCTAGGGGCTGGCCGTTGGAGACATAGGCGTAGTTTCGGAAGGAGTCCAATAGAGCATCCACTCGCTCCTCAATCACCGGCTGCAAGTTGCGCACACTTTGAGTTGAGAAGAAAGGGTTCAGCGCACTTCGCCGCAACCTGTGGAGGTTGTGGTCGACGGTCGCAAGAGCGCTCTCTGCTGCACTGTCAGTCCTGGCCGACAAGGTAGCCGCAGAAGAGTGTTGCTTACGAGGAGCACCGAACTGTTTGTGGGTTAGCCAACACGGTCTCGTTGGATGGAGTACTTGGGGTTCGGGGTCTGTCCTTACCTGCTGAGTGTAGAAATTCCACTTGTCTCGGCGACGGCCAGGTCCAGCGTACAGCTCCGAGAAGAACTCGGGGTCTGCCACGTGGACCTCCCAGGGGTTGATACGAACAATGGGGCCGTATTGCTCGTGCATGTCGATGATCTTGAAGGTGTATTGGCCCCCCAAGATGATGTCGTAGTAGAACTCATAGTATTGAGTGAGGGCCGCCAGCCTGGGGCCAGGGATATGGGCCAGCGGACTGAGCCATAGCCGCTGGATGACCAGCTGGACGACGTAGATGAGCCAGACCACGGCGAACAGAGATGTGGTCTGCTGCCAGGTGAGGACGGCGATTGATTCCAGGAGCGCCATGGTGAGTCTCTTGGACGGTTGGTCTCTCTTAGTAGACGATCATGAGCGACTCGCCCTTGCAGGCGGACGTTGTCATTGAAGAGAGGTGGAGAGGTCGCCCTGGCTGCAGCAGGCCTTTTGTCTTGGTCGGGGACAGCACCAAACAGAGAGCAGGCATCGTGAGCTTGACGGAGGTGCGCAGGCCGGGCGGGTTTTGTAGTGCTTCCCGGCCACGCACTTCGACATGGCGAGACCAGGAGCGAGAGTCGCCCATGGGCTAGACGCCGACGGCAGACGCGGCGGGGTGCGGGCCGCGTGGAGACGTGCTCTGGCGGTGAACGATGGTTTTGCCGTCTGGGCTCGTTTGCGGACAAGGGGGGGATCAACGGACGGCCAGCTGTCACCGCAAGTGCTGCGCTGTTCGTTGGATCAAGCATGGCTCTGCACCGCATCGAGCGGAGTCTCGGCCTGGTCGCGGACATCGTGGCGGCGCTGTCGAGCCAATGGGTATGGCAGCTGCGAGCCGGGGGACGCTGGCGAAGGCTTGTCCACGCTTGCGCACAGTAGACGAGACCATTAGGTCGCTAGCGACGCAAACACTGCTTCGCGCAGGCTTCAGGGACAGAGTTTTTGCTGGTGCGCGCTGGGAATGGGAATAGGGTGAAGAAGAGGGGGGGTTGGTGGAGAGGTTGGCGGTTCGTGAAGGCGGGTGATAATTAAGCGGTGGCTGTAAGTAAATCGTGGCCCGGGCGGTCATGGTGTTGTGGTTGATCCCGTCGGTTGCTGCCGAGCCAGGAACCAAAAAGCAGGGGGGGACGGGGCCTCTCGATCACCGACAGTGATCAACTCCCCCACCCCCCCAAAAAAGGGGGATGCGGTCAAGAGCAGAACAGCCATTATTTCCCTCGTTTCGTCGGGTGCGGATGGGCCATCTGTTTGCCAGCTCAACGTGTGCGATGCGGTGACAGCTCCAGGTGTCCCAACCCAGCCATCCTCGGTGGAGCTGAGTTGCACCGGGCGCTATGCTTTTGCTTCCCTAGCGGAGCTTGTTCAGGAGGAGGCTAGAGTATTTTTAGGGACTTTGAGAACTCGTGGCAGACCGCGCCCCGGAGTCTTGTATTCGCACTTTTTGAAGCCGGCCCAAGAGGCGGTGATGTTCCCCGCATCACTTACAGATGCAGCCTCAGGGAAAACCGTCAGTTGACGAGAAGCACCCAGGAGCAATTCCTCCTTATTTCGTAGCCTGGACACGTGCCCATTCTTCGCTGTCCGAAACAAGCCGGACTAACACATCCCGTCCATTATCGTCCTCAGCCCTAATATCTCAAACACACGCGACCCATCCACCTGCTGCCGGGCGGTGTCGTCACGGGCCAGCATTATCAACGCCGTCAATGCCGCCGACGCGCGCGAGTATTCGTACCTACATGGCCATGGATGCATCTCGGACTATCTTCTCTCTGCGTATCAGTGCAGGCCTTTTGATAAGTAAAAAAAGACATGCCCACAGACGCCTCCCTGCCTGTTTTAGCATCGCGTGGGCGCGCGCCGAGGGATTGGATGCGAACCGCAGTGATACGACTGACCCAAGCACATCAGCCCATCTGCTGGGGGGGGGCCGACACGAGGCATTCGCTGCCATAGAAACCGGAGATGCCCAGCCTCCCAACCACGGTATTTCACCAAAGGGTTCGAGTTTTGTTTGGCGCAGCCGCGGTGTTGCTTCTCCTCCGTGGACGATGTGTATCAGTCGGTGAAGCGTCGTCGTGCGAGGGGGGCCGTGATGTTGGTGTCAGGCCGGACCTGTCACCACGCCACCTCACGACACGCGGCAAGAAGGTTCAAGCCTTGGAATGAATAACTTCTAAAATTACAAGCCCGCGTGTTCGTAGTGACGTTAATAAGGTATAACGCCTGAGAGTAGTCACAAGACAATAGCTAGTCATCTGTCGTCAAGACGTTATCGGCGCATCTTATAAATCGATGACCCGCGAATAGCGCGCGCGGCAGATAGCCGACATCTCCAAGTCCTGGCATCTCGACGACCCCCGACAAAGACGACGTGGGACGTGCTTCGTTCGAGCCGCAGGACGGCAGATGGGCGATTCGATAACAAGATCCCCCCGAATCTGTTTCATCGGCCATCGTGAGCCAATTTTTTTTGGTTTTTGCCTCTTTGCCTTATCCACCCCCAAAAGATGGCGCCAGGCTGGGAAGCTGGGAAGAGGGTCCCCCGAGTTTCCCAACTGGGCCGACGGACAACGGGTCTGCCCGCGATTGCAGCAGCGCAGACAGAGTTCCCCACCCCCACCCGCAGGAATCCGGGGTAGTGAGTACGTCCCGTAAATATAAAGCTTCCTCGGGTCCAGAGTCTTCGTCCGTTTACCCTCCCATCACCATCTCTCCCCGAGAACTGAAAAGATCTGCCATCCTCGGCCCCCTACTTTGGACGCCTTTCCTTCCCTTCTCCACTATATCGGCTACTTTCGATCCCTCAATTCCAAGCGACACGTTTCGCGTCTGATCATGCCGATGATCTCGGATCGGACGCCACTCCCCCCCCGCCGGCAAGGTTCCCGGCTGGCATGCAACCTCAGTGCAGGCAGGCTGATGATGTTGCCAAATCTCACTGTGCATCTAGTTCTTCGGGCTCCGGCAAGGCTATTCCGGATTCAATCATTGCCATAACGGGGAGTGATGTATTTCGTCGTGCTGCTGGCATCAGTCACTGAGAAACGGTCGTGAAAGCTTGCGACCTCTCAGCATCATCCTGAACACACAAACACTACAGTAGCAATCTCCTCTGCTCCAGAGCCCTCTTCTGTTTAATCTCTCACTTTTTGACTTTGATTTTCTTTTTCTTCGTCTTCTTTTCGCCGATCACCGTCATCGTCATCGTCATTGTCGTTCCACTAGCCCTTCGCTTGGCTTGTACACCCCCATTGGGGCACAGTTATCTCGCTGGAATTCCTGCCCCTCAACAATGATGCAATTAGCCTCTTGATGAAGGATGTACTGGATCTAAGTTCCGGGCTCGGCGGGGTCCCACAACTTCAACCCCTTCGATCGCGAAGTATCGTCTGGAGTAGGAAGCTCGGGAGTGCTGTACGACGTGCCGCGTCGCTAGCCCTCGTCTCTATCCCGGTATCGCCTGGTCCCACCCAATCCCACAGCTCGTCCCCACCAACCCGGAAGACTGGTTCAAGGTGCAAACCGCTAATGTACGGCCGTCTGCAATGTACCTCGCCTATTCACCCGCCAGCCCAACGACTCCTCCGTCTCTCGATGGGCTCCGTTTCAGGCCGTTGGGTTGGGAATTGATCTACAGTGTCACGATCGAAGGGACGGGCCCGGCAACGCCCAAAGCCTTGGCACATGAGTCATTGCCTGATTCTGTTTGAAGTCATTCCAGAGAAGAAGATATCTTTTTGGTGTTTATTATCCCTCCAGCTTTCGGGAGGGGTTCATGTGTATGACGGAATCTATTGCGCGTGTGCGCGCGGCCTTCTTTGCGGTATTCCAGTGAATATCTCCAACAAAAAAAACAAAAACAAAAAAAAGAGGGCGCCGTGTCTATTTTCCCAACCGTTCCAGCCCAAGCCCAAAATCAAAACTCCCCAACACCTCTTTTTTTTAGAAACCCCCTCATTCTATTCGGCGGTCGAGGTCATTAACTCGGTCGGTGTGCTGTGCGTCCTTCCAGGTGATTGCTGTGCGAAACTGGAATAAGACAAGTCAGCCCACGTCCGTTTATTCGACTGCAGGGGAGCTCAAAGGGGGGGTACGAACCTGTCCAACACAGCTCGTCATGGTATCAAAAGTCCAGGAAATAGTCGAATGCAGCACGCATATTCATGGGCGAGAAGCAGTCTTCCCGGGCTTTGGCGGTTTGGGCGCGTTGGGCTTTATCACGCCAGTGGTGTCATAAGGTCCACGGGCCATGGTTCGTGATGTCGTGTGGTGGTGGTAGTGGTGGTGGTGTTGGTCTGATAAGGAGGTGGATTTATGTGGTGGCAGCAGCAGAGTTGTGGGTGTGGATCGGGCTGCGAGGCTGCGGACGTTGGACAGGTTGCGAAGAGAGGACGAGTGGCGAGGCAGCAAAGAAAAGGAGCGACCGATTTGCCGAAAAGAAGAACAGAGGGTTTTCTGAAGCACCAAGGGGTTTTTTGGGACACGAAAAAAAAAAATCAAGACGGGGACGTCGTCTTAAATTTTTGGAAAGCCCAGGGCGAAATTTTAAGGCTTGCACGCATGCTCGCGTGGCTTTTGGACTATGTTGCGGTCTATGGGCGGTCAGCGCACACCCCTGAGAACTGTCCTAGGTTCGGTATCCAAGCCCCTGTACTTGTTTTTTTGCTGTGCTAGGGATCGGCAGGGGGGTGGTGAGGTTCTGTCTGTTAGCTTTGTTGTCGGGGGGTGGTGAGCTGGCTGATGAAAACGGGAGCGGGAAGCTGGACGCGGGCTGAGGCTATTTTGTTTGCGCGGCCGCGGGCATGGATGGTTTGCTTATTGACGGGAGAAGCAGCACGCACGCACGCGCACACACACACCACCACCACCACCACCCAAGGTGAGGGAAGCTCGCAGCAGAACGGTTTCAGAGTTGATTCCGACCGAGCTGAGAGCGAAGTGAAAGAGCGGCCTTGGAGCTAGAGCGTTGTGTGGTGAGTGGGTGGCCGGGGTCCGTCATGATCAGGGGCGGGAGACGGATGGATCATGGGCGTGTTAGTTGGCCGGGGAGGGTTCCCAGGACCCAAGGGTTCCAGGTTGTGGGGGGTCCCAGGGATGGATGGACGGATCGGCTGGCGCTGAGAGAGACCCAGACAAGGACTGAGCGCTGCATTGATGGGCTGGCTGGACTGGCTGGGCTGGCTGGGCTGCTGGCCCGGACGCGCTGGCTCCGTCGGGTCGCCAGGGGATCCTATTCCACACACAATTCTAGAAGAGACGCCTTGCTGGGAGGACCCGCGGGCGGTTTGACGGTGTGCCCCAACTGGGCGGGCGGTGACGTCCATCCTCTCGGTGTGCGCTGTGAGTGGCCGGCACGGGCTTCGTTGGTCAACTTTCAGAGTTCACGGGCACTCAAGTGCCATGACGGCCATGGGTTGTGACGAGTCACTGACGCTCAGTCAGAATCAGGGCAGAGTTGCATGGTTAGATTGAGACAAGCATATGAATACATACGCCCACGGGAAGGGGCAGACGGAAGATGGCATATGGCAAAAACAAAGAAACTCTTGCTTTCTCTCTCTCTCTCTCTTAGACAGGATCCCGTTCAATCAGTCACAAATCGTAAAGGCGTAACAAGCCACCGACATGACATCCGCAAGCGCTCGTCATCCCATGTCATACCACAACTGGCAACACATTTCTTCGACCGCTCGGTGCGCTGCTCGGTGCTGCTCGGATGCTGCACACGGCCGTCATACACACACACACACTCAAACGCACATACGAAAGTACATACACAACGCACGCACGCCGCACGCACACACCTCTTTCTCTCTCTAACACGACGCACACCTCTCTTTTCTCTCAAACACACACCACAACCTCACAAACCAGCCTGGTTGGTGACGTTGCCTGGCTGGATCAGAGCCGCATCCCTGGAGATTGATGATGTGCAAAGGGCCCCCTCAAGCCCCGAAAGGACACATCTTGCCCCGTATTCGTACGTAGTTTGATTTCCCCTAGGTTCCCTTCCGCCTTTTCGGGTCCGCAACGGCGCAAACACAACCTCTCAGTTCTCAGAAGGGTTCGCCTTCCGCCCCTAGCTCCCACGGCCATCTCATTTCCCGGACCACGTTGTTCTCAATCTCAGCCTTCCAGGCCCCCTTCATCACCCATCCATCCCCCAGTTCCCGGCTTCTAGTCGTCCCCTGTCAGAGCCCACTGGTGGGAACGACGTTGTCCGCTTCCATTGTTCCGCCCCTCCCCCTTCCTTCCCACCACTCGCCGCCGCTAAAGCTTGCTTCCTTTCGCCTGGGCCGCGGCCCCGTGCTCTCTGCCGATCTGGCGGGCGGATGCCGCTACGTACTTACACCGTCCGGACGATGATTGATATGAGCGGAGTGGAGCCGCCGGAGCCCCCTGGGATGGCCCCTGGTTGGGCAGGCGACCAGAAGGAAAAGAAAAGCTGCATCTGCGAATACTACCTACCCAAGCCATGCTATTCCATGCCATGTATCTAATCGGAAATCAAATCTGGGCTTCTTCCCGCCGTGCATGCAGTGACCTCTTGTGACACCGCCATGTCAGAGGTATATCGAACCGGTGAGGAAGGGAGCGTACCTGGGGCAGCTGACATATGACAAGGGGGAGGGCGTCCACGACTCCGCGGGCCGTAGTCTAGTGTTGTTGATTGACCCTCAACAGCCCCCCAAACGGCACAAAAGGAGAATTTTCATCCAACTGTCAGCCACAACGCGCCGGCCGACAGCGACAGCAAATACAGCTCGGCAGCCACATGGACAGGGGCCGAGCACGATACGAGCGTCCTCTTGCTCAGGGTGGGCTTGTTTGAAGTTTGTCAGGGTGTTTGAAGGAGTCCTGTCAGAAGCCGCAGCGCCCAATCGGAGCCAGTTCCATGAGGGCGGTCCTTGATCCCGACTGAGCCCTGAGGGAAGCCCCTTGGCCATTCAGCCGAAATGTCAAATGATCTCCCAAGCATGTCCAACAACGGTACCAAGTACGACTACGAGCGCCTAGAAGGCATCTTCCGTCTGTCAAACCCCCTGTCTGCATGAGAGACTCATGTGGAATGGTGGATGGGTCGCCTGGGATCCGGGTCTTCCCAACAACACCACCACCACCATCACCACGCCCGCTGGCCTCTCTCCCGCCTTTCCGGGGTGCGAGAGCGGCAGCTGACGAAACGTACAGCCGCACAAGTGCCGGGACGCCATACGAATACTAATACTACAGAGCATCCCCATCGTTACCATGCACTCGGTCTCGCGTTGGCACTTGTGGGACGAGCGTGAGCGTTGTTCCCATGTCATGTGCTCGGGCGCAGAGAGACCGCTCTGGCTCGTCGTCTCCCGCCTCAATTCCTCGGACGCAGGGGCCTGGTTCCCCGGGGGGCCGTGGGGCGGAAACAGAACCGTGGCTCCGGTGCCGAGACCAGTGGCGGGGATGGGACGGGCCTAGCAGAGGAGCCGTCGCCGGGGGCCCGGCGCTGGTAGCCATGCGCATCCGTAGCGGCGTTATGAACTTGTGATGAGATTGGTCGATGGAAGATATCATCCGCGGAAGGGGGGGCCAGCCAAAGTTTGGCATTGCTTGTAAGTCCTGATTCAAGATTGGTGAAGCCAATCTCGAGAAGACGGCGTGTTCTTCTCCGGTCATCGTCGGTGTGGCGTTGTGTTCCTAAAAGATCCCGCTCATTAAGCAACTGTCACACTTCAGATACTGATAGGCCTTAATCATGGAGTTCTATCACATGTCACTTACTCAGTGACCGTCATATTTAGATTATCATGACGCCTTGCTTTGTTACATGATATGACAGCCAATTTACCAGGGACTCTCTCGAGCTTTCGTGACTCAGCTAAGGGCTAGACCGCTTCAATAGTCGTTTGTTAGAGCAAAAACAATATCCAAAATCACAATCTCAACCAATGATGGTTCGCATAATAAGACCGACAAAAATACCTGGTGTAATCATGGCTGACCCGAAGCCATTCTCGCAACACACCTTTTTTAGGTTTATATGAGTTACGTGGGTACTACTTCGTACTTTCTCGGTGAATACCTACGCGTTGCAAATGGAACGAAGTAGACAAGGCGAACTTCAGCTTGATTCCTATGTGTTGTTCGATCTTAAAATAGAGACAAATCTACTGTGTCCAGCAAGGATACTCCATGTCTCGGTGCAGGGCCTTTAAAACGGGTGCTCGTGCTTATCAGCTCGATGTCCTGGTAAAATTTGCGTTTTTCCGAGTTTGCGAGAGTTAAAGCACAAGTGAGTAAAAGAATTCGTGGTTCATCACTGATCGCCTTGTTACGCATGAAAGTCCAACGTAATTTACTTGAATTAGTCCATCTAGACAGAAAATATATCGTAGCCATATTTTTCGAGTATTTTCAACGCTACAAGATACGAAACTCGCATCATTATTGCCATCTGTAGGGTACTGCAACGAAAGACAGTGCGCGCACTGTAACTGAACCGTCATATTTGGCTTCCGGCGCCAGCCTAGAGCACAGTGGCAAAACCCGGCCAAGACCATTGGTGAGCGGTACCTCAAGTAGTTGAAAGTTCTTCGCACAAAAGCAATTGTCTCAAGCAGAGCATCACTACCCACCAAGGAAAATCGACCAAACTGGACCCTTGACGCCTCATCCCAAGCACAATGCACTTCCAGCCTATTGAGCACGCGGCAGACGACGCCTACATCGCCCAGGCGCAGGACACTTACCAAGTGGAAGTGGATGTCCCGGCCACCCACGATGCCCTCGACGACGTCTTCGGCTCGGGGCCTTCGTCGCCTGTCGCAGAGCACCAGGACGCGGGCCCCAGCGCCACCCACCCTTCTGACATGCGCCGGCTGCAGACGGAGCATTCAACCGCGGGGTATCGCGAGGGCGTCAGCTTCGCCAAGGAGACCAGCATCCAGGCCGGCTTCGACGAAGGGTTCAGCCTGGGCGCCAGTGTTGGCCTAAGGGCGGGCCAGCTGCTGGGCATGGTGGAGGGCATCGCCGAAGCGGTGCGGGGACGTGAAGATTTAGACGCCGTACGGGCGGAGGACTTGGTGCGTGAGGCGCGCGAGGAGTTGAGCATTGCGACTATCTTCAAACCAGACTACTGGGCCGAAGATGGCAACTGGAAGTACGAGGTTCGGCCGGCACAGGGCGCTGACGAGGTGCTCTTCCCCGACGTGGCTGAGGCTCACCCCGTGATACGGAAGTGGACGGCGATTCTGGACAAACAGCTTGCACTGTGGAAAATTGACCAGGCTATCTTGGACGATGACACTGGACACCGTTTGGACACCATCATGGACGAGCCCATTGCTACGTCGGCAGCTCCGTCAGCGCGGAAACCGCTAGATTGGTGAAATAGAGGCGCCTTGACCCAGGACTATCGAAACGAGACAAGCCACTCGATCTTGTGGATGTAACGCCTGATTCCACACACAGGCCTGCCGAGCATTGGCGGCGATTCGAAAACGCCAGGGACACACCCACCCACCCACCCACACACACACACACACTTTTTTTAGAGTTACTGACAGGTATGTTTCCTCTTACCTAAAATAGATAGATTGTGCGTCTCGCAGCCACCACGGCGAACAAGATGAGACACAAGCTGACAAGGGATAGCCGACTTTTGTCACCTTGCCTCACTTGGAACTTGATACAGTATCCGATGGTATCTCCTAATTTAGTGGGGCTGGTAGTCGGCATCGATGGGAGTTTCCCCGGCTCCCAAACAGACCAAACGAGACAACTACTGTCTTAGGGTGAACCCTAGGACAAAGAAAATACACGGGAAAGGAGGGCACTCGAACTATCAGCGAATTGTGATCAAGAGCGTTCAAGGATGTACATTGACGCATCAGAAACTTTCTCAAGTTGCAGCTCCTAATCGCCACGACTCATTTGAGCAAGACTATGGACAAATACAGGTCGTTTGTTTCAAGATTGTGCCGTTAATAGCCACTTGTCAGTTATCGTGCCGTATCCTGCAGATGTCTCCTGCACACTTCCAGGAGGATGGACGGAAATCTGGAGTATTGCTGCCACGGATGCCCAACTGCCCGCTGCACCACTGAGACAGCTTCATGTTACATCCCTTGGAACTGCCGCGAAAGGACTTCAAACCCCTTACTTGAAAAAAGAAAACTGAAAACTGAAAACTGGCTCCCGAAACCTCGCCCGTGGCGGAGTCGCGGCGTTGACTGAGAGAGAGAAAAAAAAAGAGCAACATCCAAAGCCTCAGGCCTGCCGTAAGGGAGGCATCCGATCTCTAGACTACGTATTGCCCTGGTAAAAACGCCTCGCTGCGAAAACACCCCTCTGAAAGACTCAATGGAAGGTTTGCTTTTTCTGGCATCGACACACCCTGCTTATGCGGGCACGGGATGATCTTGCACTCCCGGGCAGATGTTTTGGCTCGCGGGAGAAGATGCGACCTTGCCGTAAACCGATCAGTCATGTTCTAAATGCATGATTCAGCCGTTGTCCCTTGTCTCCTGTCTCTTGGGACATTGGGTAATGAGAAAACAAGTAAGATGGACTCGCGGACTTGAGCGGATGGTTGTTCAATTTGCCACGCGAGACGTCACCACTTCTGACCGCGAAGCTTCTCGTTTGTCGGGGGTTTCTATGGTTCGCTGTGGTCGTGGGACACTTCTATTACCAACTATTCTCATCTCTCCGGACTCGGTGGCATACCCACACATTGCATACCTAGCCTTGAAAACCACCTCGACACTGTAGCATCCAGAGAACTTGGATGATAACACAAGAAGCCAAACTTTCCACAAAACGGCCTCTCCTGTATTGCTCTTCATTCACCAATCACTCCTTCAGACCCAGCCTCGAAATTTGGTTCGCTGTTGGTAACAATCGGTCACTCATTTTACGCTCCAAACGTCCCAAATTTCGCGCCTATCAGGTATAACACTATGGCTTGTGCCCTCCTTGCAGCCGCCGCCGATAACCCAGCGTCTGTTGAGGTCGGCCTCGTAGAGGACTTTTCCTGGACAGCTGTATTGAGGTTCTGAACGACGCTGACATCGACGGCTGTTCCGACGACGCCGGAGAGGAGCGGCACTGGTCCACACTGGCGTGTTTGCCCATCTCGAGTGAGGGGAGTAGGTCTTGGATCTGTAGACTAATACGGCCACGGAGGTCATACTATCATCGATTGCCCCTTTCTATCCAACTGGCGTTCCCACCGGTGTCGCGGCCCTCCTCAGAACTGATTAGCATGGGTGCTGTACAGTTGTGGGCCCCCAGCTCAAAGACTGATTGGTGCTTTACAAATGTTCTGACTGAGCTTGTCAACACCTATCTTTCTGCGCGTTTGGAACCTGCCTTACTGGCATTTGAGACAATACTGGCCTGAGTGGGATGTCCTCTTGCGTTAAGCTGAGGCTTCGCATGTCCCGACGGCTGTGTCCTGTATCGTAAAGGAACCACGCGAATCTCTTGACGATGAGAGTCTGGATCATCTCTGAGCGTACTCACGGAGCCTCTTGGCTACATCCTCGATGCGATCGTAGTTTCCGTACAACTCCTTGGTGGTTTCCCAATCCCGGCCCTGCTTCCCAAAGACCATGAGTTTTAGGACCTTGCCATCGTCGTCCATGACAACTCTTCCACTCCTCTCATCGGCCCAGATAAACCGGATCTGTTTGGCCTCGATGTCTGCGATGCCAACCTCCACAATATCGTTGGCAGTCAGGTTTTCGGCAGTCTGTTCGTGAAGTCCTAGCCCGCGCCTTAGGTCCGCAGAGACACCGAGTCTGTTGTGATAGCGGACAATCTCCCTCCTCAGTGTCCTCGCAAATCGACCCAGGTCATGTTCCGCAGACTCATCACTCCCGGACCTTTGAGGTGGCAGGTGACGTGCGGCTAGGCCTGCGAGGGGAATGGCTGGGGGAAGAGTATGGCGGTGGATGCGAAGGTGTTTAGAGCTAGGGTAGGGGCGATTGAGTATGACGTAGTAGGGACGGAGAAAGCGGCCCTGGGACAAGACCTCGAATCGCAATCCGAGGACATGGCCGCCGTCTACTGCGTTGGGGTCGGGATCGTGGACCTTGAAGGAGGTGACGGAGCTGCAGATGCGGTGGAGCGATTGTTGGATGTAGGCACGCTGCTTCTCAGACTCGGCGATGAGGTTGGAGCTTGCAGGGTTGGTTCCTTTGGGGGCGCGGGAGATGGCGGATGGCTTGAGAAGGGACTGAGTTGAGGCTGCAGAAAGTATGGTAGAGGATTCGATAATGAGGTTCTTGCGCAGGGCGGCAGCTAGGTGGTCGTGTTAGTTGGTGATGTTGATCATTGATATTGGCGTCCAAAGCGACGCATTGGTGAGACGGAACTACCTTGGTCTTTTAGTGCGGCAATTTCCTGGTCTAGGAGCTCCCCCTCGGTGGGAGACTGGTCCGACGACATTGCGAGGTGACTTGGGGTTTGCAGGTGGTGGTGACAATTGCAATGTTGAGTTGCTTCAGGTTTGTTGACTGTTCGCGATGCGATGAGCTATGGTTGGCGCGTCACCAACCCACCCACCCTCGGTTGATAAGATAAGACACGTGTGGCTTGTGACAGTCTGAAGTGGCGGCAGTGGCTTAGGTACCAGCAGACAGAGGATTAGTAATGCGGAGCGATGGGCCGGCCCCTGAACCTGAACGCGCTTGGGACAGCTTCAGGGCAGTTTCTGTGGAGGCGCGTCTCCTAATCAAGACAAAGTCGATCCCAAGAGCATGGGAATCTCGCCTCGGAGTCGGAGGCGAGTTCCTCAGGTCAGGGTATCTAATTAAATAGCTGCATCGAGAGCCCGAGTTCCGGATCTTTGCGGCTTTGCAGCCTTTTGCGGCATTCCGACTCTTCGGCTGCCCATCTCAAGCATTCTGACTGAGGCCACGGTAGTCCGTTATTCCAGTAGCGTTTGGCGGTAGCTTGGAACGCCAATCCAGATCCAAATGCAGCCTAGGAGGCCTTTCAGCCAACCTATCTTCCGCGAATTTTTGCCTTCTTGCTCTTCGAAACCCGCGACCCGCTTCGCCCGCTGCCTGGACTGGACTGTTCGGGCCTTTGATGGATTTGTCGCCTTTCGTTTATGCTCGTTGTCTTTTTCATCCTGTCCTTCTTCTACACTACGTATCCTTGCTCTCAGGCATCTATCTATCTGTCTTTCCCTCTTGATCCACCATCAGACCTTCATTCTTGCCGCCTTCTTCTCCACTACCCTACCACCTCGGCAACTTGTTCAACTTTCTTCGCAACACACACCCCTTTCGCTTGAAACAAACCGTCTTCCATCCAGCCACTCTGCCTCCTTATATTCAGCCAGCAACGTCATCGACACTGCGACACCACCCCCCCGAACGCCCTGCCTCTCCATCGCTCCGATCCTTGACGCCGCCGGAAAATCCACTTTAGCGAGTGAACTCCTTTCCCTTGCGCCCGCCCGCATACGTACATACATACATACCTTAGCCGTCTCCCGGCATACCTCGCGCTTCGCTCCTCGCGATCCGTCTTCTCCACGTCACCTATGACCGCCAGAGCCCGACGACCTCAGAAACAACCCGGCCGGCCTCCCCTGACGCTCAAAGTAGAGGATGCGAATGCCGCCCCGAACGGCATCCCCAACGGCAAGATGAGCAACGGCGTCGAGATGCGCCGCAAGGCACCCAACCCCGATGCCAACGTCGCCGACAGCTTCATGGCCAGCGAGTCCTTCTCCCTCGACGAACCCGTCCCCAAAACCCCCGTCCTCAATAACCATGGCTTCTTCGACCTCCCCCGCCAAGACCAGCGCAACTTCCTGCTGCTGGTCCTGTTATATTTCCTGCAAGGCATTCCCATGGGCCTGGCCACCGGCTCCGTGCCTTTCCTGTTGAAGAACCACATGTCCTATAGCGAGATTGGCGTCTTCAGCCTGGCCTCGTATCCTTACTCCTTAAAACTCTTCTGGAGTCCCTTCGTGGATGCCGTATGGAGTCCCAAGATTGGACGGCGCAAGACGTGGATCGTGCCCATTCAATTCTGTTCGGGCTTCGGGATGCTGTGGCTGGGGTCGCACGTTGAGGAGATGATGGCCACCGCCGGCAAGCCTGGCGGTATGACGGCCTTTTCCTTCATGCTTTGGTGGTTCTTCCTGGTCCTGATGTGCGCCACCCAGGACATCGCCGTGGACGGTTGGGCACTGACGCTTCTGTCGCCTGGCAACGTGTCATATGCGTCGACTGCGCAGACTGTGGGCTTGACGGCAGGCCACTTCATGTCATACACCGTCTTCCTCGCCTTCAACGCAGCCGATTTTGCCAACAAGTGGTTCCGCGCGGTTCCTTCCGACGAGGGCCTCCTCTCTCTGGGTGGATATCTCAAGTTCTGGGGTTGGGCCTACATCGTTGTCACCATTGGCCTGGGCTTTCTTAAGCGGGAAGAGAAGTCGCACAACGAGGACGGCGTGTGGGATGTGTACAGAATCATGTGGGGTATTCTGAAGCTGAAGAACGTCCAGACCATCATCATTGTGCACCTCATCGCCAAGATTGGATTCCAGGCCAATGACGGCGTCACCAACCTGAAGCTCCTGGATAAGGGCTTCGGCAAGGATAACATGGCCCTGACGGTGCTCATCGACTTCCCATTCGAGATTGGTCTGGGCTACTACGCCGGCATGTGGTCGCAAAAATACACACCCATGCGTCTCTGGTGCTGGGGCTTCATGGGCCGCCTCGTCGCCGCGCTCTCTGCGCAGTTTGTCGTGGCCATCTTCCCTTCCGAGGGTGTGACGCATTGGTATCTCCTGGTTGTCATCGCGGAGCATCTTTTCTCGACATTCACAAACACCATCATGTTTGTGGCCGTGTCTGCCTTCCACGCAAGAGTGTCGGATCCCGTCATTGGCGGCACCTACATGACACTCTTGGCAACGTAAGTATACTTCCAGCTTCTTGTTACGGGAAAAATTATGCTAACATTAATGCAAAGGGTCTGCAACCTTGGTGGTACGTTCCCACGATACTTTGTTCTGCAACTCGTGGATTCCTTTACCGTGGCCACCTGCAGCCCTGGCAAATCTGATGCCACGGGTCTCAAGGGCCCGCTCGTCACCGAGGCGTTCTCGTGCGCGCTCCAGGTGGATAAGGAGCGGTGCGAGAGCGGAGGAGGCACCTGCGGGATGATCCACGACGGGTACTACTCGGTGAATTTGTTGTGCGTGGTCTTTGGTGTGATAACCTTCCTGTGGTACATTAAGCCGAAGGTGCTGCACCTTCAGAGCCTGCCCCTACGGGCTTGGAGGTTGGGAGGAGCCAGCAAGTGAGCGGGACTAAAGAGGAGGAATCTTAACCCCAAGAAGAACAAGAGCAAGAAACGCGTATACCAGCCATGTAATTGTATTGATGTATGATTAGATCGGAGAACTGGAGGCACGCGCTATCTATGTATCTCGAGATAGATGGGAGTCTTGATGGGACGAAGACATAATAGCCAAGCTATGAAATGGAATAATTATGGTTCTGCTCCAAACTACCAGGCTCCAAACTGCCAGGCTCTCTCCTTTGCTGTTCAAGTCAAATGAAATACGCCGTCTGCCAGCACATTCCGGCCCTGGATTAACCCCCCCCCCCGGAAAAAGTGCCCGGACCGCACGGACCAGACGCCGGGCCGCATCGACCAGCGCCCCGCGTTTTGCTCCCCGGAGTGGACTTGGCATCGGCCGAGACCACAATCAGATGATGGTACTACACCAGTCGACTTGAGTAACATCACAGGGCGAAGAGGTGATAATACTCCGGACGGCTAATGCAAAGTAAGTACCGATCAATGCCTTCTCTTCCTAGACTCCTCAATGTCCCAACCTCGTTGTGGGGGGTGTCCTCATCGACACACACTTTCCCCCAACACAAACGAGCCGTGGCCCGAGGCCTGGATGAACGAACATCTCGGCATCTCACCCACCTTCCCCCTCCGGCGACCCGGACGTTCGGGCGGTCGGAAACCATAAAACCGCACCAAATGTCCGGGTTTGGATGAAAGCTCTGTTTCCCCCAAATTTTTTTTTAAACCCCTTCCCTGTCTCGCTTCCCTATCAATTGCAAAAACGAATCCCCCTCCCGGGATGGATACTGCTTCGTAGTTGTGAGCACAGGGGCGATGGGGCGTGGTTGCGTGGTTCAAAGGTCGCCCCGACTTGCGGTTAACAAAATGGCTCAGCTGATCTTCCCTTCTTCATTCGCATCGTCACCGTCGCAGTCGCTTTGTTTAGATTCACAGCCCAACTCGGCGTCGCCTCAGCTTCCACTCTCGCTCTCCTTCAACGTCGCCCGCCGGTCTGACTCCGGTGACTCCGACCCCGACTCCGCCTCGGCCTCCGGATCTCCCGTGTCTGACGCCGGACCGTCGCCCCTCAGCACCGCACCCTCTTCCTTCTCCTCTTCCCTCCCAGCCATGGCCACGCCCGCACCCACCACGGCCGAGGCCTTCGCCGCCGAGGACGTCTACTTCGGCGAGAACCCGCCGCCGCGCAACCTCGAGGAGCACGCCGCGCTGGCCCGGGCCTTCATCGGCGCGCACGCGGCCGGCGGCCGGCGCGTGGTCCTCATCACGTCCGGCGGCACCACGGTGCCCCTGGAGCGGCAGACGGTGCGCTACATCGACAACTTCAGCGCCGGCACGCGCGGGGCCACCAGCGCCGAGTACTTCCTCGAGGCCGGGTACGCCGTCATCTTCCTGCACCGCCAGTTCAGCCTGCTCCCCTACTCGCGCCACTACTCGCACGCCACCGACTGCTTCCTGGACTTCCTGACCGAGACGCCCGGCGGCGGACCCATCGCCGTGCGGCCCGAGGACGCGGACAAGATGCGCGGCGTGCTGCGCAAGTACCGCCAGGCCCGCGACAACAACATGCTGCTGACGCTGCCCTTTGTTACCATTGTCGACTACCTGCACGAGCTGCGCGAGATTGCCCGTCTCATGCGCCCGCTGGGTCCCGCGGGTCTGCTGTATCTGGCCGCGGCCGTGTCCGACTTCTTCGTGCCGCCGGACCGGCTAGCGGAGCACAAGATCCAGTCGACCAACGCCATGAACATCAACACCAAGGACAAGCCCGAGGACGAGGAGACGTTCGACAACTTCGACTCGTCACCCGCAGTGCCGCGATCCAAGCGCCTCATCGTCGACCTGGACCCGGTGCCCAAGTTCCTCAAGAACCTGGTGGACGGCTGGGCGCCCGAGGGCATGATCGTGTCGTTCAAGCTGGAGACGGACCCGGCGATCCTGGTGCACAAGGCGCGGTACAGCCTGGACCGCTACCAGCACCACCTGGTCATCGGCAACCTGCTCTCGACGCGCAAGTGGGAGGTGGTCTTCGTGAGCCCCGGCCGCGCCGACAACTGGGTGCGCGTGCCCCGGGACGGCGGGTGGGGCGAGGCCGAGCTGCGTCCGCTCCGCGCCGACGAGCTGCCGCGCGACGACCCCGGCGTCGAGATCGAGGGGTTGATCATCCCCGCGGTTAAGGAGCTGCACGAGGAGCACATCAAGGGAGTTGAGCGTATTGCTGCAGTGTAAGGAGACGCACACATACATTAATGAAATTGGGGGGTGAGGGCGCACCCACGTTCTTAGCATGGATTATGTAGAGTCGGGACAGAAGAGAGCCAAGGGATGCACAAGCTGGCGGTCACACAAAGACAGTATAGATATGGTTACTTTTCCTCTGCCGTGGAATCGATATACAAGATGAAGGACATGTCCGTGCTAGTGAAATGAAGCCTACTCATTGCACTCTGTACCACACCCAGTCGCCTCCGTCTCCAACTTGCAGAAGCAGGACGCCTTGATGGGAACATCCGCCATAGCCACAGCCGTCGCCAACAAGCCCTCAACCTCCTCCGCCTCCGCCGTACGTCCTAGCTTCCGCAAGCACTCATGAGTGCCGTGCAGGGCCCATACGTTGTTGCGATGCTGCAACGCTCGAGGCAACTCGTCACTCATGCCCAAGTCGGCGCGATATACCTCCAGAGCCTCCTCAACATGGCCCTGCTCTAGTAGTAGTGCCCCGTAGGCGTGCCGCGTGGGCTGCATCCATCCCCACGGCTCGTCGTACGGCAGATTGTCCTCCTTGTGGCTTGCTTCGCGGAGGTGTTGGTACGCCGCGGTGAAGTTGCCCCGGCGGTATTCCAGCTCGCCGGCTAGCATCGACTCGGCGATGGCGAGGATGTCTACGCTAGTGTTGTTGAAGAGGGTGCGCGACGGTTGGACCCGTTGCACGGCGCTGCGGAAGAGAATTTGCTGGTCTTGGGCTTCTTGCACGCGTCCTGTAGCAGCGAAGGCGACGCCCTTTGCGTAGTGTAGGATTGCCGTGGTCGTAGAGTAGAGGCTCTGATCCTCCGGGAGGTCAAGCCCGATGATATCGTCCCAGCGGCCGAACCGGATGCACACATGGGCACGCAGCGTGAGGAACGCCTCTATCCAGTCCGCCATAGGAGGCGATTCCACCTGGAGGAGGCTCTTGGGTATAGACGACTCCAGCCTCGCCACCGTGTCGAAGGCCACCTGGGACTGCCCGGCGAACATGGCGGCGTAGACGCGGAAGTGGTAGTCGTGCGATCGATACAGCGTGTAGAAGTTCACGGGTCCGGCGGTGGCGAGGAACTTCTCGTCGGCTGTGATTGCCTGCGAGTTGGAGGCGATGGCTTGCTGGTACTCTCCGCACAGGACGTCGAGGTGTGAGGGCATGTGGTTGAGATGGCCTCCGTCGGGGACGAGGCCGCGGAGGTGATCTGCAACCGGCAGCGCGGATTCAGGCGAGGGCGACATCTCCATGAGATGGATGTACATGTGCAACAGCCCCGGATGCCGCAACGCTTCGTCTAAGGCGAGAGCGCGATCCAAAACGGCCTTGATCTCCAGCGTCCGCGCTCCGACGGCGGGCTTTCCAGAGCGCAGATCCCACAGCTGCCAGGGCGTCAAGTTCATCAGGGCGTCGACGTAGATACTAACAACGTCGAGGTCCTCCGGGAACTCGGCGTACACGGCGCCCATGGCCTCCGCGAAGCCCCGGTTCCAGGCCCCGCAGTCGGCCGCCGGCCGGGCCTGCGGATAGCGGGCCGGAAGCGCCCGGATCAACGCCCGCTCGACGGGTTCTGCACCGGCCGCGCACGCGAGAGCCTTCCGCGCGGCGCCGAAGCCCCGTTCCACCGCGGCGGCCCGGTCCGCGTCGTCGAAGAAGCTCCACTGCTTGTTGTAGTTGGGCCCGACGGCGTACGCCAGGCCCCAGTGGGCCATGGCGCACCCGGCGTCGGCGGCGATGGCGCGCTCGAAGCAGGCGACGGCTTCCTCGTGGTTGAAGGCGTACGCCCAGACGAGGCCGCGGTCGAACCACGTCTGGCCGAGTGCGCTGGCGGTGGTGACTCGGCGGTGGTAGGCGCCCAGGTCGTAGGCGTAGTCGTGTGCCACCGGTTCCCGCATCGTGAGGGCGCCGGGATGAGTCGCTTTCCAGAGAAGGTGGATGTACTTACGCAGCATCCAGCTGGTGCACTGCGCTTGCTTGGTGCGTTTGCTCTCTCTGGAGCTGGAGCTGGAGCTGGAACTGCTTCGATGGAAGTAATAAGTGAAGTGGGTGGAGCAGCAGCCCATGCTCGTATCCAACAGAGCTGAAAGCCGAGGCGTTCGACTATTGGACAGACTCGACTTAACCGACCAACAGCTCCCCTTTCACGAACAGCCATCAACAACACCGGCAAATCACACGTGCTACACCGTAATATCGAAAGTCATCTTCACGACACGCAAATGTATATTGACAGACCTATAGAGAGACGCTACCTACAGTCTTCGTTGACAATACTCGTACTCACAAACTAGTCTAACTCGCAACGGCAATGCCAACCAGAGACGCCTATAACCCAGGGGTATTTACCCCTTTTCCAGTTTCCTTTTTTGTTTTCCCTTGCAATGAATGGTATCAAGATGCGTACCGTGGTATATCCGTCTTCGTACACATGTCGCCTAATGCTTTTGTCTTGTTTCGTAATCGATGAGTGTTCGTGATGATTCGGGCATCTAGAGCGCCGCCCTCCAGCTCTTCCAGCCCAAGAGACTTACCTTGGCTGCACCAAGGGCAGCGGCAGACCCAACATAGACCACGCCCGTCATCACAATGAGGCCCGAGTAGGATCCGTGGTTGACCTGCACCACGCTGCCGCCGACGGGGATGCCGATCAAGCAGGCAAAGGACACCACCGTGTACGTCGTGGAGTAGTAGCGGCCGTATTCCTGCGTCTTACAGAGCCTGCCGATGCAGACGGGCGCGATGGCAATGCTGGTCCCGCTCGCGAACCCGAAAAGCACCGCAAAGAAGATGACGCCGCCGGCGGTGTGGCCCAGGGGCAGCCAGATGCACAGCGTCGCCACGATGGACAGGATCACGGCGAGGATGCTGACGTTGTAGGGGCCGATGACGTCGGCGTAGTACCCGGGGAGGACTCGTCCGACGACTGACCCGGCGTTCATGATGGGGATGAGGTTGTAGGAAAAGTCCCGTCCAAAGCCCTGGTTGAGCGCGTAGGTCGAGATGTAGCCGAGCGGGATGAACAGGGAGAACTCCAGCAGGAAGATGCCAATCGTGGTGAACAGGAAGGGCAGGCTTCTGAAGATGCGAATGTCCGGGTGCGCCGTGGCATTCTGCGCCGGAGGGAGACGGGACCGGATGAGACAGATGCCGACCAAGCTGCAGAGCGAGCAGAGCAGAGCAATGACACGCGTGGCCCACGCATACCCGATCTTCTCGATCAGCGAGCTCAACATGAGGGGGTAGATGATACCGCCCAAGCCTCCGGCGGTAGACGCGATACCGGTGGCCAGGCCGCGACGGGCCTTGAAGAAGTGGCCGACGGCGGCAATCGAGGGGGTGAAGAGCAGCGAGCTCCCGAAGCCACAGAGGAGTCCGAAGGCAACGATGAAATGCCAGAGTTCTGCAAGAGATTAGCAGGCGCGGCGAAGGCGTACTTGTGTCGGTGTGCTTTTGCGAAGGGGAGACTTACGCGTGCAGAAGCTCATGAAGATCATGCCGCTGACGGTGAAGACGGAGCCGGCGATGACGAGCCACTTGGGGCCGTACTTGTCGAAGACCGGCCCGATGTAGACGCCGCAAAAGAAGGCTAGGAAGGTGTAGATGGAGAAGACCCATCCGACAGTGCCCTCGCTATAGTCCTTGAGCTGGTTGTCGAGCACGTAGGCCTGGAAGGTACCGAGAGTGTTCATTAGTCCCAGCGAAGCGAAGAGGGCGAACCACGAACCCGCGACCACAGACCACGCTTGGAAGCCGCCCTCGGGGTAGGTTTCTTCGAAAGAGGCCGTCGAGACGGCCGTTGCTCGCTTCTCGAGGTCGATAGTGCCGTTGCCGTTGCCGTTGCCGTCGCCGTTGCCGTTGTTGTTTCCGGGGCCGGGCCGGGTGTCCGGTGTGATCTCGGCGGCGTTGTCGAAGTCGTCGAAGTCGGCCGGGCCATCGTGAAGAGCACGAGAGGTGACCTGGTGGCAATCCATAGCGGCGTCGACTATATCGAGTAGTTTGCGATCTGTTTTTGTGTTCCCGTGTCCTTGCCCTTTTTCTCTTTGCAACTCAAGAACTGTCGTCGTGATTGAGTCTCTTCAAGACATTGCCCGAGTCCTGTAGGATTTTTCTTCTTACCCCAGTCCCGGAGAGGGGCGTTCCCCAGGGATCGGCCTAGATATAGACTTACAATAGTAGTGCAGTCGGGGTTCGGCGCCGTCCCGGGCCAAGACCCAAAGAAAAAAGACAGAGAAAAATGAGGCCCCGTACTCGGAGGGCGCCCTTGACGCAATGCAATTCAACAGGCCCCCGAAGCGGCGAAGTGAGAGGTAATGAAAACTCGTGATTTGCTCGGCCCTTCGCGTTTGCTGGCCGTCTGCTCCACCTTCATCGGTTCGTGGAGACCTACGGGTTCCATTGTGAGTGACCGTTCACTTGCTGGATTGGGCTCACCGTCCAAACTGAAGACAACCCCTGCTAGAATGCATCTCTTCCCCGGGTTCCATCAGCTGACGCGACGCTCTAGCGCAGTGTAGCAAGAAACAGTCACATTGACCTCATGAGCTCGCACTCACTTGCCAACTTCGTAAGTGGGTTCGCTGCAAGCTGCAAGTTCATTCCCGTGCATACATACACGCCTACTGTAAGTTGCTGTACCGTAACTTCGGCCAACTATCGGCCACGCATGCGTCTCTGCATCCATCCACATCAAATTGCAAATTGCTTTGGTGATTGACGTCTTTGACTAACCTCGATTATTCATTCTTCCTTCAGCCCTCCTCGTCCTCCACCTCCTCCATTGTCACTCTCCGCAACGATGGTTGGGCTGTCGTCGGCGTCGTCGTCGTTGTTGCCGGTCCAGTTGGTGCCTGACCGCTGCTTTCGCCTCTCTTCAGGTATCCCTCCCTCTCCAGCCTGTCTGCCTCTTCCGGCTCCATCAGTCCGCCCTGTCCTTGGCCCTTGTCCATCTTCATCTTGACCGCCGTCGGTACAAACGCCGCCACGGCTTCTTTTCTGAGATCCCGCACCACCGGTTTCGCCTCGTAAACCGTCTTGGCCTCGACAACTGGCGCTTCTCGTTTGGGGATATCGCTCTGCTCGTCTTGCTGCCTCGCTGCCATCTCTGCATTCCTCCGTGCTCGCCTCTCAGAGTACCACTTATCCAACACCTCTTTTGGGATGGGGGGCGGTGTGTCTCGAGGCATGGGGATGTTCCTGATCTCGTCGGGGACGTCTTCGTCGCTTGTAGTCGCGTCCATTGACCCCCTCCTCCTCTTTCCCAGCACGCCAGATCTCGAGTCGCGATCCCGTGAGTCGTAATCTCGGTTCCAACTTCGCCCGAACGTCGGTGCCTTGTCGCCCAGTGTCTCCCTCGCCTTCTTCACCGCCCGGAGTTCCTTCTCCAGCCCTTCTAGCGTCTGCTCCTCATGTTTTGTGATTTTTCCGCCGCTCGTTGCGATAGCTTTAAGGTCGTCGATCTGCTTCTGTAGTCGCTCGGGGTTCTTTCGCGCCAGCTGCTCATTGCGGCGTCCTTGCAGTTCCGCCTTGCCTAATACCGCGTGTTAGAAGCAGCCAGCAATCACCCAACGGAATCCAACGCACCCTTTTTGATGGCTTTGGCCTTGTCAGCTTTGCGCTGGGCTTGAACGGGGTTGTAGTTCTTTTCCTTGGCCATTTTTGCTGTGTCGCCAGGTTGTATGTGATGATTATTTCGGAGGAACGGTATCGGGTATCGGATTATCTTTGCATGGGCGTATCGCGTGCGTAAGAAGGAGAGGTGGTCGAGGTTCCGTGAAGCATTCGAGGCAAACTGAAGAATGCGATTGCTCTGCCGAAAGCACAGGCAAGCTTCACGTCACAGAAGCTCCGGACCCACCTGCTGACTAAGAGCCAAGGAAATCCAACCAAACATACCCTGGACTCCATGACAACCCTTCTTATTTTCATTTACCACGAGGAAATCAACTCTCGAAGGCACTTTGATGATCTCACAGGCCCAATCGGAAGTGTTTTCTTTTTCATGTAGCAAGTTGACGTATTTATAGCGTTTTCTAGCTTTAGTCAATATCATCCAGACAGATAGATAGGTAAGTTGATGTACAAAGGTTATTAATTCTCTCCATAGAGCTGGCTGCCTGGTCTTCTGCAGTGCGATCCGCAGCACACATGTACTTTTCCCACGCCGTCTTCCATTTCTCTTCTAAGCCATCCCGCCAAGCTTCAAACGACCCTGTCCTGCCGTCGATCAGTATGTTGCCATCAGAGACATCTTTCCAATCACTGGGAGGTGCCTCAAGATAAGGATGACCCCACGGACAGACTTCGATGTAGGAGTCTGTCCTTGTCGCGCCCGTATCATAGTGTTTTTGTCGTACGGAAAAGCATCCCGAGCATATGTCAAGGTCCGTACAGTACACACAGGTGTAGACCTTCGCCCCCTCGACGATCTGAGCACTGTTTTGGCACATGTCGCACCACAGGTCTTTTGGAGATGTCGCCGCTCCCTCTTTCTCGGCTGTCACGTTGTGGAATCGACATGCTAGAGCGATCTTGGCCTCTTCCGTGCAGTCGGGCAACAAGGCCATGATCCTAGCAACCTGGCGCAGACTGCTGGCATCATTCCCTGTGCGGTCGTCCGACAAGGCCCGGTACGCCGATTCGCCATCCTCGGCTGTCGACCAGTTTTGGATGTGGTGACGCGCAACTGATGTTAACAGGTTGTTCAGTGAACTGTCTTTTTTTCTCTCTTTCACAAGCTCGAGGCAATCTACAGCGGATTCCTTCGTCGACCCAAACACGCTGCAGAACGGGTTATCTTTGTAGACGTCCACGGTCTTCTCCAGTTCGTGGATGGCTCGAGTGCTTCCCAATGTTTTGTTGAATTCCTCGAAGAGCAACGATACGGTAGCATCATTGCGCGAAGGTTTGGCCAGTTTCACTCCTGCGAGGAACTGCTCGATCCAACATTGCGCCGCAGCAGACTCCAGCTGTTCTAATGACGTGCGACTAGCTATGTCTAGAGAGTCCGAGTCTAAGAGAATGGCTGTTGTCAATTTAGCCATCATGAGGTGGGCTTCAAGCCTCGACGGCCTGAGAGCACAGGAATCGGTGGGCTCCTCGCCCAACCGAAAGAAGTCTCTCAGGGACGGCTCTTGAAAAGTCAGAACGATGGTGCTATCGGTTTGCAGGCCAGTCATCTACTTCGGAGCTGGTATCCTCATAAGAGAACTCGCCGTCGTCGCCTTCCGAAATCGTGAGTATTCTAGGAAAGGAAATGATCCATGGTTAGGAGTCTTTCCTTGACAATGTCGCCAATATCAAACTTACCTGGATAATCTTCCGGAGACCTGATCTTGGATGCTGAGTCTCAGGCTGGACCCGGTGAGAATGATTGCGTGATTGAGTAGAAGCTGCGCAGCCTCGAGATTCAATGGCGCTGTATCTTCTTGGCAGTACGTCACCCATGTGAGTAGGTAGGCAATGGTCCTTTGCTCCTCCGGCCAGTATACTTCCCTACACTCCTTGAGGAGATCATTGTAGAAGTCTCTTGTGCTGTTGGGAAGGGCTCTGAGACCATTAGATATTAAACGTGGAATCATGGCCACGGCCAGTTTTCGAAGTGCATGATCAACGTAAAGAAAGTCTGCTCTGTGTGAATTGTGACACAACATCTCCTGAGGGAACAGAGCACCCACTGTCTGCCTTCTCCTGGATCTTGTCGGAAATACTCTTCTTCGCTCTGGGTTGAAGTCTTGTGAGGTTGCTGAAGTTCTCGAGATGCGCTGCCGCGACGAGCCCGAAATCAGGAAATTCGCGAAGCGTTTCTTTGTCCAGCAACATATTCCAGAGCTTCTGTTCCTCCTTGCTTGCTGGATCTTCACGTTCCTCTCCTATGCTACTGCTCTCTGAACCCGTTCCTTCAGAAATCCCAGTAGCCCCCACAAGAACCAACGATATCTGAAGCTCGTCTTTCTTAGCTCGGGTCACGTAGTCTGCCAGCTTGGACGACTGGTCCTCGTTGAGCTGATCAGCTCCATCCACGACGAGGAACAGCTTCCTGCCGTGGTCTTGGCCAGAGGTAAATTCGGACCCAAAGAGGTCATCCTAGTAGTTCTTGTCTTCCTCATCCTTGTTGTCGTAGGCACTGGTTTTATCTTTAATGTTCTCCCGATAGTCGACATCCAGTTGCGCGACTTGGGCCGCGCAGCAAGATAGCATGTTTGAGACAAGCTGAAGCTTCTCGTTGTTCTTGTCGAAGGAAAAACAGGCCACGAAGGTGGCTGAATCGCCTCTGATGCGTGCATTCAACTTCTGGAAGATGACAGCTGCCAATACGCTCTTGCCCATGCCGGAACCGCCCTTGGTAGAGAGGACACCCCGGGATGCTTTGCAGAACTCCCGGTAGGCCTCGCTTTTCTCGATCCAATCACAAGTCCCCTTCACGCGAAGTTGCAACAACTCCGCCAGGCGTTGAGCCACGTAACCCTCGGCGCCAGAACATAGTGACAGCGTCACAGACCGGAGAACCGTGGCCTGAGGCGATGTCAAGGCGGTAAAGGTGGCATTGGGATTCGTCAGCCACAGCAGCGCTGCAGTGTGCTTTCGATCTTCTTGTGGTTCTGCTTGTTTTCCTCGTGCCTCTCTGCCTGTTTCCTGGACTCGTCTCTCCAGCGCTGCTTGTCTTGGGTGGCAGTAGTCTTGACGAAGTTAGCAAGATTGTCAACTCTGGACTTGACGTCCTCGACACCCTCTTCGGCCCTCACGGCGGTTGCGAGCGTCTTCATGACGGTAGCCTTGTCTAGATTTTCGATGTACCGGATGACCTCGTCGTACGCAGTCCGCAGGTTTGGGTCACTCCCGCGATGCAAAGCCTTGGCAAAGTCTGCGAGATGGCGGTTCTTGTTTTTGGTAATGCTCTGTTGGATGCTGGTGCAGAATTCAAGCATCTTGCAGAACACCAAGGAGATCATGTTTTGATATTCCTCCTCCTGCGGCATGCCGGCTTTCAGCAGGTTGATGCGATCGGCGAACGACTTCACGATCACGAAGAGCTGCTCAATCAGGTCGTAATCGCTGCTCACTGATATGCACGCGCCGGTGACATGGGTGACGACGGTGACGATGAGTTCGGCGGGCGGAAAGCCGATGCTGGCGCTCTGCCCGACCATGTCGGCGATGCCGTGAAAGCCCGTGACAAAAGATTTGAGATCACCCCGGATCTTGGTCCTGGTTGTGACGGGTATAGGATCCTTTGTGGTATGAAGATGGAATCCCAGGGCGGCCTTCGCTTTGGGATTGCGGAAGTCGTCGAACGCGTCGAGCTGGCCCATGAGGAAGTTACGAGGCCATCGTGGTTCTCGGCGTCCGCGTCGGGACCTCTCCAGTGCTTGGTGATTTCATCCACCATCTCACGCGTCTTGGGATCATCCTGTTTGATTCCTTGTGCTGCCAGCGCCACCTCCCACAGCTGATTAATGGCGGAGGTAGAGCGGACCATTCGTGCTGTAGAAAGGGCGTCTCTGTTGGGATTCCGGATCTTCTCTAGACTGCCGAGACTACGGAGATTGCTGTGAAGGGATCATCTGCGTCTGACAGGCATAGAGCAGACGGCCCTGGCCAACTTATGTATATGACCACAAAGGGCAATGCGACCTGCGAGTCCAACTATTAGTTAATAGGGCGAGCGCCCATCACGCTATTGGCGATGACCTGCACGACGGCATGTAACTCTATGTATGTGGTGCCAACTTGTTCATCCGCAATTGGACGCGGCTTGAAGACGGCGCGCTGCGAAGAAGTATGCAGAATTCAAGTTGAGGGGGATTGGCGATGCTATTTAGATACTAGTGAATTAGGGGCCAGCGGTGGCTGGGAAGTCGTCGCACTTGGGCATCGTGGTCGCAGATCCGTTGTTGTCTAGGAATTGTACAGAATTTGTGAGAGAGTGCATAATTGTAGCTCAAGTCCTATTGTTAGTCTTGGAAGATCGACAGTTTGGTCTGAGACATAGTCCTCACCACAAGTACAAGTGAAAGTCATATCTGTCAAGCGATACATACAATCAAGGCATCGCAGCCAGCACGACATCACGTTCATATACGACTATCACACACTTCTACGAAAAGAAATGCCAGGACACATGCATGCCAGGTTATAGAAATCAGAAGTCTTTAACCTCTTCAAAATTCTACTTCCGTGAATGTCTCGTGAGTGACCATCTCTTCAGGGAAACAAGCATATGTCGTTCCAAATTGATGGCACCTAGAATTTTGAATGGCAGACCAGGTCCAGAGAGAGCTGCTAGCAACACTCGTCAGGCACTCAAGAAAGGGTTGTGTATAGCCTAGCATGTTGGATGTCTTCTGGTAAATCCTGTACCTCCTTCGCGCCTTTTGTCTCGGTGCCCTGCCCGTTGACCGTCATAACTCCTTAACGCGGTGAATAGACCTGGTTACTATTAATAGGTGGTGGGAGCTTAGGTACCTCCCGTCTACTGATTCTCCTGCGTACCGCCTTTTGGTCATGGTGCTTAACCCGCAACCAGGAGCAGTTCATAGGGCTGACTAGCCCACGGCTATACATGGGCCTGGAAGGCATACCTATTTTCAGATCGTCTCTCAACTCCGTCAAATTTGATATAATCTAATACTTTTACTTCATTAAGCGGTTTAGTAGTTGTAATACTATCCAGCGTATTGTTGAGAAGCTGAGTGTAGTACTCAGGGAGCTTAGCTAGTACAAATAGGAAGCCTTAGGGACAACGAAGATGAGAATGATTGTGCAAGCAACAAGACTACGATGATGGCAAGTCAAACCCGACCCAGTATTCATTCCAGTCATCAGAGCGACCGAGGAAACCGAAAAGCGTTCAATGGCTTCGTTCTGTCATGAATCAGTTAACCTATGACATCTCCGATGGGGTTATACCTGGCTACGAAACCTTGTAATTTTCCTTCCAAGCTCAGGTCTCAGAGGAATCAGCTTTCGAAAAATATTAGAGGGTATGTAAATTACGTGCTTTGGACCGTATGGAGAGTAGGATCAGCCTTACCTCACAGGCTGGTAGTCAGCTGAGATTGGCGGCAGGGTAAGGTCATGACGACTGAGTATCAATTCATAAAATGCGCACGCTTGACGTCCAAGACAAAGAAGCCATGCTGATTTATTGTCTAGTCAATTCTGCAGACAATAAACCTAAAAAGGCCGCTGCAACTGTAGAGAAACAGTTTGCTATATCTCCTTGATTATGACTCTATATTGGGGGTATAACGTATAGTTAATGCTATATAAATCCTCAAACCAAAAGTTCTAAGCGTGGAAATTGCTGCGAGAGAAAAGTGCCTGGATGACATCGCATGGTGATAGAGGCGAAGAGGGGTGGGAGGTCGACCACCAGGCGATACGGAACTCTCATGTCAGGGTATTAGTAACCACACAGGCTTACGACTGATATAAATATACACGATTAAGAAGACTCGCAGTTGGTTGAGAGGGAGCTGCCGGGAATTAGTTCGTCTCCCCTTGTTGAGTAATAATGCTAGGGGTCCACCATTAATCCTAGCGAGTTTACATGTGCATTTTAAAGGTTCCAGGGACGATCTCAATATCAGTTTGATTCTCTCATCAGTTCATATAGTTAAGGGCAAGATAATCTGCGAGCCTCGAGGTTGGGTCAACATCACCGCAGCACACAGGTCAGGGCAACAGCCGCTCGAGGCAATGGAAATCGTGAACATTTGGAACCGTCTCAAATAACGGATTAATAGAAAGAAGACCTCTTCAAAGTCTTTTAAACAGAGAGGCACCAAGAGCCCTTCGTCTCCCTCCCCTCGATCCCCCCCTAAAATCAAAACTTATTGCTCCCCATGCTGAACCGCGTCCCCTTCCACCTCTCCAGGTGCACGCTCTCCATGCCCAGCGTCTCGGCCGGCGAGACGGGGCTCTGCAAGCGATCGCATGTCGTCCTCGGCGGCGGCACAAAGTACCGTCGGCTCCGCCCGCGCTCAACCGTGTTCTCGGCGACGCTCTCGAGAGCCGGCAGCGCCGGCAGCGGCCGTTCCAGGAGAGGCTTCGACGGGTACTTGTACGGCGAGGGAGAGCACATCGTGTCCTGGAGCAGCGCCAGGCCCAGCGTGCTCATCGAGGAGGCGGAGCTGGGGCGCGACGACGGCGAGTGCAGAGGTGGGAACTGCCACGTCGTCGGCGTCGCGGTGGACGGGAACTGCGGCGAGGAGAACGGGGCAACTTGGGCATCGTAGATGCTCTGCTTCTGCCTGATCCCAACTACTTCAGCGGCCTTGGGAGGGATCACGGGACATGGAAACGGAGTGGTCGGATAGTCTTGGGCCAGGGTGGCGACGTTCCCAAACGAAGTGTCGGAGCATATAGATCCCGAATCGGAGTCAGCGCGAGCGACACCGCACTTGGAAAAAGGCCCACGGCGACTGAACGAAGCCCCGATGCCAAATACTGTATTCCTAAAGCTCTTCGTGTTCTCTTGTGAATTCGTACCGGGTTGGTTCGTGGTGGGATTATTCGCCAGCTTGGCTCGAAGTTCCTGGAACGACAGGTACTCCTTGTAAATCCTAAAGCATATAAAAAATGTAAGGCCTAGCATGAAGCCAGCGGCGATCGCGCCGCCGACGATGGCTCCCACCTCGTTCTTCTGTTCAGGATGTCTGCGGACATGGGCAAGAGTTGCCGATGTCCTGTCCACCAGCTTGCCTGCGAGCTTGTACCTTGACGAGTTGGTTTTCGTGTCTCCCCACGCCTCGTCTCTCGTATAAACGGGCGCGGCGTCAGTTGACACAAGGCCTGCCAAGGCCACGAGACAGGAAAGGAGACATCTCGAGGAGCGTGGCGGCCATATGGCGGTCGGTCGATCGGTCTGCATCATTCGTGAAAGGGTCGTGAACGTTTCGAACAGCGTAGTCTCGAGGCCATGGCAAAGAGAGCTTCGACGGAACATTTAAGTATCACGAAGACGGTTCGGTAACACGGCGGTGGGTCAGGACGACTCGGACGAGAATAGCATCGATTCGACAAAGGATCTTTCGTCCAGCAACATAGTTCTCTTTGATGTTTCCCAACCTCGATGTGGCATTGTGTACATATGCCCCCCATAGCAGAACCATTCCATCCCCGTTCCCATCATTGTATGTTCCGATCGGTCCGTGTCGTCGAGGCTTCGAGGCTTCGTTTAATGACGTTGCGAAGGAGGAACAAAGGGCGGTGCTTTGAACGGCCCTCAAAGGGCGCCAAGCGGTGATGGGACGAAGAATTCTTGCATCTCGGTTTGGAACAAGAAGCCCAGAAATAGACTTGTATTTTTTTCTTTGAGGAAAGCAAAAGAGCAAATCAACGCTCCTCGTACAAGACAGACTCACGGGCACAATACGCTTGGGAGGGGAGAGGGGGAATAGAGGCAGATTTAAGGTGGTCAGGACAACGGTCTGGCCGCCACTCTTGCGAGATAAGCTGAGATACAGAGTTTTCACTGATAATGCTTTTTCCCTTGCAATGCATTGCCAGATGTCGCAATAGGTCGCTGCAGACCTGATAAAGGAGCGTGCGTTATGGCGAGGGCCAAGTGATGATTGGGAGAAGAATGCCTATCTATCTAATCTCTGTCCCTTGACCGACCGCAAGGGCGGGAACAGCTGCCAGATTAGACAGGTAAAAAGCGCTTGTCTTGGACAGGGCAAGAAGTGCGCAGAAGAAAAATGATAAGGAATTTTATCTGTGCTGTTTGCATAGGTCAGACATGCCGTGTATAAAGCCCTTCCACCCGCTCAACCGCAGTCTGGGCTCGAAGATGAGGTTTGGAGGCCGCGACAAGATGCACCATACGACCCACGACCCATCTCTGACATCCTCGGCTCATGACTCAAGGGGATGACAGCCTCTCTCGCTCCTCTCACCTCGCCTGGACCCCATGCCTCGTCAGCTGTCGTCAGCGGACTGTCCACATCGGCCAGCACTCGGATCAAAGGGCCTGGCAATTCGACCTGGCTTTCTGGACTCCCAGCCCGAGGCTGTGTGCGTGCGTCGTAGCTTCGAGGCGATAGCGAAATCTAGATTACCCATGTCACTCTTCGACCTTCTCGACCCTTGCTCGTTCGATCCCATCCCATCCTGGCGCCGACACCAGCCGGGCAGAGGCGCACGTCGACAAGAACAAACAAGATGAGAGCCCTGCACCGGATCCCTTCCGCATCTAGACCCTAGAACACCCCCACGTCGAGGACGAACGAAAGGGTTGGTTGATTTCCCTCGTTTCTGCTACATCCATCGCGACAGGCAAGGGGAGCTGGCCTTGCTGATCTGGCCAGGCGATTTCATCGTCCATCGTCCACGGCCCCATTTGCCAGGTCAGGAAACCGCTGCACATGCCCATCCCGACGATGTCAGGAGGCGAATATTGACCATCAAAACCGAGCTATGCTTCTTAGTTCGTTTGGTCTAGCCTTGGCAATAGCCGCTCCTCAGCCCCGAGCCATCTGCCTCGTGTCTAATTGACCGAGACTAGAGAAATCGCGATCTCGCCAGGCGACAGGCGACGGGGGCATGAGACGGTAGACGGTAGACGGTAGACCGGGGACCTAGGCCAGTAGTTCCGCGAAGCGCTGAATCCAAAAGCCGCAACCGCGTTGATTGAGAGGTGAGACTTGAGAGATATATTCCCAAGAAAGCTGCGGGCCCCCATGCGGGCGCTGGCGACTCGTCGTGAGATCTGATCTGTCCCATCGCCTCCCAAGTCCCAATGTTTGCCGTGCGACCATGGACGTGACATATTAATATCTGTCTGTATCTTCAAGCCCACACCGCTTTGGCGGGGCGGTGCCTCAGAGTCCCCGCGCACTATTCGCTGCGGCCCATGGACTGCAGCTCCTCGCATAGCCCCTGGCCATTCCGGGGCCTCTCGCGATCCAAGTAATGGCGCTGTGATGCACCTACCTACGGCTCCCGGAAGCGTTGCAAGGTGATTCGTCGTCCTGGACGATGCTCACTCGTCCACTAGCATGCACACAACATTGGAACAATGTGTGGGGACCCCGTCATGCAGTCCGATCCTCCCAGCAGTATGGTGTATCGGACTTTATTCCACCGGGGTTTCATGTCCGAATGGATGCCACAGCGTGCGAAGTACACTGGAACACCCAGAGACTTACATCATCGCACATCGCACATCGCACATGCTACTGTGCTCCGGAGCACATGCGGAGTCGCACTGACGGGCGGCGACACTTGTCCGGCTCAACCGGTGAGATATCTCTTCGCGTGCACACAAGGAGCAGCAACTGGTTACTGTTCTGTGCCCTTTGCTGACGGGACTTGAACTTTATGCCTGAACGTTAGCTCAAGGACTGGTTCGCAGGAAATACTAGATAGGGTTCGGTAGCACTGAAGTTGAAGGCCGGAGGGTGGTAAAAGAAGTTTGGTTGATGGTAAGTAGTGTTGGATCTCGTGGCTAAGCTACCGTTGATCGCATCCTCACTGAGCTTGGTCTGTCAACATGGGGTCCTTCGCGATGCAAATCCCGTTGGGGTCATTGGTGTTTGAACGAGTCTATTGGCAAGCTGATTCGAGGGATAACCATGGGCTAAGAAGCATCTCCTTGTCAGTAAACCGCTGCCACTTAGACGAATGAGTGTAAGTACTGTGCGCTCACTGAGTTGAGTCGGTTGAAGCCCGTCCGAGCATTGGTGGATGGTCCCTATTTCGATGTCCAGGTTGGGATCTAACTTATGTTTTCCCGGAGTGGCATTCTTCACCATGATCCTTGCGCCCAGCAGTCCGGAGAGGAGTCAGTAGACTCCAAGGCTAAGCAGCTGACACCATGCTCAGACTGCCTAGCACGGGCCCTTGAATCAGTTTGCGGGCGCAACGTCGAGATGAGAGTCAGAGAACCCACTTTCAAATGATCAACAAATGTCATGCTCATCGCCGAGAGACAGGTTCGTCATGACTGGTGATTACACTATCTCAGCATCCAACGTGGATGCCAGGTGCGCGGGCGATGCCGCAGTGCAATACGCGGGATACCCTTCTCAGCATCCCAGGAGAGGGACCAATCTGGTAGTGTCCCGACCTCTGACTTCAGCGTTTGCAGCTCAGGTCAAACAATGAAGCAAACCGGATGCAGTGAGCAGACCCTGCAGAATCAGGGACGACTTCCCGACTACCGACGACTAATTAATCGCTGGGTAGCCTGGAATTAGCATTGTCGCTGAAAGTGTGTCTCCATGGCTCCGGATCTCGTCCCCATAACCGCCACTTCTCCGAACTGAACCCTGAACTCCTGGCCCGATGCTCTGGCTGGGATCACCGCCAAAAGGCCAGCAGGCGACCACCAAAACGACAGGCCGCGACAGGGAACGAGCCGCCGGAATGACTCGTGGAGTAGAGCGTTGGGCATTTCCGTCTTGCCGCCAGCAGAGTGGGATGAATGCCGGCTGCTCTTCGCTGACTGCCGCAAATACAGTGCGGCGTGGCCCTCCAGGAGACAAGGGGAGGCTAGGAGTTGCTAGCTCCCCTGGGCGTCGGGTTTTGATGGAACATGTCGGGAGAAACAGGCGTGGCCGTCGAAGCCAACGACACCAACACCACCAGCTTTCAGATGTGGTACTCCAGACTGGATGAGGGACCACCTCCGGTACGGAGGGAGGACTAGCAAGCTTTAGCACCAGGTCTCGGCAGCCGCTCTGGCCACCAACTCCACCCACATCCATCGAGAGTCTTTGCTTCTCTGGCGCCAGCATGTGAGAGGGAGGGGAGAAGAAGTGGCATGGGAGTCCCCAAGGGCCAAGGGGCCAAGGACGTCAAGACTTGAGCTTGCCCAAGGTCTCCAGAGTTCAGGGCCCCTCCAACCATCCACCATCCAACCCTCCACGAGCGCCAGCCCGCCCCTTCCCCTGTCGACTCGTGGGTGCGAGTGGGGGTCCGACAAGGGCGTTCCATGCGAGTGCTTGGGGTGGCGGCGTCAACCACCCGCTGTCTCTGTACTTCGTACCCAGTACGCATCATCGACCGTGACGTCCGGCGCTGTCACTGGAGCATGTTGCTCGACGTACATGCCACTAAAATAAGCATCTGTAGCCACGGGCTCTCTTTTGCCTGCTTGCGTCCGCTGCCGCATACCTTGAACATTTGTTTCTTCTAATGGAAATACTGCTCGTTGAGGGGTCGAGTCTTGAGCTGCTGAACATTACTCGCGATGGAAGGCGGGGGGGATCTGTCATGAAGATTTCTCTTTGAACTTGGAGAAGCTGCAGTGGATTGATCGCCTTGTGTCCGTCCCGGCTGACCAACATCGCCACAGGTGTCGCATGACCGTGGGCAATGGGGCGGTTCATCAAATTAACATATACACGCGACCAGGACGAGCCGTCCTCCAGACTCGTCGCACAAGACGGTGGGGACATCGCAAACAGGTAGGGACTGGTGGGCTGGCCACCCACACAAGTAAGCTTAGACTGAGTAGCCTCGTCAGCCTCCGACATGAGCTAAGGATCTAAGACTCGGAGGATGGCGACCCTCTCACTTCAAAATAGTCTGGTAACCAGTTGAAATGTGGTTGTAGTTGGCGTCGATATAAAACTGGGATTTCTCTCTAATATCGTGGATGCCTGAAGCCCGAGCTTGTCCTCGAGGTGATGGAGTTGATGAAGAGGGGTATCACAACACTCGCCCATGATCAGATAGGATGCAGGCTGAACGTGCCGTCAGCGAGAATGCGCAGAATGGATTGTCATGCGATGAGCATCAACTCTGCTTCTTGCTCCCGTGTTTTCTTATTGTGTCACCGTTAAGGCGTGGTGGTCGAGGCAACTCGAGGCCCAACCAGGCTGGCTTCAGCCAAGGCTAAACTCAGGACGGAGCCGCAGCCGCAGCCGTATCCCCCATAACTGCTGTAAGTACCGTGACAGTACCGGCGACTTGGCAGCTAGACGGCCTGCATGCTTGATTTCGTCGGTGGCTTGCAACCATGAGAAAGCGACCATTCCCATTTGAACGGCAGTCTGTCTGTCCCTGTAAATCTGAACGGAGGTCTACCGCACCAACGCAACCGAGGAAGGGTATCCTCTCTGTGAGGAACCCAGCGCACATTGCTGAACAGTAGACGCGGGACGGGGCGAGAAAGCGGAGGTGAACATGTTGGTCACAGAGGTCCGACTGCATCTTCTCGTGCGACGAACAGGCTCAGGACAGAGAATTCAGTCCCAGGCTCTCAGCAAGGGTCCATTATCCCCCAGTCCAGCAACCGTGCAACGCCCTGTCTTTGTGCTACCACGATGAACCCGGAAGCCGTGCCGCGTGGGACGCATGTGGCGTTCGGCCAGATGGCCCCGCCATCCAGCTTATCCTGGGATACGCCAGGGCAGCCCTGGCTACAGCCCATGTACGTGGGGCCAGACGGGCAGAGGGTTCTCTAGATGCAGCGTGCTCCGAGGATTCTTGGAGATTGAACCCCCATCCCCATTTCCGTTTGTATTTCCGCGAGCGAGAGTCTCTGTTTGAGGCAAATTGTCTCCGACGGCACTGGACGGCGAGGGCCCGCGATGCGATGCGATGCAGGAGGGACGGGCCCCCACTGGCGAGCCACCTAACTTGGTTGGAGATGGAAGGGGAGGGGTCGTGATCGGTGGTTCATGGAAGCTTGGGTCATTTTTGGACCTGGCGTTCCCATGCGACAACCCGAACGGGCGCTGGAGCCGGAGCGTTGAGGACCGAGGCACTGCTGGGTCCGGTGCTTGGGAGGATATGAACCAAGCCACAGCGAATCAAGAGGTGGTCAAGTATTCTGGTAGGATGTGAGTTGCGAGAGTCGGCGGTTTGACCGAGAGAGACGGTCGACGGTGGCGGCCCGTAGGAGCAGGGAAGCACTTCGGGCCATGTGCGGAAGGCTAGTTCGTATCTTAGGCAGGCAGCTTGCGAGCGGTTGGGACGAAGAGAAGTCTTTATTAGGCCCTGAAGAATCGTGGTCGAGGCGGGAATGGAGTCAGGCCCACGTCTCTCTCCACTGCCACACGGCCGAGTCCACTCTCTCAGCATCGTGCTTGGCTTCTTGGTCCGTTCACGGAGTACCTTGGACCTGGACCGTGATCCATGGTGGTAGTGCTCGTCGTCATACCTGGAGGGAGAATGGAGGCAGGCCGACGAGCATGGCTCTGACCAGCTTACAGAACCACCCAGGACCCTTGGCTACCTTACGGAGTATGGGATTCGGAGACCAGGGCGTCGTGCGCAAGTGCGCGCAAGTGCATGCTCCGTAGACCGAAGCATGAACAGGCCAGACCCAGACAGACCCTTCCGTTTCCATTTCCATTCAGTGTGACTGTTCGCTGTGTCCTTTGTCGGCGGTCGCTGCGTCGCCGACGCCCTGAACTCGGCGCGTGGGTCCGGCGACGCCATCGTCGACGGTCTTTGCCCGAAGGACCGAGGAGGAGACGACCAGTCATGTCATTGGCGTTCGTCAGACCATAAAAGAACATGGAGTGACTTTGTTGGTTGCGCGGATGGTCGGGGGGCCTGTTGCTTGTGTAACGGTCCTCCCACTCGGCCTGTCCTGTGTCTGTCCCGTATTGCCCTCCACTGCCCTGCCCTGCTCTGCCCTGCCCTGCCGCCTACTATGTACCTGCCTGGCAATGTGTGATGCGAAGTGGGATGGGTGGCGCGCGGGATGATGACGGAGCTGCCCTGGGTTTTGGTTGCGGTGTTGCGCATGGGGATTAGCAGAACCGCGGTAGGCGAGTTCGATAAATTTCATTGTCTCCCCTCAGTCTGGGTTTGACGCTGGCGGGAATGCTGAGTGATGCCCAGGCGTGGATTCTTACTGGGCGGCAGCCGACGGCCAGCCATTTACTTGCCCGGTGTGTGTTCGGTAACCGGCGGAGGGCGGGGGGAGGAGGTTGCCAAAGCGCTAGAAGCCTGGCAGCAGAGGGCGGGTAGTCAGTGGCGGCCAGGGGACCTCTCAGGGACTCACTGGGAGGGGCCGGGGCAGCCCCGAATACCCCGAGTCCTATCCGACTCCATAGTAGTCCGCAGCCCGCAGTGCGTATGAAGCGTGCACCTCAGTCGCAGTTCCTCGAGGCCCTGGGACAGGCACATGGAGTCGCTGGAGCATTGCCCAATGCCCGTTGCCGTGATGGAGCCTTATGGAGCCTGTTGTTGCTGGAGTTGAATGTGCGGACTGCGGAGGTACCACGGTCGGTCCCTGAGTCCCTGTCATGACGGGCATCCCCCCACTTTGTGGCATCCACTCAGCGAGCCCCGGCAGGACTGTCGCGGGCGGACCATGCATGTCAAGCCCAGGTCAAGGTACAGGTGGAAGCAGCAAATACATAGTACTTTGTAGACTCGTACTTTGACCGTATACAATTAGGTATGTACTTCGTGCACCGCGTTGAGATGGAAATGGAAGCAGAAGTCGAAGCAGAAGCGGACGTGGCGTGGCTTAGGTGTGGACAGCGGGCAGTGACAGTGCCAGTTGAGTGAGTGTGGTGGACGTTCCATCCGTGAGTTGCAACCCGCGGCCAGCTACTGAGACGAGCTGGACTGTAGCCAGCCAGCCAGCCGGGCAAACCTGTTATTCGCGATCTTCAGGCCGGCCGTGGACTGTCGTGCATCGTGCTTCCCGTTCCCCTCTCTTTTTTTTTTCTTTTCTCCATCTCGTCGCATCCCGGCTTTCGCTACATGTCAACATACCCACTACCGCGGTCCTTGCTCCTTCGCCTCCATGCTCCTTGCTCCTTGCTCCTCCTCTCCTCACCCGCTCCATTCCCCAGTGGCGGCTGTGGATAGTCGTCGCTGCATCGGGACGCTTTCGCACGAGTGTTTTGCCGGATCTAACGCGGGCCCGGGGTTCCAAGGTTGTTCTTGTCATGGTCAGCGCCGGCGACGGAGACGGTTTGGCCAGGGCAGGGCGGCTCCATAATATGCAGAACTAATTGTGTCTGTCTCTGTAGTCTAAGTCTGTCAGTCTACCCGAGCCGAGGGCCGTGAGAGGAGCAGAGTAACCTTCAGAGCCCCCTCCTCCGAGTCGTCGGCTCTTCTTCGACTAGACCACTAAGATGCTCACTAGTAGACTACCCAGACTACGCACCACTTCTTTCTCCCGTTCCCCTCCGCCTCGTTCCCTCCACCCTCCTCCACCTTGACCGTCCACAGTCCACCTTGACCGGCCAGACGTCCACTTTGACCCCCCCCGGCATGTTCCTTAGGTTCTCTTCCCTACCTGCTAGTTTCCTTTTCCACAAGCCATTCCCTCACGGCAACGAACCGTTCGGATTCGGGGACACACATCTCAGTATCCAGGAATCAACCGATATTCCTCTGTAGGTTCTTTTTCACTGCAACACGACGGCCAACCGAGCGAGAAATATATCCATCTCAGAACACCTTACATCCATCCAGACATACAGCAGCAAGCTCCAAGTACACTAGAGTCCATTGGCACCCAAGTACCCAAGTTACGAGGGGGGGCGCACCCAGAACACCGACCTACACTGCAGCGCTCCACTGCAGCAGAAAGCAGCCAGAACGCGCACGCAGCGCACACAAGTACACACACGCACTGCAGAGTCACCTCTCTCTCCTACCCTTTCCTTACCACCCTCCACCCAAATCCCTCCTGTACCCTCCAACCAACCCTCCTTGCCCAAGCGTGGGGGACATTCCCTTCTCAAGCGTCCGGGTCAGCCTCTCACTTACCCTCTCTCCCTCTCTCGCTCCCTCCACAACATGTCCTCAACCACCATAGCGACTCCCATCACCATCTCGAGTCCTGTAGACGACGCAATGAACCCAACAATAACAGAACACGACTTCCGCTTCCCGCGACGACCCGACGCTTGGCTGGCCGCAAACACCAACGGCCACATGCATCCCGTCCGCCAACGCACCGCCCACGCTGGCGCACCCAGCGCCCGCGCCCGCGATACCTTCAACGACCTCAGCGTCGACACCTCCAAGACCTACTCGGCCGCCAACGACTCCCTGCTCGGCTCGCCTCTTTTCCCCTCCCTCATGGACGACACCTCCCACGCCGACCACAGCATCGACAGGATGCAGCAGGACGACCCTCTCGCGACCCAGGTCTGGAAGTTTTTCACAAAAACCAAGCTTCAGCTGCCGAACCAGCATCGCATGGAAAATCTGACCTGGCGCATGATGGCCCTCAACATGCGCAAGCAGAAGCACCAGAAGCAACTCGAGGAGGAGGAGGAGCGAAGGAAGAGGAACAGCGACGCCAGCAACAGGTATGACCTCCCACCCTTCTTATCCTCACATGTCATTCGTGCTCGTGTCTTTCGTCGCTCGCCCGTCAATCCGTCAACCATGACGTGCTGACCAGGGCCCTCGTAACCAGGCTCGGCCGCCCCATGATGCAGAGCACGCCCAGCGGCATTGCCCAGCTGCGAAAGTCGTCAGAGAACAACATGGCCCAGCCTGACGCCATGAATCTCGACGACTTCATCTTTTCCGACAGTGCGGCCACTCCCACCAACTTCCCATCGCCACAGGCGCTCGACAGGCTGGCCGACGATAAGTCGGCTCATTCCATGGCTATCCCAATCAAATCCCGCAAAGAACTGGCGCACCATTTCGTCCCGCAGTCTGTTCCCGTCCCCGCCCATCACCACCATGCTCAGAACCATGAGTTCGACTATGTCAATCGTCACCTCCGCAAGACGAGCATTGACGACCGTCGGGTGAGTGATCTTCTGGGCAGCCGCCTGAGTTTGGTTGGCTGGATTTCCCAATCTCCTCCACCGCCACCCCGTCAAGCCGCCGGCTTCGGTATGCGATTGAGATTGAGCATGAGAATGAGGGCTGACTGTGAGACCAATAGACCCGGAAGCGCCCTGCTGACTTTTCTCCCCATGTCCCTGCCGTCAACAGCAGCTCTACGGCCCAGAGCGACCTGGAACTTGACTCTGAACTCCATGACTATTCTCTGGACAACTCGCATCCCGCCAGCATGGCCCAGCAGCCCACCCAGATGGGCGGTGTCCCCTTCGGCCTCGACACCTTTATGGAGAATGACCCCATCGTAAACTCCGCTGGCCCTTTCCACCAAAACTTCTCCTTCTCCCCGTCCACCTCTCCCATGATACCCAACGGCCCCTTCTCCAACATGTACCATAACTCGGCCGTCCAATCCTCACATCTCAACAACGTCGACCTCTACTCACCCCCAGGATCCGCCTACCAGTCGACCGCCTCCACGCCCCACCCTCTGCCCGAGCACGAGGGATTCTACTTCGGATCGCAAGATGTGCGATCGCAACGGTCACAGGGCTTCCAACCTGGTCCCCAGAGCATGGGCAACATGATGGGCCAGCAGTTCATGTACAACGGTGCCAACGGCAACAGCAGCAACGGCAACCCGCCCATGTTCTCCGCCCCAGGCACGGGCTCCGAATCCATCTCGGCCTACAGCACCGCACCTGGCGCGTTTGGCCATGTCGATCCCTCGCAAGTCTTCCAACACGACCAGCAGGTCACTTCCCCCAACATGCAGATGCAGCAGGACAACATGTTCTCATTTGGTGCCGACTCCGACGACGAAGAGAACAATGCTTTTGCTGATCGGAACATGGCCGTGCACAAGGATATTTCGTCGTCTCTCGATGAGTCGGGGTCTCTGGGCTGGGATGCGTCACTACCAGGCCAGTTCAGTACGCAAGCCGCCCGCTTTCCGGGTGGGCCGACTCGAAAACAGGTCATGATCGGAGGAACTACTACTGAGTATGTCGATGCCAACGGGGAGTGGGAAAACGGATTGTCAAGATCTCAGTCTCAGTCATTTCGGCCTGGCAACCCCAGGAGGCAGTCGAAGCTCACGAGAAATGCCTCTACTCCGTCCCATCTCACAGGGAAGCAGAATGGCTTTGAGCAGCTTGCCCAGTCCATGCCCATCTCACCAGCAGGCGACGGAAACGGGGGCATGTCTGGATTCTCCTCCGTCGCGCCCAGTCGGCCATCGTCTCCCCCAGGATCCAAGCACGGCTCCACGACCAATCTGCAAGGAGCCGCTGGCAACGGTGGCGACGGGAATACTCCGACCACGTGCACCAACTGTTTCACCCAGACGACCCCTCTCTGGAGGCGTAACCCCGAGGGTCAGCCGTTGTGCAACGCTTGTGGCTTGTTTTTGAAGTTGCACGGCGTAGTCCGGCCGTTGAGTCTGAAGACGGACGTCATCAAGAAGAGAAACCGTGGCTCGGGCTCCAACTTGCCTGTAGGGGGGACCAGCACCAGGTCCAAGAAGAGCGCCAGCGCTGCGGCCTCACGCAAGAACTCATCGCTTTCAATGTCGACGGCAGTCAACACCAACAAGAACAGCGGTAGCCAACCACAAAAGGTGGTGACTACTCCGCCCGCATCCAACCGGGCTTCCAGCATCAAGGATGTTGAGAGTCCCTCCAGTGGCCCTACTTCTGGTGGTAACACAGCTGGAAGCACACCAAATAGCCATTTTGGAGGCACTGGCTCTTCTAGTGGTACAGTGGGAGGAAAAGGCGTGGTCCCGATTGCAGCCGCTCCTCCGAAGACGAGTCCCGGACCAGGCGCATCTTCTGTTTCGAGGCCTACTACAGTCTCATCGAAAAGGCAACGTCGGCATAGTAAGAGTATTACGGCCGACGCTCCCATCAGCATGGACATCGATAGTCCCGAATCCACCGGATCCAACGAAGCCGCCCGTCCAATGGGCTCCTCTTCCGGTCTTTCAAGCGGGCTTCCTGGAGGCATGTCTTCAAGTGGGTTTGGCATGAACCAGCGAACTCCCATGGGGACAGGCATGATCAGCATGTCCGGCAGCCAGGCCAACATGCTGAACGGAGTGGGTGGTTCGGCTGGACCCCAAGAATGGGAATGGCTGACGATGAGTCTGTAAAGACGACAACGGGCGACACCTTACATCACCCCGGCACTATGGGAAAGGGGATGCTAATACGCGATTGATTCAATATTCCGAATTCTTTTGCTCATGGGTCATGCCAGGGCTGGATTTCCTGGCGAAGGCTTACGTTTCCTTTCCGGCGCCAGCATAGTCACGACATGACGATATTACCAGTGTTTTTGAGGGGCGTTTGGGAGACGCGGGGGTCGTTTCATTTTAAGTTGTTCTCACGCGGGAACTTGATACCTCACACGGATATATGGCAATATATGGCAGACTGTTTCTCTCGATTTACGAATGTCTGAGGTCTGCCGCATCACACACCCATGCCTCGGAGTGTCACCAGTGACGAGCACATGACTGGGATGATATACATTCCCACCCGGACGAGTCGAATCTGAACAATATGACACATGGGATTTGTCACGGTTCAAACTACAATGACTTGTTGGAGATGCTCGGCCAATATGACGCATGAGATGATGAGATGTGGCAGGCAGGAATAAATTTGGGTTTATAGTTGTTTTGGGAATTACTATAGAGAGTGGACACGGGAACTTACTTGGACGACTCAGCTGCCTCTTACGCGCATATTCAAAGGCGGGTGCAAATACCCATATTTTCGACGATAGACTACCCACACCCGCCGCGCGCATTCGAGACGGTCGATACAATATCTACGTTCACTGATGGATCCTGGAGGTTCGATCTTATGTTATAATCCACATTGATATTATGGATTTCTTCACCGGCTGTTTTCTGTCTTTTGCCGGTGGGGGAGGGAGATGTGGTCTCGGTGTTTTTCTGCTTTTTCTTTCAGCCTTGAACGATATCCCACGGATGATTTGCATGCGCACGAGGAGAGAGGAACCATCTATATTGGCAGGGCGATGAGGAGTGAGTGGTCTTTTTGCTTCACTGTTGTGTTTCTTTTTGGTCTGGGCTTCTGTTCTCGTTTGCTTGCTCGGGACGGGGTTGATCAAGGTTGTAAGCGCATGATGGCGAATGAGGTGGCGGGTTTTGTTTTGCTATAGACGCGGCAGCAGTGGGCTGGGTTCGTCTTTCTGCCGGGATGCCCTGTGAGATACCTTTCTATTTATATCATGAACTATCAATGCTTGTTCGTGCCTCTATTTCAGTGATGACTTGAGTTCATTGTCGTACTCGGCTCCATTTAAAGGGAACGAAGAGATCGTAGACTCGTCATTAAGAAAGCCATGAAGAGAGAGGACCGTAGATTTTTGCAACATTCGACGTGTGATTAGGGGGTTCATCCCGAAATACAAAATCAAACGTGAAAGGCGCAGGTCACCCTAGACACATCAAGGAAGCAGGACAGAATCGTTTCAATAAACCGTATCATGATAGCATTTCTCTCTACCTCTTCTGCTTTGTCCTCGAACAGCGAATTCAGACAGTCCAGATATTTCATTTCCCTTCGTCGCGGCCATTATACCCGAAGCCTGGCCGCGCCAACTCATGCACGCGCAGACTCCCTTCCCTCCAGGACCCCATTCATTCCATTCCCGGTCCTGTTGAACTCCATTCGTCCAGCAAAAAAGCAAACTAAAGCAAAGCAAACAAAGTAAAGTGGTGAGACATGCGACGGGAAGACGTCACATCATGATGATACAAGAAACGCCGCGAAACACAGGTTCGCGAAAGAGAGGAAAAGAAAAGAGAAGAATCGGTCAACCTGCAAGCCGTCCTTCGTCACCGTCCATCCCATGATACTCCCACATTTCACAGTACACAGAAGTTTAGAACAGAGCCCTTCCGCGGCTGACGAATCCTCGCCAGTCCAGCCTTTTGGAACCTGAATGCTCGCCCTAGAGCATGGTCCCAAAAGTGTCATCCGTGGGGATTCGCTTCCGTGGGCTGCCGCCATCTTCCGTGGCTGGTTTGCGGTGTCTGAATGTGAAGCCGACGAAGAGACTCTTGCTCATCTGATCGTCACGTTCAGCCATGGTCTCGAGGGCTTGCTGTTTCTCGTGGACCTCCTTGTACTTGGCCATGTCAGCTTCGTTACTGAAGTCGTCAAAATATCCGGCGTCCGTCTCCGAGTCCAGCTCGGGGACAAAGGGTGCTCGGGTCTGACGTAGTGCATCCCAATCAACCTCGGCGAAGTAGTGGTGGTTGTAGATATCCTTAATGTTGGAGAAACGTCGCGTTCTGGAGTTGATGCATCTGTCATGGGTCAGTACGTGGACGGATCCGCAGACGAAGACGGTACTAAACTTACGTGCAGATGAAGTTCCAGGTTCGGTTGCTCAGGAAGTAGTTGGGGTCTTCCCACACGGGTCTCTTCAATACCTCCTTCCAGTGCTTCAGATTGCGCCAAGTCTCGTCAGGGGTAGCACCCGCGAATGGAGGGAATCCGGTCAGAGCCTCAAACAACATGCAGCCCAAGCTCCAGTAGTCAACTGTGAAGTCGTATTCCTCCCCTCTAAGGACCTCGGGGGCCATGTAGTCGGGCGAGCCCACGATGGACTTGGCGTAGTTGACGTCCTGGTCGCGCATAGTTCGGTAGCTCTCTCGTCGCTCGGCCACGGTTCGTTGGTCAATAGGCTTGCCGAACGGGACAGGCGTCTCAGAGGCCTTCTCCAATTTGATGCGCATGGATTCGATTTTGGACGGCGCCAGCATGCCGGCGGCCAGACCGAAATCTGTTAGCTTGACGTGACCGGTGGAATCGACCAGGAAGTTCTCGGGCTTGAGGTCGCGGTGAATGTAGCCCAGTTGGTGTAGAGCATCAACAGCGCAAAACATCTCTGCGATGTAGAAACGAGCATGACGGTTGGACAGAACACCGGTGTTGTTAAGTAAGGTGCGGAAGTCGCCGCCCGGCACGTATTCCATGGCAAGGTAGATGCTCTTATCGTCCTGGAACGAGTAGAGCAGTCTAACGAGCCACTCGCTCTGGGCTGTGGTAAGAATGTCTCGCTCGGTGAGAACGTGTCGAACCTCGTCGAGCTTGAAGAGCAATTTCTTGCTCATGACCTTGAGCGCGCAAACCTCGCGCGTGTCCTTCTTTTGAGCTAGAAAGACCTGGCCGTAACCGCCCTGTCCGACTTGGGTCAGGATTTGGAAGTCGCCCTGGCGGAGTCGAACGCGTCGCTTTCGAAGGTTGGCGCGCTCTCGGCCAGTGTACTTGGACCACATCTGGTTATGCGTCTGTTCATCGGTCTCTGGGGGATCGGGGTACTCGGTCTTGAAGGCGGTTAGGCGATTCTGTCGAGAACCAACGTATGTGAGGAGATCGAAGTAGTAATCAAGGAAGTCTGTGAGGTGTTAGAGGGCCGACCCATCTTCCATAACACATTGTTGAGAACTTACAGAGCTGTGTGACGTTGACCATGCGGCGAACATGGGGCTTTTGGAGGATCTCACGCTCCTCGGCAGTCAGACCGCGAGATGTGTTAAACTTCTTGGCGGGTGTAGACGGCCGCTCCTTGTGCTCGTAGAGCTGTTGGCGGGACAGGGCAGCATGGCTGTGCTGGTGAGGTGACTCGGCGGCATTTCCGCGGGACACGGGCGGGGTATTCTCCTGGCCCTGTTTCTTCAGAGGGCTGCTGGACTTGGTCTTGTGAATGACGCTATCGTCGACATTGACGCTCGACTCGTCCAGAGGCTGGGCGTTGCTCTTGCCAGGAGAGAGCGGGGCGATAACGCTCTGGGGGCGGAGCTTGATGGGGGACTCGAGGCCCGTGGTGTTGAGGGACATGGCCTGCTCGAAGGCGGCGGGGAGATCGTGCGCGCCGGGAGGGACTGTCTTCTTGCTGGGGCTTCCCTGAGGTGTGCTCACGGGATTGACGAAGTTGTCGGGCTTGGTGGGCGTGCCGGGACGAGGTGCAGGCATTGTGTCGACCGAGCCCTTCTCCTTCCCGCCGGGGAAGAAGTTGGACATGAAACTGGCCATTGTGTACGTTTGTTGCACGTCCGCCGACTCGGGCAGAGGAGCTAGATCGAAGCGGCGGCAAGGGCAAAAAGTGATGCTGTACGTGTGGTCTGTTTTGGTAATTCAGATGCCGGGGTGGTGGATTGGGCAGCAAGCGGTCAGACGATAACGAGGCCGGCGGTCAAAAATCGAGCAAAGTGGCGGAAGGCGAAGAGAAGTTAAGGAGAGACGGGATAAAGAGAGCTTTCGTCCTCGACCAGGCCTGCGAGGCGGATGAGGAGAGATTGGAGAGAGGCAGCGGCAGCAGTGGTGACAGTGGCAGCGGATGCAGAGTCGTGGTGGGTTGCTTCGGTAAGTGTATGGGTGGACAGTCAACAAGGTGGAATGCGTTGTGTCATTGGATGGGCGGGGTGAGAATCAACATGGTTGCAGCAGCAACTATCGCCATCGGCGCACAGGCTTTGGTGGGGGTAGCTTACCCGACGATGAGCCGTCCAGGTGAGACACTCCCAGCAGGTGGAATTCGCAGACATGATCCATCTCTTCTCATTCCAGCCGTTGTCATTAGACATTGGCAACAGTCACGATTTCGACATTGGCTAGGCATGAGGGAAATTTCACCAATTTCCCAAGGTTTGGGTTGATTGATAAATGTTTTATCTGGTGTCTGAAAATGGTGGGCGTTATTTTGTTGAAGCGCTCTAATAAGAAACTGACAAGCCCTCCTCGTCTGTTCGGTATTGCCAAGTACCCGGGACTCATGCTAGATACAGACAGATACGAGAAGAGGCATTTCTTTCAGCTTTCAAAGCCGATGTCGCTTATTTCTACTGCGGACTCGGGACCCAAACGACATGTCCGTCTGGTTAAACACCTCCTTGGCGTTCCTCGTTCTCGGGCCTTAGGTGGGTGACATGGTAACTAACAGCCCCGATCCGAACAGTGACGGAATCACGTCCACCTCTCGGATCCCGCCGGCTCAATTCAGCCAAGACTTTCACCTGAAAGCCATCCCTTTAGTCGCATTCACCGTCCCAATAAATCTTGATCCCTCCATCACATCATGCCATATTGTGCGGCAGTAAGTCCCCAGACATACCGACAGCCAGTCAAAGTGGGCCGGCCAGAACCGGTTTCGGTCGGCTAGGCAGGGATCTAATCTTATCAATCTACGGTAGCCTCGGGGTCACCCTCCCTACAGAGCATCATCATGGGATCAGGGTGACCAGCTAGCGCGGCCACCTCCGCCTAGCCTGGTCACCTCTGACACTGGGCCTGCTAGCCCGTCCATGGGTGTCGCAATATTTGGCTCCCTCCCCTCATCTATTTCTCCTCCTCCTTCTTCCCATTTTCCACCGCCTATGAGGAGCTAGATCCAAGCTATCTTTGTCTCGACGACAGCAGCTCAGAGTATATCACAGCGGTATCAGCCCTTGACTCTTTCTTACACCTCGACGAAGTGAAAACTGCACAATGAAGTTTACTCACGTCACTGTCGCCGGCCTGGCTGCCACTGCGCGCGCCTTCGGCCCCGCCGACATCTTCGCCAACCACGCCGAAACCAACGAGCACAGGATCCCGTCCAGCTTCGAGTCTGCCGTCATCGCCCGCCGTGTGCTCGCCCTCACCAAGCTCGCCACCCTGTCGACCGTCTTCCCCGGTTCGAAGTCCGATGGCGCCGACGAAGCAGAGAAACGCCCAACGGGGCTCGAAGGCCTTCCCATCGGTTTGATGGACTACGTCGCCGACTGCGAGGACGAGGGCAACCCGACGATCCTCGAGATCAGGATTGCAACGACGTTCAAGAACGCCCGCGCCGGCTCGAACATCACGCTGTCCATGAACTGGACTCCTCCCTACCCGCCGTCGAAGCGCATCTCCTTACTCTCTCGCCTCTCGGCCTACGTGCCCTTCCTCTCGAGCTCTGAATACAACGTTCCGCCTGAGCAGTCTTCGACCCCGGACACGGTGCCCTACTCGGCGGCCAACCTCCCCCGCTTCTCCCTCATCGGCTATCTGGAGGACGTCACTCCCAACCCCGTCGAGGCCGTGAAGCTTGCCGCTTGCTTCACGTACAAGCACCCGGATGCCAAGTACTGGCTCCCAGGCAACGTGATCCACGAGAGCCAGTGGTCACGTCTAGTAGTGACCAAAGTCTACTTCATCGGTGGATTTGGAGATAGGGCATACATAGGCTGGATTCCGCTCGAGGAATGGCAGTCCGTAACCAAGAGCGACGTGGAGGCTATCAAGCTGCCCGGTGAGGAGAGGGGTTGGAGCGAGTGGTCGGCTAACCAAGCCAAAGACCTGTGATGGCTTACATTCTTTGATGGGATTGGGTAGCGGTCGTCTTGCTTTGAAACTGTATTTCCACTACTCGACCTGAACCTTTTCATTTGTACAAGGTCTACGAGTCTATTGTAAATCCGGGTGGCGGCTTCAAGGAGCCATGGCGGTCATTTTACGTCTGTGCCTTCATGCACCTACCTTCTTCCCGGGCCTCTTGTCCGAGATAGCTTCTCAGATAGCCGAGTGTGCGATAGATTGAGCACCGTTTCAATGTACCCTTTTCACGCTTTGACCGCGGCCGTTTGATCAGCCCACGCGCCAAGAGCCAAGAGGTAGGTCGCTAGGCTTGTGATAGACTGACGGAAACCGAGAGCACTTCGTCCGACGTACGAATACATCGACAGGTGGACATCTCGGGCTTGGCACCTGTGGCGTGGTTGACAGTCACCTGCAGCCAGCTTGAGCGTCCGTTGCGAGGCGTCTGCATCCCAGCTGCCCAGACGGGAGACGCGGTGATACCACCGACGGGTTAATCCGGCGCTGTGTAAGCATGTGCGCGGACGGGCGATCGTCATTCACTGCACGATGTGGGATGGACAGGCACACATGGAGGTTGATTGAAGTATATGCGTAGACGAGAGATTTGTGTAAGTCGCCAGCGATAAACGTGGACGCAGCTGGGCAAGCGTGAACCAGATCATTGAGAACCGTAGGACGGACCCGGGACCGGAGACGAATGGTGTCACTAACTGATCTGTCAAGCCCAGCAACCTGAACAATTTACGGAAGTGCGAGAGAGGAAGGTAAGTCCCTAAGGTGTGGGATACCCGGGGCGGCTGCTCAGCTCGGGGTAGAAAGCCGACGGAAGGGATCCCAATGTTCGGCTACCTACGAGGGAATCCTGCGATACTTGGACTACCTATGCCATGTAGTTGGAAGATAGCAATGGCGTTGAGTACTTGGTGTGAAGGAAGCATTGTAGCACCGCAGCATCTGATCCGGGTTCATTGGGCGTATTGTCTGCTCGGACGTGGGTCGACCTCGAACGGCCGGCCACCTTCACACCGCAACGCCACGCACGCACACACACAACCCAGCGAAGCGCAGCTATCGCCAGCCCGGCCCCTCCAATGAATCGCGTTACCGGGTGATGGGTCTCTCCGTGCCAGGGTTCTGTTCTGGGTGGCGCCCGCCCGCCCCGGAATGCAGAGAGACGATGTACCCCTGCAACCGGGGAGCAATGACAGGTGATTCGTGCCTTTGTTGAGCTTCCGTTGCCTTCGTCGTAACTGTCCTCGACCAGCGCGAATGAGCTTTCATTGAAGTGCCGTGGGTACCTTGTGCAGTCAGGTCATTTGGCGGTTTTGTAGGACAAGCCACGAGTACCTCGGTTAAGGCTCAACGTACTACAAGGTCGGAGAATAATTGGACAATGGACGATGCTCGGCGATTTGTATTTCCCACGCCATGACCTTGGTTACCTGGCTGCCATATGATATCGGCTGCTGGTTTCTGCTGTGATAAATCTCAACATGAGCATCGGAAGTCAATGTCTATAAGAATGGTCACCGTCCTTCTCATGTTCGTTGCCTTTACATAAATGTCCCAAATGATTATCTCTGGCGCGAAATACCCAAATATAAATTGACTGGTGGCGGTCTCGCGAGGCTTGCTCCCCAGCGTTGAGGTGACTATCCGACGGGCTGGCGGTTGACCTGTTACTTACGATGCTCGATATTGACGCAAGCTAGGTAAGTATGATGCAACCGACTGGTACATGATGCTTTTCACCCATGCATACTAAAAACACTCATTTATGTAATAATCGGTTCTTTAGTATGTAACCTGAACGGCTTACGGAGAGGTAGAGGCTGCGAAAAGAGAATACTGGAGAAACTACTCTATCCACACCTGAAAGATGCCAGCGACAATTTGTCAACCAAGAACTGGAATATACTATGTACTGTGGATGCAAAACGAGTTCAGCGCTTTGCCCGTAAATAGGCTGCACAATCGATGCATGTCGAGGAGCTAGTGAGAGCTCTCATAGCCGGACAAAGCGTGAGTTGTGATGGCTGTTTCTTATCTCAAACTCTGTTGGAACTACTGCCCCATGGAAACACGATGATTGCATCGGCTGAGGTTCTCGGTAGATGGCTGCAATTTAATAAACCACGCTCTTGTACTCGATGTCCTGCAGGGTGTTCGCCACCCTTTTGTACCTCGGGGTCGGGCTGAATTCGATAGCGGCTATTGCTTTTGGATAGGCTTATCGACGGACAGCTAGAGAGCATGGCCCTAGGCTCGAAAGAGCGAGTATGATGCTGCTCTGGTGAACGATATCTACACCCATATTGGCTAAGACAAAAAACATAGTACGACCGCTGCCGCCGAGTTAATGCGCGCCGCCTGGAACGGGCATCATGGCGGCGAGACTATTGCTTGTGACGTAAGGGTTTGGCCACTCGGTGTCCTGTTGATGAGCCAGGTTAGGGTGATGCATTTGCTGGGATGGCGCACTGCAGATGCAGTTTGTCTGGCAGCTTGTCTCAGTGTTGCTTGCGCCGCCGGCTACCTGCAGCAAGCGGTTTTGGATCTCGCGCATGTTTGCTTGCTGGCTTGTATGTTTGTCTCCATACTTAGGTAGGCAGTTTTGCGTAGAAGCCGAGCGAGGAAGCAAGTTGTCTATCAAGTGTCACAACAGTATCCTGTTCTTTTTTTATGAGCAGCACCGGCAGCAACGGGAAGCGAAGGAATGTCAGCGGTAATTTCTGTGCGTGGCGATATCTCTCGGCCATGTAATTCAGAGGCGCAGCAGCAGTTAGCCCTGACGCAGCGCAGTGTGATGCGGTGCAGGATCGATAGATAGATAGACAGACAAAACCTACTGCACTCGACGCCAGAATGGAGTTGTCCAGCGGGCTTATCAGATAGACTTGGTGGCGATGCACGATTGCGACAGACTGACACAGCGCCAACCGCAGAATATAGCACATTGCATTCCACGATGATATCTGTTTGAGATTCATGGTGCTCAGCTCGTCAAGCGGGGTTGGACGAGCTGATGGGCGGGCGTGAGCCTAGTCACTGATATGGATGGACCACCATCTATCCCAGCCATCCCGTCATCCCTTAAGTTACATAAGGTGCGTACGCATGTACTTCCGAGGATGGCGCGGAGTAATCCGTACGAATGAATGGTGCGAAGGAGACTCTTGTCCGTCCCGTCGGGAAGCTTTTTTTCTTTTCTTCTCCTCTCTGCTCAATGATCATCATGAACCCCGTTCACCCACGCATTCGCTTTGATAATCAATTGTGTGAGCACAACGACGCCGTGTGGTCCGTTTCCCACTGTCCCCGTGCCGTGCCCCCCGCTTAGACTGTCCCGCCTGGTGTGTTGTGCTGTGTCAAGCTGCCCCCAATCATCCTGGTTGCAATCCCAATCCTGTCCCATCCCAATCCCAATCCCAAGGTCCTCCCTCCCTCTGTTTTCCAAAGACCCCCAATCCCAGCTCCCGTCAGAGGCCCGTCCCACCCGCAGACCGCAGAAGAGGGCGAACTTGCAAGGGTCCAGTCGACCCCTAACATTGGATCCTAACAGGCTAGCATCCGTCGACCGGGGGGGCAAACAAGGAACAAGCCGCGCCTACGACACTCGGACACAAGGGCAGTCGACAGCACAGTCCACGCTCGACGACACCAACTGTTTAGTATTCCGTCGCCCGAGTCAACGGCCATCAGAGCCTCCCGACGGATTCCCATCTTCGGATGCCAGTGGTACCGCATCGGGACGGAGCAGGAGCATGCACACGCAGATCGATCGCTAGCCTCCCCTCCTTGCTTCTCTTTTCACACGCCACACACCCTCTCTCTCTCTCTATCTCTCCTCTCTGTCTTCCCCACTGAAGCGAGCGAGCAAGTGTAGTCTCACTCACTCCGTCTCTCTCTCGCTCTGTCTCTCCGCCTCAGGCCCTGTAACTACGCCGGCTGGCTGTCCTGTCACCCTGTGCCTCGTTCGCCCTGGCTGACCCATCCATCCCAAATCCCCAATCCCCAGCCACATCCACATCCACATAGACCACCCATCATCCACCATCTCATCGACTCTGCCGCCCGCGCCTCGTGCCCTCTTTGGTACCTAGCCGCTGTACTTCGTACTTACCTACTCTTTCCCCAGTCAACTCCGCCGTCACCACTGACTGTCCCCCGACGTCTACCTCAGGCGACGACGTCGACCCGAACCGCGACCGCAATCCGTGACTGCGAACCGCGACAACCAACCAACGACCCACTTGGGGCTTCAGCGTCCACGGACACCCGCCGTCGAGTTGACTACTCTCTCCTCTTCTCTCTTCGCCTCACCTGGCCTCGCTTCGGACCGTGCGGCTGAACTACCCGCCCCAATCCCTCCGACGCCGACGCCGACGCCGACGAACATCACCACAACACCGACCGACAACGGCGTCGCCAAACAACACGCATTCCCCAGACCTCTCCTTAGACTCGCAACCCGACCTGCTTCCTCCGTTGTATCTCCCGGCCGAACTTCCGAGCCCCGACCGACCGTCGCACAGCATCGCGATTCCGTCTCGACCGATCTCGACCGACGCATCTTTAATTCATCACCACACACCATCGCACCCTCCCTCTAGATCTTTCGGCATGGCGCCTCCGCCCCCGTCCCAACAATGACCTCGAGGACCCCCATGGGCGTCCAGCCGCGTCCGCCTCAGCGGACAGTGAGTTCGTCGTCGCTGCCCGTCCAACGCCCTCCCCAGCAACGCTCCTTATCACAACAGCACCAGCAGTTCATGCCCGTGTCCCCCGTTCGAAAAGACTCGTCCTTTGTAGATCTCACCAGCGATTCCACCGATGTCGCGCCCAACCGGTTCGCCCCTACCCCGAGGAGGGGCGGCTCTCGCCTCAAGGTTGAGCTGTCAAATGAGCTTTCAACGGGGCATATTTCCATGACCGGCTCTCCCCAGAACCTCACCCCGTCGCGCATGTTACCCGTCTCCGACCCTTTCGAAACAAATACCTCGAGCCCGGCTGTATCCAGGACATCCCATCAGGACCTCGATAACATGCCTATGCCTATGCCTCGACGCCGCCCACGAGCATCGCAACCGATATCCGTACCTAAAGTCGTCAAGCCTGCGCCCGCGCCCACGACCATTAAGAAGGATTCACGCCCGAAGCCATACACGGTCGAAATTCCTCCCTTAGCGCCCCGATTCACAACCGCCAGACCCGATGCTCCTAATCGCACACCCGTTGACCCTTTCAGCAAGGGCCTGAGCTCAGGTTATGCCGACTTCTTCCCTTGGAACGGTGCACATCACGAAGATGAGTGGAGTGGTGAAGCGATCACCAAGGGTACTTGGGACAAAGTTAACCTTAATGTTCCTGAAACCGCGTCCGCCAAGTTGGCTATCTTTCCTGCCCTTAAACAGAAGAGCGGCCTCAACGCCCTCTCCACCATCTTCATGGGTGTCTTGAACCAGCGACGACACCGCGGCCAAATAAATGCGCCATCCACCTTCAAGCCACCGCCCCGCGTCACTCTCACCGATACCAAGCGCGAAGTCTGGCTTAAGGACCTGGCAAATCCTATCATCTCCTTGCGCCGCCTTAGCCGCACTATCCCCCACGGCATCCGCGGTAGAACTCTCCTCGACCAGTGCTTGAACAAGAATGTTCCCACTGAGAGAGCTGTTTGGCTGGCCAAATGTGTCGGCGCCAACGAAATCAGAGCATTCAAGAGGAAGGGAGTCAACGGTGCTTTTGTCATGGGCGGCGAACTGAAGTGGGCTAGAGATTGGACCGTCTTTGTCGAACAGTTCGTCGACGCTGTGGTCTCGGCATTCGGCGAGAGTGAGTGGAAGGCCAGAGTCACCTACGCGTAAGTTTACCTATGCCCGTATCATCTCCCAGATCACTAAAAAAAACCCTGCAGTGTCCGCCTCGCAACGAACCTTTACTCCGAACAACTATTAGACCGGGACCATTATCTAGACTGGGTTGTCTCCGGCGTCGAAAACAGCCCTCAGTCTAGGCTGCCCATGTGGATACTGATTGCCCAGATATACTGGAGAGACTTGATGCGATCACGAAAATACGGTCGTCGCCTTTCTTTTGCTCTACTCAGCCATCTCCACGTTGTATGTTTTCTCCCATGCCTTCATCGTGTGAAGGAAAGCTAACCCGGACTAGATCCACAACGACCCCGATCAAGATATTCTAGTTCAGCTATCAAGCAGGCTTGCAGCTCTGCTTAGCTCACTGCTCAGAACTAACCCAGAAAGCTTCGTCTATCCCAGTGTTTGGCCGAAGTATCGAGACACCCTCCAGGACGTTTTATCATCGGACGACGAGATAATGCAAAATACCATCAATGCGATTCAAATACGAAATTCTCGGCTTCTAATTTCGAGCTCGAACTCTTTACCCGCTGGACGAAATCAACTCGTCAAAATGCTAGATGCCGCATTGAAGGAGCCCATCGACCGAGAACTCGCCAGCAAATGCTGGGCAATGAGTGACAGCAAACCCCTAATCATCAAGACCCTTGTCGAATGGGCCACATCCTTCCATCGCCCAGGACTGGCTAAAGTCTACGTCGCAGCCAACCTGATTCGAGCATGGAGTCCCTTCAGGATCAACCCTACGACGGCAATCCTGGAAATCTTGGATGGTATCGCAACCAACGACAAAACCCGCAAAGAACTTGTGTACCTCCTGGTGACAGAACTTGTGCGGAGTGGCCAATTCTCCGTCCCTCAGTATATACAGTGGGTGATTGCCCGGGGTGGCTACCACGACGCAGCCGATATAGACCCAGATGAGGGTCCCTGCTCAACCAGACTACTTGTCGAATTACCCCTCCATGTGCTCTCTGAGAAGAGAAGGGCCGAGAGAGGAAATCTCCTAAGACGAGCTGGGAACTACTCTATTGCTGATGAAGAGCAGAACATTATGAATGCTGTCAAGTGCCTCAAACACAGTCTCGGGCTACCGTTGCCTCCAGACGACCCGCTGTATGGGAGGAAGCCACTCGTCCTGCACAAGCTTCTCCGAAAGATTCGAAATAGCAGCAAAGCCCTGAGAAGCTGCGTCGGTGCCCAACTCCGCGACATTCTGACCGGTCGATTTTCTCGCAAGGACCCGTCCCCCATGCCTCTTTCCATGTTCACCTCCGTTCGTGAAATCATGGAGGCGGTTGAGGACTTCACAATGCTGTCGGATGTCTTGAAGGCCTCCTCAAAATCGGGAGACCCGGAGATCCTGGCGTCTTGCGCCGATACCATCAACTCGAACCTGCAAATCTTCCTCGCCATTGGCAGTGCAGAGAACTTATTCAACAGCCTCATCCAGCGCCTCAAGTCGATCAACCAGGAGCAAGGAATCGTTCCCCGTCCCTTACTTGCAGCACTATCCGCCCTAGCTCGGCGCATGGCAGGTCACGAGGAAATTGCGCATTCGCTGAGCAACGAGTTGCTACAAAGCGACCGAAATAACGCCATCGATGCATGCTCGCCCGTCTCAGACATAATGGCTACTACGCCAGCGCAAAGTGCTGAAGGAGAGGTTGCTGAGGAAATCGAAAAGCTTCTATCAAGTGGGACTCGACTGGATCCTCCGACCATGAATCGACTGTTTCGCACCATCATTCCCCGACTCGAGCGAGGTTGGGCGAAGAAGGACGACGCACGCCGGATATTTGCGACGCTGCTCGCGAGGACTCGAGTGTTTGATGCTCAGCATTTCGACAAGCTCATGACAGACTGGACCAGCCATGTTCGCTCGATGGCGGAGCGACCTCGACTGTCGGATCTATTCCCTCTGCTAATCAGCACCGGCTGTCTGGCAATGCCTATAATTTTGGGCACGGCAAGCGCTCCGTCACCCAATTCAACAATGGAATCTGCGATGAAACAATATGGTTCAGCAACTTATCTTCAGGAGTTGTTACAGCTTATCATCACGCCGCTGCCTGAAGCCACGGGCCTCTCCCCCGAGGAGAGTTACCGTTTTCGCACCGAGCAAAGATGTGCCAAGTCAGAGCAATCCAAGGGTCTCCTGAATCTCGTGAAGAATGCTCTGCTGGAGTACTCCGGTCTGAGACATCACAGCAAGGGAATAGATCTGCCCCTTGACAACGCGCCTTGCCAGGAAAGTCTTCTCGAAACGCTTCGCTTGCTAGTCTTGGTGGATTCTACTGGAGTGTCTCATGCGCTGAGCCTCAAATCCCTGCCTGAAGCCGGCGACTTGATCCAGAAAGTCACTACCAACCTCCTTGTGCCTGGAGAACTCGGAGAGTCGTTCATGTCCTTTGACAGGATCCTTCAACTGGCCAACGAGCTAACCCTACCATTCTGCCAACTCAAGCTGAACCTCGACCTGTCCATGTCTCAGCAGCATTCGGGCGGAGGCGAGGAGCATGGTTCGCGCTTCGATCTCTTTGCAAAGGCCATGGATCGCGCCATCGAGGCCGGCAACATCATGTGGACGAGTCTCCTCCCCTGTCTAAGTGAAGACATCACGCAGCATCTCAAGAGCCAGGCGCAGAATAGCTTTCTGGACCTCATTCCCTCAACAAAGGCCACCAACCTCACCGAATCGGCATCGAAGCAGTCGATCCACATGGCTGAGAATCTCTTGGAGGTCGTGGAAGCCATCGTCTCTGGACATCCGCCCCCAAAGACGGCGCAGTTGAGTATCGCCATGGTGGAGAAGCTTACAGATCTCTGGGAGATAATTGCAGGCGGATCGCAGGAAAAGCCTGGGGTTCACGCAGCAGCCCTCCAGCACTGGCTCCCTGCGATGCTCCGTTTCGTCACGCTGCATAGCTTGTCCTCGGAGCCACCATCGGCCCCTCTGCCGACCGCATCAGCTACCAGACCGCCCATCCCGACCGGACCCGACACGCGAGCCCGCATCGTCCTTGTCCTCTGTGGCCTGATGCTTGAGCTGGAGACTCTTCCACCAAGCACTACCGGCTCGCTGCCCCAGCAGGTAATGGATATGGCCATCCTGCTCGTTGACGCCCTCCCGGAGGACTTGCGTGCCCAGTGCGCCAAATCCATTCTGCTCACCCCTGGCTCTACGCCTAGCCTCAGTACCTCGTCCGACCCGCGTCTCTACTACCTATTCAGCGCACCACACCCTGGCCCGGCGGAACACTTAATGCTGTCACACCGCGAAAAGCCCGCCACGGCCCACAGTGCCGCTGCCCGCGGGATGGGTGCCATGTACGGCATCGGGCCGGCTGTCCAGGAGCGCCTCAGCCCGTTTGTCCTCCGGCGCTGGGAGCTGCTGAGCGAACCGACGCCCAACGTAGGCGAAAACGACACGAGTCTCAGCCTTGGTCTGTTCGAAGCGATCAAGATTCAGTGAAGCTCGAAAGCTGCCGCTATTACCGCCACACTTATAGCACTTTGGTTATTCTAGGGACCAACAAAAACCTTTACAATTGCTACATCACGCAACGCATCGTCGTTCTTTCATACACGTTCTACTATTCTCGATTTCGCCATCCGTTCTGTTCGAGTTTTCACTAGTTTGTTTTGGTCGGCTTGTTATTCTATTTCCATATCATCATATCATTATTATCATCACGTGGGCTATACCCCTTCAACGAACATAACGACAATCGCACAAATCCTACAAACACATCCTTTACAAATTCAGAGCAGCGACGGGAACAGAGACGGTGTGAAGATGATACAATCACTTGGGGGGAGACGGGTCGGGGCACGAGATGACGCAGACGGATCATATCCCGAGCTGCAGCGAGGGGTCTTAGACCCGTTTGTTTGTTGTGCATTTGCATGGCGCTGCATTGGGGAAACGGACGGCGAAGACATATAGCATTACACAAGTGTACGAAAGAATCGATGCTTGGGAACTCAGGCGCATTTTGATTTGAGGGAGCGTTCCGTTACGCTGTGTACGTGCGCGCTTTGGCTTCCGCCGCCACTGGGGGTCATTGGGTTTCTTTGTAACAAACTTTGTCCGTGGATAGATAGATGATTCAGTTCAGTCTTGTTCGGACAGTGTCAGGTTGATGAGCCGCGTTGCTTCGTGAAGTTGAAACGGTCGGTGGAGATAATTCGTGGCGCGAGCTGACGAGGCATTGTTCCAGCGGCACCAATATCACAGTCGCACGAGGACAACACCACGTCAGCTCACGTCAGTCACCTTGACATCCACAAACGAGCCGCAAGCACGAGTCAACGCAACAAAAGACACGGGGAACACCGGCATGGGCGACGTTCAATCGCTAGCACCGGCACTAGGAATCATTAAACTACCACTAGGAAGACCAGAGTAGAAACAGTAGAGAGCCTCCGCCTCATCCATGCATGTAAAAGAACCCATTCCTGCCGTATCCTATCCTACGCTATCCTGATGCTGTCCAATCTTGTCCCAAACCAGCGACACAGCCTGCTCCAGCTCCGAGAGAGCGAAATGGGAACCAACGAAAGGGCATTAAATGCAGCCACCGAATAGCGGTGGCTCTCCAGCTCCCCCAACGAAGAAAAGAACGAAGACAGAGACAGAGAGATTGGGGAGAAAGAGGGAGGGCGGGCTGATGCGAGCCAAAGGTGAGATGCGGGCAAAATGCAGACTCGAGACGTAAAGATGTGTTAGATGCGACGACATAGGCCTACCCGGTAGTCTTACATTAGAAAACATTACAAGCAGAAACCCAGGAAACCCGGAAACACGGACGCATAAACAATGTGAGACGCCATGCAGGTTCAAAATCAATCTTTCCTCTTTCCCCTTCTTGAAATACTTATGAGTGGTAAGCGCAGCCCATATACGTACAGCTTCGAGGGTTATGGAGTTTAATCCTCGTCGAATATCTGGTAGGTGTTCTGCAGAATCGTGTCGATGACCTTGATCTGCCAGCCAGCGTCCGCGATGGCGGTGCTAGGGTCGGTGCCCATGAGGGTGGGTCCGAAGATGACGGCCAGGTTGTGCGAGTTCATGCGGTTGGTGTGGGCGTTGTCCATGACCCGGTAGAGGTGGAGGGTAAGGGCGCGTAGGGTGGCGTAGTTTGGATCCGGGAGGCTATTGATGATAGCGTGTAGAGAGTCGCGGCGGACCACGTCGTCGTCATGCTCTAAGGGCCGAGGTTAGTTCTAGGTTTTATATGCATTATTCATCTGAGAACGGAGGAAACTCACTGGCCGCAGCAACGAAGCTGTCGTGGTGCTCGTGGGTGAGCAGCGGGTCAGGGAGGTCACGCAGGAACAGCTTCAGCAGGCCGGTGACGCTGTTGACATCGTGGTAGAAGTTCTCAGGGTTTCTGAAATCGAGAGCTGGGTTCGAGGAATCTATGGACCTGTTAGACGGCATCATTTCAAGGTCGACGCTGATGGAAAGCATACCGGTATCAAACATGTTCTTGAGCTTCTGGATGTGGTTCATGGAACCAGACTGGCGGTAGATGCCCTCGAGGGTCAACCCGTACAGGTCTGCAGCCTGGATACACTGGTAGATAACCATGGGCACTGCTAGGCCGTCACGCTCATAGAGGCGGCTCAACGACAGGCCAAACACGGGTCTAGTAGGTGCCGATGCTCCGCCCATACCCCCGGGAGGAGGCTGACTAGGGGCTCCGTATGGAGGTGGTGAGCGTCCGGTATCAGGCGGCCCTCCTGGGCCTGGAGTGCTCCCCGAAAGCTCTTGGGGAGGAATTTGGTAGGGTGTTGAGGCGGGAGGAGGCGATGGTCCGGAAGACGGCTGGAAAGGCAGAGCACCGAGCTGAGGCGGCCCTGATGAGCCGAACGAGCCGCCTCCCCCATTGCCATATCGCTGTGTGGGAGCTCGGCCGGAGACCTGAGGAGGATGTCCACCTTGCGAAGCTGGCGTGGTCCCTTGACTGAAGCTCCTGTTATGAGACTGCGAGAAGGGGCGTGGGTCGTCGGAAGGGCCCCCGGGAGGGAAGGGAGGGTCCAATCCGGTAGACGTTTGAGATAGGCCCGTGAGGGGTCCAAGGCCGAGGGTGCTAGACCTTGAACCGGGACCCAGGGGAGGCGGGTTGAACGAAGGGGGTGCCTGTCCTAGATTGGGTTGTTGTAAAGGGCCGCTTGTCGCCTGGTTACCAGTGGAGGGTTGACCGAGCACCTATTAAACGTGGTGAGTAGCATGTCCCATAGACTAGAGATGATTATAATTATAGACCTACCGGATTACGCTCATACTTGATCTCCCCAGTACCGGGCGGCAGGTTTCTATGCTGGGCTGTGACGTAGCTGTTCAAGTCCTTGTCGTTATCGATGGACGAGACGGCCTGCCGCAAGCTGCGCTGGCCTCCATCACCTCCTGGACCCCGAATGGGGCTGACGTTCAAGCCATTGCTTAGCAGCAGCTTCTCGTTCAACACAGCTAAACATGTTGTTAGCTAGGACTGCAAATTCGAGGCAAGCCGAGGCCTGTCCATCCCATCGAACCCAGATAACGTACCAAAGTTTTGCATCTGGACTGACACTCCCAAGTCAATCTCGCGGATGACGCCTTGGAGGGTCTTGACTGCCTCGGGCCGCGTTGTGGACAGCAGCTGAGCCTTCTCCGTCTGCAATGCTTGGACGTGTTGCTTGTAGGTCTGGTCGGCGGCCACGACCTTCTTGTGTAGTTCCTCCTCGTGCTGGGCAGCTGATTTGTGGCCCTTGAGACCAAACATCTTTCCGCTCTGCCGTGCCTCACCCGTCTTGACCCGCTCGTAATCGTCCGAGAGGGTGTCATACTTGGACTTGCTCTTGCGCATCGCCTGCTCCATGTCGGCGACCTTCTGCTCGGCGGATAGGCCGTTGGTCTTCCAGGTCTTGCGGTTACGCTCAGACTTGGCGGCGAGCTCAATGAGCTCATCGTGCATCTGGTGGAGGGAGGACGCAAACTGCATGCCGTTTTCGGCCATGCGGTCGTGGGTGAGCATCATCTCATCGTAGGCGGCACCGAAGGAACCCTGGCGATGGTCGGGGCGGCGCATGCTGTCCTGGGTGGAGCGACTGAGCTTCTTGAGGCCCTGGGCATGGTCTTCTTCGAGGGATGATCGCTTCTTGAGGAACAGGGCGAATTCCTGGGAGAGCGATGTGAGCAGATGTTACCGGGAGCTCCGCGGGGGAAGGCGGGCCATTGGAAAGCTCGACTTACCTTTGCGGAAGCTATGCTCTGCTTGAGGCGGTTCAGCAGTGTGGCGATGCCAATCTAGATATTCCATCAGCGGCATACTCGGGCATCAATCGCGGACGGACGTGTGGCAGGCGTACCTCGGAGGTCAGGACGTCAGAGACCTGCTTGAGCTGCTCGGGGCTCGCACCGGTCGGGTTTGGAGGGGGCGGCAGGTCGTTGCCATCGATGCTCTGGTTGCCGTTGGAGGTGTTGTCGACGGCGGCACCGCCATTGTCGGACGGTGGTGCTTGGGGGCTCGTGGGAGAGTTGCCCAGCGACATGGTGGCGGATGGGTCGCGTTGGTGTTGGGGAGGAAAGGCCTCAGAGGCCGGGGCGTGGAATTCGGAAGCCATGGTAGGGTCGGGGGCTCAACGAGAGCTCTGTCTCGGAGGGGGAGGTGGGCTAAGATCCAAGGCGGTCGGTAGTGGGCGTCGTGGTGGTCGCTCACATTCCCGAGCGAGGGCGGGCGGGCGACGGGGGCGCAAGGTGGCGTCGCTGGGCGAAGATGGCCTTATGCGACAGTGGCAGCGACAGCAGCGACGACGGTGACAACAGCGACGACGGTGGGAGCTATGAAAAGATAGCTTGTCGGATGGTGCGACGATGGACCGAGAGACTCCAATGGTGGTGACGGTGGACGGCGACGGTGTTGTTGGACTCAGATGCAGTCGGGCAGCAGCAGTTGAAAGGGCGAAGAGAGGGAGGACGACGGGCGAGGTAGTATTTAAAACGAACGACCGGTACGTTTTTGCTGTTTGTTCCGATGTGATGTGATGTGATGATGTGTTGCAGCAGCACGCTCGGGTCAGTCAGTGAGTGCTGGGAAGTTGTTTGGGCGAGGCAATGCAATGCAAGGCAAGACGAGACGAGACAAGGACGGGGGCAAGACAGCAACAGGACGAGACGAGACAAGACAACAAGCAGACGACTGATGAATGGGTTGGATATGGTCGGGTGGTGGGTGGTGGTGTGGAGTGGAGCGGGCGGACGAGGGAAGAAGAAATTGGGCTGGTGTGGCTGAGCGACGGCTGCGGGCGAGGGATGACGACTAAATACTAGCAAGGCCAGGTACCTACCGACCCTACCTGGAACAACTAAACTATGGCTGGCTCCTGGACCGCTGTAGGGGACTGAGGTGCGCTCGCTGACGGCACTGTACCTGCCAAGCCAAGAAAGCCCCGGTAGGTTAAAAAGTTCCCTTCCACCTCGACGCCAAAACGGCTTTGCGCCTTTCGGGGTCCGTCATAGGTTGCCTCTATCACCTTTGTCCGGTACCTAGCCTAGCCCACGTAAGATGGATGGTGGTAGGGGCTTCAGCGGGCGAATGAATTAGACGGAGTGTCCATGCTTCTTCCCCCCGCAACCCCTGGGCCGAGACATCCAGAGCACCACCGTCCTCAGGTAGCCGTGCCTGACGGGAATCTCCAGGTACAAACTGACCCCTGGGTTTGGGTCCAGTCTAGGGCACTTCGGACGTTTCTTAGGGCCCGTGGGGGAGCACCGACTCTTTCCATTGTGTCCGTCCGGCCCGTCCGTCTCTGCCGACGTCGGGTCCCAACGGCATGATGTGATAAATAACGAATGGTACACAGACAAAACAAGCAGAAACCCTATTGCAGTCAACGTCCCGGACCTCTGAGGCTGAATCCCCAGCTGGGGACAACTACCTGGGCCAATCCCTGCCCGCTGGTCGTTGCTCGTACATTGCTTCGCAGGCCACTGTACTACATGAACATTTCAACGCCGAACGCAGGGACTGCAGCATCCGAAGACCCCGGGGAGACAAACAAAAACGATGAGACGGATAAGAGCCCGGAAAACAAAAGGGGGATGCAAGTTTGCATGAGAGGATTCATTCCTTCGTTCCCTTTTCTTTTCTTTTCTTTTCTGCAGACTGCCGCCCAAGGCAAAAGTGCGAATAGTTGCACCCCCGTACGACAACACCAGCCAAATTCTTTTGGATGTGGCTGCATGAGCCACGATTGCTTCTTCAACAGAGAAAGAAAAACCACGCAATCGCATTCCCCCACATTCCACAAAAAGGCACTTTTCCAAGGTCGCAATGGATACGAAAAAGCGTCCTCCGACTTTGAAACCCAGGGCGCACAGGGGTGATTTCATTCTCGCTATCTTAGCCCGAGTATACTCGTGTTGAGTTCGGGATCGACGGTGGGGGGGCCTGAGCATCCATGGCAGGGGGGGTTGGGTTGCAACTTGGAGCCTTCTCGCCATCCACGCCTTGGTGTTTACGTTGATGTTATTGTTTTGGTCTCCTCGCTCATCCCGCTGCCAACTCAAACCAGTTGTCATTGCACCCTGTCGGTTTGTTTGCTACCTCCCTTTGCCTATGCCGTGCCACAGGAACCTGATCAAGTGAGACGCTGCCCCGTGGTACAAGATGCCGTGCGCAAGCCTCCATCTATCTCAGCCTAGTCTATCTGACACGGCAGACGAACGTCACACTGCGGCACAGCAGCGACTGGCTTGTTATTCAGCCCGGTATCGAAGAATGCACTAGCCTAGTCTACCCGTGGCGGCTGTCGTGCCACGATGCTGGGAGCCGTCAATTCTTCTGCATTTCCTGTGCGTGTGACGTGACGCCTGCATGTTTTGCTCGGCCCTGGCCGGGAAACCCTGCAAAGGCCGTCGATAGTAAACATCAACAATGTTGCCAAACTACTTGCACCTTTTCAAGGTCTAGACCCGGGTAAGGACAGGTAGTTACACAAAAACAAAAACCAGAGTAAGAGAGAGGACAGAGGAGGGTGTGTGGGAAACAGCATTCAATCTCATAGATTGAAGATTTGGTATCTATCTCCAAAAACCAACTACCTTAAACAGATCTATAACCACGTCGATGAGACCAACACATCTCCCTCTTACATGTCCCTCAATTTTACAAGCAACCTCAAACAATAAAAAGAAAAAGCTAGCAAATACCCCAAAACGAATCCAGACACTCTCCCAAACACTTCATGCATCCTTCCCGGTGGAGAAACGCCCTCGTACAAGTAAAGCAATGGAGCCCGCATGCCTCCATCCGCACGCATTGTTTCACAAAGGACTCCGCTACTCAGATGCACTCTGCGCGCTGCACATCTCTCCGTCTCGTCCGAGACCGCATTGTCTCATGAGAAGACAGAGCACACAGAGAGACCAAAGAGTAAATGTCGAGGTTAGACTCGGGGGGTTTTGTCCGCGTTGTCCTGTCACCACGACGATTCAGTGCGGACATAAAGAAGTAAAAGCAGCTATTAATCACCATCTACGAAGTAGAACATCGTCCATGCATGCCCATGGACTGTTGAGATAAGCACCTATCATCATGGCTATAACCTACCCCTCGAAACTCCCTTTGTAACGCCCTAGGTTTGTCGTTTCACATACGTGCCATGGCTGGAGGCTATTTGACCAAATTCACAACTTCATAAACATTGTTTGACCTCGAACAACTCGTAGCAACGTGGAAATCATTGATTACATTTCAACTCTTCATCTGGATCTGAATCTCCAATCTATCATGACGCAGTACGGATATCCGTGGGGTATGTACATGAAAAAAAGCCCTTCATCATCAAAAGGCCAGCAACGAATCTAAGGTATATGTGGTAACAAGAAGGTGGTGTAAAAAAAGAAAAGGCCATTGCCGCCATCAGCCTCCGTGTTGAGCAAACTCGTCGTGTAGACGAACGTGCCGTCAGTAAAGCCGCCCCCAATTTTGTAGTCCAAAATTCCCAGGGGGCTGAACAAGAGTATGAAGATGGAAACCCCCCCCCCCCGAAAAACAACTGCGATGATAGTCATGCTCCTGGTAGCATAAAAAAACAAAGAAGATAGAGTAAAATGCTGAAAATGTGCCTGCTTCCTATGGCTGACCGGCCAGGTATATGCTGCAAACGATCCAAAAAGAAATTCGGAGAATGGTCGTAACGAAATTATGCCACTCGAGACGAGGCATGTATAGGAAATCCAAGCGATATCCAATGACAAGACCGCTGAATGGTCGTGACATATCCAAACGTATTAATCCCTCGTCAGGTAGACAGTGCCATGTTGTCTGCTATTCGCATCCTAGGACTTGCATTTCACCCCTGGACTTCCTCGGTAGTCGATGGGCCATTGTCGTTGTCATCTGGCCACACCGGCGTGGGAATGGGCGCATACTTGAGACCGTCCTGTGCCTCGAGCTCCTTCCGGAGGATCTCAATGCTCAGTTGCCACCGGCGCACGAGCTTCGCCTTGCGTGCGGCGAACTTGCTCGCATGCTCTTCCTCCTCTTGGGCGGCCTCCGACATGAGGTCTTCTTGGTCCTGTTGGCCTTTGTCCATGAGCTTCTCCAGTTCGGTCTCCTGGCGATCGCCAAGCTCCTCCATGCGCTTGGCCTGGCGATCCCGCATCACGTTGATCTTAGCCTCGTGGAGTCGCGACATTCCGTCTCGCAGGTTGTACTGCTGTCCTAGCTCGCGGAGATCGCGCTCCGTCACTATTCGCGGCGGTTGCGAGCTCGATTCCGGGCCAGTACCACGACCGAGGCCATCGCAGTACGCTTCCATATGCTTCAGGCGAATTTTGACGCTTCGTTCGCTCTGCTCCAGCGTAGCTCGTAGGTCCATCTCGGCCGCCACCTGTCGGTCTTCGAGGTGGCTGATCATCCTAGCATGTCGGTCTTTCATCTTTCCTTCCTGCTCAACTTGCCTTTCCGCCAAGATTTGTTTCTGGTTCGCGTGACGGGCGTGTATGGCCGCCTTGGTCTTGGCTGCAAATTCCCGGAACCGTTGCATCTCTTGGACCTGTTCGTCGCCTAGAATTCGGAATTCAACTCGGGATTTCGTTCGCTTCTCGGCTTCGAGGCGTTCAGCAGACGCCGCTGCCGCCGCGGCCTCTTGTGCTGCTTTTTCTGCTTCGTACTGTCTCAACTGGTCTTCCTCTTCCCTTTTCCGTCTTTCCAACTCTTCCTCGTAATCGCAGTTATTGGGGCATCCAGTCTTGAAATCCCACACGCCACCACAGATGGAGCAGAATTCGGCGTCGCAGCAACACTTCATCTGAGTGATTCCATCCACCAGTTCGACTAGTTCCCGACACTTGTAACACCTTCTCATGCCAACCTTGCCTCCTAGCTTGATCATCTGGTCCAGCTCCCAGTCCTCTGGACAGTCCTTCCCGGTCGGGTGGGCTCTGCGTTTGCACGTGAGGCAGACACGAGTGTTGCACTTGCGACACGTTACGTTGAAAGGGTGCTTTGGGTCCGGTCTGTGGTGCGGCGGGATAAACTCTCCGCATGAGTCGTTCGGGCAGAATATCCTGGCTTGCCAAGGTGTGCTGTACTGGATAACGGCAGAGAGAAATTCTTGCTGGGCTTCGCGGCTCAGTACATCTTTAAGAATGGATGCTGGCAAAGACAGCGCGCAGCATCGAGGGGGCATGCTGGTCTCGTCGGCCATGGCTTGAGTGACAATGGACCTCAGGCACCCGGCGCAATAGGTGTGGCCACAGCCAATGTTGTGAAGTGACGTCGAATTCTTGAAGTCGACATGGCAGAGGCCGCAAGTCCTGCGGATGGTGTCAGCATTGAGCAATAATTACCTTTGGCCTTGGGGATCGGACGCACATCATGACTTCGAGGGGTTGGGGCGCCTTCTTCCTCCATCGAATCCGGCTCTTGAGCCCCGACCTGACGCTGAACAGGCTCCTCTTGGTCTTGCCGCTGAAGACGCTTTGAGCGGCCGGATCCGGTGGTGGCGGCTCCTTGAGAAATTTGAGGGGAGTGTGGTGAGGGTCAATTATTGACAGGTACTTGTCGTACTGGGCAAAGCTCAGGTCCCTGGACTCTCTCGCGCTGGTGAGTCCGAGGTCTGGTGTCGTCGGGGCGAAGAGCGACGAGTGTGCAGTCAGGGCGGTGCTGGCAGAGCCACTCGAGAGCATGGAAAAAGTACGTGCATTGTACACGGTTGAGGCCGACTCGACGCTCGACGTGATGCGCTTGTCGGTGGCTGTCTCGGTGGAAATGCCCAGCGCATTGGCCTTTGCCACTAGGTCCTGGTCGATCTGGTGCTCGGTGCGGCCCGCAGGCGATGTGAGCACGGCGGCGACGTAGTCCGGGTCACGAAGCTCGGGAACGGTGGCGCTGGAGTTGGCGCTTGCATCGACATCGGCGCTGGCGGTGTTGGAGCTGTCCAGAGTCATGTCGACGGCGACGGTTGGGCTCTGGCGGACCAACACGGTGGCCATGGCGATGTTGGCGGTTTTGGAGAAGCGCGGGGGATGGCGAGAGGGAGGTGTAGAAGGCGGGCGCGTGGTTGACTCCTCTTCAAAGCATCCTCGAGTGGGAAGGCGGCCTTGGCCAGGCGGAATTGTCGATTGGCACAAGGTCAAGATCGGCGAGTTTAACGTCGCCGCACTTCCAATAGACTAGCTACGTGGTAGGGCGAGCTTGGTCCGGAGGCCGGGTCGGGAAGCGTGGGGTGATGGAATTGGGCGGAGGTCGGCAAATGCTCTGGGGCGGTAAACTGCTAGGTAAATAAAGAAATGAATAAAATGCTAGGCGCCTTTGGCGAGTTGAGACGGTCGGTTTGCGGTTTAGGTCGGGTACTTTTGTGCAAGCAGGCGAGGGAGAAGAGCAGAGAGGAAACAGGTTGTTTGCGTCTCAGAGTTGGGCCGGGGTCTAAGTAAGAAAAAGGCGGATCGAGACAGGGACAAGCAGGCGAAGTCGACGGAAAGGAAACGGTCTGGATGGATGATGTTTGGGCGAGGTGACGCTGTTCCGAGAGCAGAGATAGGTAGGGAGGGATGGAGGGAGGGAGGAGGGTAAGTAGGGAGGAAACGGAAGAGAGGGAGCGTGTCAGTGTCAGTCAGTGGTTGGAAGATGTGGAAAGCGTGGAAAGAGTGGAAGAGCGGAAGTGGAAGAGTCGTGGAGTGGAGAATGGCCCGGAACAGAAGAAGCAGGGTCGAACGGGGAAAATGTGATGTGAGGCAAGGCAAGGGAAGAAGGAATGAATGGATCCAAAAGTCAGCGATGATGGTGTCTGCTGGTGAGGACTGAGGAGCCGCCAGGCCTGAGCCGTGAGCGCGAAAGTGAGCCAGGGTCCCAGATGGAAGGGAACAGGAGCAAGGGAGAGAAACAAAATGGAGACCGACCAGAGAGGGCTGCCGAGGCCACGAGACGACAGGGGGGGATATGAAATTCCTTAATAATTACGGAAGTTTTATGGACGGGGATGGTGGATGGATGGATGGATGGGTGGATGGAGAAAGCCTCCCTCAATCACTCACACGAACCAGGAAGAATCCTACCTTGACCAGAAAGAAAAGAAAGAGACCACCCAAGTTACCCTTGCGAGCCGCCCTCTCCCGCCATTGCGGACACGCTACGACCACCAGCATGCACCAGGTATGCACGGAGGATCTCGGCCACCCGTTGTTGTGGCTCCTTGTGGGTAAGTATGGATGTTCCTCTCCTCGAGAGAGAAAGAGAACAGACAAAAGACCGGAGTAGAATAGGGCCCTTGTCCGAGTGGATGGGATCATGCTCTCTACAACAAGGCCCCCCCCCCGGCGTCCATCGCGCGCTTATTACTGGCTCCCGATGCCCTTCGGACCCTGGCCTGACAAGTTCGGCATCGCAGGAGGCCGCAGGGAAGCGCCAGGGAAGATTCAGCGGAAGCAACCCTATCGGTCAAATCAGCTCACGCCTCACGGCCGCCGCCACCACCACCACCGGGCTGCTTTCGTTCGTACAAGGGTCGCCGGCGGCTTGCGGGACAGAGAGAAGAAGGACTGATCGCAAGCTGACAGGGGGAGCACATTTATGAAGCAGAGTTTCGATTTGGCTCTGCTTCGCATTGCTGCTTCGTACCGCCCTCTGCTTCATTCTAAATGATTCAAACATGACGATCCTCTTGCTCTCGGAGACGTCTCTCTCCCTGCACCTGATATGGAGCAACCCTCCTCCTCAAGCTCCGCTCCTCCAGTCCTCAACGGTGAACCCTCTGCCGGCGACTCTCTCCGCCAATTCACCGCTGCATACCTACCCACGTATGGACCACAAACCCTAGGGCAACGCCGCTCCTTTTTCTCTTTCGCTCTCTTCATCCCTTGACTTCGAGCAGAAGGCAAAAAAACAAATGCCCTTTCCATCCATCCATCCATCGTCCGACTCTCCCGCGCCCGCAGAGGTCAGGCGAGGTCGGGTGCCCTCCACGACTAAACTGCGTAGGGGCCACATTGAGCACTGCCGAGATAGATGATTGGGGAAGAGCGGGATTGCCTCGAGAGCCGGCAGGGGTGTGTGTATGCTCCGTTGTGGCTTCTGATTCGAGCGGGCGGTGACGATGGATGGCTTTGTATTTCCTTTCTTTTTCCTCCTCCGAGGCCTAGGTTGTTTTATTCTTTTTTATTCTTTTTTTTCTTTTTCTTTCTTCTCTTGGTACCCTCTCCATTCATCTCGTGCTCTTTGCTTTTTGCCTTCTTCCTAGTGCTCGCCCGATGTCTTCGATGGGCTCATTCGATGCAATTGACCTCGGCCAGGAGAACAACTGACCACCTGCTTCAACCAGGAATACGGGGAACCGCCTCTACCTAGGTCATTGATGGGTAATTAGAGTCGCAACCCAAAGCACCATGCAAGGTACGAGGTAGTATTGACGAAGAACGGCAGCTCCCCAGTATGTAAGCAAAATGTGTGCGACGTGGTACTGCCTTTTCCCCTGTTCCCTGGCGTCGAGTTCAACGTCCATTTTTCACTCATCCATTCACAGTCATGCATTCAGCTTCCGGCTGTCGTTGCACATCACAGTGTTGACAAGCTCCAAGAGAGGCTATCGATCTAGGCTCCATCCCCAATGCACCAACGGCACTGTCGATTATCTCAGCCCGCCGCTTGAATGTCTAACCTTGTTGAGCCACCATCGCCGTCGTTTCTGATGCGGTTCCAGATGATCCGAGAAATAGTTTTGGTGCGGTTCCCCCAGCCTCGTTTCTTTCTACGAAGCGATCCTCTCCAGCCGTGCGACGAATGTATTCGCCTTGTCCCGGGTGGCCCACAACCCGCGACTAAGTACTGCGCCTAGGTAAGTAAGTAAGCGAGGCAATATTCCCGGTCCAACAACAAAGACTCAGTTGGTGCTTGATGCACTTGAGAGAGAACAAACCCCTAGAGTTCCAAAGAATTAAAACACTGAAAGTCTCATTGCGTGTAGCTCGAACAATGCAGCCTACCCCTCACGTCACAGCACCCGCCGGTTCCACAACAAAGCCGGCCCTAAGTTAAACGGAGCTGGAACTGGAGCAGCCGCCCTCGGTCGTTCTCTTTGTTGAGAAGCGAGCGGAACAGTCAATTTCGATTCATCAAGCTCAAGAGCTTTCTGGACTCTAGTTTACTCACTTGGCCAGAACAGCGCACGCGAAATGAAGATGCGATGATCGCTTCCTCCTAGCCCTTTTCCCGGCGACCGGCGACCCCGCCAGCGCCATAGATTATGCCATGCTCTGCAGCTACAGCATCTAACGTACCGTCCCGCTGGTTTTTACTTTTCCACAGATCCCACTTAAATGCCGATTGCAATATGCAATATAACTCCTGCAGTGCATGTCCTGTAAAGCACGGCTGTTCCTGCTCTGCGCTGTCTGCATACGGATACGCGCGGCACCGCTGCTCCTTGTCTCGGCGAGCGAGATCCACCAGGACTGCCTCATTCGGGGTGGGTGGTTGCGGCCGGCCGGGTCCGTGGCGGGACGAGAAATACTCGGAGCGGAGAAGGATCCCCCATCACAAGTCACATTTTGCGAGAGGACATCGGGTAGTTATGCGGGGACGGGATGTGGAACAACGGACTATCGTGATCTCCCGGCCGAGCGGCGGGAGATGCGATCAGGACGATCCCGTCGCTTAACTTACTGACATATGGCCAACCAGGATCCATGTCCATGAGGAGGTCGCTTCGGTGGCATCTGTCATCCTTTGACGAGAATACAGAAAAGAATTGCTTCTTTTCCTCCGTCCAGCTCGACGAGATCAGAGCAAACACCCGTCAATGGCGTACGGTACGAAATGCGCCGTGCTATTCCTGGCGCTGGCGCTCCCGACGTATGCAAAAGGATCTGCAGGTGCACCGCAAAGAATGACAGCGCAATCCTGCGCAGGGAGCAGCCCGGCCCAGGCAAACGTGAGGGAGGGTGATGGGATCCAGCGCAGGTCTCACTCGGGCAGACTCACCGGCTCGGGTCCGTCGATATCCGGTGCACAAGGCCTTTCGAGTTTCCTCTGCCTTGCTTGTCGTCTCAATCAACCAACACCGCCCCAGCTTGATGCTGCCACTGCCGGCCCACTTATGTAGCGACACGCCCTCTGTCGACGCCTTCTCGACGCCATCTTTCCCCAGGCGGCGCTGTCCCTCACATTTCATTGGCGCACCTCACTGAGGATTGTCCCTCTGTCACCGGGAGCTAACATGCTAGCTCTGCGCCATTGACGACTCGGTCAAGGACTCGAGGATGCGCAGTATCTCGCTTACAAGGCAATCAGTTGCCTCAACCAACATGACAAACAACTGGGTAGCACTTTTCATGGGTGAAGTTACGATTGACGCATGCCCCATCTGCTATCTGACAGCTCGAATGTACCGATAAGCAGGCCAAGTATCTAGGTAGTGAAATGTTGTAGGGCTCAAATGCTAGACCGGGAATTGTTCCACTAAGCAGCGTCACCCCTTACCTTGATGACATCGCCCGATGCAATAGCATGGCTGGTTCAAATCCTGTAAACAGTCCGTGTTGTCGCTTCGGTACATGTCTCACAAGGTTTGTGTAATGCGTAAGATTAGCGCGAAGGCTCTTTCGGGATCACTATTGTTCTGGAGGTTGGCAGTGCGTGTGGCGTTGCTCTCTGTGCTCCGTGGCATCCACCAGAACTGAGTTCAATCTGAGACTAGTCTGGGCAAGTCAACTGGTTGTTTTCCCATCAAGCTGAAGGCGAGGTATCCCGGCCCTGCCAATCGTGAAATATGAGTCAAGATCAACATATTCCAGGTTTTGTCGGGGAACTCAACCCTTCGTGAAGATAATAGACAGCGGAGCCCATCATGTGACTACTTCTAATCCCTAAACTAGCTGCAAGTGACGATGCGAGTCTATGTGGTTTTTCTGAAGTTGCACTGATTGTTGTTCCAAGCACGGGGACCAATATTACAGACAATAGTGCTTCCAGTCCCGGTAACGACGCACCGGTCGTAGTCCTGGGAGCTACATCTCTTAGGTGCTTTCTCGTTGGAACCGATGTCTTGTCGCTGCTTGCTGACACACTCGTCTGGAGCGGGGGATCTCACCTTTTGCGGGACTGAAACGTGGTAGTGCCATACTATCTGACATATGGTAGGCGGGAATAGGAAGAGGGGGAGAACTGCAAGAATTAAAAGGCACAAGAAATTTATCAAGAGACTCCTTAAATGAGTTGCTTTCAGGGGGGTTTCAAGAGACTTGGCTCCCAATCTACATCATCGTGTACTAGTCCTTGTCCAACGAGAACTGTCTCAATGACCGATACTCGTATTCATACTCGCTCTTAGGGACGAAATCGACCGATTCTCAGAAATCCGGTTGAGATTGGATGAACTTGACGGATCGAGAATTCATGACTAGGAGAATGGCTCCAGGGCTCGGATAGGCTTTGTCGAGCTTAGCTGAAGAGAGAGAAGTAAAATGGAGGAAAATGACGGGGGAAATAAGGAGAATGGGGAAACCAGAGTTACTTCAACCTTATCTCTTAACTTTAGCTTGCCAGGCACTGGACCTCAGACTTACAACCGTGAACTATGCTATAAATAAGACCTGGGGAATGTTGAGAGCCATTTTAGGGCATAGCTACGCCCAGAGAATGTATCCTTGCACCATCTGTGAGTCGATCGATGTATTTACACTGACTGTGACAAGAAACAAAGGGTGGCTATGAACAGCTATGCCCGTTCTGATCTCCACTTAGATTTCATTCACTTGCAGTGGCTGGAACTTGGTACCTATAGTGGCTGAGCTGGCCTGTGCTGTCCCGTGGCTGGAGTGCCGGAGCGCCCAGAGTCCCGCTGCCAGGCACTCTAAACCTAAGGTAGTAATTAGAGTCCAGCGGGTGACCTCCGCGTGAGCCATGTTCCGTGGTTCCGCTCCGCCCCCCAGGAACGGGTCAAGTCATCCATTCATCATTCATCACCCGTCGGACTGCCGCCTCGTCATCTTCCCTTCCCACTCGCAACCGACCCAACTTCTCGGGCGTCCGAGAATATCGACAATCGCTCTTCGCTTTTCCAATCACCCGTTGATCATACCAGCTAGATCGATCCCCTTACTGCCGCTACCTGCTCGCTCCTTGCCGCCGCCATCATGGCTTTGGCTGGACTGATCGACCCGACCAAGACGGGCAACTATCCCGTCATCCTAGGCGACAGTCTCATGGGTAAACCCCCCAATGAGGTCTTCACCAGCATTCGATGTATGTCCATCTCCTCACTTGTATACCGCAATTTTGTCGCGTCGGTGTCATGCTCACTATTTCCCAGACAATCACCAGCCCACCCTCTCGTCTCCCTCCGCCCCGAGCTCGGCACGCCTAAAGCCATCCGTCCCAGGCAAAACAACCTCATACGACCTCACATACGCCGACGGCGACAACAAGTATGCCTTTGCCGGTCCTCGAAATACCTCAGACAACCAATATGTCCTCTACTTCGACCCCAGCCGCGAGTCCTTTGTCCTTGACAAGGTCGATTCCACCTTCAACATGAACGTGACCCGCCTCCCGGACAACTCCGACTCGGAAAGCCTCCGCCACCAATACCCCCAGATCGACGGGACGCCGCGACCTACCCCGAAGCCCAGCAAACCTGCCAGCAAACCTGCCAGCAAACCCGCCAGCAAATCTGCCAGCAAATCCGCCGGCGGCAGCACCAGCACCGAAAAACCCGCTCCGAAGCCTCGTGCCAAAGCCCCCGCCCAGAAGAAGGAGGTCAAGCGCAAGCCCGCTCCGAAGCAGCCCCCTAAGTCGATGGCTCTGTCCCTCCCAGTTCCCGAGCCCGCCAAGCCCGAGTCTCAATCCCAGACCAAGCGTCCCCCACAAGACGAGGACGAAGACGAGGACGATGATGACGACGGTGGTCTATTGATCGAGTATCCCGACGAACCGCCAGCTGCCCACCAGACCAACTTCTCACCCGCCTTCCCGCCTATTCGACGCTTCGACGACTTTATGAACCGGCGCGAGTCCGAGGGCGACGACGCCGACGGCGAGTCAGCCGACGATGGTGACTTTACGCTCCTCAGTCCTGTCAACAACAATGAGCAGCAGATGGGGCACGGCCCCATGGATGTAGACGGAGATGAGGACGATGGTGGCGCCGATCTTGACGATCTTGAGAAGGACCTCGAGGATGCGTTGGAGGAGGCATTCATCGAGGAATCTCCGGACGGTGACGAGAGCGACATCAGCGAGGAGGAATAAGACGATGATGGAATGTTTTTGTTAGATATTTATTGCTGCTTCTCTTGCTTTTTACTACAGCACATGGCGCTCAAAGGGGGACACTTTTGATCTCGAAGAACGAGTTTCACACCGGCGTTGGAGGAAGATGACATATTCTCGATACCTGATGGCCATTGTTACAAAGGCTCACTTCCCTGCGATGAAGTATACACAAGGACTAGGAAATACAAAAGGATCATATATTAACATACACCGAGAAGGGAGCTGTTCTCTCACATGTTCTCATACCGGTTACCTCCCACCCCCCACCCTCAGTTCACTCTCTGCGCCCCCTCCCCTTCATTATCCTGCTTCCACCTCAACCCGCGCAAGTGATCCGTGGCGCCCGGAATCTCGTCCTCGCACCACAGATGGGTATTGGCCTCGGCCACGACGTTTCCCCAGCGCCGCAGCACCTCTTTATCAAACGTCCCGACGGTCATGGAGATGCGGTCCGAGGCTTCTCGGCGCCAGAACAAAAAGCTCCCGCACTCGCTGCAGAAGCCGCGCGCGCACTCGGGCGTCGCGTGGAACGTCTTCAGCGTCGTCTGCGACGTGTACGCCACGGCCGACAGCGGCACGCTGTGGAAGCGCGCCAGCAGCGAGCCCGTGTTCTTGCGGCACTGAGTGCACTGGCACGTAGAGCACTAGGCAGTTTGTTAGCTTGTGGTCTCGTGCAGATTAGACTAGGCGAGGAACGGACTTCGCCTTTGAAGGCGTGGTTCGAGGGGAAGGTGATGGTGTAGCGGATGGAGCCGCAGAGGCAGCCGCCGGTTATGGACTCGGGAAGACTGTCTAGATCCATTATGTGTGGACAAGATGTGGTATACTGAGAATTGATCGAATGGAGTTGGGACAAAAAGTGTCTATTGAGGCGTGATGATATAATCAATCCAATTCAAGGTTCATTCACAAGAAACCTGTTCTTGGCGGGGCTTTATATAGTTTTGGCAGATTTAGCCGTGTCGACAGCGCCTTTCGCCTCCCCTCACGGCCGCTGCAACTGTGACATTATCCTGACGTATATTCCGGAACATCGAAGCGCACTGCATGATCATGCATGGGTCTCGTGCTACCGATCAGGTCATACACAGGCTTGCAGCTGCGCGACCCAGTGTTGCCGGCGTCCATTAACTGGGTATGATTCCGTACACGCCCGAGTTTCGTCCGGCTCTCGTGATACCCGCTTGTGGGTTGTATTGCGGTGTCGCTCACACAACTTCCCACCTCGCGATCCAGCCGATGTTCTCTCCTGCATTGCGCACAATGCAGAGCCGTTCTTCCTTGGGATCCTGCCTTACTCCGGAAAGGACCTTTTCGAGGGAAATTGACCCGATTGCAACGCCACAACCTTCGCTGAGGCTAAATGAGCCCGTGGTTACGAAGCCGATGAGGTCGTCTGCGTCGGGGATAAGAGGGTGGCCGCCAATATCGGCGTGGTTAGCCGGAAGGGGCGGATAGGGGCTGGGTTTGGCGATCAGTTCCAGCGCAAGCTGTCGCTTCAAAGACTCGAGGTCGCGAGGCCTGGATCCTCTGGAGGGCCTGTCCTTCGGGGACGTGGATGAGGGAACACGCGCGAGCCATTGGGCACGGAGATCTCGTGGGAGAGACGATGCTGGCGACGAAGACTTCGGTGGGATTGTTGCTGGGACTTCGGCTTCTGAGGACGGCAGCATAGCGGTGGGAGAGGGGAGACGGTAGATGCGAGCGCAGGAAGAGACAACACCGCGGCCGAGGATGGAGATCCGGGCGGTGAGGATGGCGTTCTTCGGCGGTGGAGTTGGCGGAGTAGGTGATTTTAGGAGCGCATTGAACACGTCCTTTGAGATTTGGTTGAGGTTGCTAAGGGAAGTAGGTTCTTGTTGTTTTGCTGCCGGCGCTGACTCGTCTGGATCGATATCCATTGCATCGACTTCTGTCTCGGTCGACTCCGGCTCTGGCGCTGAGCGCGAGTGATCGAGTCCAAACAAGAACTCAAAGTCGCTTGCAAGACCACTTCCCACCTCGCCCTTCCTCCCAGCCCCGAGATCGACTGTCGTCCATTCTGTCCTTTTGCTCTTTGGCCATCTCTCCCACACCCTCTGCCGCTTGTGCCGCTGCTCGAGTTCCCACTCCACTCCGGCATCAGTCCCTAGGAAGTCGGCAGGGAACCATGGCAGGCCCCGCTCGAAAGCGACTTGACGAACCTCGTTCAAACCCGCGAACCTGGGATTCCCGCCCGATGCGAGAGGAACATGAACAAGGCTATACCAGATGGGGAGGATGCACTTCCACGGTGCAAGCAGAGTCCAGGTTCCCTGGGTCTGTTTCCCTGAGCCTGAACGCGAGGCGATGAGAGTGACGGGGATTGGGGGATCAACTGAAATGGGTTCCAAGGGGGCGCCGGGTGGATTATCAGTCTTCCGTTTGTTGATATACTTTTGAGATGGGAGACACGATGCCTTGTGTCGTTCATCTCGGTTGAATATGGCAAACGGCTCTAAATTATCTTCGGAGGGCCAGGTAGCGATCCTCTCAAGAAGCTGCATCTGGGCATCTGGGTCATCGGAAGCCTCCTCTCTTTTCGGGGGGTACCTTAGTCGAGGATCCTGCACTAAGAAGCTGAGAACAGCTCCAGCAGGAAGCGAGGCGGAGTTTGACAGTCCCTCAAGCGACCGGAACAGGTCGGCATGCTGGGTCTTCGTCTTATCTTTCTCAGGATACGGACTTAGGACGGCCAACAATGCCTCAGTGGATGCAGGACCAGTGAGCTCTACGCTGCCAATCTCGAAACGGAGGTCTTCAATGTAAAGTTGCGGGCTCTCCATTTTTGATAGTCGGAGCAACTCATTGAACAGCTCAAGGAAAGCCGATGGGTGAATTCGCAAGAACATTTGTCGCTGTGTTTTATTGGGATCGCGTGTGGCATCGCTGGTAGATGGCTCGGGGTTCCACTGAATGGTAGATGGGCCGATATGTCGTCGCTCTCCATCCCGTTGCCGACTTAAGAGACCTGTCCATGAGCGGGTTCCCATCCTCCATTTGCGGCCCTTTTCGTTCCAACAAGACTCGTCCGATACCCCAATCTTCTTCAAAACCGTCTTTATTCCAACAGGATTTCCAAAGAGCCCAATTGTGCTCATGTAGGACGTGTCCCACATAAGTGTGCCCCTGTCGCCCTGAGCTCGATGGGTTGGTCGATAAATCTTCTCGTTGGGTGTCAAAGGAATCGCAAAACGCCAAAGAGGATCTGCGGGATCTGTCATTCGTGCTCGTTTAGCATGCCATGGATGGGTTGGCAGCCACGTCTTGTTGAGTTGTCGTTTTCGGAACTTGGCTTTAGGCGTGGGCGGTTCGTTGAGTTGATTTCTTCGGATTTTGGGTCTCGGTTTTCGCCCTCTTACGGCCAGCTCTTTTCGGTCTTTCCCGTCCACTCCCTTTTCCCGAGCCTTTGCCTCCCTCGCTTTGCGCTTCCTCGCTGCCAATATCCCTAGTCGTCGGGCCGTCTCAACTCGTATCCTTCCCCTCGTCGTCTGGGGTTTTCTTTTCTTTTTCCTCGCATCAACCATTGGTGTATTGTCATCAGCCATTTCCTTTCGGGCGCGTGCTCTCAGGCGCTGGGGCACGCGCTTCGGGTTGTGGCTCGCAGTGCGACGGCGTAGACCACGGGGCACCTTCTGAAAAGCCCGACTGCTGCCCACAGCCTTAGAGGTCGCCATACTCTCCTCAAGGCACCGTATTTCAAAGTCATGGGCCGCCAAAAATGCCTGGAGGTCTAGCTCTCCATCTTTGAGCGCAGCCTCGGCAGGCTGTGCAGGAATGGTGCGGGCCATGTGGACTTGGGCGCGCTTCTGGGAGGCATCGTTGCGAGCATTAGTCGTTGACGAGGCGGCTGGTCGCTTATTGGCCCCTTTCCCAGCCGGGTCTGTGGACTTAGAGCCCGGGGCCATTGAAACGTCGAGAACCGGTGCGTAGTAGTTGTATCGTGGAAGTGGGAGGATGAGATAGAGTCAACGACGCGAGACGCGGCGTGAAGTGACAGAATCCTAAGAAAATAAAACCTTATCGATAAGGGTCGCCTTTATCGTTATTGGTCAACGTGGGGTTTGGCTGGCCATCGGCTAGGGGGACCATCAGTTGACTTTCTCAACTAAACTGTAAGTCTACAAGGGATAGAAGAATTTAGTAAGTCATTGAATAGTAAGCATATAAGCAATTGGACCTGTAAATATTTTAGTATCTTGAAAACTTGAGAATAGTTACCTTGACGCTCCTTTTAAAATCCACGCTTATCCCACTTCGCAATAGTGCAAGTGCCGCACATGGATGCCCCGCACACTTGCACCATAATTGACTGGTCTGCATTGCATGTGTCGCGTTATAAGGTGGTTATTGTGGTCCCGCAAGGGACGTTCGTCTTTTGCGACAGCATAGAAAGACTGACATAGACCAAAGACCGGTGGAACCTGAGCACAGTTGCGTGTGTAGCAAAGGAAGTTGACTATTGGTAGATGCATTGTTCACCTAACTTGAAACGATACAAACAACTGCCATCCAAGGAAGTATATCTAGATTCTTACGTATAATCACCCCCTTCCTATGCCCTTTGCGTTACTGCTGATTAGTCTTCTTATTCGACATTCTAGATCTAATGCTTAGTAAATTACCCATTTTGGATATCCTACCCTACACAATATCTCTTAATAATAGTAACACTATATTCAATCCCTTATTTAATAATGAGATTGGACAAAAAGAAGAAGGTTAGGGGATAGGGTTAGTAGTTAGGGTTGGTTAGAGTGATAGTGTTCGGATTATGGATAAGTTAGAGTTAGCCCTTAGTATATATCATTGGTTGTTGATGCAGGGACTTATGAAATTGGCGTACGTAGATGTTCTGGATAAGTATGTAGATGTTCAGGTAGTCGTTTCTCGCATCAAAACCCCATGAACTTCCAGAGGTTGGACGGTCTCTGCAGTCCACTCCTGATAACGCCTCAATGGGGGGTTTTTTTTTTTTTTGGATTGGTGCACTTTGGCCCGTCGAATTGCTTCTCTGGGGCTGGGTTGGATCGACAAATATCATCAATCCGTTGGATGCCGGAGCTTGAAACCCAGCCCAACTGGGTCTTGCTGACAAATGTCATGGAATCCTCAGGTGGCCCATTGAGTGACTTAACCTCGTAGGTCATTCCACTCTGGATGTTCCCTGTAACGTGGAATACTGTTCCAGTCCCCTTCTCTTCATCTAATTGATCTAATTGAACGAAAAGGCCATGGTGATTGTGAGGTGTGCCTAGGCTCTGCACGAGAAAAAAAAGCAAAAGGCATTTCGGAAACAAGTGCCTAACATGTCGGGTTTGTCAAGCCACAACTCAAATTTCGTCATCAGGAACTGGTCAAGCGTTGAGAACTCACGTTGGTTGCTTCAACTTGGTAGACGTGAGAATAGGCGCGGCTTGCTTGAAGTAAATAAAGTCAATAGACAGATGGGTATAGATGGGATGAATGAGATAGACAGAACTGGCAGGGAACTAGTTCTTTATACTTGTAACTTCTAAATTACGGCCTTCGCTCGCATGAGTCAATCATGGCTTGAGCACCCTTGCCATGCTGTTTCAGGCGATGTTGGAGGCGTTCATAATCGACGAAACCGCTGTTGGCCGTGGGACACGACCTAGAGTGACACGAACCAGAATGACACACTGCTCGAATTATAGAGAGTGGAGATATGTGCTGATCAGATTCACTGCCACTATTCCGGTTGTTGGCCTACGTATTCTTGAAAGGGAGACAATCTTGCCGCTCGATGAATCTAACAAGGTCGAAGTTGACCCAAACAGGCACTGCTGGGGGGGCATTGGGACGGTGTTAATTACCGGGGTGGGCTGCAACCTGGACCAGGGGTTGCAGAACCGCGTTGGCGCCGGTGAGAAAGCTAATTAGCCATATTCCTGGATTGTTGAGATGAAATGCAAGGGGCAACTTTATCTGGCTGGTTATGATCGCTGTGGATCGAACTCTGAATTCCAAGTCGGAAAGTGATGGGGATGTAACTATACCTAGGTAAATCCCGACGGAGGACTTGTGTAATCATGAGTAAGAGCACTACTACCTGGGGAGGCAGGTGCAGTAGTCTAAAGAGCGATTTCTCCAAAAAAAAAAATTAGATCCGATATTTTATGTCATTGCACTCATCAATAATCTCATGGCCTATCCAAAGCCGTTCCTGAGCGCCATCTCTATCTCAACCATTGAGCAGATCCGAAAAGGAGACCAACCTACTCCGAAACCCGACCAGGGAACCTATTCCATTGCACTCAAAATACTCCGTTTTGGGGTGAAAAGGAGTCACAGAGTGACCGCACAGCCAAGTTGCCGGGGCAAACGTGAAACCCCCCATTCATATCCAGCCCAGCCTCAAGCTTATGTAATGACGCAGAAGTGTTGGCGTACCGAAATGGCCAGACGACTTAGTGGTTGGCATTTCGCGCACAATCTGTGGCTCCTACATCAACGACTTTGTTAGCAAGGGTTCGGAGTGTTGAAGACATAGCCGGTGTAATCAAGAGCGGCACGTACCATAATTCGGCGGGATCGACAATATTTGGACTGCAGGGCCTCTGATTCCTCTCATATTTACGGCACCATTTGCGCACGAGATAGCGGTGATGGCCGCACTGGAACTCGACCTGTTGCGTCTCTCGTTAGTCCAGCTGGTCTGAGGGATGGGGGATGCTCCGGCGCGCCATACGCAGAAGTAATCGCACATGGCGAATCAAGCTAGAAGATAGCTACTAGCAGTATTCCAAGGAGTATAGTGTTAAGAAAGGGGAAAAGCGCGAAGATCTGGCAGATAATTTGGCTTGATGGCTTGGGAATGCCGCCGTCTTACGCTGGTCGCGGGAGCTTCTCGCAGTGACTAGGTCTCCACGTCGCGAATCGATGGTGGGTGGAGGACGCAGTGAACAACTGAAAGGGGTGGGCGGCTGGGTAGGCTGAATTGCAGGTGTTGGAATGTCACTGATGCATGGCAGTTTGGTCAGATAGTTGCTTCTTTCTACTGCGCCATTGAGACAATGTGATGGATCACCAAGCCAAGGAATGCGGTATGTGTGGCTGAGAGCCATGTACAGCTCTCTGTATTAGATACTGCAGTCTACCGCGGGACAGCTTCCTTCCCGCTGAGGTGGCATCCAACTTAGAACTAGAGCAGCCGAGTAAGCTCTCTTTAACTACCGTCATGTCAGTGTAGATCGACATCCGGTGATGAGTGGCGATGCCATTGCCCACGCTGAGGTGATGTCGTGTTGCTTGTGAAGCGATGAGGGCTGAGAAGTTAGAATAAAGTCTCTAGCTAGATGACGCAGAAATGGGATGCAGTCATTACTTGGTACAGCAGTAGCTACTTAGTGGGTTACTTCGTCCATGCAGTCGCAAGCAAGGCTGACGTTCGGACCATCGCGAAACGCGTCCCGCCCGATAGTGGCTTGCTCACAGAGTTCCGCCCTTCCTGTTTCTGATTCTCAATTATTTCTCCCCTTTCTTTTCTCAGGCCATCTTGAGAGGTCTGTTTCGTCACCATGGCCAACGGCCCGATACCTTGGTCTTTGGGTTCAGCTGCATGCGACGTCCCGGACGAAGTGAGCGAAGTGATGATCTTATGGCGACATCCACCCGTCAAAGCAAAGACTGCGCTAGTCTTGCATCGTGTTTCGTAGCACTGCAGTAGACAGGCAAACAAGACATGACAAGACAAGACAAGACAAGACATGATCGATCCAATAGCATTGAGTCGGTTGTCAAGAGCTTGCCGTCCAGCGTCTGGTCTTAAGTCACGGAACCCGGTTCTTAACAGACATGTTTTGCGCCGCCAAGACCGCAAGTGTAAGTGTAGGGCCTCCTTGCATAAGGAATCGGGATACGGTGATTCAGAGAAACGGCGAGGCCAGCTGAAAACGATGTGACACCCGACGAGGGTCCAGGTCTGATAGCGTTCTCACCGAACCGCATTCCATATCCGCAAAATACTAAGATAGGCCTCACAGAGAGAGACCACCATCCCTGGCCCTTCGCGTGTCGGCCGCTTGCATTCTGGTACCGGAGGAGGTGGAGGTGGCGGGAGTCGGTCCACATGGCAGATCGTGGGGTCGGCCTCAGTGATGATCCGGCACCGGGGAACGACGACGGCAGCAGAGAACGCCCTAAAACGCCCCACTGATGGCCAGCAGGCTCCGCCATTTCCAGGGGACTTTGAGCCTCTGCGACAGGGGACTCCACAGGGACGTTGCAGGGGGAGAAGGCCCCGCCGTCCATTACGGAGGGTTCACTGATTGGATGGATACGATCACGTTGAATGGGTTCATGGGAGACGATGATTGCTCCGATATCCGACCATCATCACTCCCCAACGACTCCAAATCTCACGTATTAACTAGGCAGTCTAGCTGCGAAGTCCTCACTCTGTGACAAGTTGGCACTTAACCTATGCCCTTCTCACCCTAATTCATCACGTTTCTCTCATCCACTCGCCAGCTACGCGGCTCTTGAGCCCCTTTCATTGACGGAAAATCCACGTCACCACCAACCTACCCACCCGCCACCACACCCCTTCCGCCCACGCCGCCCGCCGCATCCTACACTCCCCAACAACCGCCATCCGCAAAAGCTTCCCCGTCCCCGTCCACCTGTAACTCACCGCGTAACGTTGCCCCCCCCCCCCCCTCCTTCTCGGGAAGTCTTTGCGGCGCGATAGGGAGCCGCATCTTCCGCCGGGACACCGCCGGTGGCCTCCATTAGGACTGGCGCCGCTGGCCCGGTGCAGGCCGGCACCGCAGCATGTCCTCTTTGAGTAAGTCGATGACGCGAGTCATTTCCCGAACTTCCTCAGCCTCTCCGGCGAGATCTGAAATCTTCAAACCTCCTTTGTGCCATCCCCCAGGTTTGTTTGTGCGGCTTTGTCAGCGAGAGGGGCGAGATGCAATGCTGGGTTCGCTCATTGTGGAGAGAGTGTAGTCAAGAGTGCAAGGATCTTTGAGCCTCGAGTGAGGTCGACTCTTGTTGTTTAGAGAGAAACCAAGCTCCGGGAACTCCGGCAACCGCTTCACAGAGACTATTGTAAGAAGAGGCTGACATGGACTTTCTGAAACCACCAGTCGGCAAGGCTCGCAAGGTGAGTTCTCAAGTTTTCTGTCAATGATATATGTCTTTCACATGCTAACATGACATCACCAGCCTAAATTCGAGTGCCATCTCAAGGTACGCCTGGCTCACTCACTCAGTTGCTCACATGCTCGACTTACCCACTCACCTCTCACTCGCTCATCCATCCCTCTTTTCCAGCTGAGAGCTTGTCTAACTGTCCCCAGGTCTATGACCTCAACAACGTCCCCCTCGTCACCGGCAACTCCTTCGTCAAATGGCACCTCACCCACTCCATGCACGCCGAGCACCGCGGCCGCACTGCCAAGTGTCCCATCGCCAACCACCGCGTCGACTACAGCTTCTGCACCCTCGTGCCCTCCATCCGCATCTCCGTTGACCGCAACAACAACCTGGCCGAGTGCCCCGTCGAGTTCGAGGTCGTCCAGGAGTTCGCCGGCACCGAGAAGATCGTCCTCGGCTATGTCCGCCTCAACCTCAGCGAGTACATCGAGGAGAGCGAGGCCTTCACCAAGGATGTCACTTCGCCCGGCCGCAAGCGCAGCAACAGCATGGGTGTGAGCCCTGCCACCACCATGCCCGGCCGTGACTCGGATGTTGTCGAGGATGGCATTGTGAGGAGGTATCTCATGCAAGACAGCAAGGTCAACAGCACGCTCAAGATCGGCATTCTTATGATCCAGGTCGACGGCGAGCGCAGCTTTATCGCTCCACCCCTGAAGACTGCCCCTGTGTTTGGTGGCATCGGCGGCATCATGAGCGAGTCTATCGAGGATGACGCAGGCCGTACGTTCTCAGCTCGCGCTTCAACATGCCCCTTTTCCACTACTAACAAACACTTCCCAGCCGTTCCAAACATCTCTAAACCCCGAGACGCCGCCGAGCTTCAAGACCTCTACCGCCGCACCCTCGCCGCATCCTGGTGCCGCCAGCCCAACGAGCTCCCCGCCGATGAATGTATCGAGGACATCTTCAACGGCGGCAACGGCTGGAAGACCAAGCCCGCCGCATCATCCCCGGACACGGACGACGATGACGAGGATGCCGACGACTCCGACTTCCGGGACGGCACCCTCCGGCCCCGCGACGCCCGCCGCATCAACCACGTGCACCACAGCCACAACAACCTCCTCGCGCCAACCTACACCCCTAACACCGGCCACGCCCAGCAAGCCGCCTCCATTCGCTCCCATCGCCGCACCCCGAGTAACTCCAGCGACAAGAGCGTGTCCACCGTCACCGTCACCCCGCACGGTCACGGCCACCATTCGCACGCCGCCCCGCGCAAGAACGTTCGCATCCACGAGCTCGACCACTCCCGCAGTCTCGCCAGCCTGACCTCTTCCATGACCCTCGACAGCGAAGCCCTCCGAGACGCCGGGCTCAAGCGCTCTAGGGAGGTCCCCGAGTTCGATATTCGGAATGATCTCATTGCGTGGAGGCTTCCTGGCGAGGTTGGTTTGGATATGTAAATAGCGGGTTGTTATGATGCGTCGCAATACGAACAGGCTTGGAGGAAAGAATGCCGTGAGGCACATATGATCATATTGTACATAGCACGCGTAGTTCCGCAAAGCGTTCATTTCATGGGGGAGTTCCACCCCCGTTGTCCTTATTGCAATTGTGTCGTTTCAATTCATCCTGGGTGCTCCTTTTAAGTTCGGCGCGCCCTCTACCGTGCATCTAGCTTTCTACCAAAAGACGCATGCTTTTATACCTCCGCCCTCTATATCAGCGACGCAGACCTTCCCTTTCCCACTTTTCCACCGGATCCAAGGAGTTTTGCTTCTCCATTTACTGACCCTGCAAAGTTCCCCGCACGCCGCCCTTGCCACCGACTTCCCGAGCCGTGACAGTGACGCTCAGGTCAGCCATAACATTAATCGTCACCTCGACCTGGCCACCGGCCTTGACGCCCTTAATGGCGGCCTCGGCAAGGAGGCTGCCGACCTTCCAGACCTTCTCGCGCGTCTCCTCGTCGTCGTCAGAGTCGAAGTCGGAGTCCTCGTCCGAGTCGTCGGAGGCGGGCTTCTCGGCCTTGGGCTCGGGCTTGGTCACCTTGATGTGAGTGCCGCCCTCGACGACCTTGATGAGGACGTCACCGCCCTCCTTGGGAGCGGCAATGCGGACGGTGCGGCGGGCAGGAACAGCGGTTTCGGTGGGCAAGACGGGAGCAAAGGTCTCACCGTCAGCGCCAATGGTGACGACACCAATAGCGTGGGAGATGTGCTTGACGGTGGTGACAGCAGGGTGGGTAGACTGCTCAATATCGACAGCCTCGTACTCCTGGATCAGGGAGGCCTGGAGAGCAGCACCACGGGCCTGGAGCTCCGAGGGGTTAATGGCAGTACCGCTGGTAGCAGGGGCCAGGATCTCGGTGGTCTCAGGGAAGATACCGCGGAAGTTATTGGCGATACGGGGAGTATGAGAAGTGCCACCAGCCATGATAACCTCGTCAATATCAAGGACGTCGAGGCCAGCCTTCTTCACGACACCCTCAACCAGGCGGTTGAAGCCCTCGAACACCTTGCGGCCAATCATCTCGTATCGTATCCTGTTGATGGTCATGGAGAAATCGAAGCCGTCCGCCAGACTCTCAACGCTGAATTGGGCATTGCTACCCAGGCTGAGGGCCCTCTTGGTGGCCTCGGACTCGAGGCGGAGCTTGGCCAAGCTGCGCGCGTTCTCGCGGGGGTCGACGCTGTGCTTCTTCTGGAACTCCTTGGCGAAGTGCTCCATCAGGGCTTGGTCGAGGTGGACACCGGCGAATTCGTAGTCGTGGGCAGTGGCGAGGATAGTGTACATGCCACCGCGGGAAGCGACAACGGCGACGTCGGAGCGGGTACCTCCCAGGTCGGCAACAACGACGATCTTGTCCTGAATAACGGCTTCGGGGCGGGCATCGTAGGCTAAGACGGCAGCAACGGGGTCGGAGACGATCTGGAGGATCTCGATGTCGGCATCGTTGAACGCCTTGACTAGGGCATCGCGTTGCTTCTCGGAGAAGTTGGTAGGAACAGTGACGACAGCAGAGGTGACCTTCTTGCCCAGGTAGTCAGTGGCGGAGCCGACGAGGCGGCGCAGGTATCGGGTGGCGGCCTCGGCGACGGTGATGGTGGAAGCGGGCTCCTCACCAGCCTTGTCCTTGACGGTGAAGGCAATAGAGCCCTCGGACTCCTGGGGGTGGGCGGAGGCATGGCAGTGGGTAGGGTCGATGGCCTTGAAACTGCGCGCCGTCAATTAGCCTTGATGTGTCGTGGAGGGGTATAGGGAAACGGATGGGACGTACTCTTGACCTAGGAAGTCGCGGAAGGAGGCGATGGTGTTGTCGGGGTTTCGGACGAGGAAGTTCTTGGCCTGGCCGCCGGAGTACTCCTCGCCGTCGACGTATGAGAGAACAGTGGGGATCTGACGGTCTATGTGATGAAGGGATCAGTATATATATATACATATATATGTCTTGTGTGGTCATGGAGATGACTTCTGGGGCGCAAGACCCAGAGCATACGAGGGCGACAGCGAAAGAAGAGAATAACGCAGAAAATCAAGACTCACCGCCATCCTCGTTGGCAATGACCTCAGCCTTGTCGTCGACAGTGTAGGCGATGGAGCTGTTGGTGTTGCCAAAGGTAATACCGATGGTAACTCGGTTGCCAGGCTCAGGGCCCGCCTTGGCGCCGGCGTTGTCACTCATGGAGCCGGATTTGTGGGTGTGTTTCCTTCGAGGGGAGGAGATGGAGGATCGGATCCCGGGTGTTTCGTGACGGACGTGGGAGTGCGAAGGCGACGGAGAGAACGAGTCGAAGTCGGAGGGGGGAAGTGAAAGATTTAGAGGAGGAGGAGGAGGAGGAGGATTGGTGGTGGTGGTGGTAGTGGCAGTAGTGGGGGTTTCTTTTTCGCCCAGGACCCAAAAATTTGGGAAAAACTGGTAATCGCCAATCGCCCACATTTTTCTGGGCGGATAAGGTACGTACCGCCCACGCATTCACGAGCTGCCCCACCATCCAATGGGTTTTCCACGAGGCTGACGATCCACGACGGACGGAGAGGCTGTCGCGTTGGAAATAAACCTTCCCTCCCGCTCAACACCCGCACACGCAACCGCCCATCATGGCCACCGAAGCCGTCTTCGTCCTCCCCGGCGACCCAATCGACCCGTCCCTCATTCCCTCGCATCCCAAGAAACCTCTGCGCCTCGGCCCCGGCCTGCGCCATGTGCCGCCCAACGACATCCTGCCCACGCTCGCGGGCCAGCTCACGACGGACCGACAAAAGAATGCCCTTCGCGTCGAGAACTCGGGAGGACGGGTACGTTCACAGCGGTTGATAAAGGATGGAATACAAAAGCAAAAGCTAATCGAGATCGTCGACAGTACCAACCCCGAGCTGGCGAACTCGTCATCGGCACCGTCCACCACTCCGCCGCCGAGGTCTACTACGTGACCCTCTCCGACTACACCACGCCCGCCATCCTCCCCCAGCTCTCCTTCGAGGGCGCCACCAAGAAGACGCGCCCCGTGCTGGCCCCCGGCGCCCTCATCTACGCGCGCGTCGTCCTCGCCAACAAGCACATGGACTCGGAGCTCGAGTGCGTCTCCGCGTCCAGCGGCAAGTCCGAGGGCCTGGGTCCGCTCGCCGGCGGCATGCTCTTCACCGTCTCCCTCGGCATGGCTCGCCGCCTCATGATGCCTAAGAGCGTCTTGGAAGGCAAGGTTGTCGTGCTGGAGGAGCTGGGCAACGCCGGCCTGCAGTTTGAGACGGCTACCGGGAGGAACGGCAAGTTCTGGGTCGATAGCGAGAACGTCAAGACCGTCATCGCCGTGGGACGGGCCGTGCAGCAGACGGACGAGAGGAGGTTAGGCGTCGAAGAGCAGAAGAAGCTCGTAAGGAAACTCGTCAAGGAGCTAAGTTAGAAGAGGCAAGACCAAGAACGAAGGCAGGCGGACACAGAAATGCTCTAGAGAAGGAACACGGTGCCAAAGGCGCACTTTTCGTTCTGCATTCCAAGGTCGCTGAGTTATACACGACCATTACAAAGATACCCAGTAATTGAATTCGCCGAGTTCATCACAACGGATGAACTGTCTCCCAGGGCCCAAACGCCTGATACATCCTCCGCGTCCGTTGATGGACTTTTTAAACCCTGCCATTCCCGCCTTTACCTACCTAGAAATGTCTGCTCAAAACGAGAGTGGAATGAATCGCTCAAAAGAAAAGTTCGCAGTGGTTCCAGCAGCGCTTCAGGCCTAGATCAACAAGTCCAGCCACGGTAGAGCGCGCTCCGTCTGGGATGGTTCAAAATCCCTACCAAATAATTCCTAACAATCATGTCCAACGCCGACTTCTCCGTGCTTGCCTGATGCACATCGCGATTCTCAGAGCTGTTTAGTTGAAACAATTTCTCGTGTGCCCAAGACTTGGCCGTTCTCGGACACCGGAGTCTCAGCCCCTAGCTAGGGCTGTTGTCAGTTGGTTCTTATTCTTCATACACCACCCATCTCTTCATCGGCCTCGACCGGCTCTGGGAGGAATCTCTGATCCACATTGTGAATCTTGGTCATGTGGCGCTTCCAGTTGTCTTTCCTGGGAAAGCCCTTGCCCCCTTGTCTTGAGTAGTCGCATCCCTGAATGGCACAGTGAAACTTCTTCTTCCTCTCGTGCCTATCGTTGATATGTCGTTGAAGATGGGTTTTGGTTCCGAAGCCCTTTCCGCAGTTGGAATAAGAGCATTTGTGTTCCTTAGTGTGGTACCGCTGGTGATGTCTGGTGCGTGTTAGTATCATAACTGTTGAACATATAAGACAAAACATACTTAAGCTTGTGTGGCTGGTCAAAGACCTGGCTGCAACCAGGCTCATCACATGGATAGGAGCCGGTCCTTGGAGACACGTTGGCGATACTGTTGTTGTTCGGGGATACACTGTGATGATAATCGGAGGATGTGCCTTCTGACTTTGGAGAAGGGGTATCAAGTTGTGTGGCCGGGGTATTCAGAGTCGAAGGATTGGTGGACGTAGGTCCGGGAAGGGGTGTTGATGCATCAGAGGGATAGCTGAGGTGTCGAGAGTCGCGGTCCGGTAGGGGGGTCAGGCGGGCATGGGATGGAATGTCCACCATGTCGAGGTCCTGCTCTTCCACGGGTTCTTTCTTGAAAGAGATTTCTCGCTGGGTAGGAGTAGGAGATTGGATAATCGTCGTAGGCTGAGGGAAGTTGGGAGGTAGAGTAAGTGGTGAAGGAGAGTCGGTTGGTTCTTCTGGTGGAGGTTGGTCGGAGGGTGGAAGAGTGTTGGGCGAGGAAGATGGGTTGTAAGACATATAGAGTTGATGCTCCGTCCGATGCCACATCTCGGACTCCGTAGTCGCTGGCATGATGTCCATTGGATTAACGGTCCCGGGCGCAGGGTGAATCGGCGGGGAAGCAGAGGGTCTAAGCTTGGCATCGGACGGTGGTGACTGCGGCGGAGTCTGGACTGAGCCTGGAGGGGGCAAGTCCGTAGACTTGGTCGGCAAGACGATGGGCGATCCAAGAGCACGAGAACCAGGTGGGGGCATATCGCTTGTCGGGGGGTACAGTTCGGTGGGAGACTCAGACGTCACCTCAGTCGTAGTGATGCGCTCCATGGGAGCATCTTGTCCAGGAAAGGCGCAGCGGGTAGCGGTATCGAAGTTATCGCCGAAAGTCGGTGACGTAGGCGAGTGCATGGAGTGGTCTCGCGTGCTCTTGCGGCTGAACATTTGCTTGAGGTTGTACTTCAGAGAGCTCCCGCGGGATAGCGAGCGCTTGGGATCGGGCTGGGGTTGAGGCTCCTCTGTCGTCACCATGCCGAAGGCCTCGGACGGGACTGCTGGGCTGTAGTAGTCGGCGCTGCTCCCATTGAGGACGCCATTATGGGCATCACCTATCGATTGCGGCATGAACTCTGCTTCGTATCCAGTAAGAGCGGTCGTTTGGGATTCGGAGCGGACTGGCTGCCCGACCCTGGTAGGGACGTCGGTGTCGATTCGGACGGAGCGATTCTGCTGATCTTGGGTGTCGGGATTGATGAGGCCATCGCGGGGAGTCCAGGCCAAATCCTTAACGGAACCTCCTCCAATGTCGCCGCGCGTGAGATCCTCTCTAGGCTTGAACGAGTCCTGCGAGGACAATCGGTGTCGGGGGTCGTCAGTGCCGGCGGAGCCGCTCGGGACGGGAACCTGGCCGGTCTCTGCATCGGGAGGACCTTGTTGCCGTAGTCTTCGCCTCTCTCGTCGGCGACGGATGATTCGGCGGATGACGACGGGGTAGAGGCATACAAGAATGAGCGCGACGGCTACGCAGACGCCGACGACGACGCCAGCAATGCCTCCATTGTCCAGATGACGCTTAGCCAAGACTCCCCTCCGTGCAATAGTCTCCATGACGTCGCTCCTCCTCCAACTCGGCCGTCGCAATGCTTCCATCGGATCGGTCCCACCAAGGCTGGAAAAGAAGCGCGCGTGCTTGGGGGAGGCAGGCGTCGCCAGAAGCAGCTGGTAATCGTGGGCAAACCGGCGGTACCTCGCTGGTGTTGTAAGCTAAGCGGGGCGTTGGTAGTCGCGGCGCGCTGGGAGATGGTTTGGGAGGCCGCCGTGGACGGGGGAGAGGCTCGGGATGAAGGTAACAGGCCTGGTCGCTGGCGAGCGAGGGCGACGAGACGCGGGTTCGGTCAGTAACGATGGAGAAGGGGTTGAGATACCAAGACGTGGATGTCACTCAGGCCCTCATCGCATCATGGCGAAGGATGCGTGAGCTGAGAGCAGAGCGGCCATGGGACGACGACTAAGAGAGAAAACCCGGGGCTGTCGGGCTGACGGTAGCGAAGAAGACTGGGCGGGTGGCAGCAGGAGCGGCGGGTGTGCGAGCTAATGCGTGCAGTGCAGTACTAACGTGCCCGGGAAGGGTACGTGCTCCGCCGCTGAAGACGGGATTGAAGGTTGTACTGTACCTAGAACCACAGGCGGCGGGTACCTACAAAGCTTTCTCTGGTCCCCCCCCCCCCCCCCGGGGGCCGTGGGCTCAGTGGACGCCCGGGCAGGGCACTGCTAACACCGGCCCGGGGCTCTCAACCTCTCCGGGCAGCCGTCCATTGAAGTGCACGTGTATTCGCACATACGACAACCCAGGGTCTACTGCAATCCATGCCCAGCCGAGTCAGACCCCCCAGCCAATTCCTTTGATTGCAACCCGCCTCCTTCAGCCTCAGCGCCGAAGGATCGCAGTCACCGAGATAGCCAAGGTTCAGCACAATTGGGCTCATACTCGCGGCATGATTGGATGGCTGCGTCCTCTGGTGCTCCAGTGCCCCGCTTACCGAGCGGCGGTAGCCGAGCATAACTTGGACGCAATCAAGTTTCCTTTCCCCTTTTGAGCTCCCGCCTCCTCCCGCCAGACAGGGACCCCAGCTTTATTACGAGGAGGTTGACCTGCAAATTGGGGGCCACAGCCTACAGGGAAAGAAAGACACGCTTGGACAGCACGTGAAAGCCAGCTTATTAACCCTTGACAATCTTGCAATAGCACGCGGGCTATACGAATAAATGCTTAGTTTGGTCTCGGTAAAAGGAAGCAGGTTGGGTGGGAGCTTAACCCACGCATACGTCTTACAACACCAGCCCAATACCACCTGAGCTCGGGGCTGCCCACGTCGCTGATCGCCGACGATTGCTATTCGTACAACAATGTGCTACATCTCAAATCAAATTGAACCCAGCCGTCGTAACGCTGTCAGCAGACAGCATTCGGTGACGTGCAACATCCGTAACACGGAGTATATGTCTCTCGTCGTTTTGCAAAGATCAGCGCGAGTTCAAAAAGGCCGCGAATCCCTCGCCCTGTGCAGTATTATAGGCCTTTACAGAGGTGCCATGCAGAGGCGCCATGCCGCTTATCTGACATGGGGGCCATCCATCCACCATCGTAACGTGCCCGCGGCCAGACTGATGCGACTCTTGTCTCCGGGACTGGCTTGCCTCTATTCGCCAGCCCTACGAGCAAAGCCGAGTCAAGTCAGCATCGGCCGACGGAGGTTTTGCGGCATGTCGGTGTGATGTCGGTTGGCATGTCGGCCGAAATGGCTCCCGGCGGACTCTTCGCAACTCTGGAACCGACCATGTAGACTACCAGTTTAGAGCCGTCACCAATCAAGACTCCATAGGGCTGGCATGGGACACCTGCCAAGGATAAACCGCCATGCAGCAGCGGCTGGAGATCACATTTTGCGCCATGGTCTAGACACGGCACGTTTCCTTCTCTGACACATCTGCGACCTTCCCCGATCCATGCAGCAGAGTAACCAAGAGCACAGCATGATACAGACCTAAATCTTACGTATGCGCTTCCAGTATCAGCGCACACTCAACTGCCGTCCTCCTCTGCATAAATCTCAGGTATAGCTTTTTGCCACCATCGTGTGCAAGAGCCTTTCCCCATCAACGACCCCAAAAGCTTGGGCCACTTCTCCGGCCTCCAACTGAGAATACCAAAGTCCCATTCTCAAACCTTGCCAACAGGCCTATCGGATTGCCCCCCCGGCTCAACTCCCAATCCAACCGCCCAGCATCAGAGAGGAGAACAAGGTGGCCCAGCCCCCAACTCTGGCCATGAAACATTACCGGCTTTTAGCCCAGTTAAGCAAATAAACGCTGTTCCTTGGCTGAGCAGTATTCGGGCTAAATGCCACGGCAGGAGGGTCTGTGGCGCAGTTCAACTCTGCGACGCCAAATTTCGCCTCAGCTGGATACCTTTATGAAACATGGCTGCGGTTGCGGCGCTCGGCCTCGTCCGTTTTGTTTCCCCTGCTGCACTAAAGAAATGCTTGTCTCACACAAGATCAGCCATCCCAGTCAGGTCAAAACACGGCAGTTAGCCGACAGTCATCGTTGTTCACCACCAGGGTCTTCTGAGGTACCTACCTAAGTACGTAGTACTGTCCTGTGCTGTAATGCCAAGACGCAGAGCCCGCCAACAGACGCCTCCCGCAGCTAGGAGGCATCGGCCAGGGCATGGATGGAACCTTGTTCTGACCTCTGGTCCTAAATCACAGTGACAAACGCAAACTCACGATGGATAACACGCGCGTTGACATTAATTGAGTTGACTAGCCCAAGCCGTTACTTCACTCCCAACCTCATTTGAACCAAGACCATAAGGTTGACCAGCTTTCTCACCACAAGACAGTCCTTCGCTTTCATCATTTACAGTCTCTATATTTTCGCCGTCACCAGCATCCATCTCACAACACAAAGACACGTCGGTCTGCCGCTGCGTCATCCCAAACTTGCGATGTGTACTCTGCTCGCACACGTCTTCCACGACTGGTCCGCCATGTCATTTGGTAATGCATCAAGATTATTTCGGCTTGCCGTGCCCGTGTAATCGCCACATTGAGACGTTGCGGCTCGTTCATAAAACCGGCTTTGGTCGTTCGCACCATGTCGAGGAAGACGACGTCGGCCTGATTTCCTTGTGCCTTGTCTACCGTCATGACTTCGATCCGCTCCTGCCATTCTTGTGGCCACTGTTTTACTTCAGCCAAATATTGGCGCACGGCGGAGCTGTAGGGTGTTTGTATCATGACGTTCCCGGGAACGTTCATATCGGTGATGCTCCTGAATTCAGGGTCTCTCAAGAGATTCTGTACTTGGTCAATGACCCATTTGTGGTGGGCTGGGTTCCAAAAGCTGCTCCGCTGCATCTCTTCCTCGCTATCATTCAAGCGCACAATGGCCCGGTTCTCCCTCATGTCTGGAACACTACCAAGCTGCTGCAGATACCTCTTCAAATGCGCGACACTTTTCGGGTACCGATCTGCGGCCTCGTAGCCAGACACCATCTCGCCCTGGTAGAACATCTTTGACGGAAGGTTGTGCAAGTTTCCGTGGGCACGCTTGTTGACGAGAAGCTTGCTGCTGATGGCGCCGACCATCTCAGCTCTAGCCATCAAACTAACTTTCAGTTGCTCAGCATACGGGTTGAACTTCAACCCTAGCCTTTCCATATCACGTCTGTCACCGCCCTTGACGAAAGGACGTGTCTGTTTGACGTCACCGGTGAGAATCCACGCGATCGGGTCAAAGAATGCCAGAGGGATCAATGTCGTTAGCTCTCTTGCATGCGGAGCCTCGTCGATGAAAACGACGTCTGGACGGAAAAGCTTGGAGAAGCTTCCGTAGGCTGCCACGGGTGTTGTGGCGATAAAATCCGTTTGGGCGAGAACTGCTCGGTAGAGCAGCGACACTTGGCTCCTCAGTGCTTTCCAGTCTCCCGTGGTCAATACTTCGCCCGCCTCCATGCTAATCAGAATTCGTTTGAGAGGTTTGAAGCAATCATGCTTGTGCTTTTCGTAGTATTCCCAAGCAACTTCATCCAGCGTCGGGGCTTTGTTCGGGTTTCTACAAACCCCGGTGTGTTTGATGATGTTGACTGTCGTCAGGAATTTCTTCACAAAGTCAAGCTCGCCACGTGGATCAGAGTCACGCTGCTTTGACGAAGATGTGTTGAGGGTTTCGCTGTTCCTCATCTCATACGGCCAACCATGCATGCGCACAATTCGGAGTTTCAGGCCTGCAGCCTGGCACAAGGCATAATATCGATCCGCAGCGTCATCAACCGTCTTGTTGAGGTCAACGATAAATAGAATGGGACTGTGCCTCTTTTTGGATCCTGGGCGACGCTTGGACTGGATGAGTGCTGACAGAACCATGTTCCATTCCGTCTTTCCTGCACCTGGACAGCCGTTGATGAAGAAGAGCCCGTTGGGAATCTCGGTAAGGGCTTGATAGGCTGAGCGGTGATCAGAGTTGAAGGATTGAAACTTCTCCAACAGAAGCTTTGGAATGCGGTGTCGAGGGTTCAGCGGGTTCTTGAGATGAGGGAACTCTGCGTGGAGGTTGTAGTAAGTCTTCCAGCTCTGCTGAAAGTTCTGGATCATTTGGAATGCGCTCTTCGCTTTCAGGCTGAGCTGCCGTTCTTCAACCCGGGGAGCCTCCACGAAACGTCTAAGAGCCGCCAACTCAGCCTCGAAGGTCATCGAAAATGTATCCCAAACGATCGTGATGTTTCGATGTTTTCTCTCGTCTAGGGTAAGACTCTGGAAATCATCAAGGCTCGAAGCCGTTCTGAACGCTGACATCAAGTCCAGCTCCACGTGCGTTCCGTCGTCGCTTTGCCAAGATCGTGGCACGTCAACTTTGAAGGCTGCACATTTCGAGACAAAGACATTGGGTAGGTCCTCGGCATCCTCGTACGGGTTCGGGATACGCGTCGTGCTCAAATGCACCAAGGAGAATATTCCGTTTGACTTCTTGACCCTCGACTCAACGTCGATAGTGAAGTAGTCTCCCATGGACGGAAAAACCACATCATCGGAAGCGTTCGGGATCTTGACAAGAAGAAGCCAGGACTTGGCGAAAGACGTGGTGAGTCCTGGGATTGGGGCGATCGGCCAGGCCTTGAACTGAACCTTCTTCTCGTTGAAACGCTTGAGAACTTCCTCTTCGTTCTGCATCTCAATCAAGGTCCCTTGCTCGTGGCGCGTGACATATACATCTTGGTCGAGGAACGTATGTAGCACAGGCGCAGTCTACACAAGCACGTGTCAGAATGTTACAAAGCCACAACCCAAGGGGTTAGCACTGACCTGTGCGACGCGGTAGCCGACGGGGAGTGCGTCGATTGCCATCATACAATGAAATGGGAGTCACGAGTGGCTTTGTTTCTTGGTCTTGAGCTGTCTAGAGTTCTGGACAGTATCGCTTTATAGGCGCACCGTTTGTATGCGTAGGAAAGGCAGTTTTTTGTATGTACAATAAAGCGGAGATCGTCGGTCAAGAGAGACGTAGAGTTATATCGTCGAAAGGGTCGAGCCGTAGGATCTTGGCTCGGGTAATCGAAGCGACCTCGGGAAGCGTGAAGGTCGACGGTGGTTAAAGGATCGAATAATAGAAAGAAAGGTTGAAAAGGAAGGTTGGGAATGAAAAGGGAAGGTCGAGGAACCCAGGCAGCGAGAATCGAGAATAAACGCTGGACCTTTTGGCAGGTGCTTGCCGTCGGTTCGCCCTGCTAGCTGCAAGTACTCACTTGGTCTGGTACCTTGCGGGCAGTCCGGAGTGTAGAGTGACTTTAAATGGGGAGGGAAGGAAAATCAGATGGCATGCCTTAGGCATACTGCAAACGACTGACTCTACTATAGGGAAGTACTAAGGCATCGGTGAATCACTAGCAACACATGTCCTTGTTGCATTATTATTACCATTGTTCGCCTGAGGCTGTTTGACCATCACAATGGGCACTTCAAACGTTGCGTTTCGATGTGTGCCAAGAATTTGAGAAAGACAAGTAATATTCAATGACAGCCTAATCTGCTACCTCGTATCGTACTTCGTAACCATGGATGTCTTCGATAATCCAGCATCCTGATCCTGCATTCCCGCCAGGATGCTTAAACATTGAGGAACCATTTCGCCTGCTTTCAGGCATAATTAATCCCCGTACATCTGTTCGCAAAGCAGTACCAGTATGACAGGAAGGTTCGTGTATGACCCCAGCTTGTGTGTGTGTGTGTAGCCCCGAATGGAGGTCGCCGTCTTCGTGTTAGGTCCAGGTCAGGTCGATGACCATGCAATCGTCCTCACCAACTTCCAAAGGCCGATCCACGCTACCCTCGACAATTTCCATAAATCCTTCATCCATCTCGGGTGACGCTGTCTCGTCCTCAGAGTCGCGGTCGAGACTCATAGATGTGTCGGATGTATCGGACTCCTCGTCGATAAGGATGAGGTCTTCTTTCGGCTGGTATGGCTGCATGCCGTCTTCCTTCAGCAGCCACTTCTCGATATGTTTGTACAGTACTCGGACTGTGTTGGGGGGAAATGCATTTCCAATCTGCCTTTTGATCGAGGTTTTGGTGCCAAAGAAAGTGTGGTTCTTGGGGAACCCTTGGAGGCTGGCGTATTCTCGCAATGTCAAATCTCGCGTGCCGTCGGGAAAGTAGATATCGCCGCCACCCGTGGTAATGGTCCCTGCTAGACGGTTCGGGTCGTATGAAGGCCTTCTCGGTTGGTAATATTTGACGTTGTCCAGGTCGTGGAGATCATCGCCCGCGCGAATTCCGCTGAGTGCGCTCTGGATAGTGTTGCATGGCTGGAGACCTGCTTGGTCATCGAGAGAATGTGTTGGAGTCGGGAACGGAGGAAGTCGCTCGCCAGGTGCGGCGGCAATGATGATCAAGCGTTTTCGATCTTGAGCTGCTCCCCAAGTGCATAGGCGCACGACCCTCCATCTCACGGAGTAACCGAACTGGGTGAAGTCGGCCAGGAACGCTCGAAAATACTCGTTATGGCGATCATGAGTAAGGCCAAATGTTTGTTCAACCGTGATGATCCGTGGTCGAGTCTTTCTGAGCAACTGGTTGCCACCGAATAAGGCAAAAATGTTCTCGTCGTCGTGTGCAGAGGCCCAAGTGTGAGCGGGTGAGAAGTACTGGCAGGGCGGCGAGAAATGGAGAACGTCAACGCGCATGTGCCCGTTTCGGGGGTTGGACATAAACTTGTCCAGCGACATCTTGAAGAGCTTCGTTTGTGGGAAATTCGTTTCGTAGGTGTCCCAGAGCTCTTCCGCTTTGTCCACCGCATACTGGACTTTGAACCCGGCCATTTGGGCTCCTCGCGACACTCCACCTGCGCCTGAAAAGGCGTCAAACAGCGTGTATTTCTGACCTAGAAGTCGATTCCCTTGATCTTCGGTTGGAGTGGACGCCTCCAAGTCGATGAGGTCTGCTCGGATAGGTTGGGAAGGCATCCAGGATCCGCCCTTCATTCGACTGCCTCGCCATTGGTTTCTCAGAGCATCCTCCGAGACTCGGTACTGAGCGTCGAGTACATCATCCCAATGAACGCGGACAAGAGATTCCTCGGTGCGCTTTTTCTTGCTTCCTTGGGCAGTGAAACAAACCTCCAGTCTCTAGCGGCAGGTAAGATGTTCGGATTGCTTCTGGGCACCGGGTTGGTTGTTTGTGTTTCGAGGTCGGTGGACTGATGAATTGAATTGCGGATAGAGGGCATTGGTGAAGATCAGTGTTCTTGGTCCAACCACCGTCGAGGGGCAGACATCCACCAGTTCTTCAGATTTGCTCGCATCTCCATCTTCGAAGTAGAGAATCATGCAGACCTCGTTGGATTTCCTTGGAAGCTTGCCCAATGCCGATCGTGTTCTTGCGAAAGGAACACCACGTATGTTGATTTGTCCGGTAGATCGGCATCGAGTCATGGCTCGGACCAAGACAAAGTTAACTGAGTATTCACCGACGAGAAACTCATTGACCTCCAAGAAGGCTCCAGACTTGATGACAGAGTCACCCAGCCGGACTATTTCGAGGGCAAACTCCCCTTCATGGAGTAGCCTATGTCCCACAGTTCCAAGGTCTGCGGTGAGGTCAATCACCTCGTCTGGAATTTCGACGACCTCAGGCACAGGACTGCTGCCTATTGTACCAGTTGATCGTTGCCTTGGCTGGAGAAAGGGTCTTTCGGTGAGAAATTGGACATCGTCCTGGTTGCCATTAAAGTGATGTCGCATGCCTGCTTTTGTGGTGGAAATTCACCAGGCGCAGTGTAGATGTAAAGACAACCGGAGTTGGGCTCTATTTGAGAAACTGTGTTAGCATGATATCTTGATTCAGAGACTCAAATAAACTCACTGAAAACAGGTAGATGAAGTGAGCCAAAGGCGGAGAACAAGTCGTCGAGACTCGTTTGTCCTAATTGCATCGAAGATCGAATCACTACCAATATAGCGATGATTTTCGAAGTAGGCGGGACAGGAATTGACACAATGAACTTCTCGAGATGAGATGGAGTGGAAAAGTTGAAGTTCCAAATTTCTAGAGATGCGAAGAAAGCATTAGCCAAAAAGTTAAGCTCGGTTAGCTTAAATCAGTGAATGATCTGTGCTGTGTGTTCACGCGCAACATTCTGAGGCCAGTGTTTGCCTATCTGAGAGATTTGTGAGTGAAGTACGAGGCACACCTGTGCTTTGATTGGCGAGATGTAGGTTCTCCCTAATCCCTCGAATATAAACATTAGGGTCTTGCAACACGCTAAATCTATGATTTCAACATCATTACTTAAACACCGACTGTGTTTGGGTTTTGTTTGTGACTTCGAAGTGTTGGTCTAGGGTACTGAGCCAGACCGTCTGTTGGTGGTTTGGAAATCCAGACAACAAATAGTAACGTCTCTGATTTTGATCATCCGTTCTAAGACACGATTAGCTCGGTACTAAATTTGCAATCCCTGGACACAGGTGAATTAGGTCTATGACCACTCGAGTGTCCGTGGTGTTGTGGTGGTAATGTGAGCACTACCGAATTTTAGCCGGCAACCCCTTTGCCAACGACCAAGGCGCTTCACGAAGTCATTGATGTCATCAACTGAGGTCCAACACTCCTTGACCAGCAAAAGTGCAGTGGAATTCAAATCGAACGCGATTCATAATTGTTATTTTTTTACCAAAGACTTTGAGAAACAGCCCATGTGGAGAGAAAAGTTGTATACACCGAGCCTTACCTTGTCACCACATCAAACCTGTGTGTGGACGAATCAACAGCCAGAGGCCCCAAATCCGCAGCAGTCCGTCCCTCCTGGCGTGGAAATATCCAAATAACCGGTACCTGCTTGATCTTCCTACTATGACGACTCGGTCCCTGCGCAAGCGACTCGCCGAGAGCTCAGCTTCTAGGCCTCCGGCCAGAAAAAGACAAGCTCAAGCATCCAGTCAGGCAGAAGATGGCCAGTGGGAAGAACTGCCACATAACCTTGGTCGCGTGCGAACCTCAAAACTTCTTACCAAACCGGAACCTACGCAAGACCTCGGTATCGCGAAAATAGAGGATGAAGGAGCCAACGAATTGAAAGCCGGAGAAGATCTGTCCGAGCTGAAACATAAGACGGATACTACGGAAACCGGCATTGCTCAAGAATTTGACGTTAAATCTCGGAGGACACTGCGGCCAAGACGATCAACTGTTCAATCCTACCTCGAGTCAGAAGATGAATCCCCAAAGATAAAGGCGCCAGCAAGATCTCTTCCCAGGCTTGCCACCAAGAAACGAACGATCAAGCAAGAGATCAAGGAAGAGGACGTGGAATTTGCGATTGTGAAGAAAACACGGACAGCGTCGAAGAAGACCAAAGACAACCCATACGGACTGACGCCTGGCATCACGCCCTTTCCGGAATGGGCAGCTCCTTCGGTGGCAGATTGCAAAGCAGTCTACAGCCAGCTAGGAAAGCTTCACGGATACGCCAAGGCGCCCGACAAGATACCTGCACCGTCACTGGAGGTTTCTGGCTGTGGAGAAGTTCCAGCTGTCCTGGATGCCATGATCCGCACGCGCCTGAGTGCTCATACGTCCGCGGCCAACTCGAATGCCGCATTCAAAGGGCTAGTCACCAAATTCGGAGTCATTGGCGAAGGCCTTGGACAGGGCAGTGTTGATTGGGATAAAGTCCGGGTAGCCCCGGTGGAAGACATCGTCGCGGCTATTAGGCATGGTGGGCTGGCACAGACCAAGGGTCGAGACATCAAGAACATCCTAGGAATCGTTCACGAGGAGAACAAGGTTAGACGAGACGCCTTCGTCGCAGAGAAGAAGACAGGGACAGTAGCAGAGGTGATCGGAGCCAAGGAAAAGACTCAGGGTCAGAAGGACCTCGAGATTCTGAAAGCTGAGAAAGGGCTTCTGTCGTTGGATCACATCCATGGTATGCACCCGGAGGACGCGATGAGAGAACTGATCAAGTTCCCCGGTATTGGCGTCAAGACAGCGTCATGCGTCATCCTGTTCTGCCTTCAACAGCCTAGCTTCGCGGTCGATACGCATGTCCATCGTCTGACGGGCTGGTTGAAGTGGATGCCGCCCAAAGCCACGAGGGATCAGGCGTTTAGCCACTTGGAGGTGCGAGTGCCTGACGACCTGAAGTACGGGCTGCACAAGCTATTTGTGCAGCACGGACGAAGCTGCGTGAGGTGTCGAGCGAATACCACAGAAGGAACAGTGGAGTGGAACGAAGCTGAATGTCCGATTGAGGAGCTGGTTGATCGGGTAGGGAAGAGGAAGAAGACGACAGGGAAGTCCGCAGGGAAGTCAACGATAGGTAAACGTAGGAAGATCAAGGATGAGGATGATTCGAGTGATTAGCCAACGCCAAGGACAACCGATCATAGTGTTGTGTCGAACAAAACTGTTGTTTAGAACCATGTTGAAAGAAGATGACCTTCAAATAGCCGGTGCAAATCATAGATACCTAATCACTAGTATAGTTATGCCTTAGGTACCTAAGGTATGCAGTCTTGCCGTGTAAATGGTTTCCTTCAACACATCAGTGCTTATGTGCCACAAAACACCCCTCTCACTCGACATCTACCCAAGAATTCAATGGATGCCTCAAACACAATTTAGCCGTTCTTTAACTCGATCTGAGCAACTTGGCATTCTTCTTTTGCTGATTCAAGCAGCAGGTGTAGGGAAGTGCAGCATTTCAGTTCCTTGCGTCGAAAGAGGGAAGCGATTCCCTGAAGCGCCCCCACTGTCAGCCAGCCCGCGCACGGGCCATCCATTCGATTAAAACCCCTGTAAGACGCGGCTACCCACGCGTGTCAGTCAGTGCAGTGGTCCGGATCGGAAAGCTTCACTTTGATAATTTCAAACCGAGCGTCATAGCACTTTGCAGGCTCGCAGCCTCGTTGGAACCTACGAGCACAGGTATGCTGCACCGCCTCTGTGACATTTTCACACTCTTCTCACTGACCTGCCTTCTCCAGATTGCTCCCTTTCCCCCGAGTCGCTAGGTTGACCTTGACCCAACAAGGAACCTCCTAGGCATCCGTATCCTAGCAACCCTCAGCGCTGACAACGCCCGACAACGCATCGTCCAACACTCCTTCAACATCTTCGTCCGACTGTTGCACATTCACCATCACAGCTCTCTCTGCGTTTCATGCGACATTTATCGAGCCCATTTCCTCTATCGATTTTCCGCCGTTTCCCCCTTCGCCCTTCGTCGTCGACCCTGGACCACCCTGATGAGCAGTCGTCATATCTCACGTCGAGATACCGTGGTCTGGCCATAAAATCGAAGAATGAGTGCTCCCAAGCACCATCTACATCATGTCTAGCATCAACGATGAGCTGGAAAAGTGGTATGAGGAGTTCCAGAAGTTCCCGCCGCAATACCACCTCCTATGTCCCCGAACCGGCGACGATGATGACGAGAACTACAAGACCTTGGATGATCCGGAATCCAAGATCTCCTTAGAAGAGAAGAAGAAACGGATAGAGGCGGGCAAGGAGCGACTCGAGATCACATATTGGAACAGTCTCATCTTTGGTTTTGATAAAAGGATCGCCGGGAAATGGCTGGAGGACTTTACCAAGAGGCTGGAGGAGGGCCTAAAGTTTTGCTCGGACTGTGTTCTAAACTGGCACATGAAGCGCAAGACAACCTTGCAAAAATTCGCCGAGTGAGTATCTTCTGTCCCAAAAAGGGGTAACCCCAGTTTCGTTAACACCGGTAGGCGTTGGGACGAAGATGCAGTATCCCATATTCAGGAACTCCTCGACCGTCTAGATGTCAATCGTATTGACCACAACCTGAAGTGGGCCAAGGAATTTATCGAGAAGATTGAGTCCACCGGGGCCGTATTCAAGAAGTCGCAGTTTGGAGAGCACATATCAGAAGTTCACATAACGGTGTACGAGGCTCTATGCTGCATCACATATATGGCAAACCCCGATCAACGGTCCACCTTCCAGTATGTTTTCCGCCGGCTCCAGGGGAAAAGCATGCTCAAGTTGGGGACCAAGGATCCCCTGCCCGGAATGACATATTTCCTCTTCGACCAGAAGAATGAGGATCGTCGTAGGTGGGCAATGGAAAACTGGAAGAATCTCGATAGTAGCGCCATGTCGCAGGAGCAGTTCGACTGGGCTGTGACTGGCGGTCTTATAAGTGCTATGGACGACATCAACAGGAGGGACATCACGCAGCCGACGAGCGAGATGTACCTCGAGATCGAAAGGTTCTGGCTGGGGATTGAAGAGATCCTCAGAACGTTGAACGCGGATATCATTCTCCATCGGCTACGAAGTCTCGAGGTGAGATCGGGTTGCCCCAATATCTACGACTTGCTTTTCCGCCACATTCAATTCTGCCATTCGGAGGGGGTTCTGGTCATCACGATCCGCATCCTCACAGCTTTCCTCAAGAAAGCACCCAAGGCGTTTTGGGAAGTAATCGGGGACGCCCGCCCCAACGTCATCGCTGATCTGCTCTTTGGCAGCCCAGTCTACAAAACTCTGCTTCGCCAGTCCCTAGAAGATTGCTGGACTGGGTTCGATGCAGGGACCTCGCTTGTGCCATTTCCCACCTCTTGGGTTGATCCGTGGCTGTATTCTCTGAGCCGTGATCGCAGATATGATGCCTGCGAGGTGTTGATGCATACCCTCTTCGAAAGTCTCGCCAAGGATGCGAGCATTGGTGAACCTGGCCAATCAGCTTGTATTCGAGCTGGTTTCGATGCACTCTACCTTACCATGACAACATTCCTTGACTCGGAAACTAAGATTGGTGTTGGAACTATCAATCTTTACGCCACCGCTGCTTTCAACCTAGTCCTGAAGTACAAGGATCTTATTCTACGCAACCTGCGTCCCCCGACCGGGAACCGCGAGGGCTGGCAAACCTTCCAGGTTGCAACAGCTGCTAAGAAGGTCCTGCAGGCGGCCATGAAGTTGGATATGAAGATTTTCGCAGAAGAATACGACTCCCTTCTCGAGGGAAAGCAGCTCCAGTCCACCATTGTCCGCAACTCCAAGACATTCTGGCAGGGCATTGTGGAAATGTTTGACGTTTCGAGTGAGCAAGTTGACCTGGCTAGAGACATCTTGCTATCTCTAGAGCCCCTGATCGGCATTGAGCAGATCAGGCCACTCAAGAACGGCCAGTTAAGTGAGTCGAGCAAAACCTTCAACACGGCTCTCGCAGGGACAATAGATGTTCTTGGCAACACCCTGGGTAGAATGTCCGAACTGGACGCCACAGATCTCAACACCCTTTTCGACGACCGCCTCGCCTTCCAAGACACCATAGGTCTTTCTGTCCACAGCGAATCAGATCTTGCGGAGCCGGCATCCGAGTTGCTCAAGAGCTGGACTGGGGAATTGTCCCGAAGCGGCGCGTTCGAACAGATGTCTCAACTCCATCCAGACCAAACACTCTCTTCAATCGTGTGGTCCCTGGAACGCATTCTGAAGCCTCCTAACCCGTGGGGGCCCATCAGACCTATTCTTAACATGAGCCGAGACGTACTCCGCGGGCTGACTGACCCCTTGTCTGGAGTTCTCAGAGTTAAAACCCTCGAGCCACTGTCCGCCGCAAAGGTCTTGCGATGGTGGAGCGAGCAGTGGCGATTCGTCTCTACGGCCTGCAAGAACATTGAGAACTGGTCTCGGTACATCCAAAATACCGTCATGCAAGAGTTCTGCCGCGAGATCATGGAACTCGCGGAAGCCCTTGTTGCAGAGGATGGATTGATCGCATCGGCCATTTCCAAGTCGCTTGGGAAGACTGAAAAGGACACCATGTCTCAGATCCTTATCCCTGCGAAGCAGCACTTTGGGGGTATGGAGAATATGATTCGACTCAAGGATCGATGGCTCGTCGATGTTACTGTACGCGTCTTATGCAAGATTCTCACGCGTCTCCGAGAGAACGGGCATGAGATTCATACTGCGTCTCGGAAGCTCATCACAGATGCGTGTCTTCCAACTGCTGTTCCTGGCAAATACGTTCGATCGACAAACTTGACAGACCAGCAACGAGCGGAGCTTCTCCAGGCACTAGGTCAAACCGACGATGAGGTCCAGATTTATCAATTGGGTATTGCCTCACAGACAGCGGAGCTTGCTGCGCAGAAGGCGAAAGACAAGGTCAAGAAACAGAGTAGGCTCGATGCTTGGTCGAAGTCGGGCACTGGGACTCCAGCAAGCTCTAGCACCAAGTCTTCCAGGTCTAACCGCGACGATGTCCTCGAGTTGAGCAAGTCCATCGACAACCCGATTCTTAGGCAGATCGAGGCCCGGCAAGCCAAAGCCAAGGCAAAGAGCTCAAAGCTACCCGACCAGCGGGCAATCTCTGCCCTCAAGGAGAGTAGACAGCGAGAGAAGGCCGAAAAAGCCAAACGTGATGCCGACGCCATCGCTCGCGCCAAGCAGCTCAGAGGAGAGATTGTGCCTGGAGAAGGCTCGGGTCTTCTCGGGCTCGGTCTCTCTGGGAAAGATCATACACGAAGCGATATCATGGTCAACAGCTCCGACGAGGAGTCAGATGAGGACGATGATGACGAGTCTGATGTCGATGACGAACTCGCTACGCTCAGCACCGGAGGACTGAAAACTCTTGACGACGTCGAGCAGCGCCGACGGGCAGCCTTGCGTGACAAGCTCCGTAAGCCCGTCAAGAAGATACGGCAACAGCGGTCTGTCAAGGAGATGAGAGCCAGACTGATCCCTCCCATGGACCGACTCCACAACACCGTCTTGGCTTGGGACATTTTCCATGAAGGAAACGACCCTCCTGTTGGGCCGGCCGCGTCAGCAGTCGCAACGAAGTACTCGGATCCCAAATCCTACCAGGAGACTTTTCTTCCCCTTACTAGCCTCGGAAGCCTGGCGTTCATTTGTCACCGCAAAGGACGAGTTGACATCTCAACCATTTGGCATGAAAATTGCTAGTCGTGCAAGTGTTGATAGTTACTTGGAAGTGACGTTCACGATGCCCGTGATTCAGAACAAAGACCGCCGCGTCATGGAGGGTGACATTCTCCTCGTATCTGAAGCCGAAAATCCTCTAACTGACAAGACTGCTCGACATTGCCTGGCGAGGGTGCATCGTACCACCTACAAGAAGGACCTCATTGAGATAACATATCGTGTGGCATCCCGAAGTAATCCGCTATCGCAGGCCTTGACTCCTAGCGCAACCGTGCATGGTGTCAAAATTACCAACATGACCACCATAGAGAGAGAATACGCTGCATTAGAGAGTCTTCAGTACTATGATCTCATGGATGAGATTCTCAAGGCTGAACCGTCACCAATCATCCGGTACGGCGAGGAAAAGATCTCTACTTATATGGACAACTACTCTCTCAATCGGGGTCAGGCGATGGCAGTCCTGGGTGCACATGACAATGACGGATTCACTTTGATTCAGGGGTAAGCCTTTTGACTCTTCATAGTCCGTCATATGCTAACAGACCACAGACCTCCAGGAACCGGAAAGACGAAGACCATCGTCGCCATGGTAGGAACACTCCTCTCTGAGCAGCTCAGCCAAATGAGCAACCAAGGTGTTCCAGTTGGTGTTCCTTTGCGACCTATGGGTGCCCCTACACCAAACAACCAAGCGCGACCCAAAAAGCTTCTTGTTTGCGCACCCAGTAACGCCGCCGTTGATGAATTGGTCCTGCGACTCAAGTCTGGTATCAAGACAATTGGTGGCAAGACTCGAAAGATCAACGTTATTCGATTAGGTAGAAGCGATGCCATCAATGTCGCCGTGAGGGATGTTACCCTTGACGAATTGGTCAAGGCACGACTCGAGGGCGACACGACAAAGGAAAAAGCCAAAGCCGACCGCGAGAAGTTACATGAGGACGCCGGAAAGATCAAAGAGGAACTATCAGAGCTGCGACCTCGGCTTGAAGAAACGCGCGGTCTGGATGACCGAGCACTCTACAATACCCTCTCTCGGCAGTTTGAGGAGCTGAAGAGGCGACAGATGCAGATTGGCAAGCAAATCGACGCTCAGAAGGACAGCGGCAACTCGGTTGCGCGAGAAATGGAGATGCGCCGTCGTCAAGTTCAACAGGAGATCCTCAACGGAGCTCAAGTTCTCTGCGCTACCCTGAGCGGTAGTGGCCATGAGATGTTCAGAAACCTTGATGTCGAATTTGAGACTGTCATCATCGATGAGGCTGCTCAGTGTGTTGAACTGAGCGCCTTGATTCCCCTCAAGTACGGATGCTGCAAATGTGTTCTGGTCGGTGATCCTAAACAGCTTCCTCCTACGGTCCTTTCACAGTCAGCCGCGAGGTTTGGATACGATCAAAGTTTATTCGTCCGAATGCAACAGAACCATCCGAAATCTGTCCATCTGCTAGATATGCAGTACCGCATGCATCCTGAAATCAGTATGTTCCCAAGCAGAGAGTTCTACGAAGGACAACTTCAGAACGGCCAAAACATGCAGGAGCTCCGCCAGCAGCCCTGGCACAAGAACACTTTGCTTGGGCCGTATCGGTTCTTTGACGTTCACGGTGTCCAGGAGCGTGGTCAGCGAGGCCGATCCCTGGTCAACACTAGGGAGTTGGAAGTCGCCATGCAAATTTACGACCGATTTAGCAAGGAGCATCGAGAAATGGACTTGACCGGCAAGATTGGTATCATCACTCCTTACAAAGCTCAGCTGTTCGAGCTTCGGAATCGATTCACATCCAGATACGGTGAGGGCATCACCAACATCATCGAATTCAACACAACAGATGCCTTCCAGGGTCGAGAATGCGAGATTATCATCTTCTCATGTGTTCGAGCTAGTCCCAGTGGTGGTATTGGTTTCATGACTGATATTCGACGAATGAATGTCGGTCTGACCCGAGCCAAGTCGTCACTTTGGATCCTTGGTGACTCCCGAGCTCTTGTTCAGGGTGAATTTTGGCGCAAGCTTATTGAGGATTCTAAAGCGCGAGATCGATACACCAAGGGCGATATCTTGGCGATGCTTCGGAAGCCTCTCGAGCAAGCCAAGCCCGGCGCTTACCTCCCTCCAGTTCAGCAACCACAAGATCGAGAGATTGTCATGCGAGACGCGCCAGCGATCAATGCTCCCTTATCCAAGCCGCCAGCGCCACGCCCACAATCGCCTATCAACAAAACCGAGAAACCTGCCAGTTCTGCTGCACAAGGTCCTATCCCTGGTCTTGGCGGACTTCCAAAGAGTGAGGTCGTCCCGCGTTCAGGTGGGCCACCGATCATCCACACGTCTACGATCAAATTGCCTGGATCGGAGGTAAAGAAACGATCCTTGGATGGCCCTGAATCCAACCAGCCGGTGACGAAGAGAGTATGTCAAGAAACACCTTCAACACCCGAATCCCACCCACATATCTAACACCCCAACAGGTAGCGAGCGACAGATCTCGAGGTGGGCTCATGGGCAAGTTTGGTTCGAAACCGAACCGGCCGCCAAAGCCTCCCACGGATCCGTCTGCCATGTCTGTGCTAGGGATGGTGCCTCCAGAGCGACCGCCAGCGATACCAACTGGCCCGATGAACCAGATGAAGACGTCGAGTGGATCGACGTCTAATCAGTCGGATGAGACAGGCAGTAATCGGGTATGTTGAGCAACCCCCACCAAGCGGACATTTTACTAACACACACGACTAGTTGCCGCCGAAGAGCCTGCCCCCTCCGAACCCTCGGAAGAAGAAAGGAAAACCAAGCCTCTTTGTCCCCAAGAGGCGGTAGTCTCACACTCACACGATCAGTGTGGGGAACATTGTATTATAAGCATCAGGGATTCCTGCGACTATAGCATTTTCAGGCGTTGGAAGAACGAAGTATCGTAACGTGAGGATCTGCCTGTTATGGGGAGAAGCATTGGGCAGACCTGGAGAGCACCATCATCCGAAATTCATGCTCTTGGTATAGGCGATGAGTTGGCTAGAGCCTGGAGGGGATACGACGAAGTACACTGGACCAGGGCACCTCGCATGAGATATACAGGCGCGGGCCGAACGGAGAGAGTAGCGAGAGTATAAAGGCGTAGTCTCGAGACCGAGGGGGCGAGGTGGTAATCGCGCATCGCTGAGGCTTTGGGCTCGTTGAAGAATCACGAGCATGAGCTGTTGCTTTCCAGCAACGCTCAGCCGGCGTGACTGATACCAAGAGGGCGACTCGTACAAGCCGAAGCGTGATGCTGGGGCTGGTTTATGCAAACCACGTGACTGCTTAGACGGCAGTCCTGTAAATCAGGGATGTCATCACCCGTCACCCATCACATCACATCACATCACCTGTCGCCCACGATCCGTTTGCCGAGTGAAGAATTCTAATTTTGCAAGACCCCGAACCAGCTGAAACCCTGGAGAGGTGTAGTAATGTGATTTTATCTGGATATGGGCCGACTGCGGTGAGGATTAGCATTGTCAGGAAATCCACGGTGCATCATTCTCACGCAGGGACAAGGACTTAAACGAGCGGGGAAAACGATCAAGGCTGGCTGGCTGGCTGGCTGGCTGGCCTCCCTCTGCGTGAACGACTCGGCCAACAGTATCTTCTCTCACCAGTGTCCTTGCTTGTTCCTGCACCACGCAACCCCTTACATGAGGATGCAGCGCCCCCAGAAGGGAGTACGGACGCACATGAGGCCACGGCTGAAGCCCCTCGAGGGTCCAGGCCTAGCCTCAGAGCCAACTGGAGCTAGGGCTGGGTCTCAACTTGTCAAATCACAGGGTCACAGGGCTCCAAGACGAATCGGATGCCGGAAGATTAAGATCGCTGCGTCGGTTCGTCCAGCGCCCCCCTTTGGCATGGTTAAGGCCGAGACGGCAATTAGTAACCACCACTTGCTTGCAATTACGCACCAGATCAGCGAGGCGACGCCCGGAAACAACCTTCATTGGTTTTTTTTTGGCTGGGAAGTTGGACCCATTGTCCACCCAACAAACGGTGGGCCAGGCCAACGGGGGCCAGGCTGGCTTGGTTGGCTCGAGAAGGGCGGGCATTCCTGAGTTTGGGGGGCTGGACAACAAACGTGTTTGCGTGAGGCTCTGAGCGCGAAACGAAACAGACGAGCAGCCGTTTGCTAGTTCCCCTTTGCCACCAAAGCTTGGGCTGCTCGTTGGAATGAAGGTTGAAACACGCAGATCTGAGATTGGGATGTCGTTGGTGCGAATACTACGACAACCGCGATCGCTGACGGAGATTTGGCATACCACAATCCAGTTGGCGATGCACGCACTATCACACTTGACACCACTAAGTACGAGGCATTCCAGATTGCACCACCTGAAATCGGCTCGAGTCCGCGTCTTGCTGGTCTGGAAACAAATCAGCCTGCTCCAGACCACCCCGGCCGTACCCAACTACCGGGGGCCTCACGCGGCGACGCGTTGCTTTTTCTGTCGTTTCTTTTGCTGCTCAAGCTGGGCAACCACCTGTGCCTAATTAGCCCCAGGGAGAAAAAGCAATGGACCCCTGCAGTCATCACGCTGGGAAATGGGACCTGCCAGTCAACCCGGAGAGTTCGTCTCCCGGGAGAGGGCGCAGAGAGCCGATCCCTGTGGTTCGGCGCTCAGCTACGGCGAAGATAGGCTCTCTTTCATCAGGCCGCAGGGCATCTCGCAGGTCGCAGCCGGTCTGTGGACTTACAGCGGCAGGTCGCAGTAGCTCTCTGCAGGGCGAATATCCCAGACGGTTGGGCGCATGGAAACACCGCGCGAGACTCGAAGTGCCGCGCAAGAGAAGATCTCATTCGTACTTCGTACTCGGGGGTTAGCTCAAGAAGCCCTCTCACTAGCTATTCCCGGGGTCGTGATTGGGGTTCCCACTGCCCCCGTCGACGGGCTGGGGAGCTAATGCCAGGCGAGTCCAGCTCGTGGCGGCACTTGGTGCCATTGGCCTGCGGCGCCAAGGGCATGGGCCTCTCGGTGACGGCATGGCTCTGAGATCTCTCGACTTATCAGACTGAAGAGCTGTTGGCGGGCGGGAGGTGCGGGTGAAGGTGGGCGTAATGAGGCGGCGCCCTTTTGTTTCTCTCCCTTTTGTCCTCCTTCGCCGTTTCCCGCCTCCTCTCCCAACCTTCAGGGACTGGACACGACTTCGTTTTGCGAGAATAGCCGTTGGCAACACGAAGTATTCGTACATCGTTGCTGATCTGCAAGCCAGCCATCCGCCCTGCCTCTTTGCACCTGGACGACTGAGCACGAAGAAGGCGGCGACTGTTCACGTGTAAGCCAACAGGCCCGATATTCGGGCGATCCGCGCACAAGGTCAGGCACACCACAACCGCGACAACTGCCTTTGTAGCATGGCCGTGAACTGACGGATACAGATTTCATGGATCCAAGGACTTCACCAGCCAAGTTTGCATTGGCGGTGGGCGAGTCAATAGGTCCTAGCAACTGGTGTTAGAAGCCCATCATGGCGCAAACCATTACCGTGGATCGCGAACTTTCTGTCACTTTGGCCAATGGCTCCTCACGTCCTCGGGCATCATCCGCCTACTCCCTGTTCAACCGTCGCCCCGAGCCCAGCATCGACAATGCGCCGAGCCTCCGTCGCAGGGCGAAGTCATCGTCGAACCTCCTCGATCTGGAACCCAAGTTCGAGTTCGAAGACAACACCGTGATCGACGAAGACGGCAACTTCAGGCGGAGCAATGGGTTGGCTGAGTTGATTGACTTCCTCAGGAACCACGCTCCGCCTGAAGACAACTTTATGTCCATCCCCGACGACGTCAATGACGACAAAGGACGATGGGCCAAAATCAGGAAAATTGCCAAAATAAGCAAGCCGGCCTCCAAGTCCCCGGATCCGATTCGCCTTCCCGACTCGGCCATCTCGGGCATCACAACCGGCGGCCATCGACATATCGCCATCTCAATTCCTCTTGACGCCTCGCCGTTCGGGCGAAGTCCTCGGACTCAATACCCCGTCTACCAGAATCGACAACTGCGCCCACTCGCCAGCCGGTATGGCCCGACCCGCGCCGTGTTGAACGAAAAGGGCGTTGTCACGGTTCTTCGAACTGTCACGGAAGAGTCGATCGCTTCCAGTTCGCATGCTCGGAGAACTCCAATCTCTCAGAGTCCAGCATCGCCAGATGCGGCGAGGCCTGGCGGTGCCTCTGTAGGCACTCCATACTCGTCCACGAATTCGACCGACGGTAACGATCAAGGGAAGGCCTCAGGGTACTTCGGTGTGTCTAGCTCCCCAAGGACAGCACCCACCGACCATTTCGGACGAGCGAATGATCCCTCTCGAGAACTTCAAAGCCATGGACAGGCAGGGGCGGGTTCACACAGCTCAAGTCGTAAAGATGCTTTTCCAACGCGAGGTTCGAGTCTGGCGGTGAATCGCTTCGTCTTCCCGCCCACCTCGTCAATCGACGCCATGATGTCCCAGGCAATGCCTGTGCCGGACACACTTCCAATTATATCATCCTCAGACCGCAGCAACCCCGATAATGCAAGCCATCAATCTTCTTCGTCCAAGAGCCTCCTCAGCTCGAGTGATAACGAGCCTGTTCTCGCGAATTCAAACAAGGGAAAGCAGTCGGGTCCCGAAGAATATCCTCTCTTCAAGTCAAGCAAGAAGCCCGAAGAACCGACCATCACCATAATTACACGGAATCCACTGGGACCGTCGGGCGGTCAACCCTCTCCAACACCATCTGTAAAGTCGACCCAAAGCCAAAGCCGTCGTGACAAGGTACGGGACAAGAAGCGGAGAGATATGGAGGCACTACGCAACAAGCGAAATTCAGTCCAAAGTCAAAGAAGCTTACAGAGCCAACGAAGCCAGAAAGAGGAGGAAATCGGAACACAGGAGGTTGAGGAACCGACGGAATCTTGGATAGATTTCCAAGAGGAGAACTCCACCTCGTCGGTGAGAAAAGAGAAGCCTCCGCCGTTACCCCTTAAGTCAGCAAACCGTCATTCTCTCTGCCCCATCATGGTTGTCTCCAACGTCCAGCCATCACCGCCACAATCGGCGACAACGTTGGTCCCGACAAGCCCGTCTCAACCTTCGCCTCCTTTGCAATCGCCGACTCTCCATCACAATTTCCCCAAGCCCCCGAAGACAAAGCCTCAATTCCGACCAAAGCCCATCCAGAGCGTATCCTCAATGTCAGGGAGGTCGGGTACTATTTCCCTGGTCTCTTTGAACAGCTCTAGCAACCCGACTCCTCCCCAATCGATACAAGGATCACCGGCACTGAAGCAAGGCAACTTTGACCGAAGTTCCGTACAAAGCTGTGTGGACCAGACCACCAAGCGCAGCTCTATTGACCGAATGTCCAAGCCGGGCTCGATCGATCGTTTGTCCAAGGGTTCTCTCGAGCGACTTGCCAAGCAGAACTCTATAGACCGAATGTCTAAGCAAGGATCCATTGATCGACTAACCAAGGGCTCTCTTGAGCGACTTACAAAGCAGAGCTCTGTCGACCGAATGTCCAAGCAGGGGTCCATTGATCGATTGTCGGAAGGGTCTCTCGAGCGGCTTTCCAAGCAGGGCTCCGAGGACCGAACCTCGAAGCAGAGCATCGCAGAGCAGGCGGGCGACGCTGACCGGACGTCCCTCTCTAGACGACGTGAGTGGAACGCTACACGCGAGCAGGAGCGCAATGGGCGAGATTCAAGATTAAGGTCTCACACACTGCCGAGACCCCTAGTCTTGTCCAAAGAGGAGGGCGACCAGCCTAAGAGCACGACCACATCACGTCCGACGGACAAGGAACTGATCCGTCATTACGATGTATACCGCGAGTACCGCATCCGGGAGATGGAGCGCCGGCTGCGTCGCCTCGAGCGCAACGGCGACGTCTGGCTCCGGGCTTTGGTTCCCGTCCTGGAGAACCTCAACCGCACACTCGCCCACGCCCAAGGCGACCGCGAGCGTGCCCAGGGGTGGGTTTCTGACGAAGACATGGTCGGATCCCTGAGCCCCCCTCGCGGAAGGGCCCCATTCAGCGCCAGCACCCGAAGGAGCCGGACGATGCCCGGAGCTGGCGTCTCAGAGCGGGAGTTTCTTGAACAGCTCGTGCGGACCAAGGAAGAGCTCGAAGCCGGCAGCGTCAGCGACGACATGAGCGGGTTCGACACGATCGAGCCGCTGATGCGGGAGCTGGCCGGCCGATCGAGGGTCAACTTCGAGGCGAGGTCGATGGCCCTGGCCGAGGACGAGGATCTCGCCTTCCGTGGGTTTTAGACGGATGATGATAACCTCCTTTTACTTCTACTTGTACTCTTGTTTTGCCTTCTCGTCAACTCCTGAGGGGGTTCCGACTTGACAAGCCGGCGCTGTCTGATTTAGACGCAAACTGACTGTAGTCTATGCACCTGACAACTTTCCTAGTAACGCCATTATATGATGACTTATTCAACATCTCTTAATCTACTGCATTGTAACACTATTCATTTGTTCCTTTATCTGTCTCCTCTCGTTTATTCTAAAATGTGTAAATCGCATTCCCGAAGCGTGTACCGTGTCATCGATATTCGACATCTGCATCAACCATCCTAGCTAGACTATGTCTGAGAAGAATTAGACATTTTAAGCAAGGGAAACCCCTGAAACTCATTGAATTCCAATAAATCACCCCGTCACCTAATTGGGACGTGCGCCGCAGATCGATCGGCCCGCTCGCGTACGAGATCTTAGAGGGCCGGCATGACGTCGATGACAGCAACCCGTGGATCGTCTGGCTGTTGTAAAGGCTGGGGACAGCAACACTTCAAGCCATCATGCATAAACTGTAAATTGGCTGGGTTGGGGTTCTCGTGCACAGATGAAGAAGGGGAAGAATGGTATTTGAAGTGGCTTGTCGCCTGCTATTTCTATTTGGTTAGAGACGATACTAACACACACGTACCCTCAATATCACTCAACCTCAGCATCACCACCATGTCTTCCCCGTGGATCTTCGTAAGCCCGTCTTCCCGCGGCATCGGCCATGCCCTCACCCGACATCTGCTCCGAACAACGTCGGTTCCCATCCTCGCCACCGCGCGCACCCACCACGACCCAGAGGCCGTCAAAGCCTCCCTTCTCGAAGGCCTATCCCGCGATGGCGCTGTCGCTTCGCGCCTCTCCGTCGTCCACGCCGACGTGACCAAGGATGCCACCCTCGAGGCCGCCGCCGCCAAAGCCGCCGACCTGTTCCCTCCGTCGACTCACCACCTCCGGCTGGCATGCGCCATCCCCGGCATCCTCCACGCGGAGAAGAACCTGGAGCAAGTCAACGCGGCCGACAGCCTCGAAAGCTTCCAGGTCAACAGCCTCGGCCCCTTGCTCCTTATGAAGCACTTCGCCCACTTCCTCCCCAAGCGCGCCACAGAGCTCGCCCCCAGCCCGTCGGCCGACGCCGTCCGACTGCCGGAGCACGCGACGTGGCTCAGCATGTCGGCCCGTGTAGGTTCGACGACGGACAACCGGAAAGGCGGGTGGTTCTCGTACCGCGCGAGCAAGTCCGCCGTCATGAGCCTGGCTCAGACCCTGGACCTGTTCCTGCGAGCCAAGAGCGGTGACAAGGCATTGTCCGTAAGCTACCACCCGGGCACGGTGAAGACTGACTTCAGCCGCGAGTTCTGGGACAGTGTGGGGGAGGAGAAGCTTCTGAGCCCCGAGTATGCGGCGGAGAGGTTGGTGGAAGTGATGGCCGGGCTGGATGTCAAACAGAGGGGCAAATGTTGGGACTGGCAGGCGAAGGAGGTTCCACCATGAGAGGTGAGAGGCATCCATATATGTACAATGCGAAGCAATCAGCAAAACGAGACAACACAAAACTGTGAACGATCAGGAATGGGGAAGAGGTCGATTAAATGGATATTTCGGTCGTCGCTGTGCTGCTCTCCCACGCCTGACCAGCCAAGGTAGTCATACAGAAAACAAAGATATCAAGCCGTGCCACGCGCCGTCCGAGGTGATGCGTAAAAAGGATACTGACTGCAATTCAAAGGTATACCAGCGTCATCTTTTGGTTGTCTATAGCTCCACCTCCTGGAAGGACGACCCGTCGGGTGTTGCTGCGGGCTTCGCATTCGCATCATTCTCCTCGTCATCGTCCGTCTTGTCCTCGCTCGGCCTCTCGCCGCTATTCGCAGCACCGCTTGGGCGTAGCGCAACCTTCTGCTCCTGTTTGTCCTCAAATCGCACCTTTTGCTCTTCTTTCCGGGTGGACTTGGCCTTTCGCTCGGGCTCCTCGTCGTCGTCCGTTGAATCATCCGAATCGTCGTTCTTTTTCGCTTCCTTGTCCTCGCTCTTGTCCCCCTCCGTCTTGTCCGCCTTATCGCCGTTTTGGTCTGGGGCCGGGGGAAGCTCTTTGTTCTTTTCTGCTGGGGGCGGCGTGGCTGTCTGCTCCTCGCTGGGGGGGCCGGGTTTCATGGCGTCGAGGTAGAACTTGGTTACACCAAGGATACGACCGTTCTTCTCGCAGGCGTCAACCCACTCGGGACGAACGACGGGAATGTTGCTCTCGACGGCCTTTTCCCATTGTTGACCGCGGCCCTCGGTGGTTACAAAGTGCGTCGTGTCAATGCGGACGCCATCCACAAGTTTGGCACCCATGCGCTCGACCGCCTTGGTAAGGTTCTCCTTGGTGACGACGGGCATAATGCCAGTGGTGATGGTGATACCGCTCAGGTTGGTCATCTTGTGTGTGCGCACCGAGACACGCTCGCTGATGTAGGTCCCAGCGGTTGTGCGCAGGACCAGGTGGAAGGTGTATTCGGTATCGACGGCGAGACCGCTGATCTTGGTGCTGTGCATCTGCAGGGGGCGGGGGATATTTCCAGCCTTCTGGCCATTGCGGTGGAGGCTCAGAGAGATGAGGTCGGCGGTGGCCAGCTGGATCGGGTCCCATTCGAGGACAACGGAGGTCTGGGTGGCATTGCGACAGCGTAGGGCCGGGGTTTGGGGTTCGCCGTCGCCAAAGGAGGCGTAGATGTGGTCTTGGAGGGCGCGGAATGAGCGGTCAGCTGCGGCCTCCTTGGTTGCGTTCTGGGAGACGGCAATGTCGACAATGCTACCTGAGGAGATGTTGGGGGGGAGCAGGATGGATGGGAACTCGATCTGTTTCATATGTCAGCGAGAGGAGCGAGAGCCAAGGCATCCAGAGAAGGAGAAATGGGTACCAGTCGTTTGTCGGGCGTCAGCAGGACGGTGACGCCGGCGTCGACCTTGCCGACGGTGAGGGAAACGAGCATCGTGGGCGAGCACCACAGAGATGACAGCAGGATGGAAGATAGGGCTGGTCACGGAGGTCGAGGGCGAGAGTGAGAGAGGGACACGTTAGCGACGGCAAACAGGCGGGCGCTCTCCGAGCTGTCGTCGTCGTTTGCGTCTCGCGTCGTGTCAGGCGCCGTCGGTTGGGAGGGAAAGGGGGCGGAAGCGGTGGTGATGATGTCTCGCAAGAAAGCTGGGAATTGGACAAGCTGTCTTGGAGGTTTGGTTCGAGCTCGAGGTGTACCAAGTACAGTGGGCGTTCGTACTGTAGCCGCGTGCGCTGAGGTGGCTGTCGCTGGCGGCCCTGTACGGATTGGAGCGCTGTACTGTGAGCGGGACTGTGCTGGAAGTACCTCTGGTCGAGGTGCGCATAAGCACCCATGCTTGCAACCCAGCCGGGCCAAATTGATGAGACAAAGGACGATGGGCGAGGGTGTGAATAGCTGTAATCAAGTACAGAATACTGCCGGCTAGCCTTTCAAGGCGGACAAAATGTTATTGTGTTTAAAAAAGGACGAGACATGGTCTGCCGCGACTAGTTACTTGCCAAGTCCTCCAAGTTAGTTAAGTGCAAGCAGCCTCATACGCAAAACGAGCAGAATCAGCATTGACTTGCCGAGAATATACATTTAGGATCTAAGTCATAATACACATCACATTATATCATATCATGGGGTTTCTCCGACCCGCTAAGTATTTACCAGCCTTGTGATCCCTTTCTCGGATTCCTTTGCCTGGCTTCTCCGGCTGCTTCATCCTCTCCATCTCCCCGTTTGCGATTCTTAGGCCGATTCCTGTGCTCCCTCACCACCGCCTCAGCCAGCACCTTGCCAAACTGGACGGCCGGAGACGAAGCGGCCTTTTTTGAATCATAGACAGTCACCATGACAGTGCCCGTAGCCCTGCGCTCGGGATCCTCGTTCTCCTCCAGCTTGTTCAGAGCCGTCCAGAACTCGTACGCCATCCGCCCGTGGGCAATGGAGCGCACCAGGTTCGTCTGCTCGTTTCGGCCGATGAAGTACGCCCACAGCGGTTGCGTCGCCTTCTTGGCCCGGTACTTGGCCTTGATGCCCTCGATCAGCGGGTGTCCGTTCGGCGCTAGATACGGGAGGTGGAACGGGTGCATGATGTGGCTGGTGCTGTACGTGACCTTGCACGCAAAGGTCTCGGTGATGGGGATGTGACCGGGGCCGAGGGACAGCAGCTTGGTCTTGGAGTTGTCGTACTCGATGCCCGTACTCTGGAGGAACTCCCACACATCGGGAGTGGTTTGTAGGTGACCGTTGCGTATAAACTTCTTGGCATGCGCGGGCACAAACATCGGAGGACCGGACCGCTTTTTTGTGTCTGTATTCGCCCCATTGTACTTTCGGTTCTCCTCGCTCGATACTCTTGTCGTGCTCAAAGCCGGTGGACGCCGCGGTCTGCCTTCCTGCGGTGCCCTCTCCCGGGCCTGCTTCGGTGATGTGTTAGAACCACCTTCGCTCCTAGACGCGCGCTGGAGGGCGTTGGGTGTAATATTTGTGTTGGCTCTCCGAGATGCCGTGGCTGTAGGAGGCGATGTCGAGTATGCGTGGCGGAGGGAGGCGGCCAAAGACCATGACAGGAGCCTCGGACAGAGGGGAGCTTTAGCTATCGCCATGTCGGTAGGAGGGAGGACTGGCTCTCGCTCATCTTGAGCTGGGGGCGCCGGGCAAGGCTGTCGCTGCGCCGTCGATAGCGCGCGATGGGCCGGTAAGGAGAGGACGAGCGCGAGCTGGAGTCGATTCGGGACGTCGCTGATATGCAATTCCGTCTCGTGCTTGCGGATGGGCCTCGAAGACGACCAATGAGTACGCCAGTGAGCTCAGTGAGTCGCAAAGAAAAATAACCGGTAACTTAGACTGAGGCTGGTGCGCTCTCAAAAGTGGCTACGTGTGGCTGTGCCATCGTACTGTAACAATTGCAGTGGCGAGCATGTGCGCCGGCGATATTCATTGTTAGCGAGATACCGCCCACTACCCTCGAGTCTGCTGCGCACAAAGGTACCCAGATAACTGTAAAAGTAGGCATTCTTCCTTCTCATTGCCTCCCAATTTTTGACTCATCCCTCCCTCTCAATGCAACCCACGGCGCCACCCAACCCGTGCGACAGTCCAACCGCGCGGCGCGAGATAAAATGGTCCCGAGCCCCTCCAGGCTCCGGCTCCCTCCACCAACGCCAGTCAGTCCGAGGGAAAAATCCACACTCTCACCAACCACGACAACACATCAACCCGTCAACACCAAACCTAGACCCTCACTGAAGCCCCGAATACACGCGCAATCATGCCTAAGAACAAGGGAAAGGTACGACGACGCCCTTCCTCTCCTCTTCTCTTTCACCCAACGCAACGCACTTCCCTTTGCGCCTTTCCTACCCGAAACTGACCTGCCCCGCCCCCACCATCATCATCACCACCACCACCACCACCATCTCCGTCGCAGCCTAACCAAACCCACTGCGATACTCATCGTTACTAACACCTCTTCTCTCACAGGGTGGCAAAAACCGCAGACGTGGTACCAAGGAGAACGATGACCAGCGCCGAGAGCTGACCTTCAAGGAGGACGGCCAAGAGTACGCACAGGTCATCAAGATGCTAGGCAACGGCCGCCTCGAGGCCCTCTGTTTCGACGGCAGCAAACGTCTCGCCAACGTACGTAAAGACGAAGAGATTCTTCACCCATCCCCCTTTCCTCATCCAATGGATAGCACATACGCCTTGTTGTTCGTCTAGGCTAACTTCTCTGCTCCCTTCACTCAGATCCGTGGCAAGATGCGCAAGAAGGTCTGGATCAACCAGGGCGACATCATCCTCCTCTCCCTCCGAGACTTCCAGGACAACAAGGGCGACGTCATCCTCAAGTACACCGCCGACGAGGCCCGTAGCCTGAAGTCCTACGGCGAGCTCCCCGAGCACGCCAAGATCAACGAGACCGACTCTTTCGGCCAGGGCGAGGACGGCGAAGCCTACTTCGAGTTCGGCGACGCCGACTCCGATGCAGACTCAGATGATGGCCCCAAGAAGGACGTCGACATCGACGACATTTGAGCGCCCCAACCCTCCAAACCTTTCTCCTTTCTCGCAACCCCCACTGAGCCCCCGACGTCCCGCCCGGGGTGTGCTTGCGTACCCTCTTCCGGCGTTGTTGATACTGTCTTCTCTCTCAAACCCTTGGCTCAGCTGCACGCGCTGCTGCACCATGGGTCCCACGACAGTAGTTGCTGTGGGATTGGACGGCCGTGGTGGGAGGGACGTCACGGCCTGTCATCATCTACTTTTCGCGTCTTCTTTGTCTCCTTAACGATGCTCGCACTCGATGAATATGACATCTTGCATCATGATGATCGCGCTGGCCCAAAAGCACTGTTTAGACAAAGACTCAAAAAATTCAAAATGATTTCTTCATACTTCTACCATAAATAACCCAAACTCGGGTTAAAGAGAACAAAAGCTTGTTCTCCCCGTTAATTCGTCCATCTTACCTTGCGCGCATCAAAGCAAAAGGCCTCCAACGCCGAGCGGGCTTGATTCCCAGGGCTGACTTCCGTTCCTTGCCAGACCCATGTCGGATGCCCAAGTAGCAAACACCAACATCAAGACAGTCCCTATTGAAAATACCACCGTTTCATCCCAGCGGGAGCAGAATATGTAAATAATGATGCTGGGCGTTCTCTTTCCACCCACACGCCGCAGGTATCCCGAACGACGGTCGAAAAACTTGTTGTAATAGTGCTCCTCATGTCCTTCTCTTTAGAGGCTGCAGAACCCCTTTTACCAGTCATCGTTGTTGTCCTCGTCATCTATACTACTGTTAGTACGTTGGCACAAGAATATGCAGGGGCTGTTGATACTCACCACTCTTGCTAACCTTCTCCTTTCGCTTTTGCAGGGCAGCAGCCAGGGCATCCGCCATGCCACCGCCACCACCACCAGCAGGAGCACCGCCGCCGCCAGGAGCATCGCTGCTTCCACTGACCTGGGCACCGCTTCTGTCTCGGATCTGAGTCCTGTCGACTTTCTTGAGAGCTCCAATGCCACCGGCCTTCTGGATATCTCCCAACATTGCTGATCGGGTATTGTCTGCGCCAGGTAGCGCGGGAACACCAGACGAGTATCCAGAGTCGCGGTTGGGGGGTGGAGGCGGAGGCGGAGGCGGAGGAGCAGGGGGGCCACCTCCAGACGTTGGTGGCATCGGAGGCGGGGGAGGAGGAGGGGGAGCGCCTGAAGTTGGAGGCAGAGGGGGAGCGCCCGACGTGGGAGGCAGAGGCGGAGGAGGGGGAGGGAGAGGCGCCCCTGAGGTTGGAGGCATAGGAGGAGGAGGTGGTGGTGGAGGAGCACCGCTTGTCGGAGGCAGAGGCGGAGGAGGCGGGGGAAGAGACGACACGGGCGGTAGAGGCGGCAGTGGGGCCTGGTTTGCTGCCGGAGGTGGCGGCACCGGACGGGAGCTTGGGGGCGGCAAGGGTGGGGCCCCGGATGCCGGTACCTTCGGGGGAAGAGGCGGAGGAGCACCGATAGGTCCAACGTGGGCGTCATTTGAGCGCGGCGGAGGCGGTGGAGGAACTGGTCCGCGGTTGGGAGTTGGGGCAGGGACTCGCGCGCCGGCGAAAGGCGGAGGGACTCCATGCTTGTGGCCCGAGTCGTTCTCAATGGGGACTTTGTTTGGCCTCGGCGGCGGTGGTGGTCCGGGAGTAGGACTGGGAGCTGCCGGCACAGCCCTCGGGGGCTCGACGTGAGCGAACTTGCCAGCATCTGCCAACGGCGGAGGAGCGTTGAACCTGGGTCGAGGGGGTGGCTGCACCACGGGGGTTGCCTGCTCAGGAGGAGTGTCGGCCTTCCCAGAGCGTCGGGGTGCTGGTGGAGGTGGAGGCCCACCCCTTCTCGGGGCCGGAGGAGGGGGAGGAGCATCGGCATGGCCTCTCGAAGTAGCTCCAGCTGGCGGGTTGGGTGGAGGCGGAGGAGCTCGTCCTGCACGTTGTTCGTTACCGCCGTTTGGTTGAGTAGGCGGCAGTGGTGGGGATGGCGGCGGCTCGTCCATCTTTTGCTGTTCATCCCTCAAGAAGTCGACAATAAACTCCTGATTCTCTTTAATGAAGTCGTCGGTCAATCCCTTATCCTGGAGGTCCTGGCCGAAATGCTCGCGCCACAAGGGATCAAAGGCATCCAGCATGGCGAACTCCGAGGGTATTTTCCCGCCATTGAGGCTACCCGAAGAATTGACGACGTGGTGTTGGATGAAGTTGGAGTGCGCTCGAGGAGACTCTGGGGGGGTCGGGCTCGGTGCAGAAGAGTGTCGGTGGCCGAAGAGTCCTCCCAGTAGGCCATGCTTGTGGGTTGGGTGAGCACCTCCGCCGAAGGGGGTTGATCGGGTAGCTCGGCTGGCATTCTTCTCTCGCTCGTCCATCTTCTTCTTGAATTGCTTCGCCTCCTTTTCGTCGATGAAGCTCAGCCCAGCGAGACATTCCTCGATCTCGAACGTATGGAAGAAGGTCCGGTCTTGGTTGTAGGACCACGTATCAAAGATCTCTTGATCCCAGATGACTCCGCGGTTGGAAGGCTGCTAGAGGTTAGAAACAACATCGACGAGGCTGCGGGCGCAACCTGTGGGGGATCTGGACATACCGAAATGTCCACCATCTTAATCCAATAGGTGTGTCCGACGAGGTCGTTGGCGAGCACGATGGCTCCTTGCAAGCCGGTATATGTCCATTTCAAGCGATTGGGATAGGCGACGTAGAGCCTGGCAACGGCCACCGCCTGAATCTTGTTGGACTGCTTGGGGACGAACCGCTTGACAGTGTCCTTGTCGTCGTCGTTGAGGATAGACGGCATGATGAGGAGCGGTCGGGGGCGGTCAACGAGTGCCCGGAGTCGGTAAAGGGTGAAAGAAAGAATGTATCGACGGCCGTCGTGGACAAGGCGAGAACGAGGGTATGGATTGGGTGGCGCTTATTCGCGTCTCCTCTTTCGCAGGGTCGGTTTTGGCGCTCGCGTGAGGCAGCCGGGTCTGGGCGGAGGGACAGCGGCAGCGGCAGCGGGACAGTTGAGGCCCGAGACTCGTAGCTTCTTCGAACAAGGAGGATGCGTTGTACTTCGCACGTATTCTGGTAGTAGTAGCGCCCGAGCTTCCGGGTGGAGAGGGACCGTCTCAAATGGCGTGGACCAGCACGGATTGCCGTCGCATGTCAAAAGTGTTCGGCTGCGTGGGTGCGAGAGTCAGGTAACCAGGTTGGCCTGCGCGCTGGGAGAAGCTAGTAAGGTACCTTGGCTTGCGGATTGACGGATGGGTTTACTAAGGTGACTCCGAAGTCAAGTGAGGGAGAGCACTCGGCGGTGCATCAGCCACAGGCCTTGGGTTTAGCACAGCCACTCACTTGTCATCAACGCGCGTCTAACCAGGCATCTACAGAACGACCTTCGTTTTCGGGCTTTCATTACTTGCTTTCCGCAGTTCTTCTAGAAATTTCCACCACACGCATTACGCCATCTCTCGGATACGTTGGCCGGGATGGCAACCATCTCTCCTTGCAAGTGGGGAATTGGGCGGGTTATTTCACATCAGCACTGGCTGGTACTGTACTGTACCTGGGCGCCAATACGGCATGGAATACGAGGACCAGGCAGGCAGGCTCTCAACCGGTCCAGATGAACCGCATGTAATCGGGAATTCACCAGGGGGACTCGATAGAAATGCATCTAAGGTTTGTTCCATTTCATATCTTTAATACCCGTAATAATGCCCTGCCGACGGGCAGTCCCTAATCATCGTACACTCATGTCAAGGCCGATCCCAAACGCCAAACGGGTGACAGTAGCCGAGAAATCCATGCTTATTTCTTGTTCAGAGCCTCCATCTGGGCCTTTCGCTCTTCCTTGGTGCCCTCCTCTTGGGGCATCTCCTTGGGGATGGCTGGGCCGGGGTGGGCGTTGAAGGCTCCGACCTTGGAGTCTCCAGACTCCTTGATGGGCTGGATGGAAAACTCCTTCTCCTGCTGTACGGAATAGTCAGCTAATCTGTTACGATAGTGCCCGAGTCTGAGAAGAACAGGTCATCATCACTTACCTCGTTCTTCTGATCCTTGGTCATCTTGATTGATTTGTTGGTGGAAATGTGTGGTTGAGTTTGATTTCTTGCAGTGATACAGTCTAATGTTTGTCTGATTAAAGAGAAAGTTATCCTTGGAGATGGCTGCCCGCGGCCTATTTGTACCCGCCCCATGGCTTCATATTAAGCGATGACGTCGTCGTCCCCTCCCAGAGCCGAAGAGGTAACTAACCTCAGGATCGCGCGGCATGTGGCGCCAAAGGAAATCACCAGATGGCCGAGGTCGCGAGGCGTAAGCGTTCGGGAATCCTCGCAAGTGTCGCGGAGGTGAAACCCGATCGATCGCCAATTGGCCTGTTGACTAGAAGGGGAAGCCAATGGCAGGTGCTGGATGGTGTTGACGGCTCACTCACACCAACTTTGGGAATGACGTTGCAACCAACTTGCGGCGTGTACGAAGTGCGTCACTCCCGTCACTCGCTCACTTTAACGGTTGCAACACAATAATTACAACCAGGTTTTGGGTGCCCGTGGGACTCGAAGGGCCCTAACTAACTTGTAACGACATCGAAGCGGTTGGCAGTTGAAACAAGATGTGCACTCCATATGTCGTAATTAATACTGCTCTCTTGGATGAGGGAACTCCATGGTTCCTTTGGAAGTTCATGTGAACGGCTGCCTAGATTGCCAACGGGTGGTATACACATGATGCCACAGCTGCTTATGCTATACCCTCCATTATGCTTCTTTCTCTCTGAGATAGGCTATGTAGCTGTCCCCATTGTTAATGGTTACTTGCCCATGCCTGATATTTAGTTCAAGAATGACAGCAGCAAGCATCCTTGCGCTTTAACGAGTGACCCCCTGTAAGAGTACTTACAGCCCCAAGAGCCCGCTACCTACCTGAAAGGCTAGTGCGCCTGGTCCACCCCGCTATAGCTTGCACTGTAGGTACCATGACGGAATGTGCATCTCCATGCGCTCACGACTTCACGACTCGACATCCATCCCATCACCAACACCTCCTTCTCCGCCAGCACCAGCACGCCGGGGCCCCGCATGTCGACAAACAATGCTCCCCAACCAGTGAAGCTTTCGCTGCCGCTCGTGTGCTCCCCCATCGCCGCAATCCCGCTCCGCTAGCTGACCGTTCCCAAGGAGTATCAGCAGACACTGTTCCAAGAGCTCCGTGCCGAAGATGAGGTTGTCGTGCTCGCGCGCGGGCTCGGGCTGATGCGCCTCGTCACCAACCTCCTCCACTCGTACGATGCGGCTGGGAATAACCTCATTGTTGTGGTCGGGGCCGAAGACCGAGAGAATGGCTGGATTGGCGAGGCGTTGGCCGAACATGCCGCCATCAGCATGTCCCCCAAGGCGCGGGGGCTGACGGTCGTCAATACCGACTTCCAGAGCGTCGGCGCCAGGGAGAAGATGTATACGGGGGGCGGTATATTCAGCGTCACTTCGCGCATCCTGGTCGTCGATCTCTTGACGGGCTTGTTGGACCCTGATACAATCACCGGCCTGGTGCTCCTCCACGCCGATCGCGTGGTGGCTACCTCCCTCGAGGCCTTCATCCTGCGAGTCTATCGACAGAAGAACAAGGTCGGCTTTCTAAAAGCCTTTTCAGACAACCCCGATCCGTTTACTACAGGCTTTTCTCCTCTGGCGACCATGATGCGGAACCTATTCTTGAGGAAAGCATCCCTCTGGCCCAGGTTTCACGTCACAGTTGCGCAATCCCTCGAGGGGAAAAAAAAGGCCGAGGTTATTGAACTAGAGGTCCCCATGACGGACTCGATGAGAGTCATCCAAAATGCCATCATGGAATGTGTTGAAGTCAGCATCCACGAGCTCAAGAAGGGAAACAGTGGCCTGGAAATGGACGACTGGAACCTCGACAGTGCCCTACTCAAGAACTTCGACGTCATGGTCCGGCGACAGCTGGATCCGAACTGGCATCGCGTCAGCTGGAAGACGAAACAGATTGTCAATGACCTGACGGTTTTGAGGACCCTGCTCAACTCAGTTTTAACTTATGATGCGGTTTCGTTTCTTCAACATCTGGATACCATCCATGCCGCGCACTCTCCTCCACCAGGATCGAATCGCCAGACACAATCCCCGTGGCTCTTTCTGGATGCAACGCAAACGATCTTTGACACTGCTCGTCGACGAGTCTATTCAGCAAATGCCAGGGCAGCCTCACACGATGGAAACATTGATTCCCTACGGCCGGTCCTCGAAGAACTCCCCAAGTGGGCTCTGATAGCTGAGGTCCTGGAAGAAATTGACCGAGATCTCTACTTTGAGCCACCGACCAAAGATGATTCCAACGGCACTATCTTAATCATGTGCTCCAACACTGATATCTGCAGACAACTCAGAGACGTCCTACAAACAATGCACATGAAGCCCAAGACAGAGAAAAAGGATAATGAAGACGATGACGATGCTGATAAGCCCTCTGCAGCATTCATGATGCGAAGGAAACTGCGGAATTACCTTAAGTGGAAGAGGCAGTTCGCTCAGGTCAGCGCCACCCTTTTCGCCGAGAACCAGAAAGCCATCAACGGTGCGACAGACTCTCGACCTGGCCATGGCGGAAATAGGGGCGGCAGGGCACCGGCAAACAAAAGAAGGCGGATGAGAGGCGGAGGAAACGTCGGCACAGCTTCAGGCCGTGCAGAAAACGGCAGCATCATGCAGTATATCGAGAAGCCGGGAGAGGTGGCTGACCTCATGGCTGAAGTTCAGATCACCGAAGAGGAGGCACAGCAGAAGGACGAAATCGTTGCTGATCCGCTAGACAACATGGAGGACTTCTTCAAGCTATACGAGATGCAAGACCTCGTCGTCGTACATGCCTACGATGGCGATCAAGACGAGCACGTTCTGGAAGAGCTGAAGCCGCGGTACATTATCATGTACGAGCCGGACGCCGCCTTCATCCGCCGCGTCGAGGTGTACCGATCATCGCACAACGACAGAAATGTCAGGGTCTACTTCATGTACTACAGCGGCTCGGTCGAAGAGCAGAAGTACCTATCGTCAGTCCGACGAGAAAAGGACGCCTTTACGAAACTTATCAAAGAGCGGGCTAGCATGTCGCTCGTGATAACGACCGATTCCCATGGCGCCGAAGACGCCGAGGAGGCATTCCTCCGGACCGTCAACACTCGCATCGCCGGCGGTGGTAGGTTGGCGGCAACCGCCGAACCGCCACGCGTGGTGGTTGACGTGCGAGAGTTCCGGTCATCGTTACCATCACTGCTACACGGCCGGTCAATGGTCATCGTGCCGTGCATGCTCACGGTCGGCGACTACATCCTATCTCCCAACATCTGCGTGGAGCGGAAATCTATCAGCGATTTGATCTCGTCGTTCAAGGATGGACGCCTCTTCACCCAAGCCGAAACCATGTTCCAGCACTACAAGAGCGCAATGCTCCTCATCGAGTTCGATCAGAACAAGTCGTTCACGCTGGAGCCGTTCGCCGACTTGTCGGGCAGCTTCAGCAGCGTGGCCCCGACCAACGTCTCCTCGGATCTCCAGTCCAAATTAGTCCTCTTGACTCTCGCGTTTCCAAAACTCCGCATCATCTGGTCCTCGTCCCCATACCAGACCGCCGAGATATTCGAGTCTCTCAAGGCGCAAGAAGAGGAGCCAGACCCAATCGCCGCGGTCAAGGCCGGTCTCGACAAGGACACCAAGGTGGGCGAGCAGGCATTCAACCAAGAGCCTCAGGACATGTTGGCGATTGTGCCGGGTGTGACGCCGCAGAATATCAAGACGTTGGCGTTCGAGACGGAGAGCATCCGGGAGGTGGCCAACATGGAGGTAAAGGAGTTGGAGCCATTGGTGGGCAGAACAGCAGGAACACAAATTCATGGCTTCTTTAATCGCAATGTCATGGAGGAGGATTAGAATTAGAGCTGGGCAATTAGGAATGGAAATGATACCCAGATTTATCAATAGAAACGTTCATTCGGCGAAGACAAGTCCACATTCTCGTCACCAAGAGGCAGCAATCGAGTGCGAGTTGCAGGAAGATTCAGTTAATTGAGGTGGTAGGCTGCAGGCCAAGACAATTCCGCTCCAGCCTGCCAAGTTTTGTTGTGGCAATATATCCAGGAAGAAAAACACATGTCACATTTTTAAGAACAACTCGCGATGGGAACCAGGGCGTGCACAAAAGCATTCGTTGATTGTCATTCGAAACGCTATCGTAATATCAAGGGTATTCTTGCGGCCCGGTCTCAAGAAAGTTTGGGTATTCCAGCGCACAAATGAAAAGAAAAAAAGCACCGGGTCGTCAAGTTGAAGACATTTCCCCGTCCTGTCCTCGCGAACTCTTCATCCACCATATTCCCCGCTCTCTCTCCCATGCAACAAATAAAAAGAAAAGGCGTGTCGACTCTTCTTTTGTTCTTTATACTCTGCTCCTTCTAGAAGCACCATGGCTGCGAGTGTGGGTGCCGCCGCCTCGTCGCTTGCCGCCACAGTAGCCGCAGGTCAGGAAGCTGACGATGATGCCGCAGAAGCGCACGATGCCGCTGATGATGGCCTGGAGGATGCCGCCGATGCCGCTGATGACCGCCATGATGGCTCGGCCGACGGTGCGGAACGCGTCCACGATCTGGAGCACGGGAGGGTTAGTTGCTGCAGTTGAGAGAAATGGGAGAGTGGATGTAAAGGCTTACGCAAGACATAACTCCGCCCATGATGAAGGTGGTGTGTGTGTGTAGGTTTTTTGTGTGGTTGGTTGTATGAAGTAGGTTGTTGTTCCTGGAGAACAAGTTGAAGTTGAGATGTAGGAGTTGTAGAAGTGTGTGTGTAAAGATGGTTATGATTCGAAGCAAATAGCAGTCCCTGGCTTTATATAGGAAGGAGCAGGAAAGTGCAACACACCACAACAAAACACAAAAACGCCCCTGCAGCTTTTCGTTCCCGTCACCCGCCCATCCACAAACACTGCAACAAAAAACCCGTTCGCGCTGACGTCAGGGCTCCCACCAGTTTTACTGCATACCTACGTAGCTCAGAGTGAAACCCTGCCCAGCCACAGTGCCGGTGCATTCCCTCCGGCTTGGCGCCCTACCTCATCATGTGGCTCAGGTCTCCATAGAACACGTCTTTCGACGCTGTGGTTGGCTGCGGTGTCTACCCCGGGAATATCAATGACGTCTGCGGCTCGCAGTGTGGCTGGTGGGCCCACTCTGAAAACAAGGCCCGTCAGCCGTTCGTACCCACCCCCGTTCACTTTTCCATGTCAGTTGCGAAAATCAGTTTTCTCCCAATTACCGATCTTACCGCCTTAGTCTATCTTTTACCACCTGGTGCGTGCCCCTTTGCGGGTTCCTCGTGCCTCGTTAAGCGCAGTTTCTCTGCACGGTGATGCCAATTTACGCGGGGCTAAGGATGCGCGAGTCGTGACGTCACGGCCTCAAGTGTCAGGATGCAAAAAAGTCGTCGATGTCACCGCGACGATCGAGAGTCCCGGCATAGAATCCAGAACCGACAATGCATTTCCCAGTTGGGACTTGGTGGTGGTGTCGCCTTTGGTTCACGCACTTGCCATGCAAACACCACTGGTGCGTTCGCGAAGGATCGAGAAATGTGTGTGCGTCGTGTATCATCGGGGGGGATTTTCCGCTCAGCTACAACCTCATTGAGATGGGTATCTGTATCAGCGTTGCTGTACATGGCGATTCCGGCCGCTGAATGGCCCAGGGGAACGCCCGTCTACATAAGTCACAAAAACGTAAACTCCATCATATACGCCACAACCACGTTCTCCTACAGCCACCGCCTCTTTGGCGCCTTCTGCGTGTTGGTCCGTCGTAGCATCTCGCGATTCCTGGAGTCTAGAAGTCCCAATGCCGTTCGGTCGTCTGTTCCGTACAGATGCCCAGCACGCGGGAGGTGCGGCCTCTCGTCGCTCATCATCTTGATGCGCTGCACCCGCCTCAACTTGGTGAGACCGTACCAGCACACGATGAGCGAGATGACCACTGAGGCACCTGTGATACCCGAAAATCCCCACTTGGTCTCCTCGATGAAGTTCTCCAGGTTCATTCCGTAGAGGCCTGCGATGAAGGTACCCATGGCGAGTCCCAGTGTTCCAACGCTGAATTTGAGGTCCAGAAGCATCAGGGAGTTGCGGTTCGCGTCGAGGATGGCACGAGCGCTGCGTCTTGTTAGCAATGCAGACCAGGGTTGGGTAGTGAGACTAGGGGAAGCTCCTTACATATCTTCCGTGTTTCGAATCCCTGACACCAGGTTTCCAGCCTCTTGAACGATTTCGTCGGTGAGTTTGTGGTACGACTCGAGGAGCATCTCCACCTCGGTATGGTCGTCCCCGCCTCTAAAGAGATCGTGCGCCTTCTCTGTCAAGTACATGGCCGCCAGATCATCGTCTTCCTCGAGCAGTTCCTCAATGGCGTCTCGCACCAACTTGACCTTCTGCTCAAACGTGCTGACCCGCTTCGACAAGATGAGCAGCACGCGTAGCTTCTGCCGGTCGATGTCGTCCTCGAGCTCGCTGAGAATGTGCATCACAGGCTCGCGCACCGACTCGAAATCGGCTTCGAGCTCCGACGTCACAGAGGTCAAGACAGCTTCAAGCGCTCGGAATTCGTAGGGGAGAAACCCGGACGTTTGCGAGTTTTGCGAGTTCTTCTGCTGGAGCTTGCCTTGAAGATCATACATGAAAGCAGACTGCGGGTAGGACGTCTTGGAGCCGTAGACATCGAAGAGCAGCACACGGTCGTGTTTGATAAGAACCTTAAGATGGAGCAGATTCAAGAGGATCGCCGACGGTCGGACAAGAATATGCGGAAGATTGGACGAGTCAATCTTTCGCAAGTCTCGAGGTAGCAGACCATACTATCAACAAAGTCCGGTCAGTTCTCGGGGTTTGATGCTTTGGATTGGGGAAGGTCCGGTCACATACCTTGGCAATGAGCTCCGTCTTCTTAAACTCGCCGTCCACCAGAATGACCTTTCCATGCTCGTCTACTTCTGTGCATCGCAGCCGTGGCTCGGACGCAGCCTTGGCCGCCAGCGACCGACGACTGCTGAACATGGACGGACTGCCACCATACTCATCATGGCTTGGTAGATCGTCAGGCTTCAGAGGTTTCGCGCCTTTTCTCGCTGAGCTTCCCCAAAGGCGCTCCTGCCAGGTCGGAGTGTCGTGGTCGGTATCATCCCACTTGAACCACTTGCGCGCACTAGAGGTCGTGCTGAAGGAGCTCTTGGAGGAACTGACTTGGTCTCGGGATCGCAACCGTCTCAGCAGAGGCGCCAGATCGAGAAACGAAGACTCGAGAGTCGCGGTGCGACGCCCACAGGTGGTACCGAGGGATCTCGACTGTTTCTTCGTCGGCGGATTGGAGCTCCTGGCCCTACAGCAGAGAGTCGGGGCGGCTATCGCATCAAGGGCAGGGCCATTGCTGTTGCTGCAACTGACGAAGGCTCTCTTGGACTGCGAGCGCAAGAATCGGAGGAGGCCGCGCGAGGGAACCGGGGGACGCAGAGCGGGGTGCATCACCGAGGATACAGCGCGTCACTGATAATACGGGAAGGTTGTCGACATGGGACGAGGCGGGTAGGCGAAGTGAGGCTGTGGTCTTGATGTCGGTATCGATATCGGCAGGCGTTGAAGAAGTTCGAGGTCGTCGGAGCTGCTAGTGCCCGTACTTGGCCGAAAATTGCGCTGAGAACCGGGGAGGTGCACGGGCCACATCAAATATCTAGACTACGTCTCAGCCTTCGCATGTGCGGTCTCTCGTCTGGACAATATCTACGACATGTGTAATATAGATGCACACAGCGCACACATTGGAATTCAGTTATGAATTCAGCAATAATGTACATCATGAGGCTCGATTTCTCTCTTTGATCATGATATTACCTCTCGCAGGACGTCAAGAGTGGAGCTGCCGATAGCGCTACGCTGTTCAGTCATCTTTAAGCTTCTCCGTACATACTCCGGAACTCTTCAACGGATGCAACTCCACCCGGCTGGCTTCCTCGTCAATTTCCAACGTCTGCATCTCCAACATCCGCAGCCAAACCGCAAGGCCCAGAACTCCTCTTTGCTACGCCCGACTTGTGGCTTCGACGCTGGACTTGGATTGGTGCTATCACTCTCCGGAGTCGTTGCAGTGTACTGCTGTTCCTGCGCTTTAATATCGCTGTTCACCCAGTCTTCATAAGCCGTGGCACCAGAGCCGTTCGGAATCGCCAGACTCATTGCTCACCTCAATACCCCTTCCTTGCTCCTTTTTCTCAGTTTCAGCTTCTTTCTCTTCCTCTCTGGCCAGATAGATATGACCCTCACCCCCATCCGCATCCGAGGCAAACGCAAATCCAAGGCCTCCACCATCAGCAACCCGCCCTCGGCTCTCCGCGATAGTCTCAACCCGCTTCCCGGAAGAGCCAAAAAGATGAAGCGCTCGATCTCTACCGTTATTTCCGATCGGTCATCTCGTTATCGTCCGTCACTCGATGCTCTTCCCGCTGAGATCCTCGAGAAAATCTTCCTCTACAGCGCCAACTTGTCGCTGCCGCGCGCTGCACCTCTCATCGGCGCCAAGCTCTCTGGGCGTGTTACCCTCCTTCGGTTCTTTATATGGGCATTCCACGATACCTGGAACCAGTGGTTTGGTATCCCTGTCCGCGGCGATGTCCTGTTTGGACCTGAGCTCAAGTATCCCGAGCGAAGGATCTGCGACGGGGATCCTGTTCTCCAGGTCTGTCCACTCCTCGGTTCCCTATCACTGCCCTATCTTGGGGGATGTACTCTTCGTAAACTAACTTTCAACCAGTCAGCTATCTTGCAACTACCATGGGCCAACATTAATTTTATCCTTCAAGCGCAACAGACCTGGGCAAACATATACGCCAAAGACCGGTGGTACCAGCACAGCATTGACTGGGACATCAGTGATGATGGGCTTCCCACGCATCACCATGACGACAGTCATGACTTCTATGGTGGCTTTGAACACTTTGATGCCCGTCTTTGCTTCGAGGCCGACTACCAGAAGGCCCTCTCCTGGCAACCCTTCGAGGCCAGCATCCAGCCCTGGGGCTTCCGGGACGTCCACCCCCTCACTCGTATCCCTGCCAGTCTTATCACAGGTCCTTGGGATGAGGAGCAGCAACGACGTCTTCTGTGGCTCACGCGTGGCGGAGCCCTCAATCTCGGCGGAGAGGGCCACGCACCGTCACCACCATGGGAGGTCCGAATCGAGTTCTTGCGCAACGCCGTCATCAACGCCCCCGATCCAAACGTCTTGGTCTGTAATTGCCTGGTACGCTCCTGGATGTACTTCGGCTTGCCTCCGGACATCGTTCGGCAGGAGTTGCGACAGATCCGTCAACGGATTGAATGGGGGGGCGACACTCCAACGGGAAGGGCTATCTTACGCGAGGTTGGGACAACGCTGAGCAGCTTCGTCACATTTTCGACTTATCAGAAATACGATTGAGTCGGCTCAAGTAGAAAACCTTTGCGGCCTCGATAACTCTGCCATTACGAGGTTCTGGTCGCACACCGCTGTCAGGGGAAGCATGTCTTTTACCCAAGCCACGCAAGGAGAGTTACCAACAGCAAGCCAGAAGACCAACCCGAAACGGAAAGCGACAGAGGTACCATGCATAAAAGTCACGTGGCTTTGCGACACCCATCCAATATGTTTTCGGACACACGAATATCTTCAAGTCGCACAAAGGGGACTGACTACATGATAAGCATGTATCTTCGGAGTCCTCCGCCTACAGCACCCGATCGGATCGGATCAAATATCTCTCATCCGGCAAAACCAAGATGGCGAAGAGGTCGGAACCGGCTCGGGAAATGTTGTGTTACACGGGAATGCGAATTGTGTGGCTACCACGAGGGATTATGCACGCTCGTCTACCCAAGCGGCCAGAAAGGTGTATCAAGCCGTGTATACTCAGCCAGACTCGAAAAGACTCGTCCGTCTCCCACTTACCGTATCCAGCTGGCCGACGCCAACGTGACTAACCCGGCCACCTGGATGCAACGGCCTCCCTGGATTGTCATCCTGCCTCTCGTCTTCCACGCGAGCGACAGCCCTGGCCCTCATTCCACTCCCTCCGCTTGCGGAGAACACCATGGTGGCTGTCACAGCGGTTCCATGATAGCCGAAGTTTCGACTCATAGCGACTCATTCTAGCTCACAGGAAATCCTGTCCTCCATGGGGGGCAATGCACGCCTCCATCGCTACCTGTGCAGTGGGGACGTTGGGCAACCGGGTCACTAGACGTCTCAATCGGACCGGGGAATGAGACATGGTTCATAATGATTCATTTGATGTTGTACTTGTAATTGATTATTCGCCCTAAGGCAGACATCAGATGGAAGTTTAGGATGTAAGTGGTTAGTCGGGCACAGCAGCGAGGTTAGCACGCGGGAATAGCATCGTCATACAAGCCGTCAACCACTTACCATCAACGACTACGGATCAAACAGTCCGACGGCGATGGCCCGTAAAGCAATTCTACGCACACAAACCGCCTCTCACCTACCTCGCGATGCACTCCCCACCTCATTCACACGCATTCACACTCATTCACGGCCTCTCCCCACACCACCCACCATCACCTAGGCCTAGGCCAAGGCACTTCCTTACCCGGCCAACCCGCCTCATCGTCAGCCGCTCAAAGAACCCGATTCCCGTCTATCCTGATCCAGCGCCAGCTCAGCCAATGGCAAGCCGAGAACACAGCTTCTAAAAGCATGCAATGGCGCCCAAAAGACACCATTCCCTGCTTGCCATCAGGTTCCCAATCCGGCAAGCTCCCGGCCTCAAGCGGCGTGGTCCCAGAAAATGAGCGTGAGGAAGCACGCCAGGAATGACTCACACACCGCGTGCGCAGCCAGGAAACAACCACCACGTTTCGGTCAGATTGCCAGGGTCGGCAGCATGAAGGCCATCAAACGCCGCATTCCGAGTGGTCCCGACTGAGCGAACTTTCATGGATTCCGTTTTGGCGTGTTCAAGAGGTACCCGATTGCAACCGCACCGGCGAGAGCTTCAAATTTCGGCATCTCGGAGTATTTGTAGCCTTAGATACAGGTTCCCAAAGGCCCCGGGTGGCAGTCTGGACAGGCATTTGGTGCTTGTCTCGACTCCGACGAGTCACAAATAATCACATGGAGGTAGGTAAAGTATTGAAGCCTGGCGCGGCGCCACGAGAGTAGTAGTAGAAGTCAGTGTAAGTGAGTGTGTTCCAGCATAATGCTTTTGATATTCGTGCTTGTTTTGCTTTTCTCGTGCGTTTCTCCTCTTCCGAAGGCTTCGTTTCCAAGGAAGATGAATCCGCCACGAGTCCACTATCGCGAGGACTGTTTCAAGCTAGCTATTAGATTTCGCCATAGCGTTATCGCTCTCTTCAATTCAGATCATGCTTGGGCTCCCAAGTCCGCTTCCGAAACTTGGCTTGTCTTGCCATGGCATGTCCCAAAGTCTGCCGTTGACGAGGTCGAGTGGATTCAAGCCCTTGGTTGTCTTGTCGTAGACATCATGTTGTTTTTTTGACAGTTGTCTGGTTGTAGAAAAGGCAACTTGAACTCCTTGTTGATGCGAGAAACCGAAAATGTCATGCAGAACCATGTTTCGACGCCGAGGGTGTTGTCGCTCTTCGGTAGTCGTCGTCCACGTCTGCTCGGTTTCAGTGGCGAATCAAACCAATTACTCCTCCAGTCTCCTCCTTCCGTATCCTCCCCAGTCGGCTCGTTGCCAGATTACCATCACATCCAGACTCACCTCGAGTCCTAGAGCGAGGTCTGCAAATCGACGCCCTATAAACGCAGAAAGCACCAAAAAAACGCAAGGGTGTTTAGTCGTACAAGATCCATCCACCTTCATCACCTTCCTACCCTCCTCTCTGAAAATGACTTTCGCCGCCGTCTCCCCTTACCTTCCAAATGCCCGGTCCTGGATAATGCATGCAACACGAACACGCTTTTCGGCCTAGACCTTGGACGCCATCTGAATGTTCTATGAACAAAGATGGAAACCCCCAAGGCGGTGATATCAAAGCCCCATTGGCAAAAGACTCCGTTCTTTCCGGCCTCCCAGATATCGATGCTTCTTGACAAAGGAAATAGATTTGGTTTTCGACATTATTCTTAACATTGTAGTCAAAGGGTTGTAGTTGTTGGCGATTGACGAGTATCTTGTTGGTTGACGTTTTGTCAGAACCAACGAATTGGTGGCTGTGATGGGATTCAGTTCAGAATGCCTTCCCACATTCCAGGTCCCCGAATACCAATGGCAGGGTGGACAGACGAAACTTCGTAGCCTTGAGCTGCCTCGGCAGAGCAGCAAACGCGCTTTCGAGTTCCAAGAAGACTGGGGTGGACGAGAACCTGGAGATTCGCATCGGAGGCAATGCCTCGCGAGCGAACCAACGTATCAGGCCAAGCAGAGGGCTCCGAGTTGTAGTAACGGCCACTCAGCATCTCACGGACATTCTCTTGGAGCGAGTTGTCCATGGACGCAGTGCGGCTTCGCTTAGTACCTGTCTTGGCAGGAATCACAGAGGATGCACGGTAGTTCTGCAGCTCCTGAAGAGCCCGGGCAGCATCCGACGCAGGATCATGCGACACGTGGTCGAGGTCCCTCTCACGTCTTGCCAGTGGAGTCTCCAAAGACAAGTCCCCGAGCTTACCATCCGTGCCGGTGTAAGACTCAGGTGAGGAAGTAAAACAGGGCTCGTCGTAGTCCTCAGGAACCGAAGGGATCGTCGGCTTCTGGCTCAACCTCTCATTACACAGCTTCACACCTCGGAATCGCGACGGCATGCCCAGCTTAGAGCCGAGGGTCGCGCTAGCGAGAGACGAAGCAGATGAGATAGAGGAAGAGCGCGAGGAGCGCGAAGAGTCCGAAATCATCGATTCGGGAGAGGAGGCAGTCGAGACTGAGTTGGCGAGAGAAGATCGACGAACAGGGCAATAGCTCTGCGGGGACGAGGTGATGGACATGGGAAGACGGTCCAGGTACTGCGAGGCATTGGTGTTGGTGGCCTGGGCCATGGCCAAACCCATGGCCGAGTTCTTGACCAGCAGTTGGGAAACGGCACTCACGGCAGGAGTGCAGAAACCGCTGGTCTGGGGAGTGAGGCGTGGAGTAGGCAGCATATTAGAAGCGGGAGCCAGCCGAGTAGAAGTATAGACGACAGAAGGGGTGGCCTCCACGATGGTCGGCGCGTTGTACATCTTGGCGATTGGGGTCGAGAGATCGGCCGAGTCATATCCCAATGCAGTTCGGGACTCTTGAGGCAGGTTGAGAATACTGCGGGGCGACAACGCACACAGGTCGCTCGAGCGAGAGCTGGCGAGGGTGGCGGGAATGAGGTCCGCGAGGTTCGTAAGCTGAATGTTGAGGCCCAAGATGATTTGCTTCCAGTCCGCAACCTGCTGGGCCACGGCCTGGGAGATACCACCAGGAGAGGGAGGACTCGGGGGAGGGGTGTACTTGAGGACGATATCCGTCCATCGCTGGAAAACCTCATCGGCGATATGGAGCTTCCAGTTGACAGCGAGCAGGAATGCGATCTCGTTCTGGTTGATCTCCTGGGTGTTGAGTCCCGAGATCTTGCTCCAAGCGCGAGCAGAGTAGTTTCGGTCTTGGAGGTACTTGGAAGCCAGGATCAGAGCAGCAAGGAACATGCGGCGGCCACACTGAAGCGCTCGATCGGCATGACGATCATCGGGCTGCTCAGTAGTGAAGTTGTGCTTGGGCACATGAGGCTTGATGAGAATCAAGTAGTACAGAGCGACCTGGAGGGTCGAGTAGCTAGTACGCGAGCGACGCAACGTCTCCTGGATGAAAGTGCGCAGCGGCAGAACGGCCTTGCTTCCCAGCTCGCTTCGGCAAACAACCGAGGAGAGGGGCCAGATGGCCTCGACGATTTGGGTCGATGAATCTGTACGGTAAATGTTGAGTAGGGGAGCACGGTGGAGATTCGAGTTAAAACATACCAACAAGGCTGTCGACAAAGTTGACCTTGCGATCGGACTGTCGGACGAGGGTGGGGGGACAAGCAATCCGGGCGTGGGGGCCAGTTGAGGTGCGTCGGGGATTCTGGCGCAGCTCGACAGGGACAGCCGGCTCGACAGGGGCCTTCTGAGCGTGACGACGGAAGTTGAGGGCGTTGTCGGTGGAGCAAGCCTGCTTCGAGAAGCAGTAGGAGTCGCAGACATCGGAGTCGGATGATTGGGCGGAAACGGAGGTGTCGTCGGAGGATTGAGATGCAGTGTCGGACCAGACCGATGAGGTCGAGGTCGAGGCCGAAATAGCTAGGGAGGAGTTGTAGGGCGCATAGTAGGTGGGGGGGATGGATGCGGGCGAAAGTTGGGCGTCGCACTTCATCTTGAAGGGTGGTAATTATAGTAAATGGACCTGAAGGAGTTTCAAGCCAGGATGATATCCAGTCGCCGTCAGAGGCCAAGTCAAACCAATCAAATCGGGTTTGGCGGGGAGCAATTCGCGAATTCCGTGTCGAGTAGCAAGCTTGGCAACAGCGTACAAATAAGCCGTTGAGAAGCGATTCCGTTGATGTAAAGAAGATTGCGTCTAGACAAGCGAGTCGAGATGCGACTTGATTACACGAACGATAAGACCGGAGGACGAAGCGGAGACGGCGACTGGGAGAAGGTTGTAAAGTGCAACAGGCATTGCGGCAATGCTTCTAAGCTCAAAAGAGTTTTGGAAGCGAGTGGTCGGCCTAGAACGAGGCTACCATCGAAAGCGAGTCGAAGAAGAGTAGATGCGTTCGGTGTTGGTTGGTGTTGGTGTTGGTGGGCGGTGGGTGGTTGAAGATGACCAAGCCGTTAATTGATATGCAGGTATGCAGGTACAATGCGGCAAGAGTCCTGGTGTGGCTGAAGGGGAAGGGGACCGAGGGTGGTGAGTATTTATTAAAGGGCCAAGGAGGGTGACTCTTTAGAACGTGGCCTAAGGGGCGAGGCTTGAGGCGTCGAGTGGTGGTGACAGCCTGGCGTGGGTTGTGACTCTTTTGCACGGTGGCGAAACCGAGCAATGACCGCGGGGGGGCGTGAGTGGCAGGTGGCTACCAACTGGCGATCTCGGAGAGAGCGTGCGCGGTGGGAGGTGGGAGCCTGGGCCGGGGCGGGAATGACCAAGACCCTCGTCACAGCGGGTGTGACGAAGAGGGGCAGGAGCCTGAAGAGGGTAAAAATAAAAATAAACCCCAAGGGACAGCAGACAAAGAGCCAAAAAGGAGCTAAAGAAAAGAGGCGAAAATAGAGAATAGGGAATGTAAGGGTGATGGACAAAAGAGGATGCTGATGCTGGGGAAATAGAGGGGGGAGGGAGGGAGGTAGAGGGAAGACCGAAGAGGGATCCGGGAAGTGAGTAACACCAAGTGAGAGGCCGGAGGACAGCGAGTCCGGAGAGGACAGAGAGTCAGTGATTGCGACCGTGAGAGTCACAGTTCTTCGTCGGGCACTGGTGGGTGCTGCTGGGTGCTGCTGGGTGCTGTCGAGAGCGCTGCGGAGGGTGCTGTCGAGAGCGCTGCGGAGGGTGCTGTCGAGAGCGCTGCGGAGGGTGCTGTCGAGAGCGCTGCGGAGGGTGCTGTAGTGCGTGCTTGTGGGCGGCGGATGACTGATAGGGTGACAAAAGAGGTAGCCTTAGGCTGAGGCTGGGTGGACTGGAATGGACTGGACCGGGCAGTGCCGTGCGTGCTGGTACTGGCTTGGGGGGGTCGTGACCGGAGAGGGAGAGTGCGAAACGTCGGTTGTTCACACTCACTTCGCAAAAGTCGCAAGGTGCAAGTGAATGCCGCTGCGACTCCGGAGAATCAGGAGACGGTGGAGGAGCTGGAGAGATGGGGAACGGGGGAAAAGCCGAAGAGAGGAGAGGGTGACCGGGAGAAACAACAATAGGCCGTGGAGTGGAGAGAATACACGATCCAGAGCAGACTTCGGAGAGTCGCTGGGGACGGGATTAGAATGCGGACTCGAACATCATGGCGACGGCGATGCATTCGATGGGGGAGAAAGGCGGAAATCAGGCAGGGCGGGCCATGGCATAGTTTTGAAGGGCGGACGAGGAGGATCCGGCGACGACCACCACCAAGCGCGGACGAGCCAGCAAACCGGCCTGGACGAACCAGGACGAGCCGTCGTGGACCATGACGGGCCAACGACGAGCCACACGCACGCCAGCACGCTGGGCCACTGAGGCCCGCTGAAGCACCGCTGAGCCCACTGAAAAGCGCCCCCCCCTCCCCAGCACTCCCGACAGCCCCCAGCAAGCCCCAGGCCCAGCACCCTTCGAGGCCTGCGGCGTGTCTGTGTTTTGGCGTGCCCTAATTGGCCTTCGGAGACACCAACGCGCATTTGGCCCCTCCCTCTTCTCCAAGTGTGCCCCAAGAGTGCCTCCACTCTACCACCCCCTGGGCTCCCGAGCCTGTCGCTCACTGGACAGCCCGCGCAGAGCCATGCCCCTTTGCCAGGCTTTCTCAGGCTTTCCCACGCTGTGTCAGTGGCCAGCCCAGCACCCAGCCTGAGTTCCGCATGGTTGTAGGGGTGCTTCCAGCCAGTCATGGCCCGTCGCGGGACTCTCCCCCAGTTGTCCGTCTCCAGTCTTGAACTTGAAGTGCGCGTGTGTGCGTGCGTGTGTGCGTGTTGTAGTAGCCCCTCTTTCGCATCCCCCCCCCAAGGCGCGCCGCAGACTGCAAGAGGCGGACAAGCAGTTCTGTAACTAATTGCATGCTAGAGAGCGAGGGCAGAATAGAGTGACGTTGACTTCAAGTATCATTCGCAGGTGGGCTTGAATTTGAAGCTTTTGGGGGTCGTCTCTCGAGTGCTTTACTGGCAGGGCAGCGAGTCTTTGAAATCTTCAGTAGTACCTAAGGTATGTACTATCGTGGGGGCCATCGTCTTTCATCCCGACGGCAGGTACGAAGTACACTTGGGCCGTTCTGGCAAACTGCTCTGCTGCCTTCCTCATTACGCTCCTGCAGGAGAAATGGAAGGGCCGGACACCGCATCATTCTCCCGCGCGTAGGTACATCTCCACCAGCTCACCCTACCTCCTGTGCTAGACTCTCTCCAGGACAGCTTCAGACGACGCACTTTACTCGCCCTTCACGTACTTCGCACGCACGCACGCCAGCCAGTTCGTGCGTCGCGCATCCCTGCCGAGCCGACCACCCCGGTCACCCTCCCAACCCGCCATTGTCCTTGTCGCACTCTCCAGCTCTCTCTCCCAGATTAACAGATTCAGAGAGCCCGATGTCCTCCCGGCTTTCCCCCTCATCTTAGCGCTAAAGTGGCCATACCTCGAGGTACAACTACGCAACGATCACGGTACTGGGACGGGGAAACATCTTCTCCCTGCCGACAAGCCCCCGATCAGAAACAGACGCCAAGCTTGGCTTTTTTGGGCATGGCCACTTGCGCAACTCTGCACTGCGGCTGGCTAGATGGCTGAGATGGCTGATGATGAGCGATGACTCTTCCTGATCCCGTCCCTCCACCTGGACCACCTCCACCTCGCCTTCTCCACCTCCGCCATCTTCGTCTCCGCCACCGCCTTTGGGAAGTGAACACACGTCTTAGCCATGCTATGCCGGTTTTGCCTTGACAGTGAACCCTCAGTCCCCCTCACTTTGAGTCTAAATTGGTCCCTCACCTTGGGGAGGGGCATCTGGAAGTACGACGGACGGCACCTGCTGACCTGATCCTTCAGCCTTCCCAGGCCCTGGGCCGGGACACGAGACGGGAGCCGGTTCACGTTGGTCCATGGGCCGGCATAGCATCGTCTGGCATGGCCGAGATGATACACACCAACACACGCACTTTTCTTTACAGACACGAGGTCTGGGGCTGCCCCAATCTTTTTTCCCGATGGTACCGGGGGTAGGCGGGATGGATGGATAGATGGGATGGGATGGGCAACGGCTTGTCTTGTCTTCCACCGGATACGCTCTTCTCCACGACGAAAGGAAGTGCACAGTACCCCGGATACGCATATTATAGCCTGGCATCGCATGTACCCAACACACATTCACCCCAAAATCGAAAGGACGAGTAAAACTTTGATACACACAATCTTGCCACAGCTCGCCGCCTCCCGGGACAAGACGCAAAAAGCACACCACAATAGGGAGCACCCGATCGCCAAAGATTTCGCTACTACACTGGGTTGCTATAGCCGGAGTGGCTCCTTGATTATCTAGCGGGTGGCCCATCTCGCCCTCGCAAAATCCCGAAGAGTCTCGCCATTGTCCCCATACGATTGTTAATCCAAGGCCACGGAGCAGCCGTGGGCTTGCCTTCCTAGCTATGACCTCACGCGGCTCGCCCTGCACTGCTCAACTGCTTTGTCGGGGCAGTCCGTGCCATGCGACACGCAATGCTGCTTAACACAGGAGGCCATTTTTGGTTTCACTGCCCCGGAACCCCGAGGCTCCGGCATTGAGGCCGCGTCCTTGTGCCGATGAGGCCCAGCCGAGCTGCCTCTAATTACTGCGTCGTAGGCAGGGACGTTGAGGCTGTTCACTCGCGGGCAGTGCTCATGGAGCCTCGCTCCGGTTGAATGCCCACGAACAAAGGGCACAACGAGGCTTTCACTGCCTTGCAGTTCCTGCATCCACAACCTGCCTGCCGTCATGACAGGAGGCGCATCGTCCATTTTAATTCTTCGATGCAGTTTAGGGATTGCAGTTCTGTTGTCTGAGGACGCCGAACTCATGACTAACAACCATCCATCCGAGATTCTGCCTGGCCTTCTTTTTGCCTAATTATGTGCAGAGAGCGAGGACTGAAGGACTTCCCTTATTCCCCTTCCCCGCCGCATCTTCCCGGGACACACGCAAGCACTAGATGGTGGCTGTCTAATGATGATACACTCTACTGTACTGTCCTCCGAGATATCATCTCCGTCCTCTCATCCAGACGATGTGCGCTCAGGTACAATGAACGACATTCGTCACTTCCCTCACCCCTTCCACTCTCCCACCCCTCGCAATGGACATCAACTGGCCTGTGCGTCGTATTGGTGGCTGCACTACCAACCCCTTTAACGAGGCCCCAATCTCCTTCGCGTTACCGCGATAGCGTCTTCGCGAACTGCGCGTACCTGTCCTTGCGGTCCGCCGGATGCCAGCACGTTGAGACACTTGCTGATACGGTACAAGACGCATATTGTCCACAGTGGGATACTTGTGCACAAATCATTGCCTCAGCCCTCCTGGCCACCGCCTCATCTATCGATTTGCCTGATACTACTATGTAATGAGGGGCAGAGGAGGGGGCTCCACCAGGCACTCGGGGTACTAACAATTCCGAGAGAACAGGTTCGCATGCGCCGAATGAGGTACGAGGCTTCGGTGTTCCGGTTAATCCGCAACAAGCTGGCCAGACTCCTCGTGTGCCACCGCCTGCCTCAGTGTAAGGGTTGAGGTTGTACAGGGCACCGAGAGCAGAAAGAAATGGGCCTCCAGTGAAGAGAAACGAAGCGGAACCGCATGCCGGGGAACATGGCTGTCTCTGTCGAACGTGGACGTGGACGGAACACCGTCTCCTCGCATGGCATCTTTCGATCCTTGCACCCCATTATCGTCTAGAATCTGCAACAGATGCCGCTCATGAAGCAGCGTGAGCCTTCCCCACTCTCATAGCACGCTGAAGTGTGCTAATTGGGCCAAGGCCGGTGTAAGCATCCCATCTGTCTAGCCATGCTACCTGCTCCCATCATGAAGAGACAATGCTCTTGTCATGACGACTGGACACTGGGGTCCAGCATGGCGAAGACCTCGCTGTCATCCTTTCATGAGCGGCGATTCGTCAGCCGTCCATGTCAGCAGTCATGAATGAACGGATCAATCAGTGAAGCAACGAAAGCGAAGCGAGCAAAGGCAGCGGTAGAGGAGGGTTCGAATCTACTGTACCCCCGAGTCGAGGTGGAGATGGAAATCGATTGGCCAGCAACGGCTTGCCGCTTCGGGCACCTCCCGGACGACATGATCAGAATGAGTCAAACACCGTCAGCAGCCTTACCCTAGACCATTCGACGATTCCATTTTGTTCCATCAGCCCCAGGCAAAATAGGCGCTTGCGCTTCCTTCTCCGCTTCCGCAAGGCCGGTGTTGTAGGCTACGTGGTTTCTGTTCGGTGCTGCATCGCCTCAAGACTTCAGCTCTGAAGGAAGACCGGGCCGATGATGGCTGATGTGATGACGCATCTAGGTCTAGAGCTCCACGAGATGGAGTAGATGGAGACTACGAAGGGGCTAATAATGTTTCTGACGAGGGCAACTCGATGACAGGACCGAGGGGACCCGGCTGTGTTTCGCAACCGCGCGGTTCGTCCTCGTGGTCATGGTGATGGTGAGAGGTATCGTTGACTCACCGGGCACTCCCTGTCACTCACGCCGCGGTGCCCCTGTTGTTCAAACGCGAGCCCGGGACCCTCGGGGGGCGGTTCGCGGGGTTCGCACTCGGTCCTGTTCCCCATGGCGATGGCTCATTAAAACATGGAGGAGGCTTCGGAAGAGAGAGGCTCGGATCCTGATGTCTGAGATGGGTGTTACTCCTCCTCCCCGTCAGCCAGCCACAGTGGCAGCCGCGCAGTTAGAGTCTCGGCGGTCTTATCTCAGATGGATGAGACAGGGATGACAGGACACAATGGTTGTGGGTTCTTTCTCGTCGCGTGTGTTGTGCATATTCCTGACGCCGGGCTTCACCGTAAGATTGAAGAGCCGTGCCCGGAAGGAGTGGGAAAAAACGTGGTTGCCTAACTGGACGTGGGTCCAGGGTAGGTTTACCGGGAAGGTTGGTTGGCAAGCTGGATGCCCGAACCAGGATACGGATAATGGAGGATGAAATGGATGGATGGACATGGAACTGAAGTCCCAAACCGACACCAAAGCCAAAGCCAGGACGACAAAGACAAACCATTATGCAAATTCAGTCAGCATTGCCCGGCCAGCTTATTCGGGAAGTCGCTTGGTTCTCAGGGTTACTGGTGAAAGGGTGTGAGAACCGATGCTGCCTCGCCAGCCGTTACCAGATTGTCACGATCAAATCAGGCATCCTTCGAGAAGTCTCCCAAGGATTGATTCCCATGGGCTGCTTTGTTCCGTCTTTGGGGGCCAAGTAATGTTCCCCGCTAAACCGTCATGCGTACGCACCGTTATTGCTCTCGTCCAGTTCTCAAACTCGAAGAAGTCGGTTGGACGGGGAATTACCCTGCTGTATCTAGAATATTCAGTTGTTGCCCATTCTATCCCCCCGCCCTGCCCAACATGAGCCAGTCGCGCCCCTCCAAGCCCACGCGGCATCACCGCCTCCTTGCCGATCGCCAGTGGATATCTTTGCTCGCCTCAACCCTTGGCTGGAAGAGGGACCTACCTTGCTTTATTTAGACTTGGGTATTCGTACAGCGATCAACTTACACTATTCATCTATGTACGTATCGTAGAACCCCCCGCTCTCCCTTGCAGATCCCTCGTTTTGTGCCCGAAGTGTGCTGCGCTGTACTGTACGTGTTGTTGCTCGGATGCATCATGCATATGCGCTTCTGGTCCGTCTCTCTGTATGGCCGGCTTAATTACCTATCTTGCGAGAAAGCCTCCCCCCTCCCCCCCCTCTGCTAGGCACTCCGCATCCCAGGAAAAGGTGATGCTGGCCACTTCTTCCCCCCTCCTACGAGGCAACTTCTCCGCCGATCTGGCATGTTTTTTCCCTTGGTTGAAGAGAGGGGGCAAAAAAGAAACCAAGGCTGGCCAGGTTCAAGCTGGCCTCGAACACGAAGGGGTAGATGAACGTCGGGAGTGCAGTAGAGCACCATCGGGGGTCGTACCGTTCGTCCCGGTCTGGGCAACGAGAAGAGAACGTGTCGTAGCTATGAGCAGCTTCGTGCCAGCTTCTGAGCACGACGTGCTGCCATGCCGTATTGCCCGTGGCACCTCACACCAGCCAAGTAACAGCCGTTGCACCAGAAAAGACACGGCACAACATCCTCAAACATGCTGCGAAACACGTAACACCCCTTCCGTAAACTCCATATCGCCGACATGTACCTCATCCCTCGGGCAAACGACGAAGTTCCGGCGTCGGCGTCGGCGTCAGCATCAACACCACGACCACCAGCATCCTCCATCCTCACCCACTGACTCGCCCCGCCCCCGGACCGAGTCCTCCGCGCCCTTGCTCACTCAAAGCCCTCCCGAAAGTCGTGAAAAATGTGATAAGGACACCCACCCACCATCGCCATCCGAGCCTGGCCGTTGCCGAGCTAAAGGTGACACCCGTCGGCGAGGGGAAGCCTAAGTCGGTGGCTGGCTGAGATGGATGATGACGAGAAAGAAGAAAAAGTCTTCCTCATCACACCGGCGGCGAGACGGCGTGACGGGTCTGGTGATGACTCGGACGGTTGAGCCGAACCCAGCCGTTGGGATGAGACAAACCGTAACAGTCAGTCATGGGGCATCACTGCCTGCGTCGACTTCCGCCACCAACAACCGGTGTCACCAAGAATAGGACCACAAGGTATCCAGGACACGACAAATTCCAGCTATACACACACACTCATACTCACACTCACACATACACGCACACATACACACGCACAGAGAGGGACACGTATTACAGATCCCACAAAATCACTTTCAGGTAACGAACTACTCAATACAAGCAATCAAAGCTGGAAATCTCGCAACTTTTCCCTTTCGCCCTGTCGATATCTTGATATCATTCTTCCGGATCACCGAACTGTCAGGCCTCAAGTAGCAAAGGAGATCGACCCATGTTGTAGCAAAACTACCCCAAACACCCACTAACACTTTAGGACGCCATGTACGTGCTGGCATCGACACCCTCCTTGGGGAACTCACTACAAACATCCCGTTAGTCATCGTCAATACAGAACAGGCTCGGGCCGGGACTTACGGAAGGGCGACCTCGAATCGCTTCTCAATCTCCTTGAGGACCTCCTGGTCCTGATCGGTGCTTACAAAGGAGATGGCAAGACCCTTGGTACCGAAACGACCGGCACGACCGACTCGGTGAAGGTATGAGCTGGCATCGTTGGGCAGATCGTAGTTGATGGCCAGGTTGATACGCTCGATATCGATGCCACGGCCGAACACGTCGGTGGCAACGCAGATGCGCTTCTTGAACTCCTTGAACTCCTTGTAGCGACGGATACTGGCCAATGTTAGATTTTGAACAAGACGAGCTATCGATTGAACATACCGCTCTTCCTGGCTGACTCCAGAGTGGACAGCAATCGAAGGGAAGTTGCACTCTCGGAGCAGCTTGTCGAGCTCAGTGGCACGGACAGTGCTTCGGACGAAGATGATGACCTGGTTGAACTGGAGGTCGTCGAGAAGCTCGTTGAGCTTCCTGTTCTTCTCCTTCTCCTCCAGCTTGATGTAGTACTGTTGGAGACCGTGGAGGGTGAGCTTGGTGTCCTCGTCGACGTAGTGCTCAGTGGGGTTCTGCATGAACTTTCGGCAGATGGGCTTGACCTCCTCGGAAAGGGTGGCCGAGAACATCATCACCTGCTTCTGCTGGGGAGTGGCCCGGAACACATCCTGAACATCGGTGCGCATGTCTGGTGTCATCTGGTCAGCGCCTGTGGAGGATCGCTTGGAGGATCGTTTCAAACTTACCAGGCTGGTCGAGCATCTTGTCACACTCATCGAGAACGAAAATGCGGACGCTTCCGAGACGCAGAGCCTTGTCGCGGACGAGAGCCTTAAGACGACCGGGAGTACCAACAATGATGTGAGGGCAGGTCTCCTTGTTCTTGAGCGTCTCGATGTCGGTCTTGATGGGGGTACCGCCGTAGAAGACACCGGTCTTGATATCGGGCATGTACTTGCTGAAGCGGTTGTACTCATCGCGGATCTGATAAGCCAGCTCGCGAGTGTGGCACATGACCACGACCGAAACCTCTCCGTTGACAGGCTCGACCTGTTGAAGAGTGGCGAGAACGAAGACGGCAGTCTTTCCAAGACCAGACTTGGCTTGGCAGATAATGTCACCACCGAGAAGAGCCTGAGGGATACAGGTTTGTTGGACTGTCGATCGAACCGATGTTAGAGTTTGTTTCCAAGAAGCAACGAACGACGGGTGTAGTATCAAGAGTCCGTCCATCGTCGCAGCTTAGCCATAGAGATGGTTTCAAATCCTCTCAACCAGAGAAGTGATCCGCAGTACCGAGCGGAACAAGCCTCAAGACCAGTGTCTCGACGGGAGGGATTGCATCCGCCAATCAAGGCCGTGAACTTGACGGCATCTTGCGCGAGGGCGATACCCTCGTGTTCTCGTCCGCTTCCACCAATGCTCTTCCAATCCGTCCGCGTCAACTGCTCATGTCATATCCGCTTCCGCGTGATATATCTTGACGTGCGAGTTGTAAAATACGACAGACCACCTTTCACCAGTGGTCTGCTCTTGCCCGGATGGTGCGGATGGTGGGACCATTTCTCAGATCCATGCTGAACCGCGCTCGGCCATGACGACGACTTTGTGGAGGAAAAAAGGGCCATTGTTCTCTCTTGCTTGCGAGATGGACGGACGCTTGAAAGCTTCAAGGGAGGGGATTTGATGACTTAGGGTATTAGAATTTCAGGACTGACCCTCCGATGGATGTTCGAAACCGCAGTCACCAATAGCGCGAAGCAGTTCGGGCTTCAGAAGGAAGTCGCGGAATCCAGTCGAGTGAATACCGACATAGCTGCCCTTCTTGTCGACGTTGTTGCCGGCGGCGAGCTCGCCCTTCTTGCCGTTCGAGGTGGTGGCGGCGGTCTCGTTGCCGCCGATCTCCTCGTCGGAGTAGTCGATGAGATCCTCTTCGTGGGACATTTTGGCGATGGTAGAGGGTTGGTTAGAGATGGAAATGCGAAAGCTGTCGCGAAGGGCCGGTTTTGCAAAACGAGGCTTTGCGCTGATGGGGAGGGATGCGACTCCGTTGGAATGGGGCGCGTTGCTGTGGAAATCACCTCGCGCAAGCGTGCTGCGGCGTGATGAGAAGAGGTGTGTGGAACTGAGAGAAGGGAGAGGGGATGGAGAGAGCGAGAACCCAAGTTGCTCGTTCAAAGGCGGACAAAGAGGTTTGTTGAGGCTGAGGAGGGAGATGCCAGCAGGCACGAGCAAGAGCCGAGCTGCGCCCTCAGGCCAAAGAGGCCCGTGCCCATACCCTTGCACGTGACGCGTACCAAGCAACCTGCGGGCAGACGCGCGCGTGCACAGTGTCAACCAGGAAACGAGGCACGGAGCCATGCGAACCTTCGAGATGAGTCTTCACACGACGCATATTTGTGTGACAAGACAATTACCAACAAAAACACCAGAAATCTACGACCAATGGCGAAGGTGAAGGGTCAAAAAACAAAAGGCCCGCAAGGGGTGCAGAACAGGCACATTTATAACAGAGCCTCGTATCTCTATCAAGCCGCAACATACCTTGCCAGCCAGCCTCATCATCACTCTCTTGATGCCGCGCCCAAATCATCTTCCACAGCACCAAACACCAACGGACAGAATGCAACTCAGAACTTATCTCGTCAAATGATCTCCAGCATGCGGGCGGTGTCTCTGAAGGCGCAAATTCGACAAAGCCCGGCCCTGAAGCGGACCATCTGCAAGTTCTGCGACACACTCCTGATCGAAGGCCAGACGTGCAGCTCGACCGTGGAGAACGACAGCAAAGGCGGGAAGAAACCGTGGGCCGACCTTCTCACAATTCGATGCAAGACGTGTGGTAATGCGAAGAGGTACCCGGTCAATGCCCCGAGGCAGAAGAGACGGTCGTTGAGGAACCGGGAGAAAGACGAGTCGAAAATGGATCTCACAAGCGACTCACCTGCAGAGGGCCAGGCCCTAGAGAAACCCTCAACAACACGGGAGTCATGATATATATCCTGGCGTGACACTATCCATATGGTTCCCAGCTGCATTAAGGAACATAACTCATCCGTCGATTTCGAACCGACATGGTGAGGCCAGTGTCAGGCTGACCGAATACCAGCCCGCCACACAAGCTTATGGGACAAAAGAACACCCTTCTTCCCCATTATCCTAGCAGCAGCATCGCAGACTGAAGCTTCTGAACGGGGAATATCTGCTCCGACTTGGGATACCCGAGGCTGTGTCAAAGCGGTCTCAAGGATGACGAACGGATATGCCAGACTCGTCCGGCCTTGGAATCCCACTCGTCCTCAACAGGGTCTTCAACCTAATCTTGCCTTCCCTACTACTAGAGCTTGGCTATTTTTCTCAAAAGAGAAATAAGACTTTATGTTTGAGCACAGGACATCCTACTTAGCTTCTTGCCTTGGATGGCAAGAAAGCAGGCGCCAGTTCAGGGGTGGATGTATTGGTAGATATAGGATGCTGGAACTACTTCAAATCATGCCTTGAACGGTGTGCTCTTTCAAGCTGTGGGTAGAAGGGCATACGAGCTGGGGTAAGTGGTAATAGAAAGTCAGGCTCTTTAAAAGGGAAACTTGCATACTGCTTCCGCCGGCCCAGGGCCGACGATGGTTCTTCATAGCTCATCAAATACACATACCCACACGAAAACCCCACCATGAGAGCACTGTCTCGTAAATCCCGACACATCATCATCAGGTACAATCTCAACACCCCATCCTCGCAGTTGCAGCCCATCTACTTGCCCGACTGACCCGCCTCCTTGACACTCTCTTCCCCGAGCACTTTGCTCGCTGCCATGAATCTTAGCCCCGTTAGCATCGAAGCCAGAAAGCTATCATGTGATTAATCAACTGGAAAAAGACTCACAATCCGCCATGCCAGCTCCCCAACCCTCTCATCGCCTCCGCCTGCACGCTTGTCATGCGCAGGAGGTGCTCGGTGTCGGAGAGGTTGGCCGACAGCTGAGCGAGCTGCGAGTTGAGTTGCGACTTTACGAGTGGTAAGCAACTTCTCGAGCTACTCTCTTTTTTTTTCGAAATCAGTCGTGACTTGCAGGAGGACTTACCAGCTGCCTTGTCTTGAGAGCGTTGCCACTCGTCGCCATGCTCTGTCGCACTTGCGAGCCGCCGAGGTTGCGCGTCGACATCTTCTTACACGCCGCTTTAAGTGTCGCGAGAATCTGACTTATACAAGTCTGGTGCTCGATTCTTAGGTGTAGTTGTGCCCTACGCAGAAGAGCGTAAACGCCTTGGTTGTCGCAAGGGGACGTCGTTCGGAAGAGTGATGGCCAGTGACCGTCTTGGAGGTCGGCTTTGGGATAGAGTAATCGTAGTATCGCCACTTGCTGCAGTAACAAGATGAAAATGGGGATAGAAAATTCGAGATAAAAGGCTCGTATGGTTGTGTATCACAATCACTGAAACAAGACCCAGGAGTCTGTTGGTTGTTGCTTCGAGTCGCGTCTGCTGAATGTGGGATGCGAGGTGACGAATGTGGAGCTGGTCTGTGCGCACTTTGTCTTTTACCCAGTACATCATCAACAGGCGGAGATAAACATTACCATCATCATTATGGCCCGCGTCTCAGCTCAACAGTTGAGTTAGGGTTCAAGGCCGAACTAAATCTAGTCTATACCTAAACAAAATCTTACCTACGTAACAACCATGGGAAATATCACAGCCCTTTTGGGGTCTGAGAAGATGCTTATGGTCCTCATGTAAACTTCACCACAGCAACCACATGCATATCGCGGTCATCATTTTAACAGCGTTTGACTATACACAACTATACACTAAGCTTTAATTACCCTTTTTACTCTAGCTTAGCCGCCTTCAAAGAAGACCGGCAGACCAACTACCCAACTTTTACAGGGCGTCATGCAACTTCGCTCCCATGATCCGCTATTAATGCCCTACAAGGCAGCCCATCACTCCCCTCAGCACTCATGACCTTGTCCCTCAAGACCAGCTGCGTCGTTTTCTCCCAGACAATCTCTCGCTTTTTATTTGTGGCATCTGCGGTCTGGAAACAAACCGGGTTTCGTCCCCTCCTCTTTTGAAAGGTACCTTCATGCTGTCTATGTGTGCCGCTTCCCATCACTATCTCCACCACCATCTCGGGGTTTCCAGTCGCCCACCAAAACAATTCGCAAAGAGAAAAGAGAGTAGTAACCAGAGAAAGAAAATAACCATCCGTAGTCTAATTTGTTGTGTGCCCCCGTGAACAAGAAATGCCTGTCATAGTCCCCCCCTTTGCTATACACATCCGGAAAACCCCACCGGGTGCCGATAGGATGTTGGGGAGGGAACTAAAACAACCAGGAAACAAGGACAGGTCCTGTTTTATTGGCGTCTTGAAATCGCCCTAATCTACCACCCACACCTTGGTGTTGCTGAATTTCTGGTACCCAGCCCGAGTTATCCATAATGCCGCTTCCGCATGTTTGAAGGCCCCAAATCGTGGGGCAAAGCCAGTTGAGGCCCATGCAGTACGCCGAGTGAAGGCAGGAGACGCCGATCCGAAGTTCGTGACGGTCCGATAATCGATTATATGCTAAATAGTGCAAGAACATGATACCCGGTCCCAATGCAATATTACCAGAATAGGTGACTTCGGTTTCGTCGTTCCAATGTGTATGTACGGGGATGTGCCGAGTCCGTAGATATTATGAAGACATCGTCTTCCAAGAATAGTCCAAAGTGACCCTGACCCATTGTCGTGTCGTTTCGTGTGCTGATGGAGCTGTGGAGTATAGAAAAGGAGACAAAAAAAAGAAAGTGTTGTCCTCGTCAGATGTATGTCGTATGACTGTCTTGACCATGGTAGGTGTTTTAGGCCAGTAAAAGGCTATCGAATGGGATCTAGCTGTGCTGGAATTCGCAATGTATCTCGACACTGTCAAGTCCTCGGCTTCTTGGACCTCTTCGATGTAACTAGCGTTGGCGATGAGGGCCCGTTCGACTTGCCATGGGAATGCGGCGGGTTGCATGGGCACTTTAGCCTAACTCACCGCACTCCTATGGGTGGTCGCTGTTGAAGGCTACTGTGACTGCCATGTGCTGGTGAGTCGAGGTCGAATTCACTGGCCGCGCTAGCGCTAGCACTTCCCGTCAGACTTCGAATATTTTTAGGCATTTGAGGAACGTTGCTCACCCCGATATGCTGCTCAACCTGCTGCGGTGCCACCTGGTTGCCCTGGCCCGGGGGATACCGGGGAACCGGTTGGCGAACACCATCGGGGGGCGATGGACGTCCGTTCATGGCGGGTCCGTATCCGTTAGGGGGGGAAGGTCGGCGACCCCCGCGCATTGATGGACTGTACGGGTTACCCGGAGATTGACTAGTTCGTCGGGGATAGGCGCCGTTCATCCCAGGGGGGCCACCGGGCCCGTATTGCATGTCATCCATCCTTGATGCTGTTAGTGAGTTGGCACGAGAGCCGGCGTTCATCGTCCCTCGGTCCACCGTGCCGTATCGGTTCGAGGAGCAGCTCATGAGAGGGTCATCGAGGATGTTGTCGGTGGTGGTTGGTGCATGGCTCATCTGACTGGAGCGGTTGCGGGCACCGAAGCTGGGTCGGAACCTGCTTCCGCGAGTTGGCGGTGGCATATCGTCTGGGTTACGACGGATCTGTGCTTGAGACGGTCCAGGCATCTTTCGGTTCTTTCTCGAGGTCACACTCATCATGTCAAAGTTATCTGGGTCGATCATCGGAGCGGGAGCGTTGGCGGTCGGGTCGAAGTAGTCATCGTCGTCGTCGTCGTCGTCATCGAAGACCTGCTTGCTATTTCGCATTGGGTGAGGGCCACGACGGGGAGCTCCGCCAGGACCAGGCGGGCCAGGAGGCGGCGGTCCACGGCGCATTCGCATCTCCTGTTCTCGAAGCGCCATTTCGCGTTGTCGAAGCTGCATCTCCCGTTCGCGGAGTGCCATGTCTGAAGGCTCACCAGGACCGACGCCGGACGTTTCCGACCCTTCCGGAATATCGTCGTACAGCACAAGATGTGAAAACTCCTCCAAGCTGTTCTCCTCCAACGACCCTCGCCTTGAAGGCTGTCGGGAACCTCCGCCGTTCATATTCATAGCGGGAGGGATTCGACCATAGCCGTTTGGGGGCTGTCCGCCATTCATCGGAGGCGGACCACGACGCATGCCTGCTTGGCTGAGGTTGGATGAATTCCTTGGCCTGGGTCCGCGAGGGGGCATTCCGTTTCCGTTTGGCATGCCGTTCATCATTGGGCGGTGACTGTTCTGCGACGGCATCCGAGGGGGAAGAGGCGACGAAGCTGTCGGGGAAGTGGGCGGGAGAACGGCGGGATGGTCGCCAGACTTGGGTCTGTTTCGGTTGACCGTGTTGAGATTGTGGAGAACGGCATAGAGTGTCTCAATCCGAGGAATGGGAATCTTGGAATCGCGAGCCAGCTTGATAGGGGAACCCAAGTACGTCTCAACTTCCATCGGCCTCCTGGCGATGTAGTCTTGCCACATGATACTCTCAGTGGTGATCTTGGTCATGTCGGCGATGGTCTTCTGCTTGAAGTCGGCATCAAATTTGCAACCATTAGCATTAGCCAAGCCAAGTAGCTCGTCAATGACATCGGATACGAGACTCCTGACTCCGACCTTCTCAAGAAGGGCGGCATGATTCGGCGTCTCGAAGATGACGCTCGCCGGGTGGAACGCAATGGGACTGTATCGTTTCATTAGCCAGGACTTGACGGGTCACGGCGTTTCCAGTCACATACCCAATCACCCTCTCATACTGGTGCTGTCGGATGTTCGGTGACACTTTGCAGTCCACCTGTCCGGAGCTGAGAGTCACCGCCAACGCCTGCGCCATATCGTCCTGGATGGTTGCGGGGATATTGTCGTTCTTGTTGGCAGGGCCGACCCAAATCTCAGTTGATCCCTTGTGCTCGAATTCACTCTGGCCGAGCTGCACCACTTCGGCGCCAGAGACGAGCGAAAGAACGATGTTGGTTGGAAACCGCTCCTCTATGGCGGCCTCGACGCCGAGGGTGTGTGTGGTATTGATAAGAATACACGTGTGGTGAGGAGTAACGACGGAGTCGATGACAGCCGCGAGATCGTAGACATCGGGGAGGGCTTTGACACAGAGGACGACGTAGTCGAAAGGGCCTTCTCGAGCGTTCGCAGCGTCTTCTGGGTTACGGACAACTTAAACGGTCAATTGGGTCAGTAGGCTTTCGCAAACAGTGGATGGTTCACGACTAACCATGTCGCGGCTTGAATCGCTCATTGCCGAAGATAGAGGACCTAGGAACATTTTGTCAGCGGGCCATTAGGTGTGTTTAGAGACGGCCAACATACTTGAACGAGATGCCGTACTGGGCAACATGCTCGTAGCCCGACTTCCAGACGAGTGTTACATCGCAAGCATTGGTAGCCTGGAGTCGCCAGGATAGAAAAGCCGAGACAGGATTGCCTCCCACTGAACAGATTCTCATTAGCTCACTGTCGTCCATGTTGAACAGCAGTCGTGGGATGTTGCATCAGCAACGATCCGAGGCGACGTCGTGGTAGTTGAAAGCGAGTGTGGTGGTTGAGGAGCAGAGGGAGGATCTTGCAAGTGGGCAGGAGGGGAAGTGTGATGGAGACGGACGGGGATGACGATGAAGCCACAGGATGGTTTGTAAGACGCGCCAGAGGCCAGATTGGAGGCGCTGGGAAACAGAGCTAAGGTATGAAGGGAGAATTGCAGGACGAGGAGGGACAACGGACCTGATAGAATCTTGAGCCTAGTCGATACAGGCGCCATGGTTTCTGACGGGGCCCCAATGTGGAATAGCGGGCTAGCCCAAGTTCGAGGGTGTAGCGGAGCGGCCTCTGGCGATGGACCCGTAGCCTCGGGGCTCGGTGGGTGCCACACGCAACGAGGTCCGGAAGGGAAGGGGGTGCCTCCCTAGGGATGGCTGGACAGGCAAGGACAAGCCTGGTGGAGGCGATATATCGATTATTGCGAGCGGCAGATCAGATGGCGGCGAGGTGAGGTGGCTGAGGTCGAAAGGAGACCGATCAGTGGTGCATGTATCGAACGGGGAGGGAGGGCCTTTGGCGGGGAGGCCAGCGAGGGCGGCGGCTTGTCGAGGGCGTGTCGAGGGCGTGTTCGATGACGAGCGACGGGCGACTGGCGACGGACGGCGGCTGAGAGACAAGCAACGGTGAGATCAACGAAGGACAGGCCAGAATCGTGGCGGCAGGATGGCGTGCCGGGGGGGGGGGGGGGGGGGTGGGCAGCGAACGGCCGACGCGCGATGTTCGACGTTGGTAGGTCGGGAGAGCTGGAAGGTGTCGAGCAAGTAGCCCAAAACGAAACGAGCGTGGTCGAGAAAGTTGGCTGGCGGTGGTGACGGGTGGGACGAGAGCTGATGAGGCAGCGGGCTGGGGGAGATTGTCTGGGGTTCGTCGACGAGACGGTAGACAAGACGGCCGGTGGGTTTGGGCTGGGAAACTGGGACGGCGGGTGCGGAACAAGTCGCGCGGGCTTGGCCTGAACACTCAACGGCCCAGTGCTGCTTGCTTTGCTGCAGTTGCAGGGCTCTCTCTCATTCAGTGGAGTGGGCGGGCGATGAGGTGGGCTCCGGACAGGCCCTGGACGAGCTGCAAGGGAACTAGGTCGGTACCTGATGCTAGGTGAATCAGCTCCGGTCGATGAAGAGGGTCCCGTCCCAACCAGGATGGGGACGGATTGATTTCGATTGTGATTGATTGGGAAAGGTGCACAGGGCAACAACAAAAAAACCAGGATGTTGCGGACAATCGCCGTTAGGCCTCTAGCAGGTAAAGGGAAAGCAGGTACAGACAGACAGTGAGAGCGTGGTACCAAGTACACACACAGACACGGACACACAAGGGAAACTAGACAGCCGAACCGGGGGGATAACAAGAGGCGTGTGCAAGAAAACGGGGAGACACGAGGAAAGAAGAAAAGAAAACCGAGCCAAGAGAGTCAAGTGCCACCCAGGGGCTGCCGGACGGCTCGGGAGTGGCTCAGTTTGTCGGATAGATTGGGACGGGATATTTGCGAGCAAGGGAATGCCGCCCAAAGACTTGTTCCCCGGCGTTCCGTAGGGAGCAAAATGCCAGCGGGGGGATGGGATTCGCGGTTGGGGAAATGATCGAGGGGGAGGGGGGGCAAGGGAGGATGACGGGATCGACGATGAAAAGGAAGGATTTGGGGTGTTGAATTAACTTACCGTTCCTGATAGAATGTCGAAGGCTTTGTTGTTGTTATGTTGCTGTGGTGCTGAGTCGAAGAACACACACGAAAAAAAAAAAAAAAAAAGACAACACGAGCGAGAGAGCAAGAAAAACTCTGTCCGGCTTCTTGCTTACTTACTTCCTTTCTCTCACCACTCCTTTCTCACTTTCTCACAGTCTCTGTTCTTCGTTCAAAGCAAAAGGATCCGAACCCCCCAAAAAATGGTCCAAGTGGGGGTGTGTGGTGGCCAACAGATGCCAGCAGCAAAAAAGGAAACCGGTTGGTGTAATGGGAGTTTGGCCTGGGAGTTGGAAGCTAACGCGGAACGAGCGGAGCGGGTGCGTGTGAAAGCGAGCGGATGCCACGAGGGCAGCGCACGATGTGATGCGGAGGGGAGCTCCGGGTGCACTTGCAGTTGAAGTTGCAGTGCAGCTCGATGCTGAGCAACCGTGTCTGTGGTGGATGAATGAATCCTTGGCCCGGGTCGCAGCTGCGAATAGAAACCCCCAATCAAAGCGCTGTAATAACGAGTGACAAGCCCGCTGTGGCGGTGATGGTCCCTGAATGTCTCTGAAGGAAGGGGGAAAAGAGGACCCGTGCGTGCGTGCGTGTGGTGACGAGAATCAGTGAAGCGCTCTTCCTGTAATCGTCCCTGGAGGGTTACGCTTGCTTCTCTGTTCGATTCGGGAGGGGCGTCGGTCGACCCTGGAATTGGTGACTGATTAGTTGGGTTGAGGAAGCACGAGCGGGTGCGACAGATTCAATTCTGGGCGAAGGAGTGTGATTGCGTGGGGCGTCAAGTTCTCCTCTTCCTCGGCCTCTTTTCTCTCGTTTCGGGTTCTTTTATTTTCGTCGCTTTTGTCTCGTTTCAATCGTTGTGGTCTTCGTTATTTGGTGTCTTTTCCGTCGCTGTCTTGCTCTCTTCCCGGTTCGTGGTTGGTTGGAGTTGGGCGACGGTCGCGATACGTCTCGACAGAATAGGAGCAAAGATTGGTAACGAGCGCAGGGCTTTGGGAGGGACAGTCCGGTCGTTTGTTCGATTCACCCACAGTAGAAGCAGCAGCAGCAACAACAGCAAGGAGAGAGGGAAAAGGAGGATGAAGAGAAACACGAGCAAGAGACGACAGAGAAATCACGAGCAACGCAAGGAGCGAGGCCCGAAGATCCAGTCCATCGCCATCCCCATGCCTAATCCCATCCACATTCACCAGTCACCCTCAACTGCCTATCCCTATCCCTATCCTATCCCTATCCTATCCCTATCCTATCCCTATCCTATCCTATACCCGTCCAAATCCATATCCATATCCCTACATATCCCCATCCATCCATCCATCCATCCATCATTGCTATGCCACATGGCTGCTGATGCCCGCCGTGCTACGACTCCGTGCTACGTAAGTCGTTATGCTAGCAGAGCAATGGACCCCTAGACCCTCATCAGTCCGCAGATGACAGACTTGGCAGGATACAGGTACCAGACGCCATTGAGATGGACCCAGAGAACTCGAGGACCCTCACCCGTCCATCCTTTTTATCCATGGATTAGCTGGCGCACACGTATCACGAGCAAACCTCTGACCCCAGCTCGGGTGATAAAAGGGTCGTATTCAGAGATCAATCAGCCTAGGCGTGCTCAAGCTTTCCAAGGAAATATCCCACCACCAGATGCAACCCTGCAAGAGAGTCCAAGCTCTGAACCATGCATTCGGGGCTGCCAATTCCTCGTGTAAAGTATCCGTTACCAGCTTGGCGTGCTGTTGTGCTCTGTAGCCTGCTGCACTCTGCGTGTTCTAGGTGCCACAGTACAATCCCTATTCCTTATGCCCCACGACGGTGCAGGCCCTTGCATCCACGACGGGTCAAACCCCCTCTTTTCGTACGCAGTGAGCAGATAGCTCCTGACATCCAACAAGGGCGACGGCATGAATGGGTGGGCGAGATGGATCTTCCAGCGCAGCGCGGGCCCTTTCCGGGTGCTTGCTGCCGAGTCGACTCCAGTCGACGCCCTGTTGCGGGCCTGCGCCTCAATGGGACGCGTACGACGATTGGATAACGTTAGTGAACGCGGGAACGAGGTCAACACCTCGTCAAGCAAAGGAGGAGGCGACTAGGATCAGATCAGGCACCGCAGGTCGAGTCGACGAGAGAGGAGGTATCCGCCAGTCCAGGCCCCGTTGAAGCCATCCTCAGCAATGCCCTCCAACACGACCTGGCGCGCGCCATGGTGTTGAGATACGGAGGAGCGGGAGCCTCGGAGGCCGGGGAGTCGGGGCCAAAGTGGTCTTGGTTCACCACCATCCTCCGTCTGGCATGTGAGGCTTTCGGCGACGGGCCAGACGCCGTGACGGCCCATGAGCCACGATTTCATGTGTAGTCAGCGGCGTTCTGGTGTCTTGTAAAGTTGTAAGACTCCGTGACTATGTCCTATGTAGTTGGTTGTGCCACAATTGGGGGCCCCGGCAGGCTGTCTCAATTGGCATTCCTCATCCAGGCTGGCGGTTTTTTGTTTGTTTATTTGACATAGCACGCCCTGTCCCAACAGCGTATCGAAATGTGCCATGCTGCCGAGGATCGATTCCTCAGCCTCTGCCCAGAATCTCTTATTCCCCCGAGGAGCTATATTCGGGTGCTTTCCCCACTCCCATCTACTTGGGGCATTCCTGACATCCACATCTCGGATGAGGCGGAGAGTCTGGGGATGGAACAGCAGCAAACTGCTGGCCCCCTCCTTGAGTCACACAAGGCACGCTGCATAGCATCTTGCTCCGGTGCTTGCCTCGGGTCACTAACACGCGGCGTTGTAGGTGTTCCTCCCGTGCAACGTACGGATATATTCCGAGGCCGTGTCATCATCTCCCATTGTTCGCGTCTCCCGGTACGTGTCTAAGTGCGCGTCGGCGCCATACTCGCGGCTCAACTCCACCACTTCGTCACTGCTGTGCGAAGGCTCTCCACTGGATCCTCGAATTCGGTGGGTGTACACACGCAGGAGTACTCCGTTTGTAAGCTGAGATGGATTCAAAGGATTCATCCAAGCTTCTGGACCCGAGGATGGAGCCATTGTACATAGTAGGCGGAGAGTGTGCACCCCTTCATCAACCCGGTCGATTTTAGTGTCCACTCTCCACCGACAGCTTCCTCCGAGTCCACTGATCCCCCTTGGACATTAAAGTTATGCACTTGGCTTTTTGGCACTAAAATCTCAGAGTCTGCGTCTGCGAGGAAACAGTGCTGTGTTACTTCACATATCCATCCTTAATAATACCCCTGTTGGGTTTTATACGCGGACCGAACCTTGGACGGCCAACCAACCGAAACAAGGCGGGCTTGCCATGGCCCCGACGCCCTCTTCCCTCCCGCAGCCACCGCCACCTTTCCGTCGGTGAGGATCTCTTTTTCTTCAACCGAAAGCCTCTTATCCTTTGTCTCGCAGATGATGCGCCCGCACGATTAAGTCCCCAATGCAAGCGATTGCAACCATCTCGTCCAGCATCTCATCTTGCAGTTGCACAACACGCCCCCCTCCAGCTTCTCTCTCTTCGTCCAATTCGGTCTCGTGCTCACGCTTCTCGCTCTCTCGCTCACTCTCATTCAGATGGTATAAACCTGTCCGCGCCCCTGGCACCAGCGCTCCCGGAATCGCCGGCTAGCAATCTCGATTGGTACCGTCTGTCCATGACGTAATCCTTGTGCGATTGTTTTCCCTGGCGCCCTGGCCTAGCAAGAAAACCTGGACATGGGACGAGAGCGCGGCGTGTGATCGCTGATGAGCCAGGCCAGGCCAGGTCAAAGCTTCAGGCCAAAGACGAAGAAAATCTTTGTCCTTCACAGCGGCCAAGCGGACAACTAACAACCTACTAACATGGATCATTAGCCCCCGTCCAACGCTGCGCGCTGCACGCTGCAGCCAAAAGGGGCCATCGCTCCATAATCCCGGGGTTACCGTTCTAAGCCTCCTTGGCTCCCATCGCGATGCTTGATTCGTCAGCGCGCTCGGCCTCGCCCCTCTGGCCTCACAAACCTCTCCCAAAGCCTGGGCTGCAATCGACCAGCGAGGCCAGCTGAACCCTGAACGCTAGAACCTCGCCTAGAAGCTGCAGCGGGTTTGCGAGCCGGGCGCGCGCACAACCTCCAGCTAAAGTTGCTGTAGGTACCTAGGCCCAGAGATCAGATGAAACTAGTAATGGCCGAGTCTTTCGGCACTTCGCTGCTGACTGACTGTCTTGTCTGTCTGTCACTATGTTTGTCACTGCGTCGTCCCAGTTGTGCGTTGGCACCTAGGGCTTGCTGCAGCTTCCAGGTTCTTCCTTGGCCAAGGTACGGCCGCATCCGCGTCGTCAGCCCAGCGAAGGAAATGAAATTGGACAGAGTTCGCAGGCATCTTTGGCCCAGACTCAACTCTCAGTGACATTCTCCCACCCTCGGAGACCGGTTCGACCCCGTCTCCGTGCTCCATGATCCATCCATCTGTCGCCGGAGTCGTCGACGCGCCTCGGGACATCGTTTGGTTCCTGAACTAATAAGGGCGACGTAAGCATTCCGCATGGTCGATCCTAGGCACTATAGTGGATATTGCAGAGACCATGGCGGAGACGGAAGAAACGATCTCTCACCGGCTGCTCACTCCTTCTGCAGCATCCAGCCCGCGTGCTATCTTGGGCCGCGCCGCCGACATCTACCACTTTTCCTATATACGGCAATAATACATGATACAATGTGCCATGCACCGTAGGGGCGTGGGGAAATATGCACACCATCTTTCACCTTCTTGCTCCTCCTCATCTCCGGCAATGCACCGCGCTGCCCCCATTGGAGCCGGCGAGCGTCTATGCTGGCGCTTCTGTTCAGAGCCCTCTGTTGTAGTTTCGCCTCTTCCATCCGCCACCTCTCCATACTACATAGTACGTATCCCTATCTCGAGCGTCTTTGTTCATACTAAGGCTATTTGGCTATGTACAAGGCTGAATGGTCGGCTTGGCGCCCCATCTCCCCTGACCGGCCGAAACCCCCGGGTCGACGTTGCACTCATTTGACCCAGTCGCAAATCAACACCCAGTAGTCTGTAGCCGAGACTGAATAGCCCAAGTGCTAAATTTGACATCAGAAGATGATCGGCACGAACTATTGGCGGGGCTGCCATGGTTTTTCTCTGATCTCGTAGCATTGGCAATCCCGGGATCCGCTTACCCGTTCAGCTCCATGACGCCCGATGCGATGCGTCCACGTCAACGCAGGAAGGATTCTGACAAGATGTGCGGAGATCGGCCACTAGTACCGGCTTTCCTCTAATTACTCGTAGCGCGCTTGTCTGATGTCATTGGCTGTACAGTGCGATAATCCCAATGTTAAGAATCGGTGCAACTCAAAGTTGTTCGTCCGTGGTATAGGGTACCCTACTTGTCAGGCGATGGTCCTAATTGATAGACTTTAGTCGAATACTTATCATCCGTCAGGGTGCAAGATGGCGGACAGCAGGGATCTGTTCATTGAATAAGACCATCTGATTGACGCTTTTAGTACTTTAATTCTCAATTGTCAGTTACTACCTACCTGGACGACCCTTAATATACCCGAACTGTAAAGTAAGGGAAGTTTCTCTCATCACGTAGTCTAGCCGCAGCCATGGTAATTCAGATGCGTGGCCATTTTCATTCCTCTACGTGAGAACACAATGTGTTAAAACTACCGTGTTACGCAATTTTTTTTGTATTAAGCCTGGTTGTTAACTTCATTCAGCTATTAATCTTCGCTTTGACTCGAACACATCCATCTTTTCCATTCTGACCTTCCCTTAGTCACACATGATCCTTCCCCGGATTCCAATGCACCATGTACATAATAAATGGCATCGATTGTAGCTGGAAGCCGCTAAGGCTGTACAGTTAAGACCGCCTGAGTTGCTGCTTCGCAGCCTTGACCCATCTGTTGAGAGAGTGCTGATAGTTTGCTTCGTAAGTCATACGACTGTGCTCCCGACTGTTTGCTTGGACAGTCTTCTTCTTCTTCGATAACGTCACCTTCTTTTAGAGTCCTCCTATCCCTTAAGAGCATTCCTCTAGCTCTAAAAACTATTTCCCCTTCCACAATTGCGATAATAGCCAATCACCAAATCACATTACGCTGAGTCCTAACCCAGGAAAAGCTATACATTCCCTATTATGCTTCATCCATAAAAAACAATAATAGTAGGGAGTTTATTAAGCTCAAGGACCATATATTTGTTTGGGAAGATTTTAATCTTGCCACCCTTGATGAGGCGTATGGTTATACTCTTAATATTGAGGTCCCTAATATGCCCCCCTCTGCCGGTTAGGTAGATAAGTTAATATATTCTATGATATCCTGCATCTGATCACCTACCAACCAGAGTTCCTAGAGCGAACTCTTCCCATTTCGAAGACACATCTTGATCTTCACCACGGCGAGACGCAGCGGATCATAGTGGTTTCAGTTGTGTTATATTGTGTCGTGCGTAATGTGCCGCGAAATAGGGAAGAAAGTTGGGATGACTTGTCATGGGCTGTGGTTTAGAATAAACTTCTCATGAATTGGGCATATGGGTCGGATGGACCCAGACGGGTTGCAAGGACGGACTCAAGGTTTGATGTGAACCATGTTACTGGGAAAGCTTGCTGTGTTCAAGCTGTCCGAATATCTGGTACTGGCATAGCACCTTGCTGTGATGTTTGCTGTATGTTATCATACCTACGGAGGGAGGGCTGTTCTTGAACATGCTCCCCACAGGATATAGGACATAATGCTACTGTATCTATATAGTGTTCGTACAGAATGGGTTATACCCTATGTTAAACTTATATCCTATTGTATATAGTACATCTGATACATTCCTAAAGACATAATACATATTTACACTAAAGTGTTCAGTTTAGTATATACTCTCGCTCTTTAGTACTTCTGAATTAGACATCCCTCCTTATACCTTATGGTATGTTAGTTTGTTACTTCCTCCATAGTATGGATCAGGACTGTGTTTTAAGTTCAACCATTGACAGTTACGGCTGCCATTTGTCCGCTGTGGACAGCTGCGGCCACCAGCATAAAGTTAAAGCCTTATCTTCTCCGCCTGCCTCATATTTTTCCCCTCCCTTTTTCATCTTCCTCCACCTTGTCTTCTCTCTTCTTTCTCTGCGTCTTGCCATTCTGCGCTCCCATCACGAAACATCATGGAGGCTTTCATGCAGAGCATACCTGGCCTCCAGGAGTTCGTGACCAATCGCCCGGACGCGCTCTCTCAGTCCCGCCCCAACTTCCAGCAGCCTGTCGATCTCGTCCCGATGGATGAGTATGAAAGAAGGCTCATAGCCATCGAGACGATTCTCAACTTTCAGAGGGTCGTGCGTAATGATAGGGACTGGCAACTTTCGGCACTGCAGTTCTCTGTCCTGCTTGGCATGCCGTTCGCAGTTCTTGAAGGCCCTCAAGACCATCATGCCTTCAAGAGCACGCTCGACAAATTGGGCGTGTTGTTTAACCATTGTAAGCATATCTCCCTACTCTGGTTGACTGCAAACAAAACTTCCATGATAATAACGAATCTTAGTCTTGGAAAGGAGAAATTTGTCGCCACAGCATCAGAGAGAAAAACTCTGGACAGTCTCTCGTGGCAGAGCATAACCCAAAATCCCGCCCCGCTCTCGATCGCATCCGAGAAGAGTGCAGACCCAATGCCAACTGCAGGCGCATCGACAGTGCCACAAAAGCGTGCACTCCAAGAAGATCCGGAGAAGAACCCCAAGGATGAAACCCTCAGCAAGAAGACGAAAGACATTGGTCATAATGACAAGGAGAGGAACAAATGCAGTTCCCAGGATCACGATCGATGCGTCGTCACCGCGACAGGAGATGCACACGTGTGCCACATTATTCCCTTTGCTTGGAACAAGAACCAGAAAAACCTCACGAAGACCGACTACGTCCTACCGTCGATCACGAGCGGTCTAGGATTTTGGATCAATCCCATTGCTCTTCCCGCCATTGCTGCTCTGCATGCAGGACTAGGATCCTCCGACAAAGCATGGAACATGCTTACTTTGACCCCGACGCTTCACACTTGGTGGGGGTCTGGTTTTTTCGGGTTCAAGTTCATGGGGAAAACTCCAAGCGAAAGTTGCCCAGACCAAACTGAGGTTCAGCTTCAGTTCCGATGGATGCCACGGAGCAGAGAGACCAACGCTACACGCAAAATCAACCTCCAGGACCAGAGAGACCCAGAAAGACGCCTTCTCGCTGACCTCGACCACCATTATGGTCAACGAAAGAGATCTTCTTGCACCCAGCCTTGCGAATTGTGCAGCGAGACGCGACTTTGTATTGCGTACGACTCTCGAAACCATCACCGTGTTGCATCCGGCGCAATTTTCAAGGTCATGCGCGACACTGCGTTCGTGGAGCACTTCCAGGTCATGATCGAGATTCAATGGGCTATCATTTGTGCTGCGGCTATGTCAGGCGCTGCGCAAGCTCCAGAGCTGCTCGTGTCATCCGATGACGACGATGACTATGCATATTGGCTGGGGGTTGAAAATGAGAAGATTGAGGAGTGGGTAAGACAGGTGGCACGTTCAACTGATTCTCGTGGAGAGTCTGTTTAAGAAAAAGGACTGGAGTTATCCCGACTAAGGACGAGAATCTGTTTCGGCAGTGATTGACAGTTGTAGTGTATTTCTTGGTGCATTACCTAAATAAATATACCTGTCTATCATGCCTGGGGATTTAATGATGCTTGACTCTACCTTCTAGTGATCAAGTGGCTTACTTTTGTCTTACTTCAGCGTGCACGCGCATACAGTCGACCATACAGCTCCTAAGTTCCTTAGGCCGGGCGTCTAGTTGATCTAGGCACAAGACCCCGCGAGATAAGGTTCGATCCGATCTTGTTTCTAACGCTAGAGTTGGAACGACTGTGGCAAATGTAAAAGTGTACAGGTTTTAGCAGAGAAATTGCTGTACTGGTCCGAATTGATCTACGACAAACACTCAATTTCACTTTTGTCGCGCGTGAATAGAAAGTGCAGCATTGCCAGTTTTGTCTGCGGGTTGTGGGAGGCTTCTGTTGGAACCCGAATGGAGGCGTTTGGTTGGTGCCACTTGGTGGGTGTCGGTCAACTCCATGATGAAACCGCGTCTCAGCTAACAGCTCCACTTTTGGACGTCGGTTTGTACTTAGGGTATGATCGTCGCCTGTTGTTTGCATACGTAACTTTCGAACTTGTTTCCCTGTTTCCTTTGTCTAAAAGCCCGTTCGACGTATCCCTAGGCCATCCCACCTGCCCCGGTTGTGTATCCTTGAAATCCGTACCTAGAAAAACATTCTCGCCATGGCGGAACCCGTCTATACCCTCCACTACTTCCCCTTCTCGCTCCATTCGCTCATGGTGCGCTTCGGTTTCGTCCTCGGAGAGTCGCTCAACCCTGATACGGCGCCGAGGCTGAAGGTCAGGCTGGTCAACCTGCACCGGGAAGACCACCTCTCCGAGCCATATCTGACATTGGTTAACACCAAGGGCCAGGTCAATCGTCTCCCCCATGCGCCCAACGTGTGGAACGTGGTCTAACTCGTCGTGTTGTAGGTCCCCGTGCTGACGTCTCCTGCATTGCCAGCTTCTCTGGACGATAGTCGAGCCATTGCGCAATGGCTCTGCAAGAGGCAACCGGAACTGATGCCGGAGGAACACGAGGAAGTCATCTTGTCCCTCATGGAAAAGATCTACTCTGTTCAGGCCCTCCCGCTGGTAATCTCGGCAGAGGATCGGCAATATGGACTTCCAAACCAAGCTGCAGCGTTGCTCGAGAAGAACGGTCTGTCCCCAAAGTATCGACGGGCGCTTGAAATTAGCAGTATCTTGTAAGTGACCACACAGACGTTTCGCGGTACCGCTAACGAGTTGTGATATAAGCCATGAAACCACGAACAGTAGCTCTCTTGATCCGGATAATGTCACCGAGGCAGAGGAAGGGGCGCTGGAATTCATGCACGAGCTGGTGGAGGTTCTCAGGGACAACAACCGGGGAAGGACGTGGATATTCGGGGACCAGCCCACGATTCTGGACGCACACGTAACGGCATTGGCGGCGCGGCTTATGGAAGTGGACCGAGAGGACTTGTTACCAGAGGAGGTGCAAGCGTATGCGCGCTCTGTCATTGATACGCCCGAGTGGAAGAGGGCTACAGGCGGGAGACCGACAACTTGGGACGATTCTCTGGGGAAGGTTGCGGATTTTGAGATAATATAAAGGAAACTGGTGGTAACTTGCAACATGATCTTCTGAAGTCTTGACCTGAACCCTGAACCTGCGAATCACGGCGAGTTGTGGAGAGGAAGATTGAGAACCTGGATAGCCTTTGACTGGTAGATAATTGCCGGACATCAAGCATCATTGGACACAATGCACGACCAAACAGAACCGGCCAGGGACACTTCCCGTGAGCCAGAAGTGGCAAGGTGCCAGGGTGTTGGTCTGTGTATTTGCCGCAGTGAAGGAACTTCTGCGAACTCGAGCTGTGAGTTGTATCAGAGATATTCATATGAAGAAGACAACCTGGCAACTCGAGCTGTGCGTCGATATCAGATCTTCACGTGAAGAAGAGAAAACTGCGAATGTGGTAGTTATACGAGAAGCCGTTATTAATTGGACCGGGATCTTGATGCATCCCAATGTTTAAACCCTGAACAAAGGCGCATTTGGTCGTCTAAGACTGTTGGCCTCTTTCTTGGCGAAGTCTTGGATCGCGACTCCCGGCGCGTTCCTGAGGAGGCGAACCCACCAACTCGACGCATGTGATGGGATACATACGAAGGGATCAAAAAAGTTCCTGCGCAGAAGATGAGGCCCCGGGGTGTTGCCGGTCATGTTTACGTACATAACGACTGACACTTGGCTGGCGAAGCGTCGGTCCGGCAAACAAAAGTTCCCCAGTCGTCGGAGACACACAGACGGCCCGTCGGGTGCGCCACGAACGATTTCATCGATGAGTTTCGGCCGAGAGAGCAGAGCAGAAATCGGAGCACCCGAGAGGCCGGGCAGCCAGCGCGCGGCGGCGGAAAACAAAAGTTCGCCCTGTGACGGATGGGGACAGGGCCTTTTGCTCGGGTCGCGCAGGGACCTTTCGTCACGTCGTACTGCACCTCGACAATGTTGTCTTGGGGACTGTAGGGATTCTAGGCCTCATCACCAGTGCGTTTTGAAGAATGGAGTGGACGGGGCACGGTTCATGAGGTTGGAAAATACATGTACGTGTATGATGCGTCTCCTGCTGCTCGTAGTGGAAATCCAGTGCCTACATGAATTAGTGCCGTAAATTACCACGTTTCCCGGATACAACTGCCGAGGAGCTGGCCTGACGAAATGAAAGCGGAGGTTGAAATGTGTGCTATGGTAGGAAATAGTAGCGACATGTCAACCCTGACCAGTCGTGGAATTGATTGCTTGACAAAACCTGGGGATGGCATAATGCGTAGGGAGTACTTCGTAAGAGGGACAATCGACGGACGCCCTGTCCTTGATGGAGTTCTCCTGGCGATTTAGCACAGCCCACGAGGAAAATCACCACCGGGCTGAGACGCCCATCTCGTGGTCCGAGGCTAATCCCAGGTGGGATGGAAGATAAGGCGACCCTTTGAAGTGAAGTGCGAAGCCCATCTGGAGCGCAGATGATTGGCTCTGCGACGGGGGATGAAATGGCGTGCCATGCTGCCATGCAATGCCATGCCGTGGCCAAGGCGACTGAAGGTTGATTGTCTGACGATGCCGAGGGCGAGAACAAGACCAAGCAGCCCGGGCGTATCTACGTGGTGTAGTTCCTTGGCCGGCCAGCGTCTTGGCCAGTCTGATAATGCATTGTACATGTACAGTACAGTAGTCTGCGTGATCGAGACGCTATGGAATCTTACGGAGGAGTCGCCAACAAAAGGTCCGAATCTTGGGGCCCAGGCACGAAAGCTGTTCTCTCAACCCTTGTCTCACAACTTTGCAGAACTCGCAGAACCTGGACCCCCAAGCCCAGTCGCCCACCCCGGTGGCCCCTATGCCCAACAAGGAAGGTGTCCGTGAACCGAATGGTGTCGTTTCGCGATAGTGCGTCGTCCCTTGGTAGCCAGCGGCGCCCCAGCCTCCACTGCACCTCAGTCTTGCACCCTCAACAGCGCTCTCCTCTTCCCCAGCAACACACTTGTCGATATCCACACACATCTTCCAGAACACACACACAACCAACCTTTTCGTTCACCCCTCCGAGGCCCCCGGCAAGCCAGGCTTCTTCGGGCCTGTCACAGCCGGTCCCGGGTCCGTACGCAAAAACCCCAGCACCTCGCGGGCGTCCTGAGCGTGTCCCACCATGTCTGGGATCGTCTAGTGCCCGGTGCCGTCAAACCTCCGCCAACCCACCTCCAAGGGCTCCAATCCTCCAACAACAGCCTAGCCCACCGGGTACCAATCTCTATCGCCTTCGCGCCTTCGCGGGGGGAACCTCACTCAGGCTCTCTCCTCTCCTCTCCTCACCCGTGCTCACTCGTCCTACGCTGGGCCAGTCCGGTCAAGCCTGAAGGTGGTCTTTGTATAACCACGCCCGTCTGGCTGCTACACGTCGCTTGGCCCTCTCTTTTGCTTCGCTCCGTTTCCCTTCCTCCTTGCCATCGCACCGCAACTCATCCCACGACCATTCTCCTCGCCCTCCTCGCCCAGGCCAGCGGGCGTCCAAAACACCATGGTGCTGTCCATCTTCCGTAAGCGCCACGAGGCCGAGGACATCACCCCGTTGCCCGGCCCTCTCGAAGCCGCCGCCGCCGCCGCCTCGGGCGTCGACACCTTCGAACACCTTAAGCAATTCGAAAAGGCTCACAAGCTCGATCCCAACCTGCCCATCGACGACCTCACCGATGTCGACGCCGCCATTGCGACTGGAAATGCCGAGAAGGGCATCGAGATTGAGCATGCGCTCATGGAGGACAACAGCCCGTATCCAGAGGTATGCGCCGCGCCATATGTTGCCAATGCCTCGCGAGTCCAGCATCAGATGCGACATCGCGGATGGCATCGCCCGGATTATATGTGCTGGGTTGCCATGGACCGATTGATTGATTAACTCGTGTTCTCAATAGGTACGGGCCGTTGTCCGCAACTTCGATGTCGACCTGCCTGCCAACACCATCCGCGCCTGGGTCATTGGCATGATCCTTTGCACCATCGGCTCCGGCGTCAACATGCTCTTCTCTCTGCGCTCCCCCAGCGTATCTGTCACTACCTACGTCGTCCAGCTTGTCGCCTATCCTATCGGCCTCGGCTGGGACTTGGTTATGCCCGACCGCGAGTGGAACTTGTTCGGTCTCAAGTTCAACCTCAAGCCGGGCAAGTTTAACTACAAGGAACATGTCGTGATTGTCGCCATGTCCAACGTGAGTAGCTCTCGTCTCTCCTGTTATTTTTCCTCCACGTTGGCAAGCCGCTAACTTGATCCCAAGGCCGCGTATGGTGGTGGTGTTCTCTATGCTACCGATGTTCTACTCGCCCAGCAGCTCTTCTACGGCCAGCACTTTGGGTGGGGGTTCCAGCTTCTATTCGGCATCACGACCCTCTGCACCGGCTACGGCCTCGCAGGCATGGCCCGTCGCTTCCTGGTTTGGCCTGCTGCTATGATCTGGCCTTCCGACCTCGTCAACTGCGCCCTGTTCTACACCCTTCATGACCACTCGGGCTCCGACCCCACCAAAACCAATGGCTGGAAGGTTGCTCGGTACAGGTGGTTTCTTATTGTTGGATGCGCCGGCTTTGTGTGGTACTGGTTCCCTGGCTGGATTTTCAAGGGCCTTTCCTACTTCACCTGGATTTGCTGGATTGCCCCCAAGAACGTCACCATCAACAAGATCTTCGGTGGCCTGTCTGGGTACGGCCTGATGCCCACTTCCTTCGACTGGACCGTGTACAGCGGCTTCCTGGCATCGCCATTGATCCCGCCGTTTTATGCAATTGCCAACGTTCTTCTGGGAATTGTCGTCTTCTTTATCTTCATTTCCATGGGAATTCACTTCTCTGGTACCTGGTACGCCGATTACTTCCCCGTCCAGTCGTCCGAGTCGTACGACAACACCGGCGAAATCTACAACGTTTCTCGAATTCTGGACCACAACTTCTACTTCAACGAGACAGCATACAAGGAATACTCGCCCCTCTTCCTCCCGACCCAGTTTGCTATGGCCTATGGCCTCTCCTTCGCTGCTGTTACTGCCGTCGTCGTTCACGTTGCTCTTTACCACGGCCAGGAAATCTGGAAACAGTTCAGGCTCGCCCGTCACCAGGAGGATGACGTGCATATGCGCCTGATGAAGAAATACCGCGATGTGGAAGACTGGTGGTACGCTGGTATGTTGACAGATATATTCATGATGAGATCCTGGAAACGTTTGTGCTAACCTAACAACAGCTCTTTTCATCGTCATGGTCTCGATCTCGTTCGGTGTCGTTGCGGGTTATCCCACGGGATTCCCTGCGTGGGCCTTCGTCGTCTGCATGCTGATTCCTATTGTCTGGCTCATTCCAATTGGTCTCGTTCAGGCCATCACTAATATCCAACTCGGCCTCAACGTCCTGACTGAATTCATCATTGGATACATGGTCCCCGGACGTCCTGTGGCCATGATGATGTTCAAGAACTACGGCTACATCTCTATGACCCAGGCTCTGTACTTTGCCCAGGATCTCAAACTTGGCCACTACATGAAGGTCCCACCTCGAGTCATGTTCTTCTCTCAGTTGGTGGCATCCCTGTGGTCCGCCATTGTTCAGATTTGCGTTATGAATTGGGCCCTTGGCCACATCCCCGACGTGTGCTCGCTTGAACAGGAAAACAACTACACTTGCCCTGGCGGTCGAGTCTTCTACACAGCCTCAGTCATCTGGGGAGCCATCGGTCCCGCCCGGATCTTCAGTGGCGATGCCATCTACTCTTCTCTCCAGTGGTTCTGGCTCGTTGGTGCCGTTACTCCAATCATCACCTGGCTCCTCGCCCGTAAGTGGCCCCGATCAATCTGGCGCTACGTGTGCACTCCCCTCATCTTCGGCGGCTCCAACATGCTGCCTCCGGCGAGTGTCTACATCTATCTCTGCTGGGGCATGGCTGGTACCTTCTTCAACTATTACATCAAGCGACGCTACACTGGATGGTGGTTGCAGTACAACTACATCACATCGGCGGCGTTGGACTGTGGTCTGATTATGTCGACCATGGTCATTTTCTTCACGCTGTATCTGACAAGTGCCGACCACCCTAACTGGTGGGGCAACGAGGGTGCCCTGAACACATTGGACTTGGCCAACACGGCGGTCAAGCTCAAAGTTCCCACTGGAACGACTATTGGACCTACATCATGGCCTTGAGCTAGAGATTGTGGCGTGGTGTTGCTTTTGGGTATATTTTGGGCGAGGCTACGGATAAAGAAGTTGCGGGTCATGTTTTGGAAAGCGGGTGTTTTGTGTACATATTCTATGAGTTGGTCGGGCGTCATGGGACATGGTGTAATTCTGGGTGATTTGGTTATTCGAGATACCAATTATGATTTATGTTCATGGAGTTTTTTTTATGTAATTTGGATGCAGGTGAGATTGAGAGCGGTTGGCCTAACTATGAAGTACATGAAAGATGATCCGATGCATTCGTACGGTTACTCATGACGGTGAGGGATGGTATGTTCATCTTGGAGTAATCTGCCATTGTGTGGTCGAGGTTGGATTTTCTTGGAATACCTTCCGATAGTGGTATCGATTTTACGCTGAATACGCGCTCTTGCCTTTAATCGTACTTCGTTCCCTCCTCCCCCATGGCCGACGCGCTACCAGTTGGCCATGAAGCTTGTACGCCCGGGGTTAGACGTGCCCCGAGTCACGTGGGGACCACCAGCACAGCAGTCACATGACCTAAGCGGAACATCCACACACCGAGGCCGGTTCCCGCAAGATTAGGGCTTGAGGTGCAACAATTCGACACTCCACCAAAAAAAGCCTCCCAAATTGAGAATTCCTCGATCGCCATCCAACTAACCGTCCAAACACCACAGCCAAGATGAGTACGTCGACGGCCCCCTCGAATTCGAGATCCCCGAGGGGAACCACGCAGCTGCTAATCTGTTGCAAACAGCGAAGGGTACCTCCAGCTTCGGTAAGCGTCACAACAAGACGCACACCCTGTGCCGACGATGCGGTTAGTTTCTTGTGCCCTTTCCCTGTCCCAGCCTATCTGGTTTGCGATCCGCCCGCGGAGGAACTCGATGCAAGAAAATGCAATACGAAGATGCGAGCGACGAGGAATTGTCCTCGGGGGATCGATTTCGGGGAAAACAGACAAGATGAAATGGAAGGCTGATGGGATATTTTAGGTCGTCGCTCGCTTCACGTTCAGAAGCATGAGTGCTCGTCTTGCGGCTACCCTGCTGCCAAGATCCGCAAGTGTACGTGAACCCCCTCTGGCTCCTATAAACAACCCTCGGCCAGACGACGACGCCGCTCTCCGACATATATACTGACCCTCGTCCCTCTTGCAGACAACTGGTCCGAGAAGGCGAAGCGAAGAAAGACCGTCGGCACCGGCCGCACCCGTTACCTGAAGGGCGTCTCCCGGAAATTCAAGAACGGCTTCCAGACCGGCCAGCCCAAGAGCGCGCGACCCGTCAAGACGGAGTCGTAAACGGGGACCGCAACCCTCTAACCCCCTCGGTTCCCTATCGCCCTTGCCTCTCCTGCCCGCCCCCCTCTACCCTGTGAACGGAACGATTGCGCCAGACGCGGGAAACGGCGACAACAATGCCGAAGTGAAGAATTAAAAAGAATGGGGGGAAATTCGACAATGGAATCATCGGGCCTGGTGGGCGGCTGTGTGGTGGTGACTGGGAAACGGGCGGGGTCGCGTGGACGACGGACCGAAACGGGGCGGCTGGAGCATGGGCATGGTGTTTTACATGTTTGAGCAAGGATAAAAAAGGACCCTTTGCTTTTCTGAGATTCCATAGGGATTCGGTTACGAGGTTCTGAAATGGCATCTTGATTCTGCATGAACGTGCCCTTGCTGCTCGATGTGAGAGAGGGGATGAGAGGCGACTGGTTTCTCTTGTGGGGGTCCGAAGTGAATGTTGAACGGCGTCTCTGATGTTAATTGCTATCAGCCGTTTGATCCTCGATTCCTCAATGACAGCGAGGATCTATGTCCAAGACCCAATTCTATCCCAACCCAAGCCACGATATCTACTTTTCCATTCCAGCATCACACACACACCACCCGATTTATATATATATCCCCCGCCCTCCACATCCCAACCATATATACTCATACACACATCTCCAGGCCTCAAGCCCCCCTCTCAAAAACCCTCACGCCGCCATCCGCAGCAACGTGGTACAGAAACTCCCCCGGCTCGCCGACGCCCGGCCCCGTCAGACGCACCACGCCGCTGACATCCCGCGCCGAGCCCGTGTCCAGCATGCGCAGCGCCGCCACCGTGTCGGCCGCGTGCGCCGTGGAGAGCACCAGGCTCGCGTGCTCACGCTCCAGCGTCGTCGCCTGCGCGCCCGCCAGCGGCGTGTCTGCGGCCATGGTCACCACGGCGCTGTGTACGAGCTTTGCGGTGGAAAAAAAAATGAAATTTGTTAGCTGGGGGATGAAACCTAATTGGGGACCTGGACGTACGCTGCGGAGGGAGAGGAGGAGGTTCTGTAGCGCGAGGCTGGTGGTCGTCTCGTCGGTGATGACCAGCAGGGCGTCGAGCTGGTCGACGACGAGGACCTTGCGAGTTGTCCCGAGGTCTGTCACGGCGGCCTCAAGCTCCTTCTTGACATCGGGCAACTTACTCCCGCGAATGACCCTCTCCTTGCGGGACTCCAACGGCGCATCCCCAGCAACCAAGCCCGTCAAGCCATCCACGAAGACGAACCGTCCCGCTCTAGCAAGCGCATCTAAGTCAAGACCCTGCAGAACGATTAATCCCCACACCGCCGTGACATACACAAAAACAAGACTCACTATCTTGGCCGCGCCATCTCTCCAAAAGGCCCCGTCTCGTAGGAAGCTCACCAGCACAACGCCCGTGTCCCTGTCCTCGCCGCGCAGGTACGAGTACACATGCCTAAGGACGAGCCAGTTGGCGCTGGCGCCTAGGACGCTGGTGAGCAGGATGAGAGACGCCTCGGGCGGGAGGGCAAGGTACGGCTCCAGCAGCGGCGGGATCCGCGATGAGGAAGACATGATACTTGGTGAGTGTTGTTGATGTTGGCTATTTTTGCTTGCGGCTCTATAGTACTGTGCGAGTGGAGGGGTGTGACGTGGGTGGGAGACACCTTGGTGGGGGTGGGGACTGTGAGGATAAGTACTCTCCCACACTGTAAAGAGGTCTCACTCTACCTGAGGTAAACTAGGTACGCAATGCATAACTAAGAGGCATATCATGATCACGTATCGCCCTCAGAAATAGATAGAACCTTGGTGCATGTTGACACATCATAATTTAGTAGTAACAATGCTTTGCTATAGGTAGAGACCATGTCTGTTTAGAGAAGCTGGCCCCGATGCTTGACCCTCAACGCCCACAAGTCCCTCTCTTATGCCGAGTAATTGCCATTTCTCGTGTGAGAACCGTCATGCTATGAATGCGTCCAGAGCACCCGGTATAAAATGATAATCTATACTCATCAAAGTGTGCAAGCGCCCTACCAAAAACGCCAAAATCAAAGTCTCAGAGCTTCTCCATCAAGTTCATGCGCACCGTCCACATGCGGGCTCTCTTTCCATAGATGTACATGGGAATCGTGCATAGCATCAAGATCAGCTGGATGATGCCGATCCAGATGTATACCTTCTTTGGCCCGTCCGAGTTAAGCCAATGAGTCACAAAGAGGCTGAACACTAGGCCGTGCAATATGTTCTTGGAGAAGTTCAGTGTCACCAACGCCTCCCCAGCATATTGGCGGTAGCTGTCCACGCAGAAGGTGATGGCGGTCGTCGAGCCCAGAGAGCACCCAAACGAGATGATTCCAAAGAAGACGGTAGGGACCATCCAGTGGTCTCGCTCATCTACCGACCATCCAAAGCCCATGAGTCCTATACAGGTGGTGATGATGATCGGAATCGCCATAATGAGGCGAAATTCAGGCTCATACAAACCGCCGTTGCGCCGTGCCATGGCCTTCACGATAATATCGCTGATTTTTCCAGCCACACCGGTGCCTAGAATGCCACCGATGAAGGGAGAAATATAGACCAGGCCGGTTTGGAGAGCGTCAAAGTTGTATGCATCTGGGTCGCGATAGATCATGGCCATTGACTCGGAGACAACAATCAGCCAGCCCACCGAGCAGGCGTACACGCTAGAGGACCACAAGACCGCGGGATAAGCAAACAGGACGAAAGGCCTCAACATGACCTTGAACCAATTATCATTGTTGAGACGGCCGTGCCAAGGTCTGAGTTGCTGAGTAAACGACTTGGGCGGTTGGTGTCGGAGGTGGTGTGTGTAGGCCTTGATCGTGGGTGGGCCCCTAAGCTTTGATGCTGGGATTTTCTCATTGTCCAAGTTGTGACCTGAATGAAAATAGTTGACGTTGGCCTCGCTTCCCGTCGCGCTGCTAAAGTAAGGGGAGGCGGATGGGGCGTCAACTTTTGAAGCATCGATGCCATGGGCTGGAGGTACCGCAGCGAGACCATGGCTGCCCGAGGAAGAAGGATGGATTTCCTTATCTTCACCGGTGCTTTTGGAGACTGGGGTTTCGGGAACAAACCCAACATGAACGTCTCTAGCCTTCCGTGCTGCACCTGGGGAGGCCGGCGTCGTCAGATCGTTTTCCGTCGGACGCTCATGAGGAGTCATGTGGCCCGAGGCATGTCGGGACGAATGCCGGTGGAGGAAGCTTGGCCTCCTAGACTCATGTTTGGACCTGGACTTGAGGTGTGGTGTCCTGTCCCAGAATGTCTCGGGGACGAACAGAAAGAGAAGCACGAAGCCCAAAGCCACGACCATGGCCAAGATCCTGCTCGTATTAGACATTGACCATATGTCAGGGCATGTGAAGTGTACTTACCAGAAGACCCATCGCCACCCCAAAGGACCAATGATGGCCGCGCTGACCAGGGGAATCAAGTTCTTGCCACCGAGCAGCAACAAAGTGTAGATACCAATTCGAAATGCTCGCTCATGCAGGAAGAAGATTTCAGCGATGGTGGCAGAGGGAAGGCACTCAACAGGGCTAACGGCGATGCCCTGGAAGACTCGGGCGATTAGGAGGGAGTTGAACGACGGAGAAGCGGCTGCCCATATCGACATGCCAATGAAGACGATGGCACTGGCGAGGTAGACGGGGCGTTTTCCGTATAGAATCGCGGTGGGTGAGACTACTACGGAACCCACACCGAGGCCCATCATGTAGAGTCCAGTGGTAAGAGCGACCGTCTCAACTTCGACATCGTACGTATCCGCGACATCAGTGAAGCCAGCTGCGAGGATGGGGGTGACTCCACCCCCGATCATGCAGTAGAAGCCCAGAGACAGCAGGGCAAGATCTCGTCGCCAGCCGGGCCAGTTGAGTGGATCGTTGCCAGATTCTTCGGGTTGCGGTTCCAAGATTATTGTACCGTCGTCGGTCTTCTTCTTTCCGTCATCCACCTCCTCGGCTACGGGCGGTGGATGGGCCGGGGCTGACGAAGTCGAGGCTCTGGGCATATCTACCGGGAAGCCGGCTGGGATAGAGGAATGTGAGGCCCTAGCGTGCACATTCCGTAGACCCAGAGGCTCGTTGCGATGTTGGGCGAGGAGAAGCACGGAGCCTGTTTTCAAAGTTAGGCTTTGGGTGTCTTGGAGCTTCTTCATGGACACGGAGACCTACCTGGAACTTCGATGGTCTCCTTGTCGTTCAAGACTCCCATGCTCCATTTTGACGGCCCCGACACGTCGTCGGCAGAGCCATTCTTTGTCGAGCCATTGCCAAAGAAGCGACGCCAGGCGGGTTGAGCAGACCAACTGGCCTTTTCGTTGGTCATTTCTGGCTTCGAGACAATGGCGATGCGCTCGCTTTCCACCAGCTCAGGGGGGGGATTCCGCCGGAGTCGAGGCGTTAGCGGTTTATCGGAGACAGCAGCTCGCTCTATCAAGAAGTTCAGGAGGGGGTAAGCAGATCCACTGGAGGGGAAATGCACCGAAGTACCCTTGGAGGGGAAATGCACCGAAAGAACTCTGTAAGAGAACCTTGAGAGAGCCTTGGGAGGACCCCGGGACGCAAAGGTAGAGAGAGGTGCCAAGTGAAAGTGAGTGGAGCCGAGAATGGGGTGTTATTTCTTTTTTTTTTTCCTTCTTTACTCGGGAGGTTGGAAATATGAATGGTTTTAGGTTGGGGAGGATTTGTTGAATATATTTGAAGGTTAAGATTGAGGTTAAAGGTTGAAGGCGGTTGATGAGGTGAGCGTAGGGAGGGACAGACAGGGGAGAAGACAAAGACAAATCCGGGAGGATGACAATTGGAGAACGCCAGGTGACCGTCTCCCTTCGGCAGTTGAAGCCGAGAGTGTGTGAGAGGTTGCGTAGGTGTCTCTTGTCTCTGTGCGCTTATGTGCGTCGATGTAGGTCTAATGCTGAGGTGTCGTGTTGTAGTGGATGGAGAGTTTTGGACGAGATGGAGGTGGAGGGTTGCACACGGGACGAGCAGACACCGGACACGCGCCGGGGGAAGTGGCGATGGGGGGAGGACGGGAACAACGGAGTGGCCGGGGAACGCGGCGTTGCGGGTAGGTGCCTGCCTTGCTGACTCGTTGCGTTGATTATCTGGAGAAGATGGTATCCATGGTATTCATGGTATCCATGGTATCCAGTACCTGAGGAAGAGTGAGAGGAGCAGGACGGGGAAGATATATATGGAGGAGCAGGAAGCCACTATCAAGGTAATAATGTAACAACGTCCGAAGTAGATTGGAGATCTCCAGATCCCGGCCGCTACCGCCGTCGCCGCGCTTCACCGTCTTAAACCCGAGCGCCAGGGCTAGCTGCGACCGCCCGCCGATGACCTCGGACTCGGGAGCCCGGCTCGACGGCGCTGTCGCAGCGGCACCTGATCGCATCATGGCTGCCCCCCTCGCCAGCGGTCCCGTGTCGGCGACCCGTCAGCACTGTAACTCGCTGCCCGTTAGGGTGCCGTAGGCGGTCCAAGTACCCCACCAGCGCCCCCCTACAGCCGCTGCAACCGCTGGCTATAGAAGCACCATGACGTTGCCGCGGATCTCGTGGTCCACCAAGGGTCCAGACGGAACTACATCAGCCAAGGTCAGAGACATCTCATTCTTCTCCGCGTTCCAATCTCGCTCGACCGTGAGACTCGCCAGCAGCAGTGAGACAACCCCCGCGAATAAGTAAACGATGCAGCCCTCACTTGTTTTCCGGTCCGGGCTACGGCCGTTGTTCTGCAAGCCACCTCGCGGCGGCGTCCTGGCCCAGCCTCACGGCGCCGCGGCTCGAGCCTCCCTCTCGACGTCGGAGCCGCGACAGGCAAAGAACCAGATATACGCGCCGTAAGTCCCCGCCTCGTTGGCCTTGGCTCCAGGGTCTCTATTCGTATCTCTATCTATCTGTATTATCCTGTGCTTGTCACCTTCGACGATCTATCCGTGTGCCGTTTCGCACATCCTCTTGTCCCCCCACTCACCCGCCCCCGGGCTTTTCTGGCTAACCAAACCTCCAGCATCCGCAATCCCGATTCCTTCACCAACTACCTCTCGCTCTCCTCCTCCGCACGCACCCCGCTGCTCACTCTCTGGACCACCTCGTGGTGCTCCACCTGCCGCGTCGTTTCCCCGCTGCTGCGTTCCCTCGTCGAGTCCGGCGTCGGCGAGGACGAGGGCGGCGTCGCCTTCACCACGATCGAGTTCGACTCCCCCGACGTCATGTCCGGCAGCCCCAACCTCGCCCTCGACTACATGATCACCAGCATCCCCACCCTGCTGAGCTTCGATGCTGGCGAAGCTCAGACCGCCACCAAGGTTGCTGACGCGAGGAAGCTGGCCGATCGCGAGTTTCTCGTCGAGTGGATCCGCAACGAGGCGAGGAGGCATGGGGGACGTGGTGGCGGCGGTTCTTCTTCTGTGTTTGGGGGCTTGTTCGGCAAATGAGGTTTGCAGGTATCGAGGGACGCGTCTATCTCCGATACTCTACTCTCCTCACTTGTGTATGAATGAGAAATCCGTGTATATAACATGTACAACACTGGCAGCTGGAGAGCCAGCACCAACAACCAAAGGAATGGGACGATCAACGTTGAATGTATAGCTGCCTGGCGCGGCACATGTAAGTAGATTGTAGAGGATACGCAACTGACGCAGTGGCATGATAACAACCACTCGCATCACAACCACAGGACCTAGGTAGGGACTGCATATCTCGGGGTTCCCACGAACAAGCTACTAGCAAGGATTTTAACTCCCCTCTGTTACATACCACCTGTTACATCATCTCACAGGCAGTACAGAACACGTGTGACATGATCCTACTTCCCCACGATAAAGTATCACGGATATCTTGAAAATCGTCTCTCATTGCTAAAGCCTGCTTCGTATCGAGACTACAATCAAGACTGCCTCCCCGCCCGAACAAGTCACACCACCTCCTAGGTATCTAGCCAACCAGCTTGTTCCTAAAACGAGTCCTCCCTCGGCACATGAAAAAGGGACGCATACCCAGCCAAAGTACACCAGATCCAACGCCTTCCTTCCATAGTCTCATCCTGTATATTTTTATTACCCGGATATTCAAACACGAGCTGTCGTCCCGGCTGTCATGGCTCCTCGTTGTCATCCCCTACAACCGCTCATATCGTCATCCGCCGACCCTTTCGTTGACGTATTGTGCGGCTGTCAGCACAGAGATCATGAGTAGATTCACATGACAGTGCAATCTCCTTCTTGCTGTTTGCTTCGTGAGATGCGTTCCCGCTGCCGCTGCCCGCTCTTGCCAGCGCGCTTCAAGTCCTCCAACCTCTCACGAGCCTTGGGGAAGTCCTGGGCTTTTGGGGAGTGTTAGTGTCTCTGTCCCTGGTACGTTGCACCCCAAAGTTATTTACTTACCGGCAGCTCGCCAATACCAGCGCTTCGCGTCCTCCAGGTTCGCCGGCACGCCAATGCCGACCTCGGTGAAATACCCCATGGCATACTCGGCCTTCGCGAGACCTGCAATGGCGGCTTTACGAGCCCACAGGTACGCCTCCGTGTCGCTCTGGCCGAGGACGCCCTCGCTACCCGTCAGATACCATCCACTCAGGGCAAGTTCAGCCTGGTGCTCCTCCTGTGTTGCCGCTCGCGAGTACCACATGATGGACTGCCGAGTATCAATCGGTCGCCCGAGCAAGCCATACTCGAAACAGCATCCCAGACGGTACTGCGAGAACTTGTAACCCAGTTCAGCAGCCTGCAGGAACAGGTTGTAGGCATACGGCTCATCTCGGATGATCACGTCGTTGGGTTGCGCAGACTCGTACAGCAAGGCTAGCTCGTGCAGCGCGTGGGGGTTCTCCGCGTCGGCTCGTTCCGCCGCCCGCTTCAACCATCCTACGGCCTCTCGAGGGTTCTTGGGTTGACCTAGGAGTCCCTTGAGCAGGATCATACCCACCTTGTACATGGCAGGAGGGTCTCCCAGTGTTGCCGCCCGCTTGTACCACTGAATCGCCTTCAACGGGTCTCTGCGAGTACCACCTCCCTCCTCGTGACCAATCTCACAACACACAGCCGTCCTGTAGGCTGCTGCGGCATGTCCGAGCTTGGCCGCGGACTGATACATAGTGAATGCCTCCTTGAAATCGGGCTCGTGCGAGAAGAGGCCTCTGCCGACGCTGTCTGCCATGAGGAACATGGCGTCCTGATTCTGGACGTTCGAAAGCTTCTTGAGAATTTTCTGGCAGTCGATCAGGTATCGCTCCCGCGCTCGCCCTCGCTGCTTCGGCTCCAGCTTAGGAACAAGAACATCACTGGCTTCAATCAGTCTCCTGGCCAGCCTCAAAGCAGAGGCCTGATCAGCGGGGTTAGACTTGATGACCATTCTAAGATGCTCCAGCTCCTGTGCTGACACAGGGGCTGCTTCCTGAGCGGCGTCCCGGGAGACACTTGCTTGACGAGGCTGTTGAGGATGCTGCTGAGGAGGTTGCTGGGGAGGCGGCTGTTGGCGTTGAGGGTGCTGTTGCTGCTGATGTTGCACCGGTTGCGGCTGCGGGGCCGGTGTTGCGCCGCCGTAGTTTCGGATCGGAGGCGGCTTTTCGTTCAGATTAACCATGGAATTAGCCATCAGGCCGGGTCTTACGGGCGTGGGGTGTGAGGGCAGGCCATCCGGATTTCGACTTTGCTGCGAAGCCTGTCTCATCGGCGCCGGGTTTGCCGGAATCCTAGGTCGACCACCAGGAGGTGTACTCGGACCTCGGGGGGGCATCTGATCATGGCTTCCATACCCTGGATAACCTTGATCATAACCTTGTTGGTAGCTGTTCATGGGAGGCATAGGAGGAACAGTCGGCGCATCACCAACCATCTCAAACACAGCCGTTTGTGGTTGGAGATCGGGTTGCGACTTTGCGTGGTAGAGCTGCGCGGTCTGGTGGGCTCCAGGTTGCTGCTGTTCATGACTGGGACGCATCGTCTGCTCGAAGGATCCTCGTGCGGCCGTTTGTGGGATGGCATCGAAGTCAGGCCCACTGGTTCGATTATGGTGCCGATTTTGGCCATAGTCCTGGTTGTTGTTGCGCTGGTTATCAAAAGAGGAGTCATACACATCATCATAGGAGGCTGCTGGCGGCTTTCGGTATCCTCCATGTTCCTCGTCATACTCGCCCACATACTGGCCCTTCGGGGCCCCCTGAGGTTCAGAAGGATACGTGCGTTGGGGGGAAGGGCGATGCCCTCCAGCTGTTGAAGGGCGCTGAGGCATGCCCCAACCAGCAGGACCATTCATTGGCATCGTGCCTGTTCGCTGTGGCGGTGGTGGCATGTGGTTTCTTGAGCCAGGGTCTTCCACAGGCATTGTTTGACTTCGCGCAGGCGGTCCGAACCCGTTTCTTGGGGGCGCTCCCTGGCCCCCGGGACTATATCCATCGTCATACTCTCCATAGCCCCCAGGGGCTCCATAACCTGGATCTTGCCCGGGTGGAGGTCCACGCCTTGGATCAGAATACCCCTGAGGAGGGTAGCCTCTGGGGGGAGGTCCTCGCCCGCCATTCATCGGTGGTTGCTGGCTATCCAAGCTGCCTCTTCCTTCCGGCATTCTCGATCGCTGGTTCAGATTCATACCAGACATTTGATCCACCATCTGTCGTTCCCGATCCATATCTGTCTGTCTGCCTTTTCCCGGGAAGGGCGGATATCCGCCGCCAAAGCCACCATCTCGGGGGCTGATCGGGGTATTGTTCATCTGGCCTTGGCGGCCAGCTAGAATCGCTGTGAATAACGAGACCTCATTGAGGAGTGATTCCAAAACTTACCTGCTGGGTCTGAGTTCGATCCGAATGGGCCGGGACGCATCCCGCCTCGTCCGGTCGCCCCGTTGGGCATGCCTCGCCCGGGTGGTCCTGGGGTATGACCTCTCGGCGGGGGAGGGCGGCCTCGGTGCGGATCGGCAGTTTGGGGACGGTGAACCGGTCCTCCGCGACCTCCGGGCATCGGTCGTCCGCCGCGTCCTGGGCCAGGTCCGTATGCTTCTTGGGGCGGCGGAGGACCTCGCGCATAGTTGGGGTCCTGGTATTGTCCCCCATAGTCCTGTCCATAGTCCTGCCCGTAACCCCCGTTATTGTAATCGTCATAGCCATGTCCACTTTGGTAGTCGTCGTATTGTTGTGGCGGCGGTCCGTTGCCATATTGTCGCTGGGGAGCTCGTTGGGGGGATGGGCCGCCGTATTGGTGCTGCTGACCACCATATCCTCCATCGTAGGCCGCCATGACGGTGGTTTAGGAATATAGCAGACGGCAGTCGAAGTTCGACTCCAAGTTCAAGCGTTAGTCGCCAAGTAATATAAAGGTTTAAAGCCGAAGCCAAAGCGAACGAGTGGTCCCGGAACGCAGGTGCCGTGGGAGGAAGGGCGGTTGTTGGCGCAACTCCAAGTAAGGTTAGCTGGGCTACAGTCGCATTGCCGCAGCTCTGCTGCAGTCGGGGCCACAACGTCTCGGAAGCGGGATGATCGACGGATCCGAACGAGGTGTTACTGTGAGAGATTCGAGCAAGTGGCGGTTGAAGAGTTGGAGGCGACAGGAGATATGCAAAGTGCAAGTACGGGAGAAGGGAAGAGCGAGAGCTGGGGGCGCGCCCCCTTGTGAACTGCGAGTTGGGTGCTCAGCGCGGTCGGAGTTTGGGTGAACGTTTGCGGCGACGAGATGACCGACATGCGACAGGTGACTGGCGGGTGCGACAAGCTGGCAGCGCGGTGGCTGGTGGCTGGAGGCGGGGAGGAGAGACACACAGCCGCGCTAGGAATAGGTATGTATACTTGCAATAAAGGGCGCGGGAGGTGGCAATAAAAGCCCGAGAAGGAAAGAAGATTAATTGGAACAAATTACAGCACGAGCAGCAGGGAGAGACAGGAGAGAGAGAAGAGAGAGGGAGAGGGCGAGTCTGTTACGGATCAGGGTCGTGGTCGTGGTCGTGGTCGTGGTCGTGGTCGTGGTCGTGGTCGTGGTCGTGGTGGGCCAACGCTGCGGCGCACGCCAGTTGGACAGCTTGGACAGGGCTAGGGCCGTCCAAGAGCACAGCCAGGTTGAAGGCGAGATGCCGAGAGGGATTCCCTCTTTGCTGGGTGTCTCCGAGGCAGTTGTATCTGAGACCGAGACGAACCTAAGGAGAGGGCGGCGGGATGGAGTTGGGAGGATCGAGGAGTCAAGCGAGGCCAGTGCTCCAGTGCTTTGGTGCCCTCCTCCCCCGCCTGCGCCCAGTCAGTGTGGAGCCCTGTAGTGTCACTGTCCTGGCGCACGCAGGTACCCAGTGGAAGGGACTCGCCCGTTCCCCTCCCAAAGGCGGGGCCGAGTTACCTACCCTGGCCAGCAATGTGCGAATTCCCCCAGTGCCATCAGGCGGTCGCGCTAGGTACTCCACTGTAAAATAAAATAAAAATTACGGCGTTTGACGGTGCCTCGCCTTAAAGCAACCACTAAAGATGACCGTCGAGCGCGGCCATCGATCCAGCCCCGGGCCAGAACGTAAAAGCCCTGGCACGCCTGGGAACTAGGAATGGAAGCACGGAAGTGGAAGTGCAGCAGGTGCCTTTAGCGAGCGATGGAGCCCTGCATGTGCTGGGGTGGCCCCGACCTCCAGGGGGCGGTTGTCCCTCCCCCTCCCTCCACTCCAGGGCCAGAGGTGTGAGTGAGATGGTGGGTGAGTGAGCAGTGAGTTGTTCCATTGTCCCCTTCGCCGAGTCACAAAGGCGAGGGCGTCCACAACTCGCTGGCACCTGGCATCCCTCGGGACATTAGGGGGGCTCCACAAAGTAACAACAAACACACGAAAATGGCCAAATTTTACTCGTGTGTGACTAGACGGTTCAAGCTCCCCTCTCTTCAAAGCGTGCAGGTGTGGCGGCATGACCGCGGGAACGCCTACTTGCGCCATGTGCGTCGCACTCACAGCCTTAACAAGCCACCAAATATGGCTTGTCGGTCCTTGGATCCGTTCCATCCAGTGGCCCAAATGACAGGGCGTTACGCCGCTGCCGGCTTGGCCCCTTCCCCTAACGCAATAACTTAAGACGCCAATGCAAGCAAAGGACCGTCCACCGGGCGGGTCCTTTGCCGTTGTACAGACCCCGGCCACCGAGAAAAGCGACTCCATACGGTTGCAGGGGTAAGAACCCAAGACGATTGTCAATGCTCGCCCTCACCATCCCAGCGACTACCAGCTTACAACGAATACTACGACGAAGGATGTCCTTGCTGTGAGTTGGGTACCGGAGAGCAACACCGTAGCAGTGCATGCGATACCGCCCAGGATGCGTCGGCATGGCCTTCTGCCGGACAGCTGTTTACTTTTGTTTTGCTCTCGCGACCTTGTTAATGCGTGCGTATGCCCTTGCGCTGGCTGGCCTTGCGCTGGCCCGACGCTGGGGCATGTCGGAGCCCGTTGTACCAGACAAAGGAGCCGTGTATCAGAATCTCCCTGAACCCAGATTGGCCGGCTTGATTGGTCGCAGGCCTCATTGTCGTCTCGTCTTCTCCTCCTGTCGACGCTTCGGGATGAAGATGCGAAACGAGCAAATCCCCAAGTCCTCCTTGAATGTCGAAACGAAACAGTGTCCAGCGGTGTAATTAGTCCATGACGGCACGATGCGCATGCTTCCCGCCAGTCCCTGAACCAGCCCTCACCTCGCTTGCTTCATGGCATAAAGTCGCAAACATCATCTGTGGAGTACGGCCAAGAACCCACCCGTGGATCGACGGCGAACGGACTCAGGTCACTCGGCGCGCACGAACCGGGACCCAAATTCTCTACACGGCGCTTCGCTGGAGATGGTGCTGAACACTGGAGACTCAACTTCGCCGCGCTGGTCCACCTTGATCGGCTTGCCACCTCCAGGCTGAGCTGAAGAGGCTGAGGTAGAGGCCTCACCGAGAAACCCAACTTTAGGGCGTCACAGGACCCAGAGAAAAGAACGAACAGGCAAGTAGATTGCAATAGACGGGGCAATGACATCAATTCGCTGCCTCCAAGCTGTCCTCGTGCCAGGCCGGCCTGGGATAAATCATCCCGCTGGGCATGGATAATGAGCTTCCGAGACGCCATACGTCGAACGGGTCATGTCGCTCGCGTTGCCCGTCGACCAGTCAGAGGCCGTGCAGCGTCTTATTTGGGAAGATGGACTTTTGCCACCGAAAGCGCAAGCGCAAGAAGGCCCGACCCAACAGCCATCAATGCCCTTGTGTCCAGTCAGCAGTTCATCAGCATCCTTCGGCGCGTGTATGTTTGAGCATCGTATCTTCTACGCATGGCACGTCACAGCCGCCAAGGTGTTGCTGACTGCATCCGTCGCTGCAAGCCGTAATCTGTACCTGCAGTTGAAATGTGACGCCAGTCCCCTGTGACTCAATCACTGGTATTGGATTTAATCGCACTTGAATACAAGTGTTGGGACTGATCTCAATTAATAAAATAGCTGGATCACATAATATTAACATATATTTTCAGAAGAGACGAATTCCGTCCGACCTTCGAGTCCTGAACGTGCGCACATTTCCTCGAGACGATTAATATTCAAAGTGGCAATATGAGCCTTCTTACTCATGCAGCATGGTCGAATGCTTTGGATTGTCTAATCGTGTCCCTTAAACGGATGTCAGAATGGAACACCTTGCAGATCTGCTATAGTTCAGAGTGACATAGGAAACTCGCGTTAATATGGATGAATAGTGTAAGCGCGAAAATGGGGTTCTCCAAGAAAGTCCATCGTTGCCTCCAGGTTAGCTAGGTAAGCGTTGGCGATGAGTCCATGAGTATTGGAGTTATTTGAGATTGAGTAGACTCAGCTTGTCTATAAACTGAGAACTATCGCCAATGGTCTTATCTGCATTAAATTGAAGGATTATTGAAATATGTAAGCATCGTTTCATCCATTTTATCTCTTATCCCCTTCCCAATGGTCCAAATGCCTATCATTATACTCTTATGACTTGCTCTCATTGCTCTACAATTTGTTCTCTACATTGCTTGAGATTTTTGTTGCTTCTCAAAAAAAAGTCTAGGTTTGCTTCTGTCTATCTCTAAATACATCCTAATGTCTTGTAACGAGGTTGTCATCAAATCGCAGTTTCATTAACCATGTAAGTCGAAGCTGGCTGTCGGGTCGTTGGTTGGAGTCTACTATGAGTATGACGTCGCTAACATACTGTTCAAGACGCCATTGCGGGCTCCCTCTGTTCTATGTACGTATTTCTACTATGTAGAACCATGTCGAGATGGTGGTTATGTTGAAGGCAGTGACAGTAGGATGGTGGAGTGCGGCTGTTCCGGGCGTGCCGGGCCTCGGAATAAACTCGCCGCCGTCGACTTACCGCCTTCCCAATCCAACCTAGCCCACCAATCAAATTCTGCCTAATCCATGACGGATGGTCAACCGCGAAAATCGTCATTGGAAGAGATCGCGGACAGAGCAGCCCACGCAACCAAATTCCATCCACGAGGATCTTACCGATACGGAAGTCGCAGAGATTTCCTGTCTACGAACATGGCAGCAAAGAAGCCCACGAATTGGTGGCTGTGGACCAAGGTCGCCCTTGGGTGAGTCAATCTTCTGCCGACTTGAACCGGATTAATGGCTGACTGCTGAATGAAGTGGTACTGCTATGGCCGTCGGCGGGCCGGCGTTCACTATGTGGTTAACCCCGACCGAGGAGGAGTTGCGATCAAAGTACAACCCGGAGCTCCGAAAGAAGAGCCTAGAGAATGTGGAGGAGCGACAGCAGGAGTTTGACGACTTTGTGACGAGACTGAAGGAATACTCCAAGTCAGACAAGCCGAGTCCGCGCGCCCGACCTTAACATGAAATGCAATCGCTGACATATCGATAGTCTGGATAGTTGTCAAGGAAGAAGAAGAACGGAGGAAGAACGCACTGTCGACAGCTGCCAAGGAGTCAAAGAAGGAGACAGACGCACGACGAGAGGAGATGCGACGTGAGGCTGGCCTTGAGGCCAAATGAGGACCCTTCTTGTATACGCGCATAAAAAATGCTTGTAAGAGTATTCAGGCTCAGCTGCCGAGAGTCCAGCCATGTCCATGTACAAATACCGTGGTGGCGTAAGGGAGGATCATGTCTGCAGAGGAAGGACAAGGGTTTGGAGTTATTTGGGCGTGATTGATATGACATGGGGCAAGAGTGACGCAACTATGTCTGGAGTCTGGCATTGGCAGTTCATTGTGATGCTTGATATGGGGTTCCTTGTGACAGTGTGCACAGGGCGAAGATGCATACAGAGTGGCAGAGTGGCTTAGGGCTTGGACAGCCTGTTAGCAGTTTTTCAGAAGATACTTGTAATGGCTTGCGATAATGAGTTAACTAACCCAAGAGCAAGGAAAAATAATTCGACGTGAAGAACATTGAATAACTGATTTGAAAGCCAAACATCAACAACGATAGAATTTCTGGTGGCATAGGCTGTGGGGATCTGCTCTTTACGCCGCTTTACCCCACGAGACTGGGATCGCGCAAGGGTGAAGTGGGTGGAGGGTGGCGGCCCCTCGGCGAAATGGTAGTTCCACAGGCGAAAACTCTTGGCACGCACAAAATCTACTCCAAACCATCACCATTGCCCGAAGCCGACGGCGTCAACAGCTCCCTACCCACGCCTATATCACCGGTACGTCGCCCAACCTGCGCGCGCTCGCCTCCTCCAGCCCGTCTACCTCGAGCCTTCGATTTTCTCCGTTTGAATCCGCGCCCGCTAACGAGCCCTACCGCAGTTTGATCGAGTTTCGGATTCCCCGCACCCCGAACCCTCAACTTCACAGCACATCATGTCGGACGTTCAGGAGCGCCTCAAGAAACTCGGCCTCGTTGGCCAGGGTGCCCGAATTGGTACGTGAATTTTCCCCGTGGATTGTGCAAGCTTGCGCCTGGCCGTCTTTTACTGACTGCGAGATGTAGGGTATGTCTACCTCTTATTGAACGGCCCAAGTGCCGCCAAACGCCGATGACCGCAGCTAACCAAAATCCCAATTTTAGTGGAAAGGGCACCCCTCGACGAAAGATGAAGCGTGCGCCCGCTCGTGGCGGTGCCGATGACAAGAAGCTCCAGCAGGCCCTCAAGAAGCTGAACACCCAGCCCATCCAGGCTATTGAGGAGGTCAACATGTTCAAGTCCGACGGCAACGTTATCCACTTCGCCGCTCCCAAGGGTTAGTCATCCCCCAGTCTTGTACCGTGATGAGGGGTCGTTGGTGTTTTCCCATGCTAACATGTTTCCCCACCACAGTCCATGCCGCCGTCCCCGCCAACACCTTCGCCATCTATGGAAACGGCGAGGACAAGGAGCTGACCGAGCTTGTCCCCGGTATCCTCAACCAGCTCGGCCCCGACTCCCTGGCCTCCCTCCGCAAGCTCGCCGAGAGCTACCAGAACATGCAGAAGGGTGAAAAGGGCGACGACGACGACGAGGACATCCCCGAACTTGTTGAGGGCGAGAACTTCGAGAGCAAGGTCGAGTAAATGTGCTCATCACCATCTAGGGCGGAAGGGCGGTGAAAGCGTAGGCCTTGTTCGGCCCCTGAGGCTGTCTAGTTCCTATTGGCGGAGTTATTCCCCGGAATCTGAGAGGAAGGTCGTTCTCATGGTTCCCAAGGTTTTCAATGGTGAACTGGGATTGGTACGCAAAATGTCACGGCCGGCGAGAATGTCGTGGTGAAACAGCGACTTTATTCAGGCTGGCTGCGGTTGATTGAACTGTACAAAAAAAAGGACGACTTACATCGAGAGAAATACCAATCTCCAATGATGTCAATGATTGCCACGCTCTTCTATCCCAAAGTCTGAGCCCTCATCATTCCTGATCCACCCAGTCAACGCCGTCTGCCGGACATCTTCTTTGATCTGTCTCCTCTGCACCAACAGCTGGCCGTCCTTAATATCTCGATAAGCCCCGAATCTAAGGTATTCAAATGTACCAGAGGCTTGAGAGCCGAGACCGGAGGCAACATCTCTTGCCATTTCCCACATGCCCCTTCTCGACATTCGACTAGCTCCCTTTGAGTTGAACGGCTTTCTGCCTTGGATGACACCTCCTAAGATGGTCTCCTCAACGCCCGAACGTGACCATGCTGCCGCAAGATTACTCGCGGAGATCTTATCTGAGCGAGCTTGCACGGTTCTTTTCGAAAACTCGAATTCTAAGTCCGTTGTTTCGGTGACGAACTCTTGAAAGGAGTAGCCACCAGGCCATCGCCGTCCAGCAACGGGTTGCATTCGTCCATCTGCCGAGAAGGCCCGGTGACACGCCGTCGACGAGTGCTGCGATTCTGGCAGAATTAGACTGTGGATGTATGCGTTTGTAGGGTCAATAAAGAGGGACGTCAGAGACGACAGAAGTGAGGTGCATTGCTTGAGAGCGATCTTGTCGGAGCAAGACTTGGATAGAGTCAGCGGTGCGTCTCCTCTGGCGGGCTTGCGGCGAACGATGCCAAGCTGGGAGAAGTAGGCGCGCCCTGGGAGTGAGGCTTCTGGCTTTGTTTCAGAAGATGGTTTATCGTGCACTGGGGCTTGCCATGGAGAGGCATCTTGCTGGATAGCTATTGTGAGCTCCATGCTAGCATCACCACCTAGACTTGGTCAGCCATGCTGATTTGTGTTCCTAACCATAGTTTATGAACTTACACGGGGCTTCGGAGCAGTACATATGAAGCTTTAAGTCGTCTCTGATTTCAAAAGGCGTCCCATATATGCCATTTCCATCAGGTGAGCTTGCTTCTGGCCTCCGTCGCAGAATATCTGACGTAGCTCCATCAATCAAGTTACGACACTCATCCAGCAGAAACCGGTTGAAAGCTCTAATAGCCAGGATCTCGGCATGCCAATCGTGGATTCCTACACCATTGGATTCTATTATTTTGGAGGCCGGCAGGCATTTCATTCCGGTTCTATGTGTTCTTAGGATGAGAAATCTACACCTTGGATAATTACAGATTCCGCTTACGCCAAAGCCAAACAAGACAACGTCCCATCTCTTTCTGCAACGATGCCGCTTAGGGGAACCCATTCGTGGAGGCCATTGTCGCGAACCAGGGGTTTCCTTTTCGAGGGGAGATTTTGGAACTGTTGCAAGACCGCTTGGGCGATGAGGTTTGCATGAGAAGTCATTTATTCATGCTTCTCAGTAGTTGAAAGAGCCGTTGAAGGAACGCATTCGACGATAATGAACAATGTCGCAATCATCCATACAGGAGAGTCAGTAATCGGAACCGCTTGTAACAGACAATGAGTGGAGGAGCCAAAATGATGAGCAGGACTTGCCGAGAATTCTCCGCAAAGGGTAACGGACGGACCCATGTGAGAACCCACGTGACTTGACCCGGTAAATTTTAGCGTTTCGCCTGCCCTAGGCGCTTAGTCACTGGCACACAGCTGCAATTCGAGAAATTGACCGTATCACGACGCTCACCTTTTGACAACGCCCATCTACGGTCCACCACACAACAGCTTGTCGCCTTAACAGCAGCCCCCCAGCGACAAGATGCGAACCTACGAAGACTCCTTCTCCGGCGCGAGAATTTACCCTGGCAAGGTGCGCTCCATGGTTCCCCCCCAGTGTCGTGCGATCCGGTCGACGAAACGAAGTCGTGGCGTGGCCGCCCTTGTCGCGGAAGGATACAACGCATCGGCCTGGGGCTTGGTTGAATATGATCACGACGAAGGCTAACGGGTGATGACTTTGTAGGGTAAGCTCTACGTCCGTGGCGACAGCAAGATCTTTCGATTCCAGAACGGCAAGTCGGAGTCGCTCTTCCTGCAACGAAAGAACCCCCGTCGCATCTCTTGGACCGTCCTCTACCGCCGACAGCACCGCAAGGGTATCTCTGAGGTACGAATCAACTACAGCATGCCGCGCTCGGGACTCTACACAGGGTCATGGGCCGGCTTAGCCGTTGCGAAGGAACAGGACTAACAAATAGAGCAGGAGGTTGCCAAGAAGCGAACCCGCAAGACCGTCAAGGCCCAGCGAGGCATCGTTGGTGCTTCCCTCGATGTGATCAAGGAGAAGCGCAACATCCGCCCGGAGGCTCGCTCCGCTGCCCGCGCCGCCGCCATCAAGGAGAGCAAGGACAAGAAGCAGGCCGACGCTGCTGCCAAGAAGGCCGAGAAGGCCAAGCTCGCTGCTTCATCTGCCAAGGGTCAGGGCCGACAAATCAGCAAGCAGGGTGCCAAGGGTGCTCCCGCGAAGCCTAAGCCCACCACCCGTTAAGATGGGCGAAGATGGAAAATGGGAGAGTGGAGTCCGTGGTTCTTGTGTCTTTCTCCGGCCGGTTCTTCTACTATCTCGGGTGCATGGAATGCCATAGGGTGCATTGATAGTTGAGCAAATGCCATATCGGTGCAATGGTCAAGACAAATCTTTCTTTACGTGCAGTGATGAAGGACAAATGGTGTATCAATGCTGCTGTCCTTCCGTGGCAGGTTAGCAATGTGCTCACGGCGCACAAGAGGTGATGCCAGAGCATGTGTGGCAGTTTCCACAAGACAAGCCAACGAGCGACATGACAGACGAGACACGAGACACGGGACACGAGACACGAGACATGGGACAAAAAGGAGGGGTTACGACAATTGGTCAAGGCTCCTTCAAGGAAGCTGTTCATTTAGTTTGTATCATCTATCATATCTAAGTCTATTTTGTCTCGACTCGTGCCGCATTTACAGCTGCTTCAGGACACCCAGAGCACCAGAGGTCTCGATGCTGAGAGGGTCATCGTCCTTGGAGGCGTAGGTGACCTTGCCGTGGTCGATGATGATGGCGAAACGACCAGTTCGCTCAGCGAAGTTCCAGTTGATGCTGCGGGAGAACTTGGCATCCTTGTCGGACATGAAGAGCTGTTTCCAGTGTGTCAGTCCAATTCTAACATACTAGGTTTCTGAAGATAATCTCCAGGAGGGGTACTCACGATGGAGTCGTCGGTGACACCGTTGGCCTTGGCCCAGCCAGACATGACGAAGGGGTCGTTGAAGGCAACGACGATGACCAGGTCAACGCCCTTGGCCTTGATCTTGTCGATGTGCTCGGTGTAGGAGGGAATGTGGGAGCCAGAGCAGGTGGGGGTGAAAGCACCGGGGATAGAGACTAGGACGACCTTCTTGTCCTTGAACTCTGTTGAGCGGAAGCAGGAGACGTTAGTAATTGTTCGGTTTGGTTCAAAGTCTGACCCGAGGCGGTCTGGTCTGAAGTCGACGCGGTGTGGAGGATTCACGTACCTTGGCTGGCGTTGAAGGGCTGGGGGATACCGCACTGAGAGAACTTGGAGATCTCAGGGGTGGGAGGGATGTAGCTGAAGAAGACACCCTCGGGGAAAGCATCGCCGGCCTTGAGTTCAGACATTTTGAATGGTTGTGTGTGGTGTTGTGGTGGTGAGTGGTGGTGTTTTGGGATGATGTTGTGGTTGAGTTTGAAGTCGGTGACGGAGAGCAGACTACGATATGATGTAGGCAGGCGGGAACGAGGGGCAGATCAATGCGTTCTTTCTATTACGGAATTCTTATAATGTTTGACCGCCCGCCACAACCGCCCCTCCCTGCCCCGTCATGCCCCGTCGGAGAGCAATCGGAGAGGGCGGAGAGAAGTCCATGGAACAATTGAGACCATTGGCGCAAGAAGAGGACCCGATGAGATCAGTCAAGCACGGTGGGGGGCGTTGGCCGGAGCGCGAAACGACTCGGCCCAAGTGGATCCGGGACGGATGTTTTTGCTGATGCTGGGAGAGACGGGGCACCTTGATAGGCACCGCGACGATGACGGGGGGTTGGTTGCGGCTGCGAGACTCGGAGGGAGGGAGGGGGCAAGATGGCAAAGAAGAAGAAGAAAACTAGGGTTGAGCAAAGCGGTAGGTGGCGCCGGAAGTACGAGCGGCCCTACGAGGAATACTTGGGTACGGCGCGCACGTTGAAGCAGCCGAGCTGCCTGTTTCGTGGGTCCGGCGCCGGCGGTTTAGCTTTGCACGTTGTCGAAATGGACATTCACGGCGGTACACGGCGGGACGCGGTCGATGTGCTCACGGAGGAGGCTCGGCTGCAGACTCGGCGCCGAGAAAGTTTGGGTGGCGGGCTGCATTTGTCATCCTGCGCAGGATCTGATTAGATTATCGGGCGCGGCGGTGTTGCCTCGCTGGTCGGCTCGGGATTTTCGTGGTATTTGCACATACGTAGTTAGACGCGCCGGAAGCTGACATCAGGTGTTCGCGGATGTCCAAGATCCGTATTGTTGGGGTTGGGGTAGAGGGGGAACCGGAGGGAGAGAGGCGGACCCGACATCAAGACATAACTTGGACCTTTCACTATCTCATCTCGGGAATTACTACGGGTATAATCTGATTTATCTAGACTGTGTATGGTGCAAAAGAGCCAATGTCAGTCGATAACCGACAAAGAAGCACATCGTCAATGTCCAAACATCTCGAAATGAGGTGAAGGCGCGGGGTCGTTTGGCGGGGCATTGTCGGATTCACATGGAACACGAAGACACGTGTGTGACGGGGCTCCAATTAATTATAATTCCAAATTCAGGATCAGGGAAAACCCCCACATTGGCACAAACTAGTCCAGCGTCACGGCTTTCAGAGGCACACGTATCAATGCCACGCAGGTGGTGAGAAACACGAAGTGGGGAATTGGAGAGGGGATGAGGGGTCGGACTGATAAGAGCTGTTCTTGGTGCACATCGGCTTGTGATAAAAGCTCCGAAAGGCCCCGAACTCGAAATCGTTGCGAACCCAACCTTTGGAGTTGGTTTGCGCGGCCGGCCCCTCTCTGGGGAGCTTTGACTGCGTGCTCGACTGCAGGCCATGTCATCGGGAGTTATCAGCGGTACGTGGCGGTACTGCAAGCCTGCAAGGTGAGGCTGGCAGTCGGCATTCGAGGGAGGGCCGTCGTGCCAAGTGGGGAGGTCTCCCAAGGGCAGGGAACGGGTATTTCCCATGTTGATTGGCCATGGGATGTTTCTCCCTGATCACTGAAAGTGGCCGAATGTCAGCCAAGTCGAGGATGTGACGAAGTTGCTTTTCGGCGGCGCCTGTAGCAACCTAGTATACGAATGCTTCATGCCTCAACTGGCTTGGATGCCCCCCTGGTTTCTCCCAAAACGCTCACGCCTTGTGTCTCAGTCCTGCTAAGTGACATCCTCACCACCTTGCCACTGGGTATTACGAACGAAGCCAGCTTCTTTCTTAAGCAGGGCCTGCAACTATATCACAATGTGAGACGGTGGTGCATCCTACTCGACTAGGTAAGGTTTAATGGTGCAGCTGCCTCAGGAACGAACAGCACGGGAACCAGTCCAACGTTTCATGCATAGTAGCGCCTTTCGGGTGTCGATCAAGAGACAACCAAGCAGGCATCATCATCACACACATTCACATTCCTTTTTCGACCTAATTCCATCACCTTCTCCTCGACGCCAGAAATTATCCGGTCAAGGGTCTCCCTTGCTCCTCACAACTCGACAAAAGCAAAATTTCATCACCGCTGCAGGGTAGATGCCGGACACAAGGAGATGAGAATAGCTCATCGCGCTACTTCCTACAATGTAATACCATCCCGGTGAACAATGCCTCGCGCTCTAGTTCTAGCTTCCTCCCGCCTGTCCGCCACAAGCCAGGAACGCTTTTCTTGTCATATTTGTCACGTCCCCCTCCCCCATCAAGGGTCTAGTTCCTCGATGATCGATCTCCCTTCACCCTAAGCCCGGCTGCTACGTTGCTATTACGGTCCAGGACAAGCACCGTCATCGAGAAAGGGTTACGAGCCCACATAAAAGCAAATTACGTTCCGAGACATGCTCAATTAGCGGCACTATCACAGCCTGTTCACTCGGGTGGTGTGGGGGACGACATCTGGATGGCCGTCTGGAGATGACAACTGGGCGTCGATGCGTATGAACCCTGGTCTAGCTGATTGGGCCATCGTCGCGAAGCTAATCGGAGTTATTGGCAGGCCGCCACCTTTAGCTTGGTGCTGGCGTTGCTGCCATCTTTGTTGCACTGGGGTTTGAAGCAGCAATTGGTGGTCCTGTCAAGACGTCAAAGTTGTATCACCTACGTGTCATGAGGTGCCCAGGGGTTTCCCTCGGGACCATCTACTTCACAGCATGATCTACCGCAAGGATGTGGTTATCCTCGAGAACGGACTGGCTTACCTGCCTGTCCTATGGGGAAGAGACACCACGCCGTGACGAGGCTGAGGAATGGGGCGTTACACGTTAAACAGCTGTGACGAGCCCGATGATCACAAGGCCCGGTGCCATGGAAAGCAACTCGCACCTACGTAATACGTACGTCGAGATAGGTGTTCATGTGCAACACGTCATTGCAGAAAATGGCGATACAGCTGGAAACCGGGCGCTGGAAAACTCGTATTCCTGCTGCTGTCCAACAACACACAACTGCCAGCTATACTTAGTTAGAATCAGCCACCAGCGCCGCATTTCACAATCCGGCAAATGTGCAACCCGAAGCGGGGATCAAGGTCGAGGTACACCGGGTACTTTGTAGAGAGATGGTTGATCCCTTGGTGAGCTGGTAAGTTGGTTCACCAGAATGCCGGACATGCATTAGTAGGCCAGGCACACCGCAGCGACCGCGCAGCGAAGACACGCCAATAAGTCGGTGCCGGTCAAGTACGAATGGGCACGTGCTGACGTCGTACTAGTTGGTTTCCACGCCCATTGTTCTCAGACATGGACGCCTTTGTCTGACTAGACTCGACAGTTGACAGCATGGGAATCTTGAGACATCGACCTTTTGGAAACGGGCGCCTCTTGTCCGGCCCAACGACTCGCACACATGGCCGTCTATCCGGGGAGGGCAGCTCGCAGTCTAAAGTCAAACTCCACATGCGGCAAAGATGTGGCAGGGAGGCGGCAGACACAAGGAAGAGAAACGGTAGAGGCTGCGATTGTACTCCCCCACCGGCCATCCGCCCATGAAAGAGTTTAGAGGAGGACACGAAAGTGCGAGCTGAAAGCCGTCATTTCCTTTTTCACTCATGGGATCCCGACGGGACTGGGCCGGTCTGGGCAGGGCTACCAATTTACGTCGTTGAGTGGTTGCGCGAAGCCACGCCGAGCGGCAAACTTCGCGCCGCCCACCCTCTCTGCCGGCCAGTAACCGGAAGGCATTTTTAGGCGGCCACTAAGATCTAGACGAGAAAAAGAATTCCCCGGGTTCGTCTGCCCCAAGCAATCTGGGATGCCAATCCGACGTGGAGGGTGCGCTTACCCATCGGGCGGGAGGGGATCTCGCACAAACAGACTTCTTGATTGCTTGCTGGCTTATGCTTTTCGTCCGAGCCCCTGTCACCGTGCTTTGCGTGCATAGCAAGCCCGTCCAAGTCACTCGGTGTTCACGCAGGTTGGTAGGCTAGTGGGCATCCCTGGAGAAGGCATGCAGGCATGGCACGGGATGATACTGGCAAACATCCCCCTTTGGGCCCTTAGCGGACGGTGCCCCATATCTTACCTTGCGACGGTGATGGGGCTGCCGTCTCTGCCCTGAACCCTTGACTTTCTTCCCGCGTTCCTCGGGGAACTCTGGCGGCCGTCGCCGCTGCCGTGGTCGCCGGCCATACGCTATGTCACCGCTAAGCTTCACTGCTAACATAGTTGACGAGCTTGCTAGATCCACACGTCCTAGGGGTTTCCCTTGCATTCGGGGCCGTCTCTAAGTTACTTAGTGACATCGCCCTACCGCTCTTGGGGCTTCCCACATCATCGAGGGAAACATTGCATGGGGCTTAATGTTTGCTACGGCCCTGCCTAGGTAAGGTACTGGAGGGAGCCACAAGTTCCCACAACACACCCCAACACACGCCGGTAGCTCAGATTTTTCTTGTCCTCTGTTCAGCCAGTTATTTAAGTCCCTACACATTCTCGTCTCTCGACCAAGAGCTATCTGGTGCTTGCCTTACACAGTCCTATACTTCACTCAAGTCAGACCCTTGGTATACAACTTTCATACCTTCTCGTCACTCACTTATATCATCTTCACATCTACAAGATGGGTCTCCTTCCTCTCACTTACACCCGTCCCAAGCGCGTGGACCAACAGTCCTGGGGTAACAACAGTCAGAGTGGAGAATCATCCTTCTCTGACAACGAGAAGAGCGATGGCTCCGTTAAATCTGGCCAGTCCGGCCACTCGGTTGGCATTCCCGAGTCTTTGGGCTTTGATAAGATCATCAACGGCGGCACCTGCCCGGTAAGTTTAGAACCTCCGCCAACTCATTGTAGTATCGTGCTAACTAGCAAACCTTTAGCCCATGACTGTTCGTGACTTCATGACCTATCTCATCTACGTGCAGCACGCGGCCGAGAACTTGCAGTTCTACCTCTGGTACAAAGACTACGAGAAGCGATTCAATACGGCAGATACGGCCGACGTCAAGCTTGCCCCCGAGTGGACCCAAGCCATGCAAGACGACGCCGTTGCTAAAATTCGAAAGGAGAACGTTGACAAGGTCCGGCGGGAGCCGATTGTGACCGAGATCTTCAAGGGTTCAGACTTTGAGAAACACGGCAACGACAAGATCATCGACGGTGCCAATCCATTTTCCACCCCCCCTCAGAGTAGCCGAGGTGATGCCCCATCCATGTGCGCGGCATCCAATGCTGCTCCCTCGACCAACGCCTCGAGTTACCACACTCAAGCCTCGGAGGCTTTCCAGGCTGCTGGCGTTCGTCAACCATGTAAGTCTTGAACAATCAAAGGCACCGTTACACATGAGAGCAGCCACTAACCAGCTCGACAGTCACAATCCAACCCTTCCGCGAGGAGATTAACCGAGTCATCGTTAATTACATTATGGATGACGCTCCTCGACAGCTGAACCTGTCGGCCCCCGAGCAGAAGGCTGCCATGCTGGCGCTGTCTCACACGACCCACCCCAGTGCATTCCGAGGAATCTTCAAGACAATTGATTCAAGCCTGCGCCGCCAGGCCCACCCCAACTTTGTTCGGTGGTCCATCTGTAACGGTAATCCTGCCCGCGTCTTCTTCGCTCGCTCCTTGGGAGTGGGTCTCATCGTTGCTGGCCTGGCCATCGGCATCATCCTCGCCCTTAGCAGCGCCGGACGAGGCTATCGCGCCCTTTCGGCCATTGCCCTCGTCCTGGGCATTAGCACACTTGTTGCGGCTTACAAGGGCATGTGTGTTGTGCTACACGGCATGCACCACCGCCATGTGCGACCGTGGGAGCTGTTTGTCGACACCGAGAGGCCTGACTCGATGGAGAAGCATAGCTTCGACTCATTTGGAACGTCCAACAGCTACGAGGATGAGCCATGGGTTGTCAAGTATGAGAAGCGCAACCTGATTCGCAAGGTCTTTGACCGAGAGGTTTGGATTCAAGAGCCCGCGCTGCGCCAGATCCAGGATACCATTTTCATCCAGGCTATGCTAGGGTCCCTGATCCTAGGCGGCATTCTGACTGCCATTTTGGTTGTCGTTCCTCCAGGCAACCTCTTCTAAATGAGGGAGGGATATGGATGATGAACGTTGTTATCTTCCAGGGCAAAACAAAAACCGGGACAGCAATTTTGTTGGAGCAGATTACTCTCGTTGATCTCTTTTCCTTTCCTTGTTTGTTTATTTGTTTGTTTGTGCGACGAAGCTTTTGATACCCTGTTTTGGTTCTCGTCTTGGTAGTGATGGACAAGGAGTTTTGGGTTGAAGACGCCGGGGGTCTGTCCAGGGGGCGTCTTGGGAAGGATGATATCAACTGCAGTTGGGACCGAGATGGTCTCGAGTCCTGTGCGATTTCTTTTACGATGGTCAACGGTCAATGTATCTCTTTGTATGAATATAGCAATTAAATTATGTAGTGGTTTAATTATCCTCTTTGTTAACGAGCAGTTGAGAACGAGTGAGTTGTGAACTAGGCAGTCTTCGTCGTGGTCAGTGCATAACTCAGCCCCGCCGTTTCATCCGGGTCGTCGGTACTCAATCAGCGGTCAAGTATTCGGTTTGGAGATATCGTACTCGGGACTGGACTGTGCCTCGTGACGTCGTCTGGATTGGCAATGTCTCTGACGATCTACATCTCGGAGAAGCCGGAGAAACGGAGGCTTGTCGTCACTCGTGTAGCAATTATATATAGTACGACGAGATGCCCCTTAAAGCCTCGGCCCACCGGCTGCCCCTAGGTAAAGACGGCAGAAGGAGTGCGACGGGCCTTCTTATCGATAAAGCCGACAGGAACGATATCATGACGACTTGCCTAGGAAGGTACTAGCTAGGGAGTTCACTACCGCGGAAAGTACCACCCCAACTACTCCCCAGAATATCCGCCGAGCTACTGGGGAGGATATCCGCCGAGGTGATTTGATGAGAGTCCCTCCACAAGCCGGTTCCTCATCAATTCCTCGCTCGACATCTCGACGTCTCCTCCTCTTTCTCCTCTTTTTGCGTATTTCTCCCTCAAACGTCATTCACCTCTTTGACTACGCTGTGCTGCTCGTGGCTCCCTTTTCCTCCTTTGCTTTGCCTTGGTCCTCGGCTCGCTGCCGCAGCGCCGGCTCTTGTCCCCGAGCTCCTCCCGCCATTGTCGGCTTCTCTCGCTCGCCCTCTCTCAAACCATTCATTCCTCCTCGGCAGGAAAAAAAAAAGCCATGACGCCCGCCTCGCACCACGAGGACGCCATCCTACCGGCGACGACCGTTGCGCAGGACCCACCGCTGCAGGCGCAGGCGCATTCGCAGCCATCACCACCGCAGGTGTCGCCGCTGAAGCGACGTCTCCGCACCATGACGTCGACCGAGGAGATTGACAGCGCCATCAACCGCCCGGGCAGCGTCAAGATCAATGTCCAGGGCGCCTTCATCGTCGACCCGGACGCCGCGACGCCGGCATCGGGGGTCGGTGGTGGTGCCGCAGCAGCGCATGCAAATGGCCGCGTTAGCCCGTCGCATCCAGAAACGAGCGATATTCGCCTGCCGAACCATACGGCTGTGGTGAGCCATATTGCCATTGATGTACGTATTGCGACGGCAGCGGTGGCGTGAGGTTCCTGGGTTCGGGTTGAGGCGCGGGGAGAATAGAAATGGAGCCAAACCCCCCTCCCCCGGCGAACATGCGCAACTGGCCATGGACAACGTTGGCTGACGAGCGCAATTGCGCAAACAGATTGGCGGCTCGCTGGCGAAGCTCGTCTACTTCTCACGTGAGGTCGACTCAACCGACCCGGGCGGCCGGCTCAACTTCCAGAACTTCGAGACCGACCGAATCGACGACTGCCTCGAGTTTATGCGCCACCTGCGCGACAATCAGCTGGCGCTTAACGGCTCGCAACCTGGCGAGTTGTGCGTCATGGCTACCGGCGGCGGCGCTTACAAGTTCTACGACAAGATCCGCGAGACGTTGGGGGTCGATGTGCTGAGGGAGGATGAAATGGAGTGCCTAATCATCGGTAATTGCCTTGTCCTATGGTTGCTTGCTGTGGTATTACGCGTGGGAGCTAACAAAGAGCGAACCTCTCAGGCCTCGACTTCTTTATCACCGAGATCCCCCGCGAAGTCTTCACCTACTCCGAGACGGACCCAATGCAATTCGTCGTACCGCGAGAAAACATCTATCCCTACCTCCTCGTCAATATCGGCTCCGGCGTCTCGTTCCTTAAGGTCACTGGTCCACGCTCGTACCAGCGAGTTGGTGGTACCTCGCTCGGCGGTGGCACTCTTTGGGGTCTGCTGTCTATGCTGACTGGGGCGCGCACCTTTGACGAGATGCTGGATCTGGCAGGCCATGGTGACAACGCCAAGGTCGACATGCTGGTTGGGGACATATACGGCACCGACTATGGCAAGATCGGCCTCAAGAGCACCACCATCGCCTCTTCTTTCGGCAAGGTCTTCCGCATGAAACGCGAGGCCGAATCAGCAGCCGAGGACTCCCCCGTCCCCCACGATTCCGAGTCGTCCTTCTCCAGCGCCGACGTCTCTCGCTCGCTACTGTACGCCATCTCCAATAACATCGGCCAGATCGCCTATCTACAGTCGCAGATTCACAACCTATCCAACATCTACTTTGGCGGCTCATTCATCCGCGGCCATCGGCAGACCATCAACACACTGAGCTACGCCATCAAGTTTTGGAGTAAGGGTGAGAAGCAGGCCTATTTCCTGCGTCACGAGGGATACCTCGGCTCCGTGGGGGCTTTCCTAAGGAGACAACCCCGGAACTGGGGACGAAGAGGGAGCCTGGAGGGCATGGACGACGTGGCTGAGTGGAGGAGAAACCAACGTGAGGCCGAGGCCGGTGCGAGTACGACATGAGGGAGTGGATGCGAAAAACACTTCAAGTGGGACGTAAGAGGGGTGGTGATGTTACTCCAGGGCGGAGCGGCGGAGACCCTTGGAGGACGACGAAAAAAACCTCACATCAAAAGTGCCATCGGCCAAGCTTACCTCTTGGAAGAAGAAAAAGGAGGAAGCCTGGGGACACAACATACCCTTGTGGGCTTGGCCGCAGCGCAAGTCATTGGCGTTTAACTGGTTTGGACGGGCGAGCATATTCTTTGGTTATCACACAGCATCGCATATCACAGCACGACATGACGCAGCGCATGACGAAGAACAGGAAGAGATAATAAGACAGAGAAACAAACCAACGAAGTTCCTGGATCCAGGAGCGAGCGAAAGTGTGTAACATTCCCTACGGCTAGGAAACCTGCAGGCTACTCCCTGTGTGTTAATAGATTCGTTGAGGTCGCCGGGTCAGAAGGTCTTAGTCCTACCTGGTGACATATACTTGCATCTTGCCTCGTTTCGCTTATGATGTTGTGGCTTGCCTTGCGTGCGCTTCGTAGGACAAAAACACGACAGGGCGGGATGAGGCTTTCTTTAACTTGGTTCATGTCCCGTGTTTCTGAAGGATGGGCTTTGAGTGTAGGAACCTCCTCTTTCTAACTTGTTCTTTTCGAGATTCCAAACAAGAAGACTGTGTAGCTATGACCGGCGGCATCGCTGACTTGGACGACTGTAGCACTTACTCTGACGATGACTCGACGCTACGAAGACGATGCAACGGGGCGGCCCAGCCTCCCATTGGGTATTATCCGTCGTTCAACTCGTTCTGCGCCCCTTTGTCTACCGATTGTGACAGCCGGTGGTCCACATGCGAACGTGAGTACGGGAGCTGCGAATGGTGTTGTTTCGAGGACTGTTGGGACGAGAGGGAAGCGTATTGCGGATGTGAGTGTCGTGCAATGGATTCACATGACATGACGCAAGTATGAAGTGATTACCTCACACCTGGTTCGATGAGTTGCTGACGAGTCTTGAATAGTCTTGTTGTGATGTCGACCGAGAGTGCGAAGAGTGCAGGATGGACTTGATGAAGCGACATGCCACCCAGCGAACCGCGCCAACTTACAACGACCACGGCACATACACCCGAAAAAAGGGAACTCATCAACAGATAAGGTGCTACCCAGGTCCAGATCCTTCCATGCACTGCCACCCCAGCCCCCAATGCGACAGACGACGGGGTGACGAGAGGAGAGGCCGGCGGCACCATCGACACGAGTATGAGTCCTGGAGTCGGAGCGAGACGCGGTGTAGTAGAGATGTACTGGTGCAGGAACGGAGAGGCGAGAGGCGGTGTAGGGCTGGTGACGCGTGCTGGGGAGCGGATGGGAGGGAGGGGATGTGTAGGGAGAGTCGTAGGGGGGAAGTGAGGAGGTGTGTGGTTGGTGAGGGACAACGGGTTGAGCGTCGAAGGGTTAGATTTGGGGTGTGAGTAGACGGGACTGTGAGTAGATGTTGGGAGTGGAACGGCTGTCTAGTGAGTGATATGAGATGTGTCTTGTGTACTTCATTGCAACATAGATGGTATATAAGTAAGTCTTAGTAGAGGCTTCTTCCTCGCCTTCGTACTGGGTAGCACTTGAACCAGCCAGCAACTGCCTGCAGATGGTCAGCCTAAGGCCAACCAGTCACTTTCATTGACATACAAACTATCTGGCATATAGACTGGAACCAAACAAAAGTAGGGGTTCCCCCCAGCAATCATCGATTCTCTCTGACAAAACGGCAAAAAGAAAGGGTCTGGCCGGGGATTGAACCCGGGACCTCTCGCAAGCTAAGCTATAGGGTTTTCCCTAAGCGAGAATCATACCGCTAGACCACCAGACCGAAAACAACCGGATCCGAAGATCCGCCTTGTTGGTTGTTTGTTGGAGGAGCGGGTGATATTGCAGGTTATGAACCCGGCGGCGCATTGAGTCATTTCCCCTGGTTGTTTCTGGGGTTTTCATTTTTTGGTGGCTGTGTTGGTGGGTTTTTGGGTTGCTTGCTGGTCCTTGTTGGGTGGGGCCGTGGCCCGCTGGACCGTGCAGTGAGCGAAGTGGGTCATGTGCCGGGCTTGGCAGGCATTGCCGTATACGGTAATTGATTAGTGGGGCCGGGATGGTAGAAGAAACATCTAGTTCTGTTGACCTTGGTGAAGTGAGTGACTCAGGTTGAAGAAGAATTCGAGAGAAGATATATCGGGGTGTCCATCCTGGTAAAAGCATGATAATACGTATAGTAACAGAGCTGTAGTATAGAGTTTCTGCTCAGGGCTGCTTGGCGAGGGCATGAATGTGCCGGAAACGCTGGATACTCGTCCTCACGAAATAGTAAAACAGGCCATGTTTGGACATTGTCATAGTTGTAGTATTATAGTTCATAGTCGTAACTTAATTCCCTCGACCGCCCTGTCCAACATCATCACCCAGCTTGATCCCTTGGCTCTGACCACCGCTCGCGCTTGCACCCGGGATAGCTTGTCCCTGCTCGTCCTTTCCCTCAGGTAGATCCGCCGTCTTGTCAGCTCGGGCTACTCGATCACTCTGTCCACCAGAGTTAACTCCTGCTGTATTCGCTTCGTGTGCAGACATCCAGACTTACCTCGGCATCGCCCGCGCCGTGGATGATCTCTTGCTTGGCCTCCTCAAAGGGGCCGTTGTCGGAAGAACCGTCTCCGCTGCGAGGCATGATGATTGGGGCTGTTGAAGTAAGTTACGGAGATGTGATGTGTGCTGGATATAGCCAATCGCGTCTGAAGGGTGAGGAAGATGTGATGCCGAATGAGACAGGCACTACCTTTTATAATCCATTGCTTCACAGCATTGTTGTGCTGCCTCGGAGTCGTCGACGTCATGTTGCGAACATAATCTCGATGAACGCCGTTCTCTGGGCCGGACCCAGTCGTGACCTGTGGGGAAAACCTCACCTGAATTATGTCAACATGACGACTAGGATCGACATATGGTCCAGCAAAAAACCAGCTAAAGACCATCAATGTACACGAAAACGGAGGAAATTCCCCGTGGCGGCTAAGAACAGGGGAAAAATAACTGTCGATACCTTTTCATTCTTAATAAGACCCAGGGTTGTATGTAATAGGGAGGACTTAGGTGCATTGGCAAAGTAGTGGCGAACAAAGCATCTTTTGGCAACTTTTTTGATGCGAGTACTGTATAGCAGGCAAATAGTAAAAATAATGTCAAGTCTCCCATTCGTTCCAGCAAGTCAAGAAGTCCCTCCATCGCCACTTTTATCAATATCCCCAACACCTCAAGGATATCTCAGCAATGGCTCACAAAATCAACAACTATATCACATAGCCCACAACTGTCTCGCTAATACCCCTAATTAAGACAGGATGAGCGAGAAGAAACAACAACTGAAGAGTTCATCGATGAAAAGGCGCTCACAGAATCCATATTAATGTGTCGATGAGACGGAATCAAGCCTTGCGGGGACGTCCACGGCGAGCCTTGGGCTTTGGTGCGGGCTTCTCCTCTTCCTCAGAAGCTGGCTCATCCTCCTCTTCAGGGGATGCCGCCTTCATGGCCGAGGACCTGCGTCCTTTCTTAGCCGGAGCTGGTGCCTCATCCTCGCTCTTATCCTTGACCTTCTTGGTAGCGGCCTTGCGGCCTCTCTTAGGAGGAACTGGCGCTTCGTCCTCGGTGTCGTCCTTGGCCTTAGCAGCGGCCTTGCGTCCCTCTTTGACGGGGGCCGGTTCCTCATCCTCAGTCTCGCCCTTGACCTTGGTAGCGGCCTTGCGTCCCTTCTTGACAGGTGCGGGTTCATCATCTTCGGTCTCATCGGCAGCTTTGGTAGCGACCTTGCGTCCCTTCTTGATGGGAGCTGCTTTCTCGTCCTCACTCTCGTCCTTGGCCTTAGCAGAGGATCTGCGAGCGCGGGAAGATCTGGATGGAATCGGTTTCTCCTCCTCCACATCAGCTTTCTCGGCCTTGGTAGGCTGGGACTTCTTTGCCTTCTTGGGCTGAGGCTCATCCTCGTCGTCCTCGTCGTCCGCAGCCTTCTTCCGGCCACGTTTAGCCTTCTTAGGAGGGGAAGCATCATCATCATCTCCCGCGGCCTAAAGAGTCAGTGCCCGTTTCTGTTGGAGGACCGGCGTGTGAACTTACGGCAGCTTCCTTCTTCTTTCGCTGGGCAGCAGTCAGATGAATGCCCTTCTCGCCAAGCTTGTTCTTCTCAGGATCCTGAATTGATGAGTGACTGTACTGGTTTAGGCATTCAGAGGTGAAGAGCTTACGCCGTTGAAATCTTCAGGGGCAATCTGGCCATCGTTCACAGCGCGGCGAACCTTTTCCTGCACCTTGGTATCGCTGGGTGGTGTCAGTTTGATATCACGTTGACCGTGACTTGAACAACCTACTCGATCTCATCGAAGCCGTCGATGGCATTGATGTCATAGCTGCCGTCTTCCTGTTCGCACATCTCCCTCATATGGGAGATTTGTGCTCCAGAAACGCAGCCCCTTTAAAAATAGAGGTGGTTAGTCGTCTGACGCCGGACGCGTGAGGATGGCATAAGTTCTCACCAGTGCTTCCAAGACCAGCTTCCATGTTCGTTGATCTCAACCCAGCTGCCGAAGCGGACGGAGCCCTTGGCGATCTTTTCCTTGTTCTTCTTGCACTGAGTGTCTTTGCACACGGCGCGGTTGTTGGGCGACACCTCTGAGCAGGTCAAGCGTCAGCGAGGACATTCCCATTCCGAGGCGAACGGTGCCAAAGAGGCGACAACGAGGCCAGAAAAGACAGATTCCCGCGACTTACCGATACGATACTGGACCATATTGACGACGAATGTTGCTGTACGGACAGGCTTGGAAAAATGGGATGAGGGAAATGAGATCTGAAATCTCGGCTGCGAGCGCGCGCGACGGTGTTGGCAGCTGGGGACGAGCGAGTTTTGCCCTGGTTTCTCCAGCTAGGTCCTGGTCAAGCAGGTGCAGCTGTTGTTTGACACGTGGTGCTTTCTCCAAAAAGCAATGGGCTTCTGAGTGAGAAGGTGACAGAACGAGAAGAGGCCCTGGAGTGTTGCTTTCTTCGTGCTTGAAAGAGACCAAATGTGATATGATGTGATGAGAGGTGTGAGGTGAGATGGGTGGGAGGTGGGTGGTGGGTGGTGGGTGGGAGAAGTGGGAAGGAGCAATCATCCCTCTTTCTGCGGCGGGAGCTGGTCCGCGCGCGCAGACGCGTCGCTGGGAGCGCCCGCCAGGCAGGCACGTCCTGCTGCTGCTCCTGCCAAGTGTCAACCGCCGCACTCACGGAAACGTGATAATAATGCATGCATCCATGTTTTCGGGTTCAAGTCACCTCAGTAAAGATCAACAGCAATTAAGATCGTATTTATGCATGTACACATACATATGCACACTGGCAGATTCTTTTACAGACTGGTTGATTAATCATCCTTCATGCCCGCCCGTTCAACTCAACTCCTTTGTACCCCGAATCTTTGTCCCAGATACAGACTGACACACATTGCATGAACCGCGCTCACAAAAACGGACACCATCCAATGTACATTGCCGTCAAGTTCCTCGGGTCGACCGCCTGTTTGATCAGCTCGTCCACCTGTCCCTCGACTCCCAGCGGAATGCTCTCGTTGGGAAGCAAACCCTTCACCTTCCGTCTGATGCTGTCAACCACGCTCTGCGGCTGCAGCTTGATACCTACATCGCCTCTGCGATGCGCCCGCTTCTCCTTCTGCAAGTCTAGAGTCGGGTCATAGATGAAGGCCTCCAAGATGGTCATTAGCGTCTCGTCCTGTTGACGCAGGATGCTCAGCGTGAGCTCGCACGACTTGCGGAACGGGCCCTCATAGCCGTATATGCCCATCGCCGCCACCATGTTGTGCGTAAGTCTAAAGGGCACTCTTTCTGGCTTCGCAAATGTAAGTCCCTTGTCGAACAGACAGTTGAAATCGACGTGGAAGACTCCGCCATTGCCCTCCTCAAGGTTCACGTTCTCACCATGCCTGTCACCCAGTCCCAAGATCGTACCAACCATGGACATGACGGCGCAGGAGCGTGTGTATCTGAGGCGTGCAGAAAACCACGCTGAAGGGTTGGGGAACTGCTGCGTGAACCAGAGATGCAGAATCGGAGGGAATTTCCCCAAGACTTCGTCTATGAAGATCCGGGTTTTGCCTTCAGACATGCATGCTTCATCCATCAGCTGTTTGAGTGCGGCATAGTCCGGGTAAATCTTGCGCGAGGTATAGAGGCCGAGGAGAATGTCTCGCATTGTCTTAATCCCTGGAACCCACTCGATGATTCCGCACTCCTCGTTGAGTGGTGTTACGGCGTACGTCCGGATGTACAGTTGCCTTCGACTCGATTCCGCGTCTCGCTTCAGTGATCGATTGATGAGGCTGTTGAACTCCATAAGACGTTGATCGGTCCGAAGATCATCTTTTGGCTTGATCATGAGCATGTAGCTCTTGCCATCGGTGCCCCGCGCTGTGAGTCGCCTTGGTTTTGCTAACGAGCTCAACACCAAGACATCGTCCAGGAAGCAGTCAATCGTGACCACGTCTCTGGAGAATGCCTTATGCTTCTTGACATACTCTGAAACTGCAGGGAGTGTTGCCGTCAATGACCCTTCCACGGGTACAACCAACGGACATGGCGTGCACTTGTGGTTGAACCGAAGCTCTCGAGTAAGGCTGACATGTACCGACTTGTTGCCTTGGAAGTCTCCATGTGTGCAGGCCAGGAGCAATTGTTCGGCTAGCTTCTCTCCCATCCGTAGGAGATACTTCAGGTCGTAGGAGGACCCCTCTACCTTCCGCGACACGTTCCTTATTGTCTGGAGAATTTGGGTCCCTCGTGCCTTTCGCTCTGACACTTGCTTGGTGGTCATAATGCCGATGAGACTCCACAGCGCCTGTCGGGGATGAGCCTCGACGACCTTGACAATAATGTGCGTAAGCCGATCGAAAACATTAGAGTTCTGATGGGCAATACGCGCAACAATTTGCGGCAAGGCTGTGTAGAAGACGTATGCAGGGAGGCGGTGGATGTATTTGTCCAGGAAGGAATGCAAAAGGTTGAGCTGCTCGACACGGCGTCGGTGAAGCTCGCGCGACAGGGACACCTTGCCTTCAGGGGCTTTGTCTACTTGCGCGCCGAGGTCCAGCCATAGCGTTAAGATCCTTGGAAGAGTCTGGTACAGGTATTTGGTCCCAGAGTTTAATGACCGCACGTAGTTCTCAATGACCAGCCTGGCAATCTCGCCGGTAACGTAGTTGTCGCTTTGGTCGTCCACCTTGAGCGGCTTCTCCGACTCCAAGATTTTCTTGTAGTGACGGCCAAGGTAATAGTGACCCTTTTCCCAGGTTGAGAACGTCTTTGGTGGTTGCTGGTATTTCTCTCGTAATGCGCTGGCATGTGTCTGACCGGCGTTGTCTAGCCATTTGGCGAGGAGAAGTTGTGCTCTGGCGGTCAAGAGTTTCTGGTGCGCGTTCAGCTTTGTAGAGCTCGTGCTCGTCGATGTTCCGGTCTGGGTCATGAACTTGTTTCCCTGGATAGCGCCCTGAAGCATCTGAATGGCCTTGCGGTGCTGATCCTCCCTCCACAGCAGCTTGGCGTTCTCGATGGTAGCCGCATCGTCACCAAGCTGAGAGGCGTGTAGTACGGCGTTGAATGATTGGTGAAGGGAGTTTGTCTTTCTTGCGAGTCGTGCACTCGTCAACCACAGTCCTGATATGTCAACATTCGAAAACGTCGGTCTGTTTCAATCAGTATGATTGACTTTATCCCATATCCAGTAGGAGCCTGACTTACCGGGCAAGTTCCATCGCAGCTCTACGAATACCTAGAAGGTACTGTTTATCATTGACGTAAGCGCCCACGATTTCAAGCCGCCTGTCTAGAAGCGTCATGGTCTTTCGATGCGCTACTTCGTTTCCGGCCTTGGCTTCGAGAATGATTTGCAGATCAGTGAGAACATGGCACTTGAGCAAGTGGTCATGGCACGCCTGGAAAGAGGCGGTTGCTGAAGTGTTCATGGAGGACGAGATCTTCTCTCTCATGTTTTTTATCATCTCAAGAAATTCGAGGGAGCCACGGTTCTCGTGCAAATTGTTGAAAATGGTTGCCAACGACACATTGAAGTCTTGGATGGCGTCGCCATGAAACCGCTTTGTAAATTTGGCAAGACTTGGCCATCTGCCCGTGACCCAGGCGGCTTCCACAGCAAATGGAATGATCTTGTTGTCCGTAGAGGGATCTGTATGCATGCCCTCCACATGGTTTAGGAGTACGTCTACCAACTGTGAGCGTCGAACATAAAATCCCAATAAATGTCACTTACCATGTTGGCCAGCTTGTTTTAGGCAGTGCAGTAGATCAACTTGAACGTCGACGTTGTCGGGATTCTCCGTCAACTTCATCTCGTACCAGCTCTGTACCGCCGTCCATCGACCGGCTTTTCGGTGTCCAAGGATTTGCTGATTGATGTCTAAAACATGGAGATGAGAAGATATTCCGTCTAGCCCATCAGGCTCGTCAATGTTTGCGTATATGTCTTGGAGCCTCTCGAGCAGCTGAGTACGATCGCCGGGTGCCCTCTTTCGTTGCTCTATTTTTTGAGCGTGTTGCTCAAGGTGGAAGAGAGCCCGGGCATACTCGTTGCAATTGATAGCTCTCTGCGATATCAACTCAGCTGGGATGGTGTCCAGAGCCTTTTGGACATAGACCAGCTTTTCCTTCTCGGACTCGCTCAGGCGGCCAGCCGATCTCTTGGCCTGAATCCACCTCATTGAGTAGTCAACCACCCGAAAGACGGCCTAACTAATCGTCAGAATACGATGTACCCACAAGTACGCAAAACTTACATGACAAAACAATTTCGTCTCTTCCCGTTCCAGATAGGATGTGCTTTCGGCCGGTTGGTATTGGAGAATACCAAGCAGTTCGTCAACAACTTCTTTCCTTTCTTTCTCACTACTCCTGCTCCCCAGAAGAATGTGCAGCATGAGGTAAGGAAGAAGAAATTCCGCAGCAGAGAGATCCTTGACCCGGATCACACGAGTAAGGGGCTCAAAGATCATATCACTGTGCGGGTTCTGCCCCTTTCGCAGAAGATCCACGACGAGTGTTCTCAACCAGTTTCCGTAACCCTTTCCTGGACGGAAGATGGGATATTCCACCTTTACTGGAAGCATGGGAGCTACCATGTACTTCGATGTAAGAAATGGAGTCATTACGTCGCGAGTGGGTTCCGGGATAGCGATCCATTTTCGGTAGATGTCGTTCCCGTCGAGCATGCCGGTGTTCTGCATGGCGCAAGCGGCCCTGATATCGCATCGATCCAGAAGCTCCTGTATCGTAAACGATAGAAAACCCTGAAGCTTGAGATCGGTAGCGGATAAGAACGATGGCACCAAAACCTCTTGCAGAAGAAATATGGCGAAATCTGTTGTCTCTTCCCCGTCCTCAAAGTTGTTTAGCACGACAATGGATCGCTGCTCTCTTACGGCCTCGATTTTGTTCGAATCTAGGCACCCGATCAAACCCATACACTCCGTGCATAGTCGAGCAATGTCCGCTTGAACACCGTTGTACTTGCACGCACAGTCGAGTAGAGATCTCATGAGGGTAGCAATGGCAGTGTCCGGCTGTTGAGTGACTGTGGAGCTGTGCAATGCGCTTTGGCTCACCTCGAGATACGTCGTTAGCTCAGTCAAGGCCTGAAGAACGACACCAGAGTTCTCGTGGCTGATTCTTTCTGAGAAGACCTCCAGTGCCTCTTCTACAAGCAGTGTCGGCCGCAAATCCCTCAATTTAGAGTCGACTTCGTCTAGTCCTGCGATATGTCTGAGCGAAGGTAGCTTGCTGATGTGCTTCAAGACAACGCCTTCGTAACGATCAAGCACAAGATTTAACATGCGTTTTACAGTCGCCAATGTGTCCGAGCTTAACGACGACCAGTAGCGTTCTACGACAAAGAAGGTCGTCTCAAGGAGCGATTCAACGTCCTCTTCTTCGAGATGAGTTAGCATAGCTGCCCAACACGAGAAGCTCACTTCTCGCAAAGTATCATGTGAGAGGGCAGATAGGAGACAAGCAGATATCTGAGTGGTAATTAGCATCCGGGACTGGAAAGAATTGCGACAGTGCAGCTTACCTGCGGCCGCGCGATTCTCGCATAATCCTTGCAAATCTTGATCATCTCCTCCATTGCCCGAATGCATCGTCGCTGCTCCTGTGCAGGAGGGTGGGTGGGAAGTGAATCATTGATGACGTCTGTAAGGCGAGCCATGAGCCCGAGCAGGTGGGATTGAATGAACCGACCCGTTGGATTTCCCTTCTTCACCCTCGTGTCTTTGTTTGCCGTCAAGATCATCAATGCCATGGTGGCAAGAGCTTTGCGGATCTGCGGATCGGTTAGAAATGTGTACGCGAGGGAAGCTTCGTTTCACTAACCGTTGGCTTTCGAGAGTCATCTGCCTCGCCAGCTGCTTTTAACAATTCCATGACGATGAGCACCGGCTCAGACTGAAGGAGACCGAGAAGACCGATAGACTGAAAATGTGGTGAGATTTCATCGAGACGTGACTCCGCAAAACCCTCAATGTCTTCGGTATCTTGGACTAGTAGCAATGCAAGGATCGCAGCTAGATTTGAGCTGTCCATGAGCGGCTGCCAGATCTCACTTTCCTTTCGAGCTTCCGCGATCTTATGGATGACATCTTTTTGCTTGTCGAGCACCAGCCATGGCAAGGCATGCGTCTGAACCAATAGAAGGAGGTCATTGATCGATATTTGTAGTAACTCAGCGATTGCTCGACTCATTTGTGGCCGGTGGACCATGTCTCTTGTTGTCATGTATGCGAGACTTGGCCAGAATGGTTCAAAGAGGCGGCGTGGAGTGGTGTGTCTTGCTTCAGCAAGGTTGAGAAGCTCGTTGAATGCGAACGCGGATACGATGTTGTTGCTGCTTCCGAGGTATTCCAGGAGTTTAATAAGGACTAGATTGAGCTCGTCTTCAGGGACGACCCTGCCCAACTGCCCCCACGCCATCACGCAAGTCTCGACCATGCTGGCCTGGTTCTTCTCGGATATTGATCTTAGAAAGGCGATAGAATTTTTTCGGTTCCGATGAACCACGTCCTGACCCAAAGGAGATAATGGTCTGTCAAGTGAGAAAGTTGCCAGCGCTCTTCCTGCCGCAATTCGAATTTCTCTGACGGAACTATTCAGAGACTGGAGGCACCACTGACCTAGGCTAGATGTTTCTAAATCCAATAGCCCTGTTTGATCATCGCAATGTAAGATGAACCTCCTCAAGGCCATCATTGCCGCCACCCTTGGACGCCGAGATTTTGCCAGCGCTGGTGAGCGAACGAGCTTCTTAAAGATCGTTTGTATCTCTGGGTTTGATATTTTTGCTGCGGCGGGCCTTGGCTGATCTTGTGTGGTGTCTGCATCACATATTGAGCATTTCAGGCCTTTTACTGTTCGAATCACCGAGCCTGGTCCCCCAAGGTTGTCGTTTAGCGAGCAGCAAGTCCGACACAGAAGCTCAACGGCGAGGCATTGGCGAGATTCATCGACCTGTTCGAAAGCGTTGCTATCCTGTTAGTAAAAGGCAGAGTCGATAATTGTTATCTAAACTCACAGAAATTCAGTCTCAGATATCATGTAGTCATTTCCTGGGTTTGGAACTTCCAGGGCCTCATGCATCAAATGCATCAAGAAATCTTGGCCATGCGGGGATTCCCTTGAAATCTTGCGTCTCTTGGCACTGTCATCAGAAACACCTTCCTGATCTCCATATGTCAAGCACAGAGCCTCGATCGCTTTCCGAACATGCTCATCCTGGAACTTTGACGGATGTAGGTTCGGTTCGATTGGATGGGGAAGGGGTATAGTAGTGAGATGCCTAAGCGTCTGTATCGTTCTCTGCATTACTGTTAGCATGCAGTCAAAGTTGTAGGGCGATTAGCTTACCCAAAGATCCGAGTCCTCTGCTAAAGTCGGGTATAACAACAAAGGTTCGTCCACCAGCTTGGATGCTGCGAGTCGGCTTAGAGTTCTGTCTTGGATCGTCGATTTTGCAATCGCGGCCAAAGCGACACAATACGTGCGCTGGGCATCTGGATCAAGGTTGTCTTGAGCAGGCGATCCATCAGGACTCGATATCATCTCGCTGCATAGTAAAATGAGCAAGGTGACTGCCTTACTTTGAAGGGCCGATGTGGTGGTTTTATGATCCGACAGTGCATGCACCACGCTCATAATCAATTTAATAATATGATCGGACGAGTCGGGAATGACTGTGCTCCAGCGTCTTTGGAAGTTTCGCACATCAACTAGAGTGTCTAATAGCCATATTGCGCATTCGGAGAATGAGGCAATCGTATGGAACGCACCCTCCCCAGAAATCAGTGGATAGAACAAGATATTTCCAAAACTTGCAACTTGTCGGATAGCTTGTTGAGTTCGGTCGACGTGGTACGTTAATTGGCTCGAGGATGATTGATGTTGCAGGATGTGATCGAGAGTGAGTGTCGGCGGGAGGTATAGAGTTGTCGGGGTATCTTCTAGGCAAGGGATTGTGGAGGGATCTTGAAGATAGCTAAGGAGGCCTGACTGCGATTAGCGGCGGTTTCGATAAGTCAGACACACATGACATTGGTCACTCACTGGACAAGATGGTCCGTAGATAGAGCACCATCCCCGGAGCCAGATCCCACAAATCCGATGTTTGAGCCACAACCAGGAGGAAGTATTGTAGGAGACCTTCAATGCTTGTGACAAGCTCGATGCACTGGGGGTGTCCTAGAAGCCTAAACAGCTGTGGAAACAGCCATATCCATAAGGGCTCTCGTCCCCGGAACAAGAACCCTTCCACTTCTGGTTTGTAGGCGAGTACTGTGGGCGTCTCCTTGATGGCGAACCTTAGGAAATTAATGGCCTTGAGCCCCTCTGCCTGGACGTGGGCTCGGTCGAGGAATGGGTCATCGAATTTGATACCCTCAAGGACGACCCGGGAGTAGACGTAGATGAGCATATGGTTGTGCTCAACTCTTTCTTTCGGTGTTTTGAGAAGTGCAGGGTCATCCTTGACACGCTGGATAACGGCGAAGAGGCCCTTCAGCTCACTGTTCTCGTCCGACTTGGAAGACTTGGTTGACGCAGAAATGTTTTCCACGAGCTGTGCCGCTAAGGTTGATGGAGGTGGTCCTGCGATGGAATGTCCGTCGCTCGGCCCCCCTGGACCAGGCACAAAGGCCCTGCTGAAAGATTCGCCAGCCATAATGCATGCGGCATCGTGGCTTTCATGTGCGTTGTGGTATGGCAACCGGTAGTTTAGTTGGAGCTCGGATGGAGACGCGACAGACATGGCGGGGCAAAACTACACGTCGCGGAATCACGTGACAATACTTGAGTTCTTATTGAGGTCCTAGAATATCCCTTCCTGCCTGTGTTCTGTCCCATCGCCTGTGCCACATATTCCAAAACGCCTGGTCCAGAGTCCAATGCCTTCCCTAACTCGTGATCCAACATACATCTTTCTTTCTCGTCCTCCCAGAATTTTGCCTCTGGCTTCTCTCGCTATTCGTACTCAATGGTAAGCGCATCATGTGTCACTCCTGCGCTGGGTGTTAGATAGGCAACTTGACGGCAAGGTATTCTGCTCACCTCCAAGCTTTATGGTGTATGTGATGTTGGCTGATCCATATCTGGCTTCAATGACTCCGCTCAAGCAGTAGTATCGATGCCAGCCCATTCGCCTCTGCTTCGCCCTTCTCAAAACTGCTATTGGGATCTTGTTCAAGTTGAGCGAGAGTGTTCCCATGTGACGAGTGGTGGCGGAGAAGTGGACCGGTGCTTTCGCATCATCGTCGTTGCTGTATATGTCGATCTCGGTCTGAGGCGTGTGGCCGAGCATTACGGGAACGTCACACTGGTACTCTATGATCGACGGTTTCCCCTCGGGATATGACTCGCCCTATTCTTTGTGAGTGATAGAACCCTGATTACGGCGGGATGTTTACCTTCTGGATGAACCAACACATCTCAACGACCACGTTCTCTTGCTCCTTCTCGGACCAGAACCTATGTCCACCGTCAGCTTGAACGAACTCAGGGAATTCTGACGACTCACGCTTCCTTCGGATTATGCCTCATCAGGTCATACTTGGTCATCAAGCACGTCCCGTACGACCGTCTTGCCACCCGAGAAGCGACCGTGACATGTGTCAAGGCGGGTTGATACCGACCAAGGCCATAAATCGCGGCGCCTTTGACGACAGCAGTCCAGCCACTCTCTGGCTGAAGTACTTCGGTGCCACCGCCTATGGCATCTCGTACTTGGGACTTTAGATATTTGCTTTGTCCAAAGCCGCCAACGAGGACAACAGCCGAAACTTTGCCACCAGCCATCGAAATTTGCTCTTTGACAAGACAGACCACGTCCTTCATGATGGGCTCAAAAATCTTGGTCTTCATGTCGCTTTGTGGCATAATGTATCGATTGCGTTTCAAACCAAGGATTGGATCAACCTTGATGGTGAGAGGCTCGCCTTTGGGCGAGAAGGTCTTCTTGAACTGCGATTTCATGAGCTAATACGTCGGGTTAGAGGTTCCTCGGCTACGCACCGATTCAAACTCGTTCAGGGCTGCCACAAGTCTGGTATCAGTCCAGTACTTGTCTCCGTGAGTTTGTTTGAGGTGACGTCGGAACCTCATGTTCAACATTGATGAACCACACTTCCCGCCTGTGCCTTCTGTTACCTCTTTCATTTCCAGCTTTCCGACTTGCGTCACTTCATAGGATATTAGGTCAACAGTTCCACCGCCGGCGTCGCATACAATAAATTTGCGACCGACTTTCAAAGTGGAAGGACTCAGGTTCTTGAGGGTGTATAGAGCTGCTGCTTCCTGAAAATTGGTCAACAAGGAGGTTGTTTTCTATGTTCTCGTCTGACATACCGGTTCAGATATGAGCTGTATCCTTTGGTTCCCGCAGAAGCCAGCCATTGCAGCAGCCCTCTCCGTTGACTGCTTGGCGGCTGGTGACCATATTGCCGGAACAGTCACGACAAAATCCATGGGGGTCGAATGCACGATGCTTGGTGATAGCCGTTTCTCAAGTTCGCTGATGAAATGGGTGTGGAGACATTTTAGGTACGTCTTGGTCAAATCGACGGCTGACTCCCCATCTCTGGTGGTTGTATCTGATTCATCTAGTTTCCTACTCACGATCTCGGATTAGACCGGGGCACCTCGACTCGCTAGGCCGGTACACGTACAGCTTGAAGAATCTACTTCTCTTGGCAGATTCGGGAATTTGGAAACCCCACTGCCATCCCGTAGCTACTTTGCGAAGCTCGGTGGGCACCTTGGGGCTGCTCTTGGAGGAGTCGACTGAAGGCCAATTCGAGACGACATGTTGAACATCGGGCTGTATGAACTCAGTTCACCAATTCGTACAAATTGCGATGGCATTACTTACTCTGGTGGTCTCCGCCCAAGCGACGCCTGAGTAGGTCGTCCCGAAGTCAATGGACACGATGATCCTCCGGTCGCTCATGACAACAGCTGGGTTTCTGGGCGTCCTTGGTGTGGCCGTTTCATCACCAATGTATATCGGTGTGCGGTAGTGGTACCGGTGGTCGGCACGCGAATTCAAGTAAGTCAGCCCGGCACTGACGGGAGGAGTCGCAGCCAACGAAGTACACGGGCCTCGCTATCTGGGCTGCTGGTGTAACGGAGGAAGACGCCGCGATCTTGCCTTTGTTAGTTTGGGACAACGGAGAACATCGAACCCCGGATCAGTTTGCCATGTGTACCCGATGACCTGGTATCGGTGGCATTAAGTTGGGCCACGACTCCAAGTCTCGGGGCGACAGAGGCGGGGGCCTCAGACACTGGGAAGGATTGTGACCAGCTCATCATCCTGGAGCCCCATGCATTTGGCCCTGCATGCAGAGAGACGCCGGGGAGTGGATCCGGTTTGTGACGAGACCGACTTTTCGACGTCGCACGGCTGGGATGGATTGGGTTGCAGCACCCGGCGCCTAATCACCACGCACCCTGTGTCCAACCAAATCATGAGGCTGGGAATTGGGCCTTTGTCGGGCGATCACGACCTGAGGCAGACAGGCCCCATTCAGACCTGGCCATGTGGCTGGCGTGGCCTCGAAGCGCTGCAGGCGGAAGCGGCGTCATTTGAGACGGTGGATTGCTTTCGGATGCAATATGGGTAGCTCGTTGGACTCGAGCGCGACGGCAGTTGATGCTAACGAGATCACACGACTCAGAGGCAACGGCGAAGTAGAAGCATGGATCCGGAGATCGACACCACACCCCAGGGCACGAGCAACAACAAAGGCGAGGGCAATGATGAGGTCAAGATCAAGGCACTCTCTTCCGAAAAAGCGGCACTTGAGACCAAGCTCGCCGACGAAATGAATCTGCGACGCTTCACCGAGGACGTACTGGATTCGCGTCAACAGGAGATCGAAACCCAGGAAACCCAAAACGACCAGATTTCCTCAAAGTTGGCCATTCTCAACAAGGAGCTTGCCGCCACCCAACGCCAGCTCACTGAAGCTCGAAGCCAGATGAAAACCAAAACCAGGCAACTGCAAGACGCCAAGGACCAGATTTTCCGCCTCCAGCCGCGGAGGAACGATATCACCGAGGCAGAGGCGCGAGATGTTTACAAGACCTTGTGCGGCAACGTCCAGCGGTGGGTTGAGAATCGACTCAAGGGCGCTTTGGAGGATCTTGACCAAGGGCGATTGACAATACGTCTGGCTCCTCAGCAGGCAGCGCGGTTCGCTGGTCTTCTCAGAGAACCATCTCGGCGGTGTCTCAACGTCGACCAATCTGATGAGTATCACGTCGTGGCTGTGATTATGAACTACCTCTGGCTTGTCATGTTTTCTAAGTCCTTCTACTGCCCACTGGACGACACTGAATCCGATGGTACTTTGATGTGGATCGACGAACTTGAAAGCACAATGTCTCGGCTACCAAGAGGTATGTTTCCCTCGACTCATTGGCTAAGAATGTGCTTTTAGACGAACTAACCTTCTTAGATATTGCCCACTGCCGTGAATGGAGAAGTGAGACGCTCACTGCGTTGACGAACCAGCCTATCTTCAAAACGCGGCGAACACGATATCTGCACTTAGTCACAGACGACTTGACGTCTCTTCTCTCAATGTTCACTCCAAGAACCCCTCCTGCGGAGCTCTATGCCTCCATTCGCCGAAACATCATAGACCCTGCCGCAGACCTTGTCCATCGCCTGCACCTCGCTTCTAGCATCTTCTCACTGAAATGGCCTGCTCGCACCGCATCGTCGAGATTGGAGGTCTACGAATGCTTCAACCTCGCAAGCGGTGGCTTGATTCTTGACCTCGCCGGCACCAGCAAAGATTCGGCATCGCGTCGCGATGTGTCATATCTATTCGATGTCTGCCCTGGCCTCTTCGTCGAAAGGGTCGAGGGTGGGAAGAAGCTCGCATTGAAGGCTATCTCAAAACCGATTGTTCTTGTCAACAAGGGTGAAGGGGAAATTCCTCAAAAGCCAACTTTGGTCAAGTGGCTGTGTGATAACGCAGGATCTCCACAGGGCCCTGGGAGAGGGCCAAAGAGTAAGCCCGCACAGTCCGGTCACCTTTCCAAGCTCTGATCTCGTGCATAGGGCCCTTTGGATCCGGAACATCGATCTCAGGAAGATCCAGGTGACATTGACGATGCTATGGAATTGTACTATTTGAGCGGAATTGTATGTCAGTGGAAGCCAGCAATAGGAGGCACCAATAGAGACGGAAACACACCAGAATGATTCAGGAATTCAGATTTCGTTAGGAGCTACGGCGTTGAGACTAGGTCTTCAAAATGTCGACAATTTATCTGAACCGGACAAAATTAGGACGTTCATCGACCACGATAACGGGAATGCTCCGCATCCGACGAGTTGGCCGGGGTGGGAGCGCCGGCGCCGGAGCCCCAACATCTGACTGCGCGCGTCTTCTCTCGGTGGTAACCACAAGCAGGTTTGCTGCCGGCGTGCGTTGAGGAGATAGATTGACTGGTCGAGGATGTGCTTGAGTCCTCCGAGCCGGAGATGGCGTGACAGACCTCTGAGCAGCACCACGCTTGACTCCTTGGGAATGTTGCCTGGGCCTCTCGTTCATTGGACTTCCGTCTCTTTTGACAGGGCCTGGTCCTGCTGATCCTCTTGGCACTCCTAGTCCTCCTGGCCCGGCCGTTCCTCCGCTCCCTCCTCCAGCTCCTCCAGGCTTCTCGGTCTTCTTGGCTTTGTTCTGAGCCTTCTTCTGACTTGGTGGAACGAACGGTCGAATGCAGTTGGTGATGTAGTCGTCTCCAAGCCCCAGCGCCCTGGCGTCGTTGATCCCGAAGTTGATGCGCTTGACGTATTCTTCCTTGGGCTTGCTGTCTAGGATGTAGTTGAGGCTGATGTACACCAGGACATCCTGCTGCCAGTGCTGAGGGTACTCGACGTGCTGGTGGCCCTCCTCGTTGGCGAGTTGACGGACCTTTGCCGGACCGCCCTTGTCGACAATCCAGGCCGTGGGTCGACGGTATAAGGGAGACTGGGCGCGGTGGAGGAGAACAGTCATGTACCGCTTGGTGTAAGCGTTCTTGGAGACGCCCTCGTTGATATCCAGCCGCGCCTCATCCTTCTCGTCGATTTCGTAGACGAGCCCGTCAACCCACTGGCCCTCGGCCTCGACGACATTGGCATAGCCGCGCTCGTTGATCTGCCAGCGGTGATGAGACAGTCTCGCACAGCCGATGAACTTGCTCTCGGGACATCGCCGCTTCATCTGCCGGAGGTGGAGATTACTCCCATAGGCAAAATAGTACTTGGTAGGCCGGGACCCGTCGGCCGGGGTCACCCCGATCGCCTCGGAAGCCATATTGAGAAGCACGCGGAGGCACGAACCTCCGGGCATCCGATGGGTTGGGGGTTTTTCTCGGAGGGGGCTTTTTGGGGGGGCTTTTGGGAAATGGGGGTGAGAGAACGGGGTGACAAATGGTGTGTGTACTCGGATGAGATTGTGGATGGATTTGGCTTGCGCTAATTAGGAGAAGAGGGAAGAGAAAGTCCTCGACTCATGACTTTCGCGGCGTTGCGATGAGGCCGCCGAGTTTCTGACTATGTCGAGACTCGACGGCCGTGAGGCGGAGTGGATGCCGCCCCTGCATACATTGGGCAGCAAACGCGCCCAGGGACGACGCCTCCAGACCGACACCGCGACCAATTGGTGCTCACCACGTTCGGGACAACTCGTTTGGGCAAACAAGGAGTCATCCGCCAGCCTCACAAAGCAAGGTCCCAGACCGTTACACCGTCGCTCCAGCCATCATCGTCTCCGGTTGGGCGGTGACCATACCGCCAGACGGGGCCACCCCCCGGCTCCACCAGCCCGGATACCGCCTCCGGGGGGCCCGGCCGAAGCGAGACCACGGAATCTCGCATGGCTAATTAATGAGATTGCATGTGCGCCGCCTCATGTATGTCTCATCGATTCCGATTTGTTTCCTGGGACGACACGTCGGGTCGTACAGGTCATGAGGACGACGCTGCTGACTGCTGGAACCGCGACGAATCGAGGCACGCAGGGCGAGTTAAGGCAAGCAAGCAAGCGTGCGATGCGACACGTCTCATAGAAGCAAAACTTCCTTAGATATCGCCGTCGAATTCACCCGTCGTCGAGAGCAGTCCTCACTGCTTTACACACACCTTTTCTTCTTTCTAGGCCTCTCGTGGGAATAGTCCGTCGGCATAGCAACCATGGTCAGACACTACAACTTCGGCGTCGAGATCGAGGCCGTCGCGAGGCCGTACGGCGGCGGCGAGAGCTTCACCAACGCCGACTGGTACCGCCAGCTCGCCGAGAAGCTGCGGAACCGCGGCATCGACGCCGTGCACGATGACAACTCCCGGTACAGCAAGCATCCCGAGTACTACGGCGGGAAGTGGTTCGTCACCCGAGATGGCTCGCTGAAGCGGCCTCGTCCCTTTGGTATGTCCTGCTCCGTCGAGAGTCCACTTACACCCACTGCTTCACTTCACCGCGACGGCTCAAGAAACGCAATGCTAACTCGGTGTTCGCTCCAGTCTGCATGGAGGTCGTCTCCCCCCGTCTCGACACCACCCAGCACATCAGCGAAATCCTCGGCGACTTCTGGGAAGCCATGAACGTGCACTTCAACCCGCAGCGGGACACCTCGTGCGGCGGGCACGTCCACGTCACGCCCGTGAGCCTGAATAACAAGTTCTCGCTGCGGACGCTCAAGAAGATCGCCTTTGCCACCATCTACTACGAGGAGTTCATCGCCGCGATGCTGCCGCCAGTGCGCCGCGAGAACGAGTACTGCAAGATGAACAGCAAGAGCGAGGAGTCCGGGCTGCGCAACTCGCTGGTCTGGGGGAAGAGCACCTCCGCGCTGGCCCGGGTCGCCGCCGAGATCCTGGCGACGCCGTCCGAGGTCGAGCTGTACTTCTACATGCAGGGGAACCGCTACGTGCTGTGGAACTTCCAGAACATCTTCCCGAACCCCAAGACGGGGAGGTGCACAGGGACGGTCGAGTTCCGCGGCGGGAACCAGTTCCTCAACACCAAGGGCACGTTGGCGTGGGTGGCGTTTGTTCTGGGGTTCATCACCCTGGCTGTGCAGGAGGTGAGTTGTCATGTCCACGACGAAACTACTCTAAGCCAGCTATACTAACAGCCTTCCAGGATCTCATTCACAGGCCTCCGTCCTACACCCGCCCGGGCGATCCCAACTTCGAACCACGCCTCCAGGGCTGGTGGGTGCGACTCCGCAAGGCGGCCAAGAAGTCCAAGATCGGTCGCCACCTGCCCGAGGATTACACCAGAATGCACACGAGGTAATCGACAAGGGGTTTGTTTATTCTATCTGATCGATCAAGGAGTCACTCGTTTATTTGTGTTATTGTTTGCTACGGATCATCGGATGGAGGGCATTGCTGGGCGTTTATACTTTGTATGGGACAATGGACTACAGGAAGACACGCAAGTTAGACGACTTGAAGACTACAGAACAGCAAGGAACCTTTAGCTCTCAGGAAGAGCCTAGATGAATCGTTAGGTACCGATTCACATTCAATTCAATACAGATCATGTACATGCATATGCATCCCCATTCATTCCGACGACGCCGTGCCCAAACCATTCTTCTACGATTCCTCTTTGATTTCGCTCTCATCAACCTCAAATAGGACTAGAATCGTTCCGGCCTTGCAGATGTCCTAATTTTCTTGTTAGAATAGCCGTTGAAGTGAGTCCTTAGGGCCCTTGGACTTACTCCTTCCTTGTGCGCCAGCTTCTTAATTACGCCGTCCTGCGGTGATCGAATAACCGTCTCCATCTTCATCGACTCGATCCTGGCGTCCCATTAGCACACACATTATCATATCCAAACACCAAGACTTACACAACAAGAGGTGACCCCTTCTGCACCGTCTGTCCCTCCACAACCTCGTTTCTGAGGATCTTGCACGGCATCGGCGCTGCGACGGAGGCAGTCACCTCTTTCAGCCCCAGTGCCTTTTCGTACCACTTAGGCGGCAGGAGAGCGAGGTCTGTCTTGATGCCATGCTGGAAGATGGTGACCTTTGTGTCATTGTCGGTGGGTTGTGGCACGACGGAGGACTCAATCCGCTCCAGTGGGAAGTAGGACTCCAGCTTCATGACCTCGCCAGTTGGCTCAGGCTGACAGGCGATGTTGTTAAAGACTTCGGGCGTCTCATCGCCACGTCGGGAAACAACCACATTGTACAGGTTGTGGCCTGTCTGTGTGACGCTGGCCCCTACAATCTCACCATCCTTCTCGCTGTAGCTATCTAGCACCTTGAAGGCCAATTTCCGCTCGCCGATCGCGTTGGCCCCGCCGAAGCCCAGTGTCTGACCATGAGGCGGCGAGTTTCGTATCTCAAAGTTGACCATACCGAGCGCAGCCTGGGCGAAGACCTCGTTCTTAATGTGTCTAGGCTTGAATAGTTCGTCTCTCCACTTGTCGATGAAGCCAGTCTCAACATCTCCAGCGATGAATGCGTCGGTTTGGCAGAGCCGTTTGAGGAACTCGACGTTAGTGCTAACGCCAACAATCTCATATTTGCGTAAAACGCTCTCCATCTTGGCGATGGCTTGTTCTCGGGTTTCTCCTCGCACGATAAGCTTGGCGATCATACCGTCGTATGCCTCCGATATAGTGGCACCAGATCGGAAGCCCCAGTCTAGACGGACATCCTCGTTGATCAAGTCAGGGGGTAGGAATGCGTGAACCAATTTGCCTGAATCTGGTAGGAATCCCTTTTCAGGGTTCTCGGCATAGATTCGTGCTTCGATAGCGGCTCCCCTCTGCTTCATCCGGGCCTCGACCTCTTCCTGTGTCAGAGGCAGCTTCTCGCCAGCAGCCACGCGGAACTGCCACTCCACCAGATCCAGGCCGGTAACCATCTCAGTGACGGGATGCTCGACTTGTAGTCGGGTGTTCATTTCCATAAAGTAGAACTTATTGGTGTCCTTGTCGAGAATAAACTCTACGGTGCCAGCACCCACATAGCCAACGGCCGAGGCGGCTTTCCTAGCCTTGGTCCAAAGATCTTGCCGGGTGACTTCGTCCAAATCAGGGGCCGGAGACTCCTCCAAGATCTTCTGGTGTCTTCGCTGGACACTGCAGTCTCGCTCGCCCAAGGCGACGGTGTTTCCCCATTTGTCGGCAAAGACTTGGACCTCAACATGCCTAGGGCGAATAATGTACTTCTCCACAAGCATGACTTCTCCGCCCTCCCCGAAAGAAGCCCTCGCCTCAGCTCTGGCGCTTTTGAGTTGCGCCAGGAACTCGTCCTCGGTCAGAACAATTCGCATGCCCTTGCCACCACCGCCTCTTACACTCTTGAGCAGGACAGGAAAAGTGACATTCTTAGCATGCTCCAGAAGCTCTTGCTCTCCTTGCTCCGCTCCGTGATAGCCAGGGACACAGGGAACATTGGCAGCGGTCATGATTTCCTTGCTCCTCGCCTTGTGGCCCATGTCCGCCATGGCCGTAGCGGGCGGACCGACGAAGACGATGCCCTCCTCCTCGCAGCGCTCGGCAAACTTGGAGTTTTCGGATAGGAAGCCGTAGCCGGGGTGTAGCGCCTGGATGCCATTCTGCTTAGCCAAGGCAATGATCTTTTCGCCATCGAGGTAGGCATTCGCAGGGCCGAGGGCTAGGGACTGGAAGCCGGACGAGGCATGCCAGCTGCCAGCATCGACATCTGTGTAGACGGTGGTGGCGCGGATGCCGAGCCGCTCAGCGGTGCGATTGATTCGGATCGCAATCTCGCCGCGGTTTGCGATGAGCACGGAGCTGATGGGCGTGTGTTTAGGAGCAGCGGAAGAGGAAGAAGGGGCATGGACAGAGGCAGTGGTAGAGAGGAACCGAGGGAGCGGCTTCAAGGGAAGTCGACGGTTTGCGCGGAGGGATCGCATGGTGGGCGGATGTGGATGTAGACGCAGGCACCCAATTCACGGCGAAATAGCTTCGGAGCGGCCTCAAAAGCTCAAGCGGGACAGAAGAAGCACGGAACGGGGTGAAGCATCGAACCGAGAAGGAAGAAGAGGTTTCTCTTCGTTGTTTATCGCTGAGCCGCGAGCTTCCTATGCCGTCCCGTCGGTCGAACCAAGCCCGTCCCAGGGCGAATGTGACCGCGGGGAACCGAGTATAGCCGGGTCCGGGCGGCGTTTCCCCAGATCTCACTGCCCCTTCGGCGCCTCTAGGGAAAAAGCCTGCACTACGTCACTGCCGGAGAGGTCCATTTCCATTGACAGTTAAGTTACCCAGCTAAGTTAATTATTAGTCTATTAGTTAGACTAGCCCTCGACGGTAGATCAGCCCGCTGAAGCCCACTGCACCTCTTCGGCCCAGCTCTCGCAAAGGCGCTCGCACACAGAGGAACCTCTAATAAACCGTCCCAGAACGCTGATGGCGGGGCGATTAGATGTCTACAGGCCGCCTACAATGCTGTATCTCACGGGCTATTTTCCTTGTCTTCTGGACTCACGTGACGTGATTGTTTTCCTTCATAATGCAATTTGAACTCCGAATGCCTCACGCCATCACAAGTGGCCGTGTTATAAACGACGTCGCCCGATATTGGCGACTTGCGCGAGGGGAGTAACCCACCCAATGATTCGCCATGGCGGCCACATCCAACATGTTCCTCTATTCGTTGTCGGTTCGCCATCCAACGGCCATTATGCAAACAATCACAGGCCAGTTCTCGGGCACTGAGGAACAGCATACCCTCATAGCTTCGGGCTCCCTCCTGACCCCCCTTCGTGCCCATCCGACTTTGGGTAGGGTCGAAACTCTCATCTCGTATGATATTTTCGGCATTATTCGATCAGTTGCCTCGTTCCGCCCTGCGGGAAGCGCCAGGGTTACGTGCAAACTCTCAGTCCAAAGTATAAAGCCAACTTTTCAGATTGTATCATCGTGGCCACCGACTCAGGCCGTATTGTGATCCTTGAGTACCTTGCAACCGAGAACCGCTTTTTTCGTATTCTTTTGGAGTCATTCGGCCGGTCTGGTGTACGCCGACTCGTGCCGGGTCAGTATGTAGCTGCTGATCCAAAGGGCTGAGCCTGTATGATTGCTTCTATCGAGAAGAACAAGCTGAACTCGCCATATCATCCCCTCTTTTGAGGCACACAAACACGGCATCCTTGTCCTATCTCTAGTTGCGCTCGATGTAGGCTTTGCGAACCCCGTGTTTGCATCTCTCGAGATGGATTCCTCGGACTTCGATCAGGATACATCTCAACAAGACTCCCCGGGTGTCGAGCTCGTATATTACGAGCTGATTCTAGGCCTCAACCATGTTGTTCGTAAATGGTCGGAACCCGTGGACCCAACATCCTTCTTGTTGTTCCAAGTCCCACGGGGGGATGATGGCCCAAGCGGCGTGCTTGTGTGTGGAGAGGAAAGCATTACATACCGACACTCGAACCAAGACGCGCTTCGTGTTCCTATTCCCCGGCGGCGAGGCGCAACAGAGGACCTACAACGGAAACGAAGTACTGATTCCCTCGCCCTCTACGAGCCTATCTACTTTCGCCCACGGCTATTAGAGAATCTCACCTTGGTACAAGACATCGATTCCCTAAGTCCACTTTTAGACCTCAAGGTTGGGAGTTTAACGGGACAAGATGTGCCACAAATTTATTCAGTTTGTGGCAATGGCGCAAGGAGCCACTTTCGGGTATGGGCTGAAAGTTAATGAGGTTGTGACTTCTGAACTACCAGGAACAGTCTCTGCTGTTTGGACGACAACGTTAACGAGCCATCACAAATATGATGTGTACATTATCCTGACATCATATAACAACACATTGATTATGAGTATTGGGAATATCGAGCAAGTTAGGGATTCGGGCATTCTTACCTCTGTCACTACCATCGCCGTCCAGCAAGTTGAGGAGATTGGACATGTACAAGTCCATTCTAAAGGCATTTGGCATATTCGCGATGGACACATCAACGAATGGCCTGTACCGCAACATCGATCTGTCGTGGCTGCTGCTACGAATGAACAGCAGGTTGCAGTCGCCTTGAGCTCAGGAAAGATTGTCTATTTCGAGATAGATCCTAGCGATGGGTCACTTGCTGAGTATGACCAGAAGAAGGACATGCTGAGTACTATGACCTATCTCAGTCTAGGCCAGGTATCTCAAGGCCGTCTACGAAGCTCTCTCTTAGCGGTGGGATGCGATGATTGCACTCTTCGAATCCTTAGCTTGTATCCAGATTCCACACTCGGGAGCAAGTCTATACAAGCGCTAACAGCGGCGCCCTCAGCGCTAACCATTATGGCTATGGAAGACTCTTTGTCCTCTCGATTGTACTTGCATATCGGTCTAAGCTCTGGGGTCTATCTCCGAACAGCACTAGACGAAATCACAGGAGAGTTGACTGATACCGAAACGAGGTTCCCCGGCCTCAAAGCTGTTAAGCTCTCCCGAGTTACAGTTGGGCAGCAAAAATGTCTCCTAGCTCTTAGCTCCAAACCTTGGATGGGGTACGTCGACCCTATAAGAGGTTTCATGATGACGCCTCTCGTCTATGAAGACTTGGAATGGGGTTGGGGCTTTAGCAGCGAGCAGTGCGAAGAGGGTCTCATCTGGGTTCACGCCAACTCCCTTCGGTAAGTATTTCCTCCCTACACGTTCTTATATCTTGCTACGAATATGCATATTTGCGTATCAAGCCTCCCTTGGATACTTCTGGAGTCGTTAAGTCTTGCTTGATACCTACGCTAATCTAACTGCTAGGATATTCTCTATCGAGAATTTACGTGAGCACCTGGTTCAGAAATCTACACCTCTTACATACACCCCGCGATGTTTTGTCAAACACCCCGATGAGCCCTACTTCTACACCATCGAATCTGACAACAAAACACTGGGACCTGAGCTCCGCGCGCAGTTGCTAGCAGAGCCAGATGTCACGAACGAGGATGCCAAGGTACTCCCGCCAGAGCAGTTCGGCTACCCGCGTGGCCAAGGCCGGTGGGCCTCCCTGCATAAGTATCGTTGATCCCATCGGCCAACAAGTGCTCCAGAAGGTCCATCTCGAAGGTAACGAGGTGGCCATCAGTACGGCGGTGGTTCCCTTTTTGAGCCAGGATGGCGAGAGCTTTCTAGTTGTTGGTACTGGGAAAGACATGGTCCTCAACCCAAGGCAATTCTTGGAGGGCTATCTCCACGTCTATCGATTCAACCACCAACATGGGAGGGAGCTTGAGTTTATCCACAAGACCAAGGTAGAGGAGCCGCCGATGGCGCTCGTGGCTTTTCAGGGCCGGCTAGCCACGGGCATCAGCAAGATGTTACGCATCTACGACTTGGGCTTGAAGCAGTTATTTCGAAAGGCCCAAGTCGACGCAGCACCACAACTGATCGTATCTCTACAGACTGAGGGCAGCCGCATTGTCGTGGGAGACCTCCAACAAGGCGTGACAATGGTGGTATTCAAGCAAGAAAAACTCATCCCCTTCATCAACGATATAATTGCCCGGTGGACGATTTGTACAGCCATGGTTAACTATGATTCAGTGTTGGCGGCGATAAATTCGGTAACCTCTGGATCGTGCGATGCCCCGAGAAAGCCAGCTTCGAAGCAGACAAGCCTGGGGATCATCTCACCAACACGCAGAAGCGCCTCCACGGTGCTCCGAGCCGACTCGACCCAGTGGCGCATTTCTTTGCGCAAGACATCCCAACCCGAATCACCAACCCGAATCACAAAGACCAGCCTCGTCGCGGGCGGGCAGGACGTCCTTGTCTGGAGCGGCCTGCAGGGCACCGTCGGCGTGCTCGTCCCCTTCGTCGCCCGTGAGGACGTTGACTTCTTCCATACGCTGGAGACGCATATGCGCAGTGAAGACCCGTCACCTGTTGGTCGCGACCACCTCATGCATCGCAGCTATTATGTGCCGGTCAAAGGCGTCATAGACGGAGATCTCTGCGAGACTTACAGATTACTTTCCACGGACAAGAAGTAACAAATTGCTGGCGAGCTCGATCGGTCGGTGAGAGAGATAGAGCGGAAAATCTCCGTACGTCATTCATCCCTCTCATTGTAACATGTTTGTACTCGCTGAATACAGGATATGCGAACTCGGTCCGCCTTCTAGTGGTGTGGAGGAAAATGTACAGCACTAATACTCAGGATACACACATTTGAACAATTAGATACCAGCGTATCGTTATCCGTATTGACCGGTCATCTTATCTATACTTTGATTCTTAGAATGTGAATATGAGTTCAAGATAGAGCGCTCACCTCAGGCATTAACGGTGGCCTCCAGCACAGGCCATCCTGGACAAGAAGGGAGAGTTGCCCCGCCATTGATGGAAGCTCAACACCTTATGTCATCATCATTCCCGGCACTCGCGGGATACCTACCAGTACTAGTATCGCAACCTCCGTCACCACTTGTTCGCCAGGGAGCTCTCACGTCGCACCTCACCCGCAAGACACAAACCGCCATCTCACCATGGAGCAACAAATACCACTCAACTACGAAGCCTCCGAGGGCGAAACCCACAAGCAGACCACCACCACCCTCCCCCCGGACGTCGTTCAATGCCTCGAGAATGCCCGCTTCGTACGTCCGCGCTCGACCCCTCCCCCGCACTCCTCCCTCGCCGACCGCCCGGGATAGCACGTCGACCAGCGCGATGATGGATTCTGGACGGTGTGAGGTTTTGAGAAATGGCCCGCTGACTCGACTGCTCGATTTTACTCGCGATAGCTTCACCTTGCCACCTGCACTGACAACGTGCCCCACGTCTCTCTCATGAACTACACCTACCTCCCTTCGTCGCCCTACTCGTCCGACCCCGTTATCGTCATGACGACCAACCCGGCCTCCCGCAAGATGACAAACCTCGTCACAAACCCCAACGTCTCCCTCCTTGTCCACGACTGTGAGTTTCCTCGCCCTCCTTCTACATCCCAACGGCCAAGCCTTCTCAGTCCAATCGCAAATGTCCTACTAACATGCCTCGAACCTCAGGGGTCTCCCATCGCCCGCCCACCCAAGGCCGCAGACCCTCCGGCGGCTCACCTGGTCCCGAGCATCGCTCCAGTTTGGCCTCGCTGCTTCTCAACCTGAACACATCCGCCCTGTCCAGCATCAGTGCGACTATCGGTGGCGCCGCTCGCCTCGTCCCCAGTGGGTCCGAGGAGGAGAAGTACTACCGTGAACAGCACCTCGAGAACAATACTTTCGACGATGCTCTCGCCCAGCCCTTCACCCGTGACACTGCGCCTGTGGAGGATGGCGGCCGCGAGTGCTTTATTGCTGGTGAGGAAGTTAGGGTCGTGCTTGTGGATATCAAGGAGGTGCGGATCAGTGACTGGAAGGGTGCTGTGCGGGATTGGGCGCTAGTACCAGAGAGTGAGAACCTGGTCAATGGATCGCGGTAGCATTTATACTTATAGGGTTAAGGTACAAGATGTCGACGAGAAAATAATATTATTGCTCCCAGTTGGGTCCAGACACAGAACGCCCTTGGCTTTCATCCTGAAAGACTAGCCGAGCCATCGCCACTCAGTATCCTCCTAACTATTGGTATACAAGCAAAGACAAGCCTTTCTAACGACGCTTAAACTCCAGCTTTGTACGAAATGCTCACAGGAGCCAAAAATCTCTAATAATCCCCGTGTATTCCAAATGAGGCTGACGACTGAGAGCTCCAAAAGCTCAAGATCGAGCTTTAGGCTCCACTGTTTGTCCCCCCCGCCAATATCACAAACTCTCTAACCAAACGCCAACAGGGTCAACTTTTAAAGACTGCCACAAGACCCTAAGCCGCGAAGATTGACCGCTTGATATTTGCAATGACAGTAATACGGCACGCGTACATGCCTTAAGACTCCCAAATACACCATTCATTACTTGGCCCACTCAACAACTTCGAGGGCCAGCATCACGAGGATAAGCGTGGAGGGAAGAATCCTGTAGCGGGTGTTAGTGGACATGGAGGGATTACACGTAACCTGGATTGGGGGGGCGTACCAAATAACGTAGCTCTGGAAGAGAATTCGGCCCATGGTCTTCTCAAAAATGCAATTGATCTGGCAAATCTGCGCCAACTGAAGTGCGCTGGGCGCACCAGTGAGCAAAAAGCAAACAATGACGAAGATCGGGTCGTCGAGGATGCTGATCGGCAGGTACTTTGCGAACAGCGCCAAAATCGGGGCCATGATTATGGTCGGCAATAGCATGCGGCAAACAAGCGAAGCGATCAGCAGCTTGTTGCCCATACGTTCTTCTTCAGGATCGTGGGCCTCGTCGACGTTCATGGTGTTGCGTGCTAGGTTGGCGCCCAGGACCACCAGAATCAACGGAACAGCCACACCTCCACTGGAGCGGATGGCATTGGTCACACTGTTCTGGACAAACGAGCCCTCTTCGAAAAACAGACGTTGAAGCGAGGGGATGGATGCGACAGTGATGGCGAACAGCATGGCCCATAGAGGAGGATTCATGAAATCCCAGATGAAGTTGTTGACCTTGGCGCCAACAGTCTTCATGAAGTTGAAGAAAGACTTAAGAGGACGAGGAAGGCTTTCGTACCGACGCATAAAGGCTTCCGATATGGTACTCTTCCAAAGGCCGAACTTAGCCTGGACCGAAGAAAAGAATCCCTTGGACTCATCGTCATCGTCCACAGAGCGGATCCTAGGGAAAGTGAGGAAATCATCTTCATCGTTGACGGTTGTCACGATTCCAGGAGGAGTCCGTTTCTTCAGCTGATTCTTCTTGAGGTCATCGTTGCTAGCGGCCAGGGAGACCCTCGAGGCGTTTGCAATTGGTGTGCGACCGGCGGGATCGTAGCCTTGCGAGTCGCTACTGTCGTCTTCGTCCTCAGTCTCACCATCTAGACCACTGATGAGAGGCTCCGTCTCGTACTCATCACCCTCGGCGTGATGGTGTTGACCCGCCTCGGCAATCTCCTGTTGGTATTCGGGGTAGCTCTCCTTGGGAGCCAGCAGCACATGATATCCCCAGCTCCAGCGAACGAGTTGACCGAGCTGCTGGAAGATGAGAAGGTACAAGATGCCTCGCGCACCAACCTCATCGTCGTTGTCTCCGGGGATCTTGTCCCAATGCAAACCCTTGATGGTCTGAGACAGCGAGAGGACCATGGAAATGGGAAGCGAGTTCGAGTTGCCGAACACACCCATGGCAGTGACGAAGTTGGCGCCTCGCCTGTTGAACCGGAACAGCTTGCCAACGAGAATGGAGACGGTCCAAGACACGAAGGTCTGGATAATGAAAATAACGGGAATGATGGCCAGATCGGAGAGCTTATCAGCGTTGAGCTGCGAGGCAAGTTTCGTGAAGACTGTGAAGCACGGCGGTCAGTGGTGTTCAGGGGCGCGTTGGGGTGTATGCGACAAACTTACTCAGGCATGGCGTAAAGAGCATCACATTCAGGTTGGCCAAAAACTTCTGTTTATCGGCATCGAAATGGCCGAGCCTAGCAATGACATATCCTGGGACACTGACACAGACAACCTCGAGAACGGCTTCGAAGACGAGGAGACATAGATGCGGCAGCGCCGGATGGGATTCGTGGTTGTTGAGGGCCTGTACAGGCAATTCGTATGACCCTCGAACGAACTGCGACAAGCGGAACGAAGTCGGTGCCGGAAAGGCGCGTGATGAATCCATCAAGAGGCGGGAGTATATTCGTATGGGGTTGCGTGAAGAAGTCGTGATGTTCGGGGAGGGAGTTTTCTTTGTCGGCGGTTAGAGTGGTTGATAAGGCACCGATGGCCAGGAAACGGTGACGCGCTGTGCAGCAGTGCAGGCACTACCGGCGCAAGGCAAAGTGGATCAACGAGATAAGCTTATCCGGTGGCCAGACAAGCAGCACTCGGCGTAGAGGAGACTGCTGGAATAGAGACTACCGAAGAAGTGAGACCAGCGACTTCTGGAGAGGCAATGGATGGCGAGTGAGGGTGAAAATATTGAGGAGCGTAGAAATGGGCAGATAGACTACACAGAGTCCGATCAGTGTGGATTCTCGATGGGGCGAGGGCGGCGGTGCCCGGCGTGGCATCCTTAGGTACTTGTAGCTCAGCAGGCGGCTACGACAGGGCAATTCTTTATGGTGAAAAGCACGTTCCTCCTCCTTGTCACCACGTCAAGCAGCGAGGCGCAATGGGATGCCTGTCTGCGACGGCGCCTGTTACTGGACGGAGGCCCTGGGTGCCACGGAGCTACAGGGCGTCACCGGCTGTCCACGACCTCTCCACAGCTGCCGACAGGAGTGTTGCCAGCCTGCCTGCCAACTGCAACCAACCTGCTGAGCGAATGGAACCCAAGTGGAGGACCTCCTCCTCCTCCTGGTCGTCCCTCGGACGGCTGTGAAACTAGTTGTGGCGCCGGCCCTAGCAGACTTTGGTTCAAATGGTTCCACGGTTTCCATGTACGCATGTACAGTTGGAGACAAGCGACAAGGTCATCGCGATAATGATTCAGAGCACCACTCGTTGGAGGTTGGGGGTGAATTACCTTATCGGTCGGTATACGTTGTACCATTGGAAATAGCTTACACCATGATAGGCTGTCACGATGCCAAGGCCTTTAATCAATCGGCGCCCTCACATCCATCGTGGAGCTCTTCGCGATCGCTGTATCCGTACCTCCTTGATGATGAAGGATCTTCAGCTAGTACTGTACAGTATTGATGGCTGAACCCAGATACCGGTAGGTGTGTGTGCCTACGTGGACGGGGATAAATGTTCTGGGAATGCGCCCCTGGAACCAGTCTAGATTCCTCATCGATGTCTGGTCTTGCGTGTCCCCTGCCTGGCTGTGCCTCGCCGAAAAACCAAAAGGTGGCAGCGATCGAGTGTGCAGGCCGGGATCTGTAAGGGCACTTGGTAACAGGGTTTACGGCAACCATCTTGGAGGACAAGGATCTATTGGGCTAGGGCGGCACTTTGTGGAACGGTGGTGTGGCGCCACGGCCGGTTTAGTCTGTCGGAACTCGTCATGGACAAGCAGCTTCAGGCACGTTGTTCAGCTCTCGACGCTCAGAGGTCGGTGCCGCCCTGCCTCCAACCAGCGTGCGCAAAAGCATCACGATGAGGAAGAGTGCAAGATCCTCCGCACGCCGATGGAGAGATCCAAGCTGGATGGGGAGTCGTTCAGAGTAAGAGAAGTGTCACGAGACCGAATTCAAGATTCAGTCCGCTCTTCGCGTCGTCCCAGCAGACCAAAGAGAGTTCTGATGCCTTCCTTATGTTTCAGTCCAAGATGAGGCTATCAAAGCGATTTTTACTAGCTCGGCGACCCACTGGGTAGGTAGAGTGGCGACAAAGTGTGGCTTCAACCACGGGTTGAGGCTGAGCTCGCCACCTCAGATATCAGAGCACGACCGGGTTATTGAAGTTTGTCAATCTATATCTCCTACTGCGCAACTACATTCCGGAGGTAAGCATCCACGTCAAATCAAATGGATAGTACATATTCGCCCTACTTGTTTCTTCTGCACCACGTACGCTGTGGCGTTGGATAGAGTCATCGACAACATGCCGGGTGACAACCCATCACCTGGCAGCATGTCTGAGATATGAAGACATGCGCTTATTAGGCACTTGTAAACTCCCCTTATTAATGGACAATATGCCAGCATGGTAGGTAATTATGTGTATCCAAATAGTCAACTAGTCTAAAGGCGAATTAAAGACCAACAGAACTCGCCGTCGTAGCTGTCATCGCCTCTGTAATTAAGTGGGTCATGCTCACCTGTGACAGAGCCTACAGTCTCGAGTGTGGTCATCCTAGCAAGTGATACCCGTCTTGCCGTCCTTCCACTGTCACGGACAAGCGATGATCTCCTGCGGTGTGTTGGAGCTTGGAGGTTTCACAAGACACGGCGAAACAAACGCTTGTCAAGCCCTCCTTGGACGTGAGCGCTGAAACAGATGATGATGGAGGCCGCTGGGGGTTACAATTTCCCGACGCACATCTATTTGTGTTGCGGCCAGGATTGTGACACCGCAGACGCAAAACTTGTTTGAGCAATACAGTGCATGTGCGAGTACCGTGGATTACTCGTAGCATCAAGGTAATAATGTCGTTGACTTGATCTTTTTTTTTCTCAGGGATAGAATGCAAATGCTGTACTGCGCGTACCACTTCGGCCGGTTCGTGGTACGGTCGACCTTGAATCAAGCAGGATTGTCGTCTCGTTCGTCATCTGCATCAAACGAAGGGCATGGTCCGTTTAGAACCCTACGAGCGCCTCTCAAAATAAACCCAAGCCACACTTGTCTCAGAATCCAGGGAGGGAGATCCGGTACAGATCCTGTTGGTTCGTTCTGGAGTCGCATCGCAGCTCTTGTCTTGATTTAACCTGGGCCGTGGTCCACGATGATCATCCTTTCCCGATCCATACCCAGCGTCGACGTCACTGATGGAGGAAAAAAAGCGATGTTTCGGTGGGGGTATGCTGATTTTCCACTTAAGGCCCAAGGTAGTAGGGCCAAGCCGCCCAACAAGACCCCAGTGTCAAGCCACAGATGACATATTGGATGTTCGTCAACGTCATCGCGCCCTGGTTTCAATCGAGAAATTGAAGCAGCGCAACGACGCCCTGATGAGAGTTGGTCTGGGGAGTAACTCTTGTTTATCGCGAGCCGCGGCGCTGAGGAGAATCAAGGCCATGGCTCGTTATCTACAGGCGACGCGACGACGTGGCTTGTTACGTCGCCACCTCGTCGCTGCACGCGACAGAGAGCAAAGTCAAAGCCTCGGATCAATCCCTTCATGCTCGTGCGGGCACCTGGCAGTCCCCTGTAGCCTCCACTGTAAACCCGCCTGGCCAGTGGCGGGCGTACGGTGTCGCCGGAACCGTGGCAGTGCAGCGGTCCAGCAGCGCAGCAGCCCGCCGGAAGCTGATGTCCAGGCCAAACCCAACAGGGGATTTCACTCTGCTTTACCGCGCCGCCCGCTTTGGCCTCGCCCTGGGCTGCCTGCGTTGCGTCCGTATGTCGTACCTTGATTGTTGTACCTACCTAACCTACCTTACCTTGTTTGCTGCCCAGCTCCCGTGAGCCAACAAACCGTCAACCACCACCGTCGTGCCTCGTACACCATCACCAAACACGCCGCTCCCTCTCGCTTTCAACGCCGCTCTTGCTTCACCCGAGCTGCTCTTCGCACCCACGCCCCAACAGACGCCTGTGTCGACGCCGTCTGCAGCTGTATACGACTCATTGGCCCCTCCCCTCGCACGCTCGCCCGCTGCTGCCCGCCGCGACCCCGCACCCGCATCCAGCCCGCTGCAACTCACCTCCCGTACCTCCCTCGCTACCTACTCGCTACCTACTGTGCTGTACAGTATTTCCTGTGTAGCACGCCTGCCGCAGCACCGCACGCATAACAATTACACTACATCGCAGCACCACATCGCTTCGTGGGCTGGGTCAATTGCCTTGTGCGGTTTTCTGCAGAACATCCTGGAGCCCGTCAAAGGTACGAGGTAACGGTACCCGTCGTACTAAGCACCATGCGGCCCGCCTCGTTGCGAACTGCTCCCTCCCAACATCCATCTCTTCTTCTACCGTACCTGACTCTTCTCCCAGCTTCTCGTTCGACGAAACACCCTTAGCCCAAAACTCCCCCGCCGACAACGCCGCTTGTCCCACGAGCCAAAGTCGACCTCGCTCCCTCGCTCCCTCAACCCCTCTCCACCTCAACCTCTACGGCGACCTATTCCTCTACACCTCTTGCCAACGTCTTGGACAACCATGTGGTTGAGCCTCACCTCGCAGTCTCATCAAGAATAAACCCCACCCTTCAAAGTCCGCACAACACTATCTCCCTCGTTTCAGGCAATCCTCCGATATCAGAGTATCAGGACATCAAGCTGTGACCGTCTATCCTCATCCGGCCCTGGTCGCCGGCCACCAGTCTAGACCGCTCGCTGCGAGAGTCCATTTTAGCTCCAAAAATCGGACCATCTGCTCCCGTCTCATCACTCGCATTGTGCGCATCGAATCGATCGCGGCCCGTATACCGATCGACATCCCGGTCTGGTCTTGATCCGTCTCTCGCCTGATTTTGCACTCCCGCCCTCGCCGACTTTGCCATATTACACGATTTTTGGTCAGCCAAAATCTCTTTCCACCCCGCAGCCACTTTCGACCTTCCACGCAAAACTCCTTTCACAATGAGTTCAGGAACCATTCCGGCCACGCCGGACGAGGCGTCCGAGTTCAGGGACTTGGCCATGCCTGCATCCCCAGGCTCTGACGAATCATCCGCACCCAGCACGCCACTCGAAGCGCCGGACAGCCCTGACGAATTTCCCAAGCGAGTCCCCTCGTTACGATCCGTATCCGATCCCCGCAACATGAACCCCAACTCTACTGCCCTCGGGCTCTTGGGCATGGCGAGAAACCCGGTGCAGCACTCATCCAGCTTCGCTGGTAGCTCTGGGGCCACTATGGATAACAGCATTATGGCCAAGGCACGAGCACTGCACCAACAACGATTACAAAAAGGCATGTCCCCAGTGAGTCCCTCGCCCGGGGGGCAGTCCTCAACAGGGAGCATGGGAAACGGCTTCCCCGCCAATCTGCGTATGCCTCCCAATATGCAACGGCCGAGTCCCATGCACCCTAAATCCGCCCCCGTGGTACCAAAGCAGTCACTGAGTGAGCGAAGAGCAAAAATGGGCGCCATGGGTGGTTTGGGTGGTATGGGTGGTATGGGTGGTATGGGCGGTACGGGTGGCATGGGTATGAAGCTGTCAGATATGAGCGGCAGCAGCCCTGCAACCCCCAGCATGCGACGAACAGGAGCCCCAAAACTCTCAGACATGTCAGGGGACAAAACGGAAGACCAAAAGCCCAATGGGGCGGGTCACGGTTCTAGAATGGATGACTTCAAGAAGTACATCGACACGGACAAGGGATGGGTCACGTTTGACGGCGCCGCTACCATCACTAGGACAGGAGTTAACTTTGCGAACGGCCAGACCTTCAGCATCTCTCTCGACGAAGTGGAAATGTTAGAAGAGCTCGGGAAAGGCAACTACGGCACCGTCTACAAGGTCAAACACGCAAAACGGAGGGCCCCGCGATTTGGTCAAGGCCTAGGGGGAAAGCCCATGCCTGTTCAGCAGAGCCGATCTGATCCTTCTCCACTTAGGGGCGTTGAGGATTCAGCGGACAGTTCAACAGGAACCGAAGACGGCAGCACCTCTGGTGTAATCATGGCTATGAAGGAGATGCGCTTGGAGCTTGACGACGCCAAGTTCGCAACCATCTTAAAGGAACTGGTCATCCTGCACGAGTGCATCTCACCGTACATCATCGAATTTTACGGTGCCTTTTTTCAGGAGGGTGCCGTCTATATCTGCATTGAACACATGGACGGCGGGTCCATCGACAAGTTGTACAACGGCGGCATTCCGGAGAACGTACTACGAAAGATCACTTACTCAACAGTCATGGGACTCAAGTCACTCAAGGAGGAGCATAGCATCATCCACCGCGATGTCAAGCCAACGAATATCCTGATCAACACCCGTGGCCAAATCAAGATCTGCGACTTTGGTGTCAGTGGCAATTTGGTGGCCAGCAAGGCCATGACAAACATTGGGTGCCAGAGCTACATGGCCCCCGAGAGGATCTCCGGTGGCGGATTCGCACAAGCTGGCAACAGTGATGGATCATATAGCGTTCAGAGTGATGTCTGGAGTTTGGGATTGACAATCATCGAGTGCGCTAAGGGCGCATATCCCTATCCTCCAGAGGTGTCATCTACCATCTTCAGCCAGCTAAGCGTACGTTCTGTCCCGCCCCTACTAACCGGTATTCTCAATACGTGGTTCTTGCAAACTGACTTTGGTATAGGCAATTGTTGAGGGAGAAGCACCGTCCATGCCCGAGACAGGCTACTCAGATGCATCCAAAGACTTCGTCAAGGCATGTCTGCACAAGATCCCCTTAAAGCGACCTACATACGCCATGCTCTTGAAGCACCCCTGGCTCATCGAGTTCACCAAACCTCAGACCATTACAGAGGAAGTCGAAGAAGGCGAGGAGGCCGATAAGGTTGCAGAAGCTGTTGGCAAGATACAGTTAGGCTCAACCACCGAGGACCCTGAAGTGGCTGAATGGGTTAAATCGGTGTTGAAGCGCAAGGAGGATGGCTTGGATAGCGGTGGTCCCTCACAGCCAGCGTTGCACGCAGCGCCGCTCGACAGCGTCAGCCCGATGGGAAGTCCGCTCATTGGATCAGAGCCGCAGAAGTTCTGAGGAGGCTGATAAAAGGGCAACGTCTCGGTAACATCCAAGTTGTGCGTGGCTGCCGTCCTCCCATCTTGTTTGCATCCCGATGCAGACAACATACATGGACTACATGGGCAGAACCAGAGTCTCTTGGACAAAGCCAACAGAGCGGGCATCTAGTTGGCTTAAGGAGACCGGTTTTCCCCCTATTCTCTAGCATCGCACAGCATTGGACGGGAAGGATGTCGGTATTTTGCTTTTCCACTCTCATGGCACACCAGGTATGAAGGCCGGAATGCATTACAAGCCTTGTACTTTGTCAACCACCACTTACACCTGTTTCCTTTGTTGCTTGTCAATTTTCTTTTCCTCCTCTCTTTTCTTGCATAGTGCCCCCTGTACACGCATTCGGACGGCTTTTTAGACGGGAACCCCTTCCACGCGATGGCATGTTAAGTTGTTCTACACGGAATGAAATTCGGAACTGGGCGGTAGGGGCGGTGGAAATTGCACTTGTTGAATATTTCGGTGTACGTATATGATGATGACGGGAAAGAGTGGGCAAAGAGAGGCATTGAGGGCAACTTCTTGGCCTCGGTTTTTAGTACAGCATTGGATGAGGCGTGTTGTGAATTGGACGGACGGAGGTTTAGGAGAAAGAAGAGAAGGCAGGCGAGTTTGATGATGATATTTAACACAGGTGTCTAGCTTACTAAAAGTCATGATACGTGAGCCAACTACATACAGTAGTGCCTACTAAAATCTACCTTGTGCAAAGATCGCGTCATGTAAAACTCGTCCTAATACCCGTTCTACCACTTGGGCTATTTACAATAGGCGACGATTCATGTTACCTTCGCCGTGATGCATGTGTGAAATTTTTATTAATATCATATAATTCATAAAGTGACTATTAGACAGTAAACGGAAAGGTTTGGTACTCTTTCGGCTTCAAACTGGAGCCACAGCAACGCCATTATCACCCGCTTCCAGATGGCATATCATGTACAAGGCCAAAATTAAGGTCAGCAGGTGTGTGATTGCGCCCGTCATTATCGATCCCCAGTCTCGTTGACAGCGGCCAGAGCCGTGTTGAAGGAAGAGGTACTGCCGTGGTTGCTTGAACTTAACGACCCGCGACCGGGATTGCGAATACATGTCTCCGTGGTGGGGATGTGCCATAATTCAATTATACTCTCCTCGCTTACGCGTCTCTCTTCATCCACATTATCGTCTGTGGCACCATCCATGGAAGACAGCCGCGGCGATATCTGCATAGGCCGGGGGACAGCAGGCTCAGTGGCCAAGGACGATGACCCACGCTATGCGTAATCGTCCTTGACGCGGCGGCCGTCATACGTGTGACTGCGCACACTGCGGCTGCGACGTCCCCAGGGCCTACCGCCGCCGCTGGTGGTGGTGGTGGTGGTGTCCTTGTTGCCGCGCAGGCCGATGCAGAAGAGCACGGTGGCGATGAAGAGGGCAGCCCAGGAGCCCCAGGCGAAACCGAAGGCGTACCTGCCGACCTGGGAAGAACGGTTGTCGGAGCGGAAGGCATTGCGAGCGAGGACAAACGTTGCACTGTGGCGATGTTAGCGACGGAGTCAAAATGTTTTTGGGAGGGATGCGAAACGTACGTCATCAGCGCCATGGAGACGGAGGAGAAGAAGAGAGCAACCATAGAGACGAGGCCGGAAATGGCAGCACCCAGACGACCGCAGCAAGCAAGGAAACCAGAGAAAAAGGCCAAAATTTCGAAGAAGAGCGTGATGAGAATCAAAACCCAAGCAAAGCGCCAGAGGTAGAAGAACTTGGTCGAGGTGGTATCGCCACCATGGCTACCGATAAGCTGCGAGGGCGCGTTGTCGGCATTCGAGTCCCAGGCGCGGCCAAAAGCGGGCGCGGGGCGGGCCTTGCCGCAATCCTTATTGTCCTTGCCGCAGAAGTAAAAGTAGGTCCACTGGGTGACGTCCTGGGCGCCGGTGATGCCGCTGGTGTCGGCTCGTAGGAAGTAGGTCTTGTTGAGCGGCGCCGAGTCCGTGACGCCGGGAAGGATGATGAAGAAGAGGAGGACAATGGAGGCGGCGGTTAGGATGAGGCCAGCGAGGCTGAGAGGTGCGTCTGTGGTTGAAGTTTGGTTAGCGGGAGGAGTTTTGCAGATCGTGGTGTTGTGAAGTGGTGGTGATATTTCGGTTGGGAGCTTGGAGCTTGGATCTTGGAGGGTGGAGCTTGGAGCTTGGAGACGTACTTTTGGCCATGACGACGGCGTTGATGTGCAGTCAAGAGGCAACAGGAAGATAGGTGATGGAGGATTCAACCAGTCAATCCACCGGCGATGGCGACGAACGACGAGTTGTCACTGCGACTCTTTGCGTGGGCAGTCGGTTTGCGCGCGCAGTTGGCGGTTGTTGGTGGGAAGAGACGAGCGAGCAGTAGATGTGAGGCGACGGGGGCCCTGGTCAAGTACTGATGTCACTCGGCAGATTTTTGTTTCCCCCCTTGTCGTCACGAGATGGTCCGATCGAGGAACGATGGATGCTGAAGCAGCAACCCTTTTTTGCGTAACCGAGGGATAAAATATAGGTGATGATGAATGGGGAGAGCGAGAGAGGAGGGACGGGTTATGAAGGATAAGAAAACGGGCGATTCCTTGTTTTTTTAGCCTTTTCTGTCGTTTATATGGGATGCGCCGTCGACAGGTTGGAGCTCTCCGGGGGGCGGATTGCCGACTAGCGCGGGCTTTTTAGGGGCTTTTCCTTTTGGATTTCAGGCGGGCCTAGTTCCGTTAGTTGAGTGGGGCCCTCAGGCGATGGAGTTCGGGGTGTGGTTGTGGACGGCTTCCCCGGCGAACGGGAATGCTGCCTTCTTTATTATGGCGAGACGAGACACTTCGTCGTGGTAACGAGGATATTGGGTGGTAATTGCCGCGGGCGTTACGTATGTGTGCTCAAATACTGGAAGCACAAAAACACAGCAACGCCGAAAAAGAAGTCACGAGTACCGCAGTCGGTTCCCAAACACGGTAACAATCGCGCGAGACGATCAGTGGGGAGATCCGACAGAGAAAAGCCGAGCGGGCGATGACGACACTTCTTACGGGCCAGTCGAGTTAGCGAATAACTCCGTCTAGGCTTGGCGCCAGAGTTCATCTTCCTCTTTTTTTTTTTTCTTTCCCCGTTGCTCTGGTGTCTGATGTCATGTCACGGGCCGCGACGCTTCGGTCTCCGCTGAGGGGGGAAATATTGTTTTGTTTGTGTGGTTTTCCGATGTGTTGTGTCTGCCAAGAGTCGTAGCTCGGCATGTCGAATTCGTCAGTCTTCACACCGCAAAGGTCGATCGATACGAGTGCTATTCGCACAAACGGAGGAAGAGCCCATCTCCTATTTCCTCTCCCCAACACAAATGATATTGATTGGATGATTGGGTGCTTCCTGATAGGTAGTCAAAGTCTATCGCTTTCTTCGCAACCCACTCTGTCTGCGTCAGCTTCTCCATTACGCAGTGCAAAGGTGGCGCAGCTGTCGAACGAAGTCGAATACAAGGCAGTATTCCTACTTCGTACAACAGCTGTACACACGCCAAGAGTATCAACTGCCCAGTAGCGTCTCACCCATCATCGAAGCATCATCACGCCTCTTGGCCCTCACATGCCAACTCCCGACGTCACCACTCCCCGCGCTAATCCGCGAAATTATTCCCCGGCGTCGCGTATTAGCCCCACGGGATCCGCCTTCATCTCATCACACGCCCGAGTCGATCCTTGCCGCAACCCGGGGCTGTGCCCTCCTCTTGACCTTTTTGTTTGGCTACGTATTCGTGCATGGTTTGTTGAAACCATGCCGCCGCGATTACGGGTCCAGACCCGGCTCTGCTCCGTCCTACTGCCTGCCTCCGCCGCCGGAGCTCCAGCCCGGCTCCGAGGTCCGCTCCGCTGGTCCTGCCACGACGCCCGCCGGTGGTCCAGCTCCGGCAGTCGGCGCTTGTCGCTGCTCACCCACGAGCACCTCGTCGGTCCCGGCCCCGGCGCCTTCGTCCCGTACAACGCCGCCCACGCCGCCCAGGATGACCTCCGCGCCCGGCTGCTCGCCTGGAAGAACATCCCGGACGACCCGCCTCCCGATCCCCCGCCGCCTCACCTCCTCACCTTCGAGGCCACCCCGACCATCACCCTCGGCCGCCGCCAGTCCGCCCTGACGCCCACGCAGTCCTCCCGCCTCCGGGCACCACTGCGCGTCGTCCTCCCGCGCCGGCCCGTCCCCGTCCCGGAAGCCTCCTTCACGCCGGACGTCCGCCAGACCAGCCGCGGCGGCCTAACGACGTACCACGGGCCCGGGCAGCTCGTCTTCTGGCCCGTCGTCGACATGCACTCACCCCTGCACGCGCGCTACTCGGTGCTCTCCTACGCCGCCCACCTCGAGGCCACCACGCGCCGTCTGCTCGCAGATGTCTTCGGCCTCGCTTCCTACACGACGCGCGACGAGCCCGGCGTGTGGATGCCGACGCCTGCGGGGCAGCCGGAACGCAAGATCGCGGCGTTGGGCGTGCACCACCGCCGGCACGTCACGTCGCTGGGCATCGCCTTGAACGTCGACATCCCGGTGACAGGAGCCGAGGACGTGAATCCCTGGGCGCGGTTCGTGCCGTGTGGGCTCGATGGCAAGCTCGTCACGTCGGTGGTGACGGAGCTTCAGCGACGGGATGGCGGGGATGCGTCCGACGGACTCGTAAAATTGGATATGGCAACTCTAGCAGCCCGGTGGGCGGTGTTGTTTGAGGAGGGACTCATAGATGCGACGAAAAGGGAGGTGGATGGCGAGACGGATGTCAGCTCCCGCCAAGTAAAGAAGGATGCGGTTTAGACAAAGGGTCCCCTCCCAAGCTCCAGCTTTCCTTGCACTAGATACCCAAACCTTTCAGATATTCTTGTCTCGACGAAATAGAGGTTCGAGGCAATAAACTCTTGTGGTTTCTGACCTGTTCTCCTTCCTCCTCGGGACAAGAGGACGGATATTGCAGACGGGCACCAGCCGTTCAAGCGAACTGCCGCAGGGTTTCCAGCTCTCATTGTCCCGTAAAAAATACCTGGAGATATCCTGGGTCATCAAACCAAGGTGCTCTACCGCTACTCAACACCATTGCGAAGCGCAATCGTTGGGTTCGTTGCGTGTTGCGAGCTCGTCTCGCTTCTCAGGCATCAGCAAACAACGCGTCTCGAGTAGACTGAGCGAAGCAGCTCAAGAATAGTGCGTCGCACGCAGCGTTTCCATTGCGACTATATGAATAGTTGAAAGGCCAAAACTCATGTCAATTGACTCAGACAAACAACATCGCGACGCACACTTATCCCCGGTGGGATTGTCCGGCACGCAAACGAGTAGTCGGCCATCCGCCGGCGGCCAGAGGAAACTCTTCATTAACCCATTACCACGCTGACGGCCCGCCGGCGCAAAATTTGGATGTATCTGAACGCCAAGAGGTGTGCAGACAAGGGTATATATATTTGGTTGTCGTTCAACAGCTTGAAAGACTAGGTATGACCGAAAAAAACTCAAACCGTTGCTTTGGCGTTGACGTTATCAGCCATGCCGACCTATAAGCTACCACCACTCCAAGTTGGAGTCTATCGAAGCCAAGACTACAAGTTCGTAGGGAAAACACGAAACGTAAAGATAAGGAAGAGTCGGTGCCAAGTGCCAAGCGTCGAATGCCAAGGAGCCAAGGAACCTTGTGGGTGAAGGATTGCTTGTATCATTGCTCCATCTATGCATTTGACGTTTGTAAACCACGACTCCTTATCACCAGCTGTCATTCGTCCGTCGTGAGGTTTTATCTGAGATGCCACCCTAGTTAGTGACAGTTATCGTTTTGTTTTCTGGCTGTAATAGAATTATCAGCGTGGAAGTTGATTGCAACGTATTAGATAGTTTGAGATGCCTTCATGAGAGACTCAAAGCCAATAGACTAGTAGACAATGCGTGCACGATTCCTGTATACGAATGATAACCCTACCATCCATCAGTGGACTTTTTCAAGCATAGATATCTGCAGGGTTCTTACAGCAGACTCTTGGCCTAGCGAAGCATATGAAGCCTCCTCAACCCCCTGTCTAGCCCCATCACAGCCCTAGTCTCATGCGCTTGATCGTCCAAATAGAGATCCTGGGGGTTCTTCAACCCCGACCTAATCTCAGCAGCCCCGGCGGCGCCCCAAGCTTCTCCGTCCCCGGCCCGGCGGGAGTTTCGATCGACAGTCGGTTCCCTTATCTCCAGCGAACCGTTGCTGTTCCGCCGTCGGCGCACAAGTTGGGGATGTAGAACTTCTTTCAGTCGCCCAGGACGTTTCTTGGCAATAAGGCTTGGTAATTTGTGCATATATATACCCTGTTGCCCAGCACGTACCGTGGAAGATGATCTGTGTACGCAGCTGTAGCATCCCTCGAGAACTCAACTAAGCATACCCACCAGTTCTCATCATGGCCGGCTCTGGAACCGCGGCTCTGAGCCAGGGCGCTGGCTACGGCATCGTCTTGGGTGTCGGTCTCGCCTTTGCCGTTTTCATGGTCAGTCCTTTCTCCCCCACCAGCATCATCTGCTCGTGAATAAGCCAACTAACAACCCGTAGATCTCCCTCACACACATCCTCAAGCGCTTCAACAACGAAGTCCAAACCTCGGAAATGTTCAACACGGCCGGCCGGTCCATGAAATCGGGCCTCGTCGCCGCCGCCGTCGTCTCCTCGTGGACCTGGGCTGCCACTCTGCTCCAGAGCTCCGGTGTTTGCTACCGATACGGCGTCTCGGGCCCATTCTGGTATGCCTCTGGGGCGACTGTGCAGATCTTGCTGTTCGCCACGCTCGCCATCATGCTCAAGAAGCGTGCCCCCAATGCTCACACGTTCCTCGAGGTCATCAAGGCCCGGTATGGCAGCCCGGCTCACTTTACCTTCATCGTCTTTGGCGTCATGACCAATGTCCTCGTGTCTCTCATGTTGATATCTGGCGGTGCTGCTACCATCAACGCCCTGACCGGCATGCACACCATCGCGGCCATCTTCCTTCTTCCCGTTGGCGTCGTGGCATATACCTTCATCGGCGGTCTCAAGGCCACCTTCATCACCGACTACATCCACGGAGCCGTGGTCCTCATCATCATCATCATCTTCGCCCTGACCGCCTACGCGACCTCGGACGTCCTCGGCAGCCCCAGCGCCATGTACGACCTCCTCGTCGAGGCCGGCAAAGCCCATCCCATCGACGGCAACGAGGGCGGCAGCTACCTGACGATGCGATCGCAGGGCGGCGTGACCTTCTTCGTCATCAACATCGTCGGCAACTTCGGCACCGTCTTCCTCGACAACGGCTACTACAACAAGGCCATTGCCGCGCACCCGGTCCACGCCCTCCCGGGATACATCATCGGAGGCCTTGCTTGGTTCGCCATCCCCTGGTTGACTGCCACTACGCTCGGCCTCTCCGCGTTGGCCCTCGAGTCGAACCCCCGGTTCCCTACGTATCCCAACCGTATGAGCGAGGCTGATGTCTCGGCTGGCCTCGCTTTGCCCTATGCGGCTGTTGCGCTGCTAGGGAAAGGGGGGGCCATAGCGACCCTCCTCATGATCTTCTTGGCCGTGACGTCGTCGTTCAACTCGGAGCTGGTTGCGACGTCTTCCATCTTCACCTACGACATCTACCGCACCTACTTCCGCCCCAACGCCAGCGGGAAGAGCCTCATCTGGATGTCTCACGCCTGCATGGTCGTCTACGCTGTCATCATCTGCTGCATCTCGGTCGGTCTCTGGTACAACGGCATCTCGATGGGCTACCTCTATCTCCTGATGGGCGTCCTCATCTCCGCCGCCGTGCTGCCGGCTACGCTGACTCTCATCTGGAACGGCCAGAACCGCTGGGCTGCAACTCTTTCACCCATCCTAGGTACCACCTGCGCCATCATCGCCTGGCTGGTGACGGCGAGCAAGACATGTGGCGAAATCGATGTGGTCTGCACTGGGTCGAACAATCCCATGCTGGCCGGCAACATCACTGCTTTACTGTCTCCCGTCTTCTTCATCCCTGTGTTGTGTCTTATTTTCGGGATCGACAAGTATGATTGGCAGTCGATGATGGACATTCGCAAGGCGGACGACCACGACGTGATAAAGGACTCTGGCCTAGACGAGGAGGCTCAGCGCCAGGTCGAGGTGGCCCAGCAAGCCGACTTTGAGGAGGAGCAAAGAAAGCTCGCCCGGGCATTCAAGATTGCCAGCACCATAACCATTATTTTGTACGTGTCTTCACTCGCCTTTTTTTGCTTTCTCGATACTAACCCGACTTCCAGGACCTTGTCGTTCCTAGTGCTGTGGCCCATGCCCATGTTCGGCTCGCGCTACATCTTCTCCAAGTCCTTCTTCACGGGTTGGGTCTCGGTGGGCATGATTTGGATCTTCCTTTCCTTCTTCGCCGTGGGTATCTATCCCCTGTGGGAGAGCCGTGCAACCATCGCGCGGGTTTGTTCGTCGATGGCCAAGGGAAAGCGGCCAAATGCTATAACGCAGGGTGAGCCGGCCATGATGGACGAGAGCGGAACAGTGACGCCGGAGAAGGAAGCAGCAGCCGGTGTGGCATAGGATAAAAAAGGAGAAGCGTGTCAGAATATGTCAGACGAGATATCCATGTGAACTTGAGTCGAGCCATGCTTGTATTTTAGTTGGCATTCGTGTATCTACTTGCCCCCTTCGACCGTCCATCTTGAGATCAGCGCTCGGTCAGTGTCTGCCATGACGCAGCAAAAATAACAGCGACTGTGCACCGAGAAAAGTGCAGTCTCTCTCCTCCACCAACAACCTCCCAACCCACACCACAACCAACTCTCACAGCCAGCAACCCCGAAAAGAAAGCCCTGGAAAAGGACTCGGTGCCCATCAACGCTGCTGAGGCAGGAGCGCACAGTAGCCGCGTGTCCGGCAGCACCCGCACCCAGCACTGGAAACTCAACCACAACCGCCGATATCACAGCACGCACCAAAACCGTCACCACAGCACAACGGGCAAAAAGAATGGCTTGTAAGCTTCAAGAGTGCCCCGTACTGGAATCGAACCAGTGATCTTATCATTACTAGTGATACGCTTTACCACTGAGCCAACGGGGCTTATTGTCTTGTTTGATGAAAGGGGTGGCGGAAATGAGGCTTATACGGATCCGGATGTGGCATCTCCATTTTCGGCGGGGCTGTGCTATGTGGACCAATAGCGGAGCGGGGTGACCAGGGCCCCGGTTCGGATTAGGTAATGGCGAGTCGAGCTCGTGTTAGTGTTACTTCGAGCTAGGATGAGATGGTTGCTGTGATAATGAATTCTATGTTGCAGTCAGTGTCTTGTTATGGTCATCCATTATGAGAACAAGGGTCAGAGCTGATCGAAACGTGGTGCTACTTCTACTTGCGAAGGGCTTCTGCTTGCGAAGGGCATGTTAAACTACAATCCATGGGCTTTATCGCCGAACTCGAGTGCTAGAGTGACGGCTTCACACCAGTGACTTGTTTCAACTAGGATATGCATATTGCTGGAGGTTAAACGCGGAACGGCATAAGGGGAGAAACTGTGAAATGGTTAGCTTCTCTGTAGATACGCATGACGCTCCAATAATCACACAGATAAAAGGGCGGACATCGAGGCTCTGCGTACACGAAGTGATGATCTAGCAAGTCGGTCTTCAGAGTCAGGTTCCTCCTTCCAGGTGGCAACTCAGATTTCCCTACGTTGGAAAGGGACTTGAAAAAGAAGTCCCATCCAGAGAAGATACATAAACCCTTAAGATTCAGGAAGGGGTTCGTAGAAAGTTCGGCGGTCGCGTCGGATTGGCAATGTGGCAAATCAACCTACCCTACGTACACACCTTGGATTTGACTTGCTGGATTGAGCAATCACTACAACGACCAAAGCTCATGTCGGTTTACTATCAATTACAACACGAGACTTTGGATAGTTTCAAGTTTATTCTAAATAGTCATTAGGGGCAACAATTTGTGCCCGTGCTGGCGAGGAGTCAGTCCAGAGGAGATCTGCGTCGAGACTAATCAACACGAAACAGACTACGTCGTAAATGAATTGGACGATACCAAATTCCAGGTACGCAGGCGCACCTAAGTTGACCTGTGGGCATTGCTTTAGTCGTCTTCATTCACGATTAGGATCGTAGGATTCCAAGTGACGACCGCGGTATCTTGGAACCAAGCATTAGCCAACCTCGGGGAACCCACGTTAACGGCAGAGCAAGGCAGGCGTTTATACAGGTTCATAGCATCAGACTCACCGAATCTGCCAGCATTACCGGCTCTCCTTATGGTCATTCTGCGAAACAGAGTCATCACTCACTCTACTCGTGATGTGCGACCAGCCAGCCCAGCTACCGGCAGCTCGACGCAGTTCCCTTTTGGTTCTATCTGATTCCAGCGTCGACTTATCCCAAAGGCAGACTACGAAATAAATGAAAGAAACGATCTTGCTACCGATACCGATCATGAATTCCCTCGCACAATTTGGCTATATATTTCTTTCGACCAAATCGCTTCGCCGCCAGAAATAAGTGGCGAATTTCCTAATGCATATCTCCTTGATTTTAATATCTAACCCCCGTGTACTTACACGACGTACGGACATCCCGTTGTTGCGCCAAAGTGCGACGCGTGCCATAAAACGACACGACTGGATGTTGCCGCGGTTCTCGAAGAGGCATGCGCAAAAGATACCCAGCGCCTCATCTCTGGAGCGCCCTGTCCACAACGGCAGTGCGCGTTTGGACAAGTTTGAAAGTTCCAAGGCTTTGCCTCGTTCAAAATTGCAATATCAGTTTGCGGCGATGAAAAGAGTCGAATTACTGCCCGTTTTTGGCAATCAGGCTGGCCTTCAGAGGGTTGTTGGTTGGTGGTGTTGGCTTACAGGGCCCAACCAACGCCACCGTCCGGGGTTGACGACCACAACTCGCCGCGCGCGGAGGAGGGCAATCCATTCCTCTCGGTTGCATCTGGACAAGTCGTTGATGTGCGAGTAATCGAGGAGGATGATGCCCTCGAGTAACAGACCCGTTTACGTCGATATTGGATATTTGCCCGACGTGATATCTCTACCGACACGCCCATCGACACCAATAAAAGTACAATACAAGCACATACCCATGCCTACCCCGTATCTACGACCTCGCGTCGCACAAACATCCCGCCGTCAAGGGCTTCAGCCTTCCAATAGTCTTGTCTCCCCGTCTTCGGAACATGCCATTCCCGCGGCAGCACCCGACGCGACGACAACGGGACGGTTCGCATTCGTGGTCGCACCCGGAGGTGTCAGGTGGGCCAGTCAGGGGGGCAACAACAACAACAACAACGACGACAAGTGAATCCTTCGGGTGTCTTCAGGAAACACGCATGAATGAGGATGGCGAGTAGAGTAGGGCTGTGGGATGGGCTGAGACGAAAGGTGCGCGCGTATAAAACCTGGATACTTCGTACACATGCCACCGAAGGGGACTCGTACGTGTTAGTGAAATAGGACAGAGAATACTCGCAACGAGACCTGAATGGGGGCTAGTTGGGCTCGTCAAGACTTGCCATCAACTTGCATCTGCCCTTGCCATTACCAACGTTGCCGCTGACTGCCGCTGACGTTGCCGCCCATCCCAACTCATCCTCCTCCTCCTCCTCCTCCTCCTCCTCCTCCTCCCTTGAGCCCAGATTCTCCACCCCAAGTGCAGCAGTAAGCGGCAAGTTAGACAGACAGGGAGGTAGGATGTTCAGGTCCTCGCCGAAAACCCACCCCGCCTGACCATTCACAAGTGTGCCCCAGCCAGTGAAACAAAAGCAAGTAACCAAGCCGCATCACATTTTCTTTTTTTCTGCAATGTCTACCCCCCCCCCCCCCCCCCCCCCACTCCCAAGTGCAGGGTGAGGGCCAATCGGAGAGGGAAAGAGGACAGCCGAGGAGGGTTGCACGCCTGTTGTTCGAGACTGTGGCTTTCGGATGAGCTGGCGGGAGACGTGGATGGAGGACGAGGGGTGGGACGACTGTATCGTGGGCTGCGGAGTAAGCAATGGGCCAAAGAGGGAGAGCGGCATCAAGTGCGGCTGAGCGGCGTTGACTGACGGCTGACTTGGATGGACTATGGACTGGCCTGGCACTGGCTCAGGTTGGGAGGTGAGGCTGCAGAGCCCTGGCGCTTATGTCGACAAGGAGTGAGAAATGCGAGAGAGGAAGAAGTATTCGTGCTTCCTCCTGACTGGTCATTTGTCACGGTCAACTCTGGATATCTCTCGGCACATGTGTGTGTGGCTGCATATACATGTAAGTCGTTGCAAAGTGGCAGCCGCCATGAAGCCTTGGGACTCGGGTCAACCACCACATCGCCACGACCCTCGACCTTCGGTCTCATCGTGAATCACCACGTGGAGGTCCCCGTAGTCCTCTCCTTCTGACCACGCGGGCGTATACACATCACCACGAACATGGCCAAGAAAGCCTCCTCCTCCTTCTCCTCCACGCCCAACCCCCCCCCGTCCAGATCTAGGCCCGCCCAGTCCACGTCCCCGGTTCCCATCGTGCAATCGTGCAATCGTGTAATCGTATCATATTTTGCCAACATCAACCTGACTATTGAACCCTCGGACAATTTCTTTTTGAGCCAGCCTATTGGGGAGGTAAGGTAGAAACGGCCACAAACAAAAAAGAAGAAAGAAAAAAAAGAAAGAAAAAAGGCTACACTCCCCCCTACATACTTGCAAGCGCTACCACTCCCTCGCATTGGCATGGCATGGGGCCTGTCTGACTCTCGGTACCTCCACCAATATTTTGCTTCTTTCGCTCGCCGCTGTAAAATGTCCAGTAATTAGTATAAACAAGTTAGAAGCGCCATGTACGAATAGCTCACCGTCAAAGGCCAGCCCGATCCATCGCCCCCCCCCCCCCCCCTCTCTTTCAAGGCCGCCGGTTGATCCCCTGCTTCAGATGTCCATGCCCAAGCCAATCTCCATGTCCGTGCCATTGCCCACTTGCTAGTTGGAACTACTTCGCTCGCACTCGTCTCAGCCTTCCGAGTACGGCCAAGAGAACCCATCCCCTGGCTTAGTTTTCCCTGGCGCCATGTAACAATGAGTTTGCAGCGTCCGTGATTCCTTTTGACACTGACACTGACACGGCGCCGACAAAGAAAAGGTGTTGTTGGTTCGAGCCCGGGCGTCCATTGTTGGCGACTCGTCCCGCCTAGAGCCCAGAGCAGAATGCTGCTCATGGTGTTTGCCAAGTCAACCGCCTAGTTCTTCGACGAACAGTCTACGTTGGAAAAGTCTTAGACACGCAAATGATTATCATCCCCCACATGCTGGCCCCCCATGCACGTTCATTCCCAACAGACGATGTCCATTCCCTTATTCAGGCAGACAGACACAGACAGAACGTCTCTCACGCCCCCCACTCCAATTTACCAACTGATCTTCCTCCTTTTTTCCCCAAGTTCTCCACAACGCCCAGCCTGGATCGTCACCAGGATTCATCCCCCCCCCTCTCAGCCCCAACTGCCGTGTGGCCACCCGCCCGAGCCACGAGGTTAAAAATGCCAATAAACTATGCCGTGCCCTACGAACTCTCACCAGACCGGCGCCCAATGAACAACTGCAGGCGGGGGAAAAAAACACGCGAGCAAGGCAGACTACTCTCCTCCCTGGTCTCGCCGTCAGGGATCGTCGATCCTTGCTCTCTTGGACCATGTGGACCTTGCTTGTCTTTGTTAGTCTCGGCCTCTCCTACCGATCTCGACCTCATCCAGTCTCGGCCCGAACCATCCCAATCCGGGCCGACCACTCACGCGGTCCTCGCCAAGACTTGCGTTCTCGCTCTCTCCCAAGTCGACTCCAGACTCTCTCCAGACTCCAATCTCCAGTCTCCATCTCCTCATCCCCTGCCTCTCCACATGCCGATCCACGCACGTCATGCCAAACTGTCTGTGCCGTGCCGCACGCGATGCATTCGTACATGCACCTTTGGTTGCATCTCGCTCCTCGTTCGTGTCATGCCATATCGTACGGTTCAAATCTAGACATCTTCGTGAACCTTGATGCTCCTAAACTTCCCACTTGCATCTCCGCAACTGGTTCGCATTCATTCCATCTCTTCCCTAACATTACTCACGCCATGCTTCCTTCACCACGGCGAATCCAGCCTCGCGCCTCGCAAGTCGCCCAATTTTTTTTTCCCCGTCTGTGTCTGTGTCTGTGTCTGCGTCTGTGTCTGCGTCTAATTAGTCATGTCCCGTAGTCTTCATATCTCTTGTAACCACTTTTTGTTAGGGGCTATCGATAGAAAAAATACAGCCGTGAACCAGAGATATGGACATTAAAACAGTTCCAATATCAAGTCCGATTTGGTAATACCCAAATGCCCGTCTAGACCGTACCGAAAAGAAATCCGCAATTAATCCCGTAGTCCTTTCTGTGGAGGGAGTGATCCTTCCTCCCCTCTTGTCCTCGCCCGCCGTCCCACCCCCATCCTTTCCTGTCCATTTCCGTTCCTTTCCCGGTGGGTGTCCTGTCATATCCCTTTGTCTCCTGTTCCATTCGGTAACGAAACCAGTTTCTTGTCCAGATGCATTTCCCATCCAATATCCTCGCAATCCCCTTACCAAACCCTGCCCCTTTGATTTGTCCCGGTCCGTGTGATATAGTAGATTTACGAAATAAAAATAAACAAGAGCTTCAGTCCATATGGGGGCTTACACTGCTTCGTGTCCAACTAGCTCCCTTGACGCCGATAATCCAGTCTCCCCTTCCTGTTTGCGCCCCTTCACCTTTTAACACGCCCTGGTCGTTGTTGCTTACAATTGGTGTGGTGGATGGTGGTATGTCTGTGTTGGGTTTCGCCTTTCCTTGGTCGTAGCTGTGGCTTCAAATCGCCCCTTGCTCTTAAAGCAGAAGCAGTCCTCGCTTCTTCTCGTCCTCATATGATTGGGTAGGTCGTGTTCGAAACCTGGTGTCGTCGACGTGCCTCGTCCAAGCTTGCTCAAGTCTCCTTCTTGGCCTCTGCCTCATCGCCGTCGACACTTCGATCAGCCCCGTTTCCTTCGTTGCCGTTCGGGCCCTCGCTGGGCTTGCCTTCACAGCCCTTGACGAGTCGATGCCTCTGCGAGGAAAAAATTAGCAAATGGCCCATGTTAGACACTCCAAGATGTCAAGAGACTCGTCCAATTACTCCGCTCCACTTCAAGACACGAGTAAGCAATGGACACAGGAATGTTCCTACCTTGAGAGCATCCTTTCGGGAGAAGCTTTTGCTGCAGAAGTTGCAGGGGAATGGTTTGACCGCCAGGTGAATTCGCTTGTGTCGTTTCAAGTCGTGGTTTCGGCTGAAGGACTGGACGCACTGATCGCACTTGAAAGGTCGTTCAGACTGAGGAGCAGGTTGGCCGTGTCCGTACATCATCGGGTGGCCGTACTGGGAAACACCCATGGCGGGCATCATGGACATTTGGGCTCCCGGCTGATGAATATTTGACATGACGGGCCCGCTCATGGTTGGCAGGGACTGGTACGGAGGATAAGATCTATACGGAGCAGGGGGAGCCATGCCTGGTCCCTGCGACGGGCCTGAGATAGAGCCTAGACCCCTTGAGATTGGACCACCGCTGGTGGGCGAGTGCTGGTTCGGAGATGGCTGAGGAGCATAGGACGGAAAGCTGGACTGCTGAGGCGTGGACGAGGCCGGATAGTACGTCTGGGTACCTGGAGGAGGTCGCGTGTGCGTGTAAGAATCGACGTGAGTCGAGGCAGTCGAGGGAGTGGGAGGCTGCGACGATGCTGGGTTTTGCGAGGATAGAATGGCGCTCTGGGGGCTTTGATGGTGTGAGGAACTCTGGTGTCCGCCAGGGCCTCCGCTGGAGAGAGACGTCTGAAAGGGGTGCTGGACGTCGCCGTAGGGAGGAGGAGGAAGGCCCTCACCTCCAGATGGGGAGTGGGTGGTTCGAGGATGGTTAAACTGCATGGTCGGGGTCTGACTGTAGATGGAGGGGCGTCCGACAAAGTGCTGGTTGCTCAGAGCGGGCTGGGGTGGCGCCGCGGAACTGACGGTATAGGACGAGTTTCCAGGGGTTGGCCATCCTCCATGGACGTGGCCGCCGTATGAGTAGTGCATGCCGGCGGGTGCTTGTGAGCTTTGGGAGCTGCCGGTGTTGACACTGGAAAGGCTGGGGCTGAGACCGTCGCTGGCTCCTGGCGAAGGGGTCAGAACACTGGGGGAAGAGGAACGGCGGCGATCGGGAAGAGGGCCAGGGAGGGGGAGATAGGACGGCGGATAGGGATATCCAACCGGGGCCTGATCGAGGGAGTTGTGGAAGGGCTCGTGGGAGTCGCCTGGGAGGGGAGGGTACAAGGGGTATTTTGCCATACTTGGAACATCTGCTGTGGGAGGCGGCAGAGAAAATGCAGGCAAGGCGCCGGCTGCAGGGCGACGCGACGAAAAGCTGGCCGACTCCATGGCAATGCGCGCCGGGATGCTGTGTGGTGAAGATGGTGTTACTTGCTGCTGCGGGTGGTCGTGTTGCTGTTATTTTTTGCAACCACGGCTGCTTTGTCGTCGAGTTGTGTTGTCGAGGAAACAGATGGAGAGTTTCAGTGTTTTTCTGGTTGGTTGAAGGTGAGGTTGGAGTGAAGACAACCAAAGACCTTGGTGATTCGGCACCCTGCTGGCGCTAAGATGCGACTGAAGCAGGCGGCTCAGATTTTCGCTTTTTCCCACGAGAGCCGTCTTGGTCCAGAGAGAGTAGAACACGCAAGCTTGGTGGGTGGTCCAAAGACGGGCCACAGGAGGGAGGTTGCGAGGCTGCTCAAGCTGTTGCGAGCTGATTGAGGCTGCAAGCTGCAAGCTGCAAGCTGGATGAGGCGAAAGTTGGCGGCGGTGGGTGGCCCCGTGTGCCAGGCGTAGATGGCGATTGATGGCTTTCCGGGAATGGCGTTTCTTTGACGTGTGGACGTGCTGGAGGTCGTCGAGAGGAGCTGTGATCTTCCACACCGGGGCTGGGGATCACAAAGCTTCTTCTATTATACGCGGGAGAGGGGCTGTCGTCGAGGCTGGATCGCCTGCAAGGTAATGGTATGGGTAGGTGAGTGTTGGTAACGTAATGCAGTCGTCTCCAGGGTTCCCGGGGTGTGGAAGGGGCAAGCTCAAACTCAAACTCAAAGGAAGGAAGGAAGTAGGTAGGTAGGTCTCGCAGAGAGAGAGAAGGGGGGGGGGGGGAGAGCAAGAAGAGGAGCAGGAGGAGGAGGAGGAGGAGGGAGGAAGGGAAGGAGGAGACAATAAGCAGAATGCTGAATGCAGGATGCTGAGAGCAGATAGCAGAGAAGGAGGGCCGAAGCGTTCCAGCGTCGAGAACCGAGAACCGAAAAGTCGACAGTCACGATGCTCTTGGGTCGTGGGATGAATGGAGATTGAATGGGGGCCTCGGTGGTTTTGGGGTGTCGTCAATGGAAGAACCACAGACTCAATAAGGTTTGCTGTCCCAGGTGGCGCCCTTTGGCGTTTTTGGCGCAATTATGTATATCTTTCGGGGCTCTCCAGGGCCTTTCAGGGCTCTCGCCGTCCTCGGTAGCCTCCTTTGCACTCCCAGTCTCCCCGTCTCGCGTCTCGCAGTCTCTCTCTCCCAGGGCCCAAGTGCTGCTAGCTCAAGTCCAGCTGCCACTCCCCGCTCCACTCTTTCACGGGCGTTTCTGCACCCCCCCCTGCGGCCCCCTGCTGGCATCCCTGAGCCCACGCCCACCATCTCCCTAACCCCCGGGGCGTGAGTGGGCCCCCCTCCTTCAGGGCCTTCTTTTTGAGTTAGCGCGGCCTGGCTAGGTCTGCTGAGACGGGATCTCTAGGCCAGGCGCCAAACGGCTTTGGGACTAGCCCGGGAGGGCTGAAGGATCAAGCAAAGCTGCTGAGCCGGGGGGGGCGTGGGAGGTTTGCCAGTTTTTGGCACAAAGCAGCCAGCATAAATGCACAATGTGAGAGAGAACTGACAAGCTTGCCAATAACTTGCTCTCTCTGCGTGCGTGAGAGAGTGTGCGTCTCCGGACAGAGCGAGGCAGACGGCAAGCAGAATGCAGCAAGCCACCGCAACCACTTCCGCTTTCCTCCCCACTCCCATCCACCAACCCGCCGGAGCTGGGGCCGGAGAGGACGAAGAAGGGGGGACGATGGATGGATGGATGGATGGGTGAGTGACAAGGTGACTGGCTGGCTGGCTGGCTGGCTGGATGGATGGATGGACGGGCGAGAGCGTGAAGACGGGTCGTGGATTGAAGTCCGGAGGGGCGTGGGCCTATGCAGTCGAGCTACGAGAGACATGAGAAACAAAGGGGAGAGCAGAGCAACACTTGAGTCGACGAGAACAACAGAGGCTGAGAATGGTCTGGAGTGAAAGACGGAGGAGACCAAACCCAGCCAGCCCGTGATGTACTCGCTGCCTTTTTAGGGTTCCAGATGCAAATGCCACACCTCTGCAAGGACGCAGAGCGAACTGAGCACGAAGATAATGGGCAAATAGCAACTGATATGAGCGAGCCGGACGGAAAGTGTGCGGCCTGTGCAAGTGCGCTGTTGGGTGGCGCACCAACGACTGGATGTGGACGACGAATCTCAGCCCCAGTCCTCACTTTCTCTCTCTCTCACCTCTTTTCACTCTGTCGCGGTACTGACAGCCCCCCCGGTCACCCCATCCCCATCTCCTCCAGTCCCCTGCGTTCTGCTGCGTGGCTGGCCCAGATCGGGAACGGGGTGTGAGGGAGGCGTGGGAGGCTGGATGTCTGGGAACGCCCTACGGGGGCTACGGCACGCAAATCACTCCCACTTCTTGTTTCCTTTTGCCTCTTCTGCGTCCCTTGGGTCTGGGTCTGGGTCTGGGTCTGGGTCCTCTCAGTGGCCTATGCCTTTGCGTCTTGCTTCTTGCGTCTTGCGTCTTGCGTCTCTGCACCTGCGTCTCTGCGTCCGTGTGTCCATGGGCGGCGGTGGCGGCGGCGGCGGTGGTGGCAGGCGGGTTGTGGTGCGTGTCATGGGTCATCAACAGGCCCTGGCTGGCGGGTTTGGCGGGCTGACAGCCTGGGTTGCGAGGGCTTTGTGTTGACTGTTGAACGAGCGCTCTGGGCGCAAAGAAGCAAACGGCCAGCAAAAATCGAACACGGTGCATCCCCGTCGCCGGCTTTCTGGGCTTGCTGGACGTGGTGAAGGAGGCTGTGCGGCTGTCTGTCCACCCCGTGGCGGGAACCCGGGCGGCTGGACTCTGTTTCTCCTCTCCCCTGAGGGCGTGCAGCCGTGCAACGGGGACGGCGTCGCAAGGCGCCCAGGAGGTGGACGACCAGGCTGCGGAAGGGGGGTGGTTGCGATGGAGCGACCGAGGCGGCAGAGTTGCTGAGGTTGTGTGGTTGCGTGCGGCGACCCAAGCAAGTCATTCACATCCAAACGACGGGACGACCTGGGGAAAACGCCATGGGCTGGGGGGCACAGGCACACGCTCTGCCGACTTGGATTTATGCCCCCCGTCTTTTTTCTTTGCTTCCGGTAACCGAGCTGGGGAATTCTCATCGCCGGTTCTAGAGATTGGCCCCTCCCCCTACTCGTCTCGTCTCAGGCCGTTCGATAAGCTCGCGCAGCCCGCCAAACGACGGCAAGGGACAAGTCAGAGATGATGATGGACAGGGTCATCCAGGCCCAGACCTTGCACGGCGAGGACGATCGTAGTACCCGACTTAGCCTAGGAGTAGGACGTCCTGCTCCGCGGATAGGTAGGTTGTATGGTATGGGCGAGCATTGGCCGACAAAGACCAGACCAGACCAGCCCTACTGTACGAATACGTATGTATTATCGTTGGCCGTGGCATTATAGAGAGACCTTGTTTTGCCTTGTCTTGCAAGGAGAATGACAAGAGACACACGCACACGCAGACACTCAACGGGTAATGCCGAGGTGGGTCGGTGTCAACTAGGTAGGCCGTAAGTCCGGGTGAGCCTAGGGTGTGTCATATCGACACCGGTGACGCGAGGGAAGATTGTAGAAGCTGAGAGAGAGAGAGTGAATGAGTGAGCGTGAGAGTGAGCGTGCGTGAGCCGTGTGTGGTAGGTCAAAGAGAGAGGCAGAGACCACGAACCGCCGAGCCTCACTCAGCAGTTCAGCTTGTGCGACAAACGTGACAGCTCGGGTCTTTCCCGTCCGACATGCCTCGCACAAAGTCCCCAAAATAAGCACCGCTGGATTTACGGGCTGACTGATGACTGAACCGTCCTCGTTGACTAACACGAGACGCAGGTGCAAAAATACACCAGAACTCGCGGGCCAACAAAGACAACCAGATGCCTCCTGCAGAGACAGACATGTACGACGAGGCGCAAGATGGGTCGATGCCATTCCAATAAACTGTGCTTCGTACCTGCTACGGCCTCGCATGCACTTTAACCCTATGTACGTCGTCCAACGAAACCCGAGGCCCTGGATGTGTAAAGTCTTTTTTTGGGGCCTGCACTTCGATCGTTCTGCAACTTTCCTTTCCGGGATGTTCTGCCGGTGCCCATGTAAATAGATCGCCATGGGGGGATTTTCAGCGATCACCAAGCGTAATACTGTGCAACACCCATGAGGTTATGTTTCTGTCAACCTGGTGTCCAATATTTGGTCTAATATTTTATACTACGTGTTGTCTCAGAGCCTCGAGGTCCCATCGGGAGCTTGGGGCCAGATTTTCTGGATGCCGCCCAGTCCGATGAGAGGTGAGATACGAACAAACAAGATTGAGAGGAGCCAGGGCAGGGGGGAGGCAAGGCAAGGGGGGCGTTGACTTAGCGAAGACGACAGATGAAGTGAAGGAAAAGAAGAAAAACAAACTGGATGAATCGAGATTGGGGTGAAGAGTTGGCTGCTCAATCGAGGAGGGCTTGAAAATTAAATCCCTGGTCTGCGGTATTGCTCCATTCGACGACGACAGGGACCTGGGTTCCTTGCGAATTTGAGGTCCCCTTCCAGGGGTGGTGGAGCGCGGCCGCGACGACGAGGGGGGAACATGGATGGCGCTGGACGTGGCCCCCTCGAGCATTCCCCAGGTGTGAAAGCGGGCGCCCGGTCGCGGTTTTTGATTTGGATTCTTTGCTTTGGCGAGTTTGAGTTTTTCACGGTTCAGGCTGATGAAGGGACCGACCGTCGCATTCTCCGAGCGCCCCGCAGCGATTGGAGATCGCGGATCGCTGAGGCAAGAGGGCGATCATAGATCGTGGATCATCCGCTCTTCTGTCTCTGGATGCCCTATTTGATGTCTTGTCTGGTGTCTTGTCTAGGTGGGCACTAATAGACTAGCAGTGTCTGATGTGAACTCCAGGGCTGTTTTCTCCTTTTCGAAGATGATTGCGCAAACAACCATGTTGCCGCGTCTCTCACCATACCATCCTCGCAGTCGTGATGTTTCCTCCTTCTCGCTCAGTCCCATCGCCCCCCGGCCCCTGCGCGCGCGCTGCCTGTGTCCTGATCAGTGATCACCAAACTACGACGCTCCCACTTGTCCCCGTCCCAGTCCCTTCGCAGTTCCCGGTCCCGGCGCGTCCACCCTCCCCTGTCGCTCTCTCTCCAAATGCATCCCTCCTCCAGCTTCGAGTTGCTTGCTGCGAGGCGCACGCCCCCCTACCACGGACCACGGCCAGGGGACCGGGGCCAGAAGAAAGGCGTCTGGGACCACCCTCCCCCAATCCATCGTGGGTCCCGTCGCACACTTGGTACTTGGCTTGCTTGCTCTGTTGAGCCATTCCGCCGCCATCGACGGATAGGCTCAAGCCATGCCGACCCAGCTCTTGGGAACACCTCGAAAAAAAGGAGGCGCTCGACTCCCGTCCGCAACGCAGGGCGCGGGTCGTCGTCGAGAGAGAGAGACAAGAAAAAAAAATAAGGCGCTCGTCCTTCTGGGATGACAACAACAGCCGCACAGAGCAGAAACCTGACACTACAAAGGCGTCCCCCCCTTGCAAAGAAGTTACAGAGCCCCCCTAGGACAACTGGAGCCAAGCCCAAGCCCACCGAAGCTTGATCACTCAATGGGTGACCCAGCCGGCTGGAATGGAGATGTGCTGGAATGAGGATATCCAGAGTCTAGTGCAGCTTGCGGCCACCCGCCTCAGACCTGTGGCCTTTGTCTCCCATTTGCATCTCCCCAACGAGGTCCAGTCCGGCCGATGAGCCGAGTCGTACGTATATTTTGTCGGCGCGGCCGGAGAGAGCCGCGGCCGTGGTATGGACTGGACAGCAAGTTTCTCATCACGCACTCACTCGGGATGCTTCGGTAGCAGTTCTCTCTCTCTCTGTCTTCCTCTTGGCCTGTTCAATGAATGGATGTTATGCACAAGAGGGGGCGTGCTGCATGGATCCCTCCCCCAGCATCCATCCAGTGAGGGCCAATCCCAAGAACCAGCTTGTGGCATGACTTTCCGGTGCTTGCACAGTCAGTTGCTCCTCGATCTGGCGTAGCTACCTTCAGCTATTCCCCGTTGCTCCAATAAACTCGGCCCGGAATGATCTGCTCATGGAACACCCCCGGCACCTGCAACACACACACGCGCTCACACACACACACGCACGCACGCTGCACCGGCCAAGATTTGTCCATTTTTTTTGTGTCTCCACGCCGGGCACGTCCTACGTCAGGTGTTTCCCTCTCCTGCGTTGCTTGGTTGCGTTGCGCTGCGTTGTGTTGCTTTTTCTTTGTGGTTGTTTTTCTCATGCGCTTATTTCGTCCTTGTTAATTGTCGTACCCCTTGCGTCTGCGTTTAGAGTCCCAACTTACCCAGCCGACTGGATTGCCCGGCTCGGACGTGTCTGTGCAACCAACAATATTTACACCTAGTGAACCATTGATAACCTGCTACGAATACTAGCACGAGCGGGTATTGGTCCGTTGACCCAGATCCCCGAGGACCCCTCCATCCCGCGCCATGGACCGCACACAGCCGCATTACTGCGTACTAACTAGTACGGATGTCGCCCGTGTCGTCAACCCTGGTCTTGGCGCACCGTTGATGCTAGGCATCTTGGACCGGTGTCAGAGGTTGCCTGCGAGGTCCAAAGCTGTCTGTCATTGCAGTAGCTACGGCGCTAGCTTCTCGCCTAGCTTCTTCCCTACTGAACTGCCGGCTGTCGTCAGATACCGGTATCCGTTGCTTTTACGTACTTCGTACTTCGCACCGACGTGACTTCCCTCAGGCTCCTATCAGCGCTTGGTGGTGTCCGGAGATGGTCCTCTTTGTAAATCCCCTCGTCGTCTAGCGCTGTGGACTTGGCTGGGAGATGCAAAGCGTGTGTAGATCTATTTACCTGACGCTCTTCGTCCTTACTTCATCCCTACGCAATCGAGTTGGTAGTCTGGTCTTGGTCTACTCACGGGCCAGCCCACTTGTCCCAAGACGGGGGTGGGTTTTCGCACAACACCGTCAACTAACAGTCAAGACACATTCGTCGCAACATGTCTCCGCCGCGCCAAAAAAGAAAGACCAATCATTGGGGGGGACACAAGCCGAAAGGTGCACACTTCCACGCCACACCCCAGACATTCATTCAACTTTGCGCACACACTCTGACCCGCGAGCTAGCACCAGATCCAACACACGGCACGCCGGAGGTGGCATCCGCCCCCTTCCTAGACCCCCGGCCTACTGCGTAGTCGGTACGCCCCGGCAAGCCCGCAAGCCAGGTTGCAAGCCAACGAGCAGCCATCCAGCCCGTCTGCAACGGTCCGGGCGACGAGCGCACCGAGGAAAGTCGACGACTCGACGGCCCTGGCATCGGGAGGGCGTTTTTAACTACACCACTAGAGAAGAGTGCTAGATATATGATCTGCGGCCAACGATCTGGGCCTTCTTGAGCGGGCTGTGAGGCGAATGGTAGGACATCTGGTCCGATACAGTCGATCGGGATCCGCGGCGAGATACCACGAAGGTCCGCCGTCCTTTGTACGCAGTGCGTACTAGATTCGTGTACATCCATACTTGGACGGACGTCACTCCCACCTGAAAAGCTTGCATGGGCCAGCTTGGTACGTGCAAGGACCGCCCCCAACCTTGTCATGAACCTGTGCGCCAATCAGTACTGTCTGGTCTCTACACTCAATATCGATAAGAGTGCATCTTCATCGTCAATCAACCCCCAGCGAGTATCCGTAGGTTAAGTTAGGTAATTGGGGCGGTACTCAAGCCCGGTGTGCTGTGCAACAGCCATCAGCTGTATTGAAATACGTCGCAGTGGTAGTGGCCTCTCTCCCAGGGGCGTGATAACCTGGCCCCCCCCGCCTTACTCATTGAAGCCAAAACCTTGCAGTCCCCTTGTTGCCGTCGCCCGTCTTTGGGTTCGCATTGGTCTAGGGCCAATGCGTGGATACCGCACTTGCATCGCCGTAGGCCTGGCCCAGACTCAGCTGAGGTGCATGGACCAGGACGTAGGCGATAGGCAAAACGAGTAGAAATGGCTCAGCGCAGTACTGTTCAGGTACTTGGTCATATTCGTACAAATTCGTACGAAGTAACCCACGAAGTAGTAGTCTGTCTACTCTGCATCCGTGCTTTGGGCCTTGCGTACGCTTACCTCACTCAGATATGGGACGGGGATGCCCCATGGACGATGATGGGTGCTTGACGACGCCACCAAGGGCGAACAGCTGTGGGAAGGGACCCATCAATATCGGGCCCATACCGTCCATTGGGTCTGGGGATCTGAGCCTCCGAGGGCATTGGATCCCGTCGTCTGCAAGTGGCCATCCATCATCCGCCATCCATCCCACGGGTCGCGTCCCACAGATCACTGTGCGTCCGATGCATTCATCCGCTTCGTCGGCGTCATGGCCCGGGATCGACCAAGCACCCTGGGACCCCCGCGACGGACGGACGAGACGAGACGTCAATGGTCATACGTGATGACAATGGGACCAAGAGGGACGACGAGGGCAACGCTGTGTGACACGGACACGGCACGGAGGCACTTCCCGAGCAGGAACCGCGGCAGCGAACTCGACAGGCGAGACATTAGACAATTTGTGGTCGAGCTGTCATCGCTCCTAAAATTGGAACGCGCAATCTCTCCATGCTCGCGAGCGCACCGATTACGTAGTCGCTTTCCGATGATGGGGAGCACGGATTCATGATACGACTCTCCAGGATCCGGCAGTGAAAGAAAGGAACGCTTACTCACCCGCTCCAGCTCCAGTTCCAGTTCCGACTCCAGCAGCGATTGATGAGAGACCTCGTCACATGGTCACCCTCGTCTAAGATTCCCCGATGCAGGCAAGGCTCGCAGTTCCGTCTCGACCTTAATCTCCTTTCCGCCTAGCCCGCGCGGGAGAGGCATTGGGGAATCTTGGAGGGTGGGCATCAATCCTAGTCCACCTCACTCTGGATGTGGGTGCGGCGTGATGGGGCTCTTGTTGGGTCGACTGTACAATATCAGTCACGACCGCCGAAGTCGATTCAGGGACCGGAATGGAATAGATCATGGTCATAGCCACTCCCACGACTCATTTCGAAGGCTGATTCGTGGGTTCCGTGCTTCATACTAAGTACTAATATACAAGTCGCCGTTGAGAGAGAGGTGTTGGTGCTGGTTTTGGCATGGAAGCAAATAGTATTGTCGCTGAATTGAAAGCACAATAACAAGATGCTAGCAGGTACATAACCCCACCCGCCAATCGATGGTGGTTGGCACTAACATGGTATTCGTTTGTTGGTTGTTGGTTGTTGATCCTGAGGATGGTTGGATAGTTGGATGACTGGCTGGTTGGGCGCTCTCGGGCGCTCCCATCTCCCCATTCATGTCTCTCTGAACCATCTGCGCCATCAACCTTGTTCGACGCCATGCATCTGGCCAACTTGGAGGGTTTGCGCCACCGGGATCCTTTCCCATGGCCCTGGGCTTGTTATGGGCTTGTCGTGGCCCAGGACGGGGGCGCCATATCTCATGGGAGGCTGCAGGTCGCCTCGATGGCGACAACGTTGGCATTGTTGGAATTCGCTGTCGATAGAGGCGTCAATCAGTCATCCCTAGTCGTATCAGTTGGGTATGGATTGCAGTCTGTGAGCAAACAGGTGCCCACATAGAATGTGCAAATGTCTTTGTTTTGCTCCCCGGGGCTCATGGTCCTGCATCAACTGAGACCCGGCGAGCGTGCCTGTTTTCCATGGATGGTTCCCTTGTCAAGCCGTTTGATAGAGCAGCAGCACCTGGACGATGGATCTTCGCGATCTTCCTACATAGCATCATGCGCCCTCCGTGCAAGGGCGGTCGCCCAACTTGCAGTGCCCCAGCGAGTTGGGTCGATGATCGCTAACCGACCTGGTACTGTATGTAGATACACGGCAGTGGCATTGGTGTAGGGGCCCAAAGTTGATGCAAGTCAGCACATCGTCACATCCTTGACGCACCCCGCATGAGGTCATACTTCGAACATACGTAGGTACGAAGCGCTGAGGTACAGTGTAGTGCGGTAGCTGGAGGCTCTCTCGTGTAAGACATCCGTCGAGGGCAGATTGGAGTAGGCCGACAAAAGACAAGTACTGTAACACAAGGCTGGGAAGTTCCGGCCTTTTGCAACTTGCAGTGCAAGTTCTGTGCCGCCAGGGTTTGTAACCTTGCTCCATCAGATCGAACAGGGAACTTGGAGGTCCTAGCAAATCCATTTCCAGCAAGGTGCTGGCTGGTCTGGCAGTTGGTTGAACCGATGATCCAGACAAACGCCAGCTGACTAAGGCGAGGTCGGTACTTATCGTAGGCACACACTGCAGTGCACGCAGCGACGCACCTCACACAGACCACCTCCAAGCACACAGACCAGACACCAAGATGATGGTGCATGGATCTCGAACCCCCCGGTCAAAGAGGCTGCGGAATGCTGCCGCCACAGCCAAAAGCCAAGATGTTCTCGGGAACCCCTTTCTGGGGTCGGGACGCCATGGCAAGCCCGGCTAGCCGGGGCCGCCAGGTGCTTGATGCTGGACCATGGAGCCTACCGAAAATCGATAGCCTGTCCCCAGGGTTTCTCCAGCACCCGAAGGCCGAAATCATCATTGTCCGTCCCGTCTCAGCTCTCAGCTCTGAACGAAATGTCTGCATCACTGGGTGCTTCACCGACGTTTCCGGAATGAGAGAAGGACTGTCGCCCCCGCTCCCCTGCTCGGATTGGCGATTTGAGGTAACCCGTGATTTTGGTGCTTGATGATGCTCTTGCTGAAGCATAGCACAGCACCCATTTCGCGGCATCATGTGCCATTCAATCCCTCCACGCGAGAACCAACGGAATCGTCCCTCCCATCCCTTCCCGGTCGAGCTGGACAAACACCCAACAAGCCAGCTTCAACTCCGAGACCCCAGTTGATGAACGGTAAGGTGGGACAACGATCCGCTGGTTTGACTCTGGACAACGACACACCACTCTTGATGGATGTGGACCGATGTAATCGTGGTTTCGACTTGCCCCCAGGCTCAACGAACCTCTCCTGTCGTCCGTGAGATGCTCCCCCAGCACGGATCCACTTCTGCCATTGCAGAGTTGTCAGGATACCGCGGAATCCAAGGACTCGCCTAGCGGTGCTCTGGGGTTACATCCTTGATGCATGCATCCCGCCCTCCACGAAAGAGGACACCGGTCGGTTGCTTTGCCATCGTCAAAGGTAGCCATCTTGTCCCGTCAAGACGAAACGCGGTTCCATATGCCAGAGCTAGATCCCCAGGAGCCAGGGGCTTCACACAGGCTAACTGCAAGCCATCCGTGTGCCAAACTAGCCTGGAGGTCCACAAGCCTGATGGCGTCTGCCGTGGGTGGCCGTGGGTGGATTCATGACCCTAGAGATGAGCAGTAGGCGATAAGGCTAACGGGAAAAAACGTCACGTCGATGCAAACTCCATTCGTTAGCACAGGAGCCTAAGCATTGGGAGAGCGGGGATCGTGCCATAAGGCGGAGCACCGTGGGCCACGACCAAAGATCGAGACCAGTCTACCCAGGACATCCCAGCCGACCGTCGCGGGCGAATTTCTCGTGCATCCCGGTAGTACGGGACGCTCCAGATCCAACGCCCCACGCCGCAGGGATGCAGATTTCTCCTCATCCGAGGCTATCGAGGTTTGATCATGAAAGTGCTCAATTGGTTGACCATTGGCGCAGTCGAGCTTGTCCAGGATCGAGCCCCCCGACAGTCGGCCCACCGAGAGTCCATCTTAGGCACACGCGAGATTTGGCGGACACGACGAGACAACAAGCCACTGTTGAATGCCAAGACATGACAAACATGCCCGTCGGTGCTGGTAGGTTCGGCTGAAGGGCAGTTTAAGGAAACCCGCATGAGCCTTGATCTCAGTCAGGCTTCATCCGACATTGCTACTTTCGAACGATGCACAGCGGAGCAGGCCTCGGAGTCCATCTGCCGCCACGGCCGGCTCGGCTAACACAGGGACCGGGACGGGCTGTCACAGCTGCACGTACGCGCGCGGGACCGGGCCCATCGCAGAACACGCAAGATATGCCGTGGAAACGTCACACGATCAGGGAAGAAGAGTAAACGAAGAGCTTTCCTCAGGTCTCTTAAGATCTACTGCCAGGCCTGTAAGAGGGATATTCATGCAAACCAACTCCTCGGGACAGACCATTGCTCGTGGCTGCGTTGTTTCTCAACTGTCTCTCTCAAGTTCCCTATGGACTTCGTACAACACACCCGTCTACTCACCATTTCAAGGCCGATGACAGACAGACTGTCATGCTGGTATTCTCAACAGGTAGAGGCTGCGGTGGCTGAACTGGTTTCTTCGTTGGCCATAACAGGCCAGTTGGCTAGCGCCCAGCACCATGGCAGACCTGCAGGGCAAATCCGCGAATGTGATGCCTCACTCACTAACATCGAAGGCGTGGATGGGGAAACCGTTCAACACGTGGAGCAGCGTCTTGGCTGCTGAGAGAGGGGAGCAACTGAGCGCTAGTAGGCGCCTTCTGCAAACCCTTGAGGCAGTAGGACCTCCGCGCAGTAACGGCGATGTCTCCGAGGCGAGACAAGTTCCCAGCGAGGGAGGACGAGGCTTGGATCATTGATTCTTCCAGACGAGGTCGGCCGCTCTGTGTGGCCGAGAGGGTCGCTAACAACAGCCTTCAATCAAGTTGTATAACAGGACAAGCATCCGGTCAGCATGAGGCCTGTTGTCACGGTGGAGAAAATGCTCTCTTCGACACGCTCCAAATGGCGGATGATCTGCACTCATGATCCCTGCGCAGATCGTCCCTGGTGGCCCCTCTCCTTCAAGCCATCGACAAGGCTTGCCGAGCTTAGGCGATTTGCTGAGACGCTGTGTGTGCCAGCTTCAGCCGCCTTTGCTGTCAGACTCTCCGACTTCATCGGCCCCTCGTCTTGTCAATGCGCTCGAAATTTCAGTTCGGGAAAGCAGCGGACAAGGCTTCCAGGGTGTTAGGAAACGTGTTACACTGTCAGCCTGACCCAATGTCTGAGCTGGAACACATGCACAGAGCCCAAGCAACTGGCCAGGGTGGCTATTCCTAATTAGTTATGCAGGTTCAAATCCCCTGTCTCAGTTGGGACCAGAGTGGAATTACTTTTTCTTCGTCTATCCCCTTGTCTTCTCTCACATTCCCCCGGTCCAGCAACGTGTCTGAAGAGGAGTTTGCATGACAGTCGCGTTGGAGGTCGCATCCGGCGGTCTGAATCGACGGGCCGCATTTTGATATTGCGAACTGGACGGTTTCTTGTCTCATGTGGCCCTGCGGCGCAGCCACCTAGGTCACCGAACCCAGTGGATTGTATCCTTGACGCCAGCGATGCAAATGCTGGCCCGGTTAGAGTGACAGGCCGCGCGCCACACGCGCCCGGAACAGCTCCAGGCAGTGCTGCGTTGGACACAGAATACGTCCTTGGCAAGCCCGCGCCGTCCGCCTCCCAAATGCCGGGACCACTCCCTAAGCCCTAGGGGCGGCGCCAATAGACATGGGCTGGGGGCGCGTGTGTGCTGTGTGCGTGCGTGCATTTGCTTGGTCGTGCTTCAGGTCTTATTACTACGTGCCTAGTGCAGGACGTCCCAGACTGCCGTTATAGGCGGAGCAGCGGAGCGGCTGAAGTCCATGGTTGCTTTTGGGATGGGGAAATTGACAGAGCTGGGACTCTGGCGTGCGCCGAGAGAGATTGGGTTGGGCTGAAGGAGTGTAGGAGCGCAGCAGCGCAGGACTGCAGGGCGGACTGCTACGACGTACCGGTTGACGAAGAAGCATGTCAGCTCCTTGTACGAAGTGCCAAGGGGGCAACATTGCAATATTGGCAAGGTACAGAGGCATAACTGGCTCTACGACGTCCCAGCCGTCCGAGTCAGCCTGTGTCTGTTCTCCGGGGTTGGGATTGCCTCGGAAGACTGGGACCGCGACCGGGAGAGCCAGGGCCCGACCCGGTCAGGAGACCTATCACATCACATCACACCGGTCGTGTCTTGCCCTTCCACAGCGCTATGTACGAGTACCTACAGTACGAAGTACGTACTTGGTATGAAGGCCGGTTTGCGAGGAGACAATAGGTTTGGCTGGCCCACTCACGTCATCATCGTTGTCGTCGTTGTCGTCGTTGTCGTCGTTGCCGCTCAGCTGGAGAAGACTAGTCCTGACTTGGCCGTCGTTGCACTAAGGCCGTTAAGCCCCAGACGCTCAGGGCGCGGCTGTCGACTATTGATGCAGCTGGTGGGAAACTTGGGAAGTTGGAACGGACAGCGCCGTCTTCGAAATACAGTGATAGGCCGGGGACGCGGACCACAGTTAAAGGCCGTCTGACAGCTTACAGCACCGGATAGTCCTGGAGGGATGGCATCACAGAACAGAGATCCCTGCTCCTCTCATTGATTAGCCTGCCGGCCGTTGAGGGCTGACCCCGGGAGACGTCTGCCCTTGCTGCTCGCGATACGATACGAAATCGAGATGTTGCCGTGTGTGGACTCGCATTTGCGATGGAGCGACGATCCTTGCGATTTCTGGCCGAGACGCGCTCCCCGCCGATTGCGGAAGTCTTGGCCTGGGGCACATACCGGGATGAGATGTCATCCTTGGGAGAGCGCATTCCCACCACGGCACACGGATCGAGACGGCAAATCCAGCGACACTAGCCTCACCCAACGGAGCAGGCAGTCCATGTAATGTGTTTCGGCTTGGTTGCTTAGCGGGAGCAAGACGCCAGAAATGGTGTTTTAGGGAGGTGGCGAGAACAGAACAGGCGACCGATCGGTGATTTACCTCACCTAGTTAACTTACAGGCGTTCCTGTATATACCCGTACGGGGAAATAACCAAAGTGACAGGTGCTTGACTGCCGCAGACGTAACCCAAACGGGTTCCGCAACCTCCTTCTAGTCGGACGGCCGAGACGTGACACGCTATGGCAACCGACAACGAACGACCACACCAAAAACACCAAAATACTTCAACTCCAATTCCATCTCCACCTCCATCTCCAGCCTCCGATACGCTTCACCCACCGCAATAAGGCGCCCTCCGCCCCTCTGCTTCACGGAATGGCCCGCCCTGCTTTCCGCACTGAAACTGCAGCTTGCGCAACAGCATGGATATCCTCCTCCGGCGTCACGTGGCTCGGTCCCCGCAAAGCCGAGCTGTCGGCCTCTTACAACAATCTATATGAGCCGATGGATGCATCACGGCTGTTGCTTCTGGCGTTTCCACGAGCGGGGTTACCTGTGTGCTGTGCTTCGTACTTGGGAGCTTCCAAAACTCGAGAGCCAATTCCTCAATCCCGGAGTCGTCTCCATCACTGAATCATGGAGCGCCTCCCCCAGGAAATCTACAACGAAATCGGTGCTTGCTTCGCCGATTCCGACGAGGCTCCGAGATATGTGCTCTCGTACCCTCTGACCGTCGAGCGCCCGGTCCTCGCCACCATCTCACGTCCGTGGCAGCAGGCTATCGAGAAGCAGACCTTCCGGAAGCTTCGTCTGAGGAGCACCGACCTGGACCGCTTGGAAACCACCGTCACCGGCAGCCGCCGTCGCTTCCTCGGTGCCATCCGCTTCGTCATCATCCTCCCTAGCTATCCCGCCGAGGCGAGGGGCCGCTTCGAGCGAGAGGCCGATCGACGGGCCAACGATGAGGCCTTCACCGACGCCGTGAATGGCTTGTTTCGCATCCTGAGGTCCTGGGATAAGGACAGGACCGGTCGAGATACCGAATACTCCATCCAGCTCGATATCGAGGCCGTCTACTCCCCCGTGGATGACTTCCACAACGACTGCCGCGGGACTCCCCGCCGCATTGAACGCCTGGATGCTATCGAGATTGCCAACGAGGAGATCGTCCGTCGTCGTGACTTGCAGGACCGTCGTTTCCAGTATTCGTACATCCAGCTGCTCCGGCCGGCCGAGCTGCCCGTGGTGCCAGCCATCAGCAGCTTCACCACCACCGTCATGAAGCGGACGCTCGCCCACCGGACCGCCGTGGACATCGCGGCCAAGCTGCCGAACCTCCGCAGCGGCAATTTCTTCATGGTAGATGCCGAGCAACGCTATCCGGCCTTGCGCCGTGCGTGCCGGCATCAGCTAGCCGAGGTTGTCCGAGATGTGCTACCTGATGCATCGGCGCTGCAGACGTGGAGCGTCTGCATGAGCCAAGCCTTGCTTTGGAATCACGCCTGGCTTCCGGCTGACTTGACCACTAAAGGGGAAGCACTTGACCCCCTCGGCCGCGCAATACGCGAGGCCACAGCTGACCTCGGGAGCCTTAAAAGCCTCACAGTTACAGGGTGTCTAGACGAGTCTCTACTCTGGCCCAGTCCGGGTCTGAGTCCGTCTCTTGTTGAGCCATTCTGGCAGAGGCTGCAGCGTCTCGACGTCCAGTTCAACATGGCGACGCCGTCGGGAGGATGGTACTTTCGAGCTCGCAGGTCGAGTGATAATGTCGATCCTCCGCTTGCTGCTCGCTCCATCACCACGATGCCTCCCGGCTACGGCTACGGCGAAGAAGAGGATATTGCGGCGGCGCTGCGATACTCAGACTCTGAAAATCAGAGGCTCTCGGGAGCCTCCATGTGTCTGTTTCGCTGGGTACCAGACGAGGAATTGCTGGTGCCACTGATAGAAGCATTCGGCCGAGCCTGTTCCCAGATGCCCTCTCTGAAAGTTGCCTCGCTGATGACCATGATCCATGTCTCGTTGGAGGTTGGCGCGTCCCGCCAGGTTCCTACTCGCTCGCCCTGGGGGGTTTGGTACGCCGCCCCAGGCGAGGTGTTCCCACAGCAGTTCCAGCTGGATCCTGCGTACCGTGACGACGGAGATCAGCGGAGGTTGCTCTGGGATACGAAGGACTGGCACCCTCCTGCCCATGCCAGGAGCGTCCTGGGCGCAATTGGACGAGAACGTTACGGGGATGAGCTTGCTGAGAAGCATGTCGACTTTTGGGCCGCGGTCATGAAACCCCGCGAGCTGGCCCGGTTTCGGTGTTCATACTGGCTGGGGAATTTGTAGGAGCACAGGATTAACTATGGCTGATGCCTTGGGTGCATGGTTGCGTGTATAACCGAAACTTGTCGGCTCGCTTATATGATATGATAGGATTTGGATTTCAGGGTTGTTTGCTTATCATTGTAACTTCTTTTTGGACGGGATTTGGGCCTCTGACTAGCCGTATCATGAGGATTATGGGAGCGGGTGAACAGGGACATGGCAAGCATTTGATTCAGCATAAGCGACTCATTTCGACTCGAACAAATCGCGTCGAGTTGCTAGTTCATTGACGGACGGGACAGGCATAGCCGGGTGTTAGTACGACATCAAGAGAAGAAAAAATGAAAATCGTACATAAAACGAACATGTTCCTGTCAACGCCGGTGTATTACTACAGAGCCGACTTTCCTGAGACACGCAGTACGAGGAATGCGATCATGGAGAGTGCCGACTAGGTGGAATGGGAGGTTTAGGAGAGGGAGGTGTTGGTATGGCATTGCTTTTTTCTTAGTTTTTGTGGTGTTTCTTATGGTCGATGGAAGCGGGAACTGGGTGTCTCGTCATCGAGCTCGGTTTAAGGAATGGGACGGGAATTGGGTATCTAATGTGGATCACAAAGAGACACAGGTTTGATGAGATGCTGGGTGTATCTCGGCAGTGGTGGTGGGTTTATGCTAGCTGGTTTCGAGCTGGTTCTCTCAACGTCACGCCTATTGCAATTAAAGCATCAGCAGCTTGTAGGTCACCTATTACCATTTTACGATGAGGCTCGATTCTGATGGTGCAACTTGACTGCATGCTCGTATGCTAGAAACGGCTCTTATAAGCCAGTGTACATAAACAAGATAGTAGCTGGTCTGCGAATACATTCGTGCATCAATGAACTGTAGTAACTGGCGTCCCACGCCTCTACAGACGCATCTGCTATTGCAGACCCAAACAGTCAGATTTGTGTGATAAAATGGAAAAGGGTCCCAAGAGTTCGTCAATGTGTCATATTATAATTAGCAAAGACCACCGTCAGGACCAATGCTGTTCCGTTGTTAATGCCCATCTCGTCAGCTTGCTGAAGGACTCAAACCGACTTTTGCACCCAATTATAATACTCGCGATCGTCGCCACGGTCACGGCCGCGTATTTCTCATTCGATGTGCATGCAGCAGTCTTAGCAGCACAAGTCGGTAGGGCCGGGTCTGACTTGGAAGCTGCCGTGTATGCCGCCGCCACGCTGGACGCACCCGTCCTGGGCCTGGTCTTACTTGAAGTAACTGGCGGGTGTATCTGCGTTTCACATCTTGTCTTTCCTGACGCCCTGAACTACACCTTAGTATTTTAGCTAAAGGTCGCCGGTATCGTTAAGACCTCGTCGTGACCGCGCTCGCGAAGGGGATGATGGCGAGGAGGACCGATGAGAACTCCATACTGTGCGGTCGGTCAATGACGAAGGTGATCACGGATGTAGGAGAAAGAGCATGGGCCCAGAAGATGAAGAGTAGCAATATCTGAAAATTCTAAACGGTATTGCAAGTTCTGTTATTGGTTGTAATGTTTGCTGAGAGTTGAAAAGGCGATATCAACTGCCTTATATGCTGGTCGGTCGAGCATGGCCCAACAGTACATTCAGTTAAGGCGTACATCTTGTAAGCCTCTGTCTTAAAAATAGACACGGGTTTGTCATCGTTGCTAGTTTAGTATAGCTGAGCAAACCGAAGAGCCACTTAGAACTTGCAGACACACCCATGACCACGTAAGAACAAACAGCCATATATGCTTGGCGGAATTCCGGAACATAGCCTAGTTATTGTGAAAAGTTTAAGCACTGGGGCACCGCATATAAACTTACGAAGGCAAGGATTATAGAAAGAATAGAACCACTGCCTCACCAGGAAATCTCACCATCCTCGATCAAGTGTTGGATGAATGAATCCACGGGCCGTGGCTCGCGGGCCGGAGTTGGTTGGAAAGTCGGGAGCGAAGTCCCAGAGCGATATTTAGCATGGGATAAGACCGATTTACACGGGGGTTGCGAAAGTAGAGATTGAAAGAGCGCCTGAAATTGGATTTCGTGTGTTCAAAACACACCCTCGGCGGTTCAACGAGGGACTCGCAACCACAAACTGCGAATAGCTGGTGTGGGTTCGATGGTCTGCTCGGAATGGGGAATAAGGAATTGAATTGATCAAGCCGACATAAATATATCGTGGTATTTGAGATGTGGTTCGGAGTGTAGAGTTCAAGCGGGTAAAGACAACGCATTATCAAGTCTATTCCGGTGGGTGTGTGGGTGAAACGATGGAACAGCCTTGCTATAGTCTGTAGTTTGAGATTTATCGTCAAGCCCGATTTGTGGCTGAGCTGATATCTCTGACGTGGTAACGAGGCGTGGTGAGAGTCGAGGAGCAGCTGAAGGGCCGGTATCAGACAAATCTCCAATTTGCTTCGGATGGGAACGGTCCATGTTCGGCTTCTTGTATTCCCGGACAGACTTCCCTGTCAGCGTAACGCCACAGAGCATAGTCTGTATTGCCGCTTCATCTTGTGATGGGATCTACTACAATGAAACGTGAAGCATCACTTGATGTGGCACGACAGGGGCCAGTAGATGCATCGACGCAGAGACCTTAAGCTTATGCTTAGATTAAAAGGGACCGTGTTCCTGTCTGACCGCTGAGTCTCAGGGGCATGTCTTGTCGTAGAGTCCCGACGTTGGAGGCTGTGTTCAACAGGACGAGCAAAGGTGCCTCGGCGAGTCTGGACGTAGCAGTCTCCGCGGTGAGTAGTAAAAGTATCCCCCATTCCCAGGTTGGAAATACTTGAGAATAGACGGAGTGCAGAGTTCGGGTGAGACGAACGTGCGACTCAACTCCCGTGGCTGCATTCGAGCCTTTTGATGTTTGATGTTTGATGCGTGGTTGAAGTTTTGGAGTGACCAGCGCGCACGGGAGAAATAGGTACATCGGGCATGTACCTGTACCGACGCCCACCCGCCAAGCCAAGCCGGACTTGGGCGTCTCCGACGACGCTCATGCTTCACCATCAGCAATGCAACAAAGCAACGAGAGAGAGTATTTGCGCAAGTAAATTCGTAATTGTTTCTTTTGGGTGAGTGGTCTTTTTGCGGGTAAATAGATATACCTGGACCTTCTCCTCCCCAAAGGTGGAACGTCACACAATCGACCGACATTGCTTGTCACGACCAGCCATCGCCAGAACATTTCATTCAATCAAGGTTCGGGAGGAAGCTGTCGAGTCCGCTCTCCTATCTCATCAGGGTATTTGAATCATCTCCGAAGACTCGTCGTCACGCACCATTGCGGGCTTGCTCGAATATTTATTCAGGTCATAAAGGCCTCGTCCATCCCAAGCTCAACCTCCCATCTCGACATCCCATCTCGACATCCCATCTCGACATCCCATCTCGACATCCCATCTCGACATCCCATCTCGACATCCCATCTTGACATCCAACCTCGACATCCAATCCCCTTCCTCATCATGAACATCTTCCCCCGCCACTCCATGGCCGACATGGACTCCGACTCCTCCTCCAACTCCGACTCCTCCCACTCCGACTCCCACTCCACGTCCTCCATCATGACCATGGTCTTCCAGACCGAGACCGCCACGCCGCTGTACTCATCCTCGTGGACGCCCTCGGGCCCCGGCGCCTACGCCGGCACGTGCATCTTCCTCGTCGTCCTCGCCGTCGCCGGCCGCTGCCTGCTCGCCCTCAAGGCCGTCCAGGAAGCCCGCTGGCTCGACCGTGAGGCCGCCCGCCGCTACGTCGCCGTCAACGGCAAGATCCCCCTCGCCGAGCAGGTCGCCGTCAGCCCGGACGCCCGCCAGATGACCCTGTCCGCCAACGGCGCCGAGGAGACCGTCATGGTCGTCGAGCGGAAGCGCGGCGTGTCGCGGCCCTGGCGGTTCAGCGTCGATCCGCTCCGTGCGGTGCTTGACACCGTCATTGTGGGCATCGGATACCTCCTGTAAGTTGTCATCTATTCCCGCTTTCCCTAGTGATCGCAGCAAGGGCAAAGAAATCTAACGCGGTGCACAGCATGTTGGCCGTCATGACGATGAATGTGGGCTACTTCATGTCGGTGCTGGCCGGTGTCTTCATCGGCAGTCTAGCTGTCGGTCGGTATACGCAAATGACGGAGCATTAGACATCTACGCAGGCGTATTTGGGCTCTATCGTTACGAGCAGGCAATCCAGGCGTTCGGGGTTCAGGCTTATAGGAAGGGATTGCCGCTTGGGCAATCAATCAATTAATTCAATCAAAATTCATGCCTCACTTTACTTCTAGCAGGCAAGTATCCCAAGTACCAAGTACCGATACATGCCTCCGAACCGAAGCCTAGACAACCTTCTCAAACTTGCTCACCACCACCGCGCCAACGCCTCGTGCAGCATTAGCCTGGGCCTCTAGCCCAGGCAAGCCATTAATCAGCAAGCACGACTAGGCATCAGGTTATCTTATCTCATCAGCGGCGTATCGCACTGGCGATAAGACCTTCTGCTTTGGATTCATACCAAGAGTCCAGAACCGTTTCTTTAGTTGACAACATATAAAAAGAGGGAGAATAACTAGACGACAAAGGACGCAGGTCCTATCCAAAGTCCTAGCTCAACTTCGCTTCCATGAAATTTCTAGCAAATTGTCTTGTCTCGAAAATTGTCACCAAATCGCATCGTTGCCGAGTTCCCTTGAAGGCAATATGTCCATCTATAATATTCCGCTTCGGTTCACAACTTAAGCAGTTCCCAAGCTGCATATATATCTGACCCGAACTCGTGTTTCCTTGCCTACAGAATCGCTATCAGCGCTGTCTCGCCCGCAGCTGCAAAGTGCAAACAACATCAGTCCCTCCGCTTGCTCACAATCACCTACCTCTCTTCGCAACAACCTTACTATCCTCAACACCACCTACGAGGTATCTGCCAACCCGAAGCAATCCCACTGCAGACATAATCTCATAAACAATCTCACCTCCCTTCACCTCAGCTCCCCCGCTTCCCCATTCCCAAATTCCACGCAACAGCCCCCCCTCCCCACCAACCTACCCAACAAGGCAACGGCCGTTCCTCACCTTTAACTTATCCGCATTGAGCCCAGGAAAACCACACATTGCCCCAAACCTCTTCCGTCAAAAAGCAACCCATCCCACGTCATCAAAGAAACCCATAAAAAAATCAAACCAAAACTTCCATCGAGACCCCCCGGTCCATATCCAAAAAGGAAACCTCTTAACGTTAAATCGTCTCTTCCAATCACGCCTGCCCTGCCTCCCGGAAACGGCAACATCGAAAACCATCTCCGCCACCACTCCATACCCCAGTCGCCAAAGTGCAAGCCCCCGCAGCCCATTTCCCTTTTCCCTTTTTATGCGTCAAACTGACAGGACATGGACCGGGATCCCGATGCATTGGTAGGACTCAGCTTGTTGCCTCATTAGGAAGTCTCTGCACTGACATCCCGTCAATGCATCTCATCTTGCGCCAACGCAGTGCTTCGTGTCACTTTATTCGTGCGCCTTAGCACAGTAACGGATTGATGGATATCCTCCCTTGGGAAAGTCCGCACGCAGGTTCTACGATTATATGCCGTTACCCATTGATCATCAAATCAACGAAAATCTCTTCTATAAAAGCGGAAGAAGCTGTTATATCATACACGTCCCGCCCTCTCCCACCTTATCGTATCCTTCCTTCAACCACATACAATGACTCAGGAGCATGTGTTGCTCATGGTTCTCGGCGCGATCAATGGCGAAAAGGGCAGGCAACGACATGGGACGGAGGGGAAAGGGAAGGTGTCGGGTATCAGATCCTTTGGGGGGGGGGTTCGTAGGAAATAGTCCGTTGTCTCTTGGCCCATGATAGATTCGTCAAGTCCACTGCGAGTTCCCATCCATAAACAATCATGCTCGCGTTTGCCTCCATTCCCATTCTACCAAGGACCCCCCTTTGGTAAATTCGGAGACCACATTGGTCCTGCACCACCAACCACCCCCACAGGCTCTCATGTCCAGGCCAGGAACGACCTTGCGCGAATGCTCCAAAGACAATACACTCTGTCAACGACCTCGAATGCGAGAAAACAATTCGCAACGTTTGCCCTAAACACTGAGTCCCAAAATGTTGGATCCGCGTCACCCCGAAGCCCCTCTGCTAACCATTGGAGTGACTCGGACGACAGACAAGCCGACACCCCGACACGAGTTGTCCATATGCCAGTATTAAGACCATCACGAGACTCATCCGTCTTGTTTGAGTGGCCTAAAAGCCGTAGTCGCACAGAAAAGAAAATAGAAGAAATTCGAGGGAAAATGCAGGTGGCAAATCAACACCAAATCAACGCCAAATCACCAGGACCTCGCAGAGCATATCGATGTCCAGCTGGACGCGCAAGGTCCAGAGGCAGCGTCTCGAGAGAGCATTGAGCGCCGGGTATCAGAGACCAAAGACTCATCTTCGGCTTTGTGCGTTTCACGACTGGTGGTGGTTGCTTGGCGGCATGCCTGGTTGCGGAGGCATGCCGGAACCGTATCCCTGGTTCCGTTGTTGCACGTAGCTCTGATATGCCAGGGCCTGCTGAGGGTCCATGGGCATATTGGGCATGTAGTTTCCAGGCATGTGTGGTTGCTGAGGCATGCCAGGTCTGCTGCCCTGAGGGGGGAGGTGCTGGTTGGTAGGCTCCTCGGGTGACTCGACTTGGTCGCCGCCGTCGACGCCGTTTTCGTTGCCAGGAGTGGGCTCGGGGGCATTTAAACACGCCTGGGGAAACAAGGCACGTTAGAATGGAGGAGTGTGGTGGTGCGTCGAGGACGCGCGAGGGTATGCGACAAAGAAACACGGCTAGGAGCGCGCGACTTCGCATTTCGAGGGAATACTGCGTACCTGGATCAAATTCTTGCCCTCGGCCTTGGTCACAAGCGGTTGCAGCTTAGGCGTGGTGAAAGTGTAGACTAATCCGGTCTCGGACACGACCAGGAGTAGAACTTGGGTTCCTGTCAACACGGAGAGTTCGTAGGCCTGCGTCAATGGGATGAATGGTCAGCGCTGGGTCTTGGAGTGCATGTTTTTTCTCGTCTGATGGACGGCGCAAAGAAAGCGACTGCGTCTGACGCGACGCGGCCGATGGACAGTCTCGCGAGGCGCGAGTTGGCGAATTGGCCAGCGCAAGACGCTCAGTGAGGCTGGCGGGGATGGGTTTGGAGAGCGGATTCGGAGGCCGAGCCTCTGAACGAGTAGACTTACCTTCTTCATGATGCCAGCCTTGCGCTTGGAGAAAGTTATGTGTCGGCGAGATTTGTCGCTGATGAACTTAATCTCAATCTTGCGACGCTCACGGCTGCCTTTCTCGTCATCGTCGTCCTCATCGTCGGCGGCGGACTGGCGCTGGCGCTTTACACCGCGCGACTCCTGTGCAGCGCTGCCATTGCCGACGGCGTGGGAGTCGTCGAGCTCGGTAGGCGAGGTCTGGTCGTGTTGATCTGTGATGTCGGCCATGGCGTAACGGGTTTGGATTCAGAACGTCTTGTATCACCGCGACCAAAGGGCGAAAAAAGGTGGTGGAGATACTGCTTTGAGCGTGGTGCCGATGGATCTATACTGGATCTGGCGTGGGAGCGGAGAGAGGGAGGGAGCTGCGGTGCGCTGCCTTTCTTGTCGCAGAAACCTGGTTGGGCACGCTGTGCTGGATCGAGTCTGGTCTGGCTGGGTACGGGCGTGGGTGGCGCGGCGGAAAGAAGCGAGGCGAGGCAGGCAAGGCAAGGCAGGCGAGGCGAGGGATTCGGCTTAAGCAGGACACTCTTATTGCTGTTGCGCGCGAGAGAGAGCCTGTGGCATGTGCATGCAATTGTCGGGGCGCTTAGCTGCAGAGGGGGAAGGGGCGATGGGGGATTGACGGGGGGCTTGGACGCAAAGGCGAGCGAGGAGGAGGGAGGAGGGAACGTGGAGCGGGGGGGGGGGGGTCCTCTCTTTTTTTTCTTTCACTGCAGGCTCCGGGGGGAAGGGAAGGAGGACCTAAGCCTGCTTAGGGAGAGGGGCGGAGGATGGAAAGCAGGTTGCTGAAGTTGCTGGGGGGGCGATTGCTAAGCCTGCCGGGGGTGGAAGGTGGCGGGGGGGGGCCCTGGCCTCCTGCTGCAGTAGGCGGCGGCGGGTGGAATGGGATGGGAAGGATGCAAGGTCCTGAACTGCCCAACCACACGTTGTGTCTCGCCTGTCTGTTGCTGAGTTGGGGAGTCAGCGGTGCTGCGCGATTGCTGGCGCGACCGGGATTGCGCGTGGTGGGTGGGTCGGTTGCTCGTGAGTGTGTGTGAATGTGCGGAGGCCTAGGTGCCTAGCCGAAGTAGGCAATTCTGGTGTATTTGAGCTGGAAGGGGAGAGCGTGTGCGTTTCCGGGTTGTGTGGAAGACGAGAAAGACTGGTAGAGGGTGAGGAAGAGGGATGAGAGAGGGAAGAGGGGAGGTGAGGGAGAAAAACTGCCGAGGATTGTCACTGCAGTAGTGGTGTTGGTGCTGGTGTTGGTGTCTGTAGTCGGGTGGTGGTGGAGGAGAGGAGTTGGACAGGGCGGCACTCATAGATGGAGGGCACGCGTACAGTGCGGATCCGTTGAAACGCGCACCGTGGGCAAGGAAGCAAACAATGGGAGCAGCACGGCAAGCAACAGATTGGAGGAGAAATTGACAGAACAGAACAAAGGAGACTCGGGCTTGGAGGCGGCGGCAGCCTGCCTGGGTAAGTTGGCGCAGGGCGCCGAAACTCGAGACGGCCAGGGACAGTAGGTGAACACTTCTTTGTTCGCTTTTTCTTACACGGCTGCAAACGCACATTTCCGTGCCCTCAATCTGGTTTCGGTCTGGTGTCTTGCTTGCTTGTCTTTGTCTCTCGCCAGTCAAATAACTTTCTTTCTCCTCCGCGCGATGAATATGTCCTAGCGTGTGCTGTTAACGGTCGGTTGTTGCTCCCCCGGCTGCCTTCTTTTCGCATTTACCTTTTCGAGTCGAGTCGCGTCCCGACGGTTGGTTGCCAGTCCCTCGCAGCTGTCAGGGTCCAGCCAGTCCTTGGGGAACGGGAGCGGGAACGGGAAAGACAAGTTCAAGGCCAAGCTGGATGAAAAGAGGATAGTGACGTGGTAGCCGTCACACACGGGCTCTCCAGTGGACATGGCCAGATAACCCAGTCTCCAAGAGGCCCACCGCGGACGATGGATGATGAGATAATGGACGGCGGGGGACAGGCTGGTCCCTGAATCCGTCATCCTGCTCTGTACTGTAACCTCTGCTTGCGGCTTTGCCCAGAGCTGTGCTAGATGAGCCCAGCGCGCATGGAAATCATTAACCAGCAACAGCCTGTCCGCACCGCCCTGCAGCCCACTGTAGGTATGAAGTCATAGCCCACTGTACGAAAATATCTGGAGGAATCGGGATGAGCCCTCCGCATCCCATGCTCGCTCATCGAACAAGGTGCCTGCTTGAACTTGCTATCTCGACTTCTGGGCCGTGTCTTGGCCGTGTCTTGCCAAATGTCTCCTCTTCTTTGTTGCTCAACACCTACGTAATACCACCAGGACCCTACCAGCCTTACCAGCTTTGAATGTCTCGATCCGCATCCGGCCATACCGCTCTTCCATCGTCTTTCTATTACACACAACAGCACGCCGCCACAGCCAATTCCCCTACCAATTGGGAAAGGAACCTACCTATTCGCACTTCGTACAAAGCATGCGACGGGACGCACCATGTACAAGCCCTGCACGGAGTACAAGGTACATGCCTCAGAGTCTTTGGCTCCCAGCCTCCCACAGCCTGGCTCTACCCAGGTTCCGCGCCCCAAGGCAAGGGGGATTGTGATGGGCACCGCTCTTGCAGGGTCAAGCCTCCTTCACTTGGCATTTGACACTTGTAACCCTGTACATCTGTATTCGTACCTCTGTCCGCTCACACGAAGCCGACCAACGGAGTAGGCACTTTAATAACTCTTCTCCCACAGGCTCGAGCCATTAGACACGTCCCGACTATCACCTCCGCCCGCAACCCACCTTCAGTGGCGCACAACTGAGCTTCTTGAGCCCTCTCAGGCTCTCTGTCGATGAGTGATCCCGTCATCCACTGCACCTGGCGCCTGGATTGGCTTGGCTGCTCTTCTGTGAGCCGTTGCTGTAGTGGGTCGGTTCCGTGCCGCATGCAGGCCACCGCGTGACGAACCATCGCACCCATCTCGCCCTTCCACAGAATTTCCATCCTTGGGTCTCAAGTCTGCACCAAGTACCCATGGATACACTCGGATATCCTCCATGCCCTGTCACTCCATCAAACCCCTTGGTCTTAACCTACCCCAAGCCCGGTGTCAACTGGGCCAAACTCAACGCGTTTAGGCCAAGTCGACTCTCACCGAGCTCGGCCCGTAGGGCAAGCCCAGGCCCCAGTTTGCACTGTTAAACCTCCACATCCCTGCTAGACCCGTTAGCAATCAAATCTTAGCTAGCGCAGATCTGTCGCACAGTACCCTTCACCCTCACCAGCCATCGCGACAGGGACTGGATGAACTGAACACGAAGAGACCAAGCAGGACCCATGCCTTTTAGCACATGGTGTTGGTGTGTGCTCCCCCCATCTGCGTCTGCACTGGCTGTGCCTTCATTCAAGCCTCTGACGGCCTCGACCCGCGTGTCGCATCATTTGCCTGGCCAAGTGGGGGACCGTTCTGGGGGCAAGGACATGGCGAATCGCGACAAAATGGCTGATTGCCATCAACAAGCGCGCCCGCGATCCCTGCTTGTGCGACATGCCTTGACGAGGCTTGAGGATTCGGCCGCTCGTGGTTGGGTCCTGTCGGGTGTGGCTCACTTTGACTCGATAGTCTGCCTCCCCGCCTCAAATCACATTTCCCGTCGGTCGCATCCTCCGTCGCTCTGCAGAACTCATGGAGGAGGACCCTAGTGCGGCGTGTTCGCGGGGACAACGGAGACCACCACTACCAGGCAGGGGCGCGAGACGAAGAGCGCGAGCAAAAGGCCCGTGTTTTGCTGTCCATTGGGATAACGATGCTATAGCCACAGCGAGGCCATCGGGGGATAGGCGGGCCTAGCTTCCTCGGTTCCCCAACCGACCACCTGGGTTACACTGATCGAGACCCTGGCCAAATGGCTGCTCCCCCGACCGGCGCCGTATATACCTCAGGTCTCATGGGGGTTGATTGGCGGAAGCCTGTCAACGCGCGCCGTCAATCTGGAGTCGGCGATTTCAATTACACGGAGGCGGCGAGCACCATGGACGTGCCCAAGCGCGAAATCATGGTCAGCGTGGTGGGGCCGGGGACCAATGGAGCTGCTAGCCGGAAGCACACCGTCATGTCATCCCATGCTCTGTCGGAGGACGATGTCGACAAACTCTGTGGAGTCCGCTGCGCTGATAGCTAGTCAATCCCAGAGGCGGGGATTCTGATGCACCAGGTTTGTGGATGGCGGAGTTGATGACCTCGGCTCCGTCGGAGGGTGGCGGGAAGGTCCAGGGTCGTTTGTTTGTGATGAAGGGGCGACTTTAGGGCGGAATAAGTGCACGTTGACATGATCAGATGGCGTAAGTTGAATCGCGTTGAACTCCGGAGCCGGCCGTGGGACACATGAGGCGAGCGGAAGGGCGGTCCGCAAACCAAGAGGGAGTTTGGTGGCCTGGAGACAAATTCACGGCATTATTGCCTCCAGATCTGAGGTTGGATGTCGTCCAACTTCATCTTGCAGTCGCGGCTCAAGAAGCTCACCGAAGGAGAAAGGCTTCATTCCGCAGGGGGAATGGCGTGGGACAGGACTCGCGAATGAAGAGGCACCAGATGCCTCAGATGGGACTATCAGGCCGTGCTCGACTCCAGCATAGCAACTTGGCGTCGGCCCGGAGATGCTTGCACACGGCGAAGCGGGGAAACTGAGCCAGACCCAACCCGGCATCGTTTTGTACAATTGTCGACAGCTGTTGGCCAGGGGGAGAGCGGGCGAGCGACGGAGTCTCCAGTCCCTGGAGCTGTTGCTCTGGGTTGTCTGTCTTGACACTTGAGCACACAAAGGACCGGAGGTTGCGAGGGATCCTGGCACGAACACCTTAGCCTAAACAGGCAGCTGTCTAGATGCGCGACACAGTGTCGGCGTGGATCAATGCTGCAGAAACACGGTTTCCACGGGCGAGGGCCGAAAGGTCGATGACGGCGTGGTACCGGGTGGCGTGAGATGGGGGGGAATGGAGCGGGGAGAGGGCATTTTGGTGGCCGTGGTTGTCTGTCCGTTGCCATTGAAGAAATGAGATGGAGGGTTGTCGGGCTGGTACTGGTAGGTCATGGAACACCTCGGAAACAGCGCAAATGAGACTAGTGTGACTTGGCGGTTGCGTGCATGCCAGCGCCCGTGATGGTTGCCCAAGGCGGTGGTCCGTGGACTCGACTTGACGGATGCAATACGCAGAGAGTTCGGCGGGGCCTCCGGAGTAGTCCCTCGTTAGATGCATCGCTCGTGTGGGGATTGCGCTCGGACTGCTGACTGGTCATTCAAGACCGAGCCCCTCGGGGAAGGGAAGTTGATCAGGTGCCCTCCTACCTTCCTGCACCAAAAGTTGGCCGGGATGGCAGTGGCGGGAGAGGATGATAGGCAGGAGGCAACGTAGCCAGCGGACTTTAGGCAGAGCAGGGAGTTAACCACTGCACCGAGATGGACACGGCGAGATGCCCTCCCAATCAGTTTCCGCAAAACTACACACCGACACCACCTCCTTACAGACGAGAAGAGCATCCGCGACGTCTCTGGTTGCACAGGATGCGGTTTGTCTCAATGACCTACAGTGCAGTGCATTCGCTGCATGCAAGCCTCGCCGAGACGATCACGGCGACATGAAAGCCCTCCGATGGCCGAAGCCCGATGACAATCCGGAGATGCAGAGTAAGCTTTCTTCATGGGGCGGCTCCTCCCGTGCGAAGTCTCATGCAATCTTTTGTTCCCTTCGATCGACTTTGACCACCTCTGGGCGCCTGTGATGCACGCAACTGCTGTCGTCTCATTTGTCGCTCGTAGTGTGCCTCTGGCTCACGCGGCTTGTGTGTTTGGCATCTGGCATCTGGCATCGGGGGTCGAAATCTGAGGTCTGGAACCTGGAGGCTAGGACCTGGAGGTTAGGACCTGGAATCCGCCGTCTCCAGACAATGTCCCGTTTGTTTCTCTTGGCCTGGACAGGTCACGTCTTTATAAGTTGGCAACACTCTCCAACCCGAGTGGCTCCACGAGAGGAGTGGAATAAACAGTAGGATGCGTCTCGTTTCTGGATTAGAGCCGCTGAGGGGAACGTCCTCGCCTGATATACGGATAATCCTCCGAGAGTTTATGGCCAGGTTCTCCATCCCAGGCGATGCCCGAGATCGATACCAGATCGGTCGTGAGATCGACCAGTTCTTCCAAGGAAGCACTGCTCGATGGTAGTATCCCGGCTGTACATCAGAATCCGAGGTCCCGAATCCGACCCGGCCGGCTCTACAACTTGGTCGGGAAGCAGCGATATGATCTTCGCAATAAGAATCTCAGATGTATGGATTGAGCTTTGCAAACTCCATCATCGGTTGGTTCCCTCAGCAACGAACGCAGTTAAGATGGGGAAGGGAGGTCCGAGCCAGCCCAAAGAGACAATTCTCAACTCCATCTCCCAAAACGGCATCCATTTCCATGTCCGTGGGAACGGCCCAGGGCTACGACGATTAAGCTTGTCTGACCCAGGCAAACTCAGTGCATGCACCCACGGCCATCTCAGCAACGGACAAGCAGTCAGTCCCCTATTCCACATCGTGTCTAGTTGTGCCGCACTGCGCCTGTCAAATACTATGCACATGCCATGGCTTGTTCTTCGGCTCCGAAACCTTCAGTGCCTTGAGCTGGGGGGGGGGCTCTCTCCTGTCGCAACCCTAGCGGTAGGTACTCCATCGTCGTTGTTCCCCTACCGGCAGTGGCACGAAACAGAACTGTCCACAGCCAGATACCGCCTGAAAACTATCTGGTGCAGACAGGAAAGACTCAGAACCGCCGGGGTGGACCGCACAACACAGAAACCCCATTGAAAAGGTCCAACAGCGCCAAAAACCAGCTGATCCAGCAACCACGATTGGCCCCTGGGCGGCTCTGCGACAGCATCTCGCGTGCGCCATTGGCCTGTTAGCCAAGACTCCTGGTGTCAAAACGCGCCGGGGGACGGGGGGCTCCCTCGCAGTGGACTACAGTGGGCTCCAGTGAAGTCCAGTGAAGTCCCGAGTTTCTGTCCCAAACAGGTGCTTTCGCCACGCACCGAGGCTCTTGATTGGCCACCGCCTCGGAACTGGCCCGTGCTCTGCCGGCACTGCGTCAAGATCCATCTCCTGAAACCGCTTCGGTCGCCAACATCAGGTGTTGTCGGCGAGAGTGAGTTTTGAGTCTGGAGTAGGGAGTCTGGCATCGGTTTCACGCCTCAAGTTGGTTTCTTTTCGTGTTTCTGTCTATCTCGTCGTGTCTGCGTCTGCGTCTGCATCTGCGTCAGTGTCGGTGCCGGTGTCTCTCTTCCCATCCTCACTCTCTCTATCCTTCCCGCTTCTCGTCTGGTCCGAGTCGTCAATCTCTCTCTTTTTGTCCCGATCTACGTATCCGCTTCGGCGCTGCATCCAGAGCCGTCTCTCTCTTTTCCTAGTTCTCTTCGTCCCCTTTGCTGCCTCAGCACGCAAATCTTGTGTCATTCGGTATACTGAGAGTTCAGTGCCGTTGACATCAATCCGTTCACTCTCTTTCGCCTCTTGACGAGGCCTGGCTAGTCCAGTTCAATACTATCAACCCGACGCCGGTCGTCCAACGCAAGCAACTCGAAAACACCATAAGCCATATCAAAAGCGGAAACGAATACCGAATAGCCTCTTCGTCGTGACCTAGTAAGCGAACAACAAACATCTTCGATACTCGATCCCAAAATCCGCCATTAATACGCCCACCATGGCCAACAAGGTCTTCCTCGCAACCGTCGCCGCCGACGCCCTCTTCCTCGCTGCAGGTATCATGGAGCTGGTCTTCTCGTTGGTCGTCCGCAACCAAATGGACAATGCGCCTTCGGACGGTGAGGAGGCCACGCGCAACCTGCTTTACCAGCGATTCCCCCTCACCGCGGGCATCGTCAACGCCGCCTTCATCCTTCTCACCTTCGTCGCCACGCTCCCAGGACTCGTTACGCCCGCCCGTGGCATTCTCAAGGTTGGCGGCTACATGGTTACTTTCTGCGGCATCTTCACCATGTGCGTCGGTATCTTCCTCTGGGTCATGACGCTGCGCATCCGGGAGGAATTCTTCGACATTTACGTTGCTCAGAGCCCTGAGGTGCAGGGTCTGATACAAAATTCGGTACGTTTGAATAAATCGACCTCACGGAAGGAATACGGTGCTATGAGGAACTAACAACTGTTTGATGTAGTTCGAATGCTGTGGCTACATGAACAGCACCTTTCCCGCCTTCGTCACCGATACAACCTGTCCCAGCCCCGCAGCCGCCGCTCTCCTTCGCGGCTGCGCAACCGCCATTTCAAGTTTCTCTAATATCCACATCGACAACATCTTCACCATCGTCTTCGGCATTGTTGGTACGTCGCTTAATCAACCATCTTCGAGGTCTTGTGGGTATAGAAGCTAACTTAAGCCCCGAATCAGGTGTCGATGCTATCTTCGTCCTCTGCATCGCCTGCCTTCTCAAGGAGCGTAAGGAGCGCGAGCGATACCACCACATTGACGAGAAGACCGGCTACCGATCAATCTAAAAACGCCTCTTCTCTCCAGTCCCCTCAGTCGTCTGGCACGCATGGGGATTACATCTCCATTCGCTTCCATATAGTATGACCGCGCCGCAATCTTTCCGGGCTATACATTCTGTATTCACAACACCGTTTTTGTAGTTATTTTCTTTTTTATGCTGGAGATGGAATCTTCGTTACATGGGGGGGTCTGGGTTGGAGGCTTTTCCTGGTGAGGGTCTGTGGCCTGTACAACACAACAAGCTGAAGCCGGGCTTTCGTTTAGATGCGCCGATGCCACTTGTGTGGTTGAGCTCTATATACCAGTTGTTGCCGCATAATTATCTAAGATATGACAGCACAGATAGATTATGTATGACAGTCTATCCAAATCGGGAAAGGTATGGTCGTGAAATTTCGTTCAGATGGTCCAGATTCCCGTCATACGCTCCCAAAAGTCGTTACGCCGCTCTTCCGGCTCGTTCTTCGTGAGGTCTCTACCTCTTCAAGCTCCAAATTCGGTCCCTCGGCCATTATCCGGTCCCGGTGCCACGGCCCAACGAACATGCCCTGGGGATCCGCCCGATCTCGAACCTCTCGGAACGACTCCAGCTCCTTGCCGTACAAGGCCTCGATCTCCGGGCGGTACGTGTCGAAGTTCTTGGCCCAGTGCGGCCGGCCGCCGAGGTCCTTCATGAGCCACTCGAACCCCCGGTAGTATCGCTCGCGGCACGGCGGGTCGGTCCAGTACGGGCGGTAGAGCGTGGCGTTGAGGTACAGCGTCGGGCCGTCGTCGACGGTGGGGTCGAGGAACGGTCGCGGGTTCGAGGTCAGGGTCGTGTCGCTGATGCGGACCTCGACGGGCGCGTGGACGTAGAGCCCGTCGGCGGAGAAGGGGATGTTGTGCGGCACGTAGTCGGGGTCCTCGGGCGTCAGGTGGTTGAGCCACGAGCTGAGGCGTCGCAGAGCCTCGGGGCCCTTGTGCAGGGGGATGGCCCACTCGTTGACGAACTGCGAGTAGAGGCAGTTCATCAGGAGCGCTTTGCGGCTTTGCTGGACGGCGCTGGTGCTGGATCCGTCGGCGAAGCCGTACTGCATGCCAAAGACGAACCACTCGATCCACGGCAGCGTCCGGGGAGCCCACTGCGACAGGTACAGCAGGTTGTGGTAGACGTAGTATCCCAGCGCGCCGTCGTAGTAGCTCACGGGCGGCTCGCGCTCCGGCTCGGTCGTCTTCTCGGCCTGCCAGACGACGGCGCGGCGCGTGTAGGGGAACCACCAGACGCGGACGAACTCGCTCTGGGTCCACAGCTCGTGCGGCCAGGCCTCGAACATCTTGTAGTCGGAGTCGACGGTCTGCTCCCACTTGAGGGTGAAGGCCGGGACGGCGCGGAAGGTGACCTCGGTGACGATGCCGAGGGCCCCGAGGGACAGCAGCGCGGCGCGGAAGAGGTCCGGCCTCGCCTCGGGGGAGCAGGCCACGGTGGTTCCGTCGGCGAGCGTGACCTTGAGGGCGAGGACGTCCTCCGACATGAGCCCGTGGCGGAGGCTGCTCCCGTGGGTGCCGGTGGAGATGGCGCCGGCGATGGACTGCTGGTTGATGCTGCCGAGGTTGGGCATGGCGAGCCCGTGCCGCTCGAGCTCCTCGCACAGGGCGTACAGGCGGATGCCGCTTTGCATGACGACGGCGCCGGACGCGGCGTCCACGGATAGCACGCGGCCGAAGTTGTCGAGGTTGACGAGCCAGCTGGACGTGCAGGTGATGTTGGAGGGCGAGTGGCCGCAGCCGGCGGTGACGAGGCGGCGCCGACACGCGCGGGCGAGGTTGACGGCCTTTTCGACCTCGGCGAGCGACTCGGGCTGGATGTAGAGCTCCGGCAGCGACGAGAAGGTGCGCGCCCAGGTGCGGTGGACGTGGTTCGGCCTGGCGCGGAAGGGCACGCCGGGGTCGAGCCTGGCGAGCTCCGCGAGGACGAGGGGATCGTCCATTGCGTCTACCAGGTAGTATCCGGCTTGTATATGGAGAGTAGGGAAGGGATAGAAAGGACGAGGAGGGCTTCAGTTTCCGAAGTGGGCGTTAATAAGTCGCTCTCGCGGGACAAGTGGGGGGGGGGGGGGGTAAGAATAAGACCGATTTCAGAATCGTAAGTTTTTTATTCTAGAACCAGCCAGCGTCTAAGCCAGGAGCGTCAAGCAAAGAAAGCCATGTCTTGCGCAGCGAGCCATTGGGCTATGAACCGGGAGTAGAGGAATGGCATTTCTTCAGAAGGGATCACGGCTCGGAGGGGGAGGTGGAGGGGTAGCTTAGGTGAGCTTGGACGAGAAAACAAAATAAAAAACCCTTGATATTGGAGAACGCGACAAAATGCCATTGGTCGGCGGACATGCAGGGCCGCGGAAGCTAGTCTAACTGGCAGATAGCCATTATCCATGATGAATACAGTGACGCCTGCGCATCTTGATAAGCAGCGGCTCATCGGCGATGGACGGAATGACGCTGAAGGCGGGGGGGGGACCGTGGCTTTTGGGGTTTGCAGGGGTTTGTAGGGGTTTATTCGATAGGTAGGGTTGATGGTGTCATTCAGTCGTTTACCTCCGTCATCAACCCCAATTAGAACTTTGCGTCTCATCCGCTCTCAGTTACTACACGACTTACACGACTCACGTTTTGTTACATGCGTAGACACAGATAGGTCTATGTATCGTGTCGAGTCTTGATATTACACAGAATTCGATAGTCTGTAAGGCAGGTAGTTATTTGGTGTCCCGAATAACATCTACTTTCCGCATCTTACCCTGTACCAAGGCCAATTCTTGAACCATTGGACTCTGGGCCCAAATCAATCACCACTCAAATAACCACATCAGGCCAAAAAAGCATCAAGAAAAAAAGAGACTCCATTTTTTCACAGTTCAACTATGGTGATATATGGCATTAAAATCATCATTACCCAGGCCGTGGAACGTCAAATAGCCGCCCTCGTCATACGTTCGTCGAAAATGTCCATTTACTTTCTCATTCTCACCCCGATTCCTCTTTTCACCAAATTATACAAAACACTTCATAGCTTGGAAGCGGGGCTGGGGGGACCAGCGGCGGTGATCTCGTTGTACAGAAGACTGGCATCCATGTTAGCAAGACAAAGCTCCATCATAGGTTCAAACACGCAAACAAGACTTACGAGGTCAGGAAGTCGGCGTAGTCCTCCCCGGTGACCTGGGTGGAGAAGTACTGGGCAGCCAGCTGGAACTTATTGCTCTTGGGGGCTCCTGCGGAAAGCTGATCGGTCACCTCCTTGAGGAGCTTCAGTGCATAGGCCTTGTCAACGCGCTTGCCCTCGGCAGTGGGAACACCGTGCTTGACCCATTGCCAAAGCTGGCTTCGGGACACCTCGGCGGTAGCAGCATCCTCCCTAGTCTTGGTATTAGTAATGTGTGATTTGGGAGAGCATGATGTGCAACTCGATAAAGACTTACATGAGGAAGTTGATGGGGACACAACCGACACCCCGGACCCAGGCCTCCATGTATCCCAGGCCGATGATGAGGTTCTTCTTGATGCCCTCCTCGGTGATGGTACCGGGCACGTTCATGTTGAGCAGGTCGTTCTGGCCAATGCTGACGTCCTCCCTTCGCACAAACAGCTGGTTGGGAGTGGGCATGTTCTTATTGAAAATCTCCGTAGCAATGTGGGCGAGCGCAGGGTGAGCAACCCACGTGCCGTCATGGCCGGCGCGGACCTCGCGAAGCTTGTCGGCACGGACACCCTCCATAGCCTTGTCGTTGGCCGCGGCGTCGTTCTTGATGGGGATCTGAGCAGCCATGCCGCCCATGGCGTGCACACCACGCTTGTGGCACGTCTGGATGAGTAGCTTGACGTATGAGTCCATGAAGGGTACTGTCATGGTGACGGCAGAGCGGTCGGGAAGAACAAAGTTGGCGTTGTTACGGAACTTCTTGATGACGCTGAAGATGTAATCCCAGCGACCGCAGTTGAGGCCGGAGCTGTGGTCGCGGAGCTCGTAGATGATCTCGTCCATCTCGAAAGCGGCGAGGATGGTCTCGATCAGGACGGTGCCTCGGATGGTGCCACGGGGCATGCCGATGTAGTCCTGGGCAAGGTTGAAGGCGTCGTTCCAGAGACGAGCCTCGAGGTGGCTCTCCAGCTTGGGGAGGTAGAAGTACGGGCCCAGGCCGCGGCGCTGGGTCTCGAAGGCATTGTGGAAGAAGTAGAGACCGAAGTCGAAGAGGGAGCCGGAGATGGGCTCGCCGTCGACGGTGAGATGCTTCTCCTCGAGGTGCCAGCCACGAGGACGCACAATAAGAGTAGGGAGCTTGCGATCAGTGCGCAGCTTGTACTCCTTCGGGCCCTGCTTGAAGTCGACCTGGCGGCGGTTGGCATCGTAGAGGTTGACCTGGCCGTTGATCATGTTGTCCCAGGTAGGGGCGCTGGAGTCTGGAGAGCGGGCGGACCCATGTTAGTCATGTCCATGACAATTGCGTTACTACATCTCGAAATTGACCAAGTCAATTCAAATGTGCACCTTGCCGTGGTGTTGCATCATCGGGCCGGCGGCATCGGCTGGACCCGAGAAATGGCTTATCGCCAACTCCACCACGATGCTCCAACCGTATACTTGCACGCCTTGCGCCGGCGGCCAACCACAGCAGGAAATGACAAAAAAACGCAAAACAGAACCAAAAAAACTCACCCTCAAAGTCGGCCATGTAGGTCCAGACATCGGCGTTCAGGGCATTGACAACCATCTTGCGGTCGGTGGGACCCGTGATCTCGACACGGCGGTCGACCAGGCCGGGCGCCGGCGGCGCGCCCCTCCAGGTGGCATTCTCGCGGATGTGCTTGGTCTCGGGGAGGAAGTCCGGCAGGATGCCGCGGTCGAGCTCGGCCTGGCGGACCTTGCGGCGCTCGAGGAGGGACTTGCGGGTGGCGTTGAAGGAGCGGTGCAGGAGGGCGAGGAAGGCGAGGGCTTCGGGGGTGAGGATCTTGCGGTGGACATCGTCAACCTTGCCGAGGACGGCGACGCCTTGGAGGATGGATTCGGTGGAAGCCATTGTGATTGATTGGGAAGAAGGGGGGGAGCTTGAGAGAGGTTGCGTCGAAGAGATTGATAGCGAGGACAAGAGGTGGGGGAGGGAAAGTCTATGGGAGAACGGGTTTATGTGTAGACTTTCACGTGTCGGTGGTGGAGATGCGACGCTGCGGTCCGGCACCGTACGACTCGGTTTCTTGTGATGCTCGGCCGGTGATCTAATTGACGAGATCCGGTATAAGACGTGGTTTGTAGGATGATTATGATATGGTAGGTGAATGGAAATCCGGGGTAGCTTCAAGCTGTGAGTTGCACGTGTGGAATGGGGAAAGAGAAGATGGGAATCAAAGGCTGGGCGGTTCGACAAGGCGCGGCGAGGTTATATATAATTTGCTAGAGCAGGCAAGAGTCGGAGACCCGAGGACAGGAGAGCTACTTCCGTTACGTGAAATGGAGGCGCATCAGACAGCGCCTCGGACTACGACCGAGCATCGTTTCTAGTCCACGGCCGGCCGGGCCTGGGGAAACATCACGGACGGACATGCACATCCACTACGAAGTACGTACTTCCGCACCCAAGTGGCATCGGCATCCACTTGCACATCGGCATCCGCACCCACATCGGCATCCGCATGGGGAGGCGAAGGCGATTCCAAGCACTCTGCAGGGACCTAATGGGTAAATGATTGTCTTGAACCGAACCAAGAAAAAGCCGAGATGGGGGAACCGAAGACCGGATCAGAGGCGGGGGACGAACTCATGATGACGCTGATGCGAATAGTTGACACAGCCCAGCACAGTGCAGTACGATTCGTCCACCGAGGGGCCAAACCGTTCCAAGGCGAACGAACGGGCCTCGGTCACGGCCTCTGTCGCTCTCCATCTCTGGCCGGGCCTCAAACCAAAGCGGCCACTTACCGAGAAAGAAAGCAGAGCCTAACTTTACTCCAATGTTCCATGTTCCAGAGAAAAAAAGCCACTGCCACTTGCGGTCCCAGATCTCCACAAACCACGGCCATCGTCCGTGTGTCCAGGTTCGGCAGCCATCGGCCTCGCTCGGATGGATGGAACCAATCCAAGGAGACGACCAGAACAGAACAGAACATGAGGAAGGAAGCAAGGTCTGGAGCTTTGCTGGATTGATACTATCTGGCGGCCGCTAACTGAATGGAATATGCCAAGGTACTGTACTGTACCGCAACTTGGGGCAGGAAGCATTGGAAGCATGTGCGCTTTCCATCTGGCTGATCTGCCCCATGCCGACGGCGGGCGTCATCGGTGGTCACTGCGCTGCCAGCCGCCGGATATGGGTACTTCCTCTACGGGTTATAGTGACCTGATCTACCCGAGGACATATACACATTATTTACCTTGCACTGAGCCCATTGCAGATGTATCTTTTCGGACATAAACCCAGTACCTCCTCCGTCCCACCTCCGTATACTCCTCCCCAGTGCTCCGGGGCGCCGCATGCCCGGACGCAGCCCCCCCACCTCCACCAGCCCCAGATGTAGAAAACCCGGGGGACCTTTTTAGTACATCTGGCTCTCTCTCTCTCTCTCTCTCTCTCTCCCCATCTACTTAGCTGTGGTTTCGACGACGACGACCAAGACGCGACCCCAACCCTCCTCGGAAACAGACCGAGATTCATCCATCTTTTCTTTTCATGTTCCCGCACCTCGGCTCTGACATTTTACGACAGCCCGTCACAGCCATGTCCCGTGATCGTCCATTTCGCTGCTGCGTTCGTTTGCTGGCTGGATCTATCTGTCTCAGTCTGCGGCTCCGCGAATGCTGTCGACTGAATATGGGCTGGCCTAGCCCTAGGATCGAGGTTTGGCGGCCGAGTGTGGGTCAGATTTCTCCCTGATATTGCCATCCATTCCATCCGCCTCTCCCTCGCAGGCTGGATACAATGAAGATGTTCGGCACTGGGGCTACGTCAGATCAACGTGCATGTGCCGACAGGGTATTCGTCGACTATGAAGTCCATAATTACTAGTACAGATGACCGGCCGAGCGCGGAGGCTCCCTGACCTAACAACAACCAAGTCTCCCGCCCAGTGTTTTGGCCGTGGCCGGTGTCCGTCTACCTTCGGTACTCCGTGGGGCCTATCCGATCTGCCGACCGAGCAGCCGAGGCTCCCGCCGCCAACTGCCCGTCCGCTCCATTCGTGCCCCTTAACTTAGACCCGACGCGTTGAACCAAGTTATATCTATTAACCCATCGGTGTGATATAGACTGGGTCGATAACTGATAGGCCAGCTAATGAATGGACTACTCGACGAGTGACTAGAAGAAGAAAAAGAATGACTGAATGCATCCGAATGTCCTGTACAGTCTCCTTGAAGCACCATCCATCCACCAAGAACCAGGACAGAGACTGTATCCCATCCCCAAACAGCAAGAAACCGAACCGAACAAAGCCAGGCCAAATCAAACCGAACCAAACCAGGCCAAACAATACCAAGCTGAACCAAGCGCAGCGTGCCTTGTCTGACATCCAACTCCAGTCCAACACCCTGTGTAAACTTCTAAGCGATACAAGCAACTCTCCACTCATCCAAACAGCATTAATGATTGATACTGCAATGAGATGTGCACCAGCCGCCACGGCCACGGCTACCGTCTGGCCTTGGCCATGCCATGGACGCCGCAGTCCGCCCTCACGAGTTGAGCGTCGCCATCATCATCTTCTCCTTGTTCCTGTCCATCACCACGAGGCCACGCGTCTCAAACACTAATTTGAGCGTGTCCACCACTCTATGGAAGCTACTGGCCGCGCCTCGCTCCTGTGTGAACCGGACAATGCTGAGCTGCTGCTTCTTACCGTGCTCAATCACTGTCATTACTTCGGCAGCAAACGAAACTTCTTTGAGCTCAAGATCTGTCCTCCTGATTAGCCATCGTGTCCAATCCCAACATATTTGTTGGAACAACCCACAATTATTGGCCGCAACCCGTGCAAAGACAATGTTGCGTTGCTTGTCAACCTGAATACCCCGAATGCCATACTTCCGCCACTCTCTGAGAAGAATGGCAATCTCCTGGCGCGCCCGGCGCCGCGAGATGGCCATGCAAAGGTGGCTTGTCGCAGGCTTGACTCTGAAGAGACGCGCAAGCCAGCTTTGCTTCACTTCGATGTTGCGAACACCACCAGACCCGGACTCGTTCAGCTTCGTATTCACCGTCTTGCCATGGCTAACACGCCTGCTTGTGGCCTGTGCCTTCGAGGATAGCGACTCCTTATTGTCGACGTCTCCTAGTTCTGCAACGATAGTCAATATCTATATTCGTAGTAGTTCCTGACCCAACTTACTGCCAATTGACATGCCTGAATCTCTGGGCTTGTTGCTCTTCCAAAATGGGAAGCTGAACGTCTTTCTCTTCGTCGCAGCTCCTGTCGAGGTAGAGTCGCTACGCTTCCCCTCGCTCGACGTCGCAATCGAGCTACAATCTTGCCAATCGGCGGAATCCTTGGAAGCCTCGCCCTCACCCTTGTACGATCGCCTGAACCACGATGACTTCTTCTTCTTCGGAGGACCGTGCATTTCGTGGGACGTGTTGTTGGTTGCTGGTGTTGTTTCGTCCCCACGCCCTGGGTTGTAGGCGCTGTTGGGGTGCAGATTAAGCCCTGAGACGTCGTCGCCGATCTTCTTTCGCACATTGAGCGGCTTCGGAGCCTTGACAGGGCTCTGTCCACTTGGGGAATCAACGACACGAATACTGTTCTCGACTCTGCTCAAGTATTCTATACCAGAGTCTCTCTCGGCTCCCTTCTTAGTGGGAGTGTGAGGGGGTGCTGACACGATACGAGCCTTGTCAGTGGAAATTCCGGTTTCGTTGATCGGAGGTAGCCCTGTCGGCTTCCTTTGCCTGTTTGTGTAGACTGGGGCGGACACGACGCGTCTATCCGTATGCTTTGTGAGAATAACTGGAAGCGCGGTCCCGATGTGATCTTCTCGTGATGTCGGACGAGAATCAATAGTTGGCGCCAATGAGTGAGCATAGTCCACTTCCGGTGGAGGCAATGGAGGCAAAGGCCGACTGTTAAAGTTCTGATTAGTTGTTTTGTACTCAGAAGCTCGACTGTTGGTCGATCTGTCGGCCGTTTCCATGGTCAAGCAGAATGGTGTTGCGTCCTGCTGCTTCCTGTCACACTCGGTAAGAGAACCAGCAATAGATTCATCCTCAATCAAAGAGCTCCCGAATGCATCGTCGCAATCCTTGGCAATGTTACTGCTGAAGTGCCGGAGTTCGTCTCTAAACATCTCCGAAACCTGCTTTGAATCTATCACTGGCCCTTGAACTGGCTTGCGTGCTGGTTTGCTATGGATTGGCGTATCCGAAGATTGGGGTTCGTGCACTGGATGGCTATGCAGAGGATCGACCTGCACAGGATTGCTGCCTACGGCATCGACATGGACTGTGTTGCTGTGCCCTGGCTTGGGAAGAATACCACTCGGTAAGCTGGGCACTTCGGGAGTTGGCGAACGATCCATCTCTACCTGATAGGTAGATCCTTGTTCAGTCACATATAGTGGTACAGGACCACTGCGGACTCGACTGAAGGAACTGGATCGCTTTCTAATATTTGAAAAGTCGACTCCTCGCTTGTGTCGCAAGCTTCGTGAATGCGGAGTCGGCAGTCGGATACTGTGCACAGAAGAGACTGACCCTCTGGATGATTGGAGTCGTCCCGTAGTCGAAGTTCGGGCGGCGGCCATTCGTCCACGACGAGTGCCTGATCCATTGCGACTTCGCGAGGCCTGCACAGTGTACGAGGCACTTGCTGTCTGATGGTGGCGGTGGACACTGCCTTTTGGATAACTCTTCTGGGATTGGCCGTCTCTACCAGGCAGAGGATGACTGACTCCCGGGTCGGTCTCGGCAACGTTGGAGATGACAGTGAATCGTGATATGGAACGGCCGTGACCGTTGAGACGGGGTTGAGAAAATTCGCGGGTTCGCTTCTTCCATGCACCAGGCTTTAAGTGGTGGTAGTCACTCATGGAATGAGCCAGTTCAGGCTTGAAGTCTTCCAGTTGCTTCTCGCGGTAGTTGAACAGCAACCAGTAGAAGGCTTTCTGGTCATTGGCCCTGCGGATATTAGCTGGAGGAATCCACAGGATTCGTAATCACTTACTGATCGCATGCCAGCTTGAGTTTGAGGTCACTCTCACTGAACATGTGCCACATTGAACGAAGTTGTCGTAGTAGTTGGGGGTCAACGTCTTGTGGTGGCACAGGAGTGTACTGAAATCCCTTGCGCGTGTCGGGGGGCTGCCCATTGGTATCACCAAGGTTATCGAGATAAGAATACTTCTGAAGCAAGGGGTGCTTCCAAATCTCCTTGAGCGTGATACGACGATCGGGATTAACCTGCAGCATGCGGCGAATGAGATCTTCGGCTTCAGGGCTCAGGATATCTGGCATCTGATATTGCCCCCTCTTCGTTCTCGACATCATGACGCGTAGGTCGGGGTCATCGAAAGGCAGAGTGGCAGACAGCATAGCGAAAAGGATGACGCCCAAGCTCCAGATATCTGCTCTGTCGCCACGGTACTGTCTGTTATTGAGGAGCTCTGGTGCTGCGTAGTGAGGACTTCCACAGGCGGTGGCGAGTTGATGCGTGTCCGTCTGGTGAAGGGCAGCCATGCCAAAGTCGGCAATCTTGATTTGAAGATCCGCCGTGATCAAGATGTTCTCGGGCTTAAGGTCGCGATGACAGATGTTGAAAGAGTGACAGTAGGAGATGGCGCTGATGATCTGACGGAAGAAGTAGATTGCGACTTCCTCGCTCAGACGGCCCCTCATGTTGATGAAGGTGAACAAGTCGCCCTGGTCGATGTACTCCAGGATGAGGTATCTGATAATGTCAGCAACGAATTGAGCTAGAGCCTGCAGGTGGAAACTTACACCTCGGAGCGATTCTCCCAAATATCGTAGAGTTTCATGATGTTTGGGTGCTCGATCAACTTGAGGATGGCCACTTCACGCTCAATGGCCATGGGGACCCTCATCTCCCCGGTTTGGTCAGGGAGGCTGTTGTCCCACTTGGTGAGAGCAGCCAAGCTACTGTCGTGTACCAAATAGGCCATCCTTCTGTTGACAATCTTGACGGCCGCGAGTTGGTTTGTCAAGTTGTGGCGACAGAGACGGACCCGAGCCGACGACCCTTTGCCCAGTGTCTTGCCCAGCTGCCAGGGCCCAATGTGTGTTTTGTAGTTCTTTTTGCTTCGACTACTGGCGGATGAGTCGTGAGACGCCTGGGAAAGGCGTTTGGGGTCTTCGGCCTCTTGAGGCGGTTTCAACTCGGTAGCGGCCTGGGATCGAGAGGCAGCTGGCTGAATGGTGGACACCGAAACGCGACTGCCAGAGGGACCACTGGAGTGTCCATAATGCGGGAGAGAGGAAATGAGAGCTTCTGAAGCCGCGGAATGATCGTATCGTGACTTGGATCGGTGACTTTCCTGTGGAGGATAGGCCGAGTTGATTCGATTCGACGCCTCGGAGAGTGGTGAGCGAGTGACGGTGGAAACAAAAGGGTCCGCCATGGTTGCAGTAAATCAACGCATAATACTCGGGAACACAGAACACTGGCAATGGAAGAAGCAGAAAAAAGAACGGAAGTGTGCTCGCGGGAGCAGCGGGAAGGAGAACAAAAAGAGAGGCACCGAGAAAGGTGAAGTCGACGAGGTCGAAGAAGGCCGAAGAACGGACAGAAACGAAGGGACGGGGCGGAGGCAGAAAGAGAGACTGAGGAATCTGGAACCTGGAGGCCAGCGGGGAGGGAAAGAGGGAGGGGACAATGCGATACAAAAGAGGGCCTGGTTTTCAGAATTGGAACACAACGCGCCAAACAAAAGGAGTGACAAGGGCTGGCAGCGACGACAAACGGGACGGGAAGGGCGCGTCGGGCTTGAGGTGGGCCGCAAAATTGAAGCGTGGAAGCGTGGAATGCAATGTTTACCGTGGCAGACGTGTTTTGTGAGGCTGGGGATGGAAGGGAGGAGCCTGGAGCTGGTTGGCAGCTGGCATCTGGCATCTGGCACTCGCCGGCAGCTGGCCACCACACATTGCTAGAGTAGCTGGCATTCGGCGGTACAGCGAATAAATGGCAGACGTCGGCGTCTAGCCACCATGTGCATTCCAGTTGTTCGTTTACTTAGGTTGATGACATATGAGCAAGTGAGGGCCTCATGTGTAGTTGATCAGTGAGGAACGCTCGTCGAGAGAAGCCGGCTCCCCGGTCGGGGCCATTATAAGAAGGGACACCGACCGCGCTGCCATCAGCCCAGTCTCTGACTTCTCGGTTTGTTAGAAGTAGTCTCACTTCCTCTCGACGTCGGGCAGTCGAGTCGCCGCAGTGAAACTTCCCAGTCAAGCTTCCAGCATTGATGGCTTTGCCCTGCTCTCCCAGCCCCTTTAATATGTCTGCAGGAAGCGTCAGCCTATGAATAACACGATGGAGAGAAAATAACCATGCAATCGGGACAGATCAACCACCTGAGGAGCGATCCTAGATGTCGGTGAATGTTGGGCATGAACTGTTCTTACTTACTAATGCCTTATGCCTAAGACGAGATTTCGGGGGCCTCTAAGACTCCTGAGCATCGAAGTCACCAGGCAAGGTATTGAATTCCAAAGGATGAAGTTGACTTGCTCCTTCGGAGGGAGGTTCGTTTGGAGTGGCCACTATGACTAAGCAATCTCACTTACACCGTGGATTGGACCGCCGCTCCCTGATAGTTTGAGACAGACCTACCTACCTACCTAACCGACATGACGATGATCACACATGTGAGACAGCGACGCCCGGGAATTGGAACAGCCAGAACGGCTCGGACGAAGCCTGAAAAACCATAGAGCATTCAATAGTCAAGGGGCTTGCCCTTACGTGGGATCATTAGACTACCTACCTAGCTGGATCTCCTCCCTGCAAGTGAGTGAGTCTCGGACTTCAGCCACAGGGTCTCTGACCATAAAAAGGTACCTTTCTGTACCATTTCCGACGTGTTTCCCTACTTTGCGCTTCGCATCTCTCCTGATATACTACGATAATGGTAGCACTGTGTGTGTGCGAGAATTGGTGGTCTGGCCCGCGGGGATGGATGCACTGATTCATTGAGAAAACTTACAGATAGCGCCGATAACACCACCTGAACTTCTTTATTACAACGCGAGCCTATCTACGATGAAAACGAAAGAAAAAAACACTCTTATCCATTTCTCGTTCTCATGCTCAGCTCTTGATGCCTCTTTCCAACGCTCACCGCCTGATCCGTGCCTGGATGGAGCTTCCGTGCCTCCTAACTACGAACCACGGGCACCAGCTATTGTGGACTCCGGCCCTTGGGTACTTGCCTCAACCCCACCACTTTGTTAAAGTCGACGCCACATTTGCCAGGCGCGCACGTTGGCGCGATTGGGCGCGTCAAAGAATCTCATCGTCCTTTGTCTTTCAACCCCCTCCTATCATCGCCACTTCTTAGGTCACACATCGCCTCGACGTCACCTTCGCGCATTCGAACAAACCCCAACAAAACCTCTTACCCGCGTTGAGGCGATATGCCGCCTTCATCGCGCCGACGCAGGCGCGACGAGAGCGACGATGGCGACGACGAAGACACCACTCGCTACGGCGGTCCGTCGCAAGCCGTCAACTCCCCGAAGCGACCGAGACTCAATGAATCCGATACCGATGACGATGCACCTAATGGAAGACCCACCGCAAGCAGCACGAACGGCGCTCCCAGTGGTAGCAACTCCGACGGCTTCCAGCCCGGCGCCATTGTTCGGGTCAGCGTCAAGAACTTCGTCACCTACGAGCAGGCCGACTTCTTCCCTGGACCACATCTGAACATGGTGGTCGGACCAAACGGCACTGGAAAGAGCTCCCTTGTCTGCGCAATTTGTCTGGGCCTGGGCTACAGCCCGAAGCACCTTGGACGGGCTGGCTCGGTCAAGGAGTTTGTCAAGCATGGTAAGGATACAGCCACTATCGAGATCGAGCTCTATAAGCGCCCTAAAGACCGCAAAAATTTCGTCGTCAAAGTCCAAATCCGACGAGAACAGAATTCGCAAAAGTGGTGGCTGAATGACAAGGAATCAAACCATAAGACGATCCAGTTATTGATGCGGAAGCTGAAGATCCAGGTGGACAACCTCTGCCAGTTTTTGCCTCAAGACAGGGTCGTTGAGTTTGCTGCCTGCACGCCCGTGGATCTCTTGCACGAGACCCTTCGCGCTGCAGCACCAGAGCAGATGCTTCATTGGCAAAAGCAGCTGCAAGATCTTTATAAAGATAAGAAGGGACTGTCCGAGGCCGTCCACACGGACGCGGATATGCTTAAAAACCTCGAGAGTCGCCAACAGGGTCTGCAGGCCGACGTGGACAGGATCCGCGAACGCGAGGAGATCATAAACAAAGCAAAAGACCTCAAGTGCGCCCTTGTTCTTTCTAAATACGAAGAAGCCAGAGAGCTTCACTCCAATGCAAAGGAACGAAAAAAGGTGGCCGAAAGGTCCTTGAGACGTCTTGAGCAGGAAAGCGGCCCCTCCCTCGAGGCTGTCAACCAGAAACAGCTTTATGCCCAGCAAATCGAGGCCGTCATTCCTCGAAGAAGACAAGCATTAAAGGATGCCGAGGATGTGGCAAAAAGGGTGGCTCGCGACGTGTCTGCTGCGACCGAGATGATCAAAGATTTTGACAGCAAACTCGAAGCTGAAAAGAAGGATCATGATAAAAAAAAGAAGGAGCTTGCCCATTCGAGGTCCAGAATCACGGCCCTGCAAGGCGACTTGAAGAGCCAACCCGAGGAGTTCAATCCTGGTGAATTCAATCGTAATATTGTGAGTGCTGGATAAGACCATGTGAAGAACCCGACTGACGCGATTGTCACTAGCGAGGAGAGGAGCACAAGATGCGTGAACTAGAAGCAGAGCAACGCGATATAACCATCCAGTGCGATGCTATTAAGGTGAAAGGAAAGAACACGACCATGGAGATAAAAAAGGTGGAAGCAGATATCGAATCCTTCAACACCCAACAAGGCCAACAGCTCAATTTCATGAAGAAGCATTTTCCTGAGATCGCTACTGGATGGGAATGGGTCCAGGCCAACCAGGACCAGTTTGAAAAGGAGGTGTTTGGCCCACCAATGATCAGTTGTTCGATCAAGGATGAGCGGTATTCCGATCAGGTTCAGGCACTCCTGCAGGGCGATGACTTTACCTGCTTCACTGCCCAAACCAAGAGCGACTACAAGAAACTAACGGACCAACTCTATCGCGAGATGAGTTTGTCCGTCGTCATCCGAACTTGTGCTCATCCTTTGAGCTCTTTCCAACGACCCGTCAGCGAGAATGAGGCTGCTGATCTGGGACTTGACGGATTTGCTATCGATTTCTTGGATGGTCCCGCCCCCGTCCTCGCAATGCTGTGTGCAGAAAAAAGACTCCACCAGTCAGGAGTCACGCTTACGGACCACGACGATGTTCAGTACGATCGACTGGTCAAAGGAGGTAAAGTTAACCAATGGGCCGCCGGGAAACAGTCGTATTCGGTGAGGCGCCGTAAGGAGTACGGCCCTCAAGCTATGACGACTATTACCAAGACCATCCAGCCTGGCAGATTTTGGACATCTCAACCCATCGACTCCCAGGAGAAGGCCGAGATGAACAAGCGGTTGACCCACCTGCGAGGCGAAAGAGATGTTCTGAAGGACGAGCTTCGAGAGGCCCAAGCCAAGTCGAAGACCATCGAGGATCAGAAGGCAGACCTAGCTGTCACGATTGTGAGTTGACTAGATTACGTAGTCGTGCGGCTGAGCCAACTAGATATCAGGAACGATTAAAACGCGAGAAGAACACTCTCCAGAAGGAGTACCAGAAATGGCAGTCCCTGCCCGAGAAGATTGGTTAGTCTGCGCTATAGCCGGGCTCATGGACTTTACTAACGCATCTTAGAATCCGAGGAGCGCGCAAAGGTGGCACACGAGCAGGCTATACGCAGTGCCCGCAAGAACATAACAGAGCTCCAATACGAATGGGACGCAGCGGTCCTCAACAGGGCGAAGCTTGTCCTTCACCACAAGGAAGCTATTGAGAAGATTCGGGCGGCGTACCATGCCCTCCTTAACGCAGAGATAATGCAGATTGAGGCGACTTCCGACATTCGGGGTCTCAAAGAACGGAACTCCCACATCATGGAACGTCTCCAGGCGGAGAAGGACATCATGCAACAGGCCACCGACGAAGCCAACCGGACAAAAGAAGCTGGGCGGCTGCTGTCACAGGCTGTCCAGGACATTCTCGCCGAGGACTCCGATAAAAGAGACCTCTTCTCTGCTCTCTGCGAGGGAAAGAATCCGGAGGAGATGCAGATGGAAATCGACGCCGAAGAGGCCAAGCTGGAACTCATCCACGCAGCCAACCCCAACGTCATCCGGGAGTTTGAGCGAAGAGCACAGGAAATCAACAGGCTCAGCCGGAAGATGGAGGGCGCCAGCGAGAAACTTGAGAAGCTGACCCACGAAATCGAAGAGATCATGTCCAAGTGGGAGCCCACGCTCGATGAGCTCGTTTCCAAGATCAGCGACGCTTTCGCCTACAACTTCGAGCAGATTAGCTGTGCCGGCGAGATCCGCGTCCACAAGGCCGAAGACTTTGACGCGTGGGCCCTGGACGTCATGGTCCGCTTCCGGCATGTGTAACCCCCGTTTCTTTTTGACCACTCTACGACACAGATCAGATCACTAACATCCATGTCAGCGAAAACGAGACGCTCCAGCAGCTCACCGCCCACCGCCAATCCGGCGGCGAGCGCGCCGTGTCCACCATCTTCTACCTTATGGCTCTCCAGTCCATGGCGCAGTCGCCCTTCCGCGTCGTCGACGAGATCAACCAGGGCATGGACCCTCGCAACGAGCGCATGGTCCACGAGCGCATGGTCGAGATCGCCTGCCGCGAGCACAGCAGCCAGTACTTCCTCATCACCCCCAAGCTCCTCACCGGGCTCCGCTACGACCCCAAGATGCGCATCCTCTGCATCGCCAGCGGCGAGCACATGCCCCGCGAGGGACGCAAGCTCGATTTCAGGCGCTGTCTGGGGATCCAGAAGCGGCTGATGGCTGCTGCAGCGTAAAGAATCGGCCGTCGTGTGTACTATTTTTTGTGTTTGCTGGGTATTAGGGGGTGGATGTTATGGTGGTCGAGAATGACATGCATGTTCATGTGGCGAAAAAGGGTTGATTTCAGGGTTGATTTCAGGGTTGAATTTCTACCGGTCCCCAAGATAATCATCTGCTAGATAATCTACATCAACGGTTTATTACGCGTTAGTTGTGAACCCATTTCGATACCAAGTGTGCCATTCCAAGCTTCTATTGTCCGCTGGAACCATCAAGTCACCATCAAGTAAACCTTACTCGGAACCGACGGGGGAGGGGAGCATCATGATCACAGCCGTTGACAGAACACAATGAAGACGTTGAAGTTAAGGTGCCCAAAGAGTAAATATCAATTATCGAGCCAAACAGAGAAACACTTCATTTCGTCATTGACACCCCCGCGAACCATTTGTCTCCTGCGTCGAAGTGAAAGGCCCTCTTGTCGGAGCCTGTCTCCCAGCCCAGCCAGCTCCCAGTGGGAATCAAAGGGAATCAAAGAAACCAAGCACCACATCCTGTTCCCCATTTCCTTAGTTCGTGGTTGGTTTGTGGAAAATTCCCATATAGTACATGACAAGTTCAGAAGACAAGGTTGAAGAAAGAAATAATAAAGCAGAAGTAGAAGAAACATGCGGCCCCATCCTCCTTGTGCCGAGCAAGTGGTAGGGGAAAATTTTGTGTTGGTGATTGTTAAGTGAAGCAGGCCGGTATAAATTGAACCGGCGAAAGGGGACCGGTGATTCGAAAACATAGAGGTATAAAAGCGGTGCACAAAACAACAATCGTGGAACCGTGGGACGACCGAAACTCCATTCACCTTTGCGAAGGGCAGGATGTACAGACGCGTTGAGAAATGGCCCATCGTCCGGGCAGACTTCAATGGGGCGGTGGGTATAATGCGTCGTGAACGCGAAACGAGATTTGGAAAGCGGTGCTGGATTTGCTGGGTTCAACCACGTCGAGGCTTCTCCCCATCACTCTGGTGCTCTTCCGTGTCGAGTCTCTTACGCCAGTCAGCTAAGCTCTCGCTAAGGCCAACACCGGCGGAGTTGTCGTCCTTCTTGACACTCGAGGTGGGTTCAAAATCGAAGTTGGTACTGAGACGATAGTTCTTGTTCGTAGCCTCCCACTGGCTCCTGAGCGTCTCCAGCTCGTCTGCAAGGTTGTCCAAGGCCGCACTGTTCCTAGCTTCCAGGCCATTTGGACCGGCGCCTCCATAGATACTCTCGCCTTCGGAGCTCTCACCACGAGTATGGCCCAAGCCAAGCCCGTTGGCGTTGGTGCCTGTCTCAGAGTTCACACTAGGAATTTGGCGGCTGCGACGGCGATAGTTGTCGACAGAATGTTCGACTTGGTCAAGGAGCAGAGCTACTTTCTGCTCAGCATCAGTAGCACGTTGCTCGAGAAGCGAGTTCTCAGATTGCAGTTGCTCGAGGTCCTTGCGGTGAGACATGAGCGTCTGCATCACCTTCTCACTGCTCTTCATAGCATCGTCGCGTTGCTTTTTGTTCTCTTGAAGTTCTGCTCTCAGACCTTGCATGTTCTGTTCCATAGCAGCCCCTGCCTTCTGCAGGTCGGCCTCTAAGCTGCTGATCCTGGAATGGAGAGCGTTTCTCTCGGCCTCCCAGTCAGCTGGGGCAGCAGATTTCTCGCCGTCAGCTTGAAGCTGATCCTCAAGCTCCTCGACCTCTGACTTGAGGCGTCCATTGTCCGCCTTGTAGCGAGACAACTGTTCCTTGAGTTGCTTCAGCATTTTCTCAGTTCCCTTGACGTAGTGCACGGCCGATTGATAATCGCTCTCGAGCTGCGAGAGTTTCTCACGATACGCCGACTCGGATTCCTGAACCTGGATTGCAAAACCTTGCTTGGTCTCTTCATGCGCAGTGTTGGCGTTGATGAGTTGGGTCTCAAGATCCCGAACGCGACTCGTGTCAGGGGAGTTTGTCAGAGGGCTCGTGAGCCCGCGAGCACGAATAGCGCCCGTAGGGCTGATACCACGCTCGCTGAGGATATCCTTGAGCGCGTTATGCTGAACCGTCATAGCATTTGTCTCCAGTTGTTGGGCGGCGAGTTGGTTCTTCAGATCCGAGTTGGAGGCTTGCAAACTCTGAGTATCTCTCAGCGTCGACTGTAGTTGTCTTCGGATACTAACACCTTCCCGGCTGGATTGTTCCTGGTACTGCTCAAGGCCGGCGATGCGTTCCTCAGCCGCACGAAGTTGGTCAGCTGCGGCATCTGCCTCCTGCTGGTATTTCTTCACCAAAGCATTGGACGTCGTGACCTGAGCTTGAAGTACAGCAACGCGCTCGGCATCAGCAGTACTAGAGGCAGAAGCGTCTCGAGCGGAAATCTTATCAAGGCCTGCCAAGACGGCTTGACGATGGGTTCTTGCTTCGGTTGCATGCTTCTCAGAAAGCTCCTCGGCATCTCGCAATCGTTGAGTTGAGGCGACGAGTTCGGCAGTCCGAGTCTCGTGCTCAAACTTGAGTTTGTTGAATTGGCTCTCCAGCTTTTCCTTCAGGCCGCGCTCTTCAGTAAGCTTCGACTCAAGAAGCGTCTTGGCCTCCTCTGAAGACAGAATGGCGGCCCTGAGCGATTCAAAGGTGTCATGGTGGTCTTTGGAGTTCCCAACAGCCTCCTGGTACTTGCTAGCGAGGTCATCCTTCTCTATACGCAACAACTCCAAGGCTGCGATAGCTTCGGCGGATGAAATTGACTGCTCGCGGGCCTCTTGTTGAACAAGGTGCAGCTCTGCCTTTAGGCGTTCAATCTCCGTAGAGGTCTGTTGCTTGTAGGCTTCCAGGTCTGCCATTCGTCGTTGGGTTGCATTTGCCGTGTCGTCGGCCAGATGACGGGCCTTCTTCTCAGCCTCGAGCTCAGCCCTGGTAGTTTCCAGCCTCGTGTGGAGATCCTTCTGAAGGTGAAGGGCAGTAGCGAGTTTTCTGCTGATTTCACCAGACCTAGCATCGGATCCATCTCGCTCACCATCAAGCTGGGGTGTGCTTGCATTACTTCCACCCATGTGAGCCGCCAACTTGGCCTTTGCGTAAACAGCTTCTTGGATCGCCGCGTCACGTTGTTTCTCTGCCTCAGCGACCTGCCTTGCAGCAAGGACTGCTTGCTTATCCACAGAAGCCTGGACGTTACCAAGTTCTGTTCGCATAGCCAGGAGAGCCTCAATAAGTGGTCGATCCTCGTCGTCAAAAGTCTCGGCGGCTTTGCTATCGAGCACGGGGCTGAAAGACGCATTGGGAGCATAACCGGCTTTCCGAGCAAGTTCCAGTTCCGAGGCATACCAAGCATTTCGGTTCCGCGCAGAATCAAGCTCTTTAAGAAGCACCACGGTTTGTGAGTTTCGAGCCGAAGATCTTCTGGAAAGGGGGTTGCTAGGTTGCCGGGTTGGCTGGGGCGGAGAAGCGGGACGCGGAGCAGGAGGCTTCAGAGCTGGTTCCAATGTGTTGTCCATCGAACCCGGAGCCCGGCTTGGCCGAACAGGTTTGTTCTTGGCGACGTCTCCGTTTGACTGCTCTTGCTTTGATCCGGTCCTGGAAACTGGTTGGGTGGGTGTCCTCCTGCCGTTGATTACAGGGGACTCAGTCTCCTTGATGATCTCGCGTGCGATAGGCGACTGGTTGAAGGCGACCTTTGGAGAGCTTGATAAAGAGCTTGTCTCGTTTGACTGCGCGCGGACTCTCCCAATGGCCGACGTATCGACAGTGGGTCTGGCTGGCATTGGACCCTGAGGAGGCGGTCCTGAAGGTGGTGAGGGTGCGGCGGCTGTTCTTGGAAGTTTACCTGCAGGACCAACCAAGGGACCATGCATGTCTTGACCATGAGGGGGGGATCTGTGCCCGTTCGGGGGAGCCGACGGCCCAGCAGCCATAATCTTCCTTCCGTCGGGTGGTCCGTTTGAGCCATCGCGCAGAGGGAGCTGGCGAGCTGGTCCTCCCACCTCGCCTGCGCTCGGTCTTCGTCCTTGGGTAACTCGCTGGGCGCCTTGTTGCGCATCGTTGGGATAGCGAATCTTTGATGTGTCCAGGACGTAGAGAAGTCCCAAGTCATTCACCGTCGCAGATGCGGTGCTTGGTTCGCCTCCGATAACGACAATTGACTTGCCAACCGTTGTCATGCTATGCCCAGAACGGGATGAAGGCGAAGGACCCATGTTCTGGAAGGTGTACCATCTTCGGGATGAAATCCTGAAAGCTGCGAGATCGCCCAGATCTGTACCCTCCTCGGTCCGACCTCCAAAAACGTACATCACATCGTCCACAAGAGCTGCGGCATGGCCTTCACGAGGGGCAGGTATGTAGCCTATGCAGTCCAGTTGCGCCCACGTGTTCAAGGCCGGGTCGTAACACCACACATCATTGAACCACTGGAAGCCATTGGTTCCACCAAACCTATCATGTTGTCAGCGAGACATCGGACATGGAGGGTGTGCACAGGCAACATATAGAACTTACAGGTACATCTTGTCGTTATACGTAATCATAGAATGATTGGTGCGCGCCGCAGGCAACTTGGGTGACGTATCACCTGTAACGAGAATTTCCCAGCGATTATTAGGCATTTGTAGTTGGTTGAGGTCGAATGCGGAGAGGTCGTTCATAAAGAAACCCTCAACCTGGCCACCAAAAATGAAGATCTTTGAGCCCAGAATATTCAATGAGTGCCCATAGCGGCCTGATGGTCGTGGACCGGCCGGCAAGGCTCGAGACCATTGTCTCGTTGCTACTTTGGATTAGTCTTGCGGAAGCTTGGAGCAAGATTGGGGGGCTTACAGGTGTTGAGCAAGTAGAGGGTCTCGTCGAGGACATCTGCCTCATCAATCTTAGTGTCACCGCCGTAAACAATGAATGCGTTGCCGACGAGCAAACTGCAATGGCCGACTCTTGGCCCTGGCCCCTCGGCGGTAGTAGCGAGAGGGTAGCAAGCCATGTTGCCGCCAGCCTCAATCATCCACAAGTCACCCTTGACAGTAGAGCTGTTGATCAGCCCTCCCATTAGGTAGATGTCGCCTTCCTTTGATGAAAGGGAGTTCACAGCCGCGCCGTATCGAGGGAATGGACTAGGATGTGTAGAGGTGCACGTTAACCGTCGCTGAGACCAAGGATATAGCGAGGCGTTGGAACCATTCGCTGGGACGCCATTTCGAAACTGGAAGATGCGTTAGCAAGTTGAAGTGCGCCAAGTGCCTTCATGTTTGAGAACGACACCGCAAATATGACATACCGGCAGATCGCTTTGTGGTTGCGCGACCTGATCTGCGCTTCCGGCACGTCGAGTGTGGCCCTGGTCGGGGCTTCCAGTGCTCCCGTCATTATCGATCGAATTTAGGCTGCCAGTCGGGGTTGCGCGGTGTTGCAAGGCGTTTTTCTCGGCGACGCGGGCGGTTGCGCTCTGGATCGAGCCCTGGGAACCAGAGTTGGAGTTGGCTTCACGGCTGGCCAAGGCCCTCTCGGGGTGCTTTTTCGACTTGAAAAGAAAGGCCATGGTGATGAAGCAGCAGCCGCTCGATGGCGGGGAAATGACGGCGACAGGAACACCCTAGGAGGCGTAGATGCGAAGCGATGGTTGATGGGCGATGTGTCGTGGCTCAGGAGTCGTCGCGTGTAAGAGAGGATCACGGGAGAGAGGAAGCGGCCAGGGCTGGCGTTGGGGATGGCCCGATCGGGGGGACAATTCCAGCCGCAGACGCAGGAACGAGAGAAGCCGGGCTTGGAAGTCGAGATGGCTGGGCCAGCATCGGGCGGAGGGGTAGAAGGGGCCGGATCGTGGTGGGAATTTTAAGTCAACCTCCCGACTTTTTGAGACGATGGGAGGGTGAGGAGGGGGTTGGAGACGGGAGGTGGATGGATTGCGCTCCGGCACGCCGTCGGGGAGCGCAGGCCCTGATTCGTGCTGACACCAGGCAAGCGGTCGCTGGAGCAAATCGGGGGGTCGGGCGTTGGATGGACGTGGTCTCCCGGGGGCGCTGGAGGATGGAAGCGCCGTTGGTTGGACGTGGTGATGATGATGATGGGAGACGGGAGAGGATGGCGACGGTGATGGTGATGCTGGCGGGAAGTTGAGAAAGTCCTTGGCCGCTCTTGCTGTTCCTGCTTGACCTAATTACTGCCCTGGTCTGGCTCTCGTCACGGCCGCCTCCTGTAACCTCCGCTTTCACTGGGCTGTTCCTGGCGCAGTGGCACCCGACTGCAGCGCTGCCTCTGTGCTGGGCCCGCTGTCGAGCCACGCCCCTGGCCAATCGTGGGCCTCTCCTCTCCTAGCCTGGCCCGTCCTGGGCCAGCCAAGACAACTTTTTTTTTAGGGGTTGCAAGCTTACAGCAGCGGGACTGTGATGCCAAGTGGGTACGTACCGGGTACTTGCAGCCCAGCGGTACAGTGCCGCGGTGCGGTTGAGTGGACAGTGGGGTGTCCTGGAGGCGGGCCACTGTACTGGCCAGGTACACGTGGGCCAGTGGCTCGGCCGGTTGCAGCTAGGTCAGCCTAAAGTACTCTGTAGGGGCTGTCTCCTTTTGAAATCCAGGGGCTGGTCTCTGAGCTGTCCCGGACGACACACCTAGACATGATCCCTATGGAAGCACAACGTAGTATTCGCACCGGCCTCACTGCGACTCCAGCCAAGTATGCTCGCACATGCACGGCCGAGAACAAGCCCTGAGAGCCGCCGGGCACCGGACCTCGTCCTGCGTTGGTGCGGTTTCGCGTTTCCGTGCAATGTAGGGCAATGGCCCCGAGTTTGTTCCCGTCTTCTCCAGACCTTCCTTGCATGTGTCTTACGGAGGGAACGGGAACGACCTCCCAAGTCCCAGGTCGGCCGAGATCCCCCAGATGCCGCCCACTTTTTACCATCCTCAAGGCATCCATGCTCACCGTGGCCACCGGTCTTCGCTTCTTACCAGAGCCATTCATTGCCGGGAGCCCCCAGAGTTGTTAGATTGACTACATCATGATTCATGCCCCAACCCGGGTTTGATATAGCATTGCACACTTATGTGCCGGTTTTGTCACTCTGACGCGAGTCGGAAGCCTTGTGTGCGTCCATAGGTCCCGCCTTGGCCCCAACAATAAGTTACTCTGATGCTGGAAACCGTATCTGATAGCATCGTCCCCTTGTCAATAAGCGATGCGGTGGAACAAGAAAATTACACAGTGCTGGCTGGGAGGGATTCAGCTGACCTCGAGCTACGAAGTACGTCAGCGCGACCATTGCTCGCTTGCCCGTGGCGTCAGGAAAGGGGATGATGGCTCCTCAACACCCCGACGGAGGCAACGTCGGCACGTCATTGTGTGAGTACTGAACCCCAACGGCCAGCTTCTTCAAAGTTCAAAATTCAAAGTTCGAGGTTCACAGCCCAGAGCTTAGAGCTCAGAGCTCAGGACTGGACGAATGTCCAGGGGCCCATGGGCCATGGCCGAGTAAGCCGGGATGGTCATCGCAATCACTCGGTTCAGTGATGACTTTGGAGTGTACAGACCAGGCCGTCATTGGCCGTGGCCCTTCCGGACATTAAAATCATTCTTCTCAGCACTCTTCCACGCCGTTCCTCGTTTCATGTTTCCCACTAATGACGCTAATAGCAGCGGGTTCTGTGCACGGTCCATACCTCTCTCACTCCACTCTCCAGCTTCTGCCCTGTTTGCTCGGAAAGGGGGATGGGCGGAGGCCAAGAGGCTCAATGGTCCATATAACCGCGTACAGTTCCCAACTCCAGAACCCGAAAGCCATGCTTAGCAACCGATCACGGCCGGTGGTTTCACTGACAGGAAAGGCCCGAGCCGAAAGCGCCGGGCTATTTCCAAGTCCTTCGCACACCGTTGTATCCATTCTACCGTACAGTACAAAGTGCAAAGTACTGTAGCATGCGCCTCTTCTGACGTTTAACGTCTGTCTCAAGACATGGTGTTCTGGGCGTGGCTGTCGCCATCTGGATATGGATGCCGAGATGCAATAATCCGCCGGTTGGCCACCCCGTTTCTGTGTTTGTGTGACCCAGGCTAGGATCTCCTTTCGCCCTGCTCAACCTGGCTGGGTTCTCCCCGTCGTCCAGAAGGACAGCCACCATAAGGTTTTCTGGCATGCTTCCCGATCGGGACAATGCCCAGGCTTCAACCTGGCATGACCCGCGACCATCATGGCATCTGTCAATTGGGCGGTAAGCCGTGGCCCCCAAATGCCAATATTTTGGGCTTAACGCAGAGCGAATTGGTGAGAGGCTTTGGTTGGAGAAATGCTCAAGCATAGGTAATTGGCGCACATGTCAAAGCCTCAGCCCGATGATCTACCAAGGTGCATCCTGGTCTGAGTCGTGGGCGTTTAGCAAAGGGGATGGATGCATATTGGGCTGACGATCTGCTGCTGGCGCAAGCCCGCCCAATACCCGACCCGCTGCAGGAACAATCGTCAGCCGTACCATCGCGACCCGTGTTCAGGCTGGTGGAAATCTCTTGTCGAAATTTACAAAGTACCTAGTCTTGCGCAAAGCTCGTACTAAATACTACTGCTCGCAGTGCGTATACTTGTACTTCGTAATTGTCTTGGTGCAGAGGCTTGGACGGAACTCGCGTCAAGGCACCGCCGTCAATCATTGAGCCCAAAAGCAAATGCACGTGCATGGTCACGCGGCAACTTCAAGCTTGCCATCTCCGGATTAGCGCTGGAGGTTCTCCGTGGCGTCACGGCCAGAGGTCGGGCGTTGGTTGACCTTTGTACCTAAAAGTACGTTTGCAATCAGGCTGGAGTAACTGGAAGCGGAGGCAGTTTGATGCAACAAGCGAGAGTTGATCTCAGCAACGGAGAGAGTCGGTCAAGGAATCAATTCCTAATCACAGTGCAGCACACGCAAGCATGTGGCAGGGCCCCCCAAAGACGTCTTTCGAGACGCTGTGAATCGCCAACAGCGCACATTTAGGAATCCATCCTGCCTCAAAACAACTGTAGAATTAGGAATCAATGGGACTCCCAAGTCTGGGTTTTTGGAGGGTTGTATTCGTATTTATACCCGCTGGTGCTTCCAAGCGTATGACCGACGCCCAGCGCCTAGCGACCGACCAACCTATCGGCCTACTGACCTGAGGCGCCAGTTCAGTTGTGGCCATCCCAGTACTGGGTAAGTTAAGTATTCCTAATTTCTGCGGGTGGCCCTGGTCATCCGCCCGCGCAGCCAAACTCTCAGCCTTCTTCACCAACGTCTTCTCCCACTCAACACTCGTCGCCGAAACCTCCCTCTTCTTTGTTGCTCTTGCACCAGACACTTTGGCGTTTCTCTCGCTGCTCGTCGCACGCATGCGCCTGTCGCCATGCTGATTTGAACTCCCGCAGAGATCATGACCGCCGTGTCGACACACCAGACACCACCCTCTCCGCAGCTCCCCTTCCGCAACTCCTCCGCCAACTCCAGGCCGACGCCGACCCACGACCGCCACCACCTCGCGCCCGCCCTCGCGCCCGCCCACCTTCTCCCTGCGGCCGGAACTGCCATGGTCCAGAAATCAGAGCTCAACGGCTCCTCCGCCCCCGTCGCCGAGTTCAACGGAGATGGCCTAGCCGCGCGAGCAATGGCCAACGGGCGCGCGACCCACGACGCGAGCGTCAACGGTGACGACGATCATCGACCTTCGACTGCGCCAGGACAACGGAACGGAGGCCCAGCTCTAGAGACCAGAGATGACATGGAACCCAAACGAGCCACACGACTCATGAAGCCGTTGCTTCTGCGGTCGAAGAGCGAATACGCGCATCGGAATCTAGAGGACGCAGAGCCAATAGAGGATGACATCCCCGAATGGGGAGCCAGGCACGGCTTCGAAGACCACTACCAGTCTGAAGATATCATCTCTCAGCTTGCTAATGTGAGTCCCCCATTCTATCTTCCTCTACGCACGAGCCCGTCGTGTACTGGTGTGGTTCATCCATGACTCCGGCCTCTCCTAGCTTAAGATTTGTCCCCCAAGGTGTCCTCACATCGTTGCACATGGGATCGTGTGAGACCCTCTACGCCGCGAATCTCCTAGTCTGTTAGACCGCACAGTGTCTGACCTCCCGGCCTCTCACAATTGGTTTCGCCAAACCTCAGGTTGGCCTCACAGCTAACCTTCTCCTTCAGAATTGGTACATGTACTATACAGATAAGCGGCACGAGACGACTGGCAAGCCGAAACCATTACAATATGAACTGCAAGACTGGCGACAGCGAGATAGACTCAAAACTGTTTCTGCCGCCCTTGCAGTCTGCCTAAACATTGGCGTCGAGCCGCCGGATCAGCTCAAGACGAACCCAGGCGCCAAGCTCGAGGCTTGGACTGACCCGACAGTACCGCCGATCCAGAAGGCCCTGGAGAACATCGGCAAAGCGCTCCAAGCCCAGTACGAGACACTGGCCATCAGAGCTCGTTACAAGCAATACCTGGATCCATCAGTAGAGGAGACCAAGAAGTTCTGTATATCTTTGCGTCGAAATGCCAAGGATGAACGTGTTCTATTACACTATAACGGCCACGGAGTCCCTAAACCTACCGCTTCTGGCGAGATTTGGGTTTTCAACAAAAACTATACGCAGTACATTCCCGTGTCGCTGTATGATCTGCAGCATTGGCTGCAGGCGCCCACCATATTCGTGTGGGACTGCTCGGAAGCGGGCAACATTCTCAACAACTACCATCGGTTCGTCGAGAAGCATGAGGAAGAGGAGGAGGAAGCGGCGGAGCGCGACCCCAACTACACCAAGACAAACTTCCGGCCATACATCCACTTGGCTGCCTGTGCCGTCAAGGAAAACCTTCCAACCAACCCTCTACTGCCGGCCGACCTCTTCACTGCATGTCTCACAACCCCAATTGAGATGGCGTTGTGGTTCTTTGTGCTTCAGAACCCGTTGAAAACGAACATCAGCCCGGAGCGCGCCAAGAAGCTGCCCGGTCGCCTGCAGGAAAGACGCACCCCGTTGGGTGAGCTGAACTGGATATTCACAGCCATCACCGATAGTATCGCGTGGACAACTCTACCCCGGGATCTTTTCCGAAAGTTCTTCCGGCAGGACCTTATGGTGGCCGCGCTGTTCCGGAACTTTTTGCTTGCCCAGCGTGTTATGACCGTCTACGGCTGTCATCCTCAATCATACCCTTCCCTCCCGGACACGCACCAACATCCCTTGTGGGAGACCTGGGACCTGGCTGTGGATATGGCTTTGGCCCAACTGCCCATGTTGGAGAAGAAGGAGAGCGAAGGACTAGACTACGAGTATCAAAACTCGACTTTCTTCACCGAACAGCTGACTGCCTTTGACGTCTACCTCACTAGGGGCGATGCTATGGCCCAGAAGTCGCCAGACCAACTTCCCGTTGTGCTCCAAGTGCTCCTCAGCCAGCAGCATCGGGTCCGCGCGCTCATCCTGCTAGGCAGGTTTCTTGACCTCGGCCCATGGTCGGTCCAACTCGCCCTCAGTATTGGCATTTTTCCTTATGTCTTGAAGCTGCTTCAGTCTGCAGCCGCCGAATTGAAACCAGTTATGGTCTTCATCTGGGCGCGCCTTATCGCAGTAGACATTTCCTGTCAACAGGATCTTATTAAGGATAGTGGCTACAGCTACTTTGCCCAGATTCTTAAGCCCTCCGAGGGGCTGCCCGTTGTCGACAGCGACGAGCACAAGGCCATGTGTGCCTTTATCCTCGCCATGCTTTGCAAGGACTACAAGAACGGCCAGATGGTCTGCAACCAGACAGACATCATGACCTACTGCCTGACTCACCTCCAGAACGAAGAAAACCCGCTGCTCCGACAGTGGGCGTGTCTCTGTATCAGCCAGCTGTGGCAGGATCTTCCTGAGGCGAAGTGGCGTGGCATCCGGGAGAACGCGTACGTGAAACTTGCCTACCTGAACAAGGACCCGTGCTGTGAGGTGCGAGCAGCCATGGTCCACGCCATGACTGCTTTCCTCGGTATCCCCGATCTCACAGACGAGGTTGCCCGAATTGAGGAGACGATTGCATGGACAATCCTCGACATGGGCAACGACGGCAGCCCCATGGTCCGCAAAGAATTCGTCGTCTTCCTATCGCATTTCGCTGTCCGCTTCGAGAACAAGTTCATTGTTGCGGCCTACGAACAACTTGTGGAGGAGAAGGAATACATCATGTTTCCTCCTGGGGATGATGGCCAGGAGCACAAGATGGGGCTGCACTACGCAAGACCCGATAGCCGAAACAAAGACGGAAGCATCAAGCCTACTGCCCACGGGCTGTCCCACAACACGGTTTACATGGCATTGTGGAAGTTGGCGCTGGTTCTCAGCGTTGATCCTCACCCCGAGGTGCAGCGTGAAGCTAGCGTCGTCGTCGACTATGTGCACAACGCACTCCTTAACTCGAGCGCCGGGGCTCCTGCACAGTTGGTGATGAACGAGATCCAGCGGCGAGCGACCCGGGTGGCTCATAGGCATGCACCCAGCGCCAGTCAGCGCAGCAACCTCATTGGGACGCCCAGCACCCAACCACTTCCTTCCCCCGGGTTGCTCCGGAGAACGGCCAGCCTGTTGTTTCAATCCTTTATCGGAGCTGAAGACAAGTCAAGGCCGACGACGCCAACTTCGCCGGCTCTTCCAAGGTCGCCTTCGATGAAGTTGACTCCTAGGCAGCTGGCTGCTCCCCCGGAGCAAACCGACCAGACGACGTCGTTTGCGCAATATCACATTGCGCACGAGCCCATGTCTGGAGCATACCAGGAACGCGATGTCACAAAGCCCCCTACTCTTCCTTTAAAGAGCAGGTTCCTTGAATGGTCCATTGAATACTTCCGGGAGCCGCAAATGAAGCCGAGCGAGGCAGATGAGCCCGGTAGTACCGAGTACAACGAGCGCCTCTGGCGAAGGGCCCGGAACGAGAACATCCTGCGAGAGACCCAGCCGTTGAAGCAGCAAGCGGGCAGTAATAAATGGAGCAACCAGCTGGGCATCGTGAACAACGGCGCCCAGCCCGCCAAGATGACTTTCCACCAGTTCGAAGATCATCTAGCCGTGGCCGACGATGCAAACACGGTGTACGTGTGGGACTGGAAAAAGCAAGGTCGCCTCAGCCGCTTCAGCAATGGAAACCCTGAGGGGTCAAGGATCAGCGATATGAAGTTTATCAACGAAGACGACCAGGCGTTCCTGTTGACTGGGTCCTCGGACGGAGTCATTCGCGTCTATCGCAACTACGACTCGAATGATGACATGGAGCTTGCGTCGTCCTGGCGTGCGTTGACGCACATGGTGCCCAGTAATGTTAATTCAGGCATGGTGTTTGATTGGCAGCAGGTGGCTGGTCGAGTTCTTGTGGCTGGAGATGTCCGAGTAATTCGGGTGTGGTATGCGGCGTACGAGACGTGTATCATGGACATCCCAGCGCGATCGGGGTCTTGTGTGACGTCGCTGACATCAGATCAGATGACGGGTAACATGTTCGTTGCCGGCTTCGGAGACGGGGCCGTGCGAGTGTTCGATACTCGTAACAGGCCGCAAGAGTCGATGGTGCGCAAATGGAAGGACGAGTCAGACCGGCAATGGATCAAGAGTGTGCACATGCAACGTGGTGGTCAGCGAGAGCTCTTGAGCGCCAGTCGGAACGGCAAAGTCAAGGTGTGGGATATCCGAATGGACAAGCCCTTGCACTCGTTCCAGACGACTCGGGACACGCTCCGGACGGCGAGCACACATGAACACCTCCCCGTGTTCGCAGTGTAAGTGACATCCGAGATTCGAAATCTCTAGACGCAGGGGTCAGAGCTAACCATCCATGCAGGGGAACGTCGAACCACACGGTCAAGGTCTTCAACCTGGATGGGAATGCGCTCTCGACGGTAGAGCCGTATTCGAGCTTTCTCCAGCAGAGCAGAAGCTCGCCCATCTCGGCAACGGCCTTCCATCCACACCGACCTATTCTTGGATGTGCTGCACGGGGCGACCACCATATTAATCTCTTTACCTGCGAGAAGTCAGAGCCATCGCATCTCGGCTAGCGTCCTTGGGGTAGCGGCTTTAGCCTATCTAAGCTGGATAAATGAAGAGTGGTGTCCTCCGTCCGATACCCAGACCACGGAGGCGGGGAGATCGGAAGCGGGCGGTGCCGTCGGTAATGGGTAATGGGTAATGATGAGTCGAAGGTGTGTGGAGCGAGGTCGGAAGGACATATAATTCGTGCGCTGTATACCTTAGGTTGCATATCATATCATCGCGGTTGTTTGATGTACGGGCGTTCAGGGGACAGGGCAAGCGAGGGGAGCGAGGGGAGTGAGCTAGGGGCTTTGCATTGATGGGCGCATTGGCCCAGGACAAGGACGGGGGTATTTTCCAGGTTAGTTAGAGGAGTGAACCGGAGAGGGTCTGCCTCCTTTGTGTATGATACACCTGATTGATAAGTATGAAGTATGCTTGTTGACTTCCATTGTAGACCCGTTGACTTGTGTGTAGAGTCGAGGATGCGGGCCGACGCAGCGGCAACGTGACAAAGTGATGAGGTGACCAGCCAACTGCACAATATTGGGACAAATTGCAGAAAAATCAAGGAGTGGCCGGTTGCGTGAGTGTCAAAAGGGCCCGGGTTCGCCGTGAGGTGATAGATCTTGACCGAATGTGAGTCTCCAGATTTCTCCTGGTTTGCCTCAGGTACCCGGCGCTGCCTGGTACCTGGCCGTGGCGGGGATTTCATGCTTCTCCAGAGGTATCTTCCTCGCGGGTGACCCCACCATGACGCTGTCGGCGTGAGCAAATCGCCTGCTTTCAAGGTCGGCGGGGCAGGTGTAACGGCCACAACCAACCCCGCCATCACCACCACTCTCACACAATTTTATGCGTCACCTCACTTCCACCGACAAGAGTCATGAACGTTGCGTCTCCTGATTCCTCCCTCCGATTTCGTTCTTCTCCAGCTCCTGGCCAGTTCCGCTCAACTCGATTTGACTCCTTATAAACTCTTTCGTCCCCGACATTGTTGCTCAGGCTTCAAACCCCCCGACAAAAACAACCCCCTCCCAACTCGTTTCCCCAATTCGCGAATTCCATCATGGCCGACGCTCCCACCGATGCCGTGGCTCCCGCCAACCCTCCCCCCGCCGAGAATGTTCCCGCTGACGGCGGCGACGCTGCCGAGGGCGAGGCCGGCCCCTCTAAGAAGGCGCTGAAGAAGGCCGAGGCCAAGGCTAAGAAGGAGGCCGAGAAGGCTCGTCGTGCTGCTGAGCACCAGGCCAAGCAGGCTGCGGCAAAGGCCGCGGCTGGAAACACCGAGGACCTGGCCACCGACAACTACGGCAACATTACTCCCTCCACCAAGGTCGACGCGGAGCGAGTCCAGCTCAAGAACGTCGGCGATGACCTCCTGGGTAAGACGATCAGGGTTCGTGCCTGGATCCAGAACTCCCGTATGCAGGGTGCCAAGATGGCCTTTGTTGAGCTGCGCGAGGAGCGCAATTGGGCCATCCAAGGAGTCGTCGCTGCCAGCCCCGAGGGTACACCTGTCTCAAAGCAGATGGTCAAGTGGATTGGCGCCCTGAACCTCGAGAGCTACGTCCTGGTCGAGGCTAGGGTCGAGAAACCCCTCGAGCCCGTCAAAAGCGTCCGCGTATCCAACTACGAGTTGCACATCACCAAGTGCTACTGCATTGCCGCCGGCCCCGAGGTGCTAGGCATGGGTCTTGTCGTTGCCAACAAGGCCGTTACAAACTTTGACGACGAGGATGCCGGTAACCCCGTGGAGGAAATAAAGGAGGGCGTCGAGAACCTCAGCGTCGACAATGTTCCCTCCGCCAGCATGGCCACCCATCTCAACAACCCCGTCATGCACAAGCGCGCTCCCGTCCAGCAGGCCATTTCCGATGTACGCATGACTACCCGCAAGCTGTTTTCCGAGTACCTCGAAGCAAAGGGATTTGTCCAGTTCGAACCCCCGTGCCTGATCGGCGCCGCCTCCGAGGGTGGTTCCAACGTCTTCAGCCTGCCCTACTTCGAAAAGCAGGCTTTCCTTGCGCAATCCCCCCAGTTCTACAAGCAGATTGAGATTGCTGGTGGTCGCAAGCGTGTCTACTGCATCGGGCCTGTGTTCCGAGCCGAGAACTCCAACACTCCCAGACACATGACAGAGGTACGTCCAGCCCAGGACTTGTAGAAAAGGCAAACCGAGGCAAGTTACTAACCTATGTAGTTCACTGGTCTCGATCTGGAGATGGAGATTGAAGACCACTACCACGAGGTGCTTCACATGCTGGAAGGCGTGCTCCTGTTCATCTTCCGTGGCATCGCCGAACGCTGCGCTGAGCAGGTCGCTCTCATCCGCACCATCTATCCCTCGGAAGACTTCCTCCTCCCCGAGCCCGGCAAGGAGGTTCGCATGACCTTTGCTGAGGGCCAGGCCCTACTCCGAGCTGAGGGTCCAGAGGAGTACCGTAACGTGTCCGACGATGAGGACATGTCGACGCCCCAAGAAAAGGCGCTTGGCGCGCTGGTCCGGAAAAAGTACAACACTGACTTTTACGTGCTGGACAAGTTCCCTGAGGGCGCTCGGCCATTCTATGCTCTCGAAGACCCTGAAAACCCCAAGGTGGCCAACGCATACGATTTCTTCATGCGGGGACAGGAGATTCTCTCTGGCGGTCAGCGTATCCACGTGCCTGAGGTGCTGGAGGCGCGGATTCGCACAAAGGGCATCGACCCCGCCAGCCAGGGCATCAAGGAGTATGTCGACATCTTCCGCAGCGCGGGTGTTCCACCTCACGGTGGTGGTGGCATTGGCCTCGACCGGGTTGTGGCCTGGTACCTGGCCCTGCCAAGCGTTCACTTGACGAGCTATTACCCTCGCACTCCCAAGAGGCTTTTGCCTTAGTGGGCTGAGATGGGGAAGAATGTGAACTGTGGTGGAGGTATGGAGGATGCAAAAGATGTGAGGGTATTCGGCTTGGACGCCGAGACGCCGAGAAGAACAAGATTTTTGTGTTTGTACAACGGGTATTACCTAGAGTCGAAAGAGATCTATGAACAACCAACAGGACTGGACACAGAAGGCTACGTGATCCATGGGGCCCCAAGCGTCCCCCACAGCGGGTGCATGTACTATGATGAGCCTACAACAAATGTCGTCCTAGAAAGTCGCAGGACGGCGGGCGTTGAGCCTCAGGCAGGGTTGGGGGGTGTACGTTGAAGTACCTAGTAGGTGGGCGTGATGGCTGTAAGGAGCTGCGCTGCAAACGTAGTAATGTGGCTGAATGTGCCGTCCCGCTGGAACCCGGGGTATCGTGGACTCCAAGGAGTCGAGGACCCTTATTAGAACGGCAGAGACACGCCAGCAACTGCGGTTTCTTGCTGCCTATTGGTTGGATGTAAACCGGTCGGCAGTGGAGTGGGATGTAGACACGACTACCGGAGGCGAGCACCGGACGCCCGGTGGAGACACGGGGACGGATTGTTTCGGCGGCAGCCCGACAACGGCCGGGACGTTGAAGGACGCAAACTGGAGCCTTCAACCTTCAGCTTTCAGCCTCTAGGGCGGGCGCGGGAGACAAGCGAGACGGCAGGATCCTTTGTCTCATTAGTTTCTCACCCGCGTCATTTCACCGAGTTGACGCCATGTGAGCGCATCGTATGCACGGATCGGGGCGGGAGAGGGTGCTCGCAGCCGGGGGCTGATTGATGATGGTTGCTGCCATGTGCTGGTCTCCTCCAGTCGGTGGTTGTGCCGAAGCTGGAGGCAGGAAGCTTGTGTCGGTGCAACCCCAAGCACGAAGCAAGGTGCGCTGCTGCCTTGGTTGGGATCTGGGTCTTGGCATGTGCCGGAGAGGAAGACGTCGAGAATGAAGCTCTTCACCGGCGGGCGTTTCGGCTCCGGCGCGACTCCGGCACTTGGGGGGGAGACGCAGGGTCTTGGGAAGGGCGACGCTTGCCAAAGCCTACCTTAGTTGGGGATAGCTGCACCCGCGAGTTTCGTGTTCCTAGTGCCGTAGGGCCGCAGGCGCAGGGGCCCGGACGGGCAGGTTTTTGAGCCGTGAGGCTGAGCGGGCGGCCGACTGAGCAGCAGAAGCGCGGATGGGGCCGTGGGCCGGCGGCCGTCCACCGACCGGTCCCGGGTCCAGCGGCGGGTCGGGCTGTGTTGGGTTAGGTTGTTTCGGGAAGTTGTGCTAGGCAGACGTAATTGCCATGTCGATAAGCTATTGTTGCGTACGAATACTACTACCGTAGGGGAGCATTTCGTAGTATTCGCAGTTCTGCTGTCAGACTTGGTACCGAATGAGATGCCCGTCGTCTAACTATGTGTGGGGGAAGGTAAGCCCGGGCTACCGGGGGGGAGGGCCAAAACGAGATATTATTCGCAAGGCTTGATCTGGGCATCTATCTGCAACGGTCACACAAAGCATCCGTGACACGGCGAGAAAGAGGGTAGACCGGCAAAGGCCAAGACTCGGAGGCGAAAGGCGGAGGCGGAGGCGGAGGCGGAGATGCAGGCCCGCCGAGATGCCGAGATGCAGCAAGAATGCGAGATACAGGAATTAGGGCAGGGGGGTTAAGGGGGGTTGAGGGGGGGGGGGGGAGAAGATGGAAGAAGATACAGTAGAATGCCGAGCAAGTTGCGGATGATGCCGAGATTCCTTTCCCCGTTCCCAGGGTTCAGAGTATCCGTAGATCCTATGTCGTCAAGGGAACTAGGCTGGTGGTGCATGACATGACACGACGGGATGGAAAGGCAATTTGGAATTTCAGGGCCAGAACTAGAACTAGATACGCATATGGTAACTTAGACACTTTCTTTGCACTTGCTGTATCAATGGACAAGGGTGGGTGAAGGGTCCATACCCAGCTGGCGGGCCATATGCTCCGTCCCAGCTCCACGACCTGGTCTGGATCTTGGAAAGAAAAAGACGAGGTGCAAGAGCACGGAAAACTCCGTGGGCACGCATGGGAATTGCAAGAAAAGAAAAGAAAAGAAAAAGAACAGAAAACTATGGAGTAATTAGACCCTATGTGCATCTCCCACTCACTCTATGCCCAAGGCGGGAAGGAGGAGCGATCGCGGGGACGCTGGGCCGTTGCGAAAAGATTAAAATAAGATCGGGATGATTGTCCTTGCAGCTTGTCTAATGCCCTTTCCAGCTTCCTAGTGTCTTCAGGCTAAGGTAAGGTAGGTTAGATGCCTTTGCAAGAAAACCCGCCTCGCCCGCCTGTCGCCCGCCGCCCTCGTCTATTCTAGACTGTAAAAGTGGCCCGTTTCCTCCGCCCTCTGCACTCTGCATTCTGCATTCTGCAGTTGACCTTGCAATCTACTGGGCTGGGGCTGAGCGGTCTACAGTGAAGGAAGACCCGTAGTCGGGGCTACTTGCCGTACCTACCTTATCCAGTCCGTCCCCCGCACTGCAAAAAGTACGTACTTTACTTACCAGCTCCTCGGGAGGGCTCTTCTTTCCCCCTCGTTTCCCCCCCCCCCCCTCATGTAAGTCAGCCATTATCTCCTGGAACTCCGGCTATGTGTAGGCATCTAGACGAGAGAGACATGTTCCATTTCCTGCGGGCGTGCTTATTCCCGTCAGCCCTTCTGTGACTCGTTCCAGGGCTGTAATTGGGAGGCCAAGGTTTTTAAGGTTTCCGTCCGTTCCTCTCCATCCGTCGTTTGTATCGGTCCAATCCCCCTTGTCGGTTGTGTTTTCTGGGGCGGCTGTCGGCCGCGCAGCAGTGAGTCGGTGCGGGACGACGCGCAGGGTAGGGTCGGCCGAACGCTGTGCTTGTGGCGGGCGTCGACTCTTTTCTCTCGTGCTTTGAAGCACGGGAGTCCTGTGCCGGCCGGGGACAGGGGGGGGGGGGGGGCGAGGGAGGGCAAATGCCCATGCAAACGCATCTCTTGAGAGCATCCGCAACTGTGCAGATGTCCCGTACAGATGGATGGATGATGTCCTTGGCAGATATCTGATGCTGCTTGTCGACGTCATGACGCCGTCGGTGCTGTCTAGATTGGCTCCTGGTGTTTCGTAGTCTTATGGCCTGGGCTCGTTATGGTGTCGGTCTGGTGCCAGTCTGGCTTGTGCTAACCAATGCCTAGCTTGCTCCAACTTGTTCAAGTAGCAAGTGCACGAATCAATATGTCTGTCCTCATAGTAGCTACCTAGACTATTAGGCCAAGGATATATGGATGTAACTGTCTACTGGGTAATAAAGTAAGAAACCCAGGGCAAACAATACTTAACCCCCACCGGGTTATTCAGCACTACCGGGAGGGAGAAATAGAACCAAGACCCCGCCGTATCCCATGCCCCCCGTTTGCCTCTTATCCGTAACTCCCGTCCCGTCAAGCTGGTACAGACTTTGATGTACTCCTGGCTTCGTGCATGCTAAGCCACGCCTGCATCTCGCTGATCTCTGTTGGATTGCTTCTACCTGACAACGGCAGTCCGTATCCATCATCCATCATCCATCATCCATCTCGTTTTCTCGGATCCTTTTGACATTCCTGGACCCTGGGAAACCCTGGCCACTGGTCTTGTCATGCTCCCCTAATAAAATGGATGGGGCGGCAGCCTGGGAGGGCTTGGGCTCGTTTTGGGGGGGTGGGAGGGCGTGGTGGTGGTGGTGGTGGTGCCGGTGTCCCTTCCCTTCCATGAAGCGGGCTTCCCTTTCTAAGTTCCATTGGAGACGCTCGACTTTAGCACCTGCCTGGAACTTTTCGCCCCCCCGTGGCTTCCTGGGCATGGTCATTCTGTAGCGCCACGAATGCTTGGGTTACGGTGGCTCATACTGTATGTAGGTAGTCTATATTATCCCCCTTCCTTTCCTTCCCGCATTCTCCACGCGCAAGAGCACAGCGAAGTTTGAAATCCAATCCATTTACGAATAACTACCACGTTTGCCCTTGACCCTATTCCTATTCCTACTCATACACTCCTACCTACGTTATCCACTCGCTACATCCTGTGCTACTCTGCTACTGGACGAATACTGTACTACGAACACAAACCAAGCCTCAGCTTCCTAGGTGCCCCTAGTACCTTCTTCGTACAGCACCACGCACGCACCTTCCTTCCCCCTCCCTCTGCCCCCCAGTCCACAACGTACTAGCCCGTCCCCGTCCCCGTCGTTGCACACTGTCGCTGGACCTGGAACTTTGTGCTCCCAACGCACCTGCCTTTCCCCGAATACAATACCTCACTCGGCCGACAACGTGCCAGCCAACGTGCCTTCCCTCATCCATCTATCCACCCATCCATTCTTCTTTCCTCCTTGTCTCTTCCCTCAGTCAGTCGCTCACTCAGTCAACCAATCCATCACCTCTTTCTCTCGACTCTCTTGCGACGTACACTAAACAACTACCGCTCTCTCTTCCGTCTCACTCACTCTGCCTCACTCCCCTCTTCTGCTGCTGCTTCTCCGTCTCTCCATCACGGTCGCAGCCTCCTTCTCATCTCTTCTCGTCTCTCTCCGCACACCCTTCGTCTTGCTGCAGCCCACGCCAGCCAGCCATCGATTGCCCGCCCGCCCGCTAACTCCGGCCTCGCCCATCATCAACCACCGGAAGACAAACCAACCCTCCGCAAATCGCATCACCAACTCTGCTGCCGCCATGGACTTCAGCGGCTACAACTTCCCCGGCGCTCAGCCCTACCACCAGTTCATGCCCATCCCACCCCTGACGCCCTCGCATTCTCACTCAGCTACTTCCGACGACTTCAACACTTCCCCGCCGGTCAGTTGCTGCCAGATTCCCCCACTCCCACGTCCCCAACGTGCAGCCCTTTGCCTTAGCGCTCCTTACCTGAGCATTACTCTACACCCTCGGCCGTCCGCCTTCAACTCCAGCTTTCTCCGCCCAGCTCTATAACAACTGATGACCCCTCTTTACTGACTCCTGGTCTTCTCCCTCCTAGGAGACGTTTGATGCCTTGCCTCAAAACCCGAACGACCAGTTTCCCGCCTTCGACTACTCCCAGGGCTACAACGGAAACCCTCATCAGCCCACCACCGGCTTTCCCGGTCCTCCTACTCCTCCAGGCCAAAACGTTTATGCCGCCCAGCACCCGCAACAGCGACATGGCAGCGTCTCCAATACCATGAAGCCCGACCGGGGCGTCGATTCCACCTCCGATGACCTGAACGTCGCTCGTGGTACCAGCGAGGATGACGAATCCATGACACCCGCTCAGTCCCGAAGAAAGGCCCAGAACCGTGCTGCGTACGTGATTCCATTCTCTTTCTTAACCGTCGGCCGACATACATCCCTACACGCCACCCTCACATATGTGTCATGGACAAGTCATCACGTAGCTATCCATCAGCTTCTATTAGGACTCGAGACAGACACCCACAACTGCACGTCATCCACGTTACTAACATACCTCCCCTCCTACTAGTCAACGAGCCTTCCGCGAAAGAAAGGAGAGACATGTCAAGGACCTCGAAGCCAAGCTGGCCGGTCTGGAGGCTGCCCAGCAACAAGCCTCAGTCGAAAACGAACGCCTCAAGCGAGATCTCCAGAAGATGTCCACCGAGAACGAGATCCTCCGCGCCACCTCCCACAGGGGGGGCTCCCACAGAGGCTCCTTGTCCCCCGAGGCCGCTACCGGTCCCATGCGGTTCAATCCTACAGACTTCTACTCCAATGTTCTTCAGAACCATACCAACAAAACTCCTTCCCACCGTATTGTCACTGCCGATGATGGTGAGCGTCTCATGGCTGCTGGGGCTGCCTGGGACTTCATCATCTCCCACGACCTCTTCAAGAAGGGCTTGGTTGATGTCGGGGACGTGAGCGAACGACTAAAGCATCTAGCCCGCTGTGACGGCCAGGGACCCGTCTTCTCGGAGCGCTCCATCCTCACAGCGATTGAGCAAAGTGTCGCCAGCGGCACTGACGATCTTCTTTGACGAGGGAAGTAAGAATAGTGAAGAAAAAGGAAACAAAGTTGCACAGGGTGCTATGACGATTGATGTACATCACGGCTAAGAGGGACCGGATTGAATACCCCGCCCGCTGGGGCTTATGGAGCGGCGTTCTCTGTTTATGGATTTGGTTAAATTATTTGGAAACAATGGAAAAGATATTATCAACCCAGCCGACGACTCTGTCCCGGGACACTTTGCCAAGATGGTCGCCAAGATGACGCAATCGGTGGCAGAAACCCTAAGCAGGCAGTAAAAGACGCCCTTGAACAAGTACAGTCAAATCACGCCCTATATTCGTACCCCGCCCGTATAATAGGCCCTCTACAGCACCACCAACATCACCATCATATGAGGTAGAGAAGGCCTCGGTTCTACGTACTTCGAGCATGTGTGAGGTGGGACATCATCCCTGGAGATTTGTTTATGAGTTGAGGTTGGTGGTCTATTCAGCGTCAAATAACATCACAACTCCTCCCAAATTTCCTTTCCAACGGGAATAAGATCATTTTCGATACCACAGGTAAGGTAAATACGTTCGTCTTCATGCACGGCATGAGAGTTGAGCAAAATCTGAATTCAAGGGAGGCGAGAATCAGTAGAAAGTATTCTCTACGCTCACAACCGGATACATGACGTTCCCAAACCTCCTCTCGCATCTTCGTCTCTCCAGTCAATCAATCATTAGCTTTTACATGCGCGTACCTCTGCATGGCGAGAAAACCCATCGCGTAACGTAGACTGCCCAAAGTGCGTATCTGCAATCCCATATTTTTTTCAGCTACGCCCAGAACTCCTCCCGAAAAGGGCAAAATCAAAGACGAGAGCTCCATCCTTCCGTCCCGTCGACTTGGCGCTACCAGATGAAAGCGCGCCAAAAGCCACCCCCCTTTGCCACTGCATGCATGAATTTCCTCCCAATCGAAAATCCCGTCCTTGTTCTATATTAGGGGGTGCTGCTTTGCTCCATCTATTTGTAAAGAGGGGAAATCGGTGTTCTCTGCCATTCCCGGCATTTTGTCCTGTGGGTTTCGAGTGAGCCTAATCATCCGTTAGGATGTTAAGACGGACATGTACTTCTAATGCCCCGCCTCTTTAGCTGAGAATGTTGCGATAAATTCATCTGTAGAGATCATTGATCCCATTCGACGACGATCCCTTCTTAGGTATCATGACAAGTCTAGTCAATCTTAGCGGTCTGTGTCAGGCCTTCCCTCTCGATGGGGTGCTTGATGGTGAGACAGTAGATGTCGAGATAATCGCAGATAGTGACAATGACATCAACAACGAAGCTGCCATAAACACCGAGAGCAGTGCCGAGCATCATGAACATGAAGGAGACCTGATAGACTCCGTCGCCGAGGGAGCTCGGCCAGCCAAAGGCAGTGTACTTCTGGAAGATGGGGCCCAAGGAGTCGGTAACGCCAAAGACGAGGAGCAGGCCCAGGACGTTCCAGTAGGGGAAGCGCAGATGGACGAGGTGAGCAGTGATAATCTGGCCGACGCTGTAGGCGTTGACGAGGCCGGCGAAGAGGGCGAAGGGGATGAGATGGCACTCGCGGATCTTGGGCTGCAGGTAGAGGTACGCAACGATGAAGGCCCAGACGGAGAAGAAGGGCGCGAGGCCGAGGAGAGCGCCACGCGAGCGGTCGCCACGCGAACGACGGACACGGATGACGTTGAGCGAGGACTCGATGGTGTTGAAGACGACGACGACGGTGCCCTGGACGAGGTACCACTCGGTAAAGGAGCGGTTATAGATGACGGCGGGGATGCCAAGCGACTCGGGGACGCCAATGGTGTGCAACATGCTCTGCTGCCAGAAGTGCGCGCCGCCCATGTAGCCGGTGAGGGCAAAGACGCCGACGATGACGATGACACCCTCGACGGGGCCGTTGACAACGCCGAGAGTGAGCGTCTTCGTGTGGTATGTCTCCCAGGTCTGGACGTAGAATGTGCAAAGAGCTATAAGCAGGGAAGTTAGCGAGATCGGAGTGGATAATTATTTGGTCCCACGCACACAGGGATGGGTGGACTTACAAGCGAAGAGCGTGGCGACGGTGTACCAGCTCTGTCCCATGTTTTGGGACGCGGCAAAGATGAGGACCTCGAGGGAGGTGTTGAGCGCGTCGACGCCGTGGTCGAAGAGCTCACCGAGGGGTCCGGATTGGCCAGTTCGTCGTCTGTGGTGCCATGGTGTCAGTCTTGAACTCCCCGGTCAAACTTCGCCGATACATTCCACGCCGATCAAGTTCACAAGAAAGTGTAAAAAGGGTACTTACGCCTGCGATCCATCTACGGCATCAAATGTCTGGTACAGAAACAAGCCAAGGGCCCAGGAATAGTAGACCCACGAGGGGCAATCCTGGTCGAGCGTCGGGTTGTACCACAGCATAGTGAGGAAGTTTGCGATGACGAAGGAGAAGCCGGTAAGGGTGATGAGGTTGGGCGCCATGCTCATGGGGAAGCATTTAATGACGACATTGGTATAGAACGGCTTCAGGACGTACTTGGACAGCAACGACCTGTCGACGCTCGAATACTTGTACTCCCGGAGCGCGGGGAGCTCGCGTTGCCGTACGTAGACCATCTTGGAGGTGGGATGGCTCTTGCGTCTTCGATGGTGGCTCCTCGAGGGCAAGACAAGGCGGTTCGGTCGGTGATGGAGCGGAGGATCGTGTCGGTCGACAGCAGACTTTTGTCGGTTTTGTTTCGAATGGGTTCCTCGGGCGGTGGAGGATCTCGTCCGATCCGCTCTCCCAAGCTCCGCTTTGCGTCGAGCCCCGGGGCTTCACTTGCAGCACAGCGCACGCACACGGACAAGGGCCGGTGAGGGGAAAACACACACGCACACACAAGTGCAGCGGGGACAGCGGTGCGAGAGGACGATGTCCGGCTCGGGTTTGTCTGTGGGAGATCGCGAAGTTGTTGATGACGGTCAGGGATAAAAGAAAAAGAAGAAAAAGGGGAGAGAAGCGTGTGGGAAGGAAGAGTGCGGCCGAGACAACAGACACGGACGGAGACAATAAAGAAGGCGTCAAAGATACGAGACTCCAGGCAGGAAATAAAAGTGGACCGCCAGGTAATTAGGTAGGCCGCAGCTTCCACACGGGGTCGGACTCGGGAAGGCGGATGGGGTGGGATGGGGATGGGGATGCGGGATGAATATTTCATTCGCGTGGTTTTTGATGCGCTGTTCACTTCTCTGTCTCTCTTTTTCTTTTCTTGTCCCATTCCCTGTCCCAGTCGCGTGCGTGCGATAACATCGATAAGGGGCCAGGGCAAAGAGAGAGAAAAAAAAAACATCTATAAAAAAAATACCGGTTCCGGCTTCCGACGTCATGACACGATGACCCGCTGAACACCCAGTGACACGCCGAAACGCGATCCACACTGCTCCCCCTGAACTCTGGGGGCCGCGCTCGCTTGTCCGCTTGATCCCGGATTCCCACCCTCGTAAAGCTTGGACTGGACTTTATTATGCTGCTGATCAGTGATCACTCGGCGCCTTCAACCTTTGGCTCCTCTGTCGATGATGCTCATGCGCCGCCCCGCCGCCACTAATTACTCTGCAACGCAACCTCGTCGCGTGACTGCCAAAACGCCTATCCCTGGCTGTCCGTCCCATTCAATTAGACGGAACCTCTCCCATTCTCATCACACCCTCACACCCTCACACCCTCATCCCCTCTGATCCCTCTGATCCCTCTCATCGGTGGGTCCAGCCCGTCTCATGCGTAATTACGGCCTCCCAAGTTAAAATTTGTGGCTGTCAAAGACTCCCCGTCGCTTCAGCCTTCCCTCCCTGATCCAACACCACCAACCCGACACCGCGGCCTCTACTATGTAAGACGCCATCGCCGCATCGTCACATCGTCACATCGCCTCATCACCTCATCACCTCATCACCTCAACTTGCACAATTCCATCGTACCAAGCCACTTCCAAATGTAAATGCCATTCCTGATGCCTCCAAAGAGGTCTGCCATCTGTCCGCCCTCGTCTCAATAGCCTAAGTTACTATCAATAGAGAACAATCGAATTACACTGCAGCCAAACCTCATCCACAAAAACCCTGAGCTGCAGTTACCATGACTCCAGCTCTCCCAAAAACCATCCAACCCTCCCCCAGCCAAGCATCAAATAAATGCAAGACCCCATACACATCCCCAGAACTACTACTATTCCTTGCATGCCCCTACTGCCCACCGTCAACCTTCTTTCCAAACAACCACTGACCACCCTTGGCGAGTTGCCCCTCCGCTTGGCCACTTGCTTGGACGCTTCCTTGCTCGTCCGAGGTCAAGGCTCCCGACTCCATCTGCAGCAACCCGCTCTTACACGACTCTTCCTCCACGTGTCGCATCACCGACGCAAATGCCATGCTCAGCAGCGGTTTGGCATGCTCCGCAACTGACATCCGGTTGGCCTCGGCAATTTTGATTGGTCCGCCTTGATTGTTGTTCTTCACGGGGCGGCCGTCTCCAATAGCCCCGAATGTCTTCTCAGGCTTTCGCTGCATGTCTTCCTCGTCCACAATCGTCTTGCCAAAGATACCAGTCCCGGCATACCAGTCTCGGTTGATCTTCTCGTTTCGGGCCGCTACTTCTTCGTCTGTCAGCCGGTCAGTGCCAGACTTCCATCGTTCTGGCCCCATGGCTGAAAGAGATGACCAGTCGGTACGCAAGGGCTCAGATGGCCATGTCCAGTTGGAGTTGGGAACAAACATCTCGCCGCGATATTCATCCTCCTGGTTCCACGAAGGTCCAGTGGTATGCTGGTCATTGGTGCCCGCAAACACGTCGTTGGTGGACGAAACCATCTTCCCCGAGGATGTCATTGGGCCGGTCTCGCCACTCAAAGATTCGGAGACCAGGTGCGCCGCCGAGGCGGAATCCGAAACAATACCCAAGTCATCGATGCTAGCCTGCAACAAGGTCTGCTGAGCCACAGCAATTGTTTCTTCATCCTCAATGGTAGCGCCATTCTGGGGCTTGACGTTTGTGTGCAAAGCTTTGAAAGTGGACTCGAATGTCGATGGGCGATATTGACGCTGACCAGGTGGTCCAGCGGTCAATGGCCGAGGTGCACCGGGGCCGGACGCAAGGGTCATGGAGGTGGATGTGGACGAGGGGGTGGACGACGGATGAGCAGAACCACAGTGGTGGGCCATCTCGTTCAGTGGCGAGTTTTCATGGTGCATGGTTGACGAACGCTTGAACTCGGGCTTGGTTTGAGAGTCTTCCTGGGCCTTTCGAACGGCAAGGGGATCTGACTGAGCAGGTCTCAACGTTGGCGAGACGGAGTTTCTCTTCAAGATTTCAACGGGTGCAAGAGATCTGTTCAAGGGCGATGGCGGGGCATTGCTCCTGATTGCTGCAGACAGGCCGTTCAAGGTTGGCTTTGCTCCGCGAAGAAGGGCCTTCTGAGCCCTCTTCTGGCTCGGATTCGGGTACGAAGCCAGGTTGTGGAGTGACTTGACCGTCATGTTCATCAACGGGTCTGTTCCGAAATCGCTTTCATCGTCACTCTCGTCGCTCGTGGTGGCGTTGGCATAGCTGTCTCGGTCGTGTTCAGAGAACAAGGAGGAGAGCGAGGTCGGAGTGTTTCCAGAACGTATGAGAGGAACCTGGGCCGACATGTTGGCGCTCTGATGATCCAAGTCGTTGAACGGACTAACGGCGCGGTCGTAGTTCTGCTGCAGAGGGGTGTAGTGTTGAGCAGGCGCAGGGCGACTGGCGCCACCTTTGAGCGGGAGTGTTGCGAGGAACGATTTGGGAAAGAGTGCTAAGTTGGAGTGCGCACCTCCGGCCGCCCACTTAAGGGAGCGACCTCTGCGGGTAGGAGGTTGCAGAGGCTGGGAGGAGCTAGGGTTATAAAGCGTTCCAGCTGTGGTGTAAGTGGCCTGTTTCGAACCCGACTCGGGCTCGGTGGCGGTGGATGAAGTGATGGTGGTTAACGAAGTCAGAGTGTCCATGGTCGATTTCAGATTGGCATTATCCTTCTTGCCAAAGAATAATGAGGACTTCTGATATGCCGCGGAAGATCTGAGGAAGGTCCTGGTTAGATACGATGCGAAATCATCGAGGCAGCGCGGTGCATCACTGCCGTCTCTCGTTGCTGGAGCGAGGGAGTGTGATTCAAAGAGAGAAAGGGGCGACAAGAAGAAAAGAAGAGAAAACGGGGCAACGTTTCGAAAGGAGCGGCAGGCAGTTCACGCCCGTCGTCGTTCCTAGAGGAAGGTGGGTGTTGTGCGGGTGACGACGGTGAGGGAAAGGTCTCGTCGAAGAGAAAGAGAGGAACGACGAAGAAAAAAAGAGAGAGATGTTTGGAGGAGAAAAGACGCAGGAGAAGACGAGGCGAGGTTATGTAAGGAAAGATAAGGTGAGGTAAAGTGAGGAGAAAGTGAGGAGAAAGTGATAATAGTATGCGCCTTGCAGTCGCGACTTCCCAAAAGACAAGTAAACGGGTTTGGCTGGGGAGGGGAAAAGAAAGGTAAGGTGGGAAGGAGCCAAGGAGGAAGGAGCGACGAGCTTAAGAAAAGAACACGGGCCAAAGCTTACCGAAATCCAAAAGGTACTACTGCCAAGAAGGAAGTAGAAAAACTCTCAAGATTCGTGAAGGTAAAGGTAAAAAAAAAAAAAAGTACCCTGCCGGCATCAAGGTGCACAGGTTCGGAGATAGATATCAAGTTGAAGATGCTGGGTCGAGGTATGGAACGAGATCGGAACCCTGAGAATTCCGGGAAAAGGGGGGGACGACTGCCTCAAAGGTAGACTGTATCTCCGTCGTCTTGATTTTCTTCGCGGGTCCAATCTTGGTATGTTGGATCCAAAATTCGCAAGGCGGGTGAGAATAATGGTGGAGGATGAAGGAAGGAAGGAAGGGAAGGTAGGTCGTGGAGGTTGGGGGCCTTTTTGAGATATCACAACCCACGAACAAACGCGAGGTTGTGGCTTCTGCGAAATTAGCAAACGTGAGCACCTACCTGTCGGTGAATAAACGGCCGGAGGCTGCCTTGTTCTCGCCAACTGGCAGACAGGTGGCAGTCGACACAACACCGGGTGTCGGCCACATGTGAGAACAAAGTGAATTCTATTCCCTTTTTAGGCTTTGTTCACAAGACGTTCGCCGGGAAGATGCAACCCTAAACAACGGTTTCACGTCATTAAATCAATGGAAAACAGGTGATTAAAAGGCCTCCATTCATCAGCCATCTCCAATTGGTTACGCCCTCTTTATCCTACTGGCTCGTCCTCTCACTTCAACACACTCTCCAATCGCATCTCATGCCCTCCACCAACACCTTGCTAGAGTCAATACCTATTACAGTAGCTCCCCTCCCCCGCCATTTAAGAACCAGCCCTTACTGCAGTGCCGCAGGATTTTATCCCGCCCATCCTTCTTCTGAAAATCATGTGTGCAACGTTGCCTGATTCGTGTCATTGAGCAAACGGTAGCGTACTGTTGTTGTATTTCCTCTTAAAACCCTTATCCCCGGGCTGGTCCAGACCACCGAAAGCAAATCAAGAAAAGGCAACATGAAAGAATTTTATATGCTCGAGAAACTCCGTAGCCGAGGTCGAAAGTACAGGTGCCAAGACACAGTGGAAGCCAAAGCTAGGCGACAATCCAGAAGGTCGTCCTTTTCAATATCAAGAGGTAGTAGAGGGATCGTGTCGAAGAGTGGCGTATAAATAAAGAAAATGGCCCAAATGCAAAGGGCCGGGGATTGTGATTATGTTCAAACGTTTAGAACACCCTGGACGGTTGAGCCCAATTCTGGGCAAAAGGGCGAACGGACCGGAAGTTCGCAGTCCGAGATAGTAAATTTATGTACGACTTGTGAGAGAATTGCTGGCATCTCTTCACATGTTACCCGGAGGGTATGCGCTGCCCGGGACCATGCCAGGACCGCCCTTGGGACGAGCACCGGGTAGTAGGAAGTCGGGGTTGTCCAAAAGCATATCCTGCCGTTGCTGGTGTTGATTTACCGGCCTTCGAGCTGGGGGGCCTTGCTGGTACGGCATTGGTGGAGGGTTCGGGTTCCAACGGGGATTCACGCCGCGCTGGGAGATGGAGGTAAAGTTCGATCGCTCAGACTCGGCCGGGCTGCGAGCACCCGCGTTGTTCACGTGGATGTCCTCGTAAATAGGCTCGATTGGAGGCGGCTGGTTAGGGGGCGTATTGGAGGCGAACCGAGGATCAACATCCTCATAGTAGGTGCCGCCGTTGTTTATCGGTGGAGCGGGAGACGTGTTTCCAATAGGAAGCTCGGCTGGTCTGTTCAAGGCCAGCGGGGATGGAGCTCGAGGCGAGCTTCTCCCATTCTGGTTCCGTGCCGCTCGGGGCGCCGTGTATTGTTGCCTGCTAAGGTCAGAACTACTCGCATGAATCAGGTGTGAGGGGCCATACTCGTCGGTGCTATACTTGCTGCAGTCTGTCATGTAGGTATCATGGCGGTTTGGGGGTAGCCGACCCTGTTGCAAGCCAATCATACCAGCCACGTCTGAATCGCTGTCGCGAACGTAGTTATTCTGGCCACCGTCGCTTCTTTGGCTGGGCGGGCTTGCGTCCATCTCAATGGCCTGCCCTCCTACCGTAGCGGGCTGAGTACCGGGCAATGGTGGGGGAGACTCAGCCCGAGGGAGGCTCGACACGGTGGATACGGGGTATGTACCGTATCCAGCATTGACGCTCGGCATGGAAGGGTTCGTCGAGTTGTATCCATTCGACGGGTCTGATACTTGGCCGTCATAGGCTGCATATGCTTGATCAGGAGCTGGCCTCTGTTCGTATGGCCCAGCGTAGCCTGGGGGTGGACTCCGACCTCCTCTCATCCCACCAGCCGGGCCGTATCCTCCCCTTGGTGGCGGCGCATATCCTCCACGGCCTCCACGAGGACCATAACCGCCTCGGTTCTGAGACCCGTACCCTCCTCGTCCTCGCCCCGGTGGAGGAGCTCCGTAGTTGTCGTATCCCCCTCGGCCATAGCCGCCTCCTCGTCCACCGCGATAAGCCCCTTGGGGGCCCATATCTCTGCCCCTCATACGCTCAGCAGAAGGACCTCTTCGAACCCCATACGTATCTACAGGGTCATTGATGGGGTTCCCATACTGGTCCCGAGATGGCTGCCTTCGCGGGGCGTTGTTGAAGGAAGCAACCTCTCCGACGTTGGCCGTGTCGTTTACCGGAATTGGTGATCGGTTGGAGGTGGTGCGACGGGTCAATGGAATATTCTCGTCGCTAACCTGGTCATTCCTAGGCGGCTGCTCGTAGGACGTAAATGGAGGGAGGTTTTCCATCGTTCCACCGTTGGCACCGGCCACGACAGGAACGGTAGGTTGCATAGTCCCGTCTTCGCTCGGCTTCGTCTGGCCAGTTCTGTTGTAGTAATTCTCGCCACTCATCTCGGCATTCTCAGCAATACGTTTCTGACGGTCCTTCCTGCCGATCAGAGTGCGGCGCATAGCACAGGTAATCAGTCCGCTCATAGCCACAAGGATAGTCGCAGCGAGAACAATGTAAGAGCCCCATGCCAGGTGCGGGACGAACAAGAGCACATCGATCAGAAAGGCCAATAAGCAAACCAAAAAGTCGATGAAGATGAAGATGAAGACGATGAGCAGGTATCTTGATGAGTGTGCTGGTGCGTGCATATGACCAACGACAGCCATGATAAACAGAACGAGTGTCATGAGAGCCGCCACTGGGTGCACCACCAAGATAGCTGAGAGCGTGGTGCGGACCCCAGAGGGCAAGTCAAACGCCTGGGAATCAGTAATCAGGTCGCCTATTCAAGAAGTCAGCAACAACATCGGATATCAAGTCAAGTTGCCCCTATGGGAGCGGTAGAGGACGCACTAGTATCATAACCAATCCCAATGCTACTGCAGCCTTTTCCTGATTGACAGAATCCAAAAACACCAAAGATGACGCCGTTGTAGTCTCCAAGAGGAATGGCCTCGATGATGGGGACCGAGAGCACAGCCAGGAGAAGAAGCGCGAAGGCCACTCCCATCATCAGCGCCAGAGGAGTCGCTGGGCGCAACATGGCGAAGGTGCGCTAGGCGCTGAGTTTAAGAGGGGACAAGACAGTGGACAGCAAGGTGGACAGCCGACGTCGCGAAGACGCGGAGACGGGGAGTCGTGGATTCAGCGAAAGACTCCTATCAGTGGGCGGATTGTTGAGAGTAGTAGCAGTGATGAAGACTCATGGGGCTCGGAAAATGAGTCGTTGGAGGTGATAGCGTTGGTCGTCGGTGACATGAATGACGTGAAGAGCTCGCCAGGCGGTAGAATTGGTTCCGTCAAGCAATCCTCCTCTTTTCGAACAAGTTCGATCCTCTCTCGTCGGTTCGGTTGGGTTGACAAGGCTGATCGCAGTTCGCAGTCGCAGTCGAAGTCGGAAGGAGTTGGCGGCTTGAGTCGAGCAATGGCACCGGGGAGATGATGGATGAATCGCAACGGAGCCAGCGCGCAGTGTCGTCGAGGTAGTTTGTCGTCGATTTCGTCTTGGATGTCGTCTTCGAGATTGGAGATCGAGGTGGTCGTCGTCCTGCGTCGTCACTCCAAGGGCGGAATGGAACGACGATGGCCGAGAAGAGTTGCGTCGGAGCAGAGCACAGAGTACGAAAGTACGAAAGTACGAAGTACAGGAGGGTGGGTGTGCGGAAACACCACCAACTGGGGCTTGCTGAGAGGGGGGAAGGCGTGGATGGGTGTAATGGAAGTCTTGCCGCTTGGCTTTTGGTGGCTTAGCTTGGCTTTGGGGGCGCTTGCTAGGTGCTAGGCCAGGGACGGATGGTGGGACGGGCAGTGTGGGCGCACGAATAGTGGGTGCTGGCCCAGTGTGCCAGGGCAGGGCCCCCCACAGTCCGCCATGGAGCCGAGTGTCCAGACCTGGAACGCTCGCGACACAGCGCCTGAGCCTTCACTGTACCTGGTTCAGTGGAGACCTGGACCTGTTCGCCTGTGTTTACGATACCCGGGGTGCCTTAACTACCTTAACCTCCTCCAACTCTGGGCTCCATGGGCGAACTGCATGACACAGCTTTACCTGAGGAACCACGAACCTTACTCTCCGTTGCGTACCTTGCCTAGAAAAATACCATGTTGATTTGCACAACAAGGTATGGATGCGCTGGTGAGATATGTGCCTATCACAGCATCGCCTCCTGGCCACAACGGATGCATCTCAGGCCAGAAATCCCCCATTCAGGTCCATTCAGGCACCTTGTCCGAACGCCCGTCGACTGGGGCTTACTGACGTTCGAGTGGTCGAGTGGATCACTGCAGGGCCCGCCCCTGTCTGGGACGCAACTTGGCAACATGCTAAAGCGCAGCAGATAACCGCCAATCGCAAGCACCGTGGGCGTCATCCGTCGCACAAACAGGCTCTGGTGGTATTTTAACGTTTTCGTTTACTGCTTCTGTCCTTGCTGCATCGCTACGTGCTGCGCGCGGCTTGCAGTCCGGGGTCGCAAAAGCAAGACCTTTGTCGTCAGCCAGTTTCCAGGTCGGAATGCAAATGACAACATACATCATCGTCGCCACGCCTGAGACGTCAGCAGACCAGACGAAAACGTCGCTTCGAATCGTCACGGTTCGGAAAAGATGGCGGCCGACCCGAGTCCTCCTGGGGACATACCGGACCGTACTTCGTACTTTGACGGGAAATTGGCTCTCCCACTCGGACTCGCTTTTGGGCAGAGCCAAAACGCGGACGCGGCCAACCGACGACTGATACAGCGAACCTGGTCTTGTCAGGTAGCTTGACAGACTGACCGTCTTCCCCAGAGATACCGTAGCAATTAGCCTATTTTAGGCACGAAGTACTCTCCAGGACCAAGACACCTGGAGCTGAGACAGCTTGACGAAGCTCTCGAACAATGCGCCCAGGACTGGTACCGTACATTATTGAGCGAAAGCCACATTCATTGTATTCGTACGTCGGGTCATGATTCATCCTCTTCTCAGTAGCTCGTTAACTATCGGTCCGCTACGTATTCACCAATCTCTTTCCCACAATCTGGTGGCGACGACTCGGATAACCAGGTCAGGGCCGCCAGACCCCTGCCAGCATCAAGTTCCGGGATAGCGAATCAATCTGTGACGGGCCGGTGTTCCTCGGTGGATGTCCTCCACCAATGCCATACACCACTCGCATGTCGCAAGCACCCTCGCGCACTTCGATTACCGCTAGGTTGAGACGTGTATCTGGCGGACCCGGGTTCGCATGAAGAGTCAACAGGATCCCACGTTTGGGCTCATTGGTCTTCTAACGTGGCTGTGCCCTGTGGCTGTCGCGGATCATGGCCGATCCTCGGTTTCATGTCTATTCTTCGACACCAGTCAGCGAAGCAAGACGAGCCGAGTGCTGTGTACAATATTGCACCCTGTGAAGACAGGCTATTAACAAGCTACTGAAAGGATGCAGACGAAGGTTCCTCCATCTGGAAATGAGCTCTGCAAACCCTTGCATTGACAGGCGCAATATTAACGCGTCGGGTCACGTTGGTGTGCTGGTTCGTGCGGCGTAGCAAACTTGCGTCTAGACCTCCCCGACGCTGACCCGCCACTGCGGGAACCACGGACCACAACGGACCACATCACGGCATTGCCTTGGCTCATGTTGTGACTGCTTATACCTTGCCACAACAAGGAAGAAGCCTACGGATTGCGTATCCAATTAAGACAAGACTGACAAAGACCATCGCCGAGTCAACCTTATTGTAGTCCCAACAACACCGCTAAAGTCCAGGTCGTGATATACGGGATTTCCGCTCTAATCCGTGGATCTGACGTTCACCTGTATTCGTACAGTCTTATCCTTCAACATCAAATTCTCCTCCCGCCATGTTTCAGGCTTAAGTCTATTTGTCAGTACATGCTTTACATATACGCGCGAGCGGATACATTCTTCATTCCGATACGCGTACTCTGATGGGCCTGGCTGACATTGAAACTGGCTTACCCTGTACTTTTCGTGAGACCAAACCGTAAGGTCAGAACCATCACTCATTGGTTTCTATAACCTCTGCTATGTTTTAATGTTTAACGTATTGAGATTCTTCCTTTTTTCTTCTTTTTTTTATAGAAATTACACTACATTTCCGAAGTGGTTCTAGAATCCTATTGTGTATCCCATTGCTGCGTTTACTCTCAATTCAGTCAGTGAACATGCCCTCTGGGTAATGAACTCTGTGTCTTTTTGGCAACCAAACCCCCACAGCAAAGAAGCAAAGCAGACATTCTGGGTCCACTTGCTAATATGTGAATTTACAAACGCCGCCGCGGCCTTCTGCAATGTCATCTTCCGGATCTTACTGCTAATGAGTCCGACCCAGAGTCGGCGTTCGGCCTGACTGAAGCCCGCGGAAGGTCCGGGGGTGGTCGTGCCGCTCAATTCCCCGACCGGACCCGGCGATAAGGCTGCTTCGGGCTTTTTTTCTCTTATCGGACGTCATCACTTCTGGACTTCGCACAGCGGCACGCACTCTACCTCCCTCAACCTGGTTTCCTTCTCTTTTCCCCGCGATTGGTTCTGCTGGCCACCCTCATGAATCTCGCTCGACGACTACGCTCTTCCTCTTGACCGACGTCGAAAATGCTGCGTCATGGCTTGCTGGGCGCCTCGAGGGCAGCCCACCGCCCGGCGATCAGTCACCGACCCGCCTTCTCCTCCGGACCCCCGCGCCGCCAGGCATCTGGCGGTCCCTACCAACCCATGCGGCCCCCATCTCCCGCAGAGCTCGGCGCTCCGAAGGCGGCCAAACAGTACCGACGCGGCCGGCGATGGGCACGACGCTTAGCGACCATCTCCGCGGTTGGAGGTGTAATCTACCTGGCCGACCAGCGGATCTACGCCGGCGGCTTCGCTCGCTCGGTTCGGACTTTCGGCACCGGCTTGCTCGTCGCCCTCGACTACAAGCTTAACTTCCGGCCCAAGCCATTGACAGGTGGGTCCGTTCAAGACCTTCACATGCGCAACGCCGAGCGTTTGTTCCATCTGCTGCGGGCAAACGGCGGCTTATATCTCAAGATCGGGCAGGCCATTGCCATGCAGAGCGCCGTGCTCCCACCCGAGTTCCAGAAGATGTTTGGGCGCATGTTCGACGATGCGCCGCAGGACGAGTGGAAAGACATTGAAGCTGTGGTTCGCGAGGACTTTGGTGGGAGAAGTGTTGAGGAGGTGTTTGGCGTCAGCTTCACCGGCAAGGAGGGTATGGGTGTGATGGAGAGAAAAGCAAGGGCTAGCGCAAGTGTTGCGCAGGTTCACTGGGCGAGGCTACCCGATGGCCGCGAGGTGGCAATCAAGATCCAGAAGCGGGAAATTGCCAAGCAGATCTCGTGGGATCTGTGGGCGTTCAAGTAAGTTGCGCTTTTCATATACCCAACACTAGAAGCTGACATACCTGTTAGGACCGTAACGTGGATATACTCGAAGTGGTTCGACTTGCCGCTGTACACACTGGTGCCGTTTATTACGGAGCGACTAGAGCTCGAGACGGACTTCCTCAACGAGGCCAAGAACTCGGAGACGATGCGGAACCTCGTTAACTCCGAGAAGAGCCTCAAAGGGCGTGTCTACGTGCCCACCGTGCATTCTGAGTTCACTACGAGGCGAGTCCTGGTAACAGAGTGGATCGAGGGTGTGCGGCTCTGGGATAAGAAAGCCATGACCGGCAGATGGCTGGGCGGCTACGGCAATGGCTCACCCGGCGCTGGAACTTCCTTGCCGCCAGTCGACATGGCCTTCGTCAGGCGAGAGCTCCGGACGAAGCCGTACCTGGAGAAGGTTAAGCCGGAGCGGCAAGAATGGCGGGGTCGGCGTGGGCGCGGTGGCCTCGGTCTCTCGACCAAGGAGGTCATGACGACCATGATCGACTTGTTCTCGGCGCAAATCTTCAAGTGGGGAGTGGTACACTGCGACCCTCACCCGGGCAACATCTTCATCCGACGGCTGCCTAACGGACACTCGGAGCTGGTGCTCATCGACCACGGACTATACGTGTACATGTCGCAGAAGTTCCGTCACGAATACGGCACATTCTGGAAGGCGCTCATGACGTTTGACAACAAGACGATCACGCGAGTGACGGAGGAATGGGGCATCAAAGCGGCGGACCTGTTTGCAAGCGCAACGCTGATGCGGCCGTACGAGGGCGGCGACTCATCGACGCGGGCCAAGCTCATGCAGGAGCTGGAGGGCTCGACGCCGGCGGAGCGACACTACGCGATGCAACAGCGGATGAAGCAGGGCATCCGGGAGATCTTGACGGACGAGGAGAAGTGGCCCAAGGAGCTCATCTTCATCGGGCGCAACATGCGCATTGTGCAGGGCAACAACCAGTACCTTGGGTCGCCGGTCAACCGCATCAAGATGATGGGCCAGTGGGCGAGCCGTAGCCTGTTTCAGGACCCCAATGTGCCATGGGCCCAGCGGTTGCAGAACCGGTGGAGGCACTTGCTGTTCGAGACGGTCATGGCCGTGACCGACGTGGCCTTTTATATCTTCAAGCTGCGACAGTGGCTGGGCCTCGGAGGTGGCATGGAGGACGAGATGGAGAAGCGCATGAAGGACGTTGCGCAGGACTTTGGCATTGAGTTGCAGCACGAGGTATTTGAGGGATGAGATGATCCATGACCAACTCTCCACGCTTGGAGGAACGGGAATCCTCAAGGAGGACTCTCTGCGAGTGTATGATATAGAGCCTACCGCCTCTCAACACGGAGGGGCCTTGTACAAGTTAGATAGACGATGGCTGGGCATTCTGAACTTGTTTGGTAGAGGCGTCATAGGACCTGGGGCATAGAGCCGCATGAGCGATAGCAAACAACACCACACTGACTATTATGAACATTCAACTGGATTTGGCGCAACACCTTAGTGAAAGGATGAGGTTGTCACAGAGGATGGCAGCAACATGTGTGGCAGTATCCCGCCTATAACAACAATACGAGCGGCACCGCGAGAGAACAGTTGGACTGAGCTGAAGTGAACTCCGGGTTTCAGATCGGGGTTTCTATTTCTGGGAGTGATGTCCGGGTTTCACCGGAAGGCGGATCCATGTTGCACAACGCTGAAACACGAGAAGGTGCCAAGGCGTATACTCGCGGGATGGAGCAGGGACTGTGTGAAGTGGATTTGCATGCGATGTAAGCGCGCGCAGTACAGCAAGAGCGGATAGGCCACAGACAGAGTTGGTCTGAATCTGATGGGACTACTTGGCCGTAAACACGCTTCAGGTGTTGGTGAGCTTACCATGATGATGGATGGACATTGCGTTGTGGCGAGTTGGGTTTCGTTTCGTTTCACCTCCAGATCCAACGTCGAGCCCCAGTGGTTGCGGCAGGGTTCCGCATCGCTGCTGTTAGAGAAGCCGTGGGCCAACCAGGGCGGAACGACGAGGAAAAAGCGGGAAGATGCGCCTGAGATGGTCAGGCTTCGATGTCAAGGTGCGGCCCGACCAACGCCGGTTCTGTTTACTCGAAGGTCCCGTCATTTACAGGACGGATGCTAAGATTTAGTTGACGAGATGGCCGTTGAAACGGGGAGCGGAGATGCAGGTCACGGCTGGGGTCGGGCGAGCGCAGGGGAACGCGCAATTTCAATTTACCAGAGCCAGAGCGCGAATATACCGGCAGCGGCATACGAGGCCATGCACGTGAGCGTAGACGTGGAGGTATCTAGATACGTCCGGCCGTGATGGTTACACGTGGCGTGGCGGAGAGGATGCAAGTCGCAGGTTCCAGAAGTTGGGAGTTGGAAGTTGGAACTTGGAAGGGTGAGGCGCTGAAACTTGAAACTGGGAAGCCAGCTGTCGGCCGTCAGCAATATCAATAAAATATCAATACGGAGTAATTCATTAATACCAACGAAAGTAGATTCACGTGCCTGTGCTGGTGCTGATCCGACAAGGTCCAGCCAGGCCGTGCATCCTGATTCCTGTCCCGAGCATCCCCAACTGCAGTTGTCCGAGGGTCGAGGTTAGCGCATCCAGGGCTCGAACCGACAGGAGGCAGAAACATGAATCGCCTGTATTATTAGTGGCCAAGGCCCACGGTAGGCGATGTTTCTCAAGGCCTGCGCGCCGGACTGCACGCTATTTATTCGGGGTGCCGCTGCAGGAAACGAATGATACCTTGGTGGTGGTGGTGGGTGAGCATGATAGGAAGAGGGGAAAAGAAAGAAAGGGACGAACTTCCGGGCTCTAGCTTGTGGTAGCTTGTGGCTCGGCTTTGGCTTGTAGTTTAGTGGTATTATTATTACATCCGTACCTAGTTCGCTTGTCTTAAGGTAGAGAGATATCTACGGTATCTCGAAAACCACTCCGCCGTTGATGCTTGCTCCCCGGTTCCGGATTAGCGGGCTGAGACTGTGGGAGCTGGAGCGGATGCGGTGGAGCTGGCAATACCGGTACCTGCAGAAGCGTGTCCCAGTTTGGTGGAGACCCGAGAAACGAGGCGTGCAGTAAGTTAAGAGGTTTGAGCTTAGAGCCAGCTAACAAAAGGCACCAAAAAAGGGCTGATGGAGACCTGACACTCAACTGGCGAGAGGGCACATGTCGCGTCTCTTAGCCAAGGGCCTCCGTATGATAATTAGTCTTATTAGTACTGGCCGGCATGGGCTATATAATACATGTCGTCGGGGCCTAAATTGGCTGGGGACCGAGCACCCTAGGCTAGTGCGTTTTGTCTTTGTCTTCGTCTTTGTCGAGTGTCGACTTGTTCCTCGATTCTTGCCAGGTCGATGTTCCAATCCAGAATCCCCGGCTGTTGCGACTCGAGAACGGCGAACTGCTTTTTCAGACCTCGTTCCGATAAAATTACAAGCAGAATTTGAAAGCGGGGGTGGCTGCCGCTTGAGTTCCTACCGCCCTTTGCGCAGCCAATGCAGGCCGGCCGCCGTACGACATTGCTTCCTCCAAGCGCCGAGAGCGTCGCAGAGTTCTCGTTGTAAGAGCACAGCAGCAGAAGCATCGAGAGTCGCCATTTAAAGTTCCCCTTCCATTTGCCCCTTTTATTCCGTCTTGGTTTGGCCGGGGGGCAGAGGTGCAGGTACGTACCGCTAACTAATTATGACTTGGACCCTGCAGCGCGCGCGACGGGGCCCCGTCAAGCGTTTCCACCCCACGCACGCCTCTAAGCCACCAGGGCCTCTAGTGCGTCCGGCCCAGCCAATCGAGTGTCGTAGGTTAAGTTGTCGCATGGAAGTCCCCGTTTTCATCGACCTCTTTTTCTTTTTCTTTTTCTTTCCTTGTGCTCACCCGCTGCAGAAACCCCGATTTCACCCCCCCCCTGAACGTTGCTCGCTCTGACTCTCCGTGTTGCGGAAGACGAATTGCGACGCTCTTTTGCCTTCCTCGTTCGGAGTGGTTTTCTTGGGTTACACGGCTAATGAGCTGTAGATGAGGCGAAATAGCAGTGGCGCCGGATGCCCATTTCGAAGCTGAGCTATGCTTCGGGGTGTCGTTAAGGTGGATAAACCAAAACGCCCCGAAACAACGTCGTGCTGTACGGTATTCGTAACACAGCGTAGCCGTACTATTGGGAGCGTGTTTTGTACGCAGGTCGCCAGAATGCCATGTCAACAACAACCAATAACCCCTGGCCGATTGGGGGGGGGGGTTCTCTTGTCCCTCTTGTCTGTTACTCACTCACTCTTCGCCTCGTCTGTCTGTTCGCGCTCTTCTCTTTTAGTGCCGTCCGTGCCTGTGCGTGCTCCCACCCACCCACACTGTTACCAAGCAGTTACATTCTCCCTCCTTGCTTGACTGGCCACTTCTTGCTCGGGATCCGGATCCTGTACCTGCTACGCCCCCCCCAAAAGCCCAAAGCTCCAAGGGTCCAGACGCCAAACTTCAGAAGTGGTATCCTTTGGATTGTTTCCTTTGCTCGTTCAACCCGATATCTTGACTTGTAGGCGGATTCAACGCACCACCCTTCGGGCCTTTTTGGAGTCGACGCCTCCCTCCCCTTTCCGGCCAAGTCCCTGCATTTGCCTGCCATCGAAGCCGCGTCGCATCGGGCTTCTACAAACGTCTGGAGCACTTCTCTCTTCGCGATTCGCATGCGCAATCAATCCGGGATTCACAAGCTGCGCGCCCCGACCTCGATTTCATTCGGCCTTGTCCATCAGAACCCAGCCAATCAACCAACACCCCCCCCCCCCCCCCCCCGGAACCCACTGGGCCTCCTTTCCCCTGCAACACGCAAACGCGGCCGCGCTTCCTTCGTCCCGACCATCTGCGTCGACGCTGGACACCTCAAGTCGCAACCAGACCAGCCAGAATCCTAAGGTATCCATCCTCGCTCCCGGAACCACTCTGCGCACCGAGCCGCAACTGCAGCGCCCCTTTCATCAGTCTGCCGGCGCTTTCCTTCCCCACCCCTCCTCGTCTCTCGACAAGCAGCTCGAGCTACTAGCCCCAGCTCTCTCACACACACACTTGAACACCTTCCTCTCCACGGCTTTTGGTTGCAGCGCCCAGTGCTCTCCTCCCTGAATCGTGCTTTCTTCCCGTCGACCTGTGGTTGACCTGATTTCGATTCGTCTCGCTTTGATTTGCGCTTGCCACGGACACAACCCGCGCTTTTTGCTCGCCCGTCGTGTATCGCATCGTATTGCATCGCATCGCATCGCTTTTCTGCCTTTCCGGTCGCTGTCACTGTCGCTGTCGCTGTCGCTAACGCCCTGACACCTCCTCCGCCGAGTCCGCCCCCGCCCGTCTCCTCGTGGCTTTAGCCTCCGCTGCTAGAATCCAACCCGTCGACCCATCATCCGTTTATCCATCCATCCATCCATCCATCAACTTGTCGCCCTCCGTTCCTTCTTCATTCGTTCTCGACCTGTTCCTGCCCCATCCATCGACCCCTAGTCGGTCGTCCCCACCGAAGGCTTCTCCTCAATCTGCCACCCTCCACTCTCCGCCCGCTTATGCTCTCGGGTGTCCCTTCGTCGCGACTCTTTCCTTTCATGACACTTTCCCCAAAGAATGACCGAACAGGCTCGTCGCACAAGCTTCGGAATGTTGCTACGACGCAGTAAAAGCGGTGACTTGGGCAAGGGCGGCCGCAAGGCTCAGGCTCTTAGAGAGGCCGAGCTGGAGCGCCAGCGCCTGGCCGCCGCCTCTCGTGTCCCTCCCAAGCTGCCCGAGTTCGCCAACAACACCGAGCAGTTGTCCAAGTCCTTTGGTGCCGACTTGCGTCCCGAATCGCCCGCCTACGTCCCGCGATCCGCCGACTACAGCAGCATCCGCCCCTCTGTCGAACAGCCTCGCAACTACGGCGCCGTCCCCGTCCCTCCCCTGCCCAACGGTGGCTCCGACCCCTACGCCAGAACCGAGAGCATGACGCACCGTGGCCGCTACAGCTATGCCAGCAGCGCCATCAGCACTGTCAACAGCCCTCGCCGAGTTCGCAGAAGAAAGGATCCCACTCCGTTGAAGTAAGTCTTGTCGCGACGCCCTTTGCGCTGCTCTGGTTCTTCTGTGCCCCTCGTCGCGTGCTCGTCCCACCTTGCTGATCAATTGTCTCCAATTTTCTAGCATCCTCGTCATTGGCACTCGTAACGCTGGCAAGACGTGTTTCCTTGAGTTCCTCAAGACCGCGCTGGCTCTCCCGCACAAGAAGAGAGCTAAGAAGCCTGAGGATGACTTCGTCCCGGAACGAACTCCTTCTGGAAACTTTATCCCACACTACCTCGAAACCGAGATTGATGGCGAGCGAGTTGGCTTGACCCTTTGGGATTCGGAAGGCCTGGAGAAGAACGTGGTCGACCTTCAGCTTAGAGAGATGTCGGCATTCCTGGAGAGCAAGTTCGAGGAGACTTTTGCTGAGGAAATGAAGGTCGTCCGATCACCCGGTGTACAGGATACCCACATCCATGCCACCTTCCTTGTCCTTGATCCCGCTCGCCTCGACCGTAATGTTGCGACCGCCAGGAAGCTGGCCTCTAATGGCCAGAATGGCTACCGTGGGGAAGCGGTTGCCCGTGTTCTCGGTAGCCTGGACGAGGATCTTGATCTGCAAGTCCTGCGTGCCCTTCAAGGCAAGACGACGGTCATCCCCGTCATTTCCAAAGCCGACACCATCACCACGAAGCACATGAATGTCCTCAAGAAGAGTGTTTGGGATAGTCTTAAGAAGTCCGGCCTTGATCCCCTGGAGGCCCTTGGCCTCGATGATGATGACGGCAACAGCGATAGGATCGCCGAGGAGGACGAGCAGAGTGATGAAGAAGAGTTCGAAGACAACCGAGCTGGCGCCCAGACTCCGGAGGATCAGGGGCTTCCCATCCAGGGCAACCGAGAATCCCCCGCCGCGTCGCCTAGTTCTAAGCGCTTATCGACCAATTCTATCCGACGACACAAGGCCCAGGAGGAGGCCAAGGAGGAAGAGACCCCTTTCTTGCCACTCTCAATCATTAGCCCTGATTTGTACGAACCTGACGTTGTTGGCCGGCAGTTCCCATGGGGATTTGCTGACCCGTACAATGAGGAGCATTGCGACTTCCAGCGCCTCAAGGAAGCCGTCTTCAGTGAATGGCGAGCCGAACTGCGCGAGGCCAGCAGAGAACAGTGGTATGAAGGATGGAGGACGAGCAGGCTTAAACAGAGGGACATCCCCTACCGCCAACGATAGTGGCTGCAATGAAGGGACAATGTGGTCCATGCAAGGGTTGGCGGACACATTCCTTTTCTTGAGTGTGCTTGCTTTTCCAGCATGCCCACTGGCGCTTACTCGAATTCAACGGATACCCTCTACGACACGCGAAACCGCAGCATCGAATCGCGGTATTCATTTTTCTTTATTCTCAACCAACTTTCATGTCAAAACAGTTTCGGAAATTCTGCAGCATACCCCTTTGTCTTTTTTCTCTCTTTAGTTACAGTCTAGTTCTGATGCCCCCTGGAGGAAATGGGACGCTCTGGAGCGAAAGACGTCAGGTGCCGTGTCCACCGTGTTTCTCGCAGCTGAGGCTGCAGGGACAGATGCGCGAGTATCTGGATTTCGAGATTGTATCCCCTCGGAACCAGATATCGTATCTTCGCATCGTCATCGAGAACTCGCTTCAATTAGTTCGGCTCACGAATATTCCTTCTTCTACACCCTCTTCTTCTCTTTTCCGACATTGGGCCCACACGGTTTGGCGTTTATGTCAGCGGCCTCGCAACTAAAAGAAAGATGCTTGTTCATTCACCATACGATCATTGCGCACTCGGCTTCTCTTCTACTGTGTTGCTTTCTCACTTTTAACACGCCTCGCGATATATCAGTTGCTGCTGGCCCCTTGGCAGGCCGAGGGTCTCATCACGACCGACTCTCCACCTGGGCGGATCTGGACATGGTTGAATGGATGGAAAGAAAACTGCAAGGGGAGAGAAGGAGGGAAATAAGATACCAAGGGGCCCAAAAGAGGAAGGCAAGGGATGCATAAGGATATGCGCTGGTGCAGCTGTAGATTAGTGTCCGGGCGGCGTCCTTTTTACCAAGTCCAAATCGATTTTTTAACGTCTTTTTTTTCAAACTTTGCCTGTCGGTTTCATTGGTGGCTTTCTCATGGTGTGCGTCTTGTCTGTTTTACTGGTCTTGCCCGAGCGTTGACGATCAAGTTGGGCCATGATGAGGACGGTCAGAAATGATCAATAAATTGAGAATAAGATGTCGCTTTAACGCCTACCCATGATTTCATTCCAACAGACCTCCATGAATAAAATATTTTGTGTCCTTGTTCGCTGAAGGTCCTAGGACCGCCTATTCGTCGTCGTCGAAGACGAGCGTCTGTACCTTGGATATGAAAGCACTGAACATGCCGTATGCTTGCATATGCATTCGAATATAAGCCCACAAAGCCCTGCTTTCTCCCAGATTGGAGAAAATACTGGTATCACCGCTATTCCTCTCGACTACTCCCCAGTAGCCCACCATCGTACTCAGTATTGACAGCCTCGCCCTCTGGATTAATGTCGGACTCTCTACGGTAAGGGTTTTTGCCGAGACTAATGAGACGGTTGATCTCCTTCCTGCTCAGGACGACGAGATCGAAGCACGGGGGCAGGATGGCGTCGGTCAGGAGGTAGTCGACCTTCATGTTGCGGGCCTTGTCACGGTAGGCCTGCTGGTTGCGCGGGTGTTCGAACTGGTCGTTGTCGTGATTCTCGATGGTGGCCCAGGCGGCGTGACGTTCGCGGATGAGTTGAAGGAGTACTGCCGAGTCGTGATTTGACCAGGCAATGCGCCTAGGGGCTGGGGCAACTAGGAGGCGGGCTTTTTGCGTGACTGCCAATTTTGCTTTCTTGAGGGCCTCGAAGTCGTTGTCGGTGGGCGCGGACGATAATGGCTCGGAGCGTGTCCAGGGGTTTGTTGAAGCGCTGGAAGTGGTTGGAACAGGCTGGGACGATTCGAACCGGGGTCGTTTTGGTCGTGGTGGCGGTGGCATTGATGAACTGATGGCAGCTCGTTTGCCCTTGTTCAGTGGGCGAGTGTCAGTTTCGAACGGATCCTCCTCCGCCTCCTCCTCCTCCTTCTTCTTTTCCTGCTTCTTCACTGTCTCCGGTCGGAAAGGATCGTGGTATCTCGGTTTCTTATCTGGCCCGTTGGCTGTACCCTGCCCAAGAAGAAGAGATGATGATGGGGGCATGGGCGAACCCAATAACTCGGCGTTGCTGTGCTCAGGATAGTCGCGAGGAGCTTCCGGGGGATGTACGCCTTGGCCCTGATTTGAAAGGGGCCGGGGCGAACCCAATAGCTCGGCGTTACTGTGTTCAGGATAGTCTCGAGGAGCTTCTGGGTGATGCGGATCTTGCTGTTGATTTGATGGGGGCGCCATGTGGGTATTTCTCTGTTGACCATTGAGGTAACTAACCGATGCCTTGCCAGAGAAGAGACTGGGTCTAAGAAGCGTGTTAGTGGGCTATTACATAGCGGGTGCGGCGAAGGTGTACTCACTGTTCTTCGCCAGTCCCAGCTCGAACGATGGGCTGGGATTCCGAGGCTGCATCGGCTTGGCTGTCGTCGATTTCCTCCTCGGCATCAACAAATCTGTTAGACTTATGCTCACTATTCGACCCGCCTCGGCGGATTGGTTCCCCCAACATGGCGTACGTCCTTCTGAGCCAAGTTTCCAAGTCATCTAGCAAGCGCGGAAAGGGGAACAGATGCTGCAGCAGCTCGACGCCGTAAGTCCTTTTGTCCTTCTTGATAAAAGGAATGATTCTTGAGATTCTTTCTGAGCAGAGCTCCTCAAGGCTTTCATCAATGGTTTCTCCGAGGGTCTTAAATGGGCCACTAGTGAAGCGTCGGGGAAAGGGTATGTTGTCAGCGGGTTCGCAGAAGACATCGGCAATGATCTGCCGGTACTTGGGCTCCGATTTTTGGCCCCTGAGGACTTCAATAAGGTACCAGGTGCGAACGTCGAGGGTGAGTTGAGGGTGCTCGAACATTTCCTTGGATACGACGAAGAGAGAAGGGAACCAAGAGTTGAGCCTTTCTAACAAAGGGAAGGGGTCCGACTGCTGGCCTGCCTTCAGATTCAGGACCTCGTCTAGTGCAGTGACCATGTTTGCTCGGACAATCGCCGTTGCCGCTGCTACCGCGCTCTCTTCGGTAGCGTATAGCTCAAGAGCCTGGGCCCAGTCGATGAAGGGGGATGTCTTGCTTTCTTCGAAATTCTCCCGGGCACCAACAAATGCGCCTCTCTTGACCCTGACAAGGCCACGGAAGACCGGGTCGTCGTAGTCGATGTGTTCCAAGCGATTCATGAGATCTTCCGTGGTATGGACCAGGTCGGGAAGGGTGTGCTCCATGATGGCATACCTCGTCGCTTCTGCTTGATCGACAACGCTAGATTCGTCTATGTCCGTATCGTCATCGCCCAAGGGCGGAACGGTGGTGATGCTAATGATGCTGGCAGCACGATCAGGTGCAGGAATACGAGCGCCGCGCCGGGCGATTAGGTTCGGTCTGGCAGCTTCGGCCGACTGAGACGCCTGGGCTGGTGCGGCATTGGCCTGCTTTGGCTCCGAGGCCGCCACGCTTGGAGTTGCTGTCCGACGCGTGCTGCGAGTAGCCCTCGGCGCCCGGGCTGGGTCTGGAGCTGTGGCAGGAAGAGGACGGCTCCTAAGCCTCCTCGGTTCCATGGTGACAGAAATAGAGACACCCGGCGGATTTGAGCTATGCAAGGTGTTGTGGGAGGATAGCAAGGCGGATCGTGTTGATGTGAAGGTTTGTTTTGGTCCGTCGCGCCCAGATGATCACGTCCATCTTGCAACGGCCAACCAGAGCCAACCCTAACCCTAACCCTACAATAGTGGTCCGTGCGCCATTCTACCTTACTACCTTAGTAGTGGCCTGGTGTTGCCTGCCCGGCAACCCGGCTGAGGCGTCCCTAAGCAGGGATATGCGCACGGTCCATAACTTACTGACTCAGCAGGATGTTGACTGCCTCTGGTTCGTTCTTTGCCTCTCTTGGGTGAGAGCGGAAAGCGCGGGGAATCGGAAATGGGGGCCATTCTCTCAGTTCTGCTGTCAATTCGTATCTGAAGGATTTATTTTCAGGTACTCCACTTGCTGGCGCATGCATGCATGATTATATCAAAAGACATCCTCGGCAGTTGTCTGCTCTAGCTCCTTCATGCCGCCTTCTTTGCCGCAGATGCTGCAGGTACCCTGTCGGGGCCAAAGAGCCCCAAGAAGTATGCCGATCGCGTCAACAACAAAAAGGCCTGTCGCGTGCACACGTTGGTAAATCTAATCCGAAGCTCGGGAGCGGTTAATTGCACTTACCGTCATAGCAACGTTTCCCCAGGCCATGGCATTCCAGTCTGCAGGGCTCAATAGTATGTCCTTGCCGAGCCCATAGCCGCTGAATAGGATGTGGCCGATATCTCCAAGCCAGAGAGCAACGAGGTAGCTCCGAACGACTTTGATCTCGGACGTGGTGTTCAGCACCGCGAGGCCGATGAAGGCCAACAAGAGATAAAGGTTTCCTAGCTCCAGGGCCAGAACCACGCCATTGTCGTTGGTGACGGTGGGCTTCGTCTGGGGGATTTGCTCCGCAGCAAACCAGGCGGGATCCAGGATGGCACCGAGGAAGCCAGCAACTCTGAAACGGCTTTGAGTGAGTGGCTGCTCGGCTGGGGCAGGTGGTTAGGCCCAGGTTGCGGGGGTAACTTACAGGGAGATTGGCTCGATGATGGTAAAGACAACACGCGGGATGGCTGGGAGCGAGGACGCCATGGTTGAGGCGAGGCAACGGAGAGCGGGTGAAGGCGAAGGTGAAGAAGGTGAAGGGAAAGCAGACCGAAACCAATTAGGACACTGGAATAACCTCAGAACTGCTCGAGGCGAAATTCGATGGCGGATGTCCGGGTGGTGGATCACCCGAAGATCCGACTAAGCGGAAACATGGCCGAGCAGTGTGGAGTTGTCGGTATAATTCCACCAGCAGCAATCCGTACCCGTTTGGCGATGAATGGATGAACGGATGTATGGTACGGTGTACGAACAATTGCGGTACGAATACGTTGAGCGTAGCAGTCTACGTAGTAACATAGCTGGCTCTTCCGTAGATACGGTAGTACTGTAATGATAAGTCCGCAATGCGATGCAGTGCAGTGCAGCGCAGTGGAAGCTCGGCGCGGTGGGACCGGGAAGTGCCGGCAGCGGCCAAAACAATGCCCCCAAGCCACCTCACCTCATGGATGATTGATTGATTAAGGTGACTAACAAACTGACTGATTGATGGCACAAGTCTGGCACAAGTCAAGGCACAAGGCACCTCGGCCGCATCTGGCCGTTAGCGCCGACCACTAAGTTACCTACGGGCCACCAGCGGAAAGCGGACGGGCGGCGTAGGTAGGGGCGTCGTAGGGGCGTAGGCGGTCTCACGGGTAGGTTAGGTAGCCTGTAGGGGCGCTGCCACGCTGCGCTCGGGGGCGTCGGGTCGGATGCAAGCTTCACCCACCATGTGGCGATTTCACGTGCTGTTAAACAGACACGAACAGGTGAGACCACCGGGCCTTTGACCACCCCAACCCTTTTGTTAATAGATGGCCAGGACCCGAGATGACTCTTTGAATTTCCGTCTCTCGTCAACTGCTTCGTTCTGCGTCGCTTTCTCCCCCCTCCCCCTCCCCTTCTCCCCTTCCTTCCGCCTCGACTCCGTCTCGTCTTCTCTTCTAAGTTCTCTCCTCGCCGCGCCTGGGCTCTACCACTTATACCCAATGCGCCACCCCAATCCCGGGAGCCCACGATGGCCACGATCGAGCCGCGCTTGATTCACCTGCTCAACGAGTCGACGACGCCCCAACTCCCGCACTCCGATCTCCCTCCGCTGCATTCGTTGCCCCTCCCCAAGTCCTCGGACCGGCCCTTGCCCCCGCTCGAGCCCGACGCAAGCCACCGCGGCGACAGGACCAGCACAGATGCCCAAACTCTTTCCAACCCGGCCGATCCTCTCTATCTCGCCGCTGACGACGCCTCTCTGGATTACCGGAACGTCGCCGCCGTGGCACGCGTGGATGGGAAGCATGCGGGCTCGTCGGCGGCCTTTCCGCTGCGCCTGCTGCTGGGAGACACCGAAGCCGTCGAATCATCCCACTCGCTAAACAAGATTCTCGACGACAGCCCGGACACCCTCGACGATGCCTCCAACAAGAAACGCCATCGCGGACTCCATGCGAAAGATGATTTTGTCCAGCTCCCACAGCCCCTCAAGAAGCAAAAGGCCGCGCAAACAGCCCCAGTCATGCCACCCATCATTAATGGTCTTCACGAACCCCCGCCACACGCCGCCCTGTTTCCGCCCATATCCTCTGACGGCAAGGACGGCACTCAGATGAAACTACTGCACGAACTCAACCAGACCTCCCCGGAAGCCGACAAAAACTACAACAAGGCCAGGAAGCGGGCCACGAAACCAAGGAGGAAGTGGTCTGAGGAGGAGACAAACCATCTCTTGCTGGGCGTCAATCGACACGGCGTTGGAAAGTGGACCAGCATCTTAGAGGACTCCGATTTCAAATTCAACGACCGCACTGCCGGGGATTTGAAAGACCGGTTTAGGACGTGCTGCCCCGATGAACTTCGCAGATCAAAGAAGGGCGCGCTTGGGTCTCCATCGGACACGCCGCCAGAACCGAAACAAAAAGTCAAGGGCGACACCCATCTTAACAAGATCCTAATTGATCGCGAGGTCTCATCGATAACAGAGCCACCCGCCGGGAACGATGGAGACACAAACCCGAAACAGAAGAAGAGCCGGGCGCATCGCAAAAAGATGGAGGATCTCGTTGAACTCGGCATACATGGGCCGTTCAAAAAATCCCACCGCCGAGAAAGGCGCCCCTTTACAGAACAGGATGATACGGAGATCCTCGAGGGACTCAACCAACATGGCCCTGCATGGACCAAGATCCAGCGCGACCCGCGCTTCCATCTCGCCAGTAGACAACCAACGGATCTGAGAGATCGTGTGCGCAACAAGTACCCCAACATCTACCACCGCATAGAAAAGGGCACTTTTCAGGTAAATGACGCTGGACGCGGTAGCGACATCATGGAGCCGTCGATCAACATGTCGATCAACAACTCGTTTCAGACGTCGAATGCCCCTCTTGAGCCGCAGATGAGCAGCGTAGCTCCACGCGAGGACTTGCCTCGATGGCCCCTTCAGAGGGTGGACACACTCGAAAGCGTGCATTCCAACCAAGGGTTTGAGTTTGGGGAGTCGGTGACGCCTCAGTTTATGGGAGGCGAGATGGATATTTCGAGACTGCTGCTTGATGACGCCCAGCTTGCGCAAGGAGTTTCGCGCATGGGCGTTGACTCTATGATTGGTTGCTCTTCTTCCTTCACGGTCGCCCCAGAGTCTCGTCGGGGAGGTCTCGAAAAAACGACAGAGAGGGCACAGCACGCGGCAAAATAAGCGGCTGCCCAGTACCACTTTACAAATACGGGTTTCGATTGCAGCGTGGATTATGAGCGTTCCGCTTCGGACTAGGAACAGGAGTTGGGAAATTCGACTTGTACAAGGAAACCGTTTGGGCGTACAAATGTAGATTGGGGACATCACAGCAGGACAGCACACGCTGATTGTCGGTCGTTCAAACTCGGGTTTTGGGATTATGTATCTAGGCGCTAGTCACTGGAAAGGGAATACGGATGCCTCGCTGGCAAAAAAAAAACGGACTTGGGCTCGGTAGGTAGATATTCATGAGCGTCAATGAGGCGGACGAGAGGGGATGGATGGGATGACGGGCGAAAGGCGACTTGGTGTTTGCTGAAGACTGGAGAGAGTACAACAGAATCCCGCACTTACCTGACCACCACCCTAAATTATCGGATGCTGATGGCCTTGAATCAGTCGCAATCAGAGGCCACTCCGTAGTCGAAGATCCAAGGATAAAGATGGACACTTCGTCCCTGAGTACGTCTCTTTGAAGTACTTTGTGAAGTACTCTAGACGCTCTCAATGCGCCGGCCGTCCGTCTGTCAAAGCGGGCCGAAAGCGGGGGGGGTCTTGTACCGCGACCACTTTCTGTCCGGCACGCCGTCAGGTGACAGCGCACGTGACCCACAACGCATCTGCGGTACGTGTAGGGCATGAAGCCCGCCCGCTCGCTAGCGCTCACGAAAAAAAAGTGTGGTCTAGCATTTCACACTTCGTTTCTCGTCTAGCAGGCCCATCGTCCGTCCATCCTCCTCAACTTCGTCGACAAACCAGCGATCCGACACCATGGCCCGCGGAATGTGAGTAGCACCGCATCCCACGAGACAGCAATCATCTGCGCAAGCCGATTCGCGGAATGCGCAATGATCTTGATCTCGTCCTCCCATCGTCCTCGGCGTCGAAGCGAAACAGAAATGCAGGGCTGACCGTCTCATAGCAAGAAGCACCAGAAGCGCCTCAGCGCGCCCTCGCACTGGCTGCTCGACAAATTGTCCGGCACCTACGCGCCCAAGCCCTCTGCCGGTCCTCACAAGCTCCGCGACTGCATGCCCCTTGTCGTCTTCCTCCGAAACCGCCTCAAGTATGCTCTCAACTACCGTGAGACCCGGGCCATCCTCATGCAGCGCCTGATCAAGGTCGACGGCAAGGTCCGCACCGACCAGACCTACCCCACCGGCTTCATGGACGTCATCACCATTGAGAAGACCGGCGAGAGCTTCCGCCTCGTCTACGACACCAAGGGCCGCTTCACCGTCCACCGAATCCAGGCCGAAGAGGCCGAGTACAAGCTGGGCAAGGTCAAGCGCGTTCAGCTTGGCCGTGGTGGAATCCCATTCTTGGTCACGCACGATGCTCGAACGTAAGTTCCGTCAGACATCATTCAGCCGTTGGATCAAGCTTTGGTCGATTCGATTCACACCGGACGAAATTATAGCTTTATTTAACGGCTGTATGTTCCTCCTCCCCTACCAGCATGCTGACGAAATTTTCTCACAGCATCCGTTACCCCGACCCTTTGATCAAGGTCAACGACACTGTCAAGATTGACATTGCCACTGGCAAGATCACCGACTTCATCAAGTTCGACACTGGCGCCGTCGCCATGGTCACTGGTGGTCGCAACATGGGTCGTGTTGGTGTCATCACCCACCGTGAGCGTCATGATGGTGGCTTCAACATTGTCCACATCAAGGATGCCATTGACAACAGCTTCGCTACCCGTGAGAGCAACGTCTTCGTCATTGGCCAGGACAAGCCCTGGGTTTCCCTGCCTAAGGGCAAGGGTGTCAAGCTCACTATTGCCGAGGAGCGTGACCGCCGCCGTGCTCTTGCTCACTAAATACGGCAGGAATGGAAAATGGCATGTGGACAGGAGTCTCGGATTTGACGTTTGCTTTTAAGGGCCTAACTGCCCTGGAGATAGCCAGCCCATTCGGCTAACGATAAAAGATGAATTTGAGCCAAGCACAAACAGTCTATTCGAGTTACCTGATCTCTCACATTCTATAGTGACATGTCTGTATCGATACCGATGGTGACAGTCCAGCTATGCTAGACCAACCGGAATCTTAGGTAGTCTTGACGATGCTCTTAAATGTTAAGAGTCTCGCTGGAAGATGCATCCCGCTGGAGCCGCCGAAAGATCGCGTCATTTGACATGGAGGATAGCAGTACTGTTAAGATAGGAAGCATGGCAGCACCGAAACCAAAGGGACAAGCGCAAGCGGATATGGACCGTGGGGAGGAGTCGAATGATGGATCCACGACTTCATAAACTAGGGATCGCTTGCAGTGGGAGTGGAGTTAGCCGGTTGAGGTTTCGTGGGGGTTAGGTCTCAACTAGATTTGTAATGCGATGAAGCGAACAGGCGACGAGAGGGATGAGGCATGGACGGCATCTGTTTGGGAAGGTTGGGTCAGTTGAAAAAGACAGCTTGGTCTAGACATGCGGAAGTGAAGCCCGTGATGTTGGCGTTGGTGTTGGATGCGGTAGTTCTTGAGGTCTGCATTTTGGTCCAGGGAGAGGAGGTCACAACTGTGTACGGCTCTGCCCGGGGCGTCTGGCCCGGATTTCTACTTACCTAGTAACTTATGTTGCGCGTCAAGCAACGCCCAGGATGAGTTCCTAACCAAGCCTGAGGTCTAATGCTACCTCACACAGGCACGTGGACAGACAGAGTGGGGTGGTTGCATCCAGGAAGCCCGATGCTAGACGATGACAAGGCCAAGGCCGATATTCGGGTGGACGATGCATGCGAAATGTGTGGGATGTATCTTGATCTTGTCTCGGTGTGTCGGTCGGTGTGATTTTCTCGGAAGCGACAAGTCGGAGTACTGAAAACGGAAGAGCGCCCCTGGTTCGATTGTGTCTCTTTCGTACATGGCTACATGAGGACCGAGGTCTGCGAGGTGAGGGGGAGTGGGATGTCCTTTTGCAGCGGACTGGATTTGCCCCTCCTAAGGCTGCATATGGCCGTGTTGGGAGAGACAGTGTGGCTTCTGGTTGTCTTGCGCTCCGGGATTTGAGCAGCCTTGTTGGCCTCGCTCGGCGTGGCACGCCCGCCTCTACAATCAGCAACACCCGGCTACTACCAGTGTTCGGAGCTGCTTCTGCTGTGTCTCCTGTGCCGGGCGCACCCAACGGAGGAACCCCGTCAGTCAGTTGACCTGGGCCTCGAGAAGGGGGTGTGGCAAGTTGTACATCACTGCCCAGTACGACCTGTTCGGCGCACCCAATTGGGCCGGACGAGCTGGATCTAGGGGAAACGAGGCGTCGGGATATTCGATGAGAGCGAGCAGGGCCCCATGTCGCGCTGACCTTGTTTGTTGCTGATCTTGCTCGTGGAGTGTGAGGCCCAGATGACCGGACCTTGAACGGATGGAGTAGTGTCTTCGTAGGCAGGTTGCAGTAGGAGTCTGGAGGTTGGTGGTTGTCGAAACCCCACGTTGAGAGATTACATGAGGTAGGGTATGTCCCTCGATAGTGATGCTCAACCCTCGACAATGGATACTCTCCGCATTGCTATTGATGCTAAGAATCCATTAGCTTGAACCAGGGATCAACAACAAAACCGTTCGGTGACCCGCCCCCAAGTTCCCAGAGTCCACCCGTCCACCCGTCCGCTCGTCAAGTTGCCAATGAGTTTCCAATCCTTCAGAAATAGGTGGCCGCCTGTTCGACGCCGTTGCCCCCTCTCACCACCCGCCAGACAGGGGAGGTGAGAAAAGCAAAATAAGAAAGCTTGCTACGCCCGGAGCTGCCATTTCTTTGACTAAGAGCACATGCATACAAGCAAGTTGCATGCCCCCCGTGATAGGTTCCCCCCCGCGATTTCGCAGCCAGGGCGGCATTGCTCGAAGAATGTTGTATGAAAAAGAGGCCAATGCACGCGAGCGAGCAGGGGCCAGGAGCCAAGAGTTGAAGGAGGGAGGGGTGGAAACAAGGAGGCGCTTCCGCATTGCAGCCAGCTCCCCAAAACGGACAATGCCATGCGAAAACGTCTCACGCACATTTCGTTACTCGTGACAGCCACAGTTACTTCGTTGTTTCTCTTCTTTGGCTGGCTCACTGTCGTGACCTGACTTCGGGTCGACGGGTCATCCGGGGAGTCTCATGCTGCTGCTCTGCTCTACTTAGCCCTGCTTAGCCCTGCCACGGGATAGCTTTACCGACGAGGCGATTTGCTTGCTTGCAACACCCAAACGCAGTTAACACTTGTGTCGTAGATGTAGATCGAAAATCTGCCCCGTCTCCACCCTAAAGACCCGGCGATCCAAGGGTCAAGGGCTTGAACTCGGAACGGACTGGACTGGGCTGGGCTGGGCTGGACTGGCGTGGACTGGCCGAGGAAAGGTGACGGTAGTCGATTTAATTGCATATACCCCATCGTGACCCGTTCCGGATTCCGCCTCTGAATCCCACGTTTCCCTCTTGGCTCTCGGAGCGTCTTTCATTTATTAGTTCCCCTTCTCCGGCGTCTCACTCACTTTCTTTTCCCTTTGGTCATCGCTCAAATTTCCGCTTTCTCCTCATATGACCGTGCGGATAGAGACTTCGGCACGACACGGGCTTTGTACTATACACTGTTGTCTGCATTTCTACTCCTAGGAAAAAGACATATTTATTCGTGGTGTAGTCGGGTCTCTGTTGGCGCAATCTTTTTTTGGTGAAGCACGGATTACCAGTTTCTCTCCGCGCATCGTCAGATCAGGCCTCTGAGGGGTGCAAAAGACGAAATTCGCAAAAGCCTCAAAGCGGAGCCAACCGTGTCTGTCGTCTGTCGTGACCAAGCTTGAAGAAACCCGTTTTCCGCTCGGTTATCTGATCACTTTGCGGGTCTCACTTGCTGCCAATTGCGGGTCTAAGATTCAAAGACTCACGACGAAAGCATCCACCTCGAATCCCGACTGGAGCCCAACTTTAGAACAAGAACTTTGAGCAATGTCTGCCAGATGCGGTGCCCGGGCCCTGCTAGGTCGCGGGTCGAGGAGAAGCCATGTCCGGCGCGGTTTTGCAACCACACACCGGCGACCCGGAGCCGATCCGGCCGCGATCCGGTCCGTCAACCCCAGTGAGACATCGAGGTGGTCCGGTCTGAGCGTCCTGGCTGCAGCCGCTGGGGCCGGAGCTGTCGGCTGGGGACTTTCCAGCTTGATCCGTGAAGATGACTCAAAGGGGTTTTTTGGTCGAAAATCTGCATCGCGTTACGCGACCTTGCCTGAGATGGAACAAGTGAGCTTTCTTGCCGATACAACCAACCTGTAATCTGTGGCTGATTCGTTTTCAAGGCGATCCGAGAAATCGAGAAAGAGGTTAGTATCGAGGATATCATCTCGACAGATGCCGAAGATCTGCACGCGCACGGTTACTCGGAGTGGTCGTCCATCAACCTGGACACGCTGCCCGTAGCCGTGGCTTATCCCCGAACGACGGAACATGTATCGACCATTGCGCGCATCTGCCATGAGCACCGTGTACCCATCATACCGTATTCAGGCGGTTCCAGCTTGGAGGGTAACTTCTCTGCTCCATACGGTGGAATCAGCGTCGATTTTGCCTACATGAACCAGATCCTCGAGTTTAACAAGGAGGACATGGATATTGTTGTGCAACCAAGTATCGGGTGGCAGGACCTCAACGAGAAGTTGGCCAAGATGGAGAGCGGCCTCTTCTTTCCCATTGACCCTGGTAGGTCTAGTCCACTAGATATAGTCTTTCTCAGCGCCCTTGTCTAACACCGGAGTAGGCCCAAGCGCCAAGATCGGAGGCATGATCGGCACCAACTGCTCTGGAACCAATGCTGTCAGATATGGGACCATGAAGGATTGGGTCATCAACTTGACTGTCGTTCTTGCTGACGGGCGAGTTATCAAGACGCGAAGGAGACCAAGGAAGTCTTCTGCCGGGTACAATCTTAACTCTCTCTTTGTTGGATCCGAGGGCACGTTGGGTCTGGTGACAGAAGGTACGTGCAAGTTGTGTACATATGATGATATGAAGGGCGGAAAATCTCAGTCCAGTTGTTTGCTACTGGATTTCCCAAAGGGTCGGGCTGACTTTAACAGCTACTGTCAAGCTGGCCGTGGTCCCTGAGCAGTACTCAGTCGCTGTGGTGACATTCCCTACCATCCGCAACGCCGCTGCGGCGGCCGCAGGCGTCATGCAGACGGGCGTACCCATTGCTGCCATGGAGATCATGGATGAGGTGCAGATGAAGGTGGTCAACTTGGGTGGTGCCACAGCTCCTCGCGTCTGGAAAGAGGCGCCAACGCTCTTTTTCAAGTTCTCAGGCACCAAGGAAGGCGTCCGGGAGGCCATTACACGAGTGCAGAAGATCACAGCCGCCAACAAGGGCGGCAACTTTGAGTTTGCGCAGGACGAACGCGAGCAGAAACTGCTGTGGTCGGCCCGCAAGGAGTCGTTGTGGTCGATGCTATCGCTGAGGAAGCACGGGCAAGAGACTTGTAAGTGTTTTCTTTGCCTTCGACACCAAGTTTAAGCTTGAACGGCACAGCTAACTCGAAGCAGGGAGCACGGACGTAGCGGTCCCGTTCAGCCGGCTCGCCGACATCATCGAGGTGAGTAAGAAGGAGATGGACGATCTGGGCCTGTTTGCGAGCATTCTGGGTCACGTCGGCGACGGAAACTTCCACGAGAGCATCATGTACAGCCGCGAGATTCCGGGGGAGCGCGAGAAGGTCGAAACGTGCGTCAAGAACATGGTGAGGCGGGCGCTGGATATGGAGGGCACTTGCACGGGCGAGCACGGCATCGGCTGGGGCAAGAAGGAGAGCTTGCTGTGGGAGGTTGGGCCTGAGACCTTGGCCGTCATGGCGGCGCTGAAGGGTTCTCTAGATCCGCGGTGGGTGATGAACCCGGGCAAGATTATCGACGTGCCGTGGTTGAAGGTTCAGTATCCGGGAGCCGACAAGGCAGTGACGCCGGTGAGAAGGCTCTCGGGGTGAGTGACCTGGGAGTTCGTTGACGGGTCGGGATTTCAGGTAGTGATGGTGTTGCTCATGTGGAAGAGAAAAAAAAGGAGGGATGGCAGCATGCATCATAAGATTGGGAGGTAGTTCGCTTAGACGGGGAAGTTGCATCTCATGGCTGAGTCTAGGGTACGTAACCTTCTAGGCATGGAGGCAGTTACTATTAGATACTTCTCTACTTTACTAGTAGGTAGTACTAGTAGGTAGCATTTGACGGGATTTGATTGAATTAGACGAGTTTCTCGATATAAGACTAAAGTGGCTCAAGGAAACTGCAGACGGAGACTGTGTGTGATGTGATTGCAGTTGCACAAAGTGGGTGTATGGGTGCCGCAAACACGGCTGGCGGCTTCAAAAAGCCGCCTTGTTTGACAATGGAAACTCCGGCGAGATCTTTGCACATTGATTCACTGCTCACTTAGGTGATAGGATAGGTACCTTAGGTATGTGGCTATCCTTATTGGCTCTGCATCACTGTCGTTCTGTTTGGTAGGTAGGCAGAGTCTCAGCTGCCTTTCACTTCGCTCTTGCGACTTCTTCTCCTTCCCTTTCCTTCTCTTCCCTTAATTCCATCTCTTCCACTCTTTCGTCTCATCATCAAGGCCCCGCACAGGAATATCGGGCCTTTCTCCTTCACTTACCTGGCGGACTGACTCCTGCATCCTGCACTGCACACCTTGGCAAGTTCCAGCAGCATTCGAAAGATATCTACCTGCCTGGCGCTTGTAGACAAACCGATGCGCTTCCCGTGGTAAGTTGAGCCGAATCGGAGACAGTTGACGTAGCATGCTCAGAAGAATCTCAACTAATGTATCCTTGGTCGCCCAGAGCTCAAGATGACACGGCCACGCCCACATCCTGGACAGAACCGCCGACACCATTGCGGCGGCGCAGCAAGCCAGAGAAGTCCAACAAACCGAGAGAACGTCCCGCCACGCCGGCAGCCATGGCGTACGAATACCTCGAATCCCGAACCTCTCCAAGAGTGGCATACATGGCCCGAGTTCACCGTCCGCTTGGACAACCTGCCCGCCAACGTCACTACGACACAGCTCTGGGACTGGTTTTCCAACGAAGGCGAAATCGTATACATGGACATTTTTGAGGACCGCGGCTCGCAGGGGTCTAAGTCAGCCAAGATCAGGTTCGAGCCGCCCCCGAAGCGAGACTTCTGGTCGACACGGACGTGCTTCCTTGCGCATCCAGATGGCCAACAATACCCCAACGGCCTAGCTATTCACATCAGTGTGTGGAGGGCTGTTCCCGACTGCTGGATTCGGAGTCCCGTTTGCCCAGAGCGCCAGTACCCCGTCAAGATAAATTTCCGTCCTCTCGCTCTTCAGTTTGGAAGCTTGGTTAGCCCAAAGAAAATGAAGGTCATGAAGTCATTCTGCGCGCCTGTGGGAGACGAGAGTCTACAGGTCGAAGTTGACCTCAAGATGAAACGTCTTGTCGCGTTCTTCCAAACCGAGATTGAAACCTGGGAAGGGTACAAGAAGCTTCGGGAACACAAGGTCGTCATCGACTTTTCACGGATGAAGGATGTCCATCAGACAGCCTGCGACGACGACAACATCGCCCTTGTGCTGCCCTTGAAGTTTCCACCGCACTATTACTGGAAACGAGAGGACACAAGATCAACCTTCTCCGATACTGCAAAAAGCTGGGGTGAATCCGAGGCTTGGTATCGAACCACTGATATTCTCAATCGCATCGGGGCCCGAATGGACCACCCTGTCGCCATACACACTGAGTACAACGACACAGGCTTCATCGACATCGGGCGTTGGACGACTATTCGGCTCATCCTGGAAGGGAAATCCAAAGAAGCGGCAATTCTCAATCGTCAACTTACCAGCGCCCTTGAGGACTTTAACATCATCAGCCGAGTCAGACATGACCTCAAGGCGGTTCCAGGCGAGACACCAGAGATATGGGGCCACCTCGAGCATCCCCAAATGCTAGAAGAAGGCAATGCTCTACATCTCCTCGGGCTCTCGACTGCCCCTGCAACCCAGGTGCCCTTCGAAGTCCGCTATCAGCTTGAAGTTTGTATCTCGCGCGGTATCCTCAATGAGCATCGCATCTCCGTCGAGTTTCTTAGGGAGTTGGCTGGCATGGAAACTACAAAGGCAAGGCTTCTCCTCGAGTACTTGGCCGATCAGAATGAGCCGGTACAGGACCCGATGAGCGTCTTTGACAACCCTGATGCCAAGTCTTATTTCCCCAGCGAGAGAATACCACACCACTGCGCTCTTATACGAAAGGCCGTCATCACCCCAACCACTGTCCGCTTCAACACACCGACTGTAGAGATGTCGAACCGGGTCTTACGCAGATACAGCCGCATTCACGACCGCTTCTTGAAGATCCAGTTTATGGATGAGAAAGAGAACGGCCGAATCACCGTCAACAAAGACCAGAACGAGGATATCTGGAAGCGCTTGCTGCGAACTCTATACCGAGGAATCAAAATTGGCGATCGAGTGTACGAGTTTCTGGCATTTGGTAGCTCTCAGCTCAGAGAATGCGGCGCATACTTCTTTTGCCCCACTGATCACATCTCATGCGATGATGTTCGTAAGTGGATGGGACAGTTCAGTCACATCAAGATTATAGCCAAGTACGCCGCGCGACTGGGCCAGTGTTTGTCAACCACCAGGGAGGTCAGGGGCATATCTGTGCCTTCTATTCGACCGATTGCAGATATCGAAAGAAATGGACACTGCTTTACTGATGGAGTCGGCAAGATTTCTCCATTCATTGCTCAAATGATCGTCGAAGACGTTGGCCTCGATGTCTTTGAGCAGCCAGCTGCCTTTCAGTTCCGAATGGGCGGTTGCAAAGGCGTTCTCGCGGTGTGGCCAGATGCAAAGGGAACCGAGGTTCATGTCCGAGAGTCACAGGAGAAATTCAAAGCTGAATTCAATGGACTCGAGATAAACCGTTGTGCCAAGTTTGCAACGGCAACGCTCAATCGGCAGACTATTACCATTCTCGAGTGCCTCGGAGTACCGACCTCATCTTTTGTGGACTTACTCAATCACCAACTGCACATATACGAGCTGGCTATGCAAGACAACAATACGGCAGTTGAGATGCTGAGAAAATTTGTCGACGAGAACCAGACGACGCTAGCAATTGCTGAGCTGCTCGAAGCGGGCTTCAAGGGCGATGAAACACAAGAACCGTTCGTCGTCAACATTCTCAACCTGTGGCGGACGTGGTCTCTCAAGCTGCTCAAAGAAAAAGCCAGAATCCACGTTGAGAATAGCGCATTTGTCCTCGGGTGCGTTGATGAGACGGAGACACTCAGAGGCCACTCTTGCGCTACCGAGGGCTCTGAGGGAAAGGACGTCAGCAAGCTGCCTCAGATATTTCTGCAAATCACCAACTCCAAAGACTACAAAAGAACCAGAATCATCAAAGGCGCGTGTCTGGTTGGCCGCAACCCATCGTTGCACCCGGGTGACATCCGAATAGTCGAGGCGGTTGACGAACCGAAGCTGCATCACCTCAAGGATGTCGTCGTCTTCCCAGCAACGGGGGACCGCCCGGTCCCCAGCATGTTGTCCGGCGGCGACCTTGACGGAGATGATTTCTTCGTCATGTGGGAGTCCAGCCTCATGCCCAAGATTTGGAACTACCCACCGATGGATTACGCGGGACCAAAGCCTCAGCAACTAGATAGGGACGTCAATGTCGACGACCTCAGGGATTTCTTCGTCAAGTATATGAAGAACGATGTGCTACCACTGATCGCGATAGCTCATCTAGCGATGGCGGACAACGTTGGGCCAAAGTCATCGAAGTGTAAGTACTCACTCCCTTGATATCCAGTTTGCGACTTCATAGTCTGACCACATAAATCAGGTCTCGAATTAGCAGCTCTCCATTCCAAGGCAGTCGACTACCCCAAGACTGGAGAGCCAGCCACCATGAGACAAGATCAGCAACCCCGAAGTTGGCCGCACTTCATGGAGAAAAGACGCTCCTATCACTCCAAAAAGGCCCTCGGTGTCATCTACGACAAGGTAGTTAACAAGTCGATTCAGTTCAACCCCATCTGGGACAGCCCGTTCGACCAACGAATTATCAAGCATGATACAGTCAAACCCGACAACGATATGCTTAACGCAGCGAGAAAGATCAAATCACAGTACGACATATCCGTCCGCCGAATTCTCAGCCAGCACGATGTCAAGACAGAGTTCGAGCTGTGGACAGGGTTCGCAATGACTGGGCCGGCTGTTGGATCTGACTACAAGCGCCAGGAAGAGCTTGGGCGCGAGTACGACGCTTTGAAGCAACGGTTCCGAGACATTTGCTATGAGGCTGCGGGAGGCAAGCACACCGAGTTGGTTGACCGCTTCGTCGTGGCCATGTACATTGTCACTGAGGAGGAGACTAAACTTGCACTTTGCGAGTCCGTTGACGAGGCGAGCTGCGCCGCTCAGTCAGAGCAATTGGAAGCGAGAGACAAGCCGCTAATCAGTTTCCCCTGGGTCTTCCACTGGGTCATGATCCGCCTTGTGAGTAGTGGCAAGATCAACAAGGATCCGACTCAGGCGGCGGCGGGTCGGAAGGCTTCCCAGCATGTGCAGCTGCCCCCCGTCGATGAACAATTGGAGATTGCAAACGCCGGCCATAAGACCGACGTGGCGGAGACGGCACCGACAGATCTGGGTGCCGATTACGCACACCTGCCAGATGGAACTATGATCCATCGTGGCGAGCCGCTCACCTTGTTTGACTTTTCAGAAGCAGCCTCACCTCAGTCTCCCGCGTCCGAGGCGGGCGAGATGAAGGTATCGGCGAGCGAGGAAGATCACCAGAGAGATCAACATGGCCTGAGCAGTATTGCCGATGGTGGCAAGTACAAGGAAGAAGGGAGCAGGACGGAGGCGTCAAAGGAGAGTGCCATGGGTCGCCTGGCACTACTCATTGATAGCGAGGAGGAGTGATGGGTTTTGGGATTGTTGGAGGTGGGTATATTGAGGCGTTCGAGTTTGGGGTTTCACAGGGTGGAGAATAGAGAGACGTCCAAGCATCTAAAGGGCCGAGGTGGCATAAGAAGAAAACATTTAGAGCCCGCTGCGAGACCTTTGGCGGCGTATCCGTACTTCGTACGATATCCAATCGTGAAATGCTTGGCGATCGGTCAAATCATCGCCTACTAATGCACAAGTCTGTTCGGAGGACCCATTTTTCGCCCGCTGTGACCTCGCGCCCCTCGTGCTAGATTAGCGGCGTCAGCCATCAAAATACTTCCTCCAACAGATGTTGAGTTCGCGGGTGAAGAGAGAACTTGCCCAACGGGGTAGGGAGGGCTTACGAGAAGACAGTCGTCACCATGCTTATGCAGGAGGAGCATCCCCGTCTCAAGAGGCACAGCAATTTCCTCTCGCTCAGACTTGCGGTCGCGTGGATAGAAAACTGTTTCACCCCCGACGCAGCCTTCTGCAGGCGACGTCAGGTAGAGTAAGAGGGTCCAGGTCGTTCGGACCGGTGTTAGGGGATCCAGAGGTAGGGTGAGGTTGTTGGAATCGTCATCTAGTAACAACCAGCAGTCAGGTTAGATGCAGTCAACTTGAGATGTCAATGTCACAGTAGGGCCAGGTCTGAGGGAGGTAGGGAGGGCTCAAGTGCCGTTATTAATGCGGGAGCCTGGCTTAATGACAAGTAGGGTTTGCAATGCCGGGGCACCGGGTGCACCAGGCCGGGATGAAAGTAAAAGCCATTGGATGGGCCAAGACACGAGTAGCATCGAAGCCAAACAACAGTGGCACATCCCGGGTGAGACATTGAGTGCTGGCTGGTGAGTCCAATGCAGGACGGTGGTTGAAAAGGCAGCTGAGTGGAGGAGCGGTATAGATGGTAAGGATAAAATATCCAACGACGGGCAGCGACGACGGCAGTTAACAGATACGTACAGTGACAGTCGAAGTACTGGCCCTTGGAATAGCGGTACACGCGAATGTTTGGGCTCAGCCCGACGAGTTCACCGCCCCTGCAACGGCCGTCAGTCTGCAATCTCGGCTCACAAGGACGAACGCAGTGTAACGGCATTGCTTTTTCGAACGTGTGCGAATGGGTGTTCCCGGTGCAGGGTACTTCGTATCCCAAAGGAACTTGCTGGAACGCGCAGCCTGACCCGGATGGAAAGCAAAGGAAAACTCACCAGCGGTCCTGCACATCCCCGCCCTCTAACAAGGCCTCCTTCAGTCCTGTCTCTTCCCACAGCCGGATGGCAAACTCAGGGCTCTCAACCTGGAACCGGTCGTTGACTCGGACGGCCTCGCCGCGCTTGGGACGGCCCGGTGTCGTCTGGAGTGGCAATGTCTTGAGGAAAGTCACGTAATCTCGGCAGAGAGAGCGGGGAAAGAATGAGGGAACAAGGACTACTTTGGAAGTCAAGGGGTGTGGTTGAAGTGATAGATCGACGACGGGTAACGGAGGTCTAAACGCCGGCCAGGACGGCATGGGAGGGGGCGGCTGAGGCGTTGCAGCCGGAGTTTTGGACGACTTGGAACCCTTCAGTTTGGCCATGGTGGTGCGTTGCGATAGGGTCGGATCGAGCGCTGATTCGGTTCGGAGTCAATGTCCTGGCTAACTGGTGTTGGTTCCAAGCTTGGAATCAAGGACGTGATGTGACGTACGTAGTAGGTATCTGGATTTCGGTCAGTCTGCAAGTACGCAGCATGTCATGAATAAACAAATAGAACGTCAACGATAGAGCAGGGCCGCTTGCAGATAGATGCACAACAAAATGTCGACTTGGAAGAGGCAAGCACAGTGTATCGCAATTCAGCTGGTGTTGGGATAGGCCAGGTAGGGCGTAGTCCATAGAGTGGATTGAGGCATGTGGGCGTTGCCAACATCAACAGAAACAATGCATCGAATCTGAAGGCGGCCAACGGATGGGAGGAGGCCAAGGTGCTGTCGGCTTGAAATGCACGAAGTAGAGAATTGGGTATGGCGGGCAGTGGCCCAGCAAGATCGTGAGCCTCGAATTGCTTTTCAGAGCCTAGTCTCGTAGGCTGCATTGTCTGCACCAGGCTGGGGCCGCCCACGTATGCACGTAAGGTGATACAGAAGACGGCTGACCGCTTGGACGTCCGTAGGCAGACAATGCCGTGCTGTTGATCCAGAGCCAGGGACCTGGGTTGGGTGATGTTTATGCTGGGGAGTAGGTGTAGGACAGTAGCGCGCAGAAGATGAATGTGGATGGCCTACCTCTCAGGTTGGGTTTCAAGTGAGATACCCCATAGCAGGATGGGAACGCGATCGCTAAGCCAGACTGACGAGACAGCGCTGTATTTCCTATTCGCAGTGTAAATTCAGAGCGGCGGGTGACGGGTTGATTGACGCCTGAATGTCTTAGTTTGCGAGGACGAACGAGGCTTGGGAGTTGAAATACAGTAGACGAGAAGCGAGGAGGATCCTTGTAGGCGGACTTGTCGACCTGTCAGAGCCCCGGAACTTGCATTTCCAGGTTTTTGCAAGTACAAAGTACGTTCATCTAAGGAAATGGGTGTTCATACTAGTCCGCACGGAAAGAGCCGAGAAAACAGACTCCGGGTCTCTTAATTCCGGGGATGCTTTTTTCTTTTCTTCGTGCAAGTTTGTGTCTGTGTGCGCGCGTGCATCTGCGAGGGCCGAAATATCGACTATCTATTGGAGGAGCAAGGATGAGTTGCAGCTGTTATATCTACTCCCTCGCTCTGTCTCGCCAGCTTCAGACATCGGCCTGTGCCTGCATCGACCACTTATCCATGCCCCAGGGCTCATTTACTGAAGCCCATACCCTTTGGGAAACCAACACTCGGTGTAACTCTAGCGCGCGCGAACGAAGTAGCGTCCAGTGCTCCCTCACGCTTGACAGCAACCTAACCAGACAAATCCCCGACTGGTTGAAAACTCACGGGGACTTTTCACCGATCTTCCCACGTTGTAGACCAGCCGCTTTTCCTTCTAGTTTTGAACAGGTCTGCTGTCATCTTCCTTGCTGTGTAGCACGTCTTCGTCAAAGAGATACAGTGATCAGAGCTGCGGCCCGCACTGCACGCAATATGACGCTGCCAAGTCAAAGAGAAGAATGCACCTCCAATTGTGCACGTAGGGGGTGGTGGTCAATACAATAATTGCTTCTGCGCAGCCTCGCCAATACTGGCCACATGTGTCTGCCGCGCTCGGTGCTTTCCAGCATATAACTACCTGGGTACGGGCGATTGTAGGTGAGATTCAGATCGAACTCGTTCTCTCTGTTCCGACAGGTCGATTGTCACATGCGTCTTACTCTTTGCAATGCTGGCCAGTTTTGCTCTCGTGACCATAGCCCGGGCTTTGGGCGAAACCCCCGAGCAGGACAAGCCGACGCCAACGGTCGTTATCAAGTCGACGCCTCGACTAAGTCGCACGATCCAACGATTCGAATCGCTTTGGCAGCACTGGGCAAAGTGCTTGACGGTTCAGTACCGAGATGACCAGCACCCTGAGCTCGACAAGCTCTTTACCAGGACAGCCCGAGTCATGGCCAGCTCGTCCATCGTCTTCTCCAACATCAAGATGAAGGCCAAGAAGGGAAAGATGGAAATAGGAAGCGCCCCACTCGTTAAGATATTAAAAAACACCCGAAAGGCCATCGTCACCAGCCAAAGGCTCACCCACATCAAAGAGCTCGAGTCATGGGTCCTTGATGAGAAATGTTCACCAACACCGTCCTCGTCTGGCTCCGACCTCCAGGAATACAAACGCAAGAGGCAGGTCAACGACAAGGCCAACATCCTGGTCGAGCGAAGAAAAAGGCCGGTGCAGTGTTGCATGTTTGTTGCGTTGGCCTTCTTCCAGTTGCTTTACCCGGACGAGCTGCATGATTTCGTCGCCGAGTACGAGAACGAGCTCGTTCGCGAAACCTTCGACCGAGCAATTGCGGTTGACGATGCGAGGACCTATGAACGGGTGCAATTGAAACGACATTGTCGAGCAAGGCTTACACCGCCACAAGACAAGATTCCAAAACATGGGATCCCATTTGGAGAAATCACATGCATCCCTCGATTTGTTCGAAATCCCATGGCTTGCGGGGCCCCCATCGTGACCAACCAGTTTCGCAATGAGAGTAAGCACCCCGTCGTTAACGTCAAAATTACCTGACTCACATTCATTCTGCAGAGAACGAACAAGAGTACATCAACCTGAATCGCAACAATATGCCGCAGCACCTTGGGGTTGCAACACGTAAATCCTCCGATCCTTTACACAACGGATCAGATAACAGGTCGTTGACCGGTCACGAATCTCGAACGTAAGGCGATGACGGCACTCTAAGCTGATGCCTGGGGTGGACAGATCGAAGGAGGAAGTAACAAGGACAAACAAGGGCCAGAACGTGATCCGATTTGAGTCTAGGCTGTCTGTCACCTGGAACTTTAGTACAGATGACCATTGGCGCAATGTACAGTAATAATTGTCCTGGCGATCAGGGGAAAAGAGGCGTCAAGGAGTTTACGGTAATCGTACTAGTATGCAGATAAACGGGCATATGTTGTGTTGATGGAGTACATATACATGAAGCGGGGTTTCTGCTTTGTGTTTGTCAAGAGCGGCAAGCATGCATAGCCGTTTCTCGGCTTTCGAGACTCTCAGAAACGGACGGCACAGCGACAAAAGCATATCTTTGCCACACCCAACCCGCTGCAGATCCGTGATCTTCACTCCCTTGTCCTATCACCAGCTGTCTGTCCATCGATGGCGGGCGCTTTTGCCATGTCTGGAACAATGAGTCCACCAACGCCTCAAACCACCACCACCAACCCTTCACGTCAAGACACATCGCCACCTCTCCCGCCATGGGCGCGTCAATTCAAGCAATTGGGGCTACTCCTTGCAGGGGCGGGATTTATGGCCGTATCAGTCGCTGTATCCCGGCGTGCGGTGATGCGAAGGCGGCTGGATGCTATACCCAAGTTCTACACATCTAATCGAAACCCGGTCAATTTCGATTCCTCAGACCGGTCTGCACTTGCAGCACAAGCCCTGGGCTTGGCAACCCTCAACGTCACCAGCTTTGGAATTATGCTGGTTGGAGGCATCTCCTGGGGATTCGATCTGAGTACCCTTGAAGAGCTCCGGGCCAGGAGTCAAGCGGTGATTCGACGGCCAGGCTCCCTAAACCCCGAGGACGAAGCGGCGGTGGAGGAAATGATGAAAGACCTCATGACCCGTTTGGGAATGGAGAAGCCCGCAGGAGAGGAGGATGGCGCGAAGAAAGATTGAGGACAACAGCCAACTTCACAACAATCGGCCTACGAATCATCATCTAAGTTCGAAGACAGGCGTTCGAGCATGTACAGTACATCAAAGCAACATTGTGATGGCCCGGAGCAGAGAGTCCGAGCAAAACTCAGCGTCATGCAAGCCTTCGACCATGACATTCAATAGCACAAATGGGATCAGTGAGAAGACAATAACATGAGCTGGGTGCTGCACAGCCCCCGCCTTCAAGCCATGAGGTCCATTTAACCAAAGGGGGAATCTACATCTACGGAATCCAGATGTCGGGAACCCGATACGGGGATTACAGAACACGATACATGCACCAGCCAGCCCGTCCCGTCCGATGGCGCCCCGCCCATTCCTTTTTCCCCGAGCTAGTCAGGGAGCCGTGACAACCGCCACCACTACAGTACAACCATGGCGGGCCGCCAACGCATGTACGGGGTTGCACGTCGTGCACCCTTTTGCCTTCTAAGTCGTTGACTCGTCGCTTGAAACACCCCTGTCACGACTGCGTTCGCTCATGTGTCAGGCTCTGAGGCGCCGCCATTGTCGCCCTCGTGGGGGTTAGAAGGCTGGGTGTTGGTGGTGCCGTCGCAACCAACAGCCAACAGCCAACAGCCAACAGCCATCAGCCATCAGCCATCAGCCATCAGCCATCAGCCATCAGCCATCAGCCATCAGCCATCAGCCATCAGCCATCAGCCAACAGCCAGCATGGCTGGGTAGTCCTTGAGCTATCGGGATCTCGAATTCAAGACCCAGCCACATCAGCAAGTGTCGGGGAGAACCGAAATAAGAAAAAAATGACAGCATTTCTAAGCAAAAGCATGTTTGGCCCAGGGACTTGGATCTACCAGTCGCTTCCTGGAATGCTTCAGCCTGGGAATATGCAACCCAGCTAACGATGCACCCATGATATCTAGCCCTATTGACTACACAGGTCAATGAACTGCAGCATCGCTCACTTGGCCACGTTCAGGCTCGTCTCCGCGCAGTCCAGAGGACCGACCACATTTGAACTGGGAACTCCACTCAAAGGACACTTTGGCGTACGCTCGCATTAGGGCAGCAGGACGTCTGGCCCAACAGGACAATCACTTTGGGCAAGGCGCGTGAAACAATATCCGACAGCGGTAGGTGGCGAGCGATATCCTACCCCGATGGGGACATGGCATCGCCCAGGGCTCAGATAAGTTGAAGGGTAATTGTATCTGGATGTGTACCGCAAATGCAGGGCGCCCCCGGTAGACGCTGTTACATCGGGCTTGCGTATTCGCTGGGTTCGCATTGAAAGCTGAAACTTTTCTGTCGCTGGATCTTGGTCCGATATTTATTTGAAGTCGTGGATCTTTTGTTGGCATCTACACTTGATTTCGATGGCCTAGTCGATGGGCTAATCATTCTTATTTACCAGAGGCAACGCTGGCTTGTCATAGACTACTTCAACCTACCTCCCAATGGCCGAATTGGAACCAGAGTTCGAGATCCGTGTGTGGAGATACACGTACGCCGAGGGGAACGGGAGCGGGACCATCTTGCTCAATTCTCCTCAAGAATGCGAGGGAAAATGCCACGATACTCTTGTTCTCCGCCAGATGAACTCGGACGCCAAGAACAAGGTCTGGGTACAAGAAGAGGCTTCGCAGCTCTTCACGAGAACGGAACAACCGCCCGGAGAGCCTCTGATGGACGATGCCCACGGCGTCATTGTCCGTGATGGTCATACCAAGACAATACCCCGAGAGGGCGAAAAGGCCACGACTTGCACGTACAGCCGAGGAGACCGAGTGTGGATCGAACGCAGCCTTGACCCGACGCACGATATCGCGCAGGATGGGAACAGAATCCCAGTCATCAGCCTCGAATCATTCGCGGCATTCGAGATTCCCTTCGAATACATCTCCTTCGTCCCTCAGTTCGTTAAGAAAGACGCAAACGGCGAACATCATGCCGTCGCTGCTGGTCCAATCCTCAATGTTTTCCAAGGCAAACGCAAGACCAAGACCCAGATTTACTTCAAGTGGTTGGCCGACAAGCCAGACAAGGTGTCGTATGTGTGGCTAAACAAGAAGGACAAGGACGACCTGAAGGAGCTGAATTCCTACGTCCAAATTGAAGCCCAGGACCAGAAGCAAGAGGCATTCCGGAATCAATGGCAGGCGCTCACCAAGAAGCTTGCACGACTTGGGCTGCTCTTTGGCGATGAGATCGTCGAAGGACCTACAGATCCTCTTGACTCATCCAGCGACAGCGAAGAGGACGATCTCGCACTGAAATGGAACACAAGGCCACCAGCGGTACACATGAGCCCTTCTTCATGCAGACCATGAGTACTGACTCTTCCTCTACAGCATAAGAACCGCTGCAATTTGAATCCATGTCCGGCGTTCAACAACCCCGATCTGGATCTCGTTGCCACTTATGTTGGTGGTTACTCATGGATGGAGCACTACCACGTCCAGGACAATGACTTTGACGAGTGCCCTCGAGGCGCCGAGCACAAGGGACACTGCGTCCTTCGCGACAACCGGACGAGATGTGCGTACGCCACGGATCGCGTCCGGCACACCTGCTGCAAACTCCGCATGAACCCTCTCCTCCCGGGGCCGTACGGCGACCCAAACGACGTCACCTTGCCACTCTGGGAGACCACGGCTGGCGACGCCTACTTCTTCGACGCCTCGCAAAACGTCCGCACGAGAACAGAGTTGGAGGACCGGGACGATATCCCACCAGAGATAAAGAGGCTGCGGCAGCAACTGCTTACCGGGGAGGCGACAGCGCAACCGAACCCGCCTGCGATAGTTGATGCTCTGATGGGAGATGTTTGTCCTGCAAATGCCGGCAGCGCTATGGAGGGAGTGATCCAGCCTCCTGGATCGGTATCAGGCAGCCAGCATGTACCGGCGGCCAGCGATGTGAAGACTATGACGAACCCCTTTAAGCGGCCCAATCCATTTAGTTCGCAAATGCCCGGTCTTGAGTACGGTCAGAATAGGAACACGAGGTCTTGAGCTACGGTTTGCTATCCGCAACAGACGGTATTGATTGCCACTTGTACGACGGCGCTTGATGGTCACTAGACTAGTGCGTGTACGGTACACAGCTATCAGGCATATGGGAAGCTTTTGGTCGTTTGCTGGTTCCTTACCTCGGGCAGACACGGTGATTTTAGTCTTCAACTATCTTCATATTGGGCTATTCATACTCAAGCCACCACAAGCCAAGCTTCGTTACTCGATTCCTCATTATTGCTACGTAGTTCCATATTCCACAACGCAACCAAAGATAATTACAAGCCACCTTTACCCCATGTCCTTGTCTCATCCATCCCCGTGCCTCCGGGTCGCGAGTCCCAAACCCAGAACAATGCTACAACGCCTCATCACCATGCACGCCAATCCTATGTCTTATCACCCTGCCCTTTCACCCTCTCATCTTATAAAAAGCCCTTGGTAAGACTGGGCACCCGGCCGAGACTGCTCTTCCTCCTGGGCACGTCAATTACAGACACATCGTCACCCTCGCTAACCCGCCAGGGGCCCATTCGACTGCGGACACTGCCCATTACACTGCCCGAGCCCTTGTCGTTGCGGAGATTCTTCCAACCCTCGAGCTCCCGCCCTAGACGGAGGGAGTTCTCCCTCTCCTCGCGCAGTTCGCGCTCGGCCCGTCGTGCCGACAGCTGGTTCTCAGATTCCGAGGACTGTAGCTCCTCGATCGTCTTCAAGAGCTTGTCGACCTTGTCGCGCATCCTGGAGACGTCTTCTGAAAGCTGCGAGTTTTGCTTGTCCTTGCGATCGATCTGGCCCTGTAAATCCTTGACGACCCGATCCACGTTCCGGACAGAGCGTTGTGACTTGCTGCGTTCATTCTCCTGGTCCTCGATCTGAGATTCAAGCTGCTCCTTGGTTAGTAGTGGCCTCAAAAACACGAAAACTGGTGTGGGCGCCTACCTCCTGAATTCGCTTGTAGAGGAACTTGATGTCCTGGCTCGCACTCGAGTATCCCTTAGTCTCAAGGTCAACTAGCTTGAGCTGGGCCTCATTCAGGTTCTTCTCAAGAGAAGCCTTTTGTTGCTGCAACTGAGCAGTAGTCTCTCGCTCAATAGTGACGTCCTTCTGAATCTCAGCCACGAGAGCCTCGGCCCGGCGCATCTTCTCCACGGCAGCAGCAGCGATGTCCTCCTGTTGAGCCAAGTTGGACTTGAGATCGAGCACCTCCCTATCCATGTTGGCCGCATTGCGGAGAGATGGGCTCTCGCCCTTGACAAGGTCCTCGAGACCACTCTTGGCTTCCTCGAGACGAGCTTCGACATTGCGCTTCTCTCGAAGCAAGAGATCGCGCTCTGCCGCAATCTCGTCGACCGAAGATCTGAGGGACCGGACCTGCGACAGCAGTGACACAACCTTGCCCTGGGCCTCATTGTGCGCGTTGACAGCCTCGTCACGAGATGAGGCCACATCCGCAAGGGTCGACTCCAGTCGAGACTTTTCCTTGGACCAAGTCGAACTGTTCAGGACCTCGTCATCCCACTTCGACCTCAGCTCGTCAAGCTCTTCTCGAAGGCGTGTGATTTCAGCTTGCTTAAACAACTTCTCTTCGCGAGCGAGATCGAGCTCGTTCGTCAGAGTAGCAAACTCGGCCTGATACTTCTTACGAGTCTGCTCCATGCTTGACTCCTTATCCTCGATGTCCATGGCGCGCTGGTTGCGGTAATCTTCCAGCTCATGCTGGAGTCGCTTCTTCGCCTGAGTTGCCGCTTCCAAGTCGGTCGAGATGTCTTCAACCTTCTCCTCCAGCCGTTGGTTCTGGCGTTGAAGATCTTCAAGGTTGGCATCCATCTTCTCACGTTCTGACATGATGACAGCGTATGTGTCCTCAGCCTCCTTTGCCTGTGACTTGGCAAACTGCTCGGCGCGGTTGGCTTTGAGGACAGCGATTTCTGCTTGTTCTAGCTTGCTGAAGTATTCGTCGGCACGACTCTTGTACAGATCGAGGCTTGATGTAACATCGACCAGTCTTGATGTCTCTGCATCCAGCCGGATTTGGAGATCTGCGAACTCTTCAAGGAGCTGGTTACGCCCCTGGGCCTCATGCTCACGGGCAAGGGTCATCTCTTGAAGATCAGACTTGGCGTCTCGGAGTTCAACCTCGGCCTTGGCCCGATCGTGTCGTAGTCTGTCGAAGTGAACCTTGACATCGGTTAGCTCTGCCACAGCATCCTTATGGCTGTGAACAAGAGCTCGCCGGGATTCTTCCTGGCTGTTCAGAACATCAAGAATCTCCTCATGTGACCGAGTCTGGACATCACGGAGAGACAGCTCCCCGGATCGAATGGTTCTCTCCAGAGCAGAAACCTTCTTGGAGGAGTCGTCGAGCATCTCGTGGAGGCGGGTGTTGACCATCTCAAGCTTCTGCATCCGTCGAAGCGAGGGGCTTTGCTCATCGTACGTGTCCGGTACAGGCGTGCTTCGGTTGAGCTGGCTTTGCAGATGTCGGTTTTGTAGTTGAGTGAGTTGAAGCTGGTTTTGGAGTTCCTCGACCTCGGTCTTCAGATCCATTCGGCTATTGAAGTTGATGGTGTCAATCGTCCTATCCGAGCGGGTTGAATCCTGAAGGTGGTCGACATCCTGGAAACGACGGGTAGGCGTAGAAGTGATTGAGTTGTTTCGGCCATGGACCTTAGCAGGCCGCCTTTGGGTGGGAGATCCTTGGAAGGGTGCCTCGTTGAGATGAATTTCCTCAAGCTTGGGGCGGCCGGGCGTCGCGTCGTTGCGCGATACTCTCAACTCGGCAAGCTGGTTCTCGGCGTTCGATCTCGCAGCAGTCTGCACACGGAGGTTCTGCTGAAGCTCCTCGACCTTCCTTACGAGGTCAAAGTTCTTGAGGAGGATCTTGTCGTCGTTTCCATCAGATTGAGGAGGAATTGGAACCTCTGGATCAACAGTCCTCAGAATACTCAGCATCTGCGCCCGCAGTTCCCCAAGCTCGGTGTCTCTAGAGTCCAGCGAGGATTGCAGGGTACGAGCCGTAGTCTGAGCCTGCGTTCGGAGCTGCCTCTCCGACTCAATGGTTCGGTTCGCCTCGGCGAGCTGAGCGGTGAAAGTGGACGACGCCTTCTCGGCATTTCTACTAGACTTGACCTCCCGGGCAACCTCGTGGCTCAGGTCCTCGAGGTTCAGCTGGAGCTTTTCGGCTCGCTTTTCGAGAGACGCAATGGAAAGCTGAGAATCACCCAACTGTTTGTGCAGTTTGGTGTTTTGCTCCTCTAGTCTCGTCCTCTCTCGTTGAAGAGCGATAATCTGGCCACGAGATGCCTCACTAGCACGAGATGTTGAACGGGCAATTTCGAGCCCCTTTTGCTGGATTTTGTTCAACAAGGCCCGGTTGTCGTTCTCTGAGGCCATCAAGCGACTTTTGACGGTGCCGAGCTCGCGCTCCATCCTCTCCTTGGCCTGGTCATTCTTGAGACCGAACTCACCAGACTCCAAGATCATCTTGTTGAGGTCTTCAATTTGATGGTTGAGTTTGGCACACTCCCCTTCGAACCACTGGAGCCGTTCATGAGCTGCGTCGAGGTCGCGGAGAAGGCTGTCTTCTCGCTCGCGTGCTGCTTTAGTTGCTTGACGTTCCCCGGCCATTTCGGCCTGTGCTCGTGCTTCCTCAGCCTGAGTCTTGGCAACACGGAGGTTTCGGATTTCTTGTCGAGCTTCGTCACGTTCCTTCTCTGCAGTAATCCGAGCGTCCATAGTCCTCCTAAGAGTATCTTGCTGAGCATACAGTTCCTTCTCGATGATGATCTTGGACTCGTTGAGGTGGTCGTATTCCTCTTGCAGTGCCTGGAACTTGTGCTCGCCAAGAAGCAGAACATCATCGCGAGATTGGCGCTCTCGGCTGAGATCCATTTGCGTCTTGTAGAGCTCGTCCTTGAGATCCTTGGTCTGAGATTCGAGCACTTGGCGGTTTTGGTCGGCCTGAGCATCTTCAGAGAGGCGGGCTTCCAGCAGATTCTTCGCATCCTCTGCCTCCCGCTCTAGCTGAGATTGCCTGGACTTCATCGCGACCAGCTCAGCCTGAACTTCGCGGACTTTGGTAGCAGTCTTCTCCTTCTCAACGGTGAGAGACTTCTTCTGGTCCTCTAGAGACTGGCGCTCGTTCTCAAACTTCCTGTTATCGCTTCTAAGAAGTGCAAGCTCGCTTTCCTTCTTGCGGACGAGATCTTCGTAATCCGTCGACGTCTTCGAAAGCTGGGTAAGCTGCTGTTGAATGTCGCGATTCTCCCGGGACAGCGTGGCTTCCCGGACCTTGACAGACTGAAGCTCCTTTTGAGCGGTATGGAGCTTTACGTCGAGATCTTGATCGATCTTGAGAAGTTTACTCTCCAAGTCTCGGGCCTTCCTATCCTTCAGTGCCAGCTGGCTCTGGAGTACCCTGACTTCGTCTTCAAGAGCCGCTTCCTTCTCACTCCTCTCTGATTGTTTGCGAGTGATCTCTTCGATGGACTTCTCTAGCTCTGCCGTCTTCGCCACGAGTCGTCCCTTCTCCTCCTCCAATTTGGCAATGAGAGTCGCAGCCTGTTCGAGCTGCGAACGGTACGTCTCGACATCTCGCTCCGCACGGTTCTTCGCCTCTAGCAAGTCGTCTAGCTCGTCCTCCAGCCTTTCCTGATCCTCAATGGCGCCAGCCAGTTTCTCTTCAAGCTCAGCTTCCCGAAGCTGTAGGCGTTTAAAGATCTCTTCCTTGTCAAGGGCAAGTGCTCGTTCACTCTCAAGCGTCTGTTGAATCCGCATCATCTCGGTATGGCAATTGCGTCGCTCATCCTCAAGTTTATGGCGGTTTTCAGACTCGAGTTGCATTTTCTCATTGAGTTGTTTGATCATTGCATCTCGCTTCTTAACCTCAGTGGCGGTTCGAGTCGCCCCTAGGAGAGGCTTCATTTTCACAATGAGCTGCCACCAAGGATTCTCAACGAGACCAAGATAGACGTTAAGGTTCCTTTGGATAATCCTGGTCGCTTCAGTGCGGAAGAGCCTCTTGTAGGCCGACCGTCGTTGGATGAAACCTCGGGCGACGGACTGAAAGCGGGCCATGATCTCAGTGATTAGTGCATCTCGCTGCTCTTCAAGCTCAGCAAGCACGCCGGCTCGGAAGAAGACCTTGGTCAGACCAACACGGTAAAGTGCCTTGTCTAGTCCCAACTTTTCGAGCATGATGGTGGCAGCGGCTTGTCCTTCTAGATAGCCCTTTGGCATCTTCTGGCACAAGACTTCGTATCTTTGTCGGAACTCGTTGAATGATAGTCGATTGGGGAAACCAGTTCTTGCGATACGGATTCCTTCCAAAACACCATTGCAACGAAGTTGATCCAGAACGAGTAGGTTATGGAACTGCTTAGGCTTCTTCTTGTGATTTGGAAGAATGCACCGCACGAAATGCGGATGAGTCGAGTGTAGCTGGGTCATCAAGCTGTGAAGTTGCTCCTTGTGTCTTTGGGCTACTGTGCGGAAAAGGCCCTTCTTGACACGGCTTCTTGCGCTACCAATATCATCGTCTGTCTCTGCGCAGTCGGAGAACAGGGCGGCAATGTGTTTATCGGTCGAGGCGGAAAGAAGTCGTGTGATGTTATCATTCAATGGGTCTTTGTTCTTCTCCAACCATCCTTCGGTGGAGTACTCGACCTCGGCAGCATAATGGGTCAATAAGAAGCCTTGTCCAAGGCGTGATGGTCGATACTTGGATGACTTCTTGTCCCATAGCGAGTTCAACTTCTCCGTAAAGGATTTGTCGGTGGCTTTGGGCATAACGCAGTCCTCGTCGAGACACGAAAAGATGCCAATGGGATTGGGAAGTTCAATGAGATCGATGGTCGGCTGCAAATCGCGACCGAAATCGATGAACTTCCATTCGATCTGTTCTCGAGCATATTCCTCCTGCTCGAGAACGAACATGTGGTGGTTGAAGAACTGCTGAAGCTTTTCGTTGGTGTAGTTGATACATAGCTGCTCAAAGCTGTTGGTGTCAAAAATCTCGAAACCAGCAATATCAAGAACTCCAATAAAGTGTGAATCGTCCAGACCCATCCCAGTTCGGTCAAGTTGTCGGTTAATGCGGTTGACGAGGCTGCCGAACCCTCGCTCATAAATGCCCTTGGATAGAGCGTCCAAGCCGAGGCGAACCTGTTCTGGGGTCTGGACTTTCTCGACCCATTCTCGACCAGCTTTGACCTTTGGATGAAGCAATCCTTGGAGAAATGGCTCCAACGGGACTCCCAGTAGTTTGCACACCTTGGCAGCCTGGTCCCTCGCATCGGGAGCCAGACGAGCCTGATCGGCGGCGCGACTCTCTTTTACGACGCTGATGTTTCCGAGATGCAAAACAGCTGCGATTGTACGAAGAATTGATGTTTGGTCCAAATCGGAGAAGCCCATGACCTCGAATGCCTCCATGAGTGAATCCCATTCCTCTCGGTCTGAGATTCCGACGATTGTGTCATGTCCGTCGCGTGTGTAGGAGAAATCCTCGACACCGAGTCCCTCAAGAAGGAAGTCCCTCTTCATACGGGAGTTTGCTCCTTTCAGCAGTTGATAGAAGATGTGGTAATTTCGCTCATGGGGATTTATTCGCACAACCCTGGACTTTTCCAAAAGGTACCAGTCGATGAAGGCGCCACAGATTGCACCGTTTCGACTGAACTCGATCCGAATGAATTTGCCGAAACGTGAGGAATTGTTGTTTCGGACTGTTTGAGCGTTGCCGAAGGCTTCCAGGATTGGGTTGGCGCGTAATATTTGCTGGGATAGATTTGAATCCGGTGTCTTGCTCTTGGTAAATGATTCAGACTGAGCGACGGCTGCGAGGTACTGGATGACTTTTTTCGTGTTTTCAGTCTTTCCCGCACCAGATTCACCTGTGACAAGGATGCTTTGGTTTTCTCCCTCCTCGACAAGGTTTCGGAAGGCCTCGTCGGCCATGGCGAAGATGTGAGGCTTAGTATCCTCACGGCTCCGTCCTTTGTACATATTGATATAGTCATTGCTGTATATGGGTAGCGAGCAGTATGGGTTGACAGTGACTAAGAAGAGACCGGAATACGTGTATATCAGGTCGGCCTGGTATCTCATGTGAAGGTTGTGGACGACGGATGCCTCATTCAAGTGGGTCAGTTCGGCCATATCGTTAGCCTTGTCGAACTTGGCGGGGTTGACTTTGTCGACGCTCTCGGCATCGACTTCTCGTTGCTGAAGTGGTGTTAGTCCCTGTCTTCATCCTGTTCACTGTGATACTTACTGTTCCATCGTCGCACTGAACGAGCAGCTGGTTTCGTTCGAGATCTTCGACGACCCATCCCCGGACAAAGGCGTTTTGGGGATCTTTAACCCACACATATCGTTTGCCGGAGAAGTCGTTTTCCCCTTCTATGCCCTTGACGGCGTCCTGATTTCGTTTCGTCTCTTCGGCCTTGATGAACGATGGGGCGAAAGTACTTGATGTTGGTGTTGCATTTCTCGATTCGCTACGTTGTCGCGATCCGGCGCTGGAGAGACGGTGAGAGGATGGATTAGAGGTATTCGACTGTGTCCGGCCGTGGGCTGTCGATGCTGGCAACGCTGGAATCGGAGTTGTGGAGGGGAAGATGGCGGATTTGGGTCTTCCGTTGGTAATGGGAGCCGGTGACGCGGATGTTGCTCTGGCAAAGGGGTTGTTACGCCGATGCGCCATATTATTGGCGTTGAAAGCCATGGCGAAGCAAGCACATCGACAGCACCAGATGTCGAGGGTTTGGTGAAAGATTGGTCCTCGTCTAGGTGGTGATGCGCTTGCGCGTGTAAACAAAGTGGCTTAAGGTAGAGATGATCGCGGCAATAGGAAGATGAGTGTCCCGGTGAGCGTAGAACAATAAGAGGCACCTGCGCACCTGTCGCAATCATGCATTCATGAGGAATGGCACGAGGCAATGCAATCTCGAAATGGGTGCAGGTCAGATGTGAAGGACGGGCACCAGCGGCATCGGCAGGAGACGAGCTGTCACGGTTGCTGGGGGGCGTCAAGCGCCAAAGTAAACAAAACACAGCCACGTGACCTTGCATGGGGCCATGAACTTGGACCGCTAGGCCGCATGCGGCATGGACAGCGGTGACGCAGCTTTTGGGAACAGACGAATTTCCGTCCCACAGGTCACCGAACACACCAGATTCCTTTATTGCGCGAATCAGGCAGCCCTCACTTTGCTTCGATCTTTGTGACCGTCGCGATTCTTCGGGAGCCATCATCTACTTGCTTGATTCTCGAGTACATGACCGTCTTGCGCGTCCCCGAACCTCGATTTCACGCCACCAGCCATCGCGACGCCACCCACAGTTTTGGAAACGAGAGACATCGCGAAAACTTGGACTTGCTCAACAAGATCATCCCTACCGATCTAGTTGATGCTGGATTTTACTAAATACAAGACTTGATATCTTTAGAGTCCGATCTCCTAGGAAGCACACCAACGATCGCGAACCTCGTACGTGTATAACCTAAGGCGTGAGCCTTGTTTACGCGCTTTGCCTCTCTTGCAATGAGTCGGTACGGATGTGGTTATGGCCCGCAAGGCTATCAACCTGCAAACGCTTTTGCTCACGCGCCATCGTCTGTGTATGCTGCGTCGCCGTATCCGGCGAACGAAACCGTTCAGCCTCGAAACCCTGGTCCTGAGAGCATCGCACTGGAATCTTATGAATTCAACCGTCAGACGATCCCCGGCCTGGGGCTAAATTTCACCAACAACAATGCCGGCTGGCAGCATGCCTGGACGACTGGACCGGCCGAATCTCAACCCGAAAGATCGCAAGCTGGACTCGCCGAGCATGCCCCGACCGCCGACACAAGTGTTAGGAACGTACCCACGTCACAAGCGAGACCAAGCGCTGATGTGGTGGTCGACGATTTGGTGGAAGAAGGAGAATTGAGCGAGGGAGAGCTGGAGGACATATACGAACCTGGGCAAGTGGAGAGTGCAGCAAGGGGCAAGCTTCAGCCGGAGACTCAACAGCTCCTTCCCCTGAGTAGCTCCTTAGGCCAGTCTGTCGGGAAAGTAGTTGTTCCTGCGCGAGACTGGGACCCAGAACAGTTGATACGCGAGCGCTCTGGTTCATACTCGCCATATCTCTCCCCACGGGAGATTCGCTCTAACGGCCAAGCAAGCTCGGCATCGGATGCTGTTGGTGAGTGCCCCTTTGACGAAACCCGTGCTCACACGTTTCGAGGCCTTTTTGCTTACATTTGCAGATACGCCACGGAGCCAACCGAACGAGAAGACAGTAGAGCATTCTGCCAGGAACGGTTCCATCGGCATGGATACCTCTGAGGAGCACATTCAGTTGCAGGAGGTGGCGCAGGACCGATTAAACGAAGCAAAGAAACGAGCCCAAGACGCAATTGTCCGTCTTTGGCCACTGAATGTCCGGTATCAGAATTACCTCGAGGAGGGAATTGACAGGCACCTCCTCGATGGTCTTTTCACGGAGCTGGGCCTCGAATCGACAGTGACAAAACCTATTCCAGAACCGTCGGCTACATCCTCACCGATACAGCCCCAAGAACGGCCAGAAGAAAGGCATCACTCGAGCAGTGACAAGAAGAAACCCGACGAGGCACATAGCAGCACGGGACGCACTGGGAAACCTAAGGATAAGTCCGAGGAGCGGAAAGATCGAATTGCACGACTCCTAGCTGCCAAGGGATCCAAGGCCCCTGTTGTGGCCCCGGACCCTAGCATTGGGATTCCTGCCCCTACAGCGCCTACTGCTCCGGCACCGAACAAGACGCAGTCCGAAAAATCGAAGCTGATTCAGCAGAAGATGGAGGCTTTGAGGAAATCCCGGGAAGCAAATGCAAACAAACCCTCACAGGTTAATGGTTCTACCACGCCTAGTACAGACATCAGTCACTCAGGGCCTCCAGCACCGCCACGCGCGTCAGTCGCCGACACAGCGCCTGTCGTTGAACTTTCCGACCCGGTTCCTGTAACCGGTGAACCTCCGGCCACTTTGGTAAGGTCCGATTCCCATGGTGCTCCTCCCATCCCTGGGCTGTTTTTGTCATCCACACCTCAACCATCCCCGGCTGCCAATCAACGAAAAAGGCCTGTTGCCGCCGACCTGAACGAGCACTCAACCCCCGCCAACTTCAAACGCCCATTCGGCCAAACCAGAGAGTCGCGCCCATTCTTGATCGATGTTAGTGACGATGAAGACGACGCTGAAATGGAGATTGATTCCCCCGAACAACGACCTTCCTCACTCCATCGGGCGACCACCCCATCTGGGAGAACAGCGTCCTTTCGCGACCACCCAGCGCTTTCGGACAACATCCCCCATCGTCAATTATCCATTCCTAAGGGCGCAGCGACGCCGACCAGCCAAGGCGGTAACGGAAATGGGATGTATGACTTGGAAAGCATGAACAAGAAGATCGAAGACATGAAACGGAAAATCGCTGAAGCCGAAGCCCGTAAGAAGGCAAAGAAGTCCAGCAATGGAACCCCTTCCCTCCCCCAATCACAGGATCAGTCCAAGGAGGGAAGTGCAGACGTACCCAGCATTGCAAAGCCAACAACCATGGTGGTGATGAGCCTAGAGACCGAGGCCGAAGGTGGTAACCAACCTACTCGATTACCTTCCCAGCCTATGGCCCAGCCTTCATTGAAATTGGTCAAAACACGTGGCCAGAAACGACACACCATCTCACCCATTCGTTCTCGGGCAGCAAGCGCGCGGTTGCCGGTTCTTGAAGCGCATAGGAGCGAACAGACACGGCAGCTGAAACACTTGCAAGCTGAAGTTGCCAGGATCGAAAAGGCAATCCAAGATAGCTTACAAGAGGAACTGCGCCTCCGAGAAGAAGTCATGGAGTCGGAGCCAGATCAAGGAGCACGAGATGGCTCCGAGCCAGAGAACGTGTCAGGTGAGTCCTGGCATCCGAGTCATACCGCCAGGCCAGAACCTGGATTTGAGTTCATAAGAGAATTTGAACCATCCAGGAGACTAATCTCTGGTCCAGCCGAGTCGGATTCAGAGCCCCAGCCTGCGGACTTGCATCCTGCGAATTCCATAGAAACCACGAAACCGGTTGGGTCAGCAGGGCAGCAGCAAGGTTCCCTCGGCGGGGACCTCGCGAGCGTGGGAAATGGTAATGGATTGACCGACGCATACACATTGGCCCAGGCTGAGACTGCACATGGTCAAGAGATGGACGAGGAGGCTGGTTCATTGCCACACGTTAGCGTTACTGACCATCCCGTGGCCTCCGCACATGACGACCTGGCTCCTGCGGATGGCAATTCGGCTCGAGAAGAAGAATCCCAGTTAGGTGATGACTCCAGCTCTGATATGGACCCGGAAACAGACGTTGCTATGGACGAGGCTGTCGGTTCAAGCAGCGAAGATGACGAGGGAGCGTCAGGGGATGACTACGAGCCAACTGAAGCAGGTGTTGAGCTTACCAGCCGACAGTCTCCTGCAATGTTGGCCCCGAGCAGCCCTACCCCCAATGGCCAATATGCGGTTCTAGAGACCAGCGATACTGATTTGCAGGGTGTTTCCGCAACGTCGCCTGTTACTCGACCGATATCAGCAGCTGTTAGAGACTCAGCGTCGGTGTCTGGGTCTGGCAGAGAAGTAGACCTACTTTACCACGACATACCGACATGTACCTGACTATGAGACAGGTCGAACAAACAGCGCTTTCGGGCCCAGGAGCGTCCAAGTCTACCTTTGCACCGTACCAAACGCCACTTCAGTACTTCCGCGCATACCGATTTCACCCCCAGTACAAAGATACTGTTGCTGGGGGCCTTCGCTCGTTAACCTACAGCAATAAGATCGATGTCAAGAGGGAAGTATGCCCAGATCAACTCGTCGGAGCTGTTTGCCCACGAGGCGACCAGTGCAAGTTTCAGCACTTTGAAAACATGAAAGCCCCGGGTACGTGCAACTTGGTTTCGCAGCCGGAGGAACGACGCGGCATTGTGCCTGGCGAGGTGAACGCTAACGTGCCTTCGGGCGAAACAGATGACCAGATTCTGCTCCAACTTGGCGCATATGGTAACTACGAAGGCGAACAGAAACAGAAGTACATTACTGGACTTCGAGACTTACTCACGGGATTCCGCAATCGCAAGATTAAAGATTTCCAGGCCATCAGCGACGGCATCATCGAGTATCGGAGCCAGTTCCACGGCGACAAGACGAAGATCCTCCCCCTGGGCAGTGTCGCCATCTGACCGCCCCTGGGTGATTCCAAGTTTTTGACCAGAGCCATTTCCCTTTTTTCGTAATCCCAGCTTGCCCATGCCTCGTATGATTCCCAGCCAGCCACGGCCATTGCACATACCCGGTCGATTGGTCGTCATTGGGTTTGTCGCGCGGGTCGTGAAGCACACGGCGCATTTCCTTTCATAATTTCTAACATTTGCCGTCCCCTTTTGGCGGATTCTTTTTACGCGCATACGATACCCTACTGTATCATCTTTCTCGACGACTATGCTTTGCAGTTCTGCAGCAGCCCGGCCTGGACGGTGGCCAGTTACATGGCTGGAGTATGGCAGGGACTGAAAGAGAGATGGAGGACAGAGAAAAAAAAGCAAGAGGAAGAGCAAAGAGAGATGAGTGAGCTATAGTGGCTAGCAAGAAGAACCAGCAGACCCTTTGATGGAGTCGGTTGTGCGCGTGTCAATGGACCGCCGGTGGTTCCAGCGCCCAGCTGTTGTAAGAGGTAGATAAGTGTGCGAATACGAATAATATTGATGTCAATCTATGGTTGAGACCGTCATTATGTACACTTGTTTAGCCACATGATGCTTTTTCTTTTTCTCGTTTGATATTATAGCAGACTTGCTACCCTCATTAGATGTAGCCTATTTGTAGTTCCATTGGCTTGCTGTCTAAACCCAAGTATATCCTTCTGTGTATATGCTCGTCTTGAGATGTTCTAATACGATGACGCCAGCCCCCAAGTTTCCTCCTTGATCCGTTTCGGTACATCGGGCTTCTCGTTTGTTTGGCCTTTCTATAAGCGAGTACAATGATTCAACGCATGCTCTATTTGTCGCTGGCACTGGCGCTCTCGCTCTTGGTCGTCTTCTCCTTGCGGCTGCGCAAACACCACAGCCCCTTCAGACCGCCGTCCTCCAGTTCGAGGAGCTCCTTCATGCAGAAGGCCGGGTGGAAGAAGTTGAGGACCCAGACGGCGACGACGATCAGGACGCCCTCGAAGCCAATGAACATGCCCTGCTCGCCCATGATGGGGCCGGTCCAGCCCTCGGACAGCTCGGCGACGCGGAAGGCGCTGCGCCACAGGATGCAGAGGGTGGCGAGGGAGAGGGCGGCGAGGCAGGCCTTGAAGCAGCGCGAGTTGCGGACGCGGGCGACCTCGGGCCGCTGGTCCAGAGCGGTCTCGCCGAGGGCGCGGTACCGGCGCACGGTGCGGAAGGCGAAGTCGGCCGAGGCGAGCACGAAGCAGAGGATGGTGGCGACCTGGAAGGCGAGGCCGGCGATCATGATGTTGGAGCCGGTGTCGACCGAGTCGTGGTTGTGCGAGGCGACCGAGGCCATGCCGCCGCCGAGGGCCTGGAGGATGAGGGAGATGACATCGCAGGGGATGAACTGTGAGTAGTGTAAGAGAGCAGATGCTATAAGGAAGATGGTGTTTATGCTTACAATTCGGGTGTAGTACTCCGGAGGCAGCCTCGAGTTCTCCGGCCCGAACGCCGAGACGATCCGGCGCAGACACAAGTAGATACCGGCAGCCATGAAGGCCGGCCCGATGGTCAGACAGCAAATCTGCATGAGAAAGCCATTCTCGCTCCACGGATTATTGGCGCTCATGACCCGGCCGCCGTACCCAACGATCTCGCAGACGAGCCCGAGGATCAGGGCGACGTTGAAGGCGGTGCCACGGCGGGTGACGATCCAGGTGACGACGTAGCCGGCCAGCGACGCGGCGAAGACGGCCAGGAAGGCGGCGTTGCGGGCCAGGTCCGGGCGGTACTGGTAGAAGCTGGCGACATGGTCGCAGTAGGCGGCGTCCGGGTTGGCGTCGCAGAAGGCGAAGGGGCCGCCGTTGTCGACCCAGGTTGCGTTATTGGGGTCGGGATGGTCGGTCTGGACGATGGTGGTCATGTTGGTGATACTTTGTACGGAGCAGAAACAGGGAAAGTCGAATGGAATAGACGGCCAAGACTTGGGTTTTGATTCCCCAGAAAACAAACAAAGGAAAGACGAGGCTGAGTGAAGACGAAAACCACAAAACGCCTAGATACTCCCAGTACGAAATACGACAACAAAACGTGCGCCCCCGGGGCCGGAGTCGGGTCATCAAGTTATCCAACGGACCGGGCATCAAAACGACCCGCCTTGCTCCCAGCGCTAGGGTAGGGCTGGGCGCAACGAGATTGGGCGCGGTACGATGAAGGATGCTAATGATAGAATCAGACACGCCCTTGCTTGTCCGTTGTCCCTGGTGTTTCAGAGTCCGATCGATGTCTTTGAAGCTGTGACTATGAGGCGATGCCGTACATGAAGACAGTGGCTGGTATTCACATTCCACATCAGTTCCAGCATTCGTATAAAAAAAAACCACCATAAAAGAATGCATCTTTCTATGTTACTTAACGATGGCCGTCCGAATACCGGCACGCTCTTCAAACACCCTTGCATTCAGCAGGATCGGGGCCGCGTATCATCGACTCATGTCACCCTCCCTTCCAGATTCCAGACCTACACTTTTAACTTAAGCATTTATACAGCCCCGTAACTATAGATGAGAATATGCCCTGGCGTCAGCACTGCCCTTGCGCCGTCGTCGTCCAATTGCCCTGTCGCTTTTTTGTGCAGGGTAGTAATTGCGGATATTTCGTAGATTGAATTTGATACGCGAGGTCTCATCGCATCAACCCAAACTCCAGTTAAAACCCGGGCACCCCTGCCTGGTTCCTCGGCGGGACACTTCAGCTCCGCCTCCTTTCAGTCAATACATATACCTACGTCGATGCTCGCCGATGAACTAGAAGAACAACGAGATGCAAAATAGTCTACAGATACCCGACAAATGGACCGACCATACGAGACCGTGCCCCCTGTACGAGAAACCATGCAGAATTAGAGACACGAAAACTCGACTCGTTCCGAGAACAACGTGCTGCGCTGTGGTCCAGCAACTACTGATGTATATCTAATTCCGTAACCTGTATATGATAAGTATCTATATCTAGAGTGCTGACAGGATCATCATGCGTTGCTCTCGTCATCAAGCCAAAATTAAGGCTCTGACATCCGACCTCGCAGACTACTCGGAATCCTTCCTGACGAAATACCACATCCGGACATATAGAGAAAAGTCTTGCGCCCTCTACACATCTCCTAGATCGCACAGCTCTTGTGGATTTGACTTGAGTTGACTTTATTCATAAGGTATTTGAGTTGACCACAGCGCTACGCCGAGGCTGAAAGGCGGCTGTTTGGTAATCAGCCGAACCTCCCGCAAGCAACTGCCTTCAATTTGTCATCCTCAGCTAGATAATCCAGCAACGGACTTTTTTTCCTTTTTTTTCTTTAGACTGATGATACACAAGTAACCAGCCCTCTCGAGAGCTGGCATCCGTCAACGTCGTTGGTACGTGGGACGGCATCTTAACCCTTGTAGGGCGAGGGGCCGACCATCAGCTCGGGCTTCACCAAGGTGTCGAAGTCCTCAGAGGTCAAAGCATCGAGCTCCAGGGCGCTCTCCTTGAGCGTTAGGCCCTTCTTGTGGGCGTTCTTGGCTACCTTGCTGGCCATATCGTAACCGATCTTGGGGTTGAGGCAGGTCACCAGCATGAGACTGTGAGGGGTTTGTTAGCACTTGCGTGTTTTGAGAACATAACTGTTCATGTGATCCGAGGTTACTTACGACTCCTTCATGATGCTGGCAATCTTCTCCTCATTGGCCTGGAGACCAACAACCAGGTTCTTCTCGAACGAGCGCATGCCGTCGGTGAGCAGGCGGGAGCTGTGGAGAAGGTTGCGGATCACCAGAGGCTTGTAGACGTTGAGCTCGAACTGGCCGTTCATGCCGCCAATGGTGGTGGCGACGTTGTTGCCCATGACCTGGGCACAGAGCATGGTGAGGGCCTCGCACTGAGTAGGGTTGACCTTGCCGGGCATGATGCTGGAGCCGGGCTCGTTCTCAGGCAGGTTGAGCTCGCCGAGACCGCAGCGAGGTCCACTGCCGAGGTAGCGGATGTCCTGGGCGATCTTGGTGAGGGAGGTGGCGAGGGTGTTGAGGGAGCCGTGGGCCTGGACGATGGCGTCGTGCGCAGCGAGCGCCTCAAACTTGTTGGGAGCCGTCTTGAACTCGGTGCCAGTCATCTTGGTGACCTCCTCGGCAATGGCCTCCGCGAAGCCCTCAAAGGTGTTGATGCCGGTTCCGACGGCGGTGCCGCCCTGGGCGAGCAGGCGCAGGTCGGGCAGAGAGCCCTCGACGCGCTTGATGCTGAAGTCAAGCTGGGCGACGTAACCAGAGAACTCCTGGGCGAGGGTAAGGGGGGTGGCGTCCTGGAGATGAGTGCGGCCGATCTTGATGATCTTCTTAGCCTCGAAGTCGTCGACCTTGGCCTGGAGAGCGCGGCGGAGGGAGTGCAGGGCGGGGAGGAGCTCGCTCTCGATGTCGATGACGGCGGCGATGTGCATGACGGTGGGGAAGGTGTCGTTGGAGGAGGCGCTGCGGTTGACATGGTCGTTGGGGTGGACGGGCTTCTTGGAGCCCATGGTGCCGCCGAGAATCTCAATGGCGCGGTTGGAGATGACCTCGTTGGCGTTCATGTTGGACTGGGTACCGGAGCCGGTCTGCCAGACGACGAGGGGGAAGTGGTCGAGGAGCTTGCCGTCGGCGACCTCCTGGGCGGCCTGCTGGATGGCGGCACCGATCTTGGGATCTGCATTGGAATTGGACGTTAGTTTTCGTGTGGTTTTGGGTTGTTTCGTGGGTTTCTCATGGCATCGTGAGGTGCTTGCGGTGCTTCATTCTGTGATTGACCGGACCGGGCCGGGAGCGGAGGGGTCCACCCGGAAGGGGGGATTTTGGTGTGAAAGCAAAGCTCGCAACGGCAAGAAAAAGGGCAAGACCAGAGACGTTTCACATACCGAGGCCATATCGCATGTTCACCGTGGCAGCGGCGCCCTTGAGGATGCCAAAGGCCTTGACAATGGGCGGCGGCATGCGGTCCTGCGGCTGGTTGATCTTGAAGTTCTCCAGACTTCGCTCGGTCTGGGCGCCCCAGTAGCGGTCGGCGGGCACCTGGACCTCGCCAAAGGCGTCGCTCTCGGTTCGTGTCGCGGACATTCTGGACGAGGTGCTGTGGATGGCTCTGGCAAGTCGAAGCCCGGCGGCCGTCGGGCTGGAGGCTTGGAGACGGAGCACCTGCGGGGAAGCCTGGCATGTGGTCGCCCGAGGCAGGACCGCCTTCGTCAGGCCCGAGGTCGCAGCGCGTCTTGTGACGACGGATCGGAACATGATGACGGAGGAGGAGGAGGAGGAGGAATGCGGCGAAACACGGAGGGAAGGGCAAAAAAGTCGGAAGCCAAAAACACCGAGTCCAATTGGATCCGCCAACAACTGCGTCAAGGAAAGAGAGGGCTTATTAACTTATAAAAGTCGGCGTCGGTTGGGATGCGGCTTTGGGAGAGCTATTTTGCTTCCTTTTCCCGGCCACTGGTAGTATTTATTTTTCCACCCGCGCGCGCGCGCGCACACCCCGGCCATCGGCGACGAGAAAAATGAGGTATCCGCGCCTTCCGGGTATTTTTCGGCCCTAACAGACGGGGCAACGGAGGCCCCAACAATTGCGAAACGGCTCTCCGAGACTCCGATACAACCCGAAGGCCCAGGGAGAGATGAACCACGGTAATCGAGACGAGAGAGGATTGAGCGGTCAACTCAGACGGCGGGGAAGAGCTTTTGCCCTGTTTACTTAGTCTAAGCATAAAGTTGTTCTGTCAAAGTTGAATTGTTAATATTTGCCGCCATGGAGATGGGCTAGGCTGGAGGGTATACTGAACGAATAGCCAACGTTGGGACTTCGCAACCAGTTGTCCAACAAGGAGCTATAACCGCTCATGCATGCTCAAGAATGAAATCTAGTCTCATCATCAATCACAACATCGAGAAGCAACTTCAATGCTCCCGTGAGTGGTTCATCTACACCCAGACCCTTAAGCGGGGAGCATGAACCCTTGTATAGAGCGGGGCGAGCGAGTGGGGGGCGGGTTCAACTCTTGATCTTATCGCCCTTCTCGACGGTCAAGCTTCAAGAAGATCCAGGTGTCATCACCAAGGACCACCTATTTATTCTTCACAGCCGCAATGTCCGAATCACCAGACGCCAACCGCCGGATCTGGCAACCCATCCACCCCGCCATCCGCCACAGGCTCGACCCGCAGTACGTCGCCTACCACGACCAATACTTGCAGTACGTCGTCCCCGACGAGCTCAAAGACTGGGACGGCTCCGTGCGAACCAAGGGCTCTCTCCCGCCCGGCGGCACGCAGCCGGTCCCTGTTGGCAGCATCGAGGACTTCGATGTCGGGCGCTTCCGCGTGAGAGCCTACACGCCGACTGGCGAGAGCGACGAGCGCGGCTGGCCTGTCTTGGTTTGGCATCACGGCGGCGGTTGGGTCGTTGGAGGTCTTAACAGCGGCAAGGATCTGTGTTCGTGGGTTTGCGAAGGTATCTATCCAGCTAATCTACGCAGGCCGTTTAATAACGGGGGAGAAAACACGGACTGATCAACCTAGGTGCGCGGTGTGTTGTCGTCAGTGTGGACTATGGCCTTGCCCCTGAGAACCCGTTCCCTATTGCTGTCGAAGACTCAATCGATGCTGTCAGATGGGTCTTTTCTATGCCAGCCGAGCTTGGGAGGATTGATACCACCCGGATATCCATCGGCGGCACGTCCTCTGGAGGAAACCTCGCCGTCGTTGCGGCCCTCGCGGCATTGAACCCCGAGGTTCCTCTCCCAGCCGCTAAGCCATCCTTCCCCAACATCATCCCCAACCCTCCCGTGTCAGTCCTGCTTTTCATCCCCGTCATCGACAACACCGCCACCGCCGAGGACGTCTGGAGGTCTAGCGCTGAAACAGCGCCTTGGCTCACAGCGAAGCGGCTGGAGTGGTACCGGAAGCTGTATCTCACGCGGGACGAGGACTGTCGTAACTGGGATGCTAGCCCCAACTACGCCCCTGACTCAATGTTGCGAAAACTTCCAAAGACATGGATAGCTATCGCGGAGCTGGATCTCCTTGCCCCTGAAGCGTTGTCTTTCGGGGAGCAGCTGAGAGGCTTAGGTGTTGACGCCGAGACGGTGGTCGTCCAGGGTGGGACACATTCCATTCTCACCCTCCACGGACGGATAGATAGAGGCCGGAAGATGATCGAGGATGCTGTTAAGCACCTACAGGGCGTGTTTGGGACCTGAAATTCGAACTGCCCGTTTCATAGCCAGAGTCGTCCATCAGCCTGCAACTCCGGGTTGGCCCCATCCGTCTAAGAGGTCGTAGTGAAAGTCTCCCTGCAGAAACGCAGCGAGCTCGGCATCAAACAGCTCGTTGGGCATGGGGTTCATCTGCATGCTTCCTAGACGTGCTAAATGACTGTTCCCATGAGGCAACACGTTGATGAGCTCCCCCCACATGCCCTCGGGGACTGTCGGTCGCTGCTCCATGCCTCGCGGCGTTTGGTAGGCCGTCAACATGTTGGCATGCTGGGCAAGTTGCACGTTCGCTGCCTCTAGCACTGGGACCCGATTGTCCATCGGCTGCGCTGGAGTGGTGGCAGATCGCTCCTCGGTCGGACTCAGCCCCGTGAGCGGAGTTGCAATCTGCTGCAAGCCCTTCTGCCATTTAGAACTCGTAGGCCACGCGGCGTGGAGTTCACTTAGAACCTCGAGCGAGCGCTGGGCCATCCTCTCCGCCCTCTCTCCGAGCAACGGACAGAGCGCAGGGTAACGCCACAGAAACGAGGACAAGGACCCGCACATGTAGACGCAGAAGACGAGGATCTGGGGAAAGCCCTCCTCCGAGGACTTCATGCTGAAGTACGCATCGATCTGCTCGTGGAGATCCCACAAGTTGTGGAAGAGCTCGTTGGACGCCTGCGACCAGAAGCCCTTGGGCGCGGACCCGTAGTTCTCGCGGGGGGTCGATGTTGGGGTTGGATGGGAGGTTGTGCTCTGCTCATTGGCGTTCGCCATGGTTGGTGTTGAGGGTTCCAACGGTTGGTCCATGGGTTCGTTCGTAAGAGTTGATAGCATGTCGTGGAGGTAGACTCGACGAGTGACAATGTTGCTCAGCCGCAGAACCATGGTAACAGAGAGATATGCGAGATGGAGTGATTCTGACTTCCACCCCCTCAAATTCCACGCCGAGAAGGAATGCTTCGGCGGCAGCGTCTCTTCCCATTGCCGCAGTTCGGTAACGGTTCTTTGATACTCGCTTGTGGAATCCCACGGTGGTGCCTTGTTGATAGCATAGTCGTTCCTGCAGGCCTTCCTAGCGACTCTGCCCCAGAGCCCATGAGCCTGAATAAGCGTAGCGAAGAGACATCGTCTCGGGGTGAAGACCAGATTTGGATTCGCCAAGGCTGGGGGAGTGCCCGCTTCGGCAGCCCGCTCAGCTGGTATGGCACCAAAGGCAAAGTCTCCCTCGTCGCACGGCAACAACGTCGTGATGTCCTCGAGGGGGAACGGCGCTGGGGTCTTGTAGCCCGAGTGGAGATTCTCCTGGCTTTGTATCATCCAGAAGACGCGACGAGCGCTTTCAGAGCGTACGACTTGATCTGCAGGGCAGTTGTTTTCTAAGGCGTACGACTCCTCGCAGTGGAGGTTAAGCAACGCTGCCATGCGCACAGCGACGCCCATGTCCATGCTGGAACGGTCTCTGTCGCCGTTCCCCCACTGGGAGATTGCCAGGAGGAAGAAGGCTTGGATGCGTTCAAGCGACGGGCTATACATCTCCGCAGGGACCATGGACCGCGAAACTTCGAGGAAGTGGTCGGTGGCCCTTCTGGCACTGCCGTATCTGGCAACCAGGGATGGGGTAAAGCGCGCGGAGATGGAGAGGATGCAGGCGAGGAGGAACTTGCTAACTGACGACGGGTTGACACGGAGGTTTTCGAGGAAGACGGCCTTGGGGATGAAGCCGAGCTGGAAGTAGGACGTGACAAAGATGCGACAGCCCTCGACGACCTCTTCCGGAGGTGGCAGCATATTATCCTTGTTGGCGGAGGCTGTATGAGCGAGCGCTCGGGTCGGGCTGCCCCCCGCGGTCTCAGGCGAGAGCTGGCCAGTACTCCCCGGCGGACTCGACCAAGTGCCGGGACCTCCGCCTCCACCTCCGGTCACGTTGCTCCTGGATGGCGGACCCCCGGATGGATACTCGGGGCCGGTGCGGGGGTCACCAGCGGGGGCAGGACGGCGACGAAACTGGCGATCAACGTCCCGCTCGCCGCGGCGCGGGAACGAGCACTCGGCGGCGGCCTGGGGCCCGGCAATGCGACAGCCGTCGCACGGCGGCGCGTTCTGTTGGTGGATGCACTTGGAGCGTAGCCGGCGGCAGCGCCGGCAGGCTACGGTGCCGCGACGCTTGACGGGGGCCGGGCGTCGGGGCGGCGTCTCCATCGCGGCCTTGGCCGTGGGGCCGGGAGGAGAACGAGGAGGAGGGGTCCATGAGAATAACGACATTAAAAAAAAAAAGAGGAACCCGGGTTGTTGGGACGTTCTTTGGATGGGGGGTGGATTTTACATATGCGGGTGCGAGTTTGGACAGAAAGGGGGCCAGGCAAAAAGAAGAAAAGGAAAAAAAAAAAAAGGCCGGGAAGAAGTTTGGGAAAGGGCAGGTTGACTAAAGGGCCATCTAGATCCTCGCTTCTCGTCCCATTCTATCTTTGACGTAGGGTTGACAAGGAAGCGCCCGCTCGAGCTCACGCCCGTTCGTTCGAACAAGGCCTGGGGGTAGAACTGCGAGTGATATCGCGGGAACGGACCCAGCGCCAGCCACCCCCAGATCCGGCACCACCGCGATCGACGCCAACTGCCACCGGCAATCTCCCAGCTTTTTTTCGGCGTGGGAAGTTTCACGCGCATTGAGTTTGCGCTTGTTCGCCAGAGGGAGGGTTGCGGTCGACCGGGGAGCCTTGGCGATGCATCGTGGAAGGGATTAGAAGCTACAGGGAAACGTCATGAAAGATCTGGTTGGTTTGGTTTGGTTGACTTGCTAGACTAAATGTATACTTCTTCATCGCTGATGGATGGTCAAAGGCAAACCGGACCACTCCTCTTTTGTCTCGAGGTGTTGATACTTGTGAAGTTGAGGCTCGGGAGACGATGCTGAAATAGCTCTGATACTAACTTCCGTCACTCACATCCAGATAGTCTACGTCATTAGAGCCCCGAGACCTGTCTCATTTCCCTTGGGGCTTAACCTCCTCCTCCTCTCCCAGTGACGGCAACCCTGCTGCTTTCAAATCTAAATTCACCTCGTCTAAGTGATCGAGAAAATGCGCCTTGGCGGTATCCCACTGCGTTGGTGAGCTGGGATGCAATGATCTGCCCCCCTCGCCGCGGAGCGCCCACTTCGTGATAAACATAGGCACGCTGATGTGGAACATGAAGGCTATGGTATCCTCAAAAATCCACTCGGGCTTCAGCTCGCGTGTCGTCGCGTCCTTCCACGTTTCGTATGTTTCGCCGTGGGGCATATAGCTAGCCTCGTAGCTAAGGCCTCCAGGCTCGAGAACATGGCTGCTGCCGGTGTATCTCCCGTATATTAGGCCCATGATTTCCGTACTCATGTTTCGATGGTAGTAAGGGGGGCGGAATGTGTCCTTTGTCGTGATCCATTTCGGCGTGAAGACAAGGAAGTCTGTTAGCGGCACGCCTGGTATCTTAGACTTTGCTGTTAAGACGCAGTAGATGGTCGGATCTGCCTGATCCTTCTCTGCATTGGCGAGGTTGATGAACTTTTCGATGGCGTACTTATAAGGTACTAGATTCCCATGCCAAGCCACGACATCGAACGGCGTGTGGTTCTGCTGGCATAGGTGAAGACTGCCAGCCAGCTTGTATATGGTATCCCAGGTTGACTTGTCAACATCAATGTCGAAACTGGCCACCGGGGATTCGAAATCCCGAGGAAGGGCCATGCCGTTGGACCCAACCGGCCCAAGATCTGGAAGATCATAATGGGCACCAAATATTTCTTGAATGTAGCCTCGGACGGGTCCATCCGGGAGCACCACGCGGAACCGCAAGCCAGCTTGGATGACGACAAGTTCCCCTGGACGTACCATGAGCCACCCAAGCTCGGTCTGAATGTTGAGCCGTCCATGCTGAGGCAGGATGAGAAGATCGCCATCGTTATTGCAGAACGCTCGTTTCACCATCGACGTGTTTGCCGAATACACATGGATGGCGACGCCCTCCCGGAGAGTCGGGTCTCCTTGTCCGGCGATGGTTCTAATGCCTTCAACAAAGTCGGTGCCGTGACCGCTTCCAGGACTTGACTCGTCGTGTTCCAGCAGCAGAGGGAACGGATCCCAGGCCTGCTGCGCTGCAACAAACTCAACATTTCTGTTAGCAGCCGAGAAGCAGACCTCAAACTACGCGCGAGTTAATAATCATGCGGCGTACAAAACCCAACGAGATGGAAACTCACATGCGAGTTCACATCTGAGGCAGCCACCGCGCCGTGAGCTACCGATGGACGTATCCGGTACATCCACACATGCTGGATCTGATGCCGCGGCGCGACAAAGGACGAGCCATTGAGCTGCTCCGAGTACAAGTCATACTTGACTCGTTGCGGCGCGTTCATGCCCCGTGGAAGAACATTGGGCACCGCCTCTGATGCGAACCTGTTCCCGAAGCCCGTCTGGTAGGTATGCGGGTCAGCCGAGGATGGCTCAGTTGTGAATGCTGACCTTGCCGTTGCGCCCGTCATGTCGATGCGATGGAAGCTGGGAGGGATGAGGTGAACTCGACGCGCCGAGGTTGTAGACTCGCTATACCATGGCAGGCAAAGCAGGGCAGGTCGATGTCGCTCGAGATAGAGGAACGAGGCCAGCTAGCTGAGAGGAAGCGGCCTTGTCATCTAAGACTCGTTGGCCTGGAGCTTAGTCCACCCCCCGCGAATCCTTCCACATTCCGACCATGTGAATGGCCCGAAAACGGACAGTTGGGCAGTTGGAGTTACAACGCTGGTGGGATGGTGATGCAAGTTGCCGGATTAGCGTCTGGCAACTCATGCAACAGAAACATACTTCCGCGGTGCATTCATATGTTGAATAGCTTGGAGGCTATTGGTGAGTGACGAGGTAATTGTGTTGGCGCTGACGGTCGGTGAACCTTCCCCTTGTTCTAGATGCCGATGCGTAGGTAGGTAATCTAGGCGATGTCTCTGGTGAGAAAATGGGCAGTCCGGGTACAGCCATGATTCCCTTGTGATAAGAGCACAGGCTTCTTCAGCCTGGACTCTGGACGTCCTTCGACTTCCCTTGTCTGCTAAGCCATGTCTCAGACGTCCTCGCTCCCCTTCTGGCTCAGAATCTCAGATCCATTCTAGTCTCTAAGATGCGCAACCAAGATCCTTCCGCAGGAAATCCCCTTGCATCACGCTTTAGACTATCATGGCCCTAATTCAGGCGTTGAAGACTCCCCAAGGACAGACGCTCGTCGCTCTCGCAGTCTTGTTTGCCATCATCAAGCTCACCCTGTCTCGACGACGAACACGGTCTCCGCCCCTTCCTCCAGGGCCGCCTGGAGAGCCCATCATCGGACACCTGCGTATCATCCCGACCGACAACCCCGAATATCAGTACATGAAGTGGTCTCGAGAGTATGCCTCAGACATCATCTCACTCAACGTGCTAGGGTAGCCTGTCATCGTACTCAATTCCGTCCATGCTGCCGTCGAGCTCCTCGCCAAACGGGGCGCCAACTACTGCGACAGACCTCGATTCGTGCTCTTCGAGGTGATGGGATGGCGCAAAATGCTTACGTTCCTTCGATGGGGGCCGGACTTTCGGAAACATCGCAGTCTACTGCAGAGAGCGTTTCAGAAGACGAGCATCGTCCAGCACCGCCCCTTGCAAGAGCGGGAAACGATTGTGATGCTCAAAGGACTCCTTCAGAAGCCAGAGGCGTGGGAGACCATCATGAGAAGATTTGCTACCGCTGTAGTACTTGGCATTGGCTTCGGAATCAAGATTGGCTCGGACACCGACCCCTTTATCAAGGTAGCTGCCGATGCTAGCTACGCTCTCGGCCACGGTGGTGCTCCGGCCGGGACGCCGGTAGACTTCTTCCCGTTTCTCAAGTCTCTTCCGCGATGGTTCCATGATAGATCGTTGAAGTTTGCGACCGATTGGAGATGGGCTATTCGAGGCCTCCACGACACACCATTCGAAGCCGTAATATCATCCACCGAAAAGGGACAGTCGTTGATTCATACCCTGCTCAGTCAGCGGAACTCGGAGCTGGGAGATGGTCGAACGCCCGAGCTATCGATCGAGGATATAAAGGGGGCAGCCGGTGCTGTCTATGCTGCAGGTCAGGATACAACCTGGAGCACGTTGATCGTGTTTGTGCTCAACATGATACTGCATCCCGAAGTGCAAGAAAAGGGCCAAAAGGCTGTGGATGAGGTTGTAGGTCGAGACAGGCTGCCTACCTTTGAAAACCGACCGCAGCTACGATACATCGACTACATCGTGCAGGAGACTCTACGGTGGTGCCCCGTGTCGCCGATCGGAGTCCCCCATCGTTCGTTACTGGATGACATCTACGAAGGGTACTTCATCCCCGCGGGCTCATTCGTCTACGCCAACGCTCGAGCGATGACACATGACGAGCGAAAATATCAGGACCCAGATACCTTCGATCCCGACCGTTACATACCCGTGGAGGAGGGTGGAAGAGGGGAACCATTCCCCAACGGACAGTTCGGGTTTGGACGGAGAGTATGCGTCGGAAAGCACCTGGCGGAGACGAGCGTGTGGGTCGTGGTTGCAGCAATGCTGAGCACGTTGAAAATGGAAAAGCCGTCAGATGCAGAGGGGAGGGAAATAACACCAGTAGTCGAGTTGACGAACGGGCTAACAAGTCACCCGAGGAGGTTTGGATGTCGGATTGGGCCACGGGATGAGGAGGGTGTTGATGTGATTCTGAGTACGCAGATATGAAGGGGTGTGATATGGGCTCGTTGCAGATCTTCCATGATCATCTTGAACAGGGAAGTCCATGTCCAAGCCATGCATCTTTGTATGAGCATCGTCTCGGTGACGGAGACGACGGAGGTGATGAGGGACGTCAGCTATTGTGTCTGAAGTCACATCATGACGATGCAAATGATGGTGTAATTCGTAGCATTTGGCATTGGCGGTTGCGGGAGCTGACCCCGCCCCCGCCATGGAGCTTTGTGAGATTTAGCATCAAGATCTGAGCATTTCGCATCCGCGGGGTAGTCTAAGTAGTTCATTGACTCGACAGACACCAGGAAGCTCCGGAATTAAACAAACGAAGCAGATATTCAATGGTATACTCTAGTCTTGAATTGTTCTGAATCTCAAGACATCGCCCTGCGAAGATTCCCTCTCAATCATGCAGTTCTTCAAGCCCATCCCGCGGAGATCAAGGACAATTCGACAACTCCGAAGATCGGCTCGGCGTTCGCGTTCTGCGATGATGCAATCAATTTGTCAGCACCCACTTTTGGGTCAGAATGACGGAAGGCACCAAGCGGGTCTAGATTGCTTGGTTACCCCACTACTACATAGCTGCGCAGCTTGTGAGAGGTGAGAGAGAGCCCTCCGAGCCCTCGGAGGGATGCAACGCTCAACGGCCCGGTAACCTCGCTGGGATTCGGTCTTGTTACAGGGCCAACAGGCCAATCCGACCACGGCGCGGCAGGAGGGGAAGCTTTCTGACTGGCTGAGGGGCAATTCGTATGTAACAATTGCCCGTGAGTGAGGCAAGGAAAGACGGAAGTACGGGACGGAGAGCGGACTGGGAGAAAGGAGGGGCAGTTTTGGGAAAGCGGGACACGCGAAGAGCGAAAGAGAAGGGAAGCTCTCTCCTCGCCTCGGGACTGGAGGACCAGCCAAAGGACTGGGGGCCTCCGCTTCGGACTTCTTCTCTTCTCCTCTCGTTCTTCAAAACTCTGCCTCTTCCTCCCTCTCCACTCCCATCTCCCAATTCCGACAGCTTCATCTCACCAAACTCACCAAACCCATTCAACCCCAAAATCAGCCGAAATGGTCAAAGCAGGTACGCAACCCCACGTCTCCAGTTTTCCCCGGAACTTTCGAGGGCACGTCGCTTTCTTTATACGTCCATGGACTACATGTGGGCTTGACATCGGAGGAGGGGGTTCGAGCTGGTTTGAGCGGGTTTCTTCTCGTCCAACGGGATGGACGGATCTCACCGCGCCAGACCTTGATGGCCTCAGCCCTATGCCGCAGAGAGCAATGACGTTTCACGACGAGTCCCTTGATGGCCGTTGAAGAATAGGGTCCAGCTCCCCGAATGGAGCTCACCTGCCCTATCGGCTTGACGGCCGTGTCATAGCATGCCTTGAGGAACAATAGCTAATGTGCGCCTGCATGCAGTTGCCGTCCTCCGTGGTGACTCCAAGGTCAGCGGAACCGTTATTTTCGAGCAGGAGTCCGAGTCCGCTCCCACCACCATCAGCTGGGACATTGCTGGCAACGACGCCAACGCTGAGCGCGGTTTCCACGTCCACACCTTTGGTGACAACACCAACGGCTGCACCTCTGCCGGACCTCACTGTTAGTCCAATATCCTGTCTTATGACGCCTAGTCAGAGAGCGCATGTTAGACGCGGCCCCAGAAGCAACGACTGACCAGGCATCTTGACAGTCAACCCCTTCAGCAAGACCCACGGTGCCCCCACCGCTGAGGAGCGTCACGTCGGTGATCTCGGCAACATCAAGACCGATGGCGAGGGTGTTGCCAAGGGCTCTACCCAGGACTCCCTTATCAAGCTGATCGGTCCCCAGTCCATCATTGGCGTAATTACATGCTCCTGGCAATTAAAGGCATTCCATCGCTAACCTACGTCTTAGCGAACCGTTGTCGTCCACTCTGGCACTGACGATCTTGGTCTCGGTGGCCACGAGCTGTCCACGCAGACTGGCAACGCTGGTCTCCGACCCGCTTGTGGTATGTGCAGATTGTTCCATGTCGCCCCTGAAACGCCTGCTAATCCATCTCTCCCGCAGGTGTCATTGGTATCTCCAACTAGATTGAAAGCTAGATTGGGCTTGTGTGATCAAAGGCGCATATTCGAGATTACTGCAATGCGAGTATAAAATGTGAACTCGGTATCGAAATAGCTGAATGAAACATACCAAGCGTTAATGACAGTGAACACGCCTCTTACACAGGATGTCACACATTGCCTAGACCAAGCCATGTGGTTTGTAGCCTATTGCATGCCTGTGCATTGTGCATTGACATCATGCTGCCACGCGGGGAAGGAGGGGTAATCGGACTCGGCGAGGATCAGTCCATTCAGTTCATGTTCACCGTACGACTCGGAAGCAGGCAAGGTTCAATGCCCTAACGTCCCACGCACCTGGCTTCAGCTTGCAATAAAGGATCACTCCGTCCAGGTTGCGAGTTGATTTATTATGAGGCGCGGCACAGTGGTGTGGCACATTTCCGATTCACTGATGCTGAACCTCTGAGAGCTCCCCAGCTAATGTCGGGTAGCTCCCGTCCAGCTCCAGCTCCAACTCCAGCTTCAGTGGACTCCCTCTCTGTAATTAACCTGCCCACTGCGCTCTCTGCCCCGCGTTCGCGCTCTCTCGCTTAGCCTGCCCGCCCGCCAAAAACGTCCCTGAAGCTCCGTCTCCACATTTTGATACCTAGCGGCGAATTCACCTTCCGGACACCTTTCCACAAAGCACAACGATCTCGTGCTCAACTCCACAGGCTTCAACGAAGCTCTCCCCTTTGCTACTTTTCCTCCTAAATCGTCCTTGTTTTGAGCTTTCCGAGCTTCTCAACAGGGCTTCATCTGTCGCAGTTTTGCTTCTCTTTTACCCAGGTATGTCGCATCCATTGCAAGCTTCCCCCTCCTCCTTCGCGACCCTACAACTCCACCCAAGCCCATCTGGCGGTGTCAAACGACATCAAGTACAGATGATGTGATGCGGAATTGAGAACTGGTATGCAGTCGGCGACAATCTTGCTTCCTCGGCACAGAGCTTCAGGTACTGCATTTACATTGCGAACCGAATACAATAATTACGCTCAACCAATTATTCCTGTCTCTAAGCAATTCCTCACGGCTTCCCTCCATCGCATGCCCTACCTACTGCATTGCAATTAGCATTTGTACTGACAAAGACTCCTCTCCGCTAGATCTCCCCCAACCTGTCCCTCCGCTGCCTCCATCATGTCCAAAACCTTCGTCGGCAACGTCAAGAGTGTGCTCAGTGGTGACACTCTCATCCTGACCAGTCCCAACAACCCCAATGCCGAGCGAACCTTCTCCCTTGCCTATGTGTCTGCGCCTCACCTGAAGCGTGAGGGCGACGAGCCATTCGCCTTCCAGTCTCGCGAGTACCTGCGCGACCTCGTCGTAGGGAAGCCTGTCCAATGCACTGTTCTCTACACCATCCCCACCTCTGGACGAGAGTTCGGTAGCGCCCAGCTCAAGGACGGAACCGAATTGCCCGATGAACTCGTCAAGGCTGGCTGGCTTAAGGTCCGCGAGGATGCTGGCCGCAAAGAGGAGTCGGAGGAGATCCTCGAGAGACTCGAGAAGCTCCGTCAGCTCGAGGCCGCGGCCAAGGCCGATGACAAGGGTCTCTGGGTCGGCGTTGGTGGAATCATCGAGGTTCAGAACGATCTGGGTGGCCCCGATTTCATGAAAGAGTGGAAGGGCAAGACAGTTGATGGTATCGTTGAGCGAATCCTAAGCGGTGACCGATTGCTTGTGCGACTCTTGCTGTCAGAGAAGAAGCACGTCCAGCCCATGACTCTGCTTGCCGGTATTCGAACACCTTCCACTGAGAGGACTCTTCCTTCTACTGGTGCCACCCAACCCGCGGAGGAGTACGGAAACGAGGCTCGGCAATTCGTCGAGACGAGACTGCTCCAGCGCAAGGTCAAGGTCGAGATTGTCGGTGCCAGTCCTCAAGGCCAGCTGGTCGCAACCGTTCTTCACCCCCGAGGAAACATTGCCGAGTTCCTGTTGCAGGATGGTTTGGCAAGATGCAACGACTTCCACTCGACAATGCTGGGTGAGAAGATGGCCGCCCTGCGGGCTGCCGAGAAGCAGGCGCAGTCCAAGAAGCTGAGACTCCACAAGAACCACGTCGCCAAGGCCGAGGGTGGTAATCAGGACATGGTTGTGTCCAAGATTCTCGGTGCTGATACTATCCTCGTCAAGACCAAGGCTGGTGCCGCGGATAAGCGTATTAGTTTCAGCAGTGTCCGAGGTCCCCGCGCCGGAGAGCCTTCCGAGAGCCCTTTCCGAGACGAGGCCAAGGAGTTCCTCCGACAGAAGTTGATTGGTAAGCAAGTTCGCATCAGTGTCGATGGAACTAAGCCTGCCACTGAGGGCTTCGAGGCCAGGGAGGTTGCCACCGTAACCGAGAAGGGCAAGAACATCGGCCTGCTCCTAATTGAGGCTGGATGGGCCTCCGTTATTCGACATCGAAAGGATGACACCGACCGAGCTCCTAATTATGATGAGCTCCTAGCTGCTCAGGAGAAGGCCAAGGATGACAAGAAGGGCATGTGGTCTGGCAAGCCCCAGAAGGCGCGACAGTACCTGGACCTTTCTGAGAGCACCCAGAAGGCCAAGATCATGCTAGCCACCCTCCAACGCCAGAAGAAGGTTCCCGCCATTGTTGACTTCTGCAAGGCTGGTTCGCGATTCACCATCCTGATTCCCCGCGAAAACGTCAAGCTTACCATGGTTCTGGGCGGCATTCGTGCACCCCGTGCACCTCGAGCCGATGGTGAGGGTGGTGAGCCCTTCGGTAAAGAGGCTCTCGAACTCGCCAACCGCCGATGCAATCAGCGGGATTGTGAGGTGGATATCCACGATATGGACAAGGTTGGCGGTTTCATTGGTGACTTGTACATCAACCGGGAGAACTTCACCAAGGTGCTAGTCGAAGAGGGTCTTGCCACCGTCCACGCCTACTCTGCTGAGAAGTCCGGCAACGCCGCTGAGTTGTTCGCTGCGGAGAAGCGGGCTAAGGAGGGGCGCAAGGGTCTGTTCCACGATTGGGACCCCTCGCAGGATCAAGAGGTCGAGGAGGAGCCAGCTGAGGCTGAGGAGGAGACTGAAGTCTCTTTGGACAAGAAGCCCACTGACTATCGGGATGTGATGATTACCAACATTGACGGCAACGGCAAGATCAAGATCCAAGAGATTGGTAAGGGAACTGCAGCTCTAGAGAGCCTGATGAGCGAGTTCCGCAAGTTCCACCTGGACTCCAAGAACAACAAGCCTCTCAGGGAGACGCCCAAGACGGGCGAGTACGTGTCGGCTAAATTCTCTGCCGACGGGCAATGGTACCGAGGACGCGTCCGCGCCAACGACCGCACGGCTAAGATGTCAGAGGTCATGTACATCGACTACGGCAACAGCGAGAAGATTCCCTGGGCCAACCTGCGACCCCTGGACCAGCCGCAATTCACAGCCCAGAAGCTCAAGCCCCAGGCCGTCGATGCGTCTCTGTCGTTTGTGCAGCTCCCAACTGGCGCCGACTACTTTACGGATGCGATTGGCGTCATCGCCGAGCTGACGGAGGGCAAGCGACTGGTCGGCAGCTTTGACTTTGTGGACAAGAAGGAGAACGTGAGCTATATCACTCTCTACGATCCCAAGGACAACGAGCTTCCCGGGCCCAACGACTCCATCAACAAGGAGGTCGTCGCCAGCGGATACGGCATGGTGCCCAAGAAGCTCAAGGCGTGGGAGCGCAGCAAGGCGTTTGAGTCTTACCTGAAGCACCTTAAGGAGGTTGAGAGCCAGGCCAAGCAGGAGCGCCTGGGCATGTGGGAGTATGGCGATATTACCGAGGACTAAATAACATGCCCATACCTACCTAGGCTTATAAGCGGAGGATGAGCTTGAGCAAAGGCTTGTATAGTTCAACGAAAAAGAAACGCACTATTTGGTTACGGCATTGGGAAGGCACGAAACAAAAAAGGCGTCTTTAGCAGTCAGCAGCAGACTGCGGTATAAACAAATGAAATCCGCGATCTGGACATATGAATGGAGCGTATAATCGCGGAACGCCGCCAGTGACTACGAGTGACATGGATGGCCCGGAAATGGTTGAATGCCAGCTACGCCAGGTTTTGGCACTCCACTTTGGCCAGAGCTGTTGAGGTCTTGAGGAGCGCCAATCAAGCCAGGTACCGATTGAGCGCAGTCTGGTGTATGCGCTCGGGCTCCTATTCGCGCGGACTTGACATATGTGCCGGAGGCGTCGTTGGAATTATGGGCCCCGAGGACATGGACGGGGGAGGCGGTCGGAAGCACCACATCGGTGTCCACGTAGTACCTAGAGCGGGCAGCCCGAGCAATTCTGTCAGGTTCCATTGACTCCCCGAGCGGCCAGACCAGGAAGCTCGCGATTCCTCGGCGTTGGGAAGTTGGAAAATGCCTCCGTGTATGAAGTGGGATGATATCCGTGCAATGTCGTGCATTATTCGGCGGCCAGAGCTACATACGCCACCGTCACACTTATTTAAAAAGCGAGACAAGACGACCGGAAATGTCGGAGTTCTCTCCGCCGCGGCGACCGGAGAAGCGAAATATGAGCGTCTTCTGGCTCTGGGAGATTGAATCGCGAGAATAATGAACGCGACAGGCGGCTCAACGGTACCACCAGGGGCTGGATACCAGGATCTCGTGGGGTTGCGATATGGTTTTGAAGGTGTGCCATGGATGTGAAGCAGGATTCGGGGTCCAAAGCAGGAATAAGTTCAACGCGGTCAAGAATGTACGAATGCGGCAGCTCCAGGCCCCTTCCAGAGTACTTCGTACACCCAGCACCGAACTGTATTTAGACACCGTTGGGACATTCCATCGCTGTATGAATTAGCGGGAGGGAAAATCCGTCGGGGCATCATGAGCTGCTGGTTGAGGCGAGCCAGTGGGGTCCGTTGTCGGTGACGGTCGGCACGGCGAGACGCCCCCAGGGCTGCCGACTGGCCGGTGAAGGGCGACCCTCAGAGTGGGGGTTTATTAGTACAGTAGGAGCAGATTCATCAGAGTCAGAGCACCCGGTGCTGTCGGGATACGCAACTGTTTTGATGGGTGGGTGGATGTGGTCCGAGATGCGCCATCGCTCAGAGGTCAGTTAGTAGTGGGCGGTGCTAAACTGAGCAGATTGCCACAAAGAGGCTGGTGGGGGTGGGCATGGGCGGCACCGGTTTCCACGGCCAGACGACGAGACTACCGACGTGTCATCATAACATGTAAATCTCCATAATTTTTTGCAGTCCTTGGGGGAAGCCGTAGAGTAACTGTGTGTTGTATCAGATTCGCCCAGGCGCGCGCGCGGCATGATGATGGCCACAGGACCCAGACGCTGCAATGGGTTGCTGGGCTGGGCTGGGCTGTTCCGGCACTACCTCGTCGACACTTGCTGGCTGGCGTCATTCACGTTCGCTGATGAAGGATGACGGATGGCTGATATGATGTCGAATGGGTTGGCGGGTCGAGATTCCGTTGGTCGGGTGAACAAGGTGAAGCAGGACGTCAGGGTGAGGGCGGCGAAGAAGGTGATCGGGAGCCCCGCTCCGAACCGGGATCCAGGTGGTTGATGGAGGGGTGGAACTGTGGAGTGGGGGAGGCAGGAGCGAACGAACGAGGGGGAGGGTCCAAGTGACGAGGGGCAGGTCCGGCGAGGCGAGGCGAGGGGAAGGTGCCACGGACATGGACGCGGCGAGTCGGTCATCAATCCCCATCCCAACCAAACACTTTTGGGTCGGGCAGTTCCCAGTCTTTTTTTTCTTCCTCCTCCTCTTTCCTTCTTCTTCTCCTCCTTCCATCTCCATCACCACTCTTCGTTGCTCTTTTCTCTCTTGGATTACCGTCTTTGAGAGCTTCCAACCAAAAATCACCACCATACCATCCACAGCAATCATGTCCACCTCTTTGGATCAGCTCAAGGCCACCGGCACTGTAGGTCACCCCACCATCCATTGCCCCTCCAAAGCCCAGAGCTGCGGCGCGAGATATGCACTTCAGGAAGACTTGACGACTACTACGACGCAGCATTGTCGACAATATCGCCGGTCTTCGGTCGCATTGTTCCCCGTTAAGCTTTCTCCTGCTGTCTCGCGGCCAGCTCACTCATCCCGACGACCCCGATCTTCACAGCCATTTACTGACCGCTTGCTTGTTTCGCGATTTATAGGTCGTTGTGTCTGATTCTGGTAATTACCGCACCGTCCTACTCTGGCATTCCACATCGCTAACCACTCTTGAACAGGTGACTTTACTTGTTAGTCTGCCTCTCCCTCGGGTTGTGATTGTCATCTCGCGATATCCCGACGACATCGTCACACACCTATTTTGCCTCATGATACCACCATCCCCCGCCATGACGCAGATTTAACGCCATAAATGAGATTGGAAGCTTACGATTCACCACAGCCATTGGCAAGTACAAGCCTCAGGATGCCACCACCAACCCCTCCCTCATTCTCGCTGCCTCCAAGAAGCCCGAGTACGCCAAGCTCATCGACGTTGCCGTCGACTGGGCCAAGCAGCAGGGCGGCGACCTCGACCAGCAGGTCAACTATGCTCTGGACCGTCTCTTAGTCGAGTTCGGTAAGGAGATCCTCGCCATCATCCCCGGCAAGGTCTCCACCGAGGTCGATGCTCAATTCTCCTTCGACACCAAGGCGTCTGTCAACAAGGCCCTCCGCATCATTGAGGTTTGCCATTCCCTAATCTAAGAAGTCGTTCGCAGAAAACACCATACTGACAGATCTTCAGCTTTACAAGAACCAGGGCATCCCCAAGGAGCGCGTTCTCATCAAGATTGCCTCCACCTGGGAGGGTATCAAGGCTGCCGAGATTCTCCAGCGCGACCACGGCATCAACACCAACCTGACCCTCATGTTCTCGCTTGTCCAGGCCACTGCTGCCGCCGAGGCCGGTGCTTTCCTCATCTCTCCCTTCGTTGGCCGCATTCTTGACTGGTTCAAGGCCCACACCAAGAAGGAGTACACCAAGGAGGAGGATCCCGGTGTGTCTTCCGTCAAGGCCATCTACAACTACTACAAGAAGTTCGGCTACAAGACCATCGTCATGGGTGCCTCTTTCCGCAACACTGGCGAGATCACCGAGCTTGCTGGTTGCGACTACCTGACCATCTCCGTAAGCCTCCCCATTCTGCTTACACCAACTTATAGGTATCGGCGAAGGCGAACCATGGTACTAACTCTCTTGCTAGCCCAACCTGCTCGAGGATCTCATGAACTCCACCGAGGCCGTCCCCCAGAAGCTCAACGCCGCCGAGGCTTCCTCTCTGGACCTTGAGAAGAAGACCTACATTAACGACGAGGCTACTTTCCGATTCGACTTCAACGAGGACCAGATGGCCGTCGAGAAGCTGCGTGAGGGTATCAGCAAGTTTGCTGCCGACGCCGTGACCCTCAAGGATCTCATCAAGCAGAAGCTTGCTTAAATTAATTACTGGGGTCTAATGTGTTAACGAATGGGCAACGAAAAGCAATAAAGTAAAATAAGGACATCGTCGATGTTTGAGACCAATATGGATTGAGCCAATCTTGGAATCGTGACTAGTACAGCGAGCATTCTTATTGTTTGACATGCGAAGAAGTCGGCTCATACTAATTGATCATGAGTCATATACGATTGTCTCCGCTGTGCAATGCTGTGTTGTACACAATTTTGACTCATAGCCGGGCCTACCCTACAGTCTTATCATGAACCTAAGTTTACGTCACTTCAACATCGTTACTTAAAACAGCGGCCCCTTGCATACCGATGTAGATAGTTGAGGAACATGTCATAAGGAGTAGTATTAGTAGGCTCAAAGGTGGTTTGACAAAGCCCGCATAAAGGAGTTTGTCTTGTTAAAAACTGATAGCCCTTTCTCAAATTAGACCAAGTTCATCTTATGCCGTCAAAGTCAACATGCTTTGTTGTTTTCCATCTGCCGCCAGGCCAACCAAACCCAGAGAACTCCTACGCCAACAATAGCGCCCCTCGCGACAAAATGAACTCGCCCTTTTGCCTTTCAAGCATTCTCCAAAAAGCAAAACCATACAGCGCTTGCAAACGCAAACCATGCTCTAGTATCGTCTATTCCGGTACCATTACCACCAGCTGCTCTTGGGCTCCTTACACATGACCTGGATCGTGGTGTGGTTCCAGCCGCCGTTCTCGGTGGCGGCGATGACGAGTGCTGATAGCGCGTGGCCCTTGACGCAGCCCGAGTCGAGTCCGAACGTGTACGAATCCTCCTGGTAGCCGCGTTTGGCATCGTGGCCGTAGACGATAGATCGGCGTTGGGCGCCATGAGACTGCTTCTGGAAGTGGTTCCAGATGTGAGCCCAGGGCCTGCCGTCGCGGTTGTCGACGGGGATCCAGATGTCGTGGTCGGGGTTGGATAGCTCGAAGCCGGCGTGGTCGGGAATCGAGGATTCAGGGGCCACGACAGCGGTGGCTGCTGGTTCAGAGACTACCGTCTGGGTTGTTGCGACGGAATGTATTTGAGCGGGGGGCTGAGTCGTGGACAAAGAGTCAAAGGGTTTGACAATGCTTGCTGTGCCGGACTGGTCTGCCTCGGCCTTGTTTGCCGCCGCAGCGAGGTAACTAGCCTCGGCGTTGCGGTCAAAGCCTGAGTCTGTGTTGGTCGGAACATCTCTCCGTTGCTGGAACTCGGTCTTCTTCCTCTCTTCCTCTTCTTTCTTTTTCTTTTCCTCGGCCTTCTTCTTTCTCTCCTCCTCCCTCTGGCGGAACTCCTCGCGGGGGAAGCGCATGGTTCGCATGTTCATGACGGCCCAGGGATCCTGGTTGTGGAGAGGGACACCGGGGACGAGACCGGCGTGGACGATGTACAGGGACATGGATTCGATGGTCAGGATAACAGGGAGGTTCTTCAGCCACTGGATCTGCGTTTCGTTAAGGCTGCGTGCCGTCTTGAGGTCGTTAGATTCGCCCCGCTTGACCGCGAAGGCTTCTGACTCGAGATACGCCTCGACGCCTTCCTGCTGCTGGGCGCCGGCCCATGCCACCAAGACGCGGTCCTCGTGGTTGCCACGGACAGCGCTGGCATTGAGTTCCATGAGGCGGGCGACGGCCCCGGCGGATTTGGGGCCCTTGTTGACAATGTCACCGACGGAGATGATGTGATCGCGGGCGGGATCGAATGCGGTTTTCTTGACGAGGGCGTTGAGGGGGTCCAGCATGCCGTGGATGTCGCCGATGATTATCAATCTTCGTCCGTTTTCTACGGTGGGGATGTACTCGGCGGGGAGCTCGCCCATGAGGTTGATGCCGTCGTAGGCCGGGCGGCCGTAGGTGCCGTAGGCCATGGAGAGGTCGGCCCTGGAGAGTTCGATCTTGGGTTGTGGTTCGTCGGGGTATAGGGTTAGGGGCTTGTAGGACATGGAGACGAGGCGCGAGATGCAGATGTAGAGGCTCGAGACGAAGAAGAGGCCGGAGGCGAGGACGAGGAAGCGCCGTTGCGCGGCGCTGATCATGATGGACATGGCGGCAGCGGTGACCGTCCGGAAGGCACGCGGCCTCTACCGGAGCTAGGATCGGAGATGGTGGAGGATCGATGAGGTCAGGAGTGTGCGACCTATGACGACGTCCGCTGCGGTGGCGTAGGGCGACAGATGCAATGCGCGCGGAGAGCGAGCGGCCGTTCGAGGTTTGAGGCGGCGATACGCGGAGAGACGGGAGAGGGAGGGCCGAGGAGGTGTAGGTGGGCGTAGGGGGAGGGAGAGAACGAGGAGGAGGATCCTCAGGACGACAGAAGCACGAGGTCAGTCGCCAAGGAATGCCCCGGACTTCGGAGCGAGACAATGGTGAGAGAGAATGAAGGAAGAAAGTGACTGGGCGTTTGCCATTTGCCAAGTCACGAAACAGCCCTGTTGCTAGTACAGCACTGTACGACTAGGGTACCTATAAGTTGCCTTACGGGGTGATCACTTTCTGCCCGTGAACGTCACGCAGCGCGCTGTAGGTCTTGGATGGCACATGAGCAATTTCCAACTTGGGCTGGCTCGGGCTAATGAACTAGCGATTCGCTATCGATTTCGCGCTTGTCGTCTGGTGTGTGCTTTGTACGCGTACTGCAGCCGCCACGCGAATGTTCAGGGGTTCGAAAGCGACCTAATTAATATCTGATCAAAGAGAAGTGTCGGTACGAATACGGTATGTATGAGTAAGATCGTGGAATGGAGGCTCGGGATTGAAACTGATAGATAACCGAGAATGAGGCCGTACTCAAATCGGTGCATGTCGCATTGCACAGCATCAATACAAGGGAAGATCCCGAGTCTTCAAGCAAGGCTTGTCGGTAACTGGCAGTTCATTGTTTCAGGGAGTGGCACAGAGCTAGTCCCAAGTTCATGCCATGGATGCAATCCCGGTGGGTTTATTGGAGCAATTACATCCATTATCCCTTTTTTCAGGACATTTATTTGGTCTTGTTTCACAACGTGCTAAGATACAGAATAATACACGTGCATCTGTGATGGAGGGTAACCTGCCAAGTCGGCACCCTTTGAATCCCTGGCCCGGACTGTCATTAACACTGACACCCAGATTCATTTACTGGATGTAACTGCCATGTCCATGTGCTTACAGATCTAGCTCTCGAGGCGGTGATTGGGTTACCGCTTGAGCCTAAATCCCCAAAGCAACGGTCCTCATACCATCGTCATGCATGCAACTTGGGACGACCTCTGGAACCACCATGACGCCTTACACAATGCTTGCTTTCACTTCTTCCGTTGTTGCTTCTGCTGTTGTTGCTGTTGCAGTTGCTTCTGCTTCTCCAGCATATACTTCTCATTCTCCACATCCCGCCAGTCCTCGGGAATTGGCTCGTTACCGTCCGTCTCCCTGACGGAGCCTGCAAATGCCGGCCTGCCCGCGTACAACTGGTAGCCCTTGCCCCCCTCAGCGGCCTCCATGGTGCGGTACTGTACGGGCATGTTGCCGCGGAACCGCTTGCGCATGTCGACCATGCCGCGCTTGCAGTCGCCGAAGCCCTTCTTGAGCTGGCGGCACTTGAGGGGGAGGGTGTCGACGAGGGGTTCGCGGAGGCAGTCGCCGGCTCGGTTGCGGTCGACCATGACGCAGTCGGATTCCTGGAGGCACTGCGCGAGGGCCTCGCCTGGGGGGGGGGGGGAGGATGTTAGCTGCGGTGCTTTGCAATTGGGGAAGGGCCGTACGCAGTTCTTTGCACGAGGAGGGCATCTTGGGCGGGCTGGTTTTCGTCGGGGAGAACGCAGCTCAGGTGATGGGCCAGATCGAAAAGTTGGCGAGGCTTCAATGAGTGCTTATGCGGTCAGCTCGTGATTGGCTGGAGAGGCGCACTCGCCATGTGGCGTGAGGGCGCGAGCCACACGGCGCTCTAGCCTCCTTTAGTGGGGGCACCTGCAGTAGCTGCAAACCAGCCACAGAAGTCGAGATGGCCTATCGCTCGCTGTGTGAGTACGAATACTGTCGGTGTCATACGAGAGGAATACCACGATGAGGGACTGATGATGAGGATGCCGCTTCTCGTTGAGAATGCCCCTACGTGCTTTTTGAATTAGGCTATTCCCACACGTATCGGATAGTTATCATTCGTTGGTTTCCTATCAACGTAGCAATTAATTAGAGTCCCATCTCGCCTAGCCCACTGAGGTCATGATTTCGCCAACGCTGCCAGGTGTGCCCCCCCGAATTGCATGTGACATCACCTCCAACCATTCATCCCACGCCGCCAATCCCTTGTCCAAATCCTGGAACTGGCATCCTTCCAGCCTCCCACTCTTCATGACCGGCCGCAGCGCCGTCTCGGGAGTTCCTGGACTTTGACTCTACCTTGAGATATCCTCAACATTGTATCGCCATGGCTGTTCCCTTTCTCGGGAGGCTGCGTCCGTGAGTTCGGCCCCCTCCATCCTGGCTCTCGACCGACTCGCTCGTCGCAATGTCGCACGTCGCATGCCGTCGTCCGCGTTCTTGCACCGATTCGACCACTAACACGCCATTGGCGCAGTACCGAGTATTTTGCGCTCTTTGGGTCTTTTATCCTCGTTGGCCTCGAGGCCCTTATTCGCGTCCTGACGTTGGCTCTGCGTAAGTCTGGACCCTGTTTGGTTTGGCGGTCTGGAATTGGGATCTAAGCTGATATCAACATCCCAGCACCGTTCCTCGTTTCGCTATGTTACCAAGCTTCGCGCCGCATTTTTAACAGATTCACGACGCCTGCTCGGAAACGGGCGGAGAATCGACACAAATGTTGGTTCCCTCTGCCTTTCGATATCCTGTTCATCTCCCTGACACCCTGCAATAGCAATATCGGATTCGGTAAGGGATGCGCCCGACTTTGTTGAGTTATGCCGCATATGGGGATATGAAGCCGAGGAACACATCGCGCAAACCAAGGATGGATATCTCCTGGGCCTTCATCGACTGCAATGGCGAAAGGGCGAGGAGGGTCGCAAGGTGAATTGCGGACCGTCAAGCATCAAGAAGCGAGTCGCCTACCTACACCACGGCCTGCTCATGAACTCGGAGGTGTGGGTGGCTCTCACCGATGAGCAGAGATGTCTTCCCTTCGAGCTCGTGGAGAGGGGCTTCGACGTTTGGGTACGTTCCTGTCTGTTGATGGGGTATAAGAACCCGGCTAACTGATCAGTTCGGCAACAATCGTGGAAATAAATATTCGAAAAAGTCTATCCACTGCTCGCCCACGTCGGTAAAATTCTGGGATTTTTCCATCGATGAGTTTGCATTCCACGACATCCCGGACAGCATTGCATATATCTTGGACACGACTCAACAGGACAGTCTGTCCTACATCGGCTTCTCCCAAGGCACGGCCCAGGCCTTTGCTACTCTTGCCATTCACCCCAAGCTTAATAGTCAGGTCAACGTCTTCATCGCTCTTGCCCCAGCCTTGTCGCCAGCAGGTCTTTCAAACGGAATTGTCGATTCCTTGGTCAAGGCATCCCCTCAGGTCCTGTTCCTGTTGTTCGGTCGACGATCCATCCTGAGCTCGGCAACTATGTGGGAAACGATATTGTACCCACCCATCTTCAGCCAGCTCATCGACATGGGCCTCTCATTCTTGTTCAATTGGCAAACCAAAAACATCTCGGCGAGTCAGAAATTGGCAGCCTACCCGCATCTATACTCTTTCACGAGCACGAAGAGTGTGGTCCACTGGTTTCAGATTATTCGGAACAAGTGTTTTCAAATGTATGACGACGATGTTCACCAGCCAATGAGTGTCACTTCTACCAACAAGTACTCTAAGGTGGCCAAGTATCCGACGCGGAACATCAAAACACCCATTGTATTGGTCTATGGAGGCAGTGACTCGTTGGTGGATATCAAAGTTATGCTCAAGGAGCTACCACCGCAAACAGTCGCGACTGAGATCCCACACTACGAACACCTCGACTTTCTGTGGGCAAGAGACGTGGATGTGCAAGTCTTCAAGCACGTTTTTGATGCCCTGGAGAGTTTCACGGATGCCGAGCACTCAAAGGAAGAGTACGAAAGGTATTATGTCACCAGGCAAGAAAGTCTTGTCGAGTCAGGCTATCCGTACGCATATTCCCAACGAGGCAGTGAGAGCGAGTCGTCGACCTTGGCTGTTAGCGAAACCACCGGCGGAGGTCCTCCTACCCCTCACCGAGCGCGGGAAACGACGACGGCGATTTCATCGCCGATGAACTCCACACGGCTGAGGGTCAATCTCGCGACAGTCGTTGATGAAGATTCCCGCCCCACAACCCCAGACGCGATTCGAACGGGACGGGCATCGGAAAATGAGTCGCCGGACACAGGAACAGACGGTCGTGAGTCGCCAACTACGAAGAGAGTGAAAGGGAACGGGCCGCGCCGGGGAAGTGCTTGCAGCACTATCAGTGTTAACAGCATGCGTGACGGGCGAGGGATTAGTATTGGTACAAGCCGAGCTGTGGGAGGCGTGGTGACGGCGAGCGGCGTTGGTGGAGTAGCAAGCTTGGAAGAAGGCAAAAGCGTTACACCGAAAAAGAAGAAGTAGAAGTAGTGAAGAGTTGATAAGAAGAAGAAGAGCAAGAGAAGGATGGCTGTAAGTATACGGACTACTAGTAATTACAGACTGAAAGTACAATATATTTGTTCATGACGCTTTGTGTCGACGGTCCCTGCAATTAAGAGGAGCATGGTGAGAATTATGTTAGTTTAGTGCCGTTGATGAAACAAAACAACAAACAAAACAACTTGAAGTGATTGGAGATGGGGAGCCTGAGTTTCCATTGGTGGTTAGATAATCCCTGTCAGGCTTCTCAGCTTCTTCCCGGAAGCAGCGTGTAAGTGCTCATCCTGGTCGCACCTTCGGCCTACGTCATAACAGCCCAAACCTGCCATGTGCGGAATCCACGACACGACACACCGATGACAACCGACGCCAACGACGATGGAGAACTGACGGCGAATGATTCCTTCTCTTGGTTCCCCCTCAGACACACGAGAACTCACCCCGCTCTTTTCTCGAAGCCGGTCCTTCTACGCGGGTTTGCCATTCTTTCACGTTCTCTTCTAAAACGTGGCTATGCTCTTCTCTCTCCATTCCTCTCTCTGTTTTCTTGCTTCACGACCAAAACATCGATATCCATCACGCTAGATTTCCGTCAATTTTCTCCTCTTTCGTCCGCTCGCCTATCCCCTCTCGCTTGTTCGTCCGGCCTATTTACAGCACACGCCCATCACCTCGCTCGCTTCCCCAGTTCCCACAGCGTCTAGTTCGAGACTCCAGCTGGGGAGACCAGTCGACAGGGATAACCAAGAAATCGACGCCCGACCCTTGCCGTCTTCTCCATTCCCATCTACGTCACTCTCCCTCTCCTCTCAGCGTGGTTCCTGGATCCGGGCCACCACCTCCCCGTGGCGCGCCGTCGCATCCTACATCTACCTACCTTATTGACTCGACGTCTTCGCATCAGTATGCAAGCCACCAGCTAATACAACGCTTGAATACTTTCCTGTTTGGATCTAAGCCGTTCCCTTGGACCGCATTGTTTGGACCCGGACTTACACCGCAGTCACTGTCGTTCTCGACGTTCCTGCATCATCATCATTGGCCTTGGTTGTTGCGTTGGGGTCGTGCAATGGTGCTTGCATCGGAACGTCGACGTGCTCGATGCGTGTTTTCGATATGTCGGCTGTTGATACCTACGCTCTCGTTTGCATTGCTCCTCCGGGGTGTCAACTCTCACGATTCTTCCGCCCTCAAGCTGCCCGAAAGCGGAACCCATGGGCCTCGAATCGGGGTCCCTAAGAGGGATCTGGGCGATTCCGACAACTGGGACGGCAAGATACCTCTGATCGTCAGCAACAACTGTGACACCACCATCTGGCCCGGAATCGCAACGCAGGCTGGCACCGGACCCGGAACGGGAGGTTTCAGCCTCTCCAGTGGGAAGAAGAGAAGGCTATGGGTTAGCCCAAACTGGCAAGGCCGTGTCTGGGGTCGTACGAACTGCACCGTCAAGGGAGACTCGTGCTCCTGCAAGACGGGAGACTGTCTCGGCAAGATGGACTGCGAGTTCAGTGTGAGCCGCCTCATGCCCAACATGGATTTGGACCTTGTCTAACTATCGATAGGGATCAACTCCTGCGACTCTGGCCGAGTTCAACCTTGCTGGTGGAATCGAAAACAGGCAGACCTTCTACGACATCTCGCTTGTCGACGGATACAACCTCCCCATGGGCCTCAAGTATATTCCGGCCAAGAACACTTCCCATATCCCCCCAAACCTCACAAACTGCATGTGCATCGCAACCCCGGGCTGGATCTACGCCGAGGCCGAGACTGGCACCTACTACACCAACTCATCTTATCCTGTTCCGCTGGAGCCAAGAATCGACAATGAACTGGCACGCAGATGGTGTCCTTGGCGGTTTCTCGCCTTTCCTCCCACTAAGCCTGGGGACGGCGTCTACCCCTACCCAGACGACGACATCCAGCGGCCTGCATTCGCGCCCTGCAACAGCGCCTGCGCTGCGTCGGGCAAGGACAAGGACTGCTGCGTGGGTAAGTATCACGATCCGGATGTCTGCAAACCGTCCGACTACAGCAAGGCCGCCAAGACGATTTGCCCAGACGCGTACAGCTTCGCCTTCGATGACCAATCGTCGACCTTCATTATCCCCATGGGAGGTGGCTGGGAGATCACCATGTGTCCCAAAGGACGCTCGACTAATATCCTGCGTCAGCTGGGAAACGAAATGTCTGAGATCGCCAGCTCGGGGAAGTTGTCGGACCTGGCTATCAAGCGGCTGAAGAACGTCACTTATATCGAAAGTGAGAGAGACGCGGCAAATGGCCTTCGACCAGTGATGGCTACGCTTGTATCGACGGTGCTGGTTGTGGGACTGTGGATGGGATTGTAGCTGGGTATTTAACCCAGGGAGTCATGGCTGGGATGCTTTTTCTTTGTTAGACGAGGCAGGCTGGTCTCCTGTTCTCGAGACCGTTCCGAGCTTGCATATACAGATCACCTGTGGGAATGGCAAGCATACGATGTCATGATGAGATGATGGGCAGCAGGGCTGGCCCAAGACTCACACGAGAACGCAGATACCCTTTTTCGACAACCCTAAATGAAAATGCTTATTCATGTCTACCTTTGTACAAGCTCTATTGCTCATCTGTCATGATTCCATCCATACCCAACCATTTTGGCCGACCGCCCGTAGATGTGACGAGGCCTTGACTCTAAGCCATTTCTCGCATGCAAGCACAATCACAACCACAACTCATGGACTCACGGTCCTCGGCGCTCTACCTCTTCTTCTCTTTCCTCCTCCTCTCCCACTCTGCGCGCTCCTCGTCATCGCTGCCGCTGAACTCGGCGTCGTCGTCGCTCTCATCCTCGACAGCGTGACCGTTGTTGGCAGTCGCACTCGCGCCCGCACCCACGCTGTCCACGGCGATGAAGTCGCCGGCGTTCTGGTTGGCGTACTCGTGCTTCTGGATGAGCTCGCGCAGCTCGACGTTGCGGGGGTCGACGAGCTGGTAGGCGGTCAGGCGGGCCTTGTTCTTGGCGCGCGGGTTGGAGCCGGCCTCGAGCATCATCTCGACGAGGGCGAGGCCGAAGGGCCGCTGGGCGGGGGGCTCGCTGTTGAGCCAGCGGATGGCGGTGTGCAGCGGCGTGTCGCCCTCGAGGCGGTTGACGGGGTCGCATTCGAAGTCGGGCTGGTCGAGGAGGAGGTCGATGATTTCGTCTGGGGAAGTTGTGTTAGTCTTGGGGTTTTCGTGTGCTATTGGGGGGGAGTACGCACAGTTCCCGCGCGAGGCGGCTTCGTGGTAGAGGTGGTTGCCCATGACGGTGAGGGTCTGGTTGAGCAGCTTGGTGATCTCGGCGTCGGGCTTGCCGTCGAGGCACTCGGTGAGGAGGTCAGTGTTGTTGCGGCGACAGGCCTCGATCAGCAGCTCCTTGACGGACGCGCCCTGCGAAAATGCGCTGGGGTCTCAGCTTTTCGTGTTTCCTTTTTGTTCTCTCAAGACGGGTGTGGGTTGGGATTTGACCCTACATCGTGCTCCTCGTCGCCAGCCATGGTTGACTGCGGGGGGAGTTGGAAGGTATCGAGAGATACTGCGGGGTCGATCGGGCGGGCGGGCGGAGGGGGGACGAGTGCGAGGTTGGATCTGGCGGCGGGTGCGAGATGATTATCGTGGAGTTGTAGGGGAGGAGGGTACGTAAGGTCGGGAGTTTCGTGAGATGTGGCGGCAGTGAACAAACAGACTTGGTGAGGTTGCAACGGGTTGGTTGGCGGGGGACTTTGCGGCTCTGGTGACGAAGGGGGCTGACGGTTCTACAGTGGGCCAGAAGCGCTGGGCGGAATCCAATTAGCGGCCGCTCGCGGGCGGGCGGTCGTCATGCACGGGACCCCCACCATGCCGAGAAGGTTGGCCCAGAGGCCGGAATTTTTTCCGGGGTTGCGAAACGAGAGACGCTTTACGATTCACATCACATCCATCATCGACGACGACCACGCACGAGACGCCTCGGGGTCATTTTCAATATTCACCTAATTGCTGCATCACATTGGGCACCCGAGTCTCACGCACAAAACCTAGGCCGCAGCCATGTTGCTCTGTAAAGAACCCCTCCGTCCCTCCTCGTCCCCGTCCTCTCCTCAGCTAACCACCACCACGCGCCCCCCCCCCCCTCCAGTCTGCCCGCACTGCGCCAACATCCTCACCGTGTCCCTGACCAACACGCGGACCAACCGGCTTGAGTGCCGCACGTGCCCGTTCGAGCACCAGATCACCGAGCCCGTCTTCTCGCGCCGGCTGTACGAGCGCGTGGAGCGGGAGGACGTCTTCGGCGGGCCGGGCGCCTGGGACAACGCGCAGAAGGGCCGGGTGCAGTGCCCAGCCGAGGGCTGCGACGGCGACGAGGCCGCCTTCTTCCAGGTGCAGATCCGCAGTGCCGATGAGCCCATGACGAGTTTCTACAAGTGCATGACGTGTGGCCACCGCTGGAGAGAGAACTGAGTTGGAGAGGGGGGGTGAAGTCTCGGGTCGGGCGTGTGGTTTGTGCAAGGAGAACGGAGTTGATGAATTTTTCTTTTTTGCGGTTTCGGAATATCATGGATTTGTCTTGCCGTCTTCGCCGTCCCGGTGCCGTGGCTAATCGCAAATGGCGGTGATGGTGTTGCTGCTTGGTAGTGACTCAACCTAACGCAGTGGTCCAAGGTTCCTCCGCCATACTGAATATTGCCGGGTGCTGAACCAAAAAAAAGCCTAATTCGTGTCGAAATTGTAGTCGAGTGTATCTTTAATCTCCCAGTCCAGTCATTGTTTGATTGTCGCTACCCCGTCGGCCCATCACTCGCGGTGCCAGTCCACCGACGCCTTCATGTCCTCCTCCACCAGGCGCTGCACCACATCCGGGCTCATGATCTGCTGCCGGAACGTCTCCTGCTGCAGCAGCTCGAGGTGGCGCAGCGTCGGGCCCGGGTACGTCAGGTAGCGGAGGTACGGCGGCCTGTTCCAGTACTGGAGGTAGGCGAGGTAGGCGACGAAGGCGGGCTGGTTGAGGAGCTTCTGGGAGGCGAGATGGTTGAGGTAGTACGGGTTGGCGAGGGATTGGACGAACTGCGCGAGAGTGAGTGGCTGGATGGATGGGGGGACAAAGGGCGGCGAGCGTACCTCGAGTTCGATCTCGAATCGCGAGAAGCCACCGTACTTGGGCTCTGAGGAGCCGGTGAGAGGTGCAGGGGAGTCCATCGCCACGTCCTGGGAAGCTTCCGTCGCCATTGTGAAGGTGGTGGTTTGCGCGTGGTTGGCGTTGATAGGTTTGTGTGTGGAGCTGTGCTGTGAAGGCGCGTGGTGGTGGTTCAGAAAGGCAGCCGTCATGCAGGGACGACACGCCAGGGGCCGTGATCCACTCTACGTCATGCGTAGCCGCGGTGTAGAATAGGCTGAACGTGACCTGGAGAACATGTCCTCATCATGGAGTTGTTTGTATCGGAATGAACATAAGTAATGCGACTGTTAGGGCTGACAGCCTACTCATATTTAACGTGCACGCCTGTTTTGACAGCTGTTTGTTGTATAAGATTGGTTGTCTAGGCATATCAACTACCGTGAGTAACTGTCTGCTGTCTGCATAAAATCAGTGTGAAAGTGAGTCTAGAAGTAAATCATGCTTATCAAGCACGTGCTGTATAGAACAGATCCAGCAATTTAATGCTTTTATTTGGCATGTCCAATTAGTAAGAAAATAATCCTTGATGTGGTATCCTATCGTTCGTGAAGCATATTCGTATTCACAACCTGGAACATGGAAGACAGGCCAGAAACAAGCCCAAAAAATGCAAAAATAGGATGCTCGTATTACTGATGACTTGACATAGAAATTCTAAGTTGCCTTTGTCCGTCCCAGCTCACCGCGTCGCTTCACCCAAGTCTGCCTCATCAAACGCCTCGTCGGGTTGACAAACACCTACATTCGTTTCTGTATTCAAATGAGCTCTGTGGCCTGGATCTGACTATTTTTTTTCTTCTCTTCTTCACTCTTCTTCCCCCGATGAAATCTTGATTCCGTCGACATTTCATTTCTCCTTTACTCGCCACTTCACGAATCTCAGCCATGGCCGCAGCTCGAGCTGACGGGGTGCATTACCTGACCGAGGGTGTTTACAGCTTCACTCTCCACAACGGAGCCCTTCTGAAAGTCTACGCCAGCCAATACACGCCGTCATACGGCGGCTGGGCATTCCAATACAACAACGGTCACAACTTCAAGATCCCCCCAGGCGTGGACGTCGCCATGACCCACGGCCCACCACGCGGCATCCTCGACTTTGCAGGCATGTCAGGAACCCACGCCGGCTGCCCAGACCTGTTTGACGCCGTCTGCCGCGCAAAACCCAAGATTCACTGCTTCGGCCACATCCACGAGGCATGGGGCTCTCACCTCGTACACTGGCGGTCCCACGATACGAAACAGATGAGCATGAGGGACGTCATGCCGAACCGCGTCACGCAGGATCCAGAGACGATGAAGGCGAGAAGACAGAAGCTCATCGAGATGAGCCAGCAACGCGGGGTCCATGTGGACCTCTCGCAGGGGCCAGATCGGGCCGTGGCGGGGGAACATACGTTGTTTGTGAACGCAGCCATCATGGACATGCGGTACAGGGCGACCCATCTCCCATGGCTAGTCGACGTGGAACTGGACAAGGCGGCCGGCTCTGAGATTGAGCAGACCCTGAACAATGAAATAGAGACAGATGGGTAATCAAAATATAGACGGTGGGAGGACCACAATCACAGTATTCAGGGGATTTACACGGAATGGGGGGTGCTTAAGCAAAGGCGTTCTATTACTAAGTTTTGGTTATATTAAATACTGGTTGGTGAGAGGCAAACGCCCTTTCGCCTCTCATCCAACCGTCTGAAGTGTCATGCATGCCCCCATAGCATGTTCTCATGCAGCATATTATCAGTCCCAGATACGCAAGCAAAATCCAAGTCCAGCGGCAAGTTTGTATTTCTTTTCGTAGTTCCTCACATCTCGAAGGTGTTTACAGAGCAAGTGCAGCAGCGAAGACAGCCAGGAGAGCGCCGGCGGCGGGGCCAGCAACGGCGGCGGCGTTGGTCTCACTGACGGAGGCAGCGTCGGTGCTAGTAGCGGAGCCCGAGTCAGAGTCGGAGCCGGTGCCGGACGCGGTCTCGGACTCGGAATCGGAGTCGGAGGACTCGGTGGTGGCGGCCTTGGTGGTCTTGGTGCTGTTGCCGCCGGGGGTCACAGCAGCGGAGGAGACGGCGGCGGCCGTAGTAGTCGCCTTAGAGGACGCAGTCTTGGAGGGAGTGCTATCCGCGCCGCTGGCCGCAGTGGCCGAGTAGGCGGCGCAAGCAGCGCCGGCGGCTTCCTGGGCCTTGAGGAGGTTGTTGGGGCTGCAGGCCTTGAGCAGACAGGGGCTGACGATGCCGGCGAGCTTCTCCTGGGTGGCCGAGTCGCACTGGCAGGCGGTGTCGGTGAGGCTGCAGCCGACCTTGGGGATGGCCTCAGTGATGCAGTCGACCTGGAGGTGCAAAGGTCAGATGTGTGGTGGTGGTGGTTGCTGGGGAGATGTGTAACTTACAGCGCACTCGGGGACGCCGCCGAGGTCCTGGGCGGCGGCGAAGCCAGCGGCAGCGAGGGCGAAGAAAGCGGCCTTCATTGTGAGATGTGGTTTGTGCTTTGAATAACAAACGATTGTGGTTGGAGCGAGAGTATGTAGAGAGCGGATGTATGTACGAGTTGGTGGTGTGGTGAGATGGAGGGAGGGGAGAGGGGGAAGAAGAGGAACTTCAACTCGGCAGGTCGGCCAGCAGGCTTTTATATACCAGTACTCATAACTATTACCCCAGAAGATGGCATTCACTTGGAGCTGCCCCTGTTCCGTTCCTTATTGGGCTGGGAGACGGACTGACCACTGGGCTCACTTCCAGCCAGAAGCAGGCGTCTAGGAGGAATTGGCTTTGGGGGGGGGGGCTGACGATGGGTTCTAGCCCGGTGTCCCAGACAACGGCCTAGTCCAATAGTACTTCGTAGTCCAACGTTAGGCACAGTTCTATCGAAAGGCAAAATACTTGATTCTTTTCGTAAACATTTTGGGGGAAATGAACCCTGGTCGGTGATGATGGGGAGGCCACAAACATACTCGTACATGAAACTTGTAGAACATGCCACGGACCGAAGACTTGGCAGGTTAGTTGGACGATGGACCGCTCAACCTTGTACTATCCAGCAAGGGCTTTGCTATTGACCCAGACTCCAGAGCTGGACCGAGGCAAGGATCCTTCCCACTAGTCCCCCATTGCCAAGCCCAGAAACGGCAAATCTAGAACAAGAACAACCTGACGGACGACCTTCAGAAGGTTTTCCTCGAACAGGGTCCATGAAATGAACGTCACATTGCGCTGCGCGTATTCGTACGGTTGTGGAAAGAAAAAAAAAAAAAAAGGGAAAATACGGGGAAAATGCCAACAGAACAAGCTGAACCTGAACCGCTAGCTTTGCTGCGCGTTGGCATGCAATGCAGCCAGCCGTGGACGAATGCTCCATCAAATACGAGAATCGTGCAGGACGGACGCAAGCAAGCTGTCGAAGAGTTGCATGCTCCCAACGCACACAGCCTCCACATCTCACCGCGGTGGTTGGACACATAATTATGTATGTCTCCGGATGTTCAGCTGTCCCCATGTTCACTATCTCCTCCCCGTGTTTTTGTCTTCTCGCTTGTGCTTTCTTCTCTCCAGAACGCCCAACATGAACTCGTCTCGTCGCTCACTACCGTCCGCGGCACGTACAATTCAGTTTACAAGGGCCGGGGGATCAGCAGGCGCTGTATTCAGGTCGAGGCTTATTGTTCCTTCAAATTTCTTTTACAGGACTCTGTAGAAGATATATATAATCCGCAATTAAACTCAATTATTCAAAATCATTCTCATTATTCTGACTGGACTGCCATCTGCCGTGGTGCGGTCATGATAGCAAGGGCTCGTGTAAAATCTGCAATTAAACTCAAATATTCAGCATTATGCTCATGACTAGACTGGACCTGCCATCTGCCGTGCTGCCGTGCTGGTAGCCGGCCAGGGCTTGGGTGGCCTGAGTGAATGGGCATTCGGAGGCGTCATGTGGTGAGACGGTAACATCCCGGGCGGCAAGTTGAAGAGTCTGTTGGCTGAAAAGCAGCGGGTCATATCACGCCTGTGCCAAGTACAGAATTTCACATTGATCCAGATGTGTCCAATGAGCCAGACGTGTAAAGCACGTGGGGAGCGTCGCCGAGTCTGTCATTAAAGAACATGTACTGCGATTAGACATTATGGTCATCTATACGTCTACGAATCATCATCCCAGCGAGGCCTGCTCATGATGATCGGCCTCGCCGGATCCCACGGTCCTCGTATCTCGTTCTTGTACTTTTGCAGCCCGATCAGCCACCAGCTGCACCCTCCCGTGGCCAGCACGGCAATCAGCACTCCCACTACCATGCCCACGATCCCGCTCTTCCACGGCCATCCGTCGGTGCCCCTGGCGTCAGGCAGGATCAAGCCAACGCCGAGCCCGGCCCCCAGAACCAGCAAGACGGTCAACAACACGTGGAACCTCCAGCTGCAGTGCCGGACGTAGCGCCGAAAGACGGGAAACAGTCCGAACACTTCGATGCTGAAGAGCGTCAGGCTAAAGACCTGCTTGGTAGAGGGCAACCTGCTAGCCAGCACGGTCGAGGCCATGAGCGCGGCATTGGTTGACAGAGAGGCAGGAAATTTGGCGCCCACTCCTCCTGAATAGTCAAAGAAGAATATGTTCATGGCGAGCAGCCAAAAAGACATGGCCCAGATACTGTCGCTCGAGGTGGACCATGTCAGGGACTTGAGTATAGGGCTGAGTCCGAGAAGGGTGCAGTAGATGAGCAGCGCCGACTTGATGGTTTCGATCCTCTGGTGGGAGCGATTCTCCTCCGTCGGGAAAGGGGGTGGAAGCTCGGGGAGATGTTCTTGACTCGCTCGGGGCGTATGCGACACGCCGGTGCCGTTATGCGAAGCCAGTGAAGTCGTCGATGCGGATTGGGGCCGCCGAACCGCAAGGAGGTTGGTCGTCGAGCTCGCAGCCGAGGGGGCCGCCGACGGCCCGGCAGTCGACGGCGCAGAGTCGACCCGCAGCGGAGGAGGGCGCCGAATGCTACCTGCGCGCCCCGGCCGCCTCATGCTGCCAGATCTTCCCGTGACAGCGGGGGCTATGCCTCCTAACTCGACCGGGTCCTCGGCCTCGGACAGCCAGCGCTCCCAAACGATCCAACCGACAAACGTGGCGCCGCTGCTCCAGTTCGAGACAGATACGGGTGACAAGCGCTCCCGCTCCAGCATGCCGACGAAGCAGACGATGAAGATTATGACGGAGCAGACATGTTGCAGGATGACCGTGGAATCGGCGACGAGGGGCCAGAAGTCGTATGGTTTTAGTCGTGGATTTCGCTGGAGGTTTTCAAGGAAAGTTGCTTGGTCGGTGTAGTTATCGGGGTCTAAAAGAATTGTCAGTCTTCGAAGCCAAGATATTTCCATGCGAAAGGAAGGGGAGACGCACATGACTGCTTCACCCACATCAACTTCTTCCAGGGCCGCTTGCGCCTGCGACTTCTGCTGCGCTCGCTCCGGAGGCGACGCGGAGGCGAGACGAAGGCATCATCAGGGGATAGGTGAGAGCGGCCAAAGGCGTGGAGGGATGCGGAGCCGTTGAGGGAGGGGAAGGAAGTCTCGTCGTCGGTGGGCGAGGGCATGCTCAAGCCAAGGAGGCGGGGGAGGAGGCCTTCGGGTGGCGGTCTGAGGCGGGAGGAGCGACGAAACAAGCGTCGAGCTGCGCTGATGCAGAGGGACGAGGATGAGGAGGCGGATGTGCATGCGAATGTGTGGTGATGGTGATGGTGCTTCGTGCCAAGTTGCAGACTTGCAGCAGGTGGTGGGTCGCCGAGGTTACCATTGGACAGGGCGGCCTGGACACCTCAGGGATGACGGTGTGGGGACAGACGGGTGGCTAGGCTCTACTAGCAGCTAAGCTAATTAGTAGCTACAGCGGCCCGGTAGGCGCGTCTGTCCAGGCGCGTTTCCGCCCGCCGCCGCGGTGGAGATTTCAGCTTGGAGAGAAATCGGGCACTAAGTATACTCTGCGGGTGATGCAGATAAGTTTTAACAATCTAGATAACTCACATCCATTAGAAATGCTTCGGTAAGGAATGTATGCAGTCGTCACCGGATAGTGAACTTGCAGGCTGTTCTGCACCTCTTCCGTTGGCTCCATAGCTCATCCCATCCATCCCTGGTGAGCCAACCCCCTGCATCTTACCTTACTGCACTCCCTGCACAGCCTGGGCGAGATCGGGTGGGATAGATTGAACTCCCTTCTACCGCCATGTCCTTGAGTGAGAGACAGAGAGAGAAAATAGAGACGGTGGCTACATACATACATACATACTTACTAGTTACTATGTACTGCAGTGCAACTGTGTGGAAGGACTCTTGGTGGGGGGTTGGCTTCCAGTTAGCTGCCTCTCACCCACCCACCACTCTGTTCGATCGCTCGCCCATCCCATCACTTCCTTACCCAACATCATCTTCATCCGCTCTCAACCATCACCCATCACCGCGGCAGATGGATGGCTGGATCCCCTACTGAAATCAACTACAAGCTCGACAACGAGTCCACTGCAACGCACACAGCCGCGCACACAGGGCAGGCTCGTCGGCCCGGCCTACCCCCCTCGTTGCTGAGCCTTGCCCTATATATGCCCATGTATATCAATCACATCGTGCGCCAATGACCTGGGCTTTTGCGAACCACCATGCATCCCAGATGACGGCAAGGAGGCTTCAGAGGCTGCCATGGCTGAAACATCCGCCTGTGCCTCATCCTCTTGCCTGCTAGATTCGAGAGCACTTCGGTTCAACAATGACCGACCGCCTCGTGGCTGGTTGCTTGTCACTGCCTGTGACACTCCTCCCGAAGGCATCGACCCAGAACGACCTGGACCATCCCCCCCCCCTGGAACTTTTGTCCGACGACGCGTCTGTTGATCAACCCGCCTTGGCACTGGAAGGGGCGAGCGACGGCCGACCGCCATCTCCCATTGCCGGCCCTCGTCTTATCCGAGGCCCAGAGCATCGAGGAATGCAGTCTCGTCAACCTGTCACACTGATACCACCACACCCTCCGGGGCTCTGGCAGCCCTCCTTGGCCTTGCAGCCAATGGACCTTGTTTCCCCCGGATCCCAACAAGCTCAAGATTTTGTGATACCCAGACTACCTGGTTCCGGGGCCCAGCATTTTCTTATGCATGCTCTTTGGGCAATCGTGTGCGAAGTATACTAAGTACACAAGTTGAAGACGGAAATTGGCCCCACTCCACCCAAGACCAGGTTCACATTAACAATGCCCTTGCTTTTAGCGTCGTTTAATTGATTTAAAGATGTTATCGGGGAAAAAGAATGGTGGGAGGTTGGGGTTAGAATGGGATCAGTGGTTAGTAGTATAAGTTAAGACCAGGGGTCCGGGTAGAGCCAGGGTTCACCGCAGTGTATACATCCATCCAAAGCAGTGCGCATTGAGAATTGTACAGTGGGCCGTTTCCTGTACGATACTTGGCTTTTCCGCGGGTTGAAAGAATGTCAGTTGACGGTTTGGTGTTTTGTTCGGTCGACCCAACTTCGGCCCCCCGATCTCGATAAATTCCAAGGCTGTCAAAACCGCAGATCTGCCTACCAATCACACGCCCTCTTGGCCTTTGTAGTTCGTGCTTGGATTGGAATTGTCCCGGAACCGGTCAGGCGGCACCAATCGCGTACCCTCCCGCCTTGAGTCCGCCAGCTCCACTCGCGGGGCTACCCGCATTCCCATCCCAACCATCCCATCCATCCCTGGTCCCTCCCTTGGAGGAACTTCCGCCTCACTTCGACGGTCCCCGTCCCACTGAACTGAGAGGGAGGTCTTATGATTGCCGCCTCACAGGTCTCACTGGTCTCACACACGAGCCCGCCCTGCTTGCTTGCTTACTTGCTTGCTTGCTTACTTGCTTGCTTACTTGCTTGCTTGCTTGCTTGCTTGCTTGCTTGCAGTCTTGTGCTTGCATCCAAGGCGTGACACCGTCCTCGAGGCTCCTGATTCCAGCATGGCTGTGGCCAACTTTCGGTGGTCCCATGGTCTCCCTGGATGCGAACGATCCCGAGACAGACATGATAACTGCGTACGAAGTACGGATAGCAAAAGCATTCCCCAGTCCCCAGCAAAACCCGCTGATCCCCGGCCGGCTCCCCAGCCAGCGCCGTCCGGGGTGGCCTGTCATCCGCGTGCGCCAAGTACTCCGTGCCAGCCTCCGCCCTGATACTGGCCGTCTCCTCCGTCCTGTTCTCTTCTCTTCGCCTGCTCTCCCGGCGCGTATCCCCATGCAGCCACAGTCTGGGATTGCCTGCCACCTTTTCCCATCACATCAGACCATTCTCGACGAAGCTGTCTTTGCCAATCCCGCACCGGTGAGGCCCTCGGCGCAGACAGAGTTTTATTTCGCTGCCAAAGTTCCGCTCTCTCTCTCTCTCTCTCTCTCTCTCTCTCTCTCCATCGACCCTAAGTACCAAGTATGCCGTCACGGGGGCGGGATACGCCGAGTTCTGAGACAGACCAGATGCCATGTCCAAGTCCGGACCTTTCCTAGACCACACTAACTTGAGCCCCGTGGTGGCGTCCGGCGGGCTTTTGCTTTTGGCACGAGCTAAGAGGCCAAGAGCTTAGAGGCACGAAATACCCGATACTTGCGTGTCATCGTCCATTGGGCATCTTGCACCATCTGCGGCTCACCCCGGTCTCATCACCACTTGCTCTCTTGGGAGCCGCCATGATTGGTTAGTTGACCGAGGGAGCAAAGCCCAGCCATGCAATGCTGCCGCTATCGAACCGCTACAAGCGGTGTCGGTGAACCCATCCCGGTTCTGGGTGGCTGTGGCACAGTATCAACAGCACCACCGTCCCACGATGGCTTCAAGGGGATCATTATTTTCCCCGCCCCGAGACTGCCGCAAACGGCCGTCTCCCCCCAACATGTATGACACCGTTTCCGTCCTCGTCAAAACCCCTGCTCGACAATTTACAGGACGAGGTGGGATTAAAACCGCCGCCTTGGACTTTTTGCCTAATTACAACCGTCTCGAGAATCTCTCGTTACTTACCTACACTGCTTGACATCAATCTGTACTCAAATCATTGAATCATGATTCCTGCACAATCCCTCCTCTCCAACGGCACCGAGGACCCGTCATCGTCATCATCCAACTTAGGCTCGCTTCCTGCGGAATTGCGACTCAAGATATGGTCTCTCGCTCTCGAGCCCCGGGTCGTTTTGTTTGGCGACGTAGTTCAGAATCACCGGTCCTATCCCTTGCCTCCCGTCACTCAACTCAACGCAGAGGCCCGGACGGAGATCCGGCAAAATTACGACCCCATCGGCTCCGGGTCCTATTTTGACTTCTCCAGAGACATTCTCGTCTGCGACCACAAGATCCCAGATCAACTTCCGGACCCCTTCCTCGAGGGCCTGGCGACGCGGGTAAAGAGGCTGGCGTACTGGGACTGCTTCCCGGACGACGGACGAGTGGATGGACCCTATCCTTACTCGGTCTACGTTACGGCAAATTACCTTCAACGTCACTCTGGCAAGATCGATTTCGCCCGGTTCTGGTTTCCCAATCTGGAGGACCTATGGATCGTCAAGGTCGGGGATATCGACCCGTCGTGGATGGTTCACGTGGACACGACGGCATCATATGAAATGCGACTAAAGGAGCTCGCAAGGCAGTTCAAATACTGGGTGGACGAGAACATCATCGAGATGGCGCCACTGGACTTGAACGAGTTCGAAGCCAGGGCAGTCCTGACCGAGGGCCGGTGTGGGAAGGTGGACTGTCACGAGCTCAACCAGGGACGCAATAAGATGGTGTCCAAGGTGATGTTCATCGATGGGAAATACGAGGCGCCCGCGGACGGAAATGAGTGGGTGCGGATACTTCCGTGCCACGTGGACGAGGATAACACCAGGGGCAGTCGCGCACACGTGAACAGGATGAGATGGATGATGGTGGAAAGGATCCTGACATTCGATCTACGGTGGGAGGGATGGAACGAGGCCAGTGAGGATTTCAGACGTCACGTGCGGGGGCGCAAGTGAAGCCACGAGACCAAGCTGTCGGTCGTCGATCGAGCTGGGCTTTCAACCGGAAATCCGAGACATTTGGCCCGAGACGATTCGCTGGCACGCAGGCTCTATGCCGGTTGTTCCGCCTCTACAAACTGCGAGGCCATACTACGACAGCGAAGGCGCCAAACACAGGACATCGTCGATGAGGTTCTCCCGACAAAGTCTCCTTTGGAACCGGGCCGCGAAAGACATCGAGGCTAACGTGGAAAGCATTCTGGAAGCGGCATGTCAACCAAAGCCTATATAAATTGGACCGGCTTCCGGGCTGAGGTCGAGAATGCTTGCGAGCTCATGTACGAGTTAAGGACGATACGGCGTGGACTCTGGAGCGGAAGGGGCTCGCTCTGTTTGATATGTATTAACTTATAGTGTGTGGATCTTCAGTGACGGGGCGGCTTGATTTCAGGAGAACCAGCCTCTTGCGTATGGGCCTTTTGTACCAGAGACTTGGGAGTTGAGAGTAAACGAGAACGAGAATGAATTGAACGATAGGCTTAGTCAAAGTTGGCCTCTTTAATAACTCACGCGAGCAACAGCGACCATGGGATGGAGGGTTTCTATGATGTTTCAGCATGGAGTGATGGGCTGCAGATAGCAAGCTATGAATCTGCAAAGTTCAAAGCCCAGCCCAAGCTGTTTTGCGGATGTACACAGAATGGCAACGCAATTGTGGAATTAATGTGTATGGCTGAATTATGTGATGAACAAGAGTCGTCGCAGCAACTGATCCAAAGAGCCGACACAAGTCAGACTTTTGCGGAACGACTGTTTAAAGAGTTTTTCTAGCCTTAGTCAATATCATCAGGCAGATGGATAGATCAAGGCAACACAGTAGATAATGCATAGTAGAAAACATAGCAAGGTACTATGCCCAGCACACAAAGTCCCAATAACTTGAACAAAGCAAAGTTTCCCAGTAGATGGTTCCCATCAATATCAAAGCTTGAGCCTGATCTTTCAACCCGGCAGAACGACTGTTTATTCCGTGTTCTTTCTGTTCACATCGTAACAAATTGTACCTAGCATGCCGTTCTGTTGTGTCGTGTCTTACCGAACATCAACTCGTTGGGTCATACTCGGTCAACACATAACTTCCGCAGGAACATGTTTTGAAGCCTTCCTACGCAGCTCTAACTCGTCTTCTCGCATGTCTGTAGTCGTCTTCACTTCGGGCTGGACTGTGCACGTGTGGCTGGCGTTGAGTCAAGGTGCGATGAAGCGTGTTTGCTCGAGACCTTCACGTCCGGTGGGATACCGCGTCAGCGTTCGCATGCACACGTCAATACGTCCTAGAGAACAATAGCATCATAACAACAGTCACTGGGGATTTCTAGGTATAAATATTGACTTTCTTTCGTCCTTCGCACCACCACACCCCACCCCCTACATTTCATCAACCTCGATTATCCAGAGCAACAACAATCTTCCCTCCATCTAATCGAGACGCAACCCAACATTCCTTCAATCTTGGTCTCTTTGACTAGCACCCCTTCCCCATACCACCGCTTGACCTCCCACCTTGACGCCTGGGTGTCACGACTCAACAGACCCCATCGACTCTGGCTCCGGCCAACCCGTCAGCCAAGATGGATAACCCACCATCTGACAAAGACAAACCTCAGGGTGAGTCTCATGGCCATACCGGGCCGTGACCTCCCGCATTACCCGTTTCGCAAGGTGTTGTCGGCATGGGATTCTATGTCTTATTATGGCACTGGCTACTCTAGGCTCCCGTTGGGCCCGTTCGTCCTGACGTCGTTCCCTGACCTTCGGGAATACACTCTCACCTCGGAACGTGGATTCAACTACGGGTGCATCAATGGGTACCAGATGTACGGTCCTCACATCGTCGGCGAGCAGGAGGATGACATGCTTTGGGGACGACGGGATAATAAAAAGGGGTAGAGAGAAGAAGCCGAGCGATTCTTCCGAGACAAGGGTCTCAGTTCCTTTGCAGACACGGGTCTGCGGTGGCTCGTAGATCCCATATGGGACAAAGACCAGAACGTTGTTTCCATTGCAAGGGAAGAGATTTTGGAATATAAGTCGTGGTGGTGGTACATAAACCGCCCGTCGCCTTTTCCTACTACTTGGAAGCATATGACTTGGAGGCAGTTTGTTCCTCGGATCGGCTTCTATGGCTATTCCCAGAATGATACCTCAATCGGCGGCGAATGGGCCGGCTTCCGGTATTACACTGCAACACAAAGAGTCGAGCTTAGCCCGCTGGCCTACTGGGAGATTGTCGACCAGCTGAACACAGTCGAGAATGCTCGTAAACCTCTTCCAGACCTCGTGGTACGGGTCTGGATCATACGACTTGGGGATGAAGCTCCAGAGAACCAGCCTCACCACGCTTGGGAGACAGTCCTCCCGCGTGACGACACTTTATTCCCTTCAATGTATACCGGCACGAGGAATTCGATTTTCGACCTGTGGCAGATGACACGGCTGACCTGGAACGACAAGAAGTCTTTTCAGGCTCGCAGCCACATCATTTCCACCGCACAGGGAGGAGACCCAACCCTCGTCTTCGCCAACAATCACGCGCCAGCCGCCTAACTGACGACCATGAGACGAACGTACGATAGAGCACGATTTACGCTTCGACGAAACGAGAGCCGCCAACCAGGCCAACAGGTCCTTGACGTCGGAGATCTGTAACAACAACCCCCACGGGGAAGAGCACTCCACCGGCCCCTATCTACGGGGCTTTCTGCGGAGCTGCCATGAGACTTTTCCTTTGTTCTTGTTCTGTTTTGTTTACGAGACGCCCCGGCTAGACGAGCTTCGCAAGCGCTTTGGGACTAACTGGCCGCGACATTGGGCAGCCCGTCGACAAGACTTGCGGGCATTCGGAGGCTGACCACGAATTGGAGATGCTGTTTCTGTCTTTGTATTGGACTTGGACGGCTTTGCGACACTTACTATGAGTTAAAACTCATTTTTCTTTTGAGATTGGCAACTCGACGACACATTTTGGCCTTCTACGACACTTGTACACATACACTTTGCTTTTGCTTGCTGACTTCAAAGTCACCCCCTTCTCGACCAGATCTGCAGGTATTCCGAGACTGGCCACATTTTGCTATTGACATACATACCACTCCAATAAATAATGTTTGATAACTGAAGGTCCCTTTGATTGTGAAGAAACTGTTTAAACATTGACTAACTCGGTTCCTGGATGGTTCTGCTCTAGGTTATGCAACCATCTTTCACCGACCAATCCAAGTTCACTCGCCAGATAACAAAGCCACTTTTGTTGTTCCCGGAACTCGACTTGACAGCATCTCCGCTCAAAGGGCGCAACCTGTGGCCCACCTTTCTAAACACACTAACTCGATCGCGTCTTCATGTAGACTAATTATAACAGCGGGGACGGGGGGGGGGTTCCCCTCTCTGTGTCTCTTGGTCGCCTTAAACCGCCGCAGTTTAGTTGCAAGTAAAGACTTCAGCTCCTATCGTCATGTCGCTGATGGTGTGTGGTTTCCAGACTTGTTCCTGTTTCGTTGTTGCTAGTGCCCGTAGTTCCGCGGCTAGGTTTTCCGTGACGCATCTCCGTCGCGTACCTTGTCGGGCTGGAGTATCCGTATCAGTCCCCACTGCATCTCGACTCCGGCCGTTCTCAACACCATCACGAACAGCACCACCAACAAAACACCAGAACAACTCATCTGTGCAAAAACTCACGAACAACATGGCAAACGCTTTCAAGGACGACGTCCTACTCGTTTACCTTCCCAGCCAACCGCCGCCGCAGTTCCTCCAGGGCGTCGCCTCCAAGTTCCCCAACCTCAAAGTCCGCTGGGTCGAGACGCCTGTGGACAAGGGCCTGCTACTCCCGCCGGATCATCTCACCGCTGAGCAATGGGTCGGCGTCACCATGATGTGCATCTACCACGTTCCCAAGCCCAAGGTGATCCCCGACGTGTGGTTCTTCCAGGCCGCCTCGGCTGGCACCGACGCCTGGACGAAGCATCCCAAGTATCAGGATCCCGATGTCATCTTTAGCAACGCAAGCGGGTGTCAGCCGTATGTTTTTGCATTCTTTGTACATTTAAAGAAGTAGCCATTAACCAGTTGACCAGACCCCAGATCGCAGAGTGGGTTATCGGTTCTTGGCTGTCCCATGAGCACCACTTCCAGGTCTACGCCGACCAGCAGAAGCAGGAGCTCTGGCGACCCAGGCTCGAGATGGAAGTCAACGTCTCCACCAACCGCAGAATGTACGTGCAAATCCCTTCTCTTCTATCCCCCCTTGACTCACCGAAACTCAGGGGCATCCTGGGCTATGGCGGCATCGGGAGACAGTGCGCCCGTCTCGGCCAGGCTCTCGGCATGGAGGTCTTTGCCTACACACACCGCGAGCGCCTCACGCCCGAGTCTCGCCGTGACGAGACCTACTGCGTTCCTGGGACTGGAGACCCTGACGGCCTGATCCCGGCCCGGTGGTTCTCGGGCACCTCGCGGGATGCCATCAACGACTTCCTTGCTCAGGACCTAGACCTACTAGTCGTATCACTACCACTCAACAACGATACCCGTGGGCTTTTCGGTCGTGAGCAGTTTGAGATCCTCAGCCGTAACCGCAATAAGACCTTCCTATCCAACATTGCCCGCGGGGCCATCGTCGACGACACCGCCCTCGTTCACGCCTTAGAAACCGGCCTCATTAGCGGCGCAGCCATCGATGTCACAGATCCAGAGCCGCTTCCCAAGGGGCACCCTCTGTGGAAGGCCCCCAATATCTTCATCACACCGCATATTGCCTGGATGTCATCAAAGTATTGGGATAATCTCTCGGATCTGCTGCTAAAGAACCTCGAGAAGCTGGCCACTGGGCAAACCGTCATCAACCTCGACAAGAAACGATGATCTATTTTGATCTTTATAGATCAAGCTATTAGGCTAGGGTCCAAAGAGGCGTCCCTCACACAGGCATGGGAGATTAAATGGGCATTGGATAGTCTAGGGTTGGAAAAGACACCCATATAAGGCCATTTTCGATCTGAAATCGCACGTGTCTATTAGCTGTTCTTCTTGTCCAAGTGAAATATGTGGTGGTTCCGATCGCAAAGCAGATAAGTTACTCAAACAAGCTGAACATGTGAACATCCAAAAATAGGTACCACCTCTTCGATCCAACAACCGATGCACCAGATTCATTATACTAAAACACACGGCAACCAAAGGTAACCAGATTATAAGCGACCTCTGTCAGTCTTCCTTAGACTTGACGCCCGCGACCACTCTCCGGCCGACTTTTTGAGTCGGCTTCCTAAGCTGATACTGGCTGCTGACAGCCCTTGCATCCGGCTCGGTCCATTTGGTTCGATTCTCTCCCATCCACTAGTCGTCTTTGACTCGTCGTCACTGCCCAGGGCTGGTCCGGGCAACATCGGAAGATGCCTTTGCCCCTTCAGCATGGCTCCCTGGAGAGCGGCCCATGATTCAACCTGGCCGTCCGCAGCCTCTTCGACGCAATTGCACTCATCGCCTGCCGGACACAGCGTTTCTCCAGCCGCGTGCCATTCTGCAAGACAAGCCTCGTGACTGGCACACCCGCATGCCAAGCAAGGTGGAAACAAGGCATCGACCGGCTCCAGGCAGTACACGCACCGAAGCTGGCTCTGCATGCGATGACATCGGTCGCATGTTCCCACAGCTCCGCCAACCGTCGAGTCAGTAGACGTGTAGCGGAGAGGCTCAAGTTGCGTTTCGTGGATCCGGCAGACTCCCGTGACATCGATGCCACGACCCGATGCCAAAAGGGCCTGAAGTTGATCCCGCTTCCCCATTGCAATAGGAGAGGAGCTTGCGTGATGACTTGGTCCGTTGCCGCTCGCTCCGTCGTGCACGGTCATAGAGCTACCATCCAGGTGTCCGCCCGTCATATCCTCCTTGAGGACGTTAAACTTCATAATCTCCAGTCGAGCCAAAGGCTGGTTCCACATTTGTAGCATCTCGGCATACGCATATCGGTAGTTAGCGTAGATTTCCGCTCTACTCGGCTCGAGCAAGGGCATGCTTAGCCACCCGTCGTCGTCAAAGATGGTCTGATCCTCCATGGTCACCGCAACGCTCACTGGCACTAAGGGCAAGAAATCATCTCTCCGGTATTCGTCGTCGGATAGAGACGTTCTGCCGCCACTAGAATCCATCGCTGTCGAGGCGCTCCACGTAACATTGCCCATGCTCGGGGCAAGGCTGCTCAGAGCAGTCTCGGCAGGGCTTGGCTTCTTCCTCCCCTGCTGCCCCGGTGGAGATGATGAGCTCGCTACAGTAAAAGACCGTGGTAAACCTGCCGCAAAAGCGGATGCCAAGCCTGAGTTCGCCCGCTGGACGAAACGGGTATTAGGGGACGTGGACACGCTCGGAGGCGGTTCAAGTTCTCCAAGATAGCCCTTAAACTTGTTCGGGGGCGTCTCTCCACAGGAATAAGAGTTAGATGCCGGGTCTCCGCTCCACAGCCCTTCATCAGAAGCTTGAGATCCCGCATAATGAGGCGTATGCATAGTCATCGGGGTCGTAGTAGCAGAATTAGTGTAGCTTCGACCGTAGATGTTCCACAGTGAGGCGTCTGTCGGGAAGTAATCCAGGGAAAACGATGGCGCTTTCAACGGCAGCGGTGTATCGGGCTGAGGCAGATGGGATTCGAAGTAGGCAACACTATCCTCGGCAGAGGAGTCGCCGAATATACACGAGAGCATAGCCAGCATCTGGATGTCGGCGATTCTCTCAAAGTAGTCGAACAGATCCATGATGAATTCCTTAGCGAGCGGGTGATTACCCCATTTGACCCTTCCTGAGAGACTGCCGTTCGTTTCAATAGCCTCGGGGAGAATTGATTCCTTACGACACCTGGATACCACGTCGTGCGCAATGACCAAGATGGAGTCGCGCCGCTGGGTATGCGCAAGGAATTCGAGCGGGATCCCTTTCTTCAGCAAGAGCCCCAGGTACCGCCATACATGGGCCAGGTCCTTGGCGCCATGTTTCTCGGCGACGTTCGCGTTATGTTCACAGACTTCGGCACCATCGCCAAATATGGCATACTCCTGTGCAAACTCCTCTTTGGACGGGAGAAGGGCCCTTAGATCGTGGATTGATATCAGGTTTCTTGGCCGTCCAGGTCGACGACGGCTGGTACCAGTGCCTGTACCTGTGCCCGCTCCAGTTCCTCCACCGCTGGACCGAATGGACCGATCTTCGCTCCATGTCTTCCTGAATTGGCGACTAGGATGATACCAAAGACTGATCTTGTGCATCGAAGTCGATTCGGAGTCGCTGGATGATGAAGAGGATGAGCGGGAACCATCTGAGTCGGACTCGCCATCAGAACCTGACCCATCCTCACCCATAAGCCTTTGTCGAGGGCCAAGCTCATGGGCAATCCTGCCGAAGCCTGCAAAGAAAGGTTCTCCTTTGGGGCGTTCCCTATATGCATCCAAGGTTGTGGAAAACAGCGCCCTCGCTTTTTCTTCTTTAGTAGGGAAGAAGCAGACGAGTCGACCGTTGTTGGAAAACCGGGCACCGCACGTCCTAGGTGGCGGTGGTATTATGGTCCGGTTTGGAGGAGCAAGGGCGGTTTCTATATCGGTGTGCGGAATGAGTTCCTGGGACATTGAAGCTGAGCCGCCTGCCGGAATGTCCTCGTCCGATTCACTTGAACTTTCGTCGGCCAGCGCATCAATATCGTCGTCCAGATCCCGAACATTCTTGAAAAAGGTTGTGCTGCTCTCGAGATCAACCTCACCTAGAAGATAGGTGAAAGCCACTTCCAAACAGTTTTGCTTCCTCTGCAAGAATTGGTCGGCGAGTTGGTGAATTTCGCGTTCGATCTTCTTGTGCACTCTTGTCGGCATGAAGGAGGTCTTGTAAATGACGAACTTCGGCGCCTTTCCCTTGGGGTAACTGGTAGGAACGTCGATTTTGACCTTGACAAAGATTGTCTCCCCATGGGCTCCCCACGGTCCGTTGAGCGACGCTTTCAGGGTCAAGTTATCCATGTCGATGTTCTCCCACTTGACCTTAGGAAGCTGATGGCTGATGCGCAGGAGCTCCTCTTGGATAGTATCAGGCTCGCCCCATTCATCATCTGGGTATCCGTGGCCGAAAATGCCCGAGTCCTTGGATAGATGTCGCTTCGTGTCACCCGAAGACTTCCGCTTTGTCATAGTGATACCCTTCATCCAGCCAATCTGTGACTGATTTCGATCCATGGCCTTGCCCATGCCAACCTTGGCCTTCATGGATGGGCCTCGCCATGCCACGCCCATACGATGGTTCGAGGTAGCAGCAGAGCGCATGCCAATGGTGAGGGCGCTCTGCTTGTAGTTGCTGCCCGAGGCACCGGGTCTGTGGTCGCTCATCGTTGCCGCTTTCCGATCACGATTGGAGCTGTCATCTACGGTGCGAAATGTCTTGTAAGTGGCACCTTTGCGAGTCAGATTGATGCTGTTCGTCACATGCTTGCCTCGAGCATGGCCAACAGCAGAGAGAACATGGGCATCGGCGCCCTGCAGCCTCAGTTCGTTGTCCGCGCCCCAGGACACAAGTTGGAACTCGCGTTCATCGATGCCCTCATCTGTGATGCCGCCACGGCTTCTCCATAAGAACTCCTTGGCTTTGTGGTCTCCGTGGCCAGGAAAAACAACAACCGGGTCGGTGGATGCACTGATGTACGATCCTTGGGGTCTTCTCACATCGTACAGATAAAGATCACCGGGTTCGTTCTGCGGCATAGCAAGAAGTCCCTCTCCGAAGGGAGTGTGTCGCGCCCTCCACACTGGAAACTCGGTGTTAATGACATGTTCTGGTTGGTCGCCTTCGTCGCTATAGTCCCAGAACTTGATGCTCTTATCAATAGAACATGAGACAATCACGGTCGATCGGGTGCGGTTCCAGTCCAAGCCGTAGATCTTGGAGTTGTGTGCTTTAATAGTTTTGAGGGGCTTGGATGTCCTCCGCTCGTCCCAGATGTGCAGGAATTGGTCATGAGCAGAGGCAAGGATATGAGAGGCCTGACGGTTGTATTTGACTTGGGATGCTCCAGCAGACCAATCACAGAAGGTGAGGACAGGTTGCCGTGGCCTTCGGAGATCCCACGAATGAACGTAGCCGTCCACGGAGCAGGTAGCCAGGAAGTCGGGATGGTGGGCGGACCAGTTGACGTCAGTGATGGCTCGACTGTGGCCTTGCAAAGAATGCTCAATGGCGCCTGCACTGGATTCCTCCCTTGAGTTGAGATTCCAAACGAGGGCGCGGTGGTTGGCTGTGGACACGATCCAGTAGTCGCGGGCGGCGAACGGAGACCATTGTACATCAACGACGAGCCATGGCATGCCGTGACTCCGAAGCCGTCTGGGTGGACTATACGGGGAGTCCAGATCAATGATGGCAAGTCCATCGGGTCTGCAAAATGTCAGCTAGAGAACTCAATGAGATGTCTACCTGGCGTGTGTAACTGACGAAGCTAAGGCGACATCTCGCCCTGACGGGGCGATAGTGGCCGAGCCGACAATGCCCTCGACATGGATGGTGCCGTCGACCTCGAAGCTTTCACTGTCTAGAGCAGACTTGATGGCCTTGCCCTTCTTGGGCTGCTCGGAGGCTTGGACGGAGGAGGGCATGGTGACGGCCGTGACAAGGAGCTGTCGCGATGCTCGTCAATCGTCATGTCGAAGCTCATGCGACGTCTGACGAGAATTTCCAGGTGCTATGGTGGCGGGCGCGCGGCCATTGAAGGGCCCGGAGCTATCAGGACATCTCAGAAAGGCTTCCAAGCTATTATCCCGGTGCAGCGACGATTCGCCCGGGGCTGTGTTGCGGGTACGGATGGGTCAGCTTGAATTGATGAGGTCGCGATGTGAAGCTTGAGCTACCAAGGTACCTCAGGCTGGCAATCTCCTATCCAGGAGCGTGCCAGGGTCAGCCGATGCGCCCGGCCTCCAAGTGCTACAGCGAGGTACCGCGCTACCAGCAAGGTGATGGGCACCGAGTACCACCCCTGCCAATTCAGGCGGGGCGGTACCTCCCCCGCCATCATGGGCATGGCACGGAACCTACCGAGGCCTTATCGGGAGCATACCGTGACGAGGCGAAACATGGAAATTCCGCCCCCTGACATCCCACCACTCCAAGTCGCTATTTCTGCATCCTCTCGTCGTCTCGCGATCCTGGCTTGTAACTCTCCTGTCTCGTTCGAACCTCGTCCAAAACTGCGTCTACTCTGCCCAACTGTCGCCCACAACTGCTCTGCCCCACAGCGGCTCCTTGCAGGCTTGAGACTTTGTCAATATTGCCCCGCCCTGTTGAACGAGAACAGCCTCCAACGACTTGCACGCCTTATAAACTGCCGGTCTACACCTCGCGGTTTGCCAGTGATACTCTCTGTATAAACTCGCGGTTTTTCGTCGAATTCACCTATCTCGCCGTATCGTCACGATGGCTCTGCCAAAGCGCATCATCAAGGAGACGGAGCGGCTCATGGCCGAGCCGTAAGTCGTCTTGCCAAGGGTCTCGAACCAAGACCCCTCCTTCTAACAGACGTCGGCTTCGCAGTGTTCCCGGTATCAGTGCCATCCCCCACGAGGAGAACCTCCGGTACTTCGACGTCGAGATCCATGGCCCAGCTCAGTCGCCATACGAAGGTTCGCAACCACGGCCCGCCTCATCACTGTCCTTCCAAGACTGATCTTCTTAGGCGGCGTCTTCAAACTCGAACTGTTCCTCCCTGACGACTACCCCATGACTCCTCCCAAGATTCGTTTTCTCACCAAGATCTTCCACCCCAACGTTGATAAGCTGGGCCGCATCTGTCTGGATGTCCTGAAGAGTAGGTTCCATTGCCGAGCCTTCGCATCGCAACGTACATATGCTGATTGATGACTACAGACAACTGGTCGCCCGCCCTCCAGATCCGAACCATTCTCCTCTCGATCCAAGCCCTCCTTGGTGCCCCGAACCCCGATGATCCCCTCGCCGCCGACGTCGCCAAGAGCTGGAAGGAGAACGAGCAGGCCGCCATTGCAACTGCCCGGGAATGGACCGCAAAGTATGCTCAGCAATGAAGAAATCAAGAAATCATAACGAGAACCCAAATTCGACGACCTCAAGACAAGCAAGCATGAGCGTCGCCGTGGGAGTTGAGGACCGGTTTTGTATCCGCATGCGTTAATAATATTCGTCCCGGGAAGACATTGCAGGGTATCACAGGTGTTCATTCTAGAATTAGGAGCTTTATTGAACGAGAAGTCTGTCGGACTATGATGAGTAAAACACGTACTCTTACAATACACTGGATCGGCTCAAGTCTCACCGCTTGATGTGATGGCCTCCGCCATTGTTCTCTGGTTCATAAGCCAAATATGCCAAGTGGTCTCAAATACCAGGTTCATGATCATCTGCTGCTTGCTTTTAAGATGCTTCAAATCATGCTGTACCCCATAGCAAACACACGCAATCACGCGCCACATACTAACACCTTGTCACTGCAACGCTTGCGTACACAAACTGATTCAGTTGCTTCTTTGTCTTCTAATTAGGAACCATACAACAAATGGTCAGAGTAACACCCTAACGTGAAGCACACACGGCTTTAGCGCTCTCAAGTGATTCACCGTCTCCAGACGATGTCTATTAAAGGCATTTTGCAACCCCCCCTTGATCTCTGGCTTCTTTCCTCCTTCTTCCTCTTCATCCTGAGCACCTGCTAAGCCAGGACTCTACCCTCCTCGTTCCCTTCGACGCTTCTTGGTGAAATCACCTAACAAGAGTTGTATCGTATTTCAGCTTCCGTCTCGCACATTCTCTGAACAATATCCCCAAAACACCACTTGCTCTTCGTTTCATCCGGGAGACTCGCCAGCTTCCAAGATGAATCCCTATCTTCCCAAGCCCGCTTCAAAGGCCATGGATGCCTCCTCCAAATATCTCTCGGAGACCAACCCCGATATACACTGTGCCCTTGAACGGATGTGGGTTAATGATTCCCGGGTCAGCACTGTCGTCCAGGTCGTCGAGTACTTCCCCCCTCTTTGTGACCCGGTCACACCCCATGTGGTCTTCACCAATGGCAAGGATGGCGAGGCTGTTCGCCTTTATGTCAATGCACCTGGCGGCAAGGTATGTACCTGTTCCCTGTTCTGGATAGATCCATCTACAGCCAGCACGCATCTTTATTTGATCAGCAGACAGCGCTAACTCTTCTGAGGGCTATGTCATGCTTGCAGTCCCAGTTCGTGATGCCGACGAGGAAGATGTTAGTCTTCGACAGCTTAAGTCCTTTTCCGAGAACATTGGATGCATTCTTCGTCGTATTCCACACCCAATGTGGGAAGATCTGACCGAAATCGAACGCACAAAAGTGCTTTTCGTTGTCATTGCTTCTGTCCAAGAGGGCACTAGCACTTACTGGCAGACGGACGTGCGGGTGCTTGGCAATGTGATTAGTATCGAAGACTCCCTGGACAACAAAAACTCAGTCCAGGCTCCCAAGACCAAGAACTCTCAGACCGACGGTTCCGCTCTCCAAGACAAACTCGACGAGCTCATCGACGAGTTCAAGACCTTGGTCTCTACTGTGGCCAACAAGCAGGGACTCCATACCACTGGTGGCCCCGATGCTTCCCGTCCCTCCGGTGGGCCAATGCCACTGGCCAACAACACAACTTCGACCAAGCCCGAGTACAAGTTGCCGGATTGGAGTAACCGGTCTCCTATTCGGACCAACCGCAAACCCACTCCACAGACCCCTCTCACCCCAAGAGACCCCTGGGATACACCAAGTGAGGACTCTTGCTTCTCAGAGTACGAGGTCAAGGAACCCACGGCACGCGAGAAGTTGACCAACATTTCGGGATATTGGGTCGACCCTGCTCCAGACCATATCAGAGCTGACGTCAAAGACAAGGCTAAGCGTAAGCAAGGCCGCGCAAGCAGTTGGGCTTCGGGTGGCAGTTCTGGTGAAGAGTACGATGGCCTTACAAATGGTGTTGCAGCTGGTGATTCTTTTTGGGCTGCAACATCCTGTGGAAAGAAGGGGCCCAAGGCCGAGAAAGACATCGCCTCTCCAAATGAGGGTTTTAAGTCACCCGGGTGCTGTCCCGGTGATTGGTGATCCAGCACTTCACTGGGGCTTGGTATCATCTTGGACGATTCCTGGATGTGTCCAAGTCGACTACTCATCATCCCACATCTCTTGCCTGGAAGGTCCTCGAGAACTGGTGGAAGAATTGGGGAGATAGTGAAGTCAGACTAAACAAACAAAAGTTATGCTTTCATAATATCTCTGTATCACATCACCGTAGAATCCATCTGAACCCATCAACCATCTTCTTCTCGGCTTCGAGTGCCTGAGGCAACTGAGGTGCCTTCAGCCAAAACGTGTGTGGCCATCCCTTCTCGAATTCCACTTCAACCTCCACTCCTGCATCCTTCAATATCATCGCATAACAGAGCCCGTCTGAGTATAAAGTATCATTGGTGGCCAGCTGGATCCAAGTACGTGGGAGGCCCTGTAATTCCTCCTCTGTGGCTTCCAGGGGAAGCTTCTCAAGGCCGTCTCGAGGGATTGCTCTTTGCAGGCCACCATTCAGGAAGGTAATAAACGAGGGTGACATGCTGGTGTAGTACCAGAGGAGTCTCTCTGGGATGTATCTCATTCCATTCAGTCCATCAGCTGTGACAGGGCATCGAAGCAACACGCCGTGAAAAGTGCTCTTAGGTGCCACTTGTGACACCGTAGTTGCCATTTGCCCGCCGCTTGAGCTTCCAACAATGACGTTCTTCGCAGTCTCACTGCGAAGTGCGTTGAACCCATCCAAAGAATCAGACACGCACATCGTTGCCGGCCAAGAGGGCATGAGCCGATATCCGATGGAGTACAGACGGACGCGGCCCACGCTAGACTTGACAAGGTGCCGACACGAAAGATCCTCGCTATCCGCTTCGCCCACACGTAAACCACCACCGTGATAGTATATGATGACTATCTCGGGCTCCTGGCCCTGATGTTCAGTCAGGTCCAGCTGGAGAACAGGAATCTCAAACCCGTCAACCGAAGACGGGACAGTGAACTCCTTCTTGTCGATCCCCTGGGACAACTCGTAGTCACGAGCTCCTGGCGCCATCATCTGCGCATGAGAATCACGACATTCTTGTGCGTAGACAGGCTGTCTTTCGAGGACCGAGCTGAACACTCGTGGTACGCGGCGCTTCAACTCCTCTTCGCACTCCAGCCAGGCGGGGTGCAACTCAGGCGCCTGTTCGAAGGCCCAAGCCTTTAACTCCGGGTTGGGGAACATCGGGAAAAATTGCAACGAGTTTTTCCAGAAGTGTTGGGATTCTTTGAGCTCCTGGTTCTGAAGTAATCCGGGTTTATAAGTTAGTGAGAGTAGCTAAGTTACGTAGGCGCTGACATTATTCTGCCTGAAGGCATCTCCACACGTGATTGACTTCTGCCTCCGTCGGGGGATCCGTGTGAGACCAGACTCAGCCTAGGCTAATGAGACTATGGTATACTGGACTGTTCGTCGTGATTCTGGATTCAATTCGGGTTTGTCAATAAATTGTAACATTTCCTTGTTTAGAAAGGGGAAACTAAGTAAGTATATCAATACTTCAAATACTTACACCAGACTGCTGACATAATTAAAATGCTCGACATGTATTACATTTTGCAGTAACACACAAAGTACTGTGCCTAATTTCCAAAGGCCGAACTACATATTGTTTACTATAAAGCTGGCATGAGCAACTTCAGCACCGAGATCCAGAAGGTTGTCGGGGTCAGTGTATAGGGTAGGCAACATGCCAATCGACGGTGATGATTTATTTGTACTATGTTCAAGATACTATCTCAGACGAGACAAAGAAAATTTAGTATGGATCTAGGTGAAAACAGGACTACTACAAATACAACGGGCAGTTCGAAGTTGCCGAAGAGGGGGGGGCCGTATGTAGTCAGGTACCTAGAAGAGGTGTCGACGGAACCGCCGATTATGGATAACATTCGGAGATATGCTCAACTCGGCCTAGCGGACCTATGCCAAACTGATTTATTTGTTACTTGTTCCAAGTAGTCATAGGTCAATAGTCTATGATACTTGTATAGTTCCGGAGAACGTATTCGCATTCTCTCACAGTGATAAGTGGACCAACCGTACTACTCTACCGAGCCCTTCCTGGGCCGCCGGCTTAAAGGGTGAAGGCAGTTGCCAAGAAGACGACCGCTCTAAGAAAGTAAGACATAGTTGCACAGAGGGTGTTTATGATAAGAAGATATCGCCCTTGATGGAAGGGCGCTTTGATCAGGTATATATATCTTAACAATTGTCATTAGTGGGCAGTGCAACATTCAGGTTTCTTCGGCATTTGTCTCCCTCCCCGCAGAATCACATAATTCGATATTGGCATTCATTTGAGGCAGGCGGTATGAAGCACAGAGGGAAACTCGTAGATGATAATTGGGTATGAGGAAAACCTGGGTTCTGCCTCGGGTTCTCGTTTCTACAATGCTAGAGTACACAGAGCGAAGCCGGAAAAGGGAAGTCGCCAGTCGATTAAACCATAGCCAGGTCGCCGAACTTCTCCTGTAGTGTGCGTTAGAAGCGGTATCTCTCGTCGGAGTCGGACAACGTACCTTGTAACCCGGCACCATCCATCGGCCCTTGGAAACGAGCTGGGCGGTCTTCTCGTCGATCGACTTTTCGGCAGCGGCAATCTCATCCTAGAAATTGTGAATATCGCGTCAAGAAGTTCGCGCACGGCAGCACATACGACAGTGAGGTCCTCGAAGGGTCGGGCCGTCTCAATGTTCTTCAGGGTGGCGGCGAGGTCCTTGAGCTCCAGGTCAACAGCCTGCTTGGTAGCCTCGGCGTTCTTCACGGCCTCGGCCTCGAAGGCGTCGATGGCCTTGATCTGTCGGGAGACATCGTAGGTGACGGGCTTGAAGGCAGTGAATCGCTTCTCGATCTCGGCGATGACGGCCTGGTTCTTGAGGGTAGACTTGTAGGCGGCGAAGTCGACGGTGGTGGGCTGCTCAGAGAGGGCCTGGAGCTTGCGGCGGACGTCCTCGTTACGCTTCTTGAAGGCCTGGAGGGAGGCAACGGTCTGGCCGCGAAGGCCCAGCGAGCTGGTGACCTTGGTCCAGTCAAGCTTGAGAGCTGCGCTTCGCTGTCGGCAAGGAGAAAATTAGCTCATGGCTTCGGGAGTCGTGTGGGAGCGCGTTCGAGGGTCGGGGCAGCGATTGAAGGGGTATATTATCAATTCAACGCGCCAATTGATGAATTACACTTACAGTCGCCATTTTGAAGAGGATTGCGGTATGGAGGGAGCGGAGAGGTTGATCTTGATTGATGTTGATTGACTGGGTTTGCCGAACTTCGCCAGGGAACAACCGGACGCTATGATATCACGTGACGGCCCTGGCAATCCGCGAACGGCGCCCACCCGGAACCCCTCAATGGACCGATGGATGGCTGCGGGGGAGCTCGATGGGAACTACGCAACAGTAAGAATACAAAATAATTGTCGCAAAATCTTTCAGAAGATGGGCACCGTAGTTAACGAGTAAAAAATTGACTGGAGTATTGAAGTTCCCCTCAGGCAGCACTAGAGTATTGTGTCACGACGTCGAAAGGCGGGGGAGAGCAGATATTTACGGACGGAGGGAGTTATTTCCCTTCAATTGATTCCATTGATTGGCATCAACTCCTTTTCGAGAGCCGGGATCGGTTTGCCCAGGACGAATACAGTTTTGTAGAATGTCTCATGCAGCCCTTTGTGTCATGCCTAGATACTCAAAGCCATGATGGAGTTGACGATATCATTATCGTTCTCCTTCAGAGCCTTGACAGCCTTTTTGCGGCTGACATTGGCTTGGGTCATGACCAGCTCAATATCTTTGTCTTCCAGGTCGTCGGCATCTTCCTCGTCCTCACTTTCAGATTCGTCCTCGTCGTCCTCTTCCTCATCGTCATAATCCTTCTTGGTCTCAGCGGCCTCGACGGCCTTGCTAGGCTCGCCGTGGTCGTGACCAGAGTGGTCCTCGGCACCAGAGGCGGCGAGCTGAGCGGCGGCGGCTTGTTGGGCGGCAGCGTTGACGTCCTCGATCTTGGCCTCACCGAACACACTGCACAGGGTCAGTTGGGGTACCAGGCGGTCTTGGGTCGCCGCTACTCACATGTAGGTGTTGCTGTTGGGGGACTTGTAGACCTCGGGGTTGTTGATGACGAAGAGGATCTACGGATAGACGTTCAGCATGGTGCCCTCTCTCATGTGTTCGCAGGGCATTCCAACTCACGTTCTTGGGGCGGCGGAGGGTGACACGGGTGATGCCAGGGACACGGGTAAGGTGCAGCTTCTCGATGGCCTTGCGAGCCTTCTTCTCGTTGCGGTTGTGGATCACGGCGGAGGAGCCGGCAGGGAGATTGCCCTCGACCTCCTCGACATCGGACTCGTCGCTGCTGTCATCGTGGTCCTGGACGTTGACCTTCTTAGGCTCCTCGTCGGGAAGCTCCTCAACTCTGGGGTTCGACATTTTTGCTGCTGGTGCGGGAGAGAATGTTAGTAACAGACCGATTCCTCGAACGGTGATTTTGTGGCCGGAGTTTCTCCCCAACACCAGAAACGAGGACGGGCCGGGACTGCAATTCAAAATTACAGCTGCGCACTCACATTTTTGTTGGTCCCAGGTACTCTGTTTGCTGCCAGGTATACTCGTCGTCGTCGTCGTTTTGTGATTCAAGATCGCACAGCGAAATTCTAGGGCTTGGTGGGAGGTGGGAACTAAACTGCATTAGGTAATCAAGATTTCTGCGCATGTGGAAGTCTGGGGGATCAACGACGCAACTCATCTGCAGGAAGGCAGGAAAACAGGGGAAAGTCGCAAGGTCATAGGTTTGACGGGTATTTGTTTATATTTTTTTGACTACACTTCACAACGATCCATAGTTTTGATGCTCCTCATGCTTTGAATTCAACCTGATCTCAGGAAATCCGTATTGACCCCGTTCATCTAGACGATGAAATGCGACATACAGCCTTCCAGAACCGGAGCAAAAGGGAATCCCAGCAGCTTCTATGCCGCCGTCATGCGTTTCCTCGTCCCGTTCCGTGCCTCTTGATCTAATCCCGGCCTGCAAAGCACCTCCGTGACTCCAGCGTTAATGATCCATTTATGCAGAGGCCTTGATCTTGGCCAGGGCCTTGCGCTCCTCGAAACGGCGCTGCTTCTTGAGTCGGAGAACCTTGAATCGGTCGAAGTCGGTAAGACCCTTCCTCCGCTCGATCTGATCGCGCTTCTTGGCCCAGTTGGTCTGCTCCCACTTGCTGTCGATCTCGGACTCCTCCCAGAGCTTTCGGACGGCACCGGTTCGGGAACCGCGGTTCAGGCCCTCAACGGAGAGAGAGGACAGGAGAACCTTGCTGAGGGGGACGGCTTGTCGGGGGACGGAGAGCTTGGGGTTCGAGGAAGGACCGTCAACGAGAACCTGATATCGAGTCAACATTTGCGCCCACGAAACTGGACGGGATGCCGGAACGTACTCGCTTGTGGTCGATAATCTCGACAATCGTGGCCAGGCGGCCGTCGAAGGGGTGGTCGCCGTTGATGACAACGACGCGGCCGACCTCAACGAGGCGCCAGTTCGAACCCTCAATAGTTGCGTCGCCCATTGTGACGGTGATCTAGCAGGATATCGGGTCAGTCGCTGGTTCCAAGGTCGCGTGCAGTGATTGCTCAAATTCAACTGCAATCGGGGGTATCGGTGAGTTCATACCAAGTGTCGATATGCTGTGACGTTAGTTGATGTTGCTGGAGCCTCACACCTTGAAATCGCCAGAGACTTTTTTGATGGCTCGGCTAGCAGCGTGTGCGGGCAGAAAATCATCCCTTGCCCTAACTAAAATTATCGGAACCACGTTCTGCCGACACCCGTATTTTCTGGTCCTAATCTGCAGAGCACGGGCCATGCTTGCAAGCCAGAGCTTCAAAAGAAATTTCCAGAGCGACCGGCACTTGCACCTTCATCCATCTCTTGCTTCACTGCAAAAGCTTTTGCAGCCACCTTCCGTGACTCTGACAACATTAAGGTAAGTCCACACGACGTTTCTCATTTTTCAAGTATTAGGATGAGGTAATTTGCGATTGATTCTGCCCGATGGTCCTCTTTCGCCGGAGTGGCTAAATCGGGCGGTTAGCTGATATTCAATTTCTTACATATTCTGAACAATACTCTTGTTTTTTTATCTTTTGTCTTTCGGTCTATGAGAGGAGACAGTCTAGCTGACAATTATTGATAGTGATGTTGGAAGAAACTGTCTTACACGATCGCGCTTGTCTGACTCCCTGCACGCAGCATTCATGCTGCTGCACGTTACGATTTGACAAAGGGAGGCCAGTGCTGCGTCGGATGAGATCAGTGGTCGCAAGCATGGGATTGGGAGTTGAGATACTAATTAAACTGAGCTGTCTGTTCTTTACAGTAGCTTCGAATAAAAATCATGACCATCCAAACTTTGCTTTGGAACATTTTGTGACATGGAAAAAGAAATTGCGATTCACCTACCTTCCAACGTTGCAAAAGTTGCAGAGTCGGCCTCTGTCTTTCGCGCGGTGAGTAGGTGTAGGGTAGGTATGTCTCTTCGAATGTTTGTTCAAGCCATCTTACAAGTAGAACTGCGTGTCTCATCAACGAACACGAAACCACTGCACCTGCTGGCAACCCTGATCCTAAGGGTCAACCTCCCATCCGGTATCTGTTACAAACGTTGCATACACCCTTGAGCCTGTTATCCGGTCGTGATTGATCATGTTGCAAAGTAAACAATTCTGCGAAAAGAAACCGCCAAGTCAAGACCAGGGTTAAAAACACAGACGCGAAAACCAACCCGGCATTCGGGTCGATTGAGACACCGCTACATGTTTCCTGAGAGGGGTTGTCTGCCATTGGCCAATGGTTTGTTGGAATCAGGTGAGCCCTGCAGCTGATACGCGGAACATGACAAGTGACAAGTGTTTGGCAAAGCGATGCGTGTCCCCTACCCCATCATTTTATGCACTTGAGAGGACCCAACGCCAGGCAATCAAGTCAAAAAGTCTCACGAAAGAACGGCATCGTGGTGATTGTTTGTGTGCCAGAGCTTCGGTGTTCCATCCACTCCCTTATCCCGTTTGATTGTCCCCTTTCAAGGTGACTGGAGATAAACGAGTCATCATCTTCAACCCTCCTCCGGCCGGTCGAGACAGGCCCAATTCCAGGGTCTGTATTTACCGGAACACGGACCTATAGGGGTCCATCCCTTAGCCAGTGCGCTGCAAGTTCGGCCCGGGGCCCTTGCTCCAGGCCCCCGGTAGGCGGGGATCACCACTTGTCCACCGACGGCCAGTGGGGCGTTTGCGACTTTAGCGGATGGCCAGACTTCCGCATTTAGATTTGTGGAAGAGGCCGTCAATCTCTGCCTTGTCTTGAATAATAGGGGCCAGTTGCCAGTTGATTGGGACTTGTTTTGTACAAGAAACCAAGTGGAAGTGTGCCTTTGCCACTGCATCTTCTAGGCTCCTTCACCTCATCGCGCAGCCGCCCTCGCCATGGAAAGCCACCTCGTCTTCGATGCGGCTCTCACACCGGCAGACCGAATCGTCCTGGATTGTCTGGCCGACGACGTGAAGGCATCCACGAAGCAGCATGAAGCCAACGGAACCAGCACCAGCAGCGATGGCGCCGGAACTGCGAATGGCACCGTCAAGGCCAACGGGACCACCACTACTACCTTGCTGAGCCGAGCGCGTCCCCAAGCCGGCGATGATGCCAAGAGTGTAGCTACTCTCAAAGCCATGAACGACCCAAAGCATGCCGAGTTTGAGCCTACCGTCTTCTCGTCCGTTGACCTAAGCTCCCTGAAGCTCCCGTTGCCCGTCGAGAAGTACATCCTCCGGCCATACATTTCATGGGCTCGGAAGTCTGTCCGCCATGAGACAGATGTCGTGATGCTCACCCACCTCATCATCTACCTCACCACCTCCGTTCCCAGCCTCATCTACCTCTTCTACAACTTCACATACACCCACGCGATTCTCCACACTGTGATGACGTTCTATTACATGGGCACTTACACTTTGATGATGCACCAGCACATCCACATGAGGGGCATTCTACACAAGAGCTACTGGCTCATCGACCAAGTGTTCCCCTTCATCCTGGATCCCATGATGGGCCACACTTGGAACACCTATTTCTACCACCACGTCAAGCACCACCACATCGAGGGAAATGGACCGGACGACTTGTCTTCAACCATGAGGTATCAGCGAGACGACATTTTCAACCTCCTTCACTATGTCGGTCGCTTCTACTTCTTCGTTTGGGCCGACCTTCCCCTGTACTTCCTGCGGAAGCGTCGCTATGTCATGGCTGCGCAGGCGGGCGCCTCCGAGTTTGGAACCTACGGCTTTTACTACCTGGCAAGCCGCATTAATGGCCGAGCGACATTATTCGCCTACCTCATGCCTCTGTTCCTGCTTCGCCTAGGGCTGATGATTGGAAACTGGGGTCAGCATGCTTTTGTTGATGTGGAAGAACCTGATTCGGACTTCAAGTCCAGCATTACGCTCATTGATGTCGCGGTAAGTAACCTCAACACAGAATCCTACCTTGAGACGAGGACTAACAATGAACACAGAGCAATCGGTTCTGCTACAATGACGGCTACCACACATCTCACCATCTCAACCCGATGAGACACTGGAGAGACCACCCGGTGTCATTCTTGCAACAGAAGAACATCTATGCCAAAGAGTCTGCCCTCGTGTTCCACAACATTGACTATTTGATGGTTACCGTCAGACTCATGATGAAGGATTACGATACTCTCGCCAAGTGCATGGTTCCTCTGGGCAATCAGATCGAGCTAACGATGGAGGGACGAATTGAGCTATTAAAGAAGCTCACGCGGAAGTTCACGGAGGAAGAGATCCGTGCAAAGTACCCAGTGAAGAAATAGGCGAGAACGAGAACGAGACGAACGTGACTGGCCGGTGGTGGCCTTCGTCGGAGCTCAAAATTTGGACGCATTTGTAGCATTGCATGCATCTCAAACAGCATTAGAAAGGAGTCCAGGTGTTGATGAAATATAGATACCATTCTCGTTTGGTTTTCAATACAGGAGTTGAGCCGGACTGATGGGAGATGAGTGAAGTGAACGATGTTCGGCCATGGTGGAGTAAGTGTTCCATTGGGCGGCAGGCACCGCACGGGCCATCTTGAATGCCGAGCCATTAAGTCATCACTCGGCGTGACGCAGCTTCACGAAGCTATCCCGAATCGGAGTGTCCAACATCAACTCTCCCACCAGTGCATCACCTTTTCACACATTCTGCCATTCAGACAATTGTGCTCTTCACCACTCGCCCAAAATGTTCGGATTTGTAAGTTCCTTGGCCCGCAGATTGGCACCCGGACCGCAATTGCTCACTCTGCACGCAGCGTAAAACCCTCGACATTGTCACGCTATTCCACAAGGCGAGCTCTCCCGCCTCTGTGAGGGTGGCCACCCTGCTCAAGCAGCTCTCTGCCAATGCGACGGCCGGCGCGAGCGACCAGAAGACGCCCACCCGCGAGCAGTTCGACCTGAACATTACCGAGGACCCCCCGACCGAGGACCAGGTGAAGACGATCCTGGAGTACGTTGGCCCCAGCCGCATTTCCCAGATCGTCACGGGCGCGACAAACGAGAAGGATGCTTTGAGGAAGTTCAAGGAGAGCAGCGGGAACTTTGTGCAACCAGTGGTATGTTTGGTTTTTTTTTCCCCTGCATGCGGATCCCGCACGGGATCTGGCTGGCTGACGGTACTAACGGCGTTTGCAGGTTGTGGACTGGAACAATGGCAAGGCGATTGCGGGCGACAACGAGTCGGAGATTCTGAAGCTTCTGAAAGCCCAGAAGTAAGAGTTGTCTTTGTTGCAATGTACGAGAGAGCAATTAGATTCCCCGTTTGTGTACAACAAAAATCTCGCCTTCGCCGAAAACCGATTATGATACGTGAGGTACGATGCGAATACACAGACTACGGGCTGGTGCGTTTGGCCCCGGGTTCTGGATGCATGTTTCAGAGCGGAGCAGAGCGAAGCTGGCGAGTGGTGAATCAGTTGACATTATCCTGTGCTGGGTAAATAGTACTGTGACGATGACAACCTGGGTTCTCAGCGACCACCTGACAGGAGGATAGGATCGGGATAGCAACGGCGGTAGAATGATTTGTCTCGACTACTCGCTGCTCTGTAATTCACAGACCAGAGCAAAGAAGCGCAGGTTCCATTGTGAAGGGAACGCATTTATACGGACACGGCGGGAGGCAGCGGCAAACAACAGCAGGCACCCTCCTCCTCCTCCACCGCCCTCTCGCCTCCGATTGTCCCTTCCGCTCTTTGTCGCAACCTCGATGCAAACGGCTCACCAGTGTTTGGCGGCCGGTTTGACGTGTTTTCTTCCACTTTGCGTCATCCTTAATCTACCAGCGCGCGATGAGCACCATCTAGGCATCATTGCATTTCATTCACCACTATCACCTCTGTCACCAGGCGCTGTCACTTCTGCCAGCTGGCGACACCCGTCAACCCCAACTCGCCAGCTGCCCGCCCGCCGCCGCCGCTCATTTAACGCTGGCCTTCCTCCTAGTCTGGTATCTCTTCTTTCTCTTCAACTTCCATTTCCAACATTTCTTGTTTTACGTCAAGTAACTTGGATTGCACCACCACTACCACCGCATCTTAACCCTTTCCCTTGGCAATCCAACTTTGATTTTGCAGCCGATTTTGCAGTTTTGATGAAGCTCGACTGAGCGAGCGTGTTGCCTTGAGAGAGTTTATCGGCTCAAGTGTCTTCCCCAAGGTAAGTTAAGCATCCTGTTTCTTAACCTCTTCTTTCGGAGTTCTCTATCCGTAGAGTTGCGTTCTGCTCGCTTGTGAGGACAGGTTCCTCAACTCGACCACTTAAGTGATGCGAATCATTGGAACTATGTCAACAAAAATGATGAAAAAAAGCCCTCACCTCTTCATCACATACTGACGGAGTAAACACAGGAATTGCCATGGCTTTGGCCCCTCCTAGAACTGGGGGTCCGCCTCCAGTTCCCAAGTCGCCCGCTTTCCCAAGGATTCTCGCAAGTGATCAACCGCCAAATCAACAAGCTCCTTTCACCGAGTTCTACCCGAATGGACTTCCTGTGGTCTATAAGATGCTACAGACTCCTGGTCCGCAGGGGGTCAAGCAAACCTATCTCGAGGACTACCTTCCTGTCGGGTTCTACACAAACCCAAAGGTCGGTGCGAAAGCTATCTTCTCCACGATTGACGGGCAACGCATGTTTCGCAAAATGAATCACCTGCTGCCTCAACGTCGAATTCACCTCTGGACCAGAGACGAGATCCAGTCGGTTTGTAATTCGATACGAAAGGTTTTCTGGCAACACATGCGGGAGATGCGCCAGCCGCAGTCTTGGGATGATCTTTGGGAGTTCTTTGATGCTTCGGATCTCTACCACTACGGAGCCCTCAACCTCTGGAATATGGTCAGCACTCTTTTTGACGAGAATAAGATTATTTTCACGGACGTGGCCAAGGAAAATGCCCTCCACATCGGTCGTTGGGCCGATGAGTGGGCCATGAAAGAAAGCAACAAGACCAAACTCAGGGAATGGGACAGCTCCCAAGGCCCTCTGCTCCCTCTTCTTGATGACGAAGACTGGCAATCTCTTGGCAACGTCCATGATGATACTCTTTCGCTCATTTCGAATGCTCTCAAACACCGCAGAACCTTGCTTCTTGCACCCCGCAAGGATTCCGAGGAGATGAAGCCAACTGACCTCCTGTCATCTTGCAAAAATAACAATCTCGAGAATTGGTTAAGTATGCTTAAGCCCCTTACAGCTTTGGGACTATTTATTGACACTGCTATAGCTGACCAGACGGTGTTTTCGCCAAGCGGCCTCCCTTCACCACCACAGGTTAGGTCTCACCACTGCTCTCCTGTGTCGAAGAATGCGCCCGCACCTGTCATAGTCCAAAATGGGAACCACTACTTCCTCCCCCAGGACGCTGCGATTCGATCACAGTCGCAACAAGTCAATACCTCAACGGAAGCCGTCAAAGCACTGGAACAGTCTGTTGTTGCTGCAGGAGCCGCCCCTATTCCTCAAAAACCCGGGACAGTCGTTGCAAACGGTAGCAACAAGACTTTACTACGAAGCACATCTGCCAGTACTGCGAGTTTCCCTTCGGCCTCTTGTCAAGCTGCATCGAGGAAAGCGAGCAACAATAGCAACACACAACCGCCTACGATGATGTTCAATCTTGCTCTCCCACCGCGACCTCCGCCAGTAGGCCCCCGCGCGCTTTCAGTTCCAGAGCCAAGCAACAATGTTGGCCCAAGCAGCATCGACGTGCCCGAAGAGTATGATTCCTTGACTCCCACCAAAGTCAGACGGAACAATCGGCAAAATCCTCGATCGCCAGAAGGAGGTTCCTCAACCATCACGAAATCACTTCCTCCTTCGACAATTCTGGGATTTTCACAACTCGCAACCAATGGAAGAGCTACGAGTGACGACTCTCAACTCCTTGACAGAGTCCCTACTGGACTGTCTCTTCCAATCTCGCCTAGCCGCGAAGCTACATAGGAACCAGCTCCGGCAGAGCAAATCATGGAACGCGAGACCAGGAAAGCCAACGACCTGCCTGCAAAGCCTAGCGAGCACATGGCTGGAATGCAGCAAGACAAACAGAGTCCCACACAAGCTCCGAGCATGCCTCCCCTTCAGTACCCCATGGCAGCGCACCCAATGCCTCAGTTCAAGAGGAACATCACTGTTCAAGACCATATGCGAGCGCAGCCTATGCATCCTCATCTTGCTGCAACTTACCCAGCTCACTCCTCCGGTCTGATCGTTCATCCCACCTATGGCCAACATGCTGCTGGTTACCAGACCAATGCGTTCAACATGGAACATCATCAGCAAATGAACTCGGTGCCAGTCCGGCGACAATCCCATCACGTCGGTGGAATGCCAAGCATCTCCGCTGCTCCGCAAATCGACCGCAAGGACAACAAGGAACCTCACTGGTCTGCCAACAACCAACCTCGCAACGATAACTTCAACAATGGCCTGCCAACTCCTAACCGTGGTGCCGGCCAGCGAAACGGGCCGCGAAACATGAAGGGTAACCGCCGGGGCTCTCAAAGCCAACGAAGCGCTACTGTCCATGTTCCCCAGTACCATGGCAACCAAGGGACCGGACAAAACAGACGAGACGGAACTCCCTGGAACAGTACATGGCGGCGCCCGAGCATTGGGTCCCAGAGCAATGTTTGCCGCAACTCCAAAACCTCCAACGGCAGCGTACAGTATGTCCACTGCGTCTGCGAGGAGTGTAACAACAGAAATTGCAGTGCGTATGTCAGCGTCAAGGGGAGCACTGCGAACCAGCAAGTATTGGACATTCAAGCCCGCATCAAGTCTGGATTAGGCGACCGGTTTGGTCTTGTTATCGATGTTTTCCCCGTCGCCTCCAGAGACTTTTCAAACTTCATCGTCCGGTAAGTTCAAAGTGCCCAAATCGAAGGGGCTGCTTGTTAATTTGGCTATAGTTTTGCACATGAGAATTCTGTCTCAGAAGCTTTGACATTTGGAGGCGGCGATATGCCCGACAGAGGAATATCGGTAACCATCTCACCTGTGATGCGGTCAAAGTGGACAGCCCGATCACGAGAAGGAGTAATCCCCGGAGACAGACAACGAGGCCAGCAGTCTGGATACTCATTCCCTAGCCTCGGGTCGCCACCCGCGATGAACCAGCCGCTTCCTCTGGCTCACCCAAATTCTGGCGGTGTCTCTCAACTAGCACACCTCGCACAACCACACGCTGGGTTTTCCAACATTCAAATGCACAACCCGCAACTTGCTGCTGGAGGGTTTCCTAACCAGAACTACCTTCCTGCTGGAACCCAGTTCGCCCAAACAGGTTTCATTAGGCCAGGCCTCCCTACGATGCCCTATGCTATGCAGCACCACCTCGCCAACTCCGAGAAGGTTCAACCGCAGGGACAAAGAAGTAACTCTTTGCACCACGAATCCCTATCTGGACATCGAGCTGTTCTCCCGAAGAAAGTTGAGATCCCTACCAAGGAAACACAGAAACCCACTCCTTCGGCTGCTGGGCCTGAGAACACGAAGAAGCAGGACAGTGATGCAACACGAGGCAAGGGTGGAAAGTCCAACGGAGCTAAGCACCGAGGAGCTCTGCCAAAGACGGCAAAGGCTGAAGGTGCCTCGAAACCCTCTGACAACGTGGAGTCTAGTCAGGCTACTCAAGATGTAACAGATGGTGGAAAATGCGACACACATCCTCCCACAACGGCTGTTAACTCTTCTGAAAAGCCTGTTCTCACCCTGGACACCACTGTCACGGCTTCTAGTCCCGGAAAGGACCATCGCACCACTCATAACCGAGTCCCAAGCGTCTTTACCGACAACGAGATCAAAGAGCGGAGGAAAGCATGGGCTAGAATCTCTATGCCATTGATTCCTTGCAAGCCCAAGGGAGTTTCAACGAAGGCAGCCGAGATCGTTGGTGATGCGCAGCAGGTCCCCAAAGAGAAAAAGGTCGAGAACAGTACCACTGGATCCGAAAGATCTTCGCCGAGCCACCCACGTCTCACACCCGATACTGACAGCATTCGTGGGCTTTCACCTGAGAAGAGCTCCGAGGCGAGTACGTCTGGAGAAGCCTGCAGTGAACAATCGATTCAGACCAACCCAGTTCCTCGACCGGAGACGCCTCTACACTCCGAAGCGACACAGAAGCTTGCAGCCTCAGGACAACTGTCTGACGAGATGGCAACGAAGACGGCTATCAAGCCATTCAAGGGGTCCGGAGGAACTCAGAACAAGAACAAACAGGTTGCTTCGGGTAGAGAGTCCCGCCAGAGTGACCGATCTGGCCATGGCTCTTCGACTTTGAGCACGCCAACCGTGTCTAACATATCACTGCCTGCTAACAAGCCTTCGGAGTCGCGCCTAGTTTCCCAAGGTAGCAATGGAACCAATAAGGCTGGAGAGGCGCTACGGAAGAACAAGAACAAAAATAAGAACCGAAAGAAGCTGAAGCAGGGTGACGGGTCCCGGCCAGAATCACCGGCCACGAGCGTTGCTGCTGGGACACAAGACAACTCGAAGGAAAAGTCGCCTCATCTCCAGAAGAATACCATCAATGAGGGACAGTCTTTAGCCAACCCCATATCCACCGAGGATTCTTCAGAGGTAACGGGCGCTCAAGTTCCTCGACCTCGTTCAGCGTCACCAAGCAAGCGCCCTCGCGAAGAGAGCTTCCAAAAGTTCTGCTCCATTGCGTCGAAGCGCAACAAACAAGACGGTGACCAAATTCAGTCCACGCAGCCAGATCAACCGTCCACGCTGAAGCATCCTGTGGAGACCCAAGTGGCTGTCCCAGAGACAAACGGTCGAGTAGGATACCGGGCCAACGCAGGCGGGTCACTCCGCATGAGGAAGAACCGCAAGAACCGTGCACTGGTGACAGAGCCCTCTGTTGCAGAGCAGCGCCTTGACACACAGGTGGCCCCTCCTTCGTCGGACTTTGCCTTTGAATGCACGAACGAGGGACGACCCAAAGCCATAAACATCTTTTTCGGCGGCGCTGACTCAGGGAAGCTTGCTTCTCCCATTGCTAAGAGCCGACTGAACCCCGAGGCCGAGGACTTCCAATCGCCATCCCGAATTACGAAAGCAGGCACAAATGAGAAGGTTGGCGAAAAAATGACTTCTGACAAGGTCGGATTAGTCACACCTCCCGGGCCTCAGAAAACCTCCGGCAGAAGCAAGATGACCTCTCCTAAGGAGACAACACCAACGGAAGACAAGAAGGGGCAGGCACCCAATGGCGGGACTGGGGCCGAGGGCCCAACGCCCACTGCAACTAAGAAGCCGTCCAAGAGCCAGAAGCGCGACAAAGCCAAGGAGAAAGCCGCACCGATTCAGGACGAAGATCAAGCGCCAAAAACCCCCTCCAAAGCTTCGCCTGTGAAGAAGGAACTCGACAACGATGACTGGCCATCACTGCCTCCACCTCGCGAGCGCGCCACGTCCAAGTCAAGCGCACGTTCGTTGTCGTTGTGGACGAAGAAGACTGGAAGTGAGCAAAGCTCGCCTGCGCACAAGTAATGCTGGACAATAGTGCAGGGAAGAAGTTCAGTTGGTGAAGAATACTGCGGGCAGGACAACATCTTGGTTTTTACCTTGACCTGTGGTAGCAATTGGAGAGTAGTAGATGAGTTGAGGGGGGCCTGGACAACATTCCATACTTGGATTGTCAAGGTGGGAAGATAACTCGTTAGTTTTTTTGTTTTCGACACTTTGGCATTTTTGCGACCCAAAATTCGGTGCTGGAACGAGACAGTGTTGCTATTCGCTTTTGGTTTGGTATCATGTTCACGGTTGCTATATCGGCGGGAGAGGAGAGAGGGCGGGTACTTTGCGGTCGATCGGGCCATTAGCTGGAGGACACGGGGACGAAGCGTGTATGAATGGATCAGCTATTTTATAGCGGATAGTAGACTTGTTAAAAAGACCATTGTCTTGCTTTGAGTGGTATATGTTGTGACGCGGTCTTCTGAGTTGGTAAGGTGATAATTGTGGTGTGAGTTGAGTGTAGGCACTTCCTCCGTCTGCGTCCTTTTATATGTTAGCATGGAGCTGAATCTGGCCCACTTCCACCTGTTCCACTCTGCCCTGTCCCAGATAGTCTTCTGGTATCCTCAATTGGGCGCATCATTTGTTGTAGAGATGGTTGCTGTCAAGCCGTGCCGGCGCAACGGAATGATAGTATTAGCTGGTGGTGTTGGTGGTGGTAGCACAATGATTTGATTTTCGCCCCTTATGTACATGGTCGTCGTAATCCGCGGCCAGCAACTCTCTATCCCTATTCCCAATTCCCTTTTCCCATTCATCGCCCGGCTTATTACGCGGGCTTGACCAGGCCGGAGACGGTATCCTCGATCTGCTTATCGGACAGGCCCTCGAGGGAGTGAGAGGTTTCGGTTCCGCGGTCTGCGCGAGCGAGAAGCTGGTTAGCTAGATGGTATCGGGCTGGAACAGGAAGGGAAGACGCACCGTATCGCGCGTACACCTTGGGCTGGGTGCCGGCGGCCTCGCGGATGAGGATGGGGATGTTGGGGTTGCTGCGCTTCATGGTCGGGTATGTTCGGGTGAGGAATGATCTGCCGACGGAGGATTCGATTAGCTGGGCAGTCAATTGGCGCTGTGGTGTGTTTCCTCGTCAAAAGCGTCCCGCGTCGTCATCGGGTAGCTGGTTGTTCAAAAGGGCGAAACGTACCGGACAGCCGCGCTCTGTTCCGAGGTCTGGCAGAAGAGGAAGCGCACCTCGCGCAGGCCCTTGGCGAAGGCGTACTTGGCGGACATGGTTTGGAATCTGGATAGGTCGGGTTTTGGGGTTCTGGCGGGAGAGAAAGAGAGTTGAGGGTGTCGTCGTTGCTAATTGCGGGCTTGTGGTTGGCAAGCTTCTCGCGCAATTGAGTTGAGGCTCTCGCTCGCTCGGAATAACTAAACTGACGGCACACTCATAGACTGAGTTATGTAAGGTTATGCATAGGTGCTCCGGTGCCGGGAGTTGTGGGGGTGCGGACAACGGCTTAACTCCGGGCGTCCATCTGTACTTCAAGCTTGGGCTTCTGGTCGGCAGTGGAGCAAGTACCCAGTACGTACCTTCAGTTGCTCTCTCGGACGTCAGTCACCGATCTCCCCGAAGGCGGGCAGGTGGGTTCCCAACACAACCACCACAACTTCTTTCTGGCGTCTGCTCCTCCGAGACCGAGACGGAACCAACCAACTCGCCCTTCACGCTTCTTCTGTCTCTCTCCGCCGAAGTCGGACCTAAAGTACGTTGCCCCTCATTGAAGCATCAATTTCAATCTCCCTGGAATTTCCTGTATCTTTCCTTCTCCCCCCCCCCCCCAATATCTATCCGCTCGCTGACGTTTTTCTCTCTCCCCCCCCCTACAGCGCGAAGCGTCGCATACATCGTCATCCTCCCCCTCCCCTCCGGAATGGCCTCCTCCGCCACATCGTCTGTCCTCCGCGCCGCGCGGCCGGCCTTCCGCCAGGGCGCCTTCGCCGCGCACGCCCGCCAGGCGTTCCGTCCCCAGGGCTTCCGCCAGCAGGGCGGCCGGCGCTGGCAGAGCACCGATGGCGCTCACCAGCAGCAGCAGGAGGGCTGGTTCAAGCGCATGTGGGAGAGCGAGATTGGCTTCAAGACGGTGCACTTCTGGTGTGTTTCTACCTCGTGTCTATCTTACAATTGCCATTGCAACGTGAGTTGAAGGCGTGCTCTTGCTAACCAACGGCTTTCTGTTTCCAGGGCTCCCGTCATGAAGGTTCGTCCGGTCCTCTTTAATCCCCTCCGGAGTCGTAATATCGCTGGCATCTCCAGCATAACAACACAAATGAAACTCGTGCTGACCAGTTGCTTCTCTCCCTTCAAACAGTGGGCTCTCGTCCTCGCCGGTGTCTCCGACTTCGCGCGCCCCGCCGAGAAGCTCTCCTTGACGCAGAACTTCGCCCTGACCTGCACCGGCTTCATCTGGACTCGCTGGTGCCTGATCATCAAGCCCAAGAACATCCTGTACGTCGTTGCGCTCCCTTGCCTCTTCCCATTCGATAGATCCCTGACCCTCCATAGCCTCGCCACCGTCAACTTTTTCCTCGGAATCGTCGGCCTTATCCAGATGTCGCGAATCTTCGCCCACCAGCGCGCCGTGAAGAACGGCACCGCCCTCATCGTCGAGGACGTCAAGGAGGAGGTTTCGCAGGCCAAGCAGGACATCAAGGACGCCGCCAAGGAGGTCAAGGCCTAGATCCGCTGTACTTGGCCGCTTCTACATCCCTCCCCCACTTCATACCCGACTGAGCTGGAGGACATGCGAACAATCACGTAAACGCGGCGCGAGGCATGGTCTTGGCTCTGACGTGGCCGCATGTAACATTCATTCATCGTACGTGTGTCTGTATACCTGTGGCGGCTTCACAGGGCGTCTCAGAACTGCCTTGGCCAGTGGGGGAACGAGCTCAGGGCTACTATTTTTTTTATTCCGGGTTTAGATGACTCCCATGCATATCTAGACGGGACGGGGATTCATGGGTAGAGCTACACGGTCTCTTGTTTCCGTCCGTCAACCAGTGACATTTGCTTGTTTGTTTGTCTCTTCGTATCGTGCCAAGTCCTCCTCAACATCCCGCCAAACCTCACCCAACAAACACAAGCACCCTCCATCCGCGTCATCGTACCAAAGTTTCTCTTCACCACACGAGACCGAACCCTCCCCAAATGATAATAATGACACGGCTCGTCTCTCACTTCATCTCAACCTCGTCTCAATTCTCACTGCTTCCTAATCCATCTGTCTCCTGCTTGCCATGTGTATCATTTCATTATGCATCCATCCATATGACACCCACAGTCTCTCCCTCCTTCGCTCCCCCTTCCCTTCGTCAACCACGAAACGCCACATACAAAAGCCTACTTCTCGCCCACGCCACAATCCAAACCTCGCGTCCGGCTTTCCCAGCATCGCCATGGATATCAACTTCGTCAAGGGAAGCCCCATCCGCCCATTTTGCCGCCCAGATTTATCTAAGGGATGGGAAGAAGAGAATAAGAAAAAGAAAAAAAGAAGACAAGAAAAAGGAAAGAATGCAAAGGCAATATACAAGGGCTGAAGCAGCTTTCCCCCAAGCTTCTTTGCAGCGCGAAGAACACAAACATCAAATCCCACCAAGGGCGTTATCCCATTCAATCGCCAGTTCCTCCCACCGCAAGCCATGTTTCGTCTCCATCTTGTGCACCCATGCCATGACGTTTCGTTCGTTGGTCTCGTTACCGGTGCTTCCTCGTCTACTTCTCTGTGTGCCCGTCGTTCAGGAGCATCTCCAGGACGACCTGTCTGCCTGGAATTTCCGGGTGGCACATGGCAATCTTGACGGTCCCCTTGGAACCCTCGCTGCCGCTTGACGACTGAATGAAACCATTGCTGTGCTGTTGCGGGTTCAGCGAGCTCCCACCAGTAGGACCTCGCACGCCGTAGTCGAGCACGCGCACATCACGGCCCGCAACGATCTGTCGCAGTCGTCCGTTCTCCGCATTTCGGACCTCTACGTAGTCTTCGTTGAAGAGCAGCAGGTATTGGCCGTACATGGTCGCCCCCCGCGCTTTCTTCTGCTTGCCCGTATACTCCATGATGAGCGTGCGGCTGACTTCTCCGTGCTTGTCGACGTACACGGCACAGTCCTCGTAGGTGAGGATGAATTCGTTCTCGTTGAGCCTGAACATCCCCAGCGGCCTCTGGTCTCGAATACGACTGGCAATGTTGGCAATTGCGGGCGCCTTCAGGTCCGGGATGGACATTGGCTGCTTCTTGTCCAGAGTGAGCATCTCGATTCCCTTGGCCGTCGAGACAGCAATGTACGTCTGGAACAAGCTGAGCGAGAAGCACTCCGTGGGGAAGAAGAACTCGTCAAAGTCTCGGAAAGTCTCCGTGTTGCCTCCGCCGGGTCTTCGCCCGCCAAAGAGTCGGGACTTCTTCTCGGTAGACTTGTGGAAAATTGGTTCGAGCACCTTGAACGAAGTGTGCAAGCCCTCCTTGCGCTTGTAGAAGAGAAGCATGCGGTCCTTCATCTTCGCTGTGGCAAAGTACGTGACATCTTTGGCCAGTCTCTGAGGTGCTCGTCGCGGATTGTCGTTAAGAGGAGCAGAGAACTCAGAAACGGGGGCGATTACGTCCAAGGGATAGGAGATGAGGGCCTTGTCTGCGATGATCAAGCATACCGAGAACTCCTCCAGCACAGCAATCTGTGTAACTCGGGTGGCTTGGACCGACTAAAGGGGAACGCATATTAGCCGAGGCCGAAAAAGAAATGAGTGAAGATAGTAAGACTCACCCTTTGCCATCCTCGAGGATTACCTGGGTCGGAGATGTAGACACCGTAATCAGTCCCGATAGCAATGACAGACTTGCCAAATGCTGTAAAGCCCGCAGCACAGTTTACTTGAGCCCGGCATACCGGGGGAACTCCTTGAGCAGGACCAAGTACGCTCTCCAGCTCCTCGATAGCTCGATCAAGCGGCGTTCCCTTGACGGGAACACCGGCCGACTTCGCATACATGGACGTGACGTCGTAATGGAACGAGGCATCAGCGAGTACGCGAAGTCGGAAGGGCTCGGCGTTCTGGGAGAAGAGAGCCTTGGCGTGCCTGGTCTTCGTCTCGATGATCTTGCTGCACCAATCTGCACGGTCCCGAGCCGATGATGCATAGAGGGTGTATACCTCGTGGCCGAGATGCTTGACCTTAAATGGATACAAGATTTTTCCCTCGGTGTCGTTGGTGTTGGTTGGGGTAAGATGTGACGACCCCATGGAGGAATTCGTTGTGACATGATCCAGGCCAGGTCGACCGCCAGTATTGCTCGACACCTTATTAAGTTGGGTCCCTGATGTATTGGCAGTTGTAGTTCTGCCAAGAGGAGCGGTAATACCCTTTTGCTTCTGAATGGCTTCATCGTTCATGCTCTCCAAGAACATGAGAGGCATAGGAATAGGCTGCGTGTGGTTAGTCGAGGCACTTTAATAGAACAAATGGAATACATACCTCTTTGGAAACGTCAAACTTCTTCTCTCCCTTGCCGTCCTTGGGAATAACGGCCTTGGCCAGAATAAAGTAATGATCGAAGAGCAGCGCATGCGTGTCAACCCATCTCACACCCTTGGAGCCCATTCTCTGGAGCTCACCCTGGAAAATTAACTCTCGGCCCAGGTGGTCGAGGTTCAGGACAGAGTGGAAGCCCGGCCTCAAGACGAGCATCCTGTTAAGATCCATCATCTCAACTCGCTTATTCATCTCTGCCACCTTGGCATCACACTCGTGTGTAACTATCTGGACTTCGTTGATGGCCTTGATCAAGTTGGTCTTCTCCTCACTGTCCCCGATCATCTTGTGTTCGACGCTCTGCAGCAGAAGGATATAACGTTGAAGACGCTGCAGGGGCGTGATCAGGTAATGGGTCCAATCCTGCTTCGAGGTGACCTTGTGCCTCTGCATCTCTTCCAAAAATCGTTTGAAGAGGATGTTGCGGTCCGCCTCTCTTCGGATCATGTATACAGCGCGGGGGTACGCAGCAGCATACTCGATATAAATCGACTTGGCCTTGCGAATCCACTCTCGAAATAGATCGCTAAATCCAGTGATCCAGGGACCCTGCTCTTGCTGTCGGTATTTCAGCTGGGCCAACAGATAATCCTTGTTGATATCCTGAACGGTGTCGAGTTTACCAAAGACAGCCTCCAGGAACTTATCCCTCTTGTCAGGCTTAAGAACAGGCGGGTTCATGACCCGGAGCTGGTCACGGTAATATCTGCGGAAGATGTCCAACTGTTTGATGTAGTTCTCTTCACCAGTGACGATCTCGTGGAGAATGTTCTGGCGCTCAACTTCCTTCTTTGGCTTCGGCTCCCAATCTTCCTTCTTCAGCTTGTAGAAGACGTGCCATTCGTCCGCAGGCTTGGTATCTTGAGGCATGAGGTCTTCCAGATCAACCTTCTTGACAGTCCGAGTGCAGTGGTAAGAGTAGCATCGACCACCAATCTCAATATCGTGCACCTTGGGTGCATAACATCCCGAACCGGTCAACTGCCACAAGACACCTGAGATATGGCCGGAGCCAAACTTGACCCATTCTTCTTCAGGCGCAAGAACGTCCTGCTCGAGCATGAGTGACACGACCCGGGTGCTGAGAACCTCGGCATCGGCCACATTCATCATAGGGATCTTCCCGGTGAAGAGGTTGATCAAGGCCTCTTCGATCGTCTTGGTTTTGAGATCCTGCTCACCCTCTGCCATCTCACGAACCCAGGCCTCGAGGCCACTGAGAGCCCATGGCTCCACACACCTCCGGAAGTCCGCGGCGTTCAACTTGGAAGGCACAAACTTCTTCTTCCGACCACTGGGCAAGGTGATTCCATCGAACGCGGCAATTGAAGCGTTGCTGCCTGTGTCGTAGTCCGATAATGGCCCCTGAGTCAATAGATGTTGATTGTGTCGGCCCATCTTCCTGCGCTCGTCTGCGGCGTCGGTCCTGGAACGCGCAGGTGCTTGCACAACCGGAGTATGAGTGTGGCCAGATAAGGATATCGATCGCTCGGGCTGCGGAGTAGTGTAGGGCGCTACGGCACTGTAGTACGCCTCCGGGGTGTCGGGTTGACTGGGTCGCGAGTCGACACTTCGTGAGTACGAATGTTGGTAACCTGGACGGTTGCTGGTCTGGACGGAGAGCATTGAGCTGCTGTCAGAGCCAGGGGCGGGTGGCAGAGCAGGAAGGGGGCGGCTCGAGAGCCCTGGATGATAAAAGAGGTCGCCGTAATCGTCCTTGTTTGGGGAGTCGTTGCCGCTTTGCTGCGAATGCAGCGACACATTCTCGTCTCCGTCGTCGAAGCTTAGACGGTGGATGTTCGGAGGTTGCAGTCCACCCGTCCCACCGTAATCCATCTCTGCTGTCTTGAGGGCCGGGGCACTGTCGGTGTTCTGGTAGGCAGTGGGGAAATATCCAGGGGTCGGTAGCGGTCGAGCAGTGTCTTGGCCCGAAGAGGCTGGAGGGGATCCAACCTGGTTTCCATACGTCAAGTTCCCAGCATATCCACCGCTCAGCATTGTCAGGTCCACCGCTCCGCCGAAACCGTCGCTGTCGCTACTCTGTGCTTGTTCCTCGGGGGGTGGCGGCAGGGGATTCGACACGACCGGCATGTCACTATAACCGAAGGTATTGCTGCTGAACCGTTGGTCCTCCAGCTCGGCCTGCTGCATGGCCAGGACACCAGCCAGTGCCTCGGCGTCATCTTCGTCATCTTCGTCGTAGTGAACACGGGTCCGACCTGAAGTGGCCCGGCTTACCGGGTCAGCAATGGTCGTAGCGCCCGAATCGAAGCGCTGCAATTCCCGAATATCATCGTCGGCATATCGACCGTTGGATGCGGGCTCCTGTTGGTTAGAACCGCCCAGCTCGGCCTCGATATCCTGCATTATGCTTTCTTGCGTGGCGGCGTAATCGTGGGTGTGGTGACTGTTCGAGTTCCATTGCGCGTCATTAGGTAAGTTGGTTGATGGTCGGCTTGGGAGCGGTGCGTTGGTAGGGTGCCTTTGTATTCTCGGAGATCCCTGTGGCTGCACAGCAGCAGGAGAGGTCATTGGGGAGGTTTGCGAGCTCGAGCGCGACGACCTGTTGTACAGCGAGTTGTGGTCGTTGGCAGCGTAGTAGGGGCCGACGGGCATCTGAGCTTCGGTAGGATACGGAGGTGCCGAACTGCCAGTTCCATTCGATGCGTTGGTCGGGTACTGGTTGTATGACTGCTCGTATCCCAACGACTGCGGCTGGGAAGCAGAGGAACCCAGAGGCGGGCTGTGGAGAGGTTGCTCGAAGCCGTGGGACATGGCGGGAGAAGGGGCGGATGACTGCGAATAAGTAGTACCCGAGTAGGTGGAGTTGATGGACTGGCTATAAGACAGGGAGGTCTGTGAAGCCGAAACCGAGGATGCGCTGGTGCTGTAGCCCTGGCCATAGTTATTGTAGCCCGCATGATGTGTCGGGTGTCGCTGTGGAACGGCGGCAGTGCCCGCATAAGCGGCGGGATTGTAAGCCTGCGGGGCGTAGGCAGCCTGGGGCGAGGGAGAGTATGAGCTGGCGGTGGAGGCAAAGCGAGTCGGGGGCTGGTGGTAGGGCACGGTGGTGGTGGATTGCGAGCGTTGGAAGTTGGACGAGGGTTGCGCGAAGCTCTGGGGATTGTAGGAGTGGGAGGGCGTCGGCGGGGAGGGATCTTGGAACTGATGTTGATAGCCCGAGAGCGCGCCGGAGGAGGAGTAGGCGGGTCGGCCGGCCGAAGAATGCGACCCGGGCGTGTTTCCTAGGAAGAGCTCGTCCTCGCCGACCGGAGCGAAGGCGGGAGAGCGCGCAGGCGGAGGCTGTTCGTAGTAGGCAGCATCGTCGCCGCCCGTGAAGCTTGCACGTCGGCCAGTGTCGTAGACGGGCTGTTGTTGATGGTGGTCGGGCTGCTGCTGCTGGTAATCCTGGTAATCCTGGCCGTGGCCGTGACCGTGGCCGGCGACGGGGTACTGGACTGGGGGCACATGGCCATACCGTCGTTGATCGTCACCGCGGAAAGACATGGCGGCGGCAACGACGACGGTCACAGCTGTGGTGGATGGCGATGATGATGTCGTGGGCGGATGGCGCGGAGACGAGAAGCGCGGCGCGGGAGGCAAGTCAGAGCCGCTGGGGGCCTGGCGGGTTGGGCGTTCACCACGGCGTAGATGGGAGGCGAAGAGGAGCGCAGGCGGATCGCATTGAGGGGCATTCGAATGAGAGTTTGGGCGACAGTGCGGGAAAGGGAAAAAATAAAAAACAAAGAGGAGGCCGTCGTCGGTCAGCGGGTGGCGCGCGGGTCAAGCGTTGAGACGAGGGTCGAGAGTCCCGGGGCGAGGGTTGGCGGTCGGGGTCTGGTTTTGGGGTTTGGGGTTGGTCGGCGGGAAATGGATCTCGTGTATGGTGGACTCGATGCGGTCGGAACCGTGGTCGAGTCGCAAGGATGGACGGGGGACGGACGGCGCGGTTTTGTTTGGGTGTGGGCGTTGATGAGAGTGGGTGTGAGAGTGAGAGTGAGAGTGAGAGTGAGAGAGAGAGCCAAGTGGGCATGGACCCTCTTCTCGAAGCAACCTGAAGCAAAGCAAGCTCAGCTCTAGGGAGGGAGGGGAGCGCGAGAGAGAGAGGGAAGCAAATGAGAGGCGTGGACAGAAAGATGACGACGATGAATTGCTGGAGAGGAATCTTGGCCCGTAAAGGAAGAAGAAGTTATAAGAAGGAAAAGAAGACCGGAGCAGCCAGAAGAACCAGAGAGTGGCGGAGTTTGATGCGAATCTGTTCGGCTGCGCAGGGCGGCGGGGAGAGCGACGGTGATGGCAGAGCGACGTTCTGTATTTCGTCCGTGAGGGAGGTGAGAGAAGGTGAGAAGAGGCGAGGTGAGCGAGCGAGCGACCAAGAGACGTCACTGAAGATCAGGCTCCAAAGCTCCCCATCCTGTGCCTGTCTGTCTGTCTGTCTGTCTGTCTGTCTGTCTGCGCTTGCCTGTGAGTGTGTGTGCGCGTGTGAGTGTGTGCGTGTGCGTTGTGTGTGCCCGTCCTGCTGTGCGTCCCGTCCGTGTCTGTCTTGTTGTGTCTGGTTGGCTTGCAGGGCTGCACTGGGGAGAGTGTATTAGGTGGGATGGCGAGCTGCAAGTGGGTGTGATGAAAGAGAGCCCCCCCCCCCCCTTCGTCCCCGCCAGGGCAATTGCCAGCGGGTGTGGTTTAGGTGCTAATTACGAATATACTGGGGGTACGGTACTACTTTCGTACAGTACTTTGCTGGGTAGGTACCTTACCTTGCCTTACGAAGTGAGGTCCAAGCCAACATGGATGACGGGGGGCACGCGCGCCTCTGCGGCTTGGGTAACGACAGGCGTCCTAGGACGGATGGGATGGGCCTGGCAACTTCCATGGGAGGGCTTTTTTCAAAACGACGTGAGAGACACGTGCTGCAAGCGATACCTTAAATGTGGCCTGCTCAAACGTCAAACAATCACTCCGTCTTCTTGCACCAGAGGCCGGGCGTTGTTTTTAGCTGGGCGGTGGTGGGGAGCAGGCCGGGATGTCGTGTTTGGTGGATCGATGCAGTGTTGTACGAACAGTCTACCGACCTGCCTACGGGCTGGAGTAATTAATTAGTAGGGAGAATTCAGAGAGTCGGTAATGTCTATCTCCATCTCTTCTCGTCTACTTCGGAGAGGAGCTGGCAACTGGGACTGAGGTATTCATGGGATCACATGAATCGTGTCGGATGGATCCATCCATCCCCATGTCATCATCCGTCAGTGACTGACTGAATACTGACAGCAGCCCTACCATCCAATCACAGGGGCAACCAATGGTCCCCCGGCGGTATTAAGGTAGTCTGGTAGGGCCCCGCACCCCCTGAGAGTCCTTCCGGCGACGGAGCGGTCCTCCACAGTGACCTCATACCAGACCTTAATTGCTCGCAGTCCTAGCATCCATCCATCCTACAACCCAACCCAACGTTAATAGCTCCTTATCTGGTTCCCTTCAGCTGTCCTACAAACAACTTCAATTCCAGGCATCCCCCTTGTGTGGAACAAAAACTCCCCCCTCCCATCCTGCCTTGCCGTGCACGCTTGCTTTGTTTGGCCCTCTCTCCGCTGCTCATCTGACTGCAGCGACAACGAGCCGGCGGCGGAGAGGCCGAGGCATGCACGCAGCGCGCAGCACGCAGCACGCACGCATGTCAGCAGCCGCCCCAGCCCTACCAAAGTATTACATTTAGTACTGTACCCAGGAGTACTAAGCAATTAAGTCGGTGACCACAGCGCGCGCACATCACAATATGAGTGTCGTCGTTCGTGTGTCAAAGGAACCAACACCTGCATCTCAAGTCCCAAGTCTCGAGTCTCAGCCCTTTCAAGTGTCAACCCTCAAGGATCCCCCGAGTCTCGAGTTTCTGCGGGAAATCAAACACCTCCTCCTCCTCCTCCTCCTCTTACAACAACCCAGTCAGCAGTGCAGTCATCCTCTCTACTACCTCGCGTACATCAGAAAGCAAACGAAAGAGAAAGAAGAAAAAACACCCCCTTCACGACGTATTCCCACGTTTCTTCCCTTGGCATATGGATCCCTTCTGATTACGGACATCTTTTTTTCACTTTCCCTTCTCCAAAGCCACATTTGCCTCGTCATCTCCACCCATTCACTCCCAAGGCGCCCAGCCCAACACGAACCTTGCCGTCATTGCTCGGCTTTATCGGTCATTATTTTTCATCGCGTACGACTTCGTACATAATTGTGCATCCCCAGATATAATCCTCTTCTCCCGGTTCCCGTCTCACCCTCAGACCCAGGAATGACGATCGCCGCTCTTCCGGCAAACCTTCGCACCTTAATCTTGCGCTCCACAAGCCCACAGCGTGTTTGACAACAGCGTTGCAGACCCCCATGTTTCGTCTACCAGTCCTCCTCTTCTAGAAGGGCCTGTCTTTGCATCCTAGCACATCTGTTGTTTCAGCTGCGACTCTCGGTCTCAACCGAATAGTAGTGCTACGTTGGCACAACCTGGTCGCTGACTACGCCGCATGCCCTCATCCCTGGTGACTGTCCACCGTGGTACTACGTAGGTTGCCCATCCCTCAACGACCTTGCCGGGTCACCAGCCAACAAATCATACAAGAACAGACACTGTTCCGAAATTAGTTGGCGAAGCTACGGTGCCGTTCTTTTCTTTTTTTTTCTTTTTTTTTCCCTCCTCCCGTGTAGATACCATTGTGACGAGTAAAGTAATGACCATTAGCACGCCAAAAGTCAGACCTGTACTTTGGTAAGCACTACTAGTCTACTCTACATTTAGCAAGTGTTCCTTCTCAACCATAGATAGAATCTGTTCATAATCATCCAGCGACCCTCATCTATACATAAGAGTTAGAACCCGGGAAAGATTTAAGTTGATCGTTTGTGATTTTCCCTGGTCAGATGTTGCTTATCTACTGCACCTACCTAGATGACCACGCCCCGTGATCATATGTCCAGCGCATTCATCCGAATATAATACATTATAAGTACTATAACCTTCATCAGAGGCTACGAATAGCAGTGGCTTGAACATTTAGATAACTTTAAAGTAGGTACTACAAGTCGTACCCTTCTCAGCTTAAATCGACATCTTCTACAATTTAGAAACAACGTATTGGAGCATGAGAAGAGAAGGACCAGAATCAAGTGTCATATTGAGCACTACCATGTCCAACAATAACTCAGAGAAATCCGCTCGAGATCAACAATGCAGGACACGCTGTTAAACACAGTAAATTCAGAACATTGCGCTCCCTCGCCGAGGGCTTCAATTGTCTATGTACCGGGAAATCATCATGATCTTCATGCATGCAACTCCCTCAACCCCCCTGGAACTCGGAAGGCAAACTCCAAGGCTCGCGTAAGTCTGTCTACCGTGCCCAACTATTTAACCCTTCTTACCAAGATCATCCAACAGTCAAAGTCCTCCTATCCCCTCGACATGGTTCTACAGCCTCACCCGGACGTGTCCCAGGACGATGTGCCTTGGCTGCGTTCCTCGCTCGCGGTCTGTCATCGCGTCCAGGACGCTTCCTGGGGTGGGCATCCCAGCCCTGTCGTCTCGCCTGCGTTTGTCTTTTCCGAGGTATCATATGGTTTCTGAGCGAAACCCGAAATGTATCGTCCACTTGCATTCTCCTTCCTTCCACGGCTTTCCATCTACCGGAAGCGTGCACGGCAACGGCCCATAACCTCGCCTTGGCAGACAAGCTCGGCACTGAATTCGGAGCCGTCCAGAGTCAGGTAAATATCAAAGTAGACACGGTAGAAGGTGCCTTGAGGGGTATCCATGCGTTCAAAGTCCTTCTCCAGGTTCTTGCGTGACAGGTCTGAGGTAAGGGTGACGACCTCCTTGATACCTATTGAGAGACGTTAGCATTTGAAATCATGAGATCGAGGCTCCATGTCAACTTACGGGGATCCTTAGTATACTCGGGGCAGACATCGTCGTCGCAGGCGTACAGTACATCCTCGTACATGAGAGTGGCACCGGGGGCGACTTGTCGGAAGAAAGACACCTTGACAGGCTCGCCGCTCTTGACCTTCTGGCCCTTCTGGACGAAAATTTGGCGGGTAAACTTGCAACGATCCTTGCCATCGAGGGAGGGGACTCGGTAGGCCTCGGGGTGGTAACCCTCCTTGAAGGGCTGCAGGGTGGCCATAAGGTAGTGGCGACGGGCCACACGATGGGTAATGATTCGCTCGGTGATACCGGCAGTGACGGCACCCTTGACAATGGCGGCGACAGAGTCCATGGGTCGGACGACCTTGGACTGGAACTGAGGCGGGACGTGCAGCTTGATCTGCTGGAACAGGTACTCGGAGGCACCGAAACCACCGACAACCAGAATGTTCTGCAGGGTACGGTTCTGGGCCTGGATGGCGATAATCTGGTTGCGCACAAGCTCCAGGATGCGGTTGACGACGGGCTCGAAGCACTGAAGAATCTCCTCGTTGGTGAAGGTCATATAGCCCTCCTCGATACCGGCCTCGGGGAACTCGGCCTCGATACCAACGTCGACAGCCCACTTCTGGCCGTTGTTCCGGAAATCGGCCTTAATTCGGTTCTCAAAGTCCATGATACACTTGGCGTAGACGCGACCGGCAGTCTTGGAACCATCGGGCAGCTTCATCTTGCGGATCTTGGTTCGCAGGATGTTGCTAAAGTTGCGGTTCAGGGCAGTTGAACCGCACGAGTCACCTGAACCGGCCGTGCACTCGGCGACGGTGAAGGGGTTCTCCTCTTCGACCTCGTATGCGATCAAATCGACGGTACCACCACCACAATCGACAATCAGGACGGCATCGTGGACCTTGAGGTTCAGCAGGCCAGTCTTGGAGCAGAAGAGAGCGGCGGCCTCGGGCTCAGAGACCAATGTCAGGCGGTTGTCGTTCTCGTCTCGGAGGAAACCAGCCTGGATAGCGGCAGATCGAGTGGCGGCCTTGCCAGCATCGTTCCAGATGGCGGGCACGGTCAGATAGTATCGGATGTTGCGCTCTTCTCGGTTGAACACCTCGCCCAGCGTCTTCTGCAGAGCCGTGCGCATAGCCTGGCGAAGCTTGAAGAGATAGTCGGCGGCGACGTCAATCTCAGACTTGCCTGGAGGCAGAGGAGGCAGGTTGATAGGGTCGATGTAAGTGTTTCCGCTAAGCATCAGCTGCAGCTTGAACCACTCGACCTTTTGCACTCCGGGCTTGGGGTAACCGGTGGGCGCCAGGGCGTCGGCGATATCAGGACCCCATCCTACCACCTTCTGGTATTGGTCGTAGTAGAGGACGGTCGGGATCTGGAGCACTCGATTTTAGCATCGAACTTTTGGCATGACAAGCCCAAGCCTGCCGTCGTGATTGTGACGCACCTTTTGCTTTGTCAAGTTGCCAGCGCCTGGCCACTCAGTGATGATATCCTCCTTGGCCTCGTTGTTGGTCGCGAAGGCGAAGGCGACACCGGAGAAAGTGGTTCCCTGTAAAAAGGCGGCATTAGCGATTGCGATTCATAAACATTGAGGCCGTCTGGATACGTACAAAATCGATGCCCACGATCAGTTGGGCCTTGCTCCTGCTGGCACCCTCGACCTCAGCGGCCGGGTTACCCCGCTGATGGAACTGCTGACCGATAGGGCCGCCTTGAGGCGGGGGACCACCGGCGGGAGGATAGCCCTGGACGGGAGGAGGTTGCTGTTGTCCGAAACCCGGGGGACCACCCATCGGGGGAGGTCCCTGGCCCATTTGATTCATGCCGGGAGGATATCCGACGGGGGCGCCGGTGTTGATCGGGGGAGGTCCTCCTACCATCTGGCTGGGAGGGGTACGGTTCTGGTTGTTGACGAGAGGACTGGTGCGACCGAGGGGAGCCTGACCGGGCGGGAAGTTGGCTGAGTAGCTGGGCGGACGGTTACCAGAACCCGGGTGATTCATTGGGAGGCTGGTGGTCGAGGAGGAGGCACCGATGGAGGGTGCGGAGGCGTGGAGAGGATGTTGCGGGTGTTGTTGCTGCTGTGGAGGAGGATGCTGTTGGTAGAGAGGATGCTGCTGAGGTATTTGGCCGGGAGGAGGGGTCGGGCTCGGGGTTAGACCCTCGGGGGTCTGGATGCTTGCGGCGGATTTGCGTTTTCCGAAGCCAAAGCTCTTGAAGCGGGAGTTCATAGAACTCATATGGAAAGAAGAAAAGACGGGGGAGGGCACGGGGAAAAGGGTAGGACAAATTTCAGAGGCACGGGAGCGCCGCAGGACGGGGCAGGATGGGCGGGGAGGACAGGACAGGACGGGCAGGACTGGACTGGACCGGGCTGGACTGGACTGGGGGGGAGATGGGATTGGGTGAGCGTGGAAGTGGGAGGGGGAGAGAGGTTCGGGTTCGGGTCAGAAATTAGGACACGCACGGGGGTGGGAGGAGGAGAGAAGGGGGGAGTGAGATTGACAAAGCTGAAGAGCGAGAGAGGAGAGAGGGAGAGCAAAAGAGAGAGAGAGAGAGAGAGAGAGAGAGCGAGAGCGAGAGAAGAGCGAGACGCAGGCGGGAGATAGAGGAGGGGACCGGCGAGCAGAGGGGTGTAGGCTCTGAGGTTTGGGCTTGACGGGCTTGACGGGCTTGGGCTTGGGCCTCAGGTAGGCTCTGGACGCGGGCTTTCGGGCTGGCCAAGATTGATTGGATTCGTAGGTTGCGTCTTCGGTCGCGGTCGCGGTCGGGCAGGTCGCACGCAGGTTGAGGTGCCCTTTGTGCTTGTTGCTGCTAGCAGCGGTAGGCTGGCGAGCTGGCGGTTCCGGCTGGAACTGGACGGGTCGATGGCTGCTGTTCTTGGCGCTGCTTTCGGGCGGCGCTCTCAGGCTCCGGCTGATGGTTGTGGATGTGGATGCGTCCCCCGGGGGCTGGGCCTTCACGGGCGGGCTTGGCTGGGGCGTGCTTTGCGGTGGTTTTTTTCTCTGGTGCGAGGCCGCGGGAAAGGGAACCGAGACTCGACGATAGAGATGAGTAGCTAGGTAGGTATGTGATGGGGGCGAGGTTTCGTTGCGTTTCTGAGCTGACGGGGCGAGAAACTGGTGGGCTGGGCCCGACAATACGAAGTAGTTATGGTGGAAGCAACAAAGGCGTTGCGTGAGCTTGCGTGAGTGCGTGCGTGTGTCCGTATCGTCCTATAGGCCACCACCCCTGTGCGCTGTGGATGGAGTGGACTGGGGGCGGGTGGGAGCTTCTCTGGCGAGTCCTTGACTCTCTCTTTCTCTTTCTCTTAGTACTTCGTATTCCCTCCCGGCTGGCTGCATCTCCAATTCGTACCTAATTACCTAAGTATCCCCATAACAGAATCAACTTCTAACCAGAGGACGACGCCGGCGTCTTGCTTGAAGCCGTGTTTTGTTGGACCTGGGCGACGACCGGCTGGCTCTCGCTCCTTCCTTCCCTTGGGAGCAGGCCTCTCTGCTTTGGGCTTGGGCGTGGGCTTTTGGCGTTTTGGGCTGTGGTGGCTGACGAGGGGGGCGCTGCAGGCTGAGAACTTGGGTCTTTTGGGTCCCTGGAATCAACTGGGGGACTGCGACTACGGCTGGGACTGAGTGAGGCGCTGGGCTGTGGCAGACTGGGAGCGAACTCTCAGGGAAGAGGCGGGGAGAAGCCGAAAAAAAGGATACAGCTGACGGCGCTAGAGTGTGTCTGGCAGTGTAAGGCTGAGGGAAGGTTGCGGTTGGGGAACGGGTCCGCTGCGACCTGTCAGGACGAAGATGGATGGATGTGTGTACACCGCAGGTACGGTACTGATTAATAGTACGGGCTCATTCCTCGAAGGGTCTGGAATGGGGGATTATCGCTCCGTGATTTGGCCTCCCGCCGATCATTGATTTTGCCTATTCGGGGTCGAGAACCTGGAGATGGTTGAAAGTTTAGATACTGCCCGCTGTACGGTACGGTGCGGTGCGGCGCAGTTTGTGGTGGCCGCCCAGGTTTTGGCTGGCTGGTGGGGTTGAGTCTGGTTTACGGGCGGGGGGGTTAAAATCGAGGGGACGCTGTCGTCGCTGGGCTGACAGGAGGCAATGGAATTGATGTGCCTAAGAATGCAGTTCCATTCTGTCCCTGGTCGCTTCCTGAATAATACTGGCTAGGGGCGTCCCTTACTTTCGGTGTTGGCGATGGAATATGATGATGGAAGGAGGCTGAGATTTGGCACCATGACGATGCTGGTGGGGAAGGGGACTGGCTGACGAGTGCGTTCGTACCTGGGACAATGATGCTAATGACGAACTACGGAACACGGCCACCTAGAGGCGTCACACGGGATTTAGAAATATGAGGATTGAATACGGGTTTACGGGGTCTGATGACGATCTTCTTAATGGGAGCCCAGACTTTTAACAGGCCTTCATACCTACACAGTACTGTAGTCTAGGCGATCCCGCAACTGTAAATATCCTCCTCCCTACCCTAAGCATGTACGAATAGACAACGAACCAGCGCTAACATGGAAGCTTCTGTGTTTTTTGGAGGGAGTGTGGTGAGGCTTGGGCGTGGGACGTGGCGGTGATGGGAATACGTACCTAGGACTGAGTGCTCCAGAGCGAGCCAAGAGATCCAGGACTCTCGTCTAGGACTTTGAGAGCATTCTCACCCTCCGCGGGGTTCCGTGAGGCTGCTGTGGCCTTGTGGGGTCCCCACCGCTGTGGTTGGCCGGCTGGTTGGGCCTTCCCCGGTGCGGTGGACTGACTGAAATGACTGATCTGAGGTAATCGAATCTCGGCTGTCGCTGACTCAGCCGCGTTTCGACCTCAGTTGGGTCTGGGGAGGTGCTGTCACTCAAATTGGCACTCATTTCATCTTCATTTCCTATTATCGTCAAACGGTGACCAACCATACGCTCTGCGTTTCAACCGGTTGCTTTCAAGCTATGGCCAAGATGCCTTTCGTAGTACCCATGCGTCGGGGCATCAAGCTCTAGAATCATCGACGCTGCCCCAAAACTTAAGCATTGGAGCAGAAACAGGACGAAACATTCCACACTCTATAAAGGTTCACAAATGAAAAGTATTACCAAAAGGCGACTATATATACCTACAAGTCCCCTAGTCCCGGCTTAATGCGTCGTCGTCTTCTACCTGAGTACACAATTTTTTACGACGCTCACATCGTACCACTCGCCTCGACATCGATCAACTGCCATCACTAGCATCTGCTGCTAGAACGTCATGGATGCATTGTATTGGGATACTTTTGGGGAATCGGACGATGACACAGCTTCTGATCCCGCTTTGTCCACTGATGCCACGTTTTGCTTGGATTGCCTGGCTCTCGGCCGAACTTGTTTGAAGTGCCAGCTCGAAGCCTCGGCGGGAGGTTGCACGTCGGGCACCGCCAAATCCACCAAATCTCGACTGGAAACCAGTCTTTCCCGACAACGTTCAATCAGCCTCTCCCGCCAACCATCAACTAATGAGCGAAATCCACCTGCCGAACACCTCCGTATTCCTGAGAATAATTACGAGGTACCTAGCATCGACACCCGCGTCCGACCTGAACGCCATGACCGCCGGTACCCTGACGTCCAATCCTGCGAGATCCGAGAGAAAAAGAGGAGACAGATGGAAACTATGACATTGCCTTTGATTGAAGTTGTACCTGAACGCCACGAATATCGTCGCTGCGGCCATCATCAGGATGGCTGGGTAGAGTGGTATCCAGAAGTCCAGTCCTGCAAGACCTGTGAAAGAAGAAGGAGACAATTGGAACCCATGATATTGCCCATGAGTGAGGTTGTGCCTGAACGTCATGACTGCCATCACTGCAGCCCTTATCAGGATCGTCGGACAGCCTTGACGTTGTTACCCAAGTGAGGAGGACCAGCCACTGTTCACCGTGGCCCTAACAGGTTCAACAAAGGTTTGATCAGGTTACGGACAAATCAAGTTGAGGTCCCATTAATTTATCGATGTACCTTATGTTTGTGCCCCTAGCAATATACCACTCCTCAGCTACCTAGGCGCACTCCTAATTCATGTATGACCTTACTTTCCGCCTATTCACTAACCACTTACATCTGCGCAATTGCCCAACCCCATTCATTACCAGGCTGGGCTTCCCATTTATTGTTTTTATTGCTAGCCATGTCGTGCCGGCCTCTCACGGAAACCTGGCTGTCCCCGGTATTTATCTGGGTCGAGCCTGGCGCACACCCGCACAAGGCGAGACCGGGCTGGAGCCATTCCCCCATCCATCAGGCTCGTTCTTCTCTCGCTGGCAGATAGATACAAATCGCCTCTTTACTTCTCTCATGTGCATACACTGCACCACCATCCCATCTGCGAGGCGCCGCGATTATTGCCAAATTATTGAACCTTTCCCTCGAAGGTGTGATTGCCACGAGGCACGAGCCCGCCTGCATCTTGGCATCCAATGCCACCCACACACGCCTACCCAACCGTCTACCCACCCACCCTTTCCATCCTCGCTCAACTCCGCGTATTGCTCAACCACAACCCTCCAGCATGTTTCATTCATTAGTAAAACCCCACATCTCTACCAACATCAACCCCCTCGTCCGTCCCAATCTGCGCCTAAAACAACCTACGCATGTACATACATACAACTCTCCGGCCAAGCGCCCACGATGAAGGAGGCTTAGCAAAACGAACCCCAAAAATGGCTGTGCCTCGCCAAGCGGCTCCTTCAGGGATGGCGCCTTTTTCCTTTGCAGGGGTCCATCCCGGCAAACAGGGCACAGGGGTACCCGATTCATGGTTGCTCAGCCGCACCCTAAGCGGGAACCAAGCGGAAGCTTGTCTCGCTGCCAGACTCGCCCCCCAATTCGCACACACCAACCGGTCTTACAGTCTTACCCCCCCTTCTTCACACAAACCGCATGGCGAACATTATTCGTATGAGTGAGCCGTAATTCCTCCTCGCTGGCTCCTTAATCACGTGGGACCCACCGCTCCAACTGTCATTCTTCGATATTCTTATTCTTCCAGGCTGAACATAGAACCGGATGCCTCAATTCCGGCTGGCGGAGCTCTAAATAAAGCATCTATCCACAGGCACGTGTGTGGGGCTCAACACCACAACCCCTCTCCCAACTGCCACCAATGCGGGGTCCGTGTCTATCCTCTGCATGCCACTGATGGAACGCCAGCCTGTCGGTAACTGCCAATGCTTGAGAACACTCAGTGCGCTCTTAAGAATTGGCTGATATTCATAATCACCATGTCAATCTGTTTCGCGGACCTGGATTTTCAAAATCTTAATTCAATTGGCCCTGGAATGGCTTTATTTCAGCGCCTCAAGTAGACGCCGGCGCTTAACCGACTGCTATACTCCGTATTTCTCTCCCAAATATTGCTCCTTCACCCTTGTCATACTCATGCTGCCTTGATCCTCCTTTTCGTCACACATATCATACACAGCTGGCAGTGTCATTACCTCTTCTGGCCGTCCAAATCTTGCCCACACCTTGACCCTTCACCCTTTACTCCTCGTCGTCCTCTTTGAGCCATCCCCTGCTCATATCAACTGCCCGCTCCCACCTCTTGCGCATCCGCCTGCGCTGATCAACCCCAAGCTCAGGTTTAAACACCTTGCGACCCTTGCTGTTGACTTCTTTGAGCTCGTGGAGTTCGTTCCACACACCAGTGGCGAGTCCAGCCGCAATGGCAGCACCGAGTGCTGTGGTCTCGCGCATCGCCGGTCGATCGACGGGAATGCCGCTGAGGTCGGCTTGGGTCTGCATGCACAGGTCGGAGTTGGAGAGACCTCCGTCTACCGCTAGAGTCTCGAGAGCATGACCGGAATCCTCCGCCATGGCATCTAGGATCGCTGCGGTCTGATGGCAGGTTGCCTCAAGCGTCGCTCGAACAATGTGACCCTTCTCCGTGTGCTGGGTGATACCAACTAAAACAAGCCAGGTTAGCGAGCGTTGAGAAAGGATAATGAAATCAGGAGTGGGTGACGTACAGAGGGTGCCCTTGGCATCATCAATCCAGTACGGCGCAAATAGTCCGCTGAAGGCAGTGACGAAGACAACACCGCCGTTGTCCGGGACCGTCCTGGCAACGGTATCTACCTCCGAAGATGCCTTGATTATGGACAGGTTGTTCTCTAGGAATTTGACACCTGACCCAGCCACAGCAATGCTGCCCTCGAGAGCGTAGACTGGCTTCCTCCCCTGGCCAAAATCGTATGCGACCGTAGCAAGCAGGCCCGTCTTAGAGATGACGGGCTCGTTTCCCACGTTATAGAGCAGGAAACAGCCTGTACCGTACGTGTTTTTGGCCTGGCCCGGACTGAAACCGCATTGCCCCACGAGGGCTGATGACTGATCGCCTAAGCAGCCGGCGATCGGTGTGCCCTTCAGGGATCCGCGAGCCAATGAGCCAAAGGCAGTTGCAGAGGATGATGGAACGATCTTGGGGAGGCCAAGCTTGTTGCGATCGATCCCAAAGAACGAGAGGAGAGTGTCGTCATAATCCAATGTGCGGAGGTTCATGAACATGGTTCGACTCGCATTGGTTGAATCGGTGACGTAGACAGGCCCACCTTCCCGATCGTGACCCCCGTTGAGTTGGTAGATCAGCCATGAGTCGACAGTGCCAAATGACAATCGGTCTTCGTCATAGGCCTTGCGCACCGAGTCGACATTCTGGAGGACCCAGAGCAACTTGACGCTCGAAGGGTAGGTGGATAGAGGGAGTCCGCAAAGTTCCTGGAGCTTTTCAGCACCTGGGCGACTCTTCAACTCGCGGACAAGCGAGGTAGTCCGGGTATCGGGCCAAACGACCGCATTGTATAGAGGCTCGCCGGTGTTCTTGTCCCAGAGGATGGTTGTCTCCCGTTGGTTGGTAATGCCAACTGATCGAATCTCAGAGGCGGAGTGGCCCTGAGCTACGAACTTCTCGGTGGCTTTGTCGATGCAGGCCTCGACAGACTCGAGGAGCTCAATAGGGTCGTGTTCATGCCAGCTATGCGAATCTCGTTAGAACGATATTGGTAGACATGGGGGAGGGGGCTGGGCATACCCGGAATGGGGGTACTTGTTCTCAAACTCAATCTGATGGCTGGCAACAGGCTCGCCATGGCCGTTGAAGATGAGGAAGCGTGTTGATGTCGTGCCCTGGTCGATGCTACCAACGAACCAATGCTTCTGTTTCTCCTCCTCGGTCTCGATGATTCCCTCGGGAAGAGCCTCGTCCTCTACCTCAGCAACCCCTTCGAGGGTCTGCTCCTCGTCTGTGGAAACACTTCCGTTGGAAAGTTCCTCTTCTGTCTCAGTGATTCCGTTAGGAAGTTGCTCCTTGAGCAAGACGTCGGCGGTGCGAGGCCGCTTAGCCTCGGGCGAGCTTTCGAAGTTGCTTGGTTTCCCAAGTTGCCGCTTGTAAGACGCCGGGCGAGACGAGACAGTGGTTGTAAAGTCCATCCTTGCGCACGACACGGTTATAAATGACCGTCTACGCTTTACAATGTCGTGGCAAGGGCGCCGGTCCTAGCAGGAACGTGAAGGCAGGAGTGTGGAAGAGTGGTGGCTGCGCACTGAGCAGGGGGAGGAGTATGACAGGGGCGATGATGTCAATGACTTGGGGGACGATTTGGGTCGCTGGAAGCGTAGGAAACGGACAGATCTAGGTATAGGTATAGGGGACAGAGACGAGACTGGGCGGGAAATGAAGATGAAGGGGATGGAAGAGGAGATGGTAGAAGCAAGGAGCGGACGGAACTGTTGAGCAGCGGGAGGACGGGATAAATGTGTCGGGACACGGCAGAGACCGAGCGAGTGGGGGAGGGTCGCTCGCCCGCGCACTCGCCATCCCCCTCGCGGGAGACAGCGGCACGGCAGAGGCAGTAGCATTGGCACTGGCGAAGCAATGGCAGGCGCGATGGAGCTGACATGTGCTTGCGACTACCTACTTCGTACTTGCGACGTCCGGGTCCGGAAAGGGCAAGAGCCAAGAGGGGAAAGGAGAAGGGGGGGGCGAGCGCTTCGTAACGCGAGGGGAGGGGGGATTGCCGTCCTTGCGTCGCGTCCACTGCCACTGCCGCTGCCGGAGACCAGAGATCGATCGCCGAAGAACTGCGCACGCGCACACGCAAAAAAGCTGGCAAGCAGGGCAGGCGTGACTGACAGGTTTGCATTTCGGTCGGGTTGACTTTTGCCATGGTGGATCTCAACCCCAACTTTCAGGTCACACGGGTCACACGGGGGAGCTGGGGTGGGTTGGGTGGTCGAGGCGCGGCGGAGCCCGCCCCTTGCGGAGCCCCGGCCGGCCCCAGAAGCCAGAAGCCCTCGCAGTAAATCATCCATGTGGACGGTAAATCACCGTAAATCACCAGCGGGGCTGCAATTTGGGAGCCTGGTTGGTGGACAATATGTGGGGCCCCTCAGACAATGGGGAATCGAGGGCTCGCCCGCCCCCAAGTCGACCCCCAAATGCTGAGAGATGCTGCCGTTCTATCAGATTTGGGGGGGGGGGTTGCGCATGGACGGGGATCCGGCATGGGGCTTGCTCTGGCGACCTTCTATTGACTTCGTAAAGCCGATATTAGTCAAGTTACTGCTTCGAGTTCCGTTGCTTGTTTGGCGGTTTGGGCTTTGTCCACATGCCTAACTGCATGGACCTCATCTCATCTCATCGCATCTTGTCTCGTTTCTGCTTGTTGCGCGTGCCCAATCCTGCCTGACCCTTGTACATAAGAAGTAGTAGAACAGACCACGCGTGGGTCTCCGGACCAAGCGCGAGGTTGGCTCTATATGTTCTTCTCCCTGGCCTTCGCCGGCATTCCCAGCCGAATCTATGGAGTCGCAGCCCAACAGTAAGAGCCGTGCAGTTCGTACCTGCCTTCCATGCCTGCCTAAATCTTAGGCCGCAGTTGTCCCTTCTCTCTTCGGTGTTCCGAGACTTAGCCGCCGACCGAAGTCGGTCACGACCCGTCCCGTTTAGACGTGGCCTGCAGGAAAAAAAGGAAGGTGCGACTAAGATGAAGGTCACGATGTCTGTCCGTGCCACCCGCCTCCCGCCTCCTGTCTACCCACCGCCCACTGTCAACTTTTCGACTTCGCTCTGCCTACTTAGGTATGGACTTGATTTACCGACGCGAATACTTTGTGCCGAGCCTCTGCTTCCTTTTTATTCAAGACCTTTCATCGTTGTCATCCCGACTCAGCTACGCCCTACTTTGGTCCCTTCTCTCTCAACAACTGCCAGTTGCACGCCATAGCAGAACTGACCCCGAATCAACCCCCACGGTAACCTCATTGACGCACACTGGCCATGAAAATGCCGAATCCACATTCGGGGAGACAGCAGACCGGGAGACCCGGGCCCACAGACAAGAGGTGAGTCCACGGTTTGACTTACCGAAGTATCGTCAAGTCGTTACGCGTTGATAAACATTGCTAATGCGTCTCACCAGTCCTTCTACTAGCCCTCACCCCGTTTCTCTAACGGTTCTGCGCGAAAGACCCTCACAGGAAGACCTTGCATCGAAACTCACTCCACCCAACTCGGGTACTGCCAAACGAGTGCGACTCGATGGTTCGGGTGAAGAGCTTTGCCTCCCGGGATACAAACGTCCGTGTCTGGATACCCAGCCACCCCCGCTACATTATCTACAGGCCCCCACCCCGTTGTCCTGTCTCGCCATGACTTCCGAGGTGCTGGTTGAGGGCCACAATTACCGGGAGCATGGCACTTATCCGCACGTTTCCGGCAATATCAGCTCGACAGTAGCCCTCGGCAATGGATGGCAAAATGCAACAGGACCTTGGCAGACAGCTAATCCCCCAGATCAATACGATGACCCCGAACTCGAACAAATGCTAGATCATCTAGATGAAGATTTAACTACAGGCACATCGCAAGGCTTTACCAACCAGCATGACACTGAAGAAACATTTTGTCTGGAGGATTTTGACGATGCGGCCATGGCAGAACTCCTGGAAGACTCCGCTGAGAAAGCAGATCAGATACCACCATCAAGCGTGGTGCGAGCGTGTGATCGCGATTCTAGGTCAGCCGAGGAGTTTGACCCAGATTTGCAGTACTCTCCTCTTTGCTCCAGCTCAAGTCTCGCCGTTCGGACGAAGGATGACATGCTCCTCAACCAAGATACTGACTGGAGTCATGTGCATGAGTGTGCACAGAAGATGCCAAAGACCATTTCACCGGTTGGCTCCCAAGAGTCGCGGACGTTGCAATCAGTTGGTGATAATAAACCGACGCAAAGCGCATCCCAATCTCCTACGTTACGTTCCTCGGCTACGAGTAAGCCCGATTCTCCTAAACAATTTCCTACGCAGATGCTCCTCAAGGCACACAAAACATTCTTCCACATCCAAGAAATGCTAGACGCCAAGGTAGAGATGTTCAAGAATCAACCTGAAGCCGTCTTTGAGCTGTTTGCTCGAGTAGTCTACTCGAGCCGCGAGAACTTTCATCACAAGCAGTACTTTCAGTTTCGAAGCTTGCTCAAAGAATGCCCGCCATATCTGAATGGTGCCCTTCGTGGCTAGGAACTGGGGGCACCTTTGGATTGCGCCAGTCGGGAGTTTTTGAAGCCCAATGTCGCAGGTACCAAGTGTATTTGCCAGTGCAAGCTCAGGCCGGACAACCGATCCAACCCAGAGTGGTCTATTGAGGTGCTTTCAATCCAAATGGCGACCTGGAAGGAGATTGAAGGCGTAATGGATGTGCTCGGGAGGAAGGATTTAGACGAGCCAAAAAATCTTGCGATGGATTGACGAGCGATAAGATTGAGTGCAACCCTGCTGGAGGTGCTATTTCAGTTTGATCTCTGTTGCTTACGAGTGAGGCCTAGGAGCCAGCGCTATCTGTCTTCGCTATAGCTTCTATTAGCACCGATCACAAGGATTCCTGTTTCTGGTCCCGTCCCTGATGCTATTTCATTATCCCAGCCAGTCTACGCCCAGTTCAGTTCTATCCAACGATATTCTGATCCACGCCAAATCTTGAACGATCCTCTTTGCCCTGTCCAATGGCTTCGGACAATTCCTCCTAACATCGAGCCTAGTTCTTGACGTTGATGAGATGAAGATAAGGGCCCATCTTCTCAATCATGAGCGGGCGGAGCTCGCGTTGCTCCGTCGCGGTCAGCTGAACGAGGCTGCCTTGTCGACGACTCCAGCTCTCGTTAGTTTCACAGAGGGCAGCTTCCTCGTCCTTGCTCGTGGGGTCGACGAACTGGTATGAGCGATACTCGCAGTTGATCCAGCCCGTGGCTATGTAGTTGGTCAGTAACGATTATTGCCCTGGAGATTCGCATTGTCCACTGTTCTTCTTGTCAAGTATTTAGTGGGCAGTGGGGATACATACCATGCTCCTCGTCGACACCCTGCCAGTCGTCTGTCATGAAGTGGAGGAACCCGCCATGAGTCACCACAACAATGTGATCATCCCCGTTTCCGGCCGCCTCCCTCAATGTAAGTCGGCCCTTCTTGCCACGAGCAAGAAGCTTCTCCAGCGTAGGCTCGTATGGGCTCTCGGCACCCTTCTCGGTCCACGTCTCCTCGACGCCGGAGTAGTCGGCCTTGCCAGCGAACTCGGCGGCGACCTTGGGGACGGGGGACCCGATATCGCAAGGCTGCAGGGAGATCTCCTGGAACTCGGGCAGGGCGGTGATGGGAAGCAGGGCGTCGGTGCCGAAGGCCTTGAGGCAGGTGTAGACGGTGCGGCGCATGGGCGAGGCGATCAGGCGGGTTACCTTGGCGTGGTGCGGGAAGGCGGCGCGTAGGTTGGCACATTGCTGCTCGCCGAGGGGCGTCAGATCAGGATCGTGCAGCTGCTCGTTGGCGTGGGAGAGGTTGTGGAAGCCCTGGGCGTGGCGGACGAGGTGGATTGTGGGAGCCATGGTCGATGAAATTGGTGTGTTGTTGTCAATGCTGAGGGAGAGAAACTGGGTTCTCAGTGACTTAATAAGTATGCGAGAGCGAGGGTGAGTAAGATTGAGTGCGGGATGTAGACAAGGTAGCCAATGTTAGTCCGGCAATCTCAGTCGTCAGCAGGATCACAGGATCGAAGCACAACGATAGGGAAAGAGGAACAAGAAGAGGGAAAAAACACGCCTTATCAGTCTCCTCGTCTAACCAAGGAGAAAGCCCCTCAACCTGCATACGAATTCCTCACACACAGACGCAAGACCCCCCACCTTCCCTCCGCCGACCGGAACGGTCAGCCAACCAGTGACTCAAAAGGCCCGTCCGGTGCCCGGAGCCGGCGCCGCCATCCATGACGGGCGTGGGCCGCCGCGCGGCGCCGATTGGTCCGTGCTGCGGTCCGCGGTGGCCGAGGGAGTGGGTCCGGGCCAGGTCTTCTGAAAACCTGCCTTTTGGGCAAGGAAAGGAAGACTTTGCGCGCGAATTGGATAAAAGAGGGTGGTGGGAATGCCCACATGGCGTAGCGCGGCGGCAAATGGATCGGTTTGTCTTTTTTCTTTTTCCTTTCTTTTCTCTCACCGGATTTACGCCGTACATTAGATTCATGCCGTGTAGTGTTGTTCCGATCAGTCCGGAGACAGCGTGGTGGTGGTGAGCAGAAAACCCCGCTACTTTTGCGCTGCTTCGGCTTCCTACTTGCGGGAACCATGAGGACAGGGAATAGGGACACACAAATCATCTGCCGGCAGTTGGCTCCTGATTATGGGATCTAGGACGTCTGTATGCGCTTTATCGCCCAGGATTCATACCCCGCTTGGAACCAACACCACGTCGGTATCGATCCCGAGTCTCAAGAATTCTGACGTCGGTATCCTTCCCGAGCATTACTTCAACTTATGAGCTGTCCTTCCATTAGAACCTGAATATATATCCATCTGTACTCCCACTTCTCTTTTCTCTTCAGTTGAAACTGAGACGGGGAGACCTTGAGGCTCATCTGTGCTCTCACTGGAAAGGGGATTGGTCAGTGTGAAGGAATCAGACCTCGTCATCCTTCGATTTCCACCGCTCACAATCGGCTGGACCATTCATTTCACAAGCCGGGTCGCGTCTGTTTTCAACAAATTCAGAAAGCATCGAACAGTACACAAAGAGGACGTGGTGGAAGAAGAAGCATTTTTAGTTCCTGTGGCTAATACATCTCATTTAAGATGGGTAGCAGAGGGAATGAATTTGGTTTAGTTGTACCCATCATTGCATCGTCCCACATGTCGCCTCTCCTGATTCTAGTACATGCAAGCTAACTTTGATAACGGGTCGCAATCGCGCAAGGCAACAACTGAAAGGTATCATAAATCGCGGATTGCAGCTATCAATCACCTGGGTTGTCCAAGCCTACCGGATGCCCCTGCAGTACATTCTTGTCTCGCCAAACAAAACGGATACCCGCCCAACGCCGGTTCAATAAAAGCCCAGTCTGCAACACACACGCAGAAGCCAACACCTTCTGACAGTCCCTCGGTTTACCCCGCTTGGCAATCAAAGCTCAATTAGTGCCTCCTCCTTCACAGGCTGCTGTTGCTGCTGCTGGTGAACAGGCTCGTGCGTTGGCACCGCCGGAAACGGGTCTTGGTTGTAACCGGCGTACGCCCAGCTCGGAGGTGCCGCGGGAGGTGCGTGGTGCTGCTGAGGCATCGATGGTTGCCAGTACGGTTGCTGCCGAGGAGGCGGTGCGTGCTGCTGAGGCTGCGATGGCTGAGGGGATTGAGCCTGCTGGAGTTGCTGTGGTTGGGCTTGATGGGGTTGCGAGGGCTGAGCAGGTTGGGTGGCCGAGACTGTCTGGGCAGGAGTCTGAATCGGCGTTGGCTGTGACGGAGCTGAGTACTGCATCGGCTGCTGTATATTGGGATAGGGAGATTGGGCGGCATCGGGGGCCGGTCCTGGGGCCGATGGTCCTACGGGAAGTGCCTGGGGAGTCTGCTGAGGTGAGAGGTAGTATGAAGCATTGGGATCGGCCATTGGCGCGGCATTGGATTGCTGAGGTGTCTGGGTTTGCTGAGTCGCATCAAGCGGAGGCTGCTGTTGGTAAGGATCCTGAGGCGCAGAGGGTGCCGAAGGTGCCGACGGTGCTGACGGCGCCTTGTCTTGCCAGCTCTCAGTCCGCTGAAGCTGCTGTGGCGGGAGTTGCTGTGGCGGGAGCTGCTGAGGCGGCGGGTATTGCCCAGGCTGCAGCGGCACAGGGCCGTACGGTGCGTATTGGGGTTGAGGCGTCGCCTGTGGCGGCTGGTGCTGATAAGGCTGCGGTGGAGGGGCCTGGTAACTCGCACGTTGCTGTCCTGTATAAAAGCTCTCTGCTCCTCCTGGGTTGCTAGCCATGTGCGCGGGGATAGAAGGATAGGGGCCAGCTTGTTGTCGGGGAGGGAGGTTGTAACCGCCGAGGCTTTGTTGGTGATATGCCTTGTTCAATCTCTCTTCCAGCATGCGGTCGTAGTACCGAACCACAGTCGAAAGCTTGGCATGAAGATCCAAAAGGGTATCTGAAGCTGAGTTAGTCTTGCTGAAACGTTAAAACAGGGACGAAACCGTACCGTGCTTGCTCATGGCCTCTCCGTACGTCCGTGCCAGCTTAGGACGTAGTGTTCCAATACTGTCATAGAGCTCCTGAATCTGAGGCTCTCGGAGAATGGTGCCCGGCGGCTGTGTTTGCAAGCGGTCCACCAGGGTCGAGAAGAGGTTGATGTTCTCCGCCTCCACAGGTGTCAACTCATAGTCGTTCTTGGGGAGAACAAAATTAGTGGTGCCGGCCCCAGAAGTACTTGATGTCTGTTGCTTGAGCGCCGCAGCGTGCCTCTGCTTCTGCTCCTCCATATCCGCTAGAGATGCCGCAATTGCTGCCTTCAGGTCATCATCATCCTCCTCGGCTTGCTTAACAGCTGAGGCGTCCCCATTGATCTTGGGGGCGCTCGCGACGGGCTCGGCATATCCGCGGGTGTGGGTCTTGACCTCTTCCAAGCTCATTGCCAAAGCCTTTTTCAGGTCCTCATCGAATCCTTCATCGACACGGGCATTCCGCGGCTGCATGGCTGAAGTACTGCGAGTCTTGTGGGGATACGTGGGCGACCGATCAAGGGAAGGGCTGGGCTCTTTGAAGCCCTTACTGGTGAGTTTGGCATAGCAGCCGTCATCGACTCGAACAGGGGTAAGAATTCCAAGATGGGGAAGGGCGACGGTCTTGGTCGAGCACTGCTGATCGAAGCAGTTTCCGCAGTTTCGGCAATGATGCTTTCGGTTGGTGAATGTAAATGGAGTTCGACATCGCATGCATACTTCAGAGTCCGACCACTCTGGGGGCTGCAATCATTGTCAGTCATTCGTCATACCGACTTATGCCAGTCCTCTCTTACCGCACTGCTATCAATCATGCTGCTCGAAACAGAAACCTTGGGCGGGAACTGGTGTCCTTCTCGCTGCAGCGTCTGGTAAACCTCGCCAATGTAGCCAAGATCATATCGTCCTTCGGTGGCTCCCGCCCACAACTGTATCAGCTCGAGAATCTTCGATTTAACTTCGGCATTAACGGCGGCCCCTCCGACGGCCTGGAGTAGCGACACAAGGTTGTCCATGAACTCGCGAGAGGCGATCTCGGCGAGGAAATGCGATCCGCCATTCTTGACGCATGTATCGGTAAGCTAGGTATAGGTCAGCTCCAGAACGTTTCACATCGGCCGGGGGATGACATACGCTCAGCGCGCTCAGCTGGGAGTTGGGGTTCTTATTGCCGATGCGCCGTTTGAGCGAGCGCATAGCCTCCTTGGGTGCGACCGTCTTGGATCTGATGATGTCGGAGATTTCGAGGTTCAAGGCAATATCCTCTCTGAGTATCAGATCGGTCAGCAATAAATAAAAAACGATAACTTCTAGGGTCTAGGAGCGCCTACAGGCTGCTGCTCGTGGCCCTTTCGATCTGCTCGTCCAAGGCCGTGTTGGCCGAGGACGACCACCAGCTCATCATCTTGGGGGAGACGGCGACGACGGTAGTGGTTGGGATGGCGGGACGAAAGGAAGGGAGGTGGGCACTCGGCTGATGAGTAAGATGGGAGTATTATAGAGGCTCGCGGAAGACAGCGAGAGCGGCGCAAGAAAGAGATGGATGGAGTTGACGTTGTTGTGGTGGATGTTGGATCGAGGTTCGCCAGGCTTGCTCCAGGCTGTCGTTGGTCGCCCCAGCCTCAGTCAGTCAAGCGGGCGATGAGGTACGACGTAAGGTGGTCCAGGACGGGTTAGCTTCCAGCGTTTGGCCTACCCACGCTAGGTGCCTCTCCAGGCCCCCAGCTCTGCACCCTCTGTCATTGGCCGCAGGGCAATTAGGTAAGCAACCTTACTGAACAACCCTTGAACCCACTGAAGCAGGCAGCGCTCTCAAGGCAATCCACGGCCTACCCAGGTCCCCCGTAGCGCCCAACGGACAAGGGCTCCTAGGGCCCAAGGGGATCCACCACAGGCGCTGTCCAGTGGGCAGCTCAGCGCTGTCTGCCTTGCGTCACAGTGGGCGGGCGACCCGCTAGCAATCCGCACCCGGCACAAGCACCCTCCAGAAGCCTGCGCCGAGCGGATGACGACGTTGGCTGTGGCGTACGTGGCTCGTGTGTGCCAAGCTGGGGAAACTCGAAGCGGGTACCAGAGGCCGAAGCAGCATATACCTTTGTCACCACGTTAGCCCTAGTATGAATCTAGGTACCCGAGCCACATCCACATGTACCTCCCCGCGAACCACATGGCCATGAGAGCTGTCACTGGCCGATGTCCGGTTCCTTCGTGGTCGGCATGACCGCCGAGTCCCAACTTCTAACAACTCCACGTCCGAATCATGACTTTTTGCAAGGAGTTTCTTTGAACATTTTATCAAACGGGTTCTTTGTTCTTAGACGATGCTGCACATTTCAGCGAGTACACCGTGTACGGAGCGTTGATTCGTTGTGTTCCATGTTCTTCCTCTATTGTTCGCCGATACCTAGTTGACTCGTTCATCCCCTCCTCCTCCGGCGACCCGATCCGATCTCGACTTCTCCAAACCGCGCTCCCCCCGAAGAGATATGATTCGACGATAACCGTTCCTCCGGATCCAACCACTGTGATGACCTCCATAGGCCACACGCGATCGGCCAGCCTGGTCGATACCCGAAACCATCCCATGGCCACCACCGGCGCCTTGGGTCACCCGCCGCCAGCAGGGCGCAATGGAGGTGACCCCAGGCCCGGCGGGGCTCCAATCCCACACATTGAAGATATCCTGGCGGCTCCCAGGGACATCGATATGAACCAGTCTATCCGTAGGCTGTTGGAATCTGCCGAGGCATCGCTGGGCCAGGCGCAGATGAGCCGCGATTTCAACAGACCTGCTCTCGCTCTGAGGGAATACATTCGCGCATCTGTCATTGCTATCCAGTCCGTTCGGAATCACCGAGACTATGCCTCCCTCAAGACTGATCGCAACGACCTGCAACGAATACACAACTCGCTGCTGAAGAAGATCAGCCAGCTAGATGTCGTCTTTGCGGGAATCAAGCAGGACATCATTGCGGACAACAAGAGAACCGGCGTACAACCTACCAACCAGCGAAATACCCCAGTCCAAAGGAATGGTGCTGGCTCTCAACCCTCAGCAGACCAGCCAGCCAATATCCCAATTCGTTCGAAGATGAATGGTACACCACCAAAAACAAAACCAACTATCCAACCGAAACCCCAGGCCCTCCACGGGAACGCAATCAAACCCGTACGTGCCAGTTTGAACCTCTCGAGCACTACTGCCCAGGACCTTGCCGCTCGCTTTGCCAATCTCAGAGGCCCGCAAGCATCTCCAGGCCAAGATCCACGCATCAAGACACACCAGATCAATCTCCCCAAACCGGCAGGGCCCCGAGAGATGCCTCCTGCGCCGCCACGGCCGCCAAAGATTGATATCAACAGCGCTGTTCCGGTTCTACCCAAGATGCCAGATGCCATCTACAGCCCTGCTCGTGGAAGTATATCAGGAGAAGTTTCAAGACCACCCACCTCCACCCCCCGTAATATATATAATCGAACCGGATCTTCAGTCTCCTCTGTTCCCGGTACTCCTACAGGGTCTTCACAAGCCCAAGCCGACTACTTCACTCCAGCTCAAAGCTACTCTCTCAACAACTCAATACCTCCGGTGCCACCAGGAAACGCGATAAAGATCCCAGTAGGCGAACTAATAGACCCAGAGGAACTATATCAGGCCATGAAGGCCAAAGGCTCCATTTTGATCATTGACACGCGGTTTCGACAAGTTTTCAACGAGGGCCACATTATGTCCTCATCGACTATCTGCATTGAACCGAACATCCTTACCAGGGACAACATTTCGGCAGAGCAGATATCCGAAAGCCTTGTGCTGTCCCCGAACCAGGAAGAGTCTCTTTTTGAGCAGCGAGACAAGTATGATCTAGTTGTTTTGTATGACCAAAATTCCGAAACGATCCTCAGGTCTTCCTCGAACCCGGATGAGCTCGTTCTTGCATCGCTTCAGCGGGCTTTGGTAGATTACAACTACGGAAGAGACCTGAAGAACCCTCCGAAGCTATTGAAGGGAGGCGTTGATGCTTGGGTGGATTTGATGGGTCCGGCATCTCTTCAAGTGAGCACGCAGTCAGGTTCTTCAAAACCAGTTCAGCGCACCCAATTGAGCCGAAGCAATGCCATTGAGCGAAGAACGTCGAAATACATTGGAAAGCCCCTGAAAGAGAAGGATGTCAAGGATTGGCAGGAAAGGTTAAAGAATGAGGACATGGAGACAGCATCATCGCCTAACTTTCTACGTTCCAAGGAGGACTTCCTCAGGAGGTTTCCGCCAGTGTTGACGGAACAAGAGTCTATGACTTCGCAGGACCAGCCACAGCAACAACCCGCGTACGGGTTGTCTCATAAAATCGACTTGGATACTGACCTCCCTTCCCCTCCGACCCGGCCAGCTCCGGCCATGCCACGACCAAGCTACAATGGTTTAGCTGAGGGTGCTGACGACAGTGGAGCACCAGCAAATCGACAGCTGGCTCGGGTGCCCACGAAGCTTGTTGAGCAGCCGTCCACTTCCGAGACCGCGACATTTTACACTGGTCTCAACAACCCCTCAAACTGGTGCTACGCAAACAGCACCCTGCAGTGTCTCCTAGCCTCCCCTGAGTTTGGAAGAGTGCTTGCAGACTCGAACTGGATATCCCAGTTCTCGGCGCCCAGAAAGGAGGACGAAAAGATTGACCAACCTCAGCTGATGGTTCGAATCATCAGCAACCTGTTCCACTGGATGAGCTCGGGCAAATTCCAGGTCATGAAGGCACAAACGTTGATGGTAAGTAACACACTCCCCTCACTCCTCCCCTCCCCCTTGAACCATATCACAGAGCACGGCTAACCTTTCTACAGAGATACTCGCTCCATATCTCCAAGCAAATGAAGGATGCGGAATTCGGCGGGAACAAGCAGCAGGATGCGCAGGAATTCATGTCCTTTCTAGTCGACCACCTTCACGACGAGACTAACACGCGGCGAGATCAACTGGGCGTGATCGAGCAGCCCGACACCAAGCGTCAGTCGTTGCTCGGAGCGGCGGCCGAGTACTGGCGCAATCACAGCAAACTCAACCAGTCCATCGTCGACAAATACTGGCGCGGGCTCGAGCTGGGCACGGTTGAGTGCCTTGAGTGCCGCGTCCTGTCGTACCAGTTCGCAACCCTAGATCTGATCACCGTCTTCGTGGGCAACAACAGCGGCCCGACGCTGAACCATGCCCTCAAGGAGCTCACAGAGACGTCCCAGCTCAGCGACTTCGACTGCAACAACTGCCGCCGCAAGACCCGGGCTCTGCAGTTCCAACGCTACGCCCGCCTCCCCTCGCTGCTCTGCGTCAGTCTGCGCCGCTTCAACTTCGACGCGCGCGGCGGCCCGCGCAAGTGCGAAACCCTCATCACGTGGGACTTGAACGACATGGACATGTCGCAGGTCTTCGTCCCACATGCCTCGCCGGGTCCAACGGACCCCACGGACCCGGCCTTCACGGGACCCTTCCGCTACGAGACATACGCCGTCGTCGTCCACTCAGGCGCCGGGCCAGACCAGGGCCATTATACCGCGTACGTCCGCGATACGGCCTCACACGACCCGTACGCCTGGTACTACTGCGACGACGCCAAGGTGACCAAAGTCCGCATCGGCAGCGGCGACCGCCATGACGTCCAGAAGGATCTCTTCAAGTCCGGGCACCGTGTCCCCTATCTCATCTTCTTCCGCCGCAAGGACATGCGGTGATTGGGGATATGATGTCTTCCCATCAGCTGTTGTCACCTCCCTAGCCTCATGACGACTAGCTTCTCCGAGGCACTGGGCGACTCGTCAACTGCCACGAGGGGGTCCTCCTTCGTTCAACCTCGGGAGTCGGGACTCTCGGAAGAGCCTCCTAGGCCAAGCTTTGTCCCCTCTCATTTCCCTATCCTCGTTGGATACCGTCATGCGCGTCTCCCCTGACCCCTGAACCAACCCCTGGGCAAATCCACACACATCACCTTCCCAGCTCCCTCATTGCCCCTCACGCATGTGCTCAACACCGCGGCAGTCGTCATTTTCCGTCCTTGATTTTCTTATTTTTACTCCCTATATAGCAAAGCAGGTAGCAAGCAGCATGGCACGGTGCAAGGGGCGGGCGTTTTCATCCAGCCGTCTTAAACTTGTTCGAGGGCGGTGTGAAAGACATTGAGATTACTTAGTACTAGCAGTGTTCGTACGGAAAAGTACTTTCGTACCCAGCATGCCTTGATTTCCCGTCACATAATGAATGACCACGAGTCATGATAAGACCAGAAAAAGACCACCCACACACGCTTGAGGGGAAAACACTGTCCCCAGAAACCCGCATGACGTGGCTCCATCCTCGCCTCTTGGCCGTCGTCGTTCATTCGTCGCCCCACTCGGCGCGTTGCTGTCAACCATCTCTCTGCGAATGAGACCGGACGTGTCCCTGGCCGACGACTTTCACATGTCGAAGACGGACCTGAGCGCAATCACATCACATCACGTTGTCCGGGCTATTCGGGGCCTTGTACGAGCAGGGTCTTTATAATATGGAAACATACATAACAGGACGAGGAGGGCCACACTGCCTTGAGGTATTCAATAAAAGTCCGATAAAACATCATGGAGCCAACGCCGCACAAGCTACAGTACATTCAATCGCACTCTCCATCAGTGCCGACATGAAAAGTTGGGCCCCCGAAAATCACAGAGCCCCTCGCGCCTGGTATCCTTCATCGTTTCGTCCGTCCGTCCGTCCATCCGTCCATTCCCACTGCGTCAGAGTCTATCTCTTCCGACACCGCCAACGTCACTTAAGCAGTATTCTTGAGACACTCGTCGATGTCCTTCTTGAACGTCTCGCGGATCACTTTTCGGTTCAGCTTCTGTGTAGCAGTAACGAGGCCCTGCAGAATCACGATTAGCTATGGTTTGCCATGGTGAAAAGAAACTTGGGATATTTGGGGGATTCTTACGCTGTCGGGGATCCACTCCTCATCGGTAATGACAACACCGGCCACAATTTCGATTGCAGCGAAACCGGCTCGTTTAGCAGCCGTCTGGAGATCCTTCAGGACATAGCTCACGACCTTCTTGTTGTGGTGCATAGTGTGGATGTTATCATCGTGCACACCAGCGTCCTTGGCCTTCTCGATGAGGACCTTCTCATTGGGCATAATGATGGCAATAGGGCGGTTGTACTCGGGATCAGCGTGGACCATGACGTTGGCCACAGTCTGGGCTCCTCGGTATACCGCCTCGAGCTTCTCGAGGGCAATGTATTCGCCACCCTGCATCTTGACGAGATTTTTGACACGATCGAAGACTCGGAGATGGCCGTCAGCGTCGAACTCGCCAATATCGCCGGTCTTGAACCATCCATCCGGGGTGAGCGCCTTCTCTGTCTCCTCAGGGTCGTCGTAGTACTTGGTCATGATCGGGAGACCCTTGAACCAGATCTCGCCCTGGGGTGGGTTCGAATCGGTCGAGTATCCGAGATCGGGAATCGAGACGAGCTTGGCGTCACAGCTAGAGGGGATGGGACCGATGGCGTTGGGTGAATACTCGAGGGGGCAGCCCAGGGCGCCGTTGGCGCAGGTCTCGGTGAGACCATAACCTGCCAGCATGGGGGCCAGAACCAAGGAGAGGAAGTGCTTTGTGCCGTCAGAAATGCCGCTGGCACCGTTCATGGTAAAACGAAGGCGACCACCGGTGAGCTCTCGGACCTTGCTGAAGACGATGTTATCGAATAGGTTGGCCATTGGCAGCTTGTTCCTGGTCATGAAGGCCTTGTAGTTGAAGGCGCTCCAGAACAAGGTTCGGAGGACAGGGCTGGCAGTCTCTAGCTTGGCTACGACACCCTTCTTAACAGTCTCCCAGATCTGGGGCACACCAACCATGACGGTAGGTCGGAATTCGTGCATGTCACCAAAGCAGTTCTTGACCATCGCATCGGACAATGTTCGGGGGTTGCCGTATCCGAGGGTTCCACCGATGAAGAGGACGAGGTTCTCGAGGGCCATCTCGAAGATGTGGGCCAGAGGCAGGTAAGCCAGGATACACTCCTTGTCACTCACACATTCCTCAACGCAGGTGAAGAGACCGGTCACTAGTGCGGCAGCAGTTAGCACAAAGCTCGGTCGTGAGAAGAAAGCAACAGAATCGAGCCGCGATGAGCAACAACAGCGACGTACCTCCAGCAACAAGAGCTTCATGGGCGATGCAGACACCCTTGGGCAGGCCGGTAGACCCAGACGTATACATGACGCAGTAGAGGTCCGAAGGCTTGGCCGGGTTGACCTCGACCGGCCTATCCTCGCCAAGCTGACGCAGCTCCTCGTAGGTAATGACCCTGACGTCAGGGTGATCCTTCTTAAAGGCCTCGATCTCACCACCGGCTGTGAAGACGCAATCCTCGTTCACAATGACGGTCTTGATGTTGGACTTCTTGATGGGTTCGGCGGCCGTCTTGAGCAGGTGAGGGTCGGTGTACATGGCAGTGCAGCCGGTCTGGATGAGAGAGTGCTCGACACCTTGGGAGCCGAGAGTATCATACGCGGTTACGATGGAAATGGACTGGGAGGCGCATCCGTGGGACATGGAGATCCAGCCGACGCTGCGCAGCAAGCCGAGTCAGCGCAAAGGCAGCAGAACGAGAGAGGATGTTTCGGAACATACCTTGTGGTGCCAAAAAGATGGACCTTGTCCTCGCTGGTCAGACCCAGGTTGCGCAGGCCGGCGCCGATCTGGTGAACGCGTTCCAGATACTCCTTGTGGGTCAAGTAGTCGAACTTGGAGAGCTCAAAGTATTGCCACTCCTTCTCGATCTCGCAGGTCTCGCCATCGATGCTCTTCTTGATCATCTTGGTCTCCTTGTGCAGCTTGATGAGCTTGCGGGCGCCGACGGCAGTGTGGTTGGGGTACAGGCGGGCGCTGCGGGTGATGATATCGTAGACGGTATGGACGCCCTCGGCCGGGCTGTTGAGCAGGCCATCCTTGGCCCGGGGGTGACGGCGCGGGAGGGTCTCGCCGGGGACCTTCTCGTAGCCTGGAGACTCGATGGTGAAGGGAGCCTTGTGGACCTGGCTCAGAGGCATGATGCCCGATTTGTAGTCCATGATGACGGAGGCGGAGGCGGGATGCTCGGATCAGAGTAGTCGGGTATTACGGAAAGGGAGGAGGGGGAGGGGGGAAGAAGAAGGGCGCCCGAGAGTCGAAGGGACGCAAATTGGGCGAGAGGGCGAGGGCGAGGGTGAAGAGAGAGATGCAGGGCGGAGGGGTGTCTTTGGTGTTGCGGAGGAGGAAGAGGAGGAGAAGCGGCGGGCCGGGCAGATAAAAGCGAGAAGGATGGATGTGACGGAGAGAGACGACGACGACGGCGACGACGAAGGCGACGGCGACGGGAAGCGAGGAGGCGAGACAAAGCAAAGGCTTCTGCGCGGCAGGGAAGGTAAGTACCTATGAGCAAGGCAGGGGATGGAGGTGCAGGCGGAGGGCAGGTACCTCAGGTAGGGTCAGATGTACCTTTGATAGCGTCGAGGTGGTGGAAATGTGCCACCCCGCCACTTAACCACCTAAATTGTCCACCAAATCAGAGAGACCCGGCCCGTAAAGTAGGGACCTAAGTAAGCAAATGCGACAGTGACAATGACAATCCCGGGCTGGGGGTAATGCAGTCGACCTTCCTCAAAGCTTCAACCAGCTTACCTACCACTGCCAATTATGTCCGTACGTACCCATGTAGACTACACAACAGTATGTACTGTACTGTACCGCATTTCCAGTCCGCTGGGGCCAAGCGCCCGGTCTTGTTGGGGTTGTGGAGCGGCCAAAGCCAGAGAGCTCTTGGCGGGTCCCAGGCCACGACGCCACAGCGGCCGGGCCAGGTGTCCACTAATAAGGCCCCAGCGGCACGAGACCCGGCGAGAGTACCAGGTCGGTACCCGGGGTCTTCCTCCAAAGAGTTTTTTCTCGGATTTAATTGCTAAAGTCCTGTTGGATTAGGGGGAGAGAATGGCAGTGCTGCTCCATCTCACCCACAGTGAGTGACTCGGAGCTTTAACCTGGGGGTGATTTGCATGCTGCAGTAGCACAAGAGTCGACTCGAGGCCAGCGAAACTCGCCAAGGCACGGGAGGTACCTGGCCAGGAACACGAGGCACATCGGCATCCCGGCCACTGGACAAATAGTGGATCCCGGATGCCATGGGGATCAGGCCGCCAGAACCTACTATGTCCCTTGCCTACGACAACGTTCCCTCGCGCGGTCGGTGCTGCTGCGCATTTTCCCGGGCAGTCTTTGCCAGCCCGTACTACCCAAGCCAGACAACAAGGCGCTACCTTGGGTACTGGACTCAAGTTCTAGGGCCAATGCATGCGGTGCTGCAGAGAGCAAACCCGCTGTGGCTGGACAGGGGAGCTAGGGGGAGCTTCGCCCCGCTGCGAGGTGTTTTCAATTGCGTCACAGTTGGGGACCTAGAACCTGCAAATTGGCCGGGTCTTTTTTTTATTTCCCCCTACGTGTTCCCGTCGCCTTAAGTAGCCTTGTCGTCCATCGTCGTCACCACTTCCTGCAGCGAAAGAAGGACACGGTATATTTGCATCGGACCGTGGCGTAACTCGAGGTTGATTGGGTATGCTTTGTCAGGGCGTTTGCATGTTCGATTTGATTTAGTTTGACATGTACATGGACAGGTAATTTACACCTGCATTTCTGTCTCTCTTGTCCAGTTCCCATTTTGGGTCAAAGAATGGGTCTTTTTTCTTCAGGGTTGCAGCCATCCATCCCTCCCCAACCCCATACCCATGCCAGATGCCAACCCCAGCCAGCCGTTGGTCGATGCGCAGGCGACTCAACGCTTGGCCGGCCATCTCGAGGACGAGAGAGGGGGGCATGGATGGATGAAGTGCTTGCGTCCTCGCGTCATTGTGGGGGGGTTTTTTTTTTTTCCCTCTGACCCTTCGCACTCCTGTTTGTCTGTTCCCGTCGCCGCCGGTCGGTACTCCGCAAGGACCGACCCGCCCCAAGATCCCCCGGCCACGGCCCCGAGACATCAAAGGGGCAACTCTCTCCAGCCAGAGACACGAAAAGTGGGCAAGAATCACAAGCCAAACCCGAAAATAAAAGTGAAAAAAAAGCCTCGCAACTCGGTACGTAGGTAAGCAGGAAGGAAGCAGGTAGTATTCCGTACGGAGCCAGGCGGTCGAGCGAGTCAAGGGACATTGAAGCAAAGGGAGAGAGGGACACCAGAAAGGACAGAAAGTGCATTCGAGCATCAACCAATCCAGTAAATGCCATGGCAAGTCGTACCTCAGGTACCTCACCAAGTACTCCATATCTACCTCCAGGCTAAGGCTCCAATCCACCAGACGCCACACTTTCTTTTAGCTCCATTTGCCCCTTGGCAGCTTTTCCCCTCATCAACAGAAAAGCCAAGCCGGCCATCCAATGTCAGGTCGAGCAGAGGCAGTGTGTGTGCTGGGCTCATTCATGGCATCGTACGTATCTTCCCCAACGCTTTTCTACCTAATTATCCTCCAGGAATCTCATCCTCGGTGTGTCAGCAGATCCGAAGACGGGTCGCAGTTCATGTTGACGCTTGCTGCACCCACCTGATGATGGCCTTCCTCCCCTCTTGTGAACAAAACATCCCAGCCGTACGTGCGATTTGCTTCCTCGTTTCAGCGCCGCCGAGCTCCCTTCTGTGCCGCCGCCCTCTGTCCATCGCCCGCTCCGACCCCAAGCTTCAAGCCGGGGTCGCGGCCTGGTCCCCTGGTCAGTGGACGATCGGTTCACAGGCGTCCCTTGTCCTTCGCCCCGTCCGCGCGCCCGCGGCTTCTCTTTCCCCTGGCCTCGCTCGGCTTCACGCTGGCTTGTCCTCGTCAACTTCTTCTCTCCCGTTGCTTTTAGGGTTGTCAATGTGATTCAACAGCCAGCCGAGGCGATGCGTGTCACTGCCAACCTCAAACATGTGTCCCGTGGCCGTCGATTATATTCGGTACAGTGCTGTTAATTACTGCCACTGGCCCGGTTGCTGCGCCGTTCGGAGCCAAGCCCTCGATCTCCTTGATCTAGAGGGCAATAATTCGTAGCCAAGACCCGGGGTTGTCATCTTGTGATCAGCTGCCACCAGGACTTACGAATACCAAGACCCCCGCCTTCTGCACGATGAGTTAACGTTAGCTCTTCGGGCCATACCCCTTTGGAACATTGGTGAATGCCTTTGGATGCCTCTGGCTGGACGTTGTTCGGTCCATCGGGAACCTCGACAAGTGCATCCCCCGTCCGCTTAGACACTTTCAACCTGGTCTCCCGAGTCTGCCAGGGCCAACAACCTCCCGAATCGAGCATCTCCCCCCGGCATCATGATTGCCCTCGATGCGGCGTTACCGTATCGTGCAAGACTCGCTTGACTGAGTCGGCCCATTCACGCTTCATTCCCAGGACATCTGCTGGCATGTGCAGCCGAAAATCCCTTGTTTCTTGCCCGAGACTTCGGGGACCACTTGATCAAGACGGCTCAGGATACCAGCTTTGAAATGCGGAGTGGCTCGCCAATGAGGGGCTTTACGCCACCATTCACGATACGGGATGGGACACAGGTTGAGTTGCGTTCCATTACTCGCGGTCCCTGCCTGGCCGAATCTTCCATCGCCCCAAGAAACGCCCTCAATTATTCGGTAACAGAGTCTGACATGTATTCCTGTACACGTGGATGGCTCTGGCTACCACACTGGCACCTCTGAGCTGGGTCTGACCTGTCCCGGCCATCTCAAATCACGACTCGCAAGTGACCATATCTGCAACGGATGTTAGCGCAGTAGAGCTCAACTTGTTAGCTTCAGCTACGTCTCTCCCAGACGGACATCCTGGACCCTCTCCATCTCCATAGGGCTGTCGTTGATTCTGGCAGGTCTAGACTCACAGTACCGCGCAGTACTCTGTATGTACCGTCAACTCATCACCGGTAAGTTCCGACAAGCGCGCTAGAACGGATCTACGAGGCAAGCTTGGGGTGGCAGTGTAAGCCATCGTGATGGCAGCTCTATCTCAAGCTCAAGAAGTGCCACGCGTTTATTAGGCTGTCGACGCTACGTGTACATTCATGCTTTGTGAGCAAGCCTCGGGCGCATCCTTGCGTTGGCACCAGCACTGGGGAGATTTCACGACAACCTCCGTCCAGTGGCGGAGAATAGCTTCAGTCTTGCGTCTGCACTTGGCAGCCATTCCTGGGTGCGCTGTTGAGAAGGCATACACGGATCCTTGACAAGGATTCAGCGCCAGACATTCGCTGGCGTCTTCGGTTGACGGGATCGCACTGGCTTCTGCCCGAGCTTGAGGCAACCAGTCGTTGCCATCACTTCACTCTACCCACTCACTTGAATGATAAGATGACTGTTATCACCCACCCCTGTGTCACTCCGATCTCAACTCATAGCATATGCGGCATGGCACGAGTGCTTCGCACAATGAATCTCGATCTAGCGTGCTGACAGCAAGGGGTTACCCCGTCTAGCCAATGTCTCGGCAGTTTCGCCTGAACCCCGAGTTCTTCCCAGTTTCAGATGGCCTCCAACATCTCTCAAAGACGCACGAGAACCAAGCCTCAATATTGAAGCGTAAAACAACGTCAAACCGTACAACGGCCACGCCTCATCAAAGGCTCACAATACAACTGCCTCGAGCCGCTAGACCAAGAGTGACAAAGCCGGAACCTGCGGGGCGGATCATCGGTGCGCACGCGTTACCGATTGGCCCCCGTGGACCCCCGAATCTCAGGGGTTCGGCAGCGCTCTAAATCATACATTCAGGGTCTCACTCATATTTCTGTCCTGTCTCTCCTCGACATCGCGAACTTGCATCCATTGGGCCTCCCGAGCTTCGTACTCTGTAGAAACTCGCCATGCCGCGGTCTAGCTCCGAGCGCAACGGCGACTGGCTGCGGCCCGTCGACGATGAAGAGGACGACGCCTTCCTCTCCGGACCTGAGGACGCCGAGGCAAAGGGATGCCTCGACGATGGCAGTAGATCGACCCTCAACCTCACTCCCGAGGCTCTCCCCGTGTACATGACGATTCACCGGTAATTCCACCCTCACGTGTGACGCGCGCAGCCCAGCCTCCAACGCGGCGTCGAACATGTGCGCCAACCGTCGTAACGATGACCGAGGGAACCAGCGTGCTAACACCTCTTGAGTGCAGAGTCCGGCGTCTAGTGCTCGCGAGCATCGGTATGTGCGTCTGGGAAGACGGAGCGTTGTGCTCGCAAAGATGGAGAAAAAATATGTCTGGTTACTAACGGAATCCCCCAGATGATCCTTACACCCTGGAACACTTCAGGGATCCCAAGATGAACGCCCTGGTGGTGAGACCATTGGTTGACCGGCTCTACAACCCGGACGACATCTCCGTCGGTGAGTTCACTCAGGCAGCCATGCCCGAGCGAGAGCCTCATTTGACACCTCATCACAGTCTACTGCTTGCTAGCCAACCGCGTCTCCTTCCTGCGAGACCAGTCCAAGACAGTCCATCAGAGCGTCAACGTCGCCCGCGCCACGCTGTGCGAGCTCCTCGCCAGCCGAGTCCTCCGCCGCTTCCATGAGGACAACCCGGGACCTCAGGGCCTCCTCCTGCTTGCTCACATCCTCGTCGAAGGCTTCGATCCCTTCCAGGGCGCTCCGGATCACGTCGCGCGCCGGGGCCGGAACCGCGTGGGCCAGTCCCAATGGCCCGGCCAGGAGAAGAACGCCAACGAGAAGAAGGTCACTGCCCTGGAGCTTGCCATTTTGTCCGAGAGCAAGACCTTCATCAGCTCGTCCGCGTGCCAGCGCGCTGTCGACGCCGTCCATAATGGCGAGATCGTCTATACGCCCCAGTCCTTCATGGACATCCTCCCGGATCACTACAAGCGCCGTCCCATCTCTCTCTACGACCCTCGCAAGGCCCCTCTCCTGAACCACCACCGTCTAATCGTCCCGCGGACAAGGAATCTCGTCGAGCTGTTCCAGTTCATCATTCTTCTCGGTCTCTACGTCATGACCATGGTCGCTCGGCACTCCGAGTTCAACCCGTGGGAGTTCGCCTTCATCATCTACTCAGCGGGCTGGGTCCTGGAGAAGCTGGCGGCCATCATCGAGCATGGCTGGGAGGTTCACGCCCAGAACCTATGGGCGTTCCTCGACATCACCTTCACGGCCATCTTCGGCGCTTACCTCCTCGCCCGTCTGTACGATCTGCTGCTCGACCAGCTGCACAGCGGCTGGGGTCTGCCCATCCTCTGCATCGCGGCGCCCATCATGCTGACCCGTGTCGCCTTCAACCTGCTGCCCAACAACATCGTCTTCATCTCTCTGCACGCTATGATGAGGGACTTCATGGTGCTGACGTTCTTGGCGACGTGGTGCTTCACGGGCTTCCTGCTTGCGCTGCAGTGGCTCGTCGCCGCCGGCAACGACGGCCGCGAGGAGTTCAGCTGGGTCATAGTGGGCAAGTGGATGCTCTGGATCTGGTTCGGGCTGGATGGCGAGGGCATCGACGAGTCGGTGCGCTTCCACACCATCCTCGGCCCGGCGCTCATGATCTCCTTTGCCTTCTTGGGCAACACGCTGTTCCTGACGATCCTCATTGCCATGCTCACCAACACCTTCTCCAAGATCATCGCCGACGAGACAGCCGAAATCCAGTTCCGCCGCGCGGTGCTAACCTTCGAGGGCGTCAAGAGCGATTCCATCTTCGCTTACCCGCCGCCCTTCAACATAGTCGCGCTCCTGGTGCTCCTGCCGTTGAAGCTGGTGGTGTCGGCGCGCGTCTTCCACATCATCAACGTGGCGCTGATCCGCACGCTCAACTTCTTCACGCTGCTGCTCATCAGCTTCTTCGAGCGGCGGCGCTTCGCGGCGCAGACCAGCCCCGCCAAGAAGCCGTCCAAGTGGCAGTTCATGAGCTTCTCGCCGTACGGTGACGTGCAGGCCGTGTTCCGCGCGGCGCCCCCCCCGGACATTGCCGACATCATCGATCAGCTGGACCCGTTGGCCGAGGTGCCCATTCTTGAGGACGACTTGATGCCGACGATGTTGGGGGATAATCCGCGGTCGAAGCTGCGGCGGTGGAGGCTCCTGAGGCGCGAGACGACGGGGCCGGACGATTCAGCTGAGGAAGAGCGGCCTGGTCACAGCCGAGGCGCGAGTACGTCAGTCAGCGCGTGTCCGAGTCCAAGGCCCAGGGAAATATAGATCGTTGTCCTTAGAGTAGATAGAGTATATAGATTCGGCGAAAGGGAGTTAGCTCTGCATTGGTCGCATTAGGTATTGCTGTATAGAGTCCTGCGCCAGAATATTTTAGAATATCAGTAGAATATTAATTGTTACATCAATCTACCATTCATTTTAGACGGTTGCAGCGCCATTGTCCTTTACTAACTGAGGCCACAACAAAAACATCCAGCATGCGGTATCGGTGCAGTCTATAGTTATCTAATCAATTACTTAGACGTTCCCATTGACCTGCATCATGACGTTTGGTCAACTTAATTTGAACTTAATTTGAACTCAATTTGAACTCAATTTCAACTCACATGAACAATCACCAAGAAACTTACCCTACAGCACAGCGCCACACCAGATCTTAAACCAGCGCTGCCCCTCCAAGGCAAGGCTGAACCTCCCGCAACTCCACCAAACCACCCGCCGACGGGCACCTCCAAACCAACACAACCACGACCCATTAGACCCAATACATAGCTCTATCCCGCCTCGCCACCGCCCGCTACAGCTCCCCGGCCGAGAAAAGGAACAATGGCGGCGTCCGGCGACGATGGCCCACCGCTCTCCCTGCGGCCGCACCCCGTCGCCGACCGCAAGCCCAAGAACCTCGCCGAGTTCATCGCCCGCGTCAACGCCCAGCCCGGCGGCTTCCGCGCCGTCACCGAGGCCAAGCTGCACGAGGAGATCCGCGCCCGCGAGGAGAGCGCCCGGAACGGTGATGCGCACGACGAGGATGTCGACATGTCCGACGGTGGCGATGATGAGGACGAGGACGACGAGGACAAGGACCCCAACGAGGCGCGCATGGAGGTGCTGCGGAACATCGAGTACGTCCTGCTCCGCGCTTGATACTCACTTCCCCGCGAAAAGATCCGAGCTAACATTGGGAAGCATCGCGGGCAACACGGCGCTGCTGACGCTCGACTTCCTCTCGCTCCTCCTCTCCAAGCAGAACCCGACGCAGGCCGGCGTGACGCTGTCGCAGGGCCTACGCGAGATGGTCGGCATCGGCACCATGGGCGCCGACAAGCTCGACGACTCCAACGTCACCCCGGCCAAGGTCAAGGACCAGGAGGAGGTGGCCATGGGCTGGACCCTCATGGAGATCAACAAGACGCGCGACGCCGCCGACGCCGCCAGCTCGTTCCTGCAGCGCGAGATCGCCGCCGAGCGCAAGTACTGGGAGGAAATTGTCGCCGTCCAGAAGAGCGGGTGGTCCATTTCCAAGGTGCCTCAGGAACGTCACAGTCTCGGCGTGCGGTTCGGCTTCTCAGAAGGTACGCCGTCCTGGCTCTCCGTCTCCAACTACCCAACACTGACACGATGCGAACAGCCGCCCAGGAGTTCAGGAGCAACGGCCTCGCGCCAATGCGGCGCGGCGTTGATGGCGCAGTCCAGCTCGACTGCGGGCGACTGGGCGGTGTCTCGGAGCGCCTCGTGGTCACGTACGCAAAGGACGGCATGGTCACAGGCCGCTCGGCGCTGCCGGCGCAAACCACCGACGACGCTCCCCTCGAGGCCCGCGTGCTCGAGGCCCGGAACACCATCTTCTCGCAAGAACTGTGGCACGAGCTCACCCGCGAGGCACGCACGCTCGCGGCCTACGACGTCAAGCCGCACGGGTCCAGCCTCACCTGCGCCCTAGACGAGACGTCTACCATTACCGTGGAGCTGGTGCCCCTGGGCTCCCAGCCCTCGGAAGCCAGCCTGCCCGACAACGACACGGCTGAGACGATATCGCTCGCGCTGCACATCCTCCTCAGCTACGCCCACCGGAACAACGAGCTCATGCGCACCCGGCCCATGCCGCCGCACATCCCCCGGAACCGCGGCCAATCGACGTGCGCCCTCCTGCGGCCCATCATCGCGCGCCTCATGCACATGCGCAACATCCGCGCCTGCACCCAGCACATCGGCGGCCTCGTCCAGTCGCTGCAGAAGGCCGGCATGCCCGCCCGCTTCACCCTCCGCACGTCGCCGGCCGCCCCGTCCGACGCCGACGCCGCCTCCGGCCGAGGCCCGAACCAGCCCTCGGCCTCGCAGACCATGATCCGCAACATGCTCAACCCCATCGACTTCCTCATCACCGTCACGCTCCTCCCGGACATCTCCGTCACCGTCCGCGGCCGCACGTTCCTCTTCCCCGTCACCGCCACCTACTTCCACGTGCTCCCCCCGCCCGGCTTGCCCCTCGCCTCCATCTGCCAGCCCTACAAGGACGGCTACCCGGACCTCAAGGCCCTGGCCGACTACCTGCGCACCGCCACCGCCCGCGCCCTCACCGAGCACTTCCTGCCCAAGCTGCCCACCCCGCCGCCCGGCTCCGAGTGGATCAAGAGCATCCGCGGCACCTCGATCCGTGACTTTGAGAAGGAGGACTTCGAGCTGCGCTTCGACATCGTCGACGTCAACGCCGCGCCGTCCCTCCGCGTCACCAGCACCTCCCTTGTCGACGGCCGGCCCTCTAGCATGAACTGGACCTGGTCATCAGACCCTGCCGCCGTCAGCGAAACCGCCAACGTGCAAGATATTGTCCTCCGGGTCTTCGACGAGGTGCTCTCTCAATGAAGGACCATGCTGGCTGCCCCTTTTCCACCTGGAAGCCATTTGCTCGAATTGGCTGGCTTCTGGATAGCGAGGTTAAGAGAGACTATCATTGCAGACATAAACCCGATCATTCCTCCTCTTTGGCAAGAGGAGATGAACAATACTAAACGACAGCCTGGAGGGCTATGATAGAATGGGGCAAGTTACGGCGTTAAGTTTAATGGGAGAATACAAGCGATAGGCAATTTATACCCAAAAGTGATTCCCATACCACCTCTTTCACAACGATCTAAAATATTTCGTGACGGGGACTTGGAACCCACGAGACACATCACTTACTTATATACAACAGCTTGGTATTTGAGAACTTTACTACAGCACTACGGTCCGGACATTTCTTTGCTACTTGCAATCTCTCACAACCCCCCTCTGCGGATATGCCACCAGAGGGGGAAATCATCATCATATCTCATTACCAAAATCAAAGTGTTCTTTTCAAAGCAACTGGTGAGTCCATCAACCCACCACCGTGAGGTCGTAATTCTTGTCCTGTATCGCGAATGTCCTCCTGAACTCCGTGCAACATCAGCCAATATCCCTGTTTCTACAGGCCGACCACATGGAGGCAACAAACCAACCATATCCATTCCATGAATTGCCCATCCTTCTCGAGGGCTGCTGCCGCTGTCCGCGCCCGTCTAGCCCTGCGCATTGAAAAGGAACTTCAGTTCGTTCGTACTCAGGCGCCCAATCTTCATGCTTTCTGCCTCATCCAATGCCGCTTCGACAATTGTCTTTTTCTTCTCCTGTAAAGCAACGATTCGGTCCTCGATCGTCTCTTGGGTTAGAATACGGTACACCTTGACCTCCTTCTGCTGTCCGATGCGGTAGGCACGATCAACAGCTTGCATCTCAATGTATGGGTTCCAGAAAGGATCCATGATGATGACCCGTGAGGCAGCTGTCAGGTTGAGCCCTGCGTTGCCTGCTCGGAGAGAGACCAGCATCACCTTGATGTGCTTGCTATCTCGGAAGTTGTGAGCTGCGGTGTTGCGATGTACACCGGACATGCTACCGTCATATCGCTCTGGCTTTGGCATCTTCTCATGCCACATGGCGACCTCGAGGAGATCAAGCAAGAGGGTCCACTGAGAGAAGATGATGGTCTTCTCCCCCGTTTCAGAGATCTTCATTAAGAGCTCCATGCACTCCGTCACCTTTGCGGCAGGCATCCACGTCTTACGCAGGTACCGCATGTACTTTTTGAAGGCGTCCCGATTCTTGTATGCCTCCTTGCGAAGAGTCTTGAGCATCGAAGGCTTGATGTCCAATGCCTTCTTCTTCCCCTTCCCCTTCTTTTTCTTCGTCTTCTCCTTGACTTTACCAAAACCCTTGTCAGGCTTTTCGTCATCGGAGCTGACCCCATCCTGAACAATAAACCCCTTGAGATTGCCCTGCTTATCGACATCATCGTCCGACATAAAATCATCAGAGTCTGTTTCGTCATCCTCATCGTCGTCATCATCCGACGCTTCCCCATCGGACTCTGGCTGCTCGATGCACTCAGGCATGTGGACCTTCTGGAAGGTTTCATACGTAAAGCATTGGGCAGGGTCGAATGAACCGCGGCAGACAGGGCACTTAGCCTTGCCACCTTCGTTCCCTTCCTGCAAATTGAGAACCGCAGCGTTGTCGGTGAGACGGCAGAGGCACTCTTTGCAGCTGTCGTGGCCGCAGGGGATAAAAAACGATGGGCACTGCACCGCGTCGTAACAAATGGGACATTCAAAAGCCTCGATCCCCTTGATTCTCTCCACAATGACCTCGTCCAGCGCCTTGACCAGATTCAGCTTGTCTTCATCAGACACAGGACTGGCGGCATCGTCGACGTCCAAGTTGAGGTGTGGATGGCAACATGCCTGACGCAGACGGAGTAGGAGAACCAGAATGCTGGAGTAATTCTTGCCAATGCTTCCAGTTCGAAGGTACTTGCTGAATTGCACCTGTGACTTTTTCTCCAGTTGACTGTAAAAGTCGTGTTCGTCGGGGGAGAATTTGGCGTAGACGATCTCCTCTATCTTCTCAGGAAGTTTGAGAATAGGCTTGCCGTCAAGCTGCGAGTTCTTTTTGCGTCGAAGCATGATGGCTTTGAGCAACGCCTGAAGTCTGGTCATGGCCACACTCTGTGGATCGCCATTGCGACCAAACAAAACACCGAAGGACTATGTTAGAGTATATTAGTGTAAGAATTCCAACCATATATGTTTGCAACGTACCTGGCGGAACTGGTCCCATTTGCAGTACGGCTTGATCTGGAGAAAGTTGAGCAGCGAGTACAACTCCAACACGCCGTTCATCATTGGGGTTCCAGTTAGGCACCAACGGTAAGTTGCCCTCAACTTGGTGCATGCCTTCGAAGTCTTGGTTTCCTTGTTCTTGATGCATTGTGCTTCGTCAAGAATGACCCGGTAGAACTTTGCCTTGTTTGGGTGCAGTAGTGGGCACTTGACAGCAAGGGTCTTGTCGTTCAAGTCAATATTGCGATCCTTGTTCTCTTCCATAAATTTCTCGAGTCGCTTTAGTTCTTGAGCGATGGTGCCGTATGTGGTCAGAACGACATCGTACTTGAGGAGATCATCCGTCGTCGCCTTTTTATTGTGGTACAGGAAAACCGATAATCTGTGGGAGAGCTTTGTTTTCGTGGCAAGTTCCTCCTCCCACTGTCGGATGAGAGCAACTGGACCAACAATGAGGTTTGTCTGCAAGGGTTAGCATGAGGCGCTCGAGAGATAGTCTTATAACTCACCTTGGGGCGGGTAGTTGCTGGACGGGACAGGAGAAGCGCAAGTGTAGATATGGTCTTCCCCAAGCCCATGTCATCCGCAAGGATGCCTCCTTTGTTCGTCCCCTCCTCCATTTTCTTCATCCAAGTGAGTGCCAGTTCTTGATGCGGGTACAACGGCCTCTTAAGGCCAGCTGGGGTTCCATCGCGGTTTCTCTCCGGAATATCCATATCCGGGCGAATGTTCTGCAAGAGGTTGTCCAGGTCTTTCTCAGTCATTCTAGGATCGTGGTAAGCGTCCTGGATAAAATCCGTGAGGCGTTCGGGCAGAGCATTGTTGGATCCATCTAGGCCGAGGTCGTAGTCAAAATTGCTTGTCCTATTGATAATACTGGACAAGTCCATGCCTTGACTCGGCAGGACAGGAGTGGAACGAGATCCAGGCACCCAAGGTATTCCAAACGATGGCGCCGCCGGCCCAGGCTGACCTCCATAAGGTTGGAACCCTGGCAACGAAGCCGGGGTTGGACCTGGGACCGGGCCCTGATTCTCATAGAAGGGGAAATTCGTGCTACCGTGGCTTTCATGGGGGGCCCGGCTGGGCTCTCGAAGAGGATACTGAGGTACCTGGGAATGCACCTGGGGCGCCTGAGGCGTCGAAAAACCTCCATGGCGTCTAGCCATGGGATTCGCAGCAGGAACCTGGGAGGACTGGCGAAGAGGGACTTTGGCATCCCAGCGGGGATCATAGCCCCCTGGCATTTGGTGTGTGGGTTCTGGCATAGGAACGGGGTTAGGATCCGGAGTTCCGAACTCCAAATCCCAAGCCGTTGGGTCTATGTCGGCGGAACCAGACGGCTGGCTGCTCATCAACCGAGTGAAAGCATCGGTTTGAGTTGGTAGAGTGGATGGACCTGGCACCGGAGAGTCCTGGCTAGACAGCATCTGGGCCAACGCATGGTCAGACTTCTCCTGGTTGCGTCTTTTTTCGATCTTGATTTGTTCATTAATGAAGAGAGAGCTCAGATCGTCATCGTCCCTGGACATCTACGGTTAGTATGTAGCGTGACGGGCAGTAAAGAACTGTGACAAAAGCCAAGGAAGAGGTTAGATGGAACGCACCCAGTAAGGTCGATGACATCGACTTGACCTCCGTTGTGGTTCTCCTGTGGAAAAGGTCCGAAGGGGTCGTAAGCTGCGATCGGAGTTGTACGCCGAGACTTGTTATGTCCGGCAGGTGCGAATAGGCTAGCCGATTCGGAGTTTCGTTTGCGACTGGGCAAAGAGCGGGAACCCACGTCGTCCCAAGTGTTGTTGTTTCTGATAGGGGTAGACATCGCGACTGCAATATCTAGGGCTTCGTCGTCTTGTGGTACAATGTTAGTCGGGATGTCTGGGGTCGCGAAGAGAAAGTAGTTATATGGGAAGGGAGGCTGAGTGAAGTCGGCCATTTCTTGAACAGGGTGATCATGATCGTAGAAAGAAGCCATTGCTTAAACGCAATGTTCACAGCGGTGGCTGAGATGCGAAACGGGACCCAGAGCAGTAGCTGCCCGTAGTTCAACGCATGGATGAAAGGGATGAGTGAAGACAAACGCATGAAAGGGCTTCCAATACTGGTCAAAAGGCCAAGTAGGGAACCCACGAGTATGAATAGAAGCAAGAGACAAACGGGCGATGTTGGAGGGAGGTTGAAAAAGGACAGGTTGAACAGGGCTGGTCATGTGGGACAAAACGCAGATCCAACAAAGAAGAAAGCAAGGTAAACAGAGCTGAGTGAGGCGCAGAATCACCAAGCCACTGGCTGCAACAAAAATGAAACATGTCGACTCGTACCTAAAGACGGCCCGGATGGTGTTTGATGGGCGCGAGGCGTTGGGAGACCAGGAGGAGCAAGTGTAGGCTCTATAAGCTCGGTCAATTCCAACCCTCCCAATAATAAATATCCGTACTGTAGCAACATGTGCGGAAACGGGTGGCAGCCTTACCTCGATCATTCTCATCCTGGTTGTGTTTCGCGGCAAGCAGAAGCCTCTTCAGGCGATCAATATCTTTGTGAGCCTGGCGACGCTCCTCTTCGACGCCCTCGAACGTCTCGTCTCGCAGAGAATCCAGGATGACATTCATAATGGTCAACTCCTCGGTCAACGCGTTCACGCCCAAGGGATCCACGACGGGTGTGGTGTCCATGGCGTCCATGGCGGGCGAGGCGCAGCGAGGCGAGCAGCGCACAAGGAGTCTTGCACACCAGGCATCCGGCGAGCAGCGGTCAGAGCGTTGAGGGGGCGCCAAAACAGGCAGGCAGGCAGGAAGCCGTGCAGCCGTCGGGGGTAGAGTGGACGGCGTGAAAACGAGTGGATGGCGATGGCTCCAAGGCTGAGTTGGTGATACCGAGCTGTGTGTGTGTTGCAGGGGAGGAGTTGGACGGCTTTTAGGGGGCCGACCTCCACTGGGCTGGGCTTGAGATATCCCGGAGATCCGGTTATGGCAATTTGTTAGTTGGAGTGGTGGGTTGAAAGGGAAGGAAAGAGCCGCGTCACGCGTGCGCGTTGATTGATTGAGGTTTGGAAGGAGCCTCAAGGTGACGGACGACTAGGCAACGCTGAGTACCACAGTGGCGGGCCGTCAGGTGTTTAAGCCCAGGCACTGCGCTAAAGGCCCCGGCAGACAGCACGGCAGAGGGCCTGCACGGGTGACGGCTAGGTACATACAGCGCACTAGCAAACATGCAGTCCAGCGCCCGCGACCCCACAACACAATGTAAGCACCCACCCAGCCCAGTCAGACGGGACGCATGCCTTAGCTTGTGCATCAATCTGTAGTGGGTTCGCAATGGATGCCATCAGAGGCAAGGCAAGCCAGCATCCATGTCTCATGAGGCAAACAAAGAACGGGCTGCATGCTCTTGCTCCAATGGCAGCCTGGTTTAAGCGTGTCGCAGTGGTTATCTCCACCCAACGACAAACGAGGCAACGAATTACGTCTCACAGACCAACCCTCTGGAAATCGGCTGAGACAAGACCGCAACCCAGTCTGAATGAGGCCGCCAGCCCCAGATCCATGGAGGCAATTATCGGCTCGCATTATCAAAGTGCATTCAGCCAGTCCAGTGGGGGCGACGGAACTGGAATATGACTGCGTATATCATATCATGCTCTCTATTCGTACGGATACCCGTACCCGTACTTTGTATCAGGTATCAAAACGCTGCTCAACACTATCGTATTCCCCGACCCGCTTGAAACGCCTTGTAAGATAAAAAGCACACATAAACTCAGGTAGCACTCAACTAGGACACGTGTCCGCCCTCAATCCGATTCTGACTTTGAGTCCGACTTTGAGTCTGATTTTGCGTCCGACCCTGTAATCTTGTGCCAGGTCTTGCCCACCTTGTCGGTCAGCCATTCCCAGAAGCTCTTGCCATCGTCATCATCGTCACCGTCGTCCTCATCGTCGGAGTCATCATCCTCATCTTCATCCTCATCTTTGCTACCCGACGATGGCTTAGTGGGCTTGGTAGGTTCTGACGACTTGGTGGGCTCTGTCGACTTGGTGAGCTCAGTCGGCTCAGTCGGCTCTGTAGGCTTTGCCGTCTTGGACGGCTTCTCAGGCACAGTCGGGCGAGCTGGCTGCGACGGCGTCACGGGTAGCGTCGGCCGCGCTGGCGCCGTCGGCTTCTCAGGTACCGCAGGCCGCTCCGGCGCCTTGGACTCATCGGGCTTGCCCGAAGTCTCGGGGTCTGTCGGTTCTTCGGGCGTGTCCTCGGGCTTGTGGAGTCCGATGGGCTTTAGCGGCAACCGAAGAGTTCCGTTGTTGGGTTGAGGTTCGATGCCGACCGAGTCGCACAGCATGTTGTACACTTCAATGTTTTCTGTGATATGTTAGTCAAACGGATTCTCGGCGATTCGACGGCGGCCTTGACTCACGGAACACGTCGATCTGACTGTTCGCCGGGTGGGGGAATGCAGGACCACGAGCGATGAAGATGGCTCTCATCAGCGGGTGTTCATGATCGTACCCGTGCAGGCCACGAGGGTGGTAGACCAGGTTCTTCTCCAAACCTTCCTTGACCGAGAACTCTTTCTCGGTGACAATCGCCCATCCCGTCTTGGGTACCACCCACAAGGGGGCGATGCGCTTGTCCTTTGTGAAGTGATAGCGCTCGGGCATGTTGACATCACGTAGGTAAACCTCAAAGTTAGGGTTCGACTTGGCCTTCTCTGCAAGCTCATCGTAGAGACTTTGCAAATCTTCGGGGTTCTTGGGGCGAAGACCGTACAACGGCCAGCCGTCAATATGCTCGATCTTGCTGACATCGATAAGATCTTCGAGCTGGATCAGTCGAGTAATGTCCGTTGTCGCCATGCCGTGATCCGAGACGACGACTACGTTGACAATGTTGGTCAAGTTGCGTTCCTCCAGACCGCCGAATATCTTGTCTAGCATCGTGTCTACCCTTGTAATGGTCTCGCGGATTTCCGTGCTGTTTGGGCCGTACTTGTGCCCGTCAGAATCGACATGGGGAACGTAGGCGGCGATCAACTGGGGCCGCATATCGCTGACGTCGGCAGTCTTATCCTCCATGCCAGGCATGTCTAGGAATTCGAGAATCCTGGCGACCTTGCCATCGAGCGTCTCCTTCCTGTTGAACTCGTCGAGTAAACTCGGCTCAGTATGGAGGACATGCGCCTCGCTTCCCGGCCACATGTGAATGGCACTCCGGACTCCTTGGTTCTCGGCCGTCACCCAGAAGGGCTCTCCGCCCCACCACTTGGGGTCGAGGCTCCGATCGGGGTCGGTGTAGAAGAACTCCTCCTGGAGCTCAGGGTCCCAGAAGCTGTTCCCGACGATCCCGTGGCTCTCGGGGTACAGGCCAGTCGCGATCGTGTAGTGGTTCGGGAAGGTCACAGAGGGGAATGACGGGTGCATCCATTTCGGCGAGACGCCTTCTTTGACGAAAGCGTTGAGTCTGGGGGTGAGGCCGCGCTGGAGGAAGTCGGCGCGGAAACCATCGAGGCTGACGAGGAGGGTGGTGGGCGCGAAGAGAGCAGTGCCGTTGCTCACCAGCGTCTGCTTGTGTTTGGGCTGGGTGCTCTTTCGGTTCTTGGAGAGTTTCCACGCGATCAGGATCAGGATCGCGAAGCCAATGGCGATGAGGGTGTGGATGAACACCCACCGGCGCCAGCTCCGACGTCGCTGGGCCTTTGCGTCGGCAATCATATTGAGATGCAGTCGGTCCATCTCGTCGCTATCGTCTCTCTCGCTGCTTTCCCCGGTCGAACTGCCCTCTTTCATGCCTCCCTCCTCCATCTCGTACATCAGCTCTCCGTCCTCGCCATGTTGTGCATTTTCCACCAGCCTCTCCCGCTTCTTCTGTCTCCTCGTGCGCCTAACGGTCCTCTTTTCAAGTACCAAATCTTCGGTCGAGCTGTTGAGATCTACGTTCTGGGAAGAACCGGGACGTCGTCCGAATATCTTGAGCGGGTTCGGAACGGCCAGTTGGGAACCGCGACGCTCCTTTTCCTGCTTCTTCCGGGTGTCGGTGACCAATTTGTCCATCTCTTCCTCCTCCATCAACATAATGCGATCGTGGGCGCGGAGCTCGCGGCTGTTTCTCGCGCGCGAGACGAGCTGGTCATCGTCGCTGTCGGTGTCTTGGTCGCTTCGAGAGTGCAGGGACGCGGCATCGTCGTCGTAGCCCATGGGGGACAGAAGGGAGGCATTATCCCGAGCCCCATTTAGGAGATTCGTGTCAAGGCTTTGCAGAGGCATGTCGGGGAGCCCTCGCGAGACCACTTAAACGATCGAAATGGAAAACATATAATATCGCTACTGCATGGAAAGGGGATGACCGGCCGCGACATCGAACTCGATAAGCTTATACTGCCGCGAATGAGACCGGGGTAAATATCCACCGGGCTCCGGCGACGCCGTCACGTAAGGTTCGACCCGAAATGGCACGACTTGACTCGGACAGGTTTATAGTTCATTGGTGGAGTGTCTCGCGAACTCTAGAATCCCATTACCTCATCTCGTACGAAGGAATCCACGCTCCGTCCCTCTTGTTTGAGATTGATCATTGCAAATACTTCCTGGTGGATGCAATTGCTTGGTCAGAGTTCAGTAAGTCACACCACAAGACGATAAATATCCACAACTACGAAACGGCCCTCCAAAACCTAGCTTGCAGCGAGTGATGAACCCATGAATGCTTGGCAGGGCAGCACCCCGGCTGTGCCATCAAGGTCCAAAAGAAAGACAAAAAGTGCAAAAAATAAAGCTGTGCGGTTTATGTGGATCGAACACATGACCTTCAGATCTTCAGTCTGACGCTCTCTGTCAGTGAAGGTTAGTGATTTGCTTCAAGTGAGGGATTAATGTGTGAACATACCCCAACTGAGCTAAACCCGCGTGTTTGATGGAATTTTGTTGTGGATATTTAGTCTAAGTAGCTGGACGTGCAAGAACTCTCAACCTTTGTAGTGAAGTAGATCAACGAGACAAATAGCTATGGTTTCTCTTATTCGTATCGTCTTTTTTCTCACACCCTGAGAGAGCCTTCCAAGATAGCTTGCCATTGATAAAATTCTTTCCTAGGTTCTGATAGTTCAGAAAGTATTGTGAACCATCTAATCCACCCAACTATTGATATCAATAAGGTCTTGGATGTGCCAACAGGCCATCATCCACAGCTCTGCTAATTAAAGACTCCCTCCCCGACTCGCAAACCACCCCTCCGCCTCGTCAACCCCCATCAACGACGTGATGAATATCTTCCCGTACGCATCCACGTCGTCCGCCGTGGCCTCCTCCAGCATCTCATTAAAGACAGCATTCATCACCACAAAGTGCTTCCTGCTCTTCCACGCCTCCGCAAACGCCAACGGTGAACGCGCCCCCCACAGGTGCGCCGACACCGTCCATGAGTGACACAGCCCCATCTTCTCGTCGCATTGCAGCCCCTTCTGGCGCGTCAGGATGCGGTACGCCTGCAGGAAGTAAAAGGTCAGCAGCAGGGTGCGCCGGATCGACTCCTGCAGCACCCAGTCCAGCCAGAACGTCTTGGTCGGCGCGATTGGGAACATGGGCAGCTCCTTTGACGCTGGGTCGAGGTCGAATTTGGCGTGCGCGAAGAGGGCGATGGCCGAGGTCTCGACGGCGCAGAGGTCGCGTTCTGCGCATGCCCGGGCGCCGATGTCGCCGTCGAAGAGACGGATGATCTCGTAAAGGAGGAGAGATTGGGTGTGCGCGACACATTCCCTCGGCGTATCGGGTGCAGGCGAACAGAGCAGGTCGTTCACGTAAGACTCAATAGAGCGAAAGATGATTGGCGCATTCACGCGGTTCTTGGCTAGGTACAGTGCGCAGCAGGCGTGGGCATCTATCGCGACTGTCAGCTGAGGCTATTCACAAAGGAAACGAGCCACGTACTTTGCATGGAGCGAGGCATCCCATCCTTGTATAGAACTGGATGACACCAAGGCGTCTGGTTCTCTAGGACCATCATAGAGGGCGCTTTCCGGATCTCATCTATCGCCCACTGCAGCCGGTTTGCAATCATCTCTGGGAACGGGTCCAGCGCCATGGTGGACGGCGCAGCCAGCGTCGTGTACTGCATAGACCCGAAGGTATCATCATCAACCGGAAACTCAAGGGGCGTCAAGTCCCCGAAACCCGCATCGATAGTCGCCGCAGCCGAGTCGAAGCCGTCGTTGCTCCCGCCAAGCTGCCCCACCGCTGACGGCGACACGCACGTCGGATCCTCAATCAAAAGACCTGGCATCGGATCTGCGGAACACTTCGCGGGTTGCTCGTCGCGGGGGCTCCAGGTTGGATACAGGCAGGTAAACCGTCGCTGAGAGCATCGCAGACACGACGGGAGGGCCATGTCGCAGCGCCGCTTAGCCTTGATGCAGGCGGCGCAGGACTTCCGCCGCGGAGGCGGATTCCGCCGTTCCCGCGCTGTGAGTGGCATTATGTATAGTGAATGCGGAGGTGCAATTATCTCTGCAGAATTGTGTTTGTAGAGAAGGAGCGTGATGGCGGAAGTCCGATGGAGTAAGCACGATGAGGATGAATGAAGCTAAGTATTACTGTAGACTACGAAGGGGGGATGCGGCAGTCCGCCGTAATTGTGGGTCTTGGGCGGAGTTCCGCCCGGTGTACGGCCGTTTCCCCAGGCACCAAGATACCGGCCTGACGGAGCTGCGGAGGTCCGTCGACGGATCTCCACTTGCTGACAATCAGACAGCTACCGTCCATTAGACATATTGAAGTTCGTCATAGACTGTAGCTGGAGTTATCTATATAAGAAACCTTATCCAGCATCAAAGTCACAAGAGTGCCACTACACCAATCAACCACTCCACTTACAACAAACTACACCTACATACCTTCAGTTCTAGCACAACACTCAAACTTCATCAAAATGTCCACCACCAAAGTCTTTGTCTGCGGCGCCACCGGCACTCAAGGCGGTGCCATTGCACGCCATCTCCGTGCCAAGAACATCGAAGTCAACGCCCTAGCCCGCGACCCAACCTCCCCCCCAGCCAAAGCCCTCGAGGCTCTGGGCGTGAAGCTGTGGCACGGCGACTACGACAACAAAGAAGCCATCGCAGCCGCAATGGCCGGCTGCACCGCCGTCTTCATCAACCTGATGCCCAACCTCCAGGACCTCAGCGCCGAAATAGTCTGGGCCAAAAACATCCTCGAAGCCGGCAAGGCCGCCGGCGCCAAGCACGTCGTCTACTCCAGCGGCTTCGGCGCCAACCAGACTGAGAAGATGAAGTTCCTGGACCAGCAGGGCTTCGTGGCCATGGTCCTGCGCTCCAAACACGCCATCGAGCTTGAAGTCCAGGCCGCGGGCTACGAGCACTGGACGATCCTCCGCCCTGGCAACTTCATGGCCAACTACCTACCGCCGCTCGTGCGGATGTACGCCGGATTGATTGAGACGGGTGTGTGGGCCACAGCCATGACGGCCGAGACGCTGCTGCCCATGGTCGACACGGAGACAATCGGACGCTTCGGCGCAGCGGCGATCCTGGAACCCGAGCGGTTCGGCAACAAGCACGTCATCTTTGCGGACCAGTTGATGGGCGGGGATGAGATCATGGCGGAACTTTCAGCGGCCACGGGACGGGAGCTGAAGGCCGTGTATCTGACGAATGAGGAGATCGAGGAACAGAAGGGAAGCAACATCTTCATTGGGGGCCAGCTGGCCATGCGGGACATGTCTCAATTTGTGAACCTGGACGAGGTTAGGGAATGGGGAATCCCGCTGAGCACATTCAAGGCATTCCTGGAGCGGGAAAAGGAGCGTGTGAATGAGACTTACAACAAGACTGTCTGAGGTCGTTTGTTTGTGAAGGCGGCCTTACGGCATATAAAAACTGCGCCGAGAGTAAAAGACGAGGACCAGATAGTATTACATTACTTCGAAACAGGACTTAAATCCCATTTCAGCTTCTTTCAGTAAGAAAGCTTTGACAACAAACCAGACTACAAATTGTGTCCCATAATGCAACGTTGTCGCGGCTGTCTGGACGTCATATAGTACTGTCCCGTAGGAGGCTATAACCTGAAGTGACGTCGGATATCAACAGCTGAATAGTTACTACATACATATAAGCCCATCGGGCATATATATGAACCATTTTCCGTTTCTCTCAAATGGACGTCATGTCCTAGTATTGTCTCAATCCGACGATAATATGTTCGTGTTGAAAAAAGTCAATAATCAAGCCGATCATAATTCGATTTGCGCCGCCTCCGTTGAACGCCACCCAAAAGGTGCAACACCAGCGCCCATATTGCCCCGTAGCAATGTGTGATACCCATAAGCTTTCATAAGATTCCAAACATAGAGGAACCTGGTTATTTTATTTCCAATGACGCCGTCGGCTACTTTATTGGAGCCGTTGTTTCCGTAGATGCTTTCTTTTGTTCCGTCTCTTTGAAATGGGCCTGATCCTCGGTAGAATCGTTCTTCTCGATCGTAGGCTCAATGATTGCCTCTGGAGGGGTCTCACTCTCCTTCCCTTGTGGAGGGGAATCGTTTTCTGTAGGCCGATGATCATTTTCTATATTTCGGCTGGTTTCCTCCGGCGTGTTATGTTCCGCAGTATTGATGCCATCTACTGGCACGTGTTTTTCCTCGTTCGGCTCACTGGTGGCCGTTGAGTCATAAAGAATCTCCGCAGAACGTGTCCTTTCCATGATAGGAGGCGTACTTTCGGAGGTCTGACTGTGTCTCTCTGTCGAGCTAAGGTCCGCTGGAGAGTAGTCGGACAGTTTGTGGATGTTTGCGAGATCAGATCGGGACTGGCGTCCAGATGATGGGTGTATACCATCCGGGTCGAACAGTATACTTCCCCTCATAGAGCGGTTGTGCGGCCATCCGATGGGCATGCTAGACACTCGGCGATGCTGGCCCGGTTCCTGATTGCGAATGTTTCTGATCACAACAGGGGGAAGATCAGCCACTTCCTTATCCCCGCTGCCCCGAGAACTCCCGTCTCCGCTCAAGTAGCCTCCTACAGCAGCCTTTTCTCTGACTACGTTTGAGTCCCTTGAATGAAGAGCTGCGGCGGCGCCTCCGACTCCGACGAAGGCAGCGACGGTAGCATAGACTGAGGCTGAGAAGCCGCGGAGCTGTTCAATGGCGGTCTTGTCCGACGACTCATCGACCATTACCCAGCCAAGTCCAGAGATGAACACGCCAACGATGAGAGCTGTAAGAATAGCAGCGCCTACCCTATCGCCCGCGGTTATCTTCTTCCAGTTGCGGTCTGGTTCCGTTCGGCCAATATCTTCGGAGCCAGCACCCGCATCACCCTTGCTCGTACCTCCATTGTCGGATGTCAAGGGAGCACCTCGTTCTTCGACGATACAGGAGAGTGTAACCTCCAAGGAGGACATTTGCTGACCCACGCCGGTCGTTCCGTCATATTTGTCCTTGTTCCAAATCATGCCGCACATGTGCCCGTTGTCGCCGCCGACACACTGTTTCGCAGCAGCGACAGCAGATGTCTTCAAAAGTGGTATGATGGTTTCGGCGGTGTGAGGGGCCCATTGGGTGGTCACAGCCAGCCAACGACTCAAATAGGCCTTGAAGGACTGTTGGTCGACATTGCAGAGTTTGACGGGTTCGCAGGCGACCTCGGTCATGATGTTCTTATTCGGACCGGTAAAGAAAACCTTGACGCCCTCAATCAAGTTGTCGAGACGCTCTTTCCAGACCTCGCTCTCGGTGTAGTTGTACATGGCGGCGGCGCCGAGGATGAAGCCGCCAGCGTTGTACGAGAATTGGTAGGGGACGATGTTGGTGCACCCGGTTTCGATGTGAGCGCCGTCGTAAACTGCCCAATTCTTCTTGTTGATGAACTCAACGCTCTCCATCCAATCCCACGTCTTGTTGGACCAGTCGGCATAGGTCTGGTTGCCAGTAAAGAGGGCGAGACGCGCGCCGAGGGCGAAGAAGCAAGCCTGGGAAATGGAGTTTTTGTAGTTGTAGCCGTTGTTCCACTGGAAGATCTGCCATCGCAAGCCGCCGCCGCAGTGTTCGGTATCCCATCGGGCAGCCTGCGTATTGAAAACGGCCTGGGCCAGGGCGAGCCATTGCGGTTCGTTGTCTTCGGGGTGGGGGAAGTTGTATTCGGCAGCAGACATGACGGCGAGACCCCAGAAGCCCTGATCGTCGTTTCCTTCGGTTCTGGTTTGGTTGATGGGCATGTAGTCGTCGTGTTCGCCGACCTGGAAAAGCAGGGCCTGTTTGGTGACATTGACATATGCATCGTCGCGGGTGTAGTGCCAATATTCTGGAGCTCAAGTTAGCATCCGTGGTGTCATGACACCTCAGCCCGATACTCCGGGCTACATGAATTGTAGACGTACCAATCAACGAACCCATCATTGCGCCAGCCTCCCACCCTGATGAACGATTAGCAGCGACACAGAAGGTGATAGCCACGGGAAGAAGCCAAGAACAGACTTACAGTAATATGGATCAGGGAGCAGGCCGGGAGTTTGGCCCGGCTCGTCGCCTTTGTAGAAGGACATGAGATCTGCAACCATGGTCTTTGCGACTTTCTTGACCGATTCTGGATTGCAAAGCAACAATTAGCATGGATCAGCGCTAAAGACAACTGTAAGTTGCGACGAACCAGTCGAGTTGGGATCCAATTCGAAGGCGGTGGCAGAGCTACTCAGGGCGAGCAACAAGGCGGCGATGAGCCCACCGAAGCCGAGCCTCGGCCACGGTCCCGAAGTCGGGAGCATGGCGATGATTGTGCCTGGGCGACGATGTGCTCAGCAACGGCGACGAGTATGGGGCGACATGGGGAGGAACGAGCGAACAAGGCGACGGGCGAGATGGTAGTAGGTAAGGTAAGGTAAGCAGAAGGGGAGGCGGAGCGGCGGGAGCGGAAGCGGGAGCGAGAGCGGAAGAGGCGGATTGAAGAGGCCGTGAGCGAATCAACGAAGCGAGTGGAGGGATGAAGAGGAGAAAGAGAGGGAGAAGAGGAGGTGGCAAGAGCCAAAAAGGCGACGAGGAAGGTTAGCAGGCAGATATCTGGGTATTGATGCGAGGCGGATACGAAGTGTACATAACTTAGTACGAAGGGAGAGAGGAAGTTACTAGGTTAGGTGCGTGTGGGCGGAATCGGGTCTGGCTCCCGTCGTGTTGTTGAGCCTCGTCTATCCTCATCTCACACCGTCCAACAGACGAAGGCGACAGGCCAAGCAGAAGAAAAGGCTAGGTAGTTCTTACTTTTTAGTCGGCTGCGGGCCATCCGTCATCCGTCAGCCCTCATCCGTCACGACTCACCCGTCAATGGTCATCCGTCAAGCAGGCCGTTGATTGTTCGTACGAGCCCCTCTGCAGGTTGGTTATGCTGTGCTAGAGTGTGTGCTGCGCCTGTGCCTGTGCCTGTGCCTGTGCCTGTGCCTGTGCCTGTGCCTGTGCCTGAATAAGGTACCGACCTCTGAATTGCATCCGGCGAGGTTCCAAGCAACCATGACGCCAGTCGTGGAGCTTGCCTGACAGGGGATGGATGCATCGACGCGCCTGGCATCGAACAAGTTGGTTCGAGTTGGCATGCTGAAGTCTGGGCGGACAGCACCCAAACCCCCCGATGACGAGCCCAGTTGTTGCCAGCGCAATTTGGCAGAACCATCATTCCCGCCAGACCCCCGGACGTGTTGGCTCCCCGGGATGAAAACAAATACGAGGAGCTCCTTTAAAAAAGGTCCGGCGGCCGACAGTTGAGAGGGCTGCCCAGGCGCCCAGACGGGACAAGCTTGATGTGCGAGTGTTGAACTAACTGGGTCTAGCTACCCAGCTGGCTGGCTGACCTGTTTTAATGCCCCATGTCCCAAAGAGAGCCACTCAGAGCAAAGGATCGAAAGAGACACGAGAGGAGGGAGGGGCTTCTTTGTGCAAAGGGACCAACCGAAACGAGGGGGAAGCAAGAGAGACAACAGGCAGGCGTACGACTTATGTATGAATGCAGACGGACGTAAGAGTACAGCACGTACTTCGTAACTAATCTAGCCTATGTCCCAGCAAACTTGACGCCGCGGGGGGACAAGGGCCTACCTTCGTTTACACGTGATTCTATCCGCTTTTGGAGCTGACATGGGCTGACTTCAAAAGTAGCCACCAGAAATATCCATGCGAGATTTGCGTTCATTCTCCAGCAGGTGCTCGCTGTGACGTAGATTCATGGGCTTCTTAGCCATGCCATTCTCCTTATTTAGTACTCCTACTGTTGCCCGCCCGCCTTAACTTGCGCTGTCGGCTTTCTGTTCTCGGCGCCGAGTCGCGTGGAACGTGGATACCCTGATCCACCATGCTGGGCCTACCCAAGACAGGACGCTGCTACGAGGTATTCGTTGACATAGGTGCTAACCGCCGAGTACTTCGAATAATCTTATGTTTCTGCGAGATCGGCTTGCAGTTTGCATCCATGGAACAAAATCACAGTCAGCACTTGGTCCCAAAAGTCGTCGTGGTTCGAGGCGGGCGACATCCCAACATCCCAGTCAACGTTTAACTCAGACTGCCCTGCCAGTGGTGCGCGGGGAATCCGGGTTTAGCCTGTTTGGGCGGAGGATCCGTCTCGGCCACCGGATGCCCGGCCGAGCATTGGTTGCAACCGACGTTCTGGCTCACCGTCGTACGAAGCTTGTATTCGTATCACTCGCAACGGCGGGCTGGTTGCTTCAAGCCGAGGACTGGCAAATCGTTATAATCGTTGCCACCCTCATCACCCATCTCAGCATCGTTCAACTTCATCACCGTCAACCTCACCACCAGTGCCACGTCGCTCGCATCCGAAAACATCCAGGCAAGCGAGATGCAAGCTGCGTCCTTGTCGTATCCGCCCGCGTCTGCGTGTCTCTGCCTCAAACCCCCCCCCTGCGCCAAAATTCGCGAGAAACATGACACGGCAGCCCGTTCCTGACTTGCGCGATCCAGCATGACACGAAAGCATAAAGCCGTTCGCCACGTCCGCTCGAGGTGATGTGAGAGGCAAAATGCCGTGACGGGTGCACATGCTTTGTAACTCCTCACTGGTTCCGCCCAATCATTTTGATCGTTCTCATCACCACCACTACTTTAATTTTGGCTTACTCGTAATCAACCTGCACTTAATACAGGATCATCCGAGAACCCGGTGTCTGGTATTTCGCGCTCCGCCTTCGTATTAACAGCTCCTTTGCATTAGTACCGAGGTTGGTGCCGAGTACTGTTCGTACTTCGTATAAGCATTGTGTATTACTGCGAGTGAGTGCAGCACCTCTGCGGCACAGGACCAGCCCGGAGGGGGGAAAATGACCGCATGATCGGCTAGGTGGGCTGTAAACGGATTGACCGTTTAACAAAATAGCGCCTGACGATACATCTCAATCGCTCAAGTGCGTATTGGCTGTTTTCGATCGATACCAAGCTCCCCGACAAACCGCAACTTTATGCACTTTGTACCGCTAGGTCTTCCCTGTATGTCTAGGATCAAATCAAGGGACAGCCTCCAGGACAACCAGATACCGAAGCTGGAGGCATTTCTGAAAGGCTGAACCTTACGTAAGATGACCTCACCAGCCGCAACTTGCACAAGCCACACCTTTCGTCATGGTTCGCGGGAAAAGAGAGCGACAAGTCACGTGGTGTCATCTCGCCAGCCACCGCGCCAAGGAAACCAAGCCACCCATGACCTGTTCTAATTGGGCTGGTTAGGGCGGCTGGTGGAGGCTGGGAAGCTCAAGCTACCACATAACTGGGCTAGCCTCAGAGTGATTCCAAGCCTTTCCAGGAGCCGGATAAATACCTGAGGCATCACCTGAGGCAAGGTCGGCGTCACCAGCCTCGCATTCGGGGACCGTCGACGGGCAGCGTCTGAGGCCGTGTCGCAACAATGATAACAAACCGGAATTCCGGCTTCCTGGCTTCAGCGGTGACACAGGCAGTCGACACCGTGTTCGTAATCAATAAGAAACCCAAAGGCGAGAAGGCTTTGTCGTAGCACAGTGCAGTACATAGCCACCCGTTGTGCTGCAACAATTATTACAGCGCTCGTCCATTGCTCTAGGTAGCCGTCAAAGGTCAGCAAGGACCCCCGTCCCGCTACCTCCGTGCCTCGTCACCCCGTGCAGCGCCTCACTGCCAGCCCACCTTCGTCCCTTTGACCTGCTTGTTTCGCCTGGGCCAGCGCAACGTCTCACAAACAACTTCCCACCTTCATCCCCCAGACTCGCTTCTCCAACCCTCAACCTCCCGCAAACCACATCGACACAACCAGCGCGCCGTCCATCGTCTATTCATCGACTGCTTTTTTCTTTGCCGCGCCGACCGTCTTTCTCTCCCCGACCTCCCCCCCCGAAACAACCGCCAAAATGCCTGAGCAGGACGCCCCCTATGACCCTTATATCCCCAGCGGCCAGGCTGGTGGCCAGCAACAACAGCAGGGTGGCGGTAACGCGAGGACGCAGGCACTGCAGGCTGTAAGTCGATGATTTTGATTTTTGGCGCCCAGCGCGAGCGATGGAGAGGCTTGTGGATTGCGAGACCCGACCGACGATGACGATACGTTGCCACTTGGCCGTCACCCGACATCAGCGGACGAGATAAAATGACGGCAGCCTCTCACCGAGACCGCTGGCTGTCCCTCGGCGAAGCGACATAAATTGGCTCCTGGACTGAGCTTGTCATGGCCTGGCGATGCGCGGCTATCCTGCGGCAGCTCAATCAGAGAGGAGCTCAATCAGCGAAGCGCTCAGCTGTGCCGCTACTGTCAGCTTCCAGTCTCACGACAAGCTGTATAGTGACAAGCGTCGCTCAGTCCCGCCCCTTTTATCTCATCAGTCGGACCGGACGTCTTGCAATCCATCCGCCTTTCCATCGAGCTTTGCGTGATGAGCTAGCTGCAACAAATGCTAACATGCTGCTGATAGCAAATCGACGACACCGTTGGTGTGATGCGCGACAACATCAACAAGGTCTCCCAGCGTGGCGAACGTCTCGATGCTCTCCAGGACAAGACGGACAACTTGGCCGTCTCCGCCCAAGGTTTCCGTCGTGGGGCCAACCGAGTCCGCAAGCAAATGTGGTGGAAAGACATGAAGATGCGGATGTGCTTGATTGTCGGCATCATCATTTTGCTCGTCATCATTATCGTCCCAGCTGGTACGCTGCCCTGCACTGGTTGCGCTCCCCCCAAGCCCGGTTCGGATACTAACGATGGATGATAGTTGTTGCTACTCGCTGAAGACCGTCGCCGTTTTTGGGTAACTTGGTCCTCATGATTACACTCGGACTTGACGACATGGAACAGACAAAGCTACGACCATGGGAAATGGGAACTTTTGGCAACGGGCCATCATTGCAACGGAAATATGTTTTGAGCACGGTGGAATTTGTTCACGTAGGGCCCGGTCATGATATGCGGGCCACTTTGCTCTCTGGGGCCCAGGCGTCGACGATACACTCTCGGCGTTGATCCTGGAGATGCCAGACCGGGCCACATGTATGATTGAGGTTAGGCGTTCCCCGATTAATTGAGATGTTTACCTTTCATCGTTGATTCCTTTGAGCCGGCGGGTTGTCCAGTGAGTGAGTGAGTGAGTGGGGGGCATGCCATGGGGATAGGATGCAGCCCCGGCATTCCTTTGATGATTGGTGTGACGTTGGCCTCCAGGGTTAGGATGTTTGCAGCAGTTACGGCTCCAGTCCGTCACAGTTATGTAAATCAACCTGGTGTCGGGTGCGTAGACGGACAAGAGGCCATATATATAGCTCTTTTCATGACAACGCATTGGCTAGAAAGGGCATGAGGACCGGTCCCGGGAACCGAGGACGGCCAAATCCCACATGGGCCGGGAACGCTGTGGCCGAGGGTGGAACCTCTCTGCATTCGCGGCTCTTGGGGAGGCTTGGAAGGCCTCTCGTCGCTCTCGTAGCCATTGGGTCTCGCACACTGGCGTCATTTCGAGGTGGGTTTGTACGCTGGGTAGCCCCGGACTAGGTACAGTATAATGTGCAGGGCGCGAGAGATTGATAATGCCAGCTGATTGATAATGCCTCATCCGATCTGCACCTAGCTCGGGAGGGACAACCGACTACAAGCAGTACGTCCGGTGGTCTGGGTCCTGGGTGGACGGATGGATGGGGGTTCACGAATGCCGAGGGCGCGAGAAGGGCATGTTGGTTCACGGCGAGCGAGGCCACTGCAACTACCGATCGTGCCGTCCCTGGACTGAACTGCCGCCGTCTAAAGCTGGCTTAGACGAGAGTGACGGACATCCCACGCGGTTCCTTGGCCGAGAACTACAGATTGGGAGTTACACGCAGGCCTAGTGAGTCCCGGAGATGAATGGGCTAACGTTACGTGTTCGCACAAAGGAATTAGCAGGTTAGTGGAAAAGAAAGAAGAAAATTATTTCATCGGCGGCAGCCTGCAACGTCCAAGCCTAAGTAAGCGTGGGAGAGAAGATTTTTTTTTACGTTGCCGTGCCGGACTCTATCTGCTAGTGTGGATTGGATGCGACATAATAATGTCCGCCACCCACTGGCTCGTTGGACGGGCCGGAGGCGGTCGTGTTTTGTCTCGCAATTGGCTTCTCAACAACCTGCAAGGCCCGGTTAGCAGTACTTACAAGCAAGGAGGGAGGCAAGGGAGCACTTGTGTCTACCTAGTAGGCCGGGTTTGGCCCGCCACGGAGTCCACTGGATGGAGTCCAAGTCCACCGGAGGGCAACCTCTTCACTGGCTCTTGGGGTGCGTTGCATCCAGTGCAATTGGATTCTTGGACTCTGGACGGGAGTGCGTCGTTCGATCGGGCAAGGTACAGTAGGTAGGTACCTGCGAGACCCGCTGCGGCGCAAGCCAAAGACGAGGTACCGGACGAGTCTACTTCAATTGCGTACTGTGGATGACTCCTCTGGAGCGGTCTCGGGGAGTGCCCGGTTTTTTTCTTTTCTGCCCCTCCCCCACAGTCTGTTCTGTGTACTTGAGGCTTGACCTTCCCACAACACAATCCATCCTCCCTTGGACCAAAACCTCACCTCTCCCCCCCCCCCCCCCCCCCCTCTCCCGAACTGCATCGACCGCCCTCCCACCGCACCAGACCAGCCGCCGCGCAGCCAATTGGTCCCGTAGCCCCCCGAGGAAGATGCTGTCCGCCACCGCCGTGGCCATCCGGGCCGGTGCCCGCCGAGCTGCTCCCCGAGCCGCCGCCCGCGTGGGAGCTGCGTCGGCCCAGATTCGATGTCCCAGCGCTTCCCGCGCCCTCTCCGCCTCGCGCGCCCTCGCCTCGCCGCCCGCCCGCGATAGGACCCGCGAGATCGTCGCCCAGGCCGTCAGCAGCATCGGCAGCAAGCGCGAGGGCCAGCAGTATCTCAAGCTCTTCACCTCCGTCTCGTCCAAGAAGTTCGCCGTCATCAAGGTCGGTGGCGCCATTCTCACCGAGTACCTCGACGAGCTGTGCCGCAGCTTGCTATTTCTCAACGAGCTTGGGCTCTACCCAGTGATAGTCCATGGCGCAGGTCCGCAGCTTAACCGCCTGCTCGAGGAGGCCGGCGTCGAGCCCCAGTTCGAGGAGGGCATCCGCGTCACCGATGCCAAGACCCTCAGTGTTGCCCGCAAGCTCTTCCTTGAGGAGAACCTGAAGCTGATTGACCGCCTCGACGAGCTCGGCGTGGCTACTCGATCCATCAGTGGTGCCTTTATGGCCGACTACCTCGATAAGGACAAGTGGCAGTACGTCGGAAAGATCACAAAGGTCAACAAGGAGGCCATCGAGAACTCCATCGACGCCGGTTACATCCCCATTCTGACTTCAATGGCCGAGTCCGATGACGGCCGCCTCCTTAATGTCAATGCTGACGTCGCCGCCGCCGAGCTCGCCCGTGCCCTCGAGCCATTGAAGGTCGTTTACCTTTCCGAGAAGGGTGGTCTGTTCGACGGCGATGGCGAGCACATCTCCCACATCAACCTTGATGCCGAGTTCGATCACCTAATGGCCCAGCCTTGGTGCCGATACGGAACGCGCCTTAAGATCAAGGAGATCAAGGAGCTACTCGACACTCTACCTCGCACCTCCTCCGTCGCTATCATCCACCCTAGTGACCTACAAAAGGAGCTGTTCACTGACTCCGGCGCTGGTACCCTAATCCGCCGCGGCGATAAGGTCCAGAAGGTCTCCGCGGTTGACGAGTTTAAGGATCTCGAGAAACTCAAGGCCACTCTCATCCGAGACCGTGAGGGTATAGATGCTGAGGCCACTATCGACCGCTTCATCGACTTCCTCAAGGCGAACCCCTTCACTGCCTACTACGATGATGCCATGCAGTGCTTGGCTATCATCCTGCCTGCCGGCGGAGACCGATCTATCGCCACGCTGGCTACACTGAACATTACCAAGGCCGGCTGGTTGAGCAATATCGCTGAAAACGTCTTCGATGCCATCAAGAAGGAGCACCCTAGCCTCCTCTGGACCGTCAGCGAGGAGGACGAGAACTTGACTTGGTTCTTCGAGAAGGCTGACGGCAGCTTCAATAAGAATGGAAGCGTCCTGTTCTACTACGGATGTGACCTTCGCTCCGATGCCCTGATCCCTGCCTACGAGCACTTCATCGAGCACGGCCGCACCATGCTCGGTGACTCGAACCTGGAGACTCGCCTGCGCAGCGCTGCTCAGTCCACCAGCAAGTCTCTGAACGCCTCTCAGGGCCGTACGTACTCGACCCTGGCCCGCCGGCTCCCCGCCACGCAAAAGGTTTTCGGCCAGCAACGACGAGGATACGTCACCAACACCAACCCCAACCCTCCCCTGGGCAAGAAGAACGCCTCCAACGATGTTCCGGCTCGCGTGGGTCTAATTGGCGCCCGTGGCTACACTGGCCAGGGCCTGATCGACCTCCTCAACTCTCATCCTTTCATGGATCTCAAGCACGTGTCGTCCCGAGAACTTGCTGGCACGGAGCTTGAGGGCTACACCAAGCGCAAGATCATCTACGAGAACCTCTCAGCCGAGGATGTTGGCAAGCTCGAGGAGAATGGTCAGATTGACTGCTGGGTGATGGCGCTGCCCAACGGCGTGTGCAAGCCCTACGTCGATGCCATCGATGCGGCTCAGAAGGGCCGGGGACACCAGAGCGTTATTGTCGACCTTTCGGCCGATTACCGATTTGATGACTCTTGGACGTATGGTCTTCCTGAGCTCGTGAAGCGCTCTAAGATTACCCAGGCCAAGCGCATCGCCAACCCCGGTTGCTACGCCACTGCTGCCCAGCTCGGCATCTCCCCTATTCTTGAGCACCTCGGTGGTCAGCCCACCTGCTTTGGCGTCAGTGGCTACTCCGGTGCCGGCACCCGCCCCTCGCCTAAGAACGACGTCAACTTCCTCCGCGTCAACCCTATTATCCCTTACAGCTTGACAGATCACATCCACGAGCGCGAGATCAGCAACCAGCTGGGCACCGCCGTTGGCTTCATTCCCCACGTGGCCTCGTGGTTCCGCGGCATCCACCACACCATCAACATTCCCCTCAACAAGACCATGACCTCGCGAGATATCCGCCAGATCTACCAGGACCGATATGCCGGCGAGAAGCTGGTCAAGGTGGTCGGCGAGCCCCCTCTAATCGGGAACATCATGAACAAACATGGTGTGGAGATTGGTGGCTTCGCCGTGCACAGCAGCGGCAAGCGAGTCATCGTTTGCGCCAGTATCGATAACTTAAACAAGGGTGCCGCCACCCAATGCCTGCGTAAGCATTTTCCCGAGTCTTCCTTTGGCAACTGACAACTCTAGATATACATAACAATAGCTAACACCCACGACAGAGAACATGAACCTTGCCTTGGGCTACGCGGAGTTTGAGGGCATTCCTCCCATGTAGAGGGATGGGCGTCGACAGCAGGATTAGATTGGGGTTGTCTACGGGAGTTCATTAGGATTGTTACCAGCTTAACCACGCCCGGGCCTGGGTTTGTCAGGGCCACTGTTGTATATAGATCGTCGCCAGCGAGCAGCCCTTGTTTGCGATGATGGCGTGCATGACTGCGCTTTTTGCTTGTTCATTTATTTGTTGCGTGCATATCGTGTGTGTCCTCGCTGGTACTTCGTACGTCGTGATGGGCATTTGTTTTCATCGTCGTTTTATTGGGCGTCTCCGTCTCCATACGAGCCCTAGGAATGTCTCACAGCTCGCATATGCAGGAGACACCGCCCTCTCATCAAATGCAACCCCCGAGCCCAACGACGTGCGGAGACTGATGCCATGTGGATGGTTATTCCCAACCGCCCTTTTCGGCAGGTGGACGTGATCGAGGCTCTTCGGCGATCAACGCCTGCAACATGTGGCGCTGGCCGATGTGACGTCGATGGGCAAGGACACCTTTCGCATGCTCATGGGGTAGACTAGACGGCGTCATTGCGGGGAGAAACCACGATGGTCGAGCGTCGACCAAGGCCGTTCGGCACAAGGCGGTTTGTTAAGTCCCTGGTAGGATGGATGTGGTTGGTGAGATGTAGAAAATGGGCTTGTAGGGCTGAGGTCCACGGCAGCGGGGGGACAAAGAATAGGGGTGTTAGTTTGATCACCTTAGCTCCGTGATGCTCACCTTAAGTCACCTCAACCTTCCCCTCCCCTTGACAGGATGCATGCGAACCCTTCAACTACAGCCAACACCGCCTTGAGTTTGCACTAGATTTACTATTAAGCACCTCTTAAGAAGGTGAGGCTGACTAGATAACACGTTCCGGCGCCATGATAATGATTTCTTGAAGTCATTCCGACGCTGGTGTCAGATACAGCTTGACTGACGGCTGACCTAATTCAGTGCCTACTCAGGTGGTAAGTTGACCACACTTAAGAGAAGATCACAAATTCTTACTCATGGACATAATAGGCCTTGACACAAGTACAATTCTCTGGTGGTTGGCTTTGCAAGGCTATGAGGTTGTGTGCTTTCTTGCCGATTGCGGTCAGGAGGAGGACTTCGAGGCTGTGAAGTCCAAGGCCCTTAAGCTCGGGGCTGAGCGCATGATTATCCAGGATGTCCAACATGAGCTTATTGACGAGCTGATCTGGCCTGCCATTCAATGTGCGTCCGCCCGCTCTGCGTCTTGGGGTGAGTTCTACGAGCCTGCTGACACTTGACATCTATAGGCAACGCAATCTATGAGGACCGAGGTAAGATACTCAGCTTGACCGCTTATCGACATCCCAGCTGATATCGAGATGACCTGCTCGGGACGAGTCTTGCCCGCCCAGTGATCGCTAGGGCGATGGTCAAAGTCGCGAAGGAGTACAACTGCACGGTCCTAAGCCACGGATGTAAGCGGCCTTCCGGCTAGATCACAGCCTGCTTGTTGTATCAACCATTTGCTAACACAGGTGTCCTATCTCTTCAGGTACCGGCAAGGGTGTAAGTTGTCGAATTCTGTCTTTTCAGGTTCCTGATACTAACGTTTCCAGAACGAGTATGTCTATATCTCCAAGGGGCCTCCGGCTTAGGACTTACTTCTTTCTCCTAGTCAAGTTCGCTTCGAGCTGGCATGGAAGGCCTGCAACCCCGCCCTGAAGGTTCTGGCTCTGTGGCGCTTGCCATAGTTCTACAACCGATTCGTGTTTGTGATCACTCACCCTCGCTTTCTCGCAGCCAAGCTGACGAGCGCACAGAGGACGTGCGGATCTACTCAAGTTCGCCGCCGAGCAAAACATCCCCGTCAGCTCTACGCCCAAAGCCCCCTGGTCCATGGACGACAACATCATCCACTGCAGCTACGAGGCTGGGGTAAGCCGCCTTACATCCACTTGGTAAACTCTGTCTCACATCGTGCTGACCCTATCAGACAGATCCTCGAGCAAATAGAACTGGAGCCCCCGAAGGATATGTCGAAGCGCACTGTTGGTAAGGCGCTGCTGGCCATTCCAACTAAGTCGAGTCGACGCTGACGTTCATCTGTAGATCCGATGAAGGCTCCTGACGAACCGACACCCTTCACCGTCCATTTCGATCAAGGCGCTCCCGTCAAGCTTGAGGTCGGCGACAAGGTCGTTACCGGCTCGCTGGAGGTTTTCAAGGAAGTAAATGAGATCGGCTAGGTCAATAGTGAGGCTTCAGACTACGAAAGCCTTGAGTCCCTTGCTGACCAATTATTAGGAATCGGACGTGTTGACATTGTCGAGTCCAGGTTCATCGGTGAGTTCGCGCTCGTCGGGAAGTGTATTGCTGTCAGCTGTGTTATCCGCTGACGACTCTCAGGCCTGAAAAGTAGGGGCTGTTACGGTATGCAGCTAGATCTGGTTCAGTGACCGTACAATTTCTTAACATCGCGTCCATAGATACTCCAGGCCTATCGATTCTTCGACAGGCTCATCTGGATCTTGAAGGACTCGTCATGGACTCCAAGGTGCGCTCCATCCGCGACCGTCTTTCTCAAGACTGGCCAGCCGCTATCTATAACGGTTAGTCATCTCCGTCCACGCTCACGTCTTGTCGTTGAATTGGACATCCTAACCCTTCAACTAGGCATGTACTTCAGTCCTGAGCGGGAGCTTGTTGAGCATGCCATCAAGTTCTCACAACGTCAAGTCGAGGGCAAGGTGAGTCCCGTCGCCTATAAATGGTGCGCGTACGTCGTTGGACGTTCCAGCGAGACCTCCAACCTCTACTCTGCCGATGAGAGCAGCATGGACACGCTAGACATGAATTGGACGCCCCAGGACACATCAGGCTTCGTCGCCATACAATCTATCCGCCTCGAGAAGTACGGTGCGAGGAAGATCAGGAACGGCGAGCCCCTTGCCCGTGTCTGAGCGCAGACTCGGCATGTCGGCCTCGAGAGGTTTCCATACCTTTAGGTAGATGGCGAAAACTTACGGGGCTTAAGGCCCACCATGCGGTAGTTCAGTCTCGCCCTTAGAAGAGATACCCAAGATATGTATGCTATTCTGATTGTCGTGCCGTACTATCCGCAGTCATCGTACTGATTAAGGGGGTAGAATAACTCCGTCGCCTGGTGAGACATACGTACCTAGTCAGCCTTGGCTCACACGATAACACGAGCTTGAGCGCGTCTACTGGTGCCGCGCGCCTGGATCGCATCCTCTGCCATTCGAGTGCCCGTCATCCTAGTACGTAGTGCGCTGTCACTCAACTCGCCATTCCCTCCCCAATAGCCGAGGCACTGTTATGCCCTATTGCGTATGCCTAGGGCTTGGCTGTGTGCCTAAGCGCTGGCACACAGTACTCCAATCGGGTGTCAGTAACTGTGTAGCGGCGCCTCCCTTGCTCACCCTCCAGTCACGGTAAAGCAGCGACAGCTCAGGCTCTACATTCTAGGTCAGGAACGGATTTTGAGATCAAGAATTATCGGGGGTGACTGATGAGGTACGTATATAAACCAAGGTCATGGAACAAAATAAGTGACTTAGACTACCTATTCGATATCTCATTGAGACTGTGGAATCATGTCGGACGCTGTAAAAGACTACACTTACCTCCTCTTCGCCATCGCTGCTGTGGCATACTCAGCGTTAACTCTTAGAGAACACTTACTATCACGACTCTCCAGCGTCGACCATGCCTCGCCAGCACTCCCGCTCTGGACCGTCCCTCTCGCTGCGTGCCTAGCCCTCTACTTCCGCTCCAAGCACTCCTGGCTGCACAAGATGCGCATCCACAACACCAAGCCCGCGGCCGTCTACCCGCACCGCGACCCGGTCCTGGGCATCGACTGAATCGTCGACATGGGCCGGGCGGTGCGGGCGCACACGATCCTGCAGGTCTGGGACGCGCTGTTCCGCACCGTCGGGGCGACCTTCTGGGCGCAGAACGTCGGCGCGTGGATCGTCATGACCAACGAGCCCGACAACGTCAAGGCGCTGCTGTCGGGCCAGTTCGAGACGTGGCAGATCCACGGCGTCCGACAGAAGGTGCTCGCCTTGGCGACCGGGCCCAGGGGCATCTTCTCGGTGAACGGGCCGGAGTGGCATGAGGCGAGGGCCATGATCCGGCCGAGCGTCGTGCGGAATCAGATTGCCGACTTGGAGTGTACGGATCGTCACGTGGAGATGTTCCTCGAGAGGGTTCCCCGTGATGGGACGAGGGTGGACTTGCAGGAGCTGTTCTATTTGTTCACCATGGACGTTGCGACCGACTTCATGTAAGTGTCGCTCGCAAATAGCTGAACGCCGTCACTGATGGCCTATGGTGCATAGGTTCGGACACTCGACCGACATACTGGCGAACCCAACGCCGGAAGCCCTCGAGTTCGCCGAGTCCTTCGACTACGCACTGCTCTCCGCGGCCAGCCGCGCACGCCTAGGCTGGATCGCCTTCCTGGCGCCAGACCGGAAGCTCACCCAGTCCGTGGCGACGTGCAAGCGGTTCATCGACCGCTACGTAGACGAGGCGCTGCGCGAGGACCGGGCCAAGGAGCGGCAGTACGTCTTCATGAAGGAGATGGTGGATTCGGGGGCGTCGCGCGTGTACGTCCGCGACCAGCTGCTGGCCATGATCCTGGGCGGCCGAGACACGAGCGCCAGCACGCTGAGCTCGCTGTTCTGGACGCTAGCGAGGAGGCCGGATGTGCTGGGGAAGATGAGGACGGAGATTGCCGTGTTGGAGGGCCGGAGACCGGCGTGGGAGGAGCTCAAGGAGCTGAAGTATCTCAGCACGGTGCTGAAAGAAGGTGCGAAGGCATATTCCAATGTATGCCGAGAGATAGGTTGTGCTGATTAAATGAATAGCTCTGAGGCTGGGGGCGCCCGTGTCGACCAACATGCGGACGGCAACGACTGATACCGTCTTGCCCCGAGGAGGCGGACCAGATGGGCAATCGCCTCTTTTCGTCCCCAAGGGTACGGGATGCCGGTGGTCGCTGTACAGTCTGCACAAACGGAAAGACATCTTCGGAGACGACGCGGAGGAGTTCCGACCTGAACGCTGGGAAAAGCTTCGAACAACGTACGCAACCCCTTCACACTCGCATATCTCATACATTCCCCATCCCCCGTCTCACTGACTCTGTCCAGGTGGGAATATCTGCCCTTCAGCGGCGGCCCGCGGATCTGCATCGGGCAGCAGTTTGCGCTGACGCAGGTGTCGTATCTGGTGACGAGGCTGCTGCAGACGTTCGCGGGGGTCGAGGCTGCGGACGACGGGCCGATGGTTCAGGAGGTGAGCACGACCATGAATATTATCGGTGGGTGTTGGGTGAAGATGAAGGGGGCTTGAGATGCGTTGCGTAGAGAGGTATCACTCTTGGTTCGCAGTCGGTCCTCGCTGAACAGGTTGCCTCGAGGAACGCTTATTGCTTTTGCTAGGCTATCATCCCGGCGTAGTCTTACCTTGATAGTTGAGACGAATATTGACTTGTTGTGATTCACTGCCAAGTTAACGTCCTAATGCGATGGCCGTTCAGGGGTTGCCGGTTGGCAAACCACCGTCTGGTCTGCCGTCGTCTTGGGTACGGCCCCAAGCAACAATTAGTTGCCAACGGGTAGAAACACAACAGAAAGCCCGTTCAATAAGTCCTGTCCCAGCCGGTACAGCCATGCGTTGCGCAAACTTGTGTAGGCCTTGAACACTCCTGACTTTTTTTGCACTCTCATTCTCTTCTCTTTTCTTCTTTCTTCTTTCTTCAGACTTGAGAGAGTTATCGACACTCTGAAGAGTTAGCAAGACGTCGCACTTTCGCAGAGTCTTCTTTCATCTAACACCCGCCACCATGTCAGACGAAAACCCAGCCGAGGAGCCCCTGAAGGCTGCCAACCAGACACATCACAAAATTACCGGACTCGAGATCGGCGTCATCACTGGTACCGTCATCTTCTTCACTATTATCATCGTGTCCATCTTCGTCAGTCGCACCCGGGCTCAGCGAGCCAAATTCAAGCTGCGGCGAGCCGAGGAGGGTGGGGCCGGACGACCGGAGGATCCGCCTCAGCAGCGAGAACAGGGGCGAGAACTGCACCAGACGCCTCGTAGCGAGCGAGAATCGAGCGAGGGGCGCTTTTGGGGCACTCTCGAAGTCGATGGGAGGGGTAAGTCGTGTGTTAGAAGGCGTCGACGGGGTGAGGAAAACGTGGCTCTGACGATATCCAACATAGAACTAGCTGAGGAAATTGTGCTCGGAACGCTGCCCAACCACCAATCTGACTGCGAGCCTGACCACTCGCCAGAGGCAGGGCTCGACAGGATCGACCGGGTGGGGAGTGGGCACACATTGCTGAGTCGTGCGTAAACGAGGAAACAGTTGGCGAGCGCGGCGGAGGCGTTTTCGTGACAGCGGATCAAGGTCTCGGGTTGTTTTCTTGGGGCATGGAGTCATACCACGAGGGAAGAGTCTCCTATAATACGGGGCCCAGGCAGGAGGGCCAGCCTTTATTCATCAGGTGTGGAACAGGGACTTGGAGGCCAAGTGAATCTACCTTGCCTGAAGGGGCAACCGACTAGAACGACCCGGTTCAACTAGAACAGATTGGGGACTTGCATTGGCGTCTTAGAGAACCTGGGGGGCATCTCCGGGGTGTTGGGGGCTAGACAGAGTAGGTGTTTGTTGCCGGGATAGGCCGAGAACGAAGAGTCGCATCAAGCATCGGGCCTAACTCAAGTGCAGTGAGATCGTCAGTCCACCGGCTTACCCTGTACTCTGTGTGACAAACGAGAAAAGTAGCCGCGCGTGCACGTGACCACCCGTCAAACGGTCACAACGGGCACTACCTGCCCTACGTGCCTACCTTACCTAGAAGTCAGATAGGTCTCTCAACCTACGACGACGACAACAACGCCGCATCTACGTCAACGCTCGACTACAACAATGGTATCGCCTTCGCCTCCCCCGGGGCGCCATCGCTCCCGCTCTCGCACGCGCACGCGCTCGCCTACTCCGCGGTCCGAATCCTCGCGTTCGCCTGATCGCCGCCGTCGCTACGACTCGCGATCGCCTGCCCGTTCGCCCACCTCCCCGCGTCGCAACGGCCGCTTCAGAAGCCGCAGTCGTAGCTGGAGCAGAGGGCGCGACCGTGACCGCGACCGCGACGGCAGAGACCGCGGCGACTCCCTGCCTACAAAGAGCACCAAGGTGGGTGTTCTTTTGTCCCTTTATACCTTATCATCTTGCAGGTAGCTAACTGGGTCGCAACAGATTGTGGTGGAGCGTCTGTCCAAGAACATCAACGAACAGCACCTGCACGAGATTTTCGGCCAGTTCGGTCGCATCAAGGACCTAGATCTGCCTATCAACAGAACTTGTAAGTCGGTCGCAACTCGATCATAGAGCCCCGGTCCCGAATATCGGTTAATCATCATTGGTCACAGTTGGCACCAACCGTGGCACGGCATATATCCTATTCGACTACGAAGCCGACGCTGAGGCCGCGATTGCGCACATGCACGAGGCGCAGGTCGATGGCGCAACCATCAACGTCTCCATCGTTCTGCCTCGTCGCAAGCTCTCGCCTGCTCCGCCGACCGCCAGGCGTGGTGCCAACATCGATCCCAGAATCCCCTTCGCGGGGCCGCGTGGGGGTCTTCTTCAAGTAGGTGCTGGAGGCAGCGGCGGTGGCGGCGGCGGCGGCAATATGGCTGGCGGAGGTGGCCGTCGTCGTATGCCCCCTGGGGGCAGGTTTGGCCCAAGGTCAGACGTTTACCGCCCTGGATCGCGCTCTCCCTCGAGATCACCCGGCGGACCGCCTCCGTCACGCGGGGGTGGTGGGAGTCGGTACCGCAGCCACTCAAACGCCTCCTATTCGTCGCGATCGCGCTCGAGGTCCCCCGCTGCGCCAAGACGTCGGGGCGGTGGCGGCCGACACAACGACCAGGACTCAAGACGCCGGAGCGCAAGCCGAAGCAGTTACGACAGTGACGGGAACAAGAGCCGCTCTCGCAGCCGGGGCCGCGGTCACCGGTGAGAGATATGCCGGTCAGAGACTAGTCGATCGGAGACAGGTCGATCGGAGACTTGGTCAGAGACTCATGCCAAGGTGTATTTTAAAATAAAGAAAGGATTATGGGTGGCGTTCAACAAGGCAGACCAGACAAGGGAGACGGTCCTTGGGGATTTATTTTAGCTCACGAACAAGTTTGTGCTTACCGGTGCGCTTCGTCCTCGACTAGCTAACACTTTTCCAGATGGAGTTTGATGCATGACAAGCTTCGAAGGGGGACGTTTTCCGCAAAGATGATTCCCGGAACCCTAGTCAGTCCTAAATCCAGCTCGGACATATTGCCTCTTGTGTTGATGGCAATGCGCCATGACTTCCCCTTCCCAGATATTGATTTTACTTTCCCTGTCTGCGTGAATTTCCGTTTTAAAACACGGTTAAGGATATATCCCCTGGAGCTTGCAAGTGCTTCTTTCTCATCTCATCTCGCGCAGATCATGGATCATCGGCCAGGCGCACTGCCGCGCTCTGCTGCACTGGCAAGGTCAAATCTCTCCCGCGCCGCGCTGACGCATTGGCCCCCCAGCATACGAACAGGTAATGGTATCGGCCCTTCAAGGATTTCCAGATCGCATCTGTCATTTGTCATTTCGTTCTCCACAGCCAGGACAGCGGTGTGGGGATGTGGTACGTTTGGCGGGTCGAGAACTGAGGTTTGGCTCACTCTTGGCCGCAACGGCTCGCGAAGGGGGGCCTGCACCGCACATGATGCAGCACGCAGCACACATAATAAGGAATAATATCGCATCAATGACAAGACTAAGCGGCGTGGCGCAAGCAGCCCACGTGCACGCTACTGCAGAGCAACATGACCTCAGCTCACCCGCGTCCGGGTCGGGCGTTCGGGGCTTATAGGGCTGAGTGATACTATCGTCGTCACCCGGCGCCGCGAACCTGCGACGATGCCCGTGCCGTGCAGGGCAAGGTCGGGGGGGTAACTCGGCCGATAGCTTCTGGATGCTACTCTACTCCGGGGGGTCCTTTGAGACGGGGCCGTGCCATGGAGCGGTGCCAATGGAGCAGTGCCACTCATACGGTTACTATTCGTCATCATCTCCGCCGGAGACGGTGAGCTGCTTGGGCAGAGGGACGGCCGGACGGTGGGGGACGGTGGGGGACGGTGGACAGCTACATGAAGCGTGAAGCATGAAGCCTGAAACCCGGGCTGGCGGTCGACGGCGGTCATGGCGATGCCTACCTAGGCTGTATACGGGAAACATCTATGTCTGACGCAGACAGCTGCCCACCCAAAAAGGGCTGTCAACCTGTCAGGGTGTCATCAAGCTGTGAGAGGTCGCATCCAGCCTCATATTTGAGTCGCCACTTCCCGGGACACATCTTTCAGCAAGACATCGTCACCCGCATCGCTCAGGATATTTTGGGCGACAGCTTGATCTGCAACCATGGGTTACGGGCAGCGGCTACTGCAGCCTCCAAAGACATGTGATCCATGTGCATGGTAGCCAATGGCAGGCGCTGCGGTCAGAATGTTCAGTATCTCTGGAGTTGGCCTTTTTCTCATTGTCTCTCAGTCGTTGCGAGCCCTCGCCTATCCAGCCCTCCAGGGATCTCCGGCGACGGGACTCTGCATGGAGCATTTCCTCCCCCTTCAAGGGCCAGAGATCGAACGAAAGCAGGGTCGGTCAATTTTCGGCTTCTCCGAACCGCTTCCCCGTACTGCCGCTTCAGGAGTCGTGCATGGTACGACCGAGGCAGGCAAGCGGCGTATATTGTTCGTGTGGACTGGGCTATCCGGTTCACCGTAGGCAGCCAAGGACAGACAGCCAGCCAGCGTTGGGGAGGGTAAGGATGAGGGTGAATGGTGAATGGTGAGGGCGATGGTGAGGATCATGCATACTGTTTGTTTGCTCTGCTAGCGGGAACCCAGCTCATCATGGTCTCTCGACGCCGTAGTCGAGGGCCGGTTCGCCTGGACTCCTGTGCTCTCGCTCTTCTGTTTCCAAGCTCTGCCAGCTCATGACGGCCCCACCGCTTGAGAGAATCCGGCTGTGAACCACACCATCACTGAGCGGCCTCAGCTCTGTGAGAACCACTCAGCTATTACAGGGCGCCACACACACACACACACACACACACACACACACACACACACACACGCCCGCCCGCCCGCCCGCCCGCACGCAATCACACCCACAGACACTCAGACACAGCAGAGTCTACGCGCAGTTCCCAGATGGGCCAGGCCAGTCCAGGCCGGGCCAAAGCCAAAACCACCAACGGTATGGCGTCTCCCGGGAGGACGGATACATGGCTAGAGCTTCAAACCACCATGGCGCGCGCAAGCCACATCCATCACGCACATCGCACATCCGTGATCACACATCACACCCAGCCGTTCGGGTCGGTGCACCAGGAGCAAAGATGGTGTCTTGACCCTCTGCCTCTCTGCCCAGCCCCGGCCGGCTCTCCGGGCCACATGATGGAACCCCCGGCGGCTTGGGGGATAAGTTATATCCTGAACCACGCCCTCGGGTATAGAATCGGACGGGCCCTTGCTGTGTCCCAAGTCCCCAGTTCCTCTCCTGCCACCCCCCTCCCCCCCCAGCTTCCGTGGTACCGTGGTTCCGGGGCTGTATCTGCGTCTGCGTCTGCGACTTGTGTCGGCGTCCATGTCAGGCAGTGTGGGCGGGCGTGCGTAAGTGGATTGGATTGCATTGGATTGCATTTACCCGTTGGCGACAAGGCCGTGTGGCATAGGGCCATGCGCGGCTGACCGCGTTGAGCAGAGGACGCAATGGGCGACCGGGCAAGTATTTCTGGGCTTTGTTTGGAGAATGAGGCATCCCAACATCCCGGTCGGGCTGCGGCTGCGTGGTCGTGCTATGATGCGGCGCGGCGCTGCGGAGGGACGAAATGTGAGCCTCATTAGGAAGTACGTCGCATCGGGAATCTGTGATGCGATGGCCTGGGATCGCCCGAGCACCGCGCGGTGGTGGTGGACGGATATAACCTCAACGGCGCCCTCAGCCGTGCGTGTGTCCCTGGGATCTTCACCCTCTCTCAAGTCAAGACAAAGGCGAGGACAAAGACAGTTATAGGACCGGACAAGGCGAGACGAGACGAGACAAGACGAGACGAGACAAGATAAGACAAGCCCGGTGGACGCGCGGGTTTGACTTACGCCTCCGGACAGATACCCAGTTGTCTCTTGTTTCGTACTTGGACTTGCTGTATCTTGCGCCGTTGCTATTGTCATCGTCCAGGCTGTCATCGCCCACGTTGTCGCTATCGCCGTCGTCACCGTCCTTGGCTCGGTATCCAGATTTGATCTCTTCCTTGTCCTACTACAACTATTCCTACTACTATTCCTCTTCATCCTTCTTTGCCTCTTCTACATACGTGGGCCGCCGCCGCATCCCTTTGCATGGATAACATCCGCCGTATACACCACCACCACCACTACTACTACGATCACGTCCTCCTCCCTACTACAGACCTCCTCGTCATGAACACACAAACACCACTTCTGCCTCATCACCTCCTCCCTCGATGGCTGTCTACTTTTGAGACCCGAGACCCTGATCCTCCACCTACTCCCCCGGGAGGGCCCCGCGTGCCTCCTCCGCAGCCAAACCCGCCACCGTCTCCGCCACATACGTTCTCGCTGGATCGACATCTCGATGCCTCAGCCTGGCCGTCGAGGGATCCCTAGGCGCCACACTGCGTACCAAGCTTCGCCCAGCTCCCCGGGGCGGTCCCAGCAGCAACAAGGGCCCTTCTACTCCTGCCACAAGCCCCTGACTCCGCTGTCCGGAGACTCTGGGTTCTCTGAGTGGATGGAGAGAGAGGCGGAGAGGGATGAATGGAGGGAGGATCTGAGAAGCTAGGGACGTTGAAGGGGAGGGGTAGGGATGAAAGTGCAACGCCAAACTTGGCGGCCAACGCTTTGTCCCGTCAGTGGTCACCTTGCCGGTGTCACTGTTGCAGCAGCGCATTTACCCTTTCCCATGGCCTCTCTTTTCCTTTCTTTTTTTGCGCTTCCACTTCCACGTCCGCTTCGATTCCCACTTCCCTGTGGCCCCCCGTCCACGGCCAGCCAGCCATACATCCATGCCCATGTTTCCCGTGGGGCGATCACGCCAGGGTTCGACGATGGGATGGCGCCCTCTCTGTGCCTCTCTCGGCCCAAACGAGGGTGGGATACGACAGCGGATCGAGCCTGTGATTGCGAGATCTGCGTGATTGGGGGTATTGGTGACGGGATAGGTGATGGGACTTGCGGGGGGGGGTTCGGCGTGGGCGTCGGTCCAGAGCCCTGCAAGCGCAAACCACGGGCCACGGGGGCTGCGGTCTGTCCCCCTGTAGCGCCAATTATCGGGTGTTTTATAAGCTGGTTGGGCGAAGCTGGGCGAAGCTGGGCGAAGCTGGGGAAGTTCTAGGCCCCGGGGATGAGGAGGAGGATAGAGGGGGGTCATGAGGGAGTTGTGTTTGCCTGTTTGTTTGTTTGTTTGTTTGATTGTTTGTCATTTCTGGGCTGAACTTGGCTTATTGTCGTCATCATCATCATCATCATCGGTACACGGTTGGGAACGGTTTCTTTTCTTTCCATTTTCCTACACACATATACTAACCTGCATACGGACCTCGGCTTGGGACATGCGACTCGTCCTTCTTATCCATCTTCCTCTGCCACGGCGGTGGACCACGGCTTTCAGGTTTCGGCGGTGGGGGAGGGGCCGGTTTCCCAAAGGGGGGTAGGGATGGTTGGCATTATCTACAGTATAGTACGTACGTACGGATTGGCGTACGGATGTTATTCGACAAAGGACTCTCCGGTGCGTAACAATAACCAGGGAAGACCCAGGCTTTACCCCGTGTCCTATCCTGTGCCATCCGTGCCGTGCCATATATGTTCTTCTGTTATACATCCATATCCATATCCATATCCATGCTGTGTCTTGATCATCTCGCAGCCAAAACATCACTCCATGGTGCGTGCTACAGATAGATAGAGAACAGTTCATCCATCCAGCTAAACCCACACCCAACCCCCCATTTCCCTCTTTCCATTACCGATTCCAAACATCACCTCCCCTCGGTCTTTCTACCACGATGCTTCCCCACAAACCATCCCCTCTCTCTCTCCGTCCTTCCTATCGCGACTTTTCTTACCCTAGACCCAAGATGGGCTCCGTCCGGGAAACGTGCAGTAGCTAACACACCTTGTCCAACGCAAAGTCTCCCCACCCGCCGCTTTGACCTTGAATCATGATGGCCCTGCTGAGGTGTCTTGCACAAGTCAGTTCGCCGCTTATCCACGGGTCTCGCTCGGTCTCGGGTTTGGTGTTTGAGGCCCCCGTCCCCCACCTCCGTGCCGCGTTCCATCCGGACTGGGTTCCGGTGACGACCTCGCGGAGCTTTTTTTTTTCTTGCCTGAGCCTGCGGGCCGCTTATCGGAAGACGTCATCTCGGACAGTGTCGTTGGAGCAGCCGCGCACTGAGTTAGGCTTGGAGAGTCAGTGGAGGTCCGAATCCGACGACATCTGGTGTTTCCAAGTGCACGGACAGCTGCGAGCAAGCCGGAGAGAGGATAGTTAGTTGCTGCTGGACGAAAAAGTTCGACACTCAAGTATGACATTGTAAACAGTTGCTGGCTACTTCAAACAGAGATATATCTATACGCCGAGTTGGTCAGACACAAAGCACAATGAACCCCATCAGTTACGCGAACCCCCAACGCCTCCCACAGAGCCTCCAGCAATCTACAACAACGCCATACCGGCTCCCAGACCCACAATGCCCAGTGCTGCGCCGGCAATGGGTCCCGTGGCCCTGGCGGCGGCCATACCCGTGCTGGACCTGGAGGTAAAGGTCGACGAGCTGGCCTTGGCCGAGGTCTTGCGTTTTGGGGTGGGGGTGGGAGTCGTTTCGGGCGTCGTCGTGATCGGGCAGGCAGAGGTGCAGGGGATGGCTGACGTGAAGGGCTGCTCCTCGACCTTGCTCACGGGGAAGACTTGAACCTGGGACTGGACCGTGGGGATGGGCAACTCCACGGCATCGTCTGGGTTTAGAGGACCCGAGATGACGTGCATGATGCCGTTGGCGAGGAGGAGATCGGCTTGCTGGATCTGTGCCGAGTTGATGTACAGCCCGTTGCTGAGTTCGTGGGCCGTGATCGTCTTCGCCTGGCCGGACGCGTCCTTGCTCAGCGTGTTCATCACGGTGTTGTTGGTGAGGGCAGACGACGCCAGGACCTTGTCGGGGACGATGTGGTAGCCCATGACATCGGCCAGCTCATCGGCGGAGAGGTTATCCAGGCTGCCACCCACGTACCGGAACGACCTGTCTGAGGGAGCAAAGACGGTGATGTTCTTGCGGTCCGCGAGCTTAGGCATGAGGTGCGTCTCGAACAAGGCTCCGAGAAAAGAGTCCACCTGGAATGCCATGGCCGTCTCTCTCAAACGCTGGGGGGGAGTGAGCAAGTTGTCGACAATGTGAATGAGACCACCCTTGAATGGGATGTCGTTGTCCACGAGGATGACACGGTTGCCCGCGCCTGTGATGAAGACGATCTGGTCAGGCTGCTTGGCGATGAGGATATTCTGGCCGGAGGTAACGTTCGTGAACTTCGCGTCGGTCATGAGCGTCGACCTAATGTACGTCGGTCCCGCGTCCAACTCTTCCGTATTGACGGTGCCCTGTAGGATGTGATACTGGATCAGAGGGATCGTGACGTCTTTGTTCTCGAGGTCCCAGATGTCCTTCAGCGAGGTGAAAGGGATTTGCTTAAAGGCGTCGTCGTTGGGGGCGACGATCTAGCAGAAATTAGCATGAGATTTTCAAGTATATCTTGCGTTGGGACTAAGATGCGACCAAGCAATCAAGCGTAGTCGGCAAAATGATGACTTGTGTTGGAGTTGGAAGGGGAACTCGCCGTGGCTCCATCATAGCTTGGTAACTCGAGCAAGATCTCGGGGTATTTCTGCTTAGGCGTTAGCAATGCGTTTCACAACACAAAGCCACTAGCAATAGCACACCTTGATCAACTTGGTAAAGGTTCTGAGAGTCTTGTACTGGGATAAGACAGTTCCCAGATCCTGTTTGCCACCGTCTTCAGCCACAACGGACGCCACCATCCCCGCGAAGCCGATGAAGACACCCAAGAATCGCATGACTTGAAACCAAAATATCGAATGAACAGTTAATCTGTGTTTCCGGATCGAAAAAGAGTGCCGGAGCCAATGTAAGCCAGGTCCGATGATTGGACTAACGCTGCTCAAGCTGAAGAGTTCTCACTATCGCCAGAGACAGGGGAGAACAATATGAAGCCGTTTGACTAGGGTAAAAAAGAAAAGCCCTCTCCAAACTGAGGGTAATGATCGAGGATAAGCGTAGGCGTGGAAAGAACGTTAAAGATATGATAACTCGTTCTAAGTGAAGGCAAGGGATTGGGAAGCTGAGCGAAGCTCAATGCAAGACGAGGCTGTCGAAGCGGATGGAAAAAGAAGGGACCTGGAACTCTCAAAACATCAAGTGACAGGGGAATTCATCTGTAGATATGCATTCTCGTGAAACATGCACCGCGAAGCGCCCGGAGCACTGACAGCTGGAGCTACTTGGAGGTGTGACTGACCTTCTGAGCATCCCAAGTCAGATCCGGGGAATGATGGACGAATAGCCTATCGACGGCCTGCCCGTGAAGCCGGTCAGGCTCTGGCAAAGCTCAAAAAGTGCCCATGAAACGAGCATAGCGTGTCGGTTCCGTCCGCCTCAAGCCTGATCGAAGGGTCGGGCCAAGCCTCCGTCTCCATTGGACCACCTTTGGCGTCGTCCTTTGGGATCTATAGATCGGCGGAGCCTCCGAAACACAGACCCTGAACCCTGCTAGCCGTAGCACTAGCCATGTGTGACCAGGGTTCGCAGCTCCGGATTGGGGACGAGCACGAGCCGCACTCAGCACGTCTTGAACGACAAGTCCCTTTGGCGCTGTCTCGTTAACCTTGAAGCCTCGACTGCATCTTCCACCAGTCGTCAAGATATTTAGTATCGGTTGTCCGGGCTGAAAATGGTACCGGAGAATTCGGTGGCAGCTATACGCTAAGGCTCGCGCTTGAGTAAGGTGCCGGGCCTCAAATATCATGCAGTTGTTGGTTCCTCGAAACAATGAGAACAATTCGGGCCTGTCACTTGTCAAGAACACCACCATCGGATTTTTTAATCCGAGACGGGTGCAATTTGTTTGCCAGGTCTGACCCAACAGTCGAGGCCCCATCTCTGGGCTCCGCGGTAAAAAGAAGGGACTGGTGTCGTTGCCGGCTTCATATGAATCTGAATTATTAGGCAACCCATATTCTGATGACGGCTAAGCCAGTCCGACTAGGAGATGGTCTTGATGCTGGATATATCGACCAAGTTATCCCAGGCCCGGAAGCGTCTAAACAGAGGTGTCTATCCACAACTTGAGGCCCGTGGCGGTCGTGGCGGATCTAGAAAGTAGCCGGGCATGTGTGAATAGGTATGCAACTGGTCGCCCACATGGCAACCGCTCGGATGAGAAAATGATCCATTTCGGCCAGGGAGAGGCCTCGGGCAGACTGAAGAGGACGGGTACCTTTCGGGTATGATACATTCCTATCGCTCCGGCATTGCGGGCCCATTCCAAGTTTCTAGTCGACCACGTTTTCGGATCAAGAGGTATTGACTCAGATCTAGGCCCTCCCGAGACATCGATCACGCACTGAAATCACAGTATCAGTCCAGAGAATACCTAGGCTGTGCAGGTACCCGGGTTGGACTTTGACATGAATGACTTAGGCCAAACTCCGCTCCCACGAGATTGGTTGCTTCCGGGGCCTGATGTAGTTGATCATCGAGACCTTGTGTAGATGTGTGCCTCGTGTCTTGGCGACCGTCAGCTAGTAGTCTAGTTTTGTTGCCTTTCCTCGTGCTTCATCCAATGACCCGTACCGTGACATGCAAGCCTCTCATCTTTAAGTGGAACGGTTGGGGAACGGTTATTTTAATTGATCAACGATAAGGCTTGGCTTGGAAACTCGAATGTCAACCAGCTATATGCTTTGTGTCTGGTATGGAATCGCAAGTCTCAGCATCTTGGCAGAGCCGAGTCTATTGACAGAACGGACGTGGAGAAACAAGAGCACAAGACTATTCTTTGAGAGTGTTGCACCGGCATCAAATTGTCGTGATGAAAAACGTGTAAAGACACCATACATGGTGTATAGGGTTGATGATTCTGACTGGGACCCTGATTGTTGTAGAAAGCAAAGGCGCTCGCTATGGCTCAAGGTTTCTTGCATAGTGATGCGCTGATCGACGAGGATGTTTATTGAACAAGGAGTTGACCTAACACGGAGTGCGAAGCACGAGTGGTGTGCACTTAACAACCAGACATGCAATCGGGGGACTGAGGCGCTGAAGACTAAAGTCGGGCGTGGGGAGAGCATCTTGGGCAGTCATGACTCTCATCACGGTAGCTTCTGTCGCCGCCTTTGTCATACGTATGCCTCAGATATCGGATCTCGCGATCCAGGTGGATTGTTCATGCCGTTGTGAAGTGGCGAGCTGGAGGCTCGACGAGGATGCTATCAATATGTTAGCCCTACTAATAGCCTAAGGATCCCACTAGATGTGTACACCAGCAAGGGCCTGGATGAAATCTGGGATAGATCGCCTCAAGCTGTGATTTGTCATTCGATCGTAGTCTGCAACGAGATTACATCCATCGGTTGCATCATTTCGGACTGGCCAGGGGAATCTTGGCCATCTTGGGTCTGACGAGACTCTTTGGAATGGGGCTGGAACACTTAGCCGCAATACGCACGCCAAGCAGAACTCTGCTGAGAGGCGTCGCGACGCTTGGTCGCTGGTAGCTGCTCAGGACCGAAGCTGCTCGGGGGGCGTGGAGGAGACGGAGAATGAAGATTGGCGTTGTAATGGACAGGAATGAAGAAGTTGAGAGCCGGCTTCCTGGTTGCCGAGCATGTAAGTTGGCCGCTTGTAGCTACAGTGCTGGTTCATCGGGCCATGCACGGTGCTCGCGGCCCCCGAGGCCGCTGGGGTGGATCCGGCGTAGCGGGCGGTGGGGGCATACCACAACGGAAATAGGGCGGTTGCCGGGGACGATACGTACTGTGCAGACCCACCGCTCCGTCTCACTGTGCAAGCAGCCATCGGTGCCGTCCCCAGTCGACATGCTTCCAGAGGCATTCGCCTCAGCGACTTTCCGGGTTCGTTTATGCTATACGCACTGGGTTCAGTTGGATTGTGTTCGTACTTGTTGTTGAGTGTGAGGCTTGTCATGATTTCCTTTTCAGTTGCTTCATCCTCGTATTCTTCAACTGGATTCGTTCTCATTGCTTGCTCTGCTGTCTCACATCAGCCACGACACACCGGCCAACTCAACCCAGCCAGGTCTGTCTATCATCGCCTTTATTGAACTAAACCTGATCTACTGGGATTGAATTTAATCTCCCTGTTGGTAGAGCAGCCAAGGGACCGGCAGCGTCCAACACTAGCTGGACCAGGCCACTCCCTCTAAGCCGGCACCCTTACGAGCTACCACTTGGCCGTTCCCTACTTCAGCTTCCGTTGATATCTACTCCCTCCTGTTTTCCACTTCAGATTATTTCTCCGTCGTCATCATATCCAAACTTCACCATGCCCAAGCGCGATTCATACCTGCCCAAGATGGAGGAGGGCTCTGGTTCGAGCAGCAACTCGCCCGACATCTCCCCTGTTCGTTCCCGCTCTCCTGTGGCAGAAGCCCTTGCACGGCTGGAAAAGTCGAGAGATTCGGTATCTGTCAACGACGGAGCTGTGACCTCTCAAACCGGCGTCATCCCTACATCGCGACCACCATCGAGCTTCGGATCATCCAAGTCCAACACTACCGCCGCGACACGGCCCAGCGCACCAGTGCAGGCCTACTTCCACTCAAGAAGAGTCAAGCCTGGCGAGATTGAGAAGCCATGGCTCGACAAAACCGACCCCAAGGAGAAATGGGTCACCATCCTACCCATCATGGCCATTGGCATCGGCCTCCTACTCTCCGGGTTCCTCATCTGGGACGGACTGAGAAGTGTCGTTCACCACAAATACTGCCCTGTCATGGACGAAGCCTTTGACTCCGATCTTGACCCCACCATTTGGACTAAGGAGGTTGAACTGGGCGGCTATGGGTATGTCTTGCACACTGCACCATTCTCATCGACTCTACTGACTCCCATAGCAACGGCGAATTCCAACAGACGACAGGTGGAAACGATAACGTTTACGTAGAAAACGGTCAACTTGTCATCAAAGCAACTCTCCAGGACGCAAGCTTGATGGAGAAGAACAACGTCATAAACCTGGTCAAGGACGGCACCTGCACTTCCAAGAGCTTCAAGAACTGCGTGGCCGCGACCAACACCACTGCAGGAAACGCCAGCGTCGTGCCCCCGACCAAGTCTGGCCGGGTCAACACCAAGAAGGGAGCTAGCATCACATACGGACGAGTCGAGGTGACTGCGAAACTCCCCGAAGGCGATTGGTTGTGGCCTGCCATCTGGATGTTGCCCGTCGACAACGCGTATGGCTCTTGGCCTCGTTCGGGAGAGATTGACATTGTCGAATCTCGAGGAAACAACTACACTTACGCTCAGGGAGGAAACAACATCGTCTCTTCCGCTCTGCACTGGGGTCCCAACCCAGCCAACGATGCTTGGTACAAGACCAACAAAAAGCGACAGGCCCTGCACACCACCTATAGCGCTGGTTTCAACACATTTGGTATGGAGTGGTCTCAAAAGTACTTTTTTACCTTTATCAACAACCGTCTGCTCCAAATCACCTACACCAACTTCAACAAGCCCATGTGGAAGCGCGGCGGCTTCCCGGACGTGGAGACCAACGGCACCCGCCTCGTCGATCCTTGGACCCCGACGGGAGAGAACAACGCGCCGTTCAACAAACCCTTTTACCTGGTTATGGACCTTGCTGTCGGTGGTACCAACGGCTGGTTCGAGGACCTCAAGTCTGGCAAGCCGTGGGTGGACGACTCGCCATCAGCCAAGAAGGACTTTTGGGGGGCTCGCGATGAGTGGTACCCCACGTGGAAGTCGCCGACGCTTGAGGTTTCTCGGGTCGTTATGTCGCAGCAGTGCGACGGTGACGAAGGACTGTAACAAATTGATTCTGATAACAATTGTGTATTCTTTGCCAGCTATTTTGGGAGGGTTATAGATACGATACATGAGAAGAGAAACGGGTTGGATAGTAGGCACTTTGGTCAGGGATCTCATGAGAAGTGCCAGACTACCATTGGATAGGCAGATATGTATTTTGTTGTCAATCTCGGGTTTTTTATATTCCAAAGACCCTACTTTGATGTTGATTTCTCGCGCAATTCAAATGTGGTGTAATAAATAAATAAAAGGTCCCTTAATAGCGGTTCACTGCCAGTTGGGCTGGTAATGGCCGATGAATGGACTGGCCAGACTCATCCCGAACTTGTTACGCGATATCTGCACAGTGTTATGCTAGCTGAGTGTCTACGTCACAGTCATGAACCCCACGGCCATAACACCAGAACTCCTTTCTCCCATCCGGTGATTTTCCCATAAACTTTTCGTTATCTCTCATTTGTACGGGGCGGCAATGATTATTCGGGGTGGCTGTAGATGGATGGCTGGAAGTTGGTAAGTGAATGATCGGTTGGGCGCCTTGTCTCGTACTAGCAGCTCGTCATGAACATCTCAAGAGAAAAACAAGCGTAACAGACTGAAATCCCTTTCCACATGCTTTTACCTGTTGTGCTTGGCCCTGGACTAGGCACCGCACGCTGTGAGGTAGGCTAGTGATGAGTGTTCCGAAGCTGCCGGGTTAGTGGGAGCTGGACCACGCATATGGGGTTTTCAGCTGGATTAAAGGACCGGAATCTTAGGGGTTAAACTATTGTGATAAATCGTGTGGCAACTTGGTTTGTAGAATTCAAGTAAGGATGGCCGTTATGACACGTAGGTATAAGGTGTTGCAGACGAGATATTTACTATGCCTCCTTTGCACTGAGAAATGTTGGACTTAAACAGGCCCGCAGCAAGAAAGCGGCATTAAGATTCATTCTCGTGAACAGCTACAATTCGCTCTAAGTTGATTTACTCTACCTTGACAGCTAAAAAGATATAAAATCGTGAACACCTAAAGAAAAATAAAGCGAATTCCCATCATGGAAAGCTCGCAATGAGCCCGCATTCGCATGCACGAACCAAGGATACGGGCGTCGACGGCCAGGACCCGTTGTTCAAGCCCCCGGCAGCGCCGATGCCCCCCGAGCCGACGGATCCGTAGAGCCACGGGCGGCGTTTTAGCCATTGTTACTCATGTCCATGTGCGATTATTCTGGCGATGGGAGTCCTCATCCGCAGGAGCGCACATCGTGGCGTTTGGCTGTGTTCATGAGCCTGATAGTCGGGATCCACGACGCTGGCCACAGGATCGTAACCATGGCTGAGGGAGTGGGACCCCCGAGCCGGAGGCGCCGTGGTTTTTTGTTACCAACAAAAGGCTAGACTTCACTGTAGTGGTGATTCAACTTGGCTTGATGGCGTAGCCTTTGTCTCGATATCTTGGCGTGGCATGCTAATTGTGATACTGGGTATTTAGGCAGTTGTTCGGAGGCCAGCTATCTAGATGTCTCGATGATGACAACAGGAGCAAGTACAAAGGCTGCGGTGGGGAGTTCATTGCTTCGTATAACAAGAGGAGATAGGGTCATTTAGTAATGGTATGTCTGTTTATTAGTCTGCTTAATAAAGGGAGTTTCCTTCCAATTTTCCCCGAAAAAATCATATTATCGTCCAAGAGTAGATTACTGTACCGTATTATTGTTGGCTATTATACACGTTTACTCAGTAGGCTCGAGATGAAAGATGTGGCTACGTAGCTAAGATGCTGGCGAGTGAAAGGAGACGAGGGTCATTGAAAACTCGAGTGATTTTGGAATAACTCTAAGCTCATTGAAAGTAGGGCGCGCAACTCAAAGGACCCTCAGCGATCTCAAGATGAGAAGCCCTGGGTCAGCACACTTACGTCGAAAGTTTAAGAGAAGATTTTCGGGGAAAACAGTGATGCAGGGGCCGGATCGACAGCGATGGTGTGCAATCGCCAAGATTCCTGAATAGGAACAGGAACAATGGCTCGGGAATGCCATCTCCGCTTGCTCTTCCGGAAAGCTGAGTGTCTCGATTAGGTACGGGCGTTAGCTCGTGGAGAAGGATGATGGATGGCGGCCGCTTTAAGCACACTAAACGACTCCGTCTCTCCCACTTACACGGCCACATCCATTGAGGGTTTGGACGTTTCCTCATTAAGACGAGCGCCTCGGGAATTAGAGAAAACCCTATTTCAAGCCTCTTTTGGCTCGTACAGTGCCCGCGTGTTGGTGGGATGATGGCGTGAAAGCTTCTTGTTCAGTTCAGGCAGTGGAGTGTCATACGGAGTGATGGTTGTGAGAGGTGGGCGTTGGGTGAAGGAATGCGCCATCACATTAGGCCACGACCGAGACGGGGCGATTAGATCTAAGTAGGTAGGTAATGAAGTTTGAATTCGACTCGTGGCTAGTTAATACGGGTGAAGAATAATCAATCAATCGAGGTTTAGCAATGGTGTAATTCGATTGCATGTGATGCAATGGGATGCAAAGGGAAAACCAGAGGTTGAGAGCTGATTTGGTATGGATTGGGTCAATCGCGTCTTAGTCGATGGTGACAGAGCAAATTAGCTTGGTCTTTCCCGGTGCATGGTACTTCGCACTTTCCTCCTAGACGACGGAAGGAATGGAAGGGGAAGGGGAAGGAAGGATGGTGGGCGGATGGAAGCAAGGACCCTAAAACATTTCATTGGGGTGTCTCAGTCTCCCTGCATCGTGCCTTCCGGATTCATGGGCCACACGGGCACCACCCAACTGTCAAAGTGGATGGCACTTGCCCGATTCCGTTCTACAAAACTCAGTGCCTAAGGCAAGGCACCTAACTTCGAGGCTTCGAGTGTGCCTGGACCCCGTTTTAAGCCTTGAGTTATCCACCAACTCCAAGCCTCCGTCTCCTCCGCACTCAAGACCTAGACCAGATCCTCCTCTAGTCTCAAGTCGGTAATAATCATCTCACCTTGTTCGCAACGACTCATATCCGGACAGGAGTCTTGCCTGTTCTGGCCGTCTCTGGCGATCCTCCCCATCAACTGGAAGCCCATCCAGAGGCCCCTTCCAGCCGCAACTACACCATCGTGAGATTGGACCAAGCGCCATTCAGTCGCTTCTGTCTCTCTCTGTGTCTCTTCATTCCCCAGTTCTCCATAATTTTGCCCGTCACTGACCCGGCACCAGAGCTCCCATGATGGTTACCCTCACCATAAGACAGATCAACCAACGACGCGCTGTAGAGAGAGGCGAGATCGGCGAGAGGCCCACGGAGTCAACGATAATGAAAGCCCCGCTAAGTTTGAGCGATGGCTCTCTTCAGCCTTCAACGCTACCGTGCCTGCATTTCCAATAGATCGACAGCCTCTCCAAGCCCTCATCCGCTCGTCAGGCTTCTCCTCGTGCGCCTCAACTTGCCACGCCCACAGTTATCCCAACACTGTCCTTCTCGACTCCAAACTGGCCTTGTCTATCTCGTCCTCGTCGGCATCCGGCTCGGCACCGCTCTTGGTTTCCTCCCGACGAGACAATCCCCCCACCTCCAGGCCCTAAAGTGTCTTGGTTCCAAGACATATATTTGCCCAGACGCCTCGTCGCCGGCGCCAGAGCCGCAGACCCCGAGGGCGTTGCCGAATCCGTCTATCTTCACTCCCCCTCCCCTCCCATTGTATCCGTTCTTTGCACATGCAGGCCCATGCTCCTCCGGCTTGGTTCTGGTCTGGGGTCTGAGTCGGGTCCAAGTCCTGGCTTACCCGTCAATAGCTGCTTCTCTATGCCTCTTCGCGATCCGCTCACTGTTGATTCCGCCGCCTCGTCCGTCCCCTCCGTGAACGTCTTCGTACTACTCGGCTCCAGTGGCGTTGTAACCTCACGACCAACCCTTCTTAATGTCTTCAAGACCTTCTCTCCCCTCTTCTCTTCTCTTCTTCCCCTCCAGGCCACAAAGTCTCAACTTGGCAGGACAGTCTTCTTTCTTTCTCTAAACGACTCCACAGTCTCTTGTAAGTGATCCTTGCATCATCCACTCTGACCTCCCTCCATTCTCTCACTAGTCACCTACAAATCCAACGACCTTTCAAGTGCCTTTTTTCAGTCTCGCCTCTCCCATTTTTACGACGTCTCGTCCCGCAGATATCATATACTGAGACCTGCATAGCTCCAGGCCACAGCACATCCAGTTGTCACATCCGACCTTAGACACTCTTTAGACCTTTTGCCAACTTGTCAGACAACAGGGCTGTGTCTGGGATTTTCCTCCCAAGAACCAAGGTTGATACTACCCTAAGTTTCACCTTGTTGGTGTCCCGCCTTGAAAATGGGTATCCGCGAGTACGTCAAGGCTCCCTCTACGACCGAGTTGGAGGCCGAGGAGAACAAGAGGGCCAGCAAACGCATGTCGCGCATGTCGCGCATGTCTATGCAAGCTCCATCACTCCCGATAGAAGATGAGAAGAGGCAGTCATCAGTCCCCAGCATTACCGAGATTCGAGCTTCCGTTGCTCAATTCGTCTCTGCGCCGCCCTCCATCTCGGGGAAGTCAGGCAATAGCAACGGAGTGATTGATGACATCAAGCATGAGGTTATGGTCAATTACCTCTACCAGCAGCAATGTTCGCAACTCTGGGTTGGTGACGACTCTGGTGAGCTTGAAGGCGTCCTTCTGCGCAAGGTTCGCGGGCAATACATGGCTTGCCCCCCACAATTGGGCGCATCACCTTTCGCGATCGCCTGCGCTGCTCTCAACGTTCAGGTTAGACATACAGTCACGCCTTTCATTCACCTCAAACTGATTCAGCTATAGTGCGCAATGACTGTCAACTCCCGAGTCATCAAGACCTTTCTCCAGTGGTCTCCTGATGCCGTCGATGTGCCTCTGATGAATGGCCTTCGTGTGCAAATTCTTCCCAGTGTCACCGATATTCCCCGGGCTCGCAAGCACCAGTTTGCAGCTTTCATCGCAGACGTCGGTCTGCTCGTTGTCTGGGATGACGATGCTTTGAACCTCATCACCAGAGCCAAAGCTATCGAGAATGAACTTATGGAGCTGGTGTGGAACTCCGGCAACGCCGATGATGATGACGAGGGCGATGGGGGTCCTCAGCGTGTTACTGAGTACGAGATTGATGAGGAAAGCGGTGAAATCAAGCCTGAGGCGCGGCCGGTTCATTTGCAAAACACCATTATGGTTTCCCTCACGCTTATTCTCGTCACTGCCTCTCTCGGCTCTGCCTGGAGGCAGCTTGCTGTTGAGGTTTCGGTCGACGGAAACTACACTCGCCTTGCTCTCGTTTGCCTCGCCCCCATTCAGGTTTTCTTCACCCTCTTCTTCGGTCAGGTCATCATCGGTTGTATGACGCAGATTTTTGGCCCTGTCGCTCAGTTGACCACCAACTCTAAGTTCTACTCGGCGCGACCTCCCCCAAGACTACAAGGCTCCACCTTGCCTCACGTTACTATTCAATGCCCTGTCTACAAAGAGGGTCTTACCGGTGTCATTCTCCCCACTGTCAGGTCTTTGAAGCAGGCCATGTCAACCTACGAGCTCCAGGGCGGTTCTGCCAACATGTTTATCAACGACGACGGTCTTCAGCTGGTCTCGGAGGAAGAGCGTGATGCCCGCATCGACTTCTACGCCGACAACAGCATTGGCTGGGTTGCTCGTCCCAAACACGGCGAAGATGGCTTTCAACGCAAGGGTAAGTTCAAGAAGGCTTCCAACATGAACTTTGGCCTCATGATCTCATGTAAGGTCGAAGAGAAGTTGCTGCTGGTCAAGCGAACCCCTGATTGGAGCCAGGCCGATGAGGCCTTTGCATACGAGGAGGCTCTCAAGGAGGTCCTTGAGGAAGATGGCCGTGCCTGGGCAGATGGCAACATCCGTGTTGGCGATTACATTGTCCTCATTGACTCCGATACCCGTGTCCCCGTCGACTGTCTCCTCGATGCTGTCTCTGAAATGGACCAGTCTCCTGATGTTGGAATCATTCAGTTTTCTTCTGGTGTCATGCAGGTTGTCCACACCTACTTCGAGAACGGCATCACTTTCTTTACGAACCTTATTTACTCGGCTATCCGTTACGCTGTTTCCAACGGTGACGTTGCTCCTTTCGTCGGTCACAATGCTATCCTTCGCTGGTCTGCTATCCAGCAGGTTGCCTACCAGGATGAAGATGGCTACGACAAATTCTGGTCCGAGAGCCATGTCTCCGAAGATTTCGATATGTCCCTTCGCTTGCAATGCAGCGGTTACATCATTCGCCTAGCCGCCTGGTCTGGTGATGGCTTCAAGGAGGGTGTGTCTCTTACCGTGTACGACGAACTGGCTCGCTGGGAGAAGTACGCGTATGGTTGCAACGAGCTTCTTTTCAACCCCATTCGCACATGGCTCTGGCGCGGTCCCTTCACTCCTTTATTCCGACGCTTTTTCTTTTCCAACATTCGCTTCACCTCTAAGATCACCATCATTTCCTACATTGGTACTTACTACGCTATTGGTGCTGCCTGGATCATGACATCTGCCAATTACTTCATCATGGGCTGGTTCAACGGTTACCTCGACAAGTACTACCTCGACTCGTGGCAGGTGTGGTTCTCCATCATCATTGTCTTCAACGGTCTTGGAAACGTCGCCCTGGCTGTCATGCGGTACCGTGCTGGTGAACGCAGTCTACTCGGAGCCCTGTTCGAGAACTTCAAGTGGACTCTCATGCTCGCCATCTTCCTCGGTGGTCTGTCGCTCCATGTCAGCCAGGCTCTTTTGGCCCACATGTTTGAGATTGACATGACATGGGGTGCTACGTCCAAGGAGGCTGAAGCTTCCAACTTCTTTATCGAGGTGCCCAAGGTCTTGAAGAAGGTAGGCGCTTGCAACTGTGGCCCTCTTGCTCAGTTACATGTGCTAACTCATCTACTCTAGTTCAAATTCTCCATGTCTATGTCACTGATGTTCCTTATCGTCATCGTCATTCTCGCCACAGCGGACTTTGTGCCCTACAGCTGGCGCATTACTGACTTCGTCGCCATCCTTCCCATGGCCACGGTGTCAGCTAGTCATTTCCTCCTCCCCTTGGCTCTCAACCCCGCGCTGATGACCTTCACCTTCTAAGAAGATGTAGGCGGTTTAAAATATTGCGGGGCTGTTTTCTTTGGTTAGATTTGTATCATTCTGGATACGGAGGGAATATACAAACACTACTCATTCATAGACGGAGTGGGAGTTTTGGGGATAATTGGACATAGACTGGAAGGGTTCCATGTGTTTGTCGCTACTGTGTCGGCTACGATCATTAGAAGATTCATTTAGAAGATCCATTAGGCTGGTTACAAGCCATAGTTGTAATAATGTCAACCGATATTCAGTTCCAGTGCATCATGTCCAGTAGTCAGAGAGAAGGTTTCGTCTTATATCAAAACCGACAAGTAGAAATGACGTAAACTGGGACCTATTCATATCACAGTCACTATTGCATGGTTGTGGGAAAGAAGGTAAAGTAAGAATGAGAGTCATTCAAGCTCGTCTATACCAATTAACGCCTCTATGCCGCCCGTGCAGTCTAAATACCGTAGTCTGGTCTATCTACTTCTACGTGCGCATCCACAACGGTGCATGCTCTGAACGAAAGCAGTATCTCAGTATCGTGATCCATCAATTCCAGACGTGTTCAAGACGTCCCAACATGATTGCGTGTCGTCCATGATGCGACAGAAACGTTGCAAGAATGCATCCAGACAAAAAAAACCGATCCGCCCACATACAAATCAAACCCCCAGAACAGACCAAGGCCGAAACAAAAACAAGGGTTTGGGGAACAAATTCGACTAGCTTTTGTGAGATGGGCTTTGTTTGAAAAACAGCCTCTAGTTGTCCTCCTCGTCGGTGTCGACCGGATGAGGCGTGCCCTTGGGGCTGTTGAGCCAGTCAATGTGGCGGAGGCGACGACGGACCTCGCGCTCCTTGAGCTCCTTCTTTGTGACCTTCTTCTTCTTCTTGGCCTTGAACTTCATCTCCGAGTTGTCCTCAACGCCCGAGTTGACGGCGCTGCTCACGACGGAGTTGACTGCGGTGCTGACGGCGGTGCTGGTGACGCCGCTGCCGGGCCGGCTGTCCTCGAAGCGGTCGAGGCTGATGGCGGCGTTGCCCTTTTGGGCGACGCGGCCATCGGCGACGTGCCACTGCTCGGAGCACAGGGCGCCGACGAACTCCTCGTTATGGGAGATGAGGATGACGCCACCCTTGAACTCGCGGATGGCAACGGCGAGGCCACCGAGCGAGTCACGATCCAAGAAGTTGGTAGGCTCGTCGAGCACCAGGAGATGGGGGTTGTTCCACATGGCACCGGCAATGACGACCTTGACCTTCTGGCCACCGGACAACGAGCCGATCTCGTTGTGGTTGGCAATCTCGGGGTCGAGACCAAGATCCTCAAAGTGCTTGGAGATGATCGAGGGCTGGAGCTCACGGTAACCCAGACCTTCACGCGAGGCCTCGTGGTCGTCGAACTCCTGAACGAGCTTGCTGAAACCGAGTTCAAGCAGGGTCTCGCGGGAAATCTGGCTGTTGTACTTGGGCAGCAGGCCGCGCCATTTACTGTGGTTTTGTTAGTATCGAGGGTGTCTACTGCGAGGGAATATGAGGGTAGCTTACACTTCGTATTGGAAGGTCTTCTTGTACTTCTGTCGACCAACGAGCGTCTCGATCTGCTTACTAGGACCGCCATCCTTGAGATCAATCCACTTGTCCATCTGAGCACGATCGGCCTCAGAGACCAAGCGGGTCTGCTTCATGTGGACCTCGCGGTCATCACCGTGGGCGTATCGCCACTGGAGGTACTGGTTGGGGGTCTTCTCCAGATGCATCTCCACGTGCTCCAGCGCGTGCTGCTTGATGTAGCCGATACGGAGGTTAGGGTGCTTCTCGACCTTTCCGGAAGAGGGGATGGTCTCGCCAGTGAGCAGCTTGATGAGGGTCGACTTGCCGGCACCGTTGGGGCCAATAATGGCAACACGAGACGACAGAGTAAGCTGGCAAGAGACGTCCGAAAGGGATGGTTTCGAGGCATTGGGGTAGGAGAAGTTCACGTTAGTCATGCGGATGATGGCTCGCGTCGCCGACTTGACACCAGTCAGGATACCGGGAGGAGGGAACTTGAACTGGACGTTGGAAGCCGACAGCGTATAGTAGCTCTTGGCCTCAGGGCGGACCTGGACGAAGTCGTTCAAGTTACCCTTGAAGCAGGCGAGTTTCTTGTTGGGCTCGTAGTGGTAAATGTCAGTGGTGACGTTGTCCAAGAAGCCAGAGTCGTGAGAGACGATCAGGCTGGTGATGTCAGGGTGCGTCTTCAGGTAGGTCTCGAGCCAGGCGATGTTGGCGACATCGAGATGGTTGGTAGGTTCGTCCAGGAGGAGAACGTCAGCGCGCTGCAGCATGGCTCGGGCCAGAGCCAGCTTCATCTTCCAACCACCAGACAGAGAACCAACGTTCTGGGCCTGTCGGCCCTCGGGGCCAGGGGTGAAGCCGAACTCGGTCAGAACGTCGGAGATACGCTCCATGCCCTGGGTAGCAATCTCAGGGTCCTTGGCGACAAAGTTCAGAATGCTGATATCAGCGTCCTCGCCCTGGTTATGCTCGACGTAGCAGGTGCGCAGAACATCCTGGGGAGGGAAGCCCTCGAGCTTGCCATTAGCAATGCTTCGCATGAGGGTCGACTTTCCGGCACCATTGCGGCCGCAGAGACCGTAGCGGTGACCCTTGAGCAGTCGCAGGTTGGTGTGGGACAGAAGCAGCATGCCACCGTAGGCCAGGGAGAAGTCGGCGTTGACAATCTCGACTTCGCCATCGTCCTCCTTCTCGGGGACACCGTACCGCTTCTGGTCCTCCTCGACGAAATGCTTCTGGACGCCGTCGGCAACCTTTTGAGAAGCCTCTTCGGGCATCAGGCTCTTGAGATAAGGGCCGATGTGGCTAGAGATACGGGCAACAAATCGGTCGTTGACGTCGATGGTGACCATGTCAGAGATGTAGGGGCGAACGGCCGTCTTGTAGAAGTCGACGTGCCCGGAGAGGCCCTTGTTCAGCTTGATCTGCTCATCAAGGACCTTGGCAACGTCGTCGCTGGAGGTGCGAGCAAGGGCAATGATGTCCTTGTCGTCACCCATAGCCTTCTCCATGGTAGCGAGGGCTCGCTCGGCGAGCTCTCGGACCTCGGGAAGAGAGGCACGGTCGCAGACACCCTTGACACCGGGAGTCAACTTGGGAAGGAAGGTTCTGGCCTCAATGGGGTCGTGGACGAGCTTGGTCAAGTTCTCGACGATGACGACGGTCTGGCGCAGGACTTCCTGGGCGGTGGAGGGGGTGTTGAGGGATCGCTCGAGGAAAGGAGTCAACAGGGCCAGGACCGGGGAGGTGACGATGGCGACGAAGGTAGTCTGGGACAGGGCGTGGATGGCTTTCTGGAGGGTCTGGGTGGAGGGGTGCTGCATGGTGTCGATAAGGAGACCGATGCGAGGAGCGACATCGTCGTTGGAGAGCAGAGAAGTGAGGGAGGTCATGGTCTGAACGGCCTGCTTCTCGACCTCGGCCTTGAGATCGTGCATGCCGCCCTCGACCAAAGGGATGAGGCCGGCGAGGCGGGCACCCATGGCCTCGCGCAGCACGTCCTTGTCGATGGCCTCCTCCTTGGTGCCTCCGGCAGTGGGCTGGGCCTTGTCGGCCATCTTCTGCATCAGCTTGTAGGCGCCGACAGTACCCTGCCACTTGCCGGTCCTCTTAGACAGGTAGGTGGTCAGGGCGGGCAGCAGACCGACAACGAGGGCCTCGGCACTGAGGTTGACGAAGACGGCGTCCAGGCCGTACTGGGCGGCATCGCGGACGACGGCACCCTTGTCGGCGAGGGCATCGAGGGCGCAGCTCACCATGCCGCCATCCTGGAGCAGCAGAGCGACCTGGCTGACGGGCTGGCGGGGGAGAAAGCGCTCAAAGATGGCGCCGAGGAGGTTCTGGCCGGACTCACGACGGAGCCCCGACTTCTTGTCGGCAGCGGCCTTCTTGACCTCGGCGAGGATGCCGTACTGGGTGAGCCCGGCGAAGCCCACCGACGACAGGATGACCTCGCACAGGGCGTAGCAGGCGTCGATGGACACGGCCGACGTCTTGGCCGTGAAGATGGTGTTGAGAAGGTCGGCGACCGTCTCCTGCGATGGCGGGGGCGGGGCGTCCTTGGACACCATCGTCGGGTGCACCGACGGCGGCGAGACGGGGTGAGGCATCGCTGCGGTGTATTACAGCGGTCGTCCGGGGGGGGAGGGGGAGGAGTAGACGGCCTCAGTGAGATGTGAAGGTAGCCTTGGGGAACGTTGGGGGGGAAGCAAAACCAACGAGGCCCTTTGTGTGCGGCTTGCAAAAGATGGTGGAGGAGGAGGAACGGGAGAGAGACTTCTTCCTTCGCTTGTTGGGTTGGGCCGCCGCCACTACTGGTCTACCACTGCGCTACGCAAATGGTCAGCATTGTGGCAGCGCCTTTGAAATTTTTTTCTTATCAGTCTGCGACACAGCCGAACAATGCCTTATCGCCCAGTCGCCCCCGGCGTCCCCGCTTGCCCCTCGCCCAAGATCCCCCCCAAAACTGGCGCCAACAGCGCGCTCCACCGGAATCCGGCCAATCGCTTTCCACGTGCTTTTCCCGTCTGGCATCACTGGAACGCCAGAACGCTTACCCTAGATGTTCGGTCAAGCGGGTAGGTTGGGCGATAAGTAGCGATAAATGTTGTCTTCGGAAGGTGGTCTCATACAAGGTATTCGTTCACATATCAGTTGCCGGATAAGCTGAGTGAGAAGTGTTCATGCGTGCTAGTAGGGCGCAGTTGCTGGCTGCTTGCCGTCCTACTTTAATGCGTTCAATCAATCAACTCGCCCTACCACACCTCTGATTGCAACGGAAAATCAGATCAGATAGTCGAGATGAGACGGAGAACTCGAATCTCTCACTTCAAGAACAGGCTCAACTAACTTAGAGACCACGTTGGACTATGAGTCCACTTCATTTGGATAGAAATCTAAATCTTGCATACGATACGACCCAAGAACTAGCTCCATCACCACCATCCTCCATGCGTCAGCGCTGTTTTTGCCAGCAAAGGCTGCATCCCATAAACCATACATAATACAAACAAAAATACATGAGGTCAACTAACTATCAAGGGTATAAGAAGAAAACATTATAGGGACTCCTCCCCTCTCACTGTTGTAGAAATAAATCGTCGATGCTTCCCAGAAGTCGCGCCGCTGCCATATCAAAAAAAAACCCCCCGAGAAAGAGAAGAACAATAAAGCAAAGGTCCCGTTCCTATGCGCCGCATTCATACGTTGTTTTCGGACCTCAACGACACCGGTCCCTGGAAACTTGGCGCCGTCGGCTTGACGCTGTCGAGCTCTAGAGAATTGGTTCGAGGGCGCTTGTCCCTCCGGATGCCCAGGCGTTGGTCGCCTTCCTGATATTCGCTTTTGAACCGGTAGTAGGTTGGTTGCCGGGGACGGCAAAACACAACGACGAAGTTCTTGACAATGTTTGCCTGAGTAAACGCCCGGAAGCGCTCCTTCTTGATGAACTTGTGAGAGTTCATGTACTCTCGCGTAGTCTCACCTCGGGCCGTGAGGAAGATGTGATATCCCATCAACGCAGCAGGATACAGGAAGAATATGAAGCCAAGAATGATGAGCGCAAAGGCAACAGGGAAATGGCCCATGGCCCTGTTGAAAGAAACGCCCTCCCGATGCTTGTAAATGAGGAGCTGGGTAATGCTGGTGCCGACGAGGTAGGCCGCGAGAATTGTTGCAGACGTGACAAAAGTAAAGAAATATCGGTAGTTGCGTTTTCCGACACAGTTGTTGAGCCAGACGCAGTGGTGGTCATGGGTCTCGATGCAGTTGTCGCAGAGGCGACAGTGGTGAGCACGCGGCGGTCGCCAGATGTTGCAAGTCCGGCAGTGCTTAACTGGGACTTCCATGGCAGCCGTGTTGGACTCGGCGGATTTGATTAGAGCCCAGTCGGTAGTTGGTGGGCTGAGTCGGAGGGGATCATCTTCATCACCAATAGGTGGAAAGCGGTGAAGGTTTCGCGGTAGAATCTATTCCAATGTTAGTTTTCAAACTTGATACGTTGGTAACAGCAGCAAGATAGTTACCCCTGGATCCGAGACGGAGGCGTGGATGAACGAAGAGAAGCATATGTACGCGAGGTACGCAAAGACGACCGGGATCGCAGGTGAAATATTCTTCCACAACCACGGGGCCTCAAAGGCGAAGAAGAGGGCGCAGGGGATAACGATACAGAAGCCGGTGGCAATGTTGATAGGCCGCTGCCTCGTGTTCTGCCATCGGCCGCCAAAACAAAATACCGTATTCCCGTCAAAGTATTGATGCACCTTGCCGAGACCGGGTTGTCGAGTCTGGGGTCGTGGAGCCCGTTGTGGTGGTTTCACTTGCGAATCTACTGGTCGAAGCTGAGGCGAAGATGCAGACGACGGCAACTTCTCCGCGCCCTCAGTACTTCGGTTGGGCAGACTTTGGCCTTGATCATTCTTGCTTGGGATGAGGAAGCTGGAGCGGAACGACAGTGGGGTTCTGGGACTTGGCAAGCTGCCCATGTCCCTGTAGCTCTTGTCGACATTGATCCTGTGCTCCACGATTTGGTTGTGATCCAACTTGCCCTGCAAGGGACGGACGCTATCCGTCAGGCTTCCCGCAGGATAGTGCCCATGGCTTGGGCTCGTGTTTGCCGTGATCCTATCCAAGGTTTCTTGCTCAGTCATCTCGGTGCCTCGCGATGGCGGTGCTTGCATGTTGTCCTCGTCGGTCGGGCTGTGCTGGACCTGGGCAATCGGGTTCGAGTTGATGCTCTGGCGTGCCACACTGCCGCCCATCTCGGTCGCATGGTCGTCAAAATTCATGGATTGCTGGCTCATGGTAGGCGGGCGCGGCGGGCCTCCACGCTGAGCCTGTAGTTTCTGCGAACTCATGGGTCGGAAGAAAGCGTGCGAAGTCAGCGAGGGGACATGGCTGCGGGTGGAGATCGGCGTCTGACTGGTTGATCCCGCAGCCGTGCTAGACGTGCTTCCTCGTTTGGCTGCTACACCGGAGACGTAGTTCTTTCGCGGTAATTGACCTTGCCATGCGTTTTTGGAAGAGACTCCTGTGCGGGCAGTACCAGGCCGGGAAGCCACATCGACGCTCCTGGGCAGGCTCATTCTCTGCTGCTTTCTGTCGTGGTCGTCCCCATCCTCACTGGCAATGTCCGTCATCCGCGAGGAAATGATGCTGGGTGGGCCAGGAACCTCGGAACGGGGGATATGAGGTGTTGAAAAGGCGTCGTCGTCGTTGTTCGAAGCCATGACGATGGTTGCGCGGCAGTGGTGACTGGCTGATTACCCGAAGCTTTGATGGCTTGTGTCGCCCGGAAGCGTGGGAAGAGGGTACGCGTTTGATGTTGATTAAGATCGCATGGGAGTCGCACTCGGATCGGGTTTCGTTGGGTAGTGAAAGCTCGTCGGAGAGGCTGGCGCGTCGGTAAACCGTGTGTTTCGGGAGGATCGGGGGGGGGAGGGGGTGGCTCGTGTTGCGGAAAGTCTGGATGAATGGTCTAAGTTCTAACTTAGGGGGCGAAGCGTGGACGTGGGCGGGCGGGCGTAGGCGGAACGTAGGTCTCGGGCTGAGAAGCCAGAAGGGGGCGGCAAAAAGGGAGAGGGAGAAAGGGAACGCGAGGAAGGAGTGTGTCAGAGTGGGCTAGTCTAGAGCGTCACGATTTACAAGAAGAAAGGAATGAGGGGGGGATTGGAAACAGAAGAAAAGAGACGGGACGACCATCACACTCAGGCAAGAAGGTGAGAAAGAGAACGATGTGATGCTCGTTCCTTTTTTCTGCGGACCTTTGACTCGACTACTGCATTAGGAATAGTGAACGTGCCCACTCAGGTTCCGTGCCCCTTAGGTTGGCCTTTTGGTGCCTTGAACGCTGCTCTGCCTGAGACCTAAGGTCATATTAATTATAAGGGGCGGGACAGACCTTGTCGACTCGTCGAGAAAACGACCAATCTACGTTGCCCGTAAAGAGGGCGTCCTAGCGCCGACAGGCCCATCGCACACCCTTTTGGTGCGTCAATGGAACGTGCTCCTGGGCTATAGCACAAGTACAGTACCGAACACCCAGGCCGTAACAGTACCACGGGGGGATCGTGAGAGATTCGAGCCATGTACGCACTCTACCGGAGATCGACGGATATGTTGGTCAACGTCACATCTCTACAGCGAGTTGAATGCATCTGCACCACTGCGTCCTGTGCCTGGCGAATGACGAAGCACACATGTAGACGTCATTGCATGCGACCGCCGGGTGCGTTCCTTGACTCCGCTCATGGACTTGATGGCCACCAAGGAGGCCCAAGCACCTTGGAGTAAAGCCAGTTGGGTAGAATTTGTTAATGACTTAGTGGAAAGCCTCAGGCACCAATGGAGGAGGGGAGATCGGTGGGACCAGCCGCATGCCGAACCCAGACGTCACCGTCATCCGACTTCCAACAACGTGACAACCCACGTGACGAAGCGCAGGTCGGATTGGCCAATGGCGTGCGCTGCAAACGGGGCCGCTGATGCATTCGCCGAAATCATACGAGAACTTCCAAGCTTCAACCGCAAGCAACGCCCTTCGAAACCACCCCTTCCGCAAACCTGTCTCGCATTTCCCAGAACATCGCACTCCTCCCGTCACGATGGCCTCCCAAGTCACCCGCCGCTTCCTCTCCACCACCGCCCGCCGCCTCCAGGACGCCCAGAAGGCCGAGCTCAAGAAGGAGACCAAGAAGAACCCCGAGATCCTGGTGCGTCATAATGCCTCGGCCCCAACCAACCGCGCCCCGACAACGCCCGGCCAACGATTGAACGCACACCGCGAGCAGCTTTGGCTAACGTGAATGGACGACTTGCAGATTCTCGGCGGTGTCATGGTCGCTGCCCTCGGAGGCGCCGGCTACTACTTCGGTACGGCAATGCTCTGAATTGAATCCATCTCCGGCAAAAAACCACCCACTCGCAAATTGCTGACCACGCTGCGAACCCTCCAGGCCAATCCCCCACCGGCGCTACCTCCGAGACCCAAGTCAACATCGCCAAGGACGGTCACCCCTGGGAGGCCGGCGCAGGCGCGGGCAAGTACAAGTACCACCCCGGCGGCGACACCAACCAGGAGCCCAAGGACGCTCCCAGCGCCCTCAACGTCGTTGTCGTCCCCAACGTCACCCTCCCCGCGGAGCTCCACGAGAAGTACAACAAGTGGGGCAAGGAGGGCTACCCTTAAAAGGCTCGAGTACGAAACCGATCAAACGAGGGAGTGAGTGTACGCGGCAGGTATGCATGTGTTTATGGCGAATTGAGGGGGAGTGGAGTTGGAGGAACCAAGTTTCTCGCTCCCTTTGTGTAGATGAAAGACTGACTGGGCTCGAGCATTGGATTACACATGTTTGACCTGACCGACGGCGCACCATAAGATTTTCTAGCTTTGTGTCTGTATTCTCGAGTTTATGTCCGCCAATTGCTGTGTTGAGTGTGTGCATGCCTCGGTTCTGGACCCAACGCTCGGACAACCGGCTGACTTATATACGGCTGACGTCAACAAGTTCATCACTGTATATCAAAAGGTTTAAGCAGGAGAGCATTGCAATTTTACATCGAGAATCATCGCCTCGAACATCAATTGCTAGCTTTCCCTGAATGTTTTTATATTTCTGTTGCCTGGTATCGTAATGGCCCAACACCTCGCTCCTCTCATGTATGTCGAAGCACTCAAACTCCATTCTGTGCCTCCATTCGGTGTCCTTGCGGCTCCGCGTCTTTCCTGCAACGCCACTATGCAATCAACGCCTGAATCTCCTCGCTCGTGAATCCGAACAAATGCAGCAAGTCCAGCAGGCTCTCTCCGTTGAGGCGCGCGTCCGCCTCCATCTGCACCCGCGGCTTGGCGTTCCAAGCGACTCCCAGGCCGGCCTTGTCCAGCATCAGCAGGTCGTTGGCGCCGTCGCCCACGGCCACGACCTGCGACATGTCGATGCCTTCCTTCTTGGCAATCTCCACGAGGTAATCGCGCTTGCACTCCTTGCCGACGATGACGCCCTGGACCTCGCCCGTGAGCTTCCCATCCTCGATGACGACCTCGTTTGCGTGTGCGTAGTCAATGCCCAGCTGCCCGGCGAGCCAAGCAGTCAAAGGCTGGAAGCCGCCAGAGAGGACCGCCGTCTTGACGCCCAGACGCCTCAAAGCCCTAATCAACTCCGGAACGCCCTTGGTCACTTCTAGCACGGACTGGAGATCCTTGAACAGGGTGGAAGGGAGTCCCTTGAGGAGAGCGACACGCTCGCGGAAAGACTCCTCAAACTCCAACTCGCCCATCATGGCACGGTGGGTGATCTCCGAAACAAGCTTCGGCAGGCCCGGAGGTTCCTTGACCGTGTCCGCAAGGAGGTCGATGACCTCTTGAGTGATGAGCGTGCTGTCCATGTCGAACACAACCAGGCGCGGGTGTCGCCTCCAGATGGCATCTTTCTGGAGAACGACGTCGACATTCCACTCCTGCTCGAAGCGGTAGATCATCTCGTGTTTCCGCAAGTCATCCAGGCTCAGATACTGGGGAGACGGGACGGGGGACAGGGTAAGCTCAACGATACGCGGGTGCTCGTGGTTGTCCAAGCAGCGATGCGACGAGTGCGGCTCGCAGGCATCCCGCTCTTGGGGAAACGTCGACATGAGATGGAGGAACGAGGCGACGCAGAGCGGCGAGATGTAGGACCCGTAGATGTGATCCAGCTGCTCGGACTCCTGCGTCGGCGGCTCGAGCGGGAACTCGTTGAAGTCGTCGGTCGGCGCGAGGTTGGCGGGCAGCGCCTCGCTGCTGTCACTGAACGAGGCCTTAACGGGCGAGCTGTTCCCCGCGTTCTTCCCCTTGTAGAACAGAGTCGCGATGAGGCGGTCCGTCTTGTCGCCGGGACCAGGCGCGCAGTTGGGGTGGGAGTAGGCATGGCTCAACCCGCTGTCCACGACGGTAGGCGGGTTGTCCTCAGACGGGATGCCATTGAAAGGCAGGATGGACTTCGTCTGGGGGGGCGAGGAGGCATTGTTGTTGCCGGAATCCTCAACCACGGTGTCGATGCCCTGGAACTGGTCCGGCTGGCGGGGCGGGCGATACTGCTGGTGGTCGCTCAGGTAGGAGCTGCTCCTCATCGAGCTCGTGAGTTGCGGGCGAGCAGCATTGTGTTTGGCGGGGCTCGCGTCGTCTGCCATCGTTGCGAAGGGGAAGCGGGGGTCGGATTTTGTGTTGTTCACTCGGATTGCGCGGCGGAATACAAGCCAACAACAGAGGGAACGGCGGGCTCTACACAGCGAGACGGGGTGTTGAGGAGGAAGCGGGCAGATCCGTGCGAGGCCGCAGGTTGAACGAAGCCACAGAGACGAACCGAGGAGACCAAAAGTGTCGATCTCAAAGGATCGGGTTTGATGAGTGATTGTGTCCCGGGCGTTTCCCTCACGACTCAGCGGCCAGCCCCGCCAAACCGTTTGAATCAAGTTTGGTGGGCTCGTGCGGCTGCCAGGTTTTGTGCGACATGATTGGCTGACGACTCTTAGTCTGTTAGTCTCTCACCAACGAACACAGTCATGTATGGAGTCTGCAGCGGCTATGGCTCAGGTCCGTGCTGAGTGAAGCCGTTTGCCATCACTGAACGAGGCATTCCAGACGTCATTGCTGTGGTGGTCACAGAGCTCGCAGGCGTATCCGTACTTCGTACACGATTAACCGTTTCAGCTGTGAGATCCAAAATGCCTGCTGGCCTGCTTGCTCGGGTACGTAGCGCCGATGAGGAACAGCCTACGGGAAAACCAAGGAATGTGTAATCATGGCGATGACATACGGGTCTCGTTGGAAGACATCAAAAGAAGATGAAAGGTCTAGCACTCATTGTTTGATCATACCAAGAGGCGTTGCTGGAGATGGAATCAATCATCTCTCAAGCTGCTTACAATTGAGTGACTACGTAATCCCGCAGCGCTCAGGTAATCACGGAGTTAAGGCGGACTCCCGAGGTTCGTGTCATGCCACCTCACTCTAAAGAAGAAAAAGCGTCAAGAGCGGAGCAACGTTTCTCCATCCCCTCAATTTCCGCTCTCTGTAGGCCTGCCCACAGAATACGAGTGGGTTGCCCCCCCGGTGCCTTGCATCGGCACCTCGGCAGACTCCCTGTCTCGGTCGGGCTGTCGGCGGCTGTCGAGCGAGATGCCGCAACAACATCACCGTCCGGTTGCCGCCCGATGGACGGAGTATCCGAGCGAGCGTCCTCATAGGGCGCCTGGGCACTGGAGAAGCATCACATCACATCCCGTAAGAAGTATCCGGACGCCGGAGAGTCGAGGCCTGGACCCAGATGCGTGTCATCGTGCTTGGAGGCGGCGAGAGCCCGGCATAAATCAACTCCTGGACTCTGAAGTGAAGTGCGAGCCCGCCAAGCCCAGGCCGGTGGCGACACCGCACCAGCCTCTTGCGACACCACCGAAACGCCGGCCAAAGACGCAACACAGGCCTGCGATGGCATGCTCGCGGGGAAGACGCCCTCGTGCCCTTTTGCCTTTCAGAAAGGATAAAGGGAGGAGACTCTCGGCTCCACGATCCCACAATCCCACGCTCCGAGGCCAGTCCCACGCCCTTGATCGATGATACCACAGCTCCTTGGCCACCGCGGATCTTGTATCTTGTAAGCGAGACCACCTTCACGAATCACAAATCTTCCACGATGAGATCATCTCATTTCCAATACCGCCCGATGCCAGGGCTCATTTCTAAGCAAGGTCCCCAGTGATCCCAGGCTCTCCCTCGGCCACTCTCCTCCCCATCCCATGAAATCCCTTCCGATGGCGCCGTGGGAGAGAAAAAAAAAACCACCCACGCCCACCAAATAAACAAACCGAGTATGGGGGTGCCCGGCTGTGCAGTAGAAAAAAAAATAAGAAAGGTACTCGCTACCTCCGGCTCGGCGGCTTTGTAGTACTGCGGTTGCTGCCGACAGCGCGGCGAGCCATGTCCCGGCGACCAGCCGGCCAGTTGAGGCCCGGCGTCTAGACCAATCAGCCGCAGCGCCCGTCATCGCGAAAGGGATAGCGTCGATGATGTGATCGGTCCCAGACACAACCCAGAGACCGACAATTCTCATGGCGGCGATGGCGCAATTGCATCTCCCCTCTTATTCCTGCCCAGCGCATCAAAGACACCATGGACCATCGTAGCTTTCGGGTCCGGTTGGCCCAATGCATCCGTGTCGTCAATTACTAAGGCTGCCTGGAACGGGGGGTGCGGGCGGTCGCCCGGGCTTAACATGTAAGCCCCCCCCTTCGCCGGCATAACTGGGCTCTCTTAAAGAATTCGACTGTCCTCGCTTGCTTTCGTGCTTATTGCCGTCATCACATCATCGCCAACTCCTGTCCTCCTGTCGTGCTTCGTCCTGTGTCCTATAACGAGTCAGCACACTGTTTGCGTCATCGACAGCCCCCTCCGAGCCATACCATCTCTTACCTCGAAACCCCCGGCTTTCATAACTCAAGCCCCTCTCCTGGGATACACTGCTCTTCACACAACACTGCCCAACCCTCGAAAATCCTCATCCAACAACAATTCCCCCGTCGTCACCCTCAGCCGCCACAATGCCAGCCACTATCACCCAGTCGTCCTCCCAATCATCCTTTCAGGACATCAAGATGGAATGTGAATCGGGTTATGCCTCAGGTCACTCGTCCGAGTACTCTTCGCCTTCATCGTCGACAACCCTCCCTCAGATCTCTCTCACCAAGGCCCACATCAACCACCTCAACAATATGCTGGAGCCCATGCACCCCATGGACATCCTTCGGTTTTGCAAGATCATGTTCCCCAACCTGTACCAGTCAACTGCATTCGGTTTGACCGGCCTCGCTACCATGGACATGCTCTCCAAGATCCAGGCTGAGCAGCCCGACTCACCGACTGTCGACCTCATCTTCCTGGATACCTTGTATCACTTCGACGAGACCCATGAACTCATCAACCGCGTCAAGGCGCGATACCCCAACGTTCCTGTCCACATCTACAAGCCCGACGGCATCGACACTGTCGAGCAGTTCGAGGAAACGTATGGCAAGGACATGTACCAACACTCATCCGAGATGTACGACTGGATCGTCAAGGTCGAGCCCCTCCAGCGGGCTTACCAGGAGCTCAAGATCGCTGCCGTCCTCAACGGTCGACGACGATCCCAGGGCGCTGCCCGTGGATCTATCCCCATCATGGAGCTCGATGATGAACGAGGCGTCATCAAGATCAACCCCATGGCCACTTGGTCCTTCACCCAGGTCAACAACTATATCAAGGAGAACAACGTGCCGTACAACGCCCTCCTCGACCAGGGATACAAGTCCATCGGTGACTGGCACTCGACCGTCCCCGTCGCCGACGGCGAGGACGAGCGTGCCGGCCGATGGAAGGGCCAGGCCAAGACCGAGTGCGGCATCCACAACAAGAAGTCCCGGTACTCCGAGTTCCTCGCCGAGATGGAGCGCAAACAGCAGGAGGAGCAACTGGCTACCGCCTTGGAAAAGGTGGCCGTGGCCCAGACCCAGACCGTTGCGTAGTGCACACTTGCACGGGCGAGGAGTATGTCTTGATGATGATTTGATGAATGCGGCATTGTATCAGGCGTTATGGGATAAAACTGGTCGAGTTGACAGTTGGGATCGGGTCAAATAAGGGGCCTTAGCATCGGGAGTTCATCGTTTAGCGTTGGGTAAATCGTAGCTGGCCGGGGTTGCAGTCGGGTTAGCAAAGTAAGCAAGTAGCTGCATCGTAGTATAGGCAATACACAAGAAGAACGAATCATAACAAACTCCCCTGGGCGTCTGACACTGTGACATGGCCTCGCTGGCAGTGGTCGATGGAGGTTGGATTTCGATTACGGCCGGGATCACGAGGTTGGAGCCGCAAGTGCGCGTCCGGAGTACGTATTGCTACCCCGCGCCCATAAGGCTGCGTTGGCTGTTTAACATCCGTCCGGTTAATTCTCCACCACCTGGCGATACTCCGCTAACTGCTCCTTTGAGTGGGCCCTCTCTCCATGCCCCTCCAACGATAACCGCAGCGCACCAAAAACCTCAGCCTCGTGACCGCACTAACAAAATCCGGAGCACCCATCCCCCTCACGATGCAGGGTCTCGCTGCGGCCGCGCCCGCATTCGTGGAGAAGAAGAAGAGGATCCTCGACCAGCTGGCGGTGCCGAGCGCCGACTACGCCGATGCGTCGCCCAAGGGCTCCGTAGACGAGGGCATCCGCGACCTCATCGACGAGATTAACCAGGCCGCCGGGACCGTCACTACCAGCAGCTGCGCGGGACGGGTCAGTGTCTTTCTGGAGGGCCGGCGCGTGGCTGAAGTAGATGCCGAGGATGAGCAGGTGGCTGGCGTGGGTGGTAAGGGCGCTGGAGGGACGTGGTTGTTTGTCTCGCATGATCCGGTGCCAGATGATGGGAATGGAGATGTGGACTGGGCTGGTGTTTTGGGACTGGCAGAGTCGGACGGCGCTCAGGGTGCGGTGGAGGTGGTAAAGGAGAGGCGACTTATTCACTTCAAATTTGAGGCCATGGTAAGCAGCCCGTCAATGTCTCTCAGCCAGAGATAGACAGACAAAACGAGCACTCCCGTGATATGAGACTACTCGACATGATGCTGAGACTTCACGTAGATCCTCCATGTGCTCACCGCATCCCCCGAGCACGCCCAACTGCTCCTCCGTTGCGGTCTCCAAGCCGGCTTCCGCGAGTCTGGCGCTATCAACATACTCCCCAACGGCAAAGACGGCGCCACACCCATGGTCGCCATCCGCTCCATGGGACTGGCCTTTGAGTCGCTCGTCGGGCAACAGATCAACGGGAGCCGCCGCCGTCTCGTGTCGCCCGAGTACCTCCAGACGCTCGTCCAGATCGCCAACGAGCGCTTCGCCGAGAACACGAAACGCATTGAGCGGTTCCGGGCTGCCTTCCGCGATGTCGTTACCGGTGTTCCTGCGCCGAGGCTGAACCCGGAGGGCAACGAGTGGGAGGATCCCGCCGCGAGGCGAGAGAGGAAGCGGGCTGAGGGCTTGAGGAAGAAGGCTGAGCGACGGGCCGAGTTGCAGGCTGAACAAGATGTGGACACGGGATCGAACAGTGAGGCTAAGAGATCAGAGGCTGAATGGCAAACAGGGCCGCCCCTGGGTCTATGAGTCCCTTCGTACATTGTTTTCTGTATGCAGCTTTTACCGCCGCCGATGCCGTAATGTACACGCACATGCCGGTCTCGTTACCGAAACCATCCCCATCTCTATAGGATCCCAAGCTCCGGAACCACCAGGTGGGCAACTTTGCCCCCTTTTCTGGGCTTCCTCCTCATCTTCACGCCACCACCTTCTCCACCCAGCCCTTCTCGAGCTTCTTGACCTCGGCCTTGAAGTTCTCCACCTCCTGCCAGCAGTCGAGCGGCCGTCGGTCGTTGTCCCGTAGGCACCGGACGACCTCGCTGCGCGCTCTCTCGACGGTGTCGGGTAGGGGACGGACCTGCTTGCGCGCCTCGAGCTTCTTTCGCATGTCCTCAATCTCCTTGCTGACGGTGTGGTTCGATGGGCCGTCGTCGGCCTTGAACTCGGCGGCGGCGAGCATCTCCTGGGCGACCTTGAGCGCCTCGGCTTCCTGCCGTTGCAGCTTCTTGAGCTCCTCGGCCACGCGGGCCTGGATCTGCTGCTCGACTATCTTGGAGCGGGAGGCATCGGTCTAAGGAGAGATAGGAACACCGCAGAGTTAGCTTTCCGTGATTCGAGAGCTTGAACAGGCGGTCGGGGTGCGGTCGGGAAGGGGACGTATTCACCTCACTGCTTGACTGGAGGGAGTCGACGAGATCCTGTGAGAGACCATTGGGTGCTGAGCTGTTTATTGACACGCCGTCAGTGGCCCATTGGAGCTGGGATCGAGGTTCTGGGGATCGGGGGGGACGTACGCCTTCCACACGTGTGCGGAGACTGGTTTCGACTCGGCGGAACCCATTGTGTCGGGCGCAATGGCTGTTCAACGGATGTTCAATGGCGGCTCGTGATAGCCGTCTGGAAATTTCCGGCGTTGTTCGGGAGCATCACGGAGCAGCGACTTGTGGCTGCCTTAGGTTACAACATCTTTGGGGCACGCCGTCTGGCCGGCCGCCGCATGTGGCTGAGCAAAAACGGGTTGTGGCGCCCCGCCTCACCTTGAACAGACCGAAATGCAACGACCCGTTGGACAGCTCACCGAGCATCAGACCATTTTCGCTTCCCATCAGGTGAGATCTGTGAGATATTCGATCCTGTCCGTGCAGGTTTTACAAGACGAGGCGAAAGATCCTCTCAACTACCGAATCACGAGCCGTGGAGGGAAGTGAGCTGGTGGCGGGCAGGTCCGGCAGTCGTCGACCTGACGAGAGGTCTTAGAGAATGAGCTGAGGGCGATGACTTGCTGACGATGAAATCTTGGGGAGCAAATCAAAAGTGAGACAGCGGTAACCTGGGTCAGCCTCGTCTTTGCTCTATGCGGTCCTGTTAATTGGTCCCGGGTGGCGCAGAGGATCCTGGGTGGTAGATGACAACGGAGAATGGGAGCATGACTCAAAAAGACCAAGCAAGACGAAACCCACCACACCACACCGTCCACCACAGTCCACGACCAAATCTGAGACTACGCGTGCACACCTATAGCCAACCACCGCTATGATTAACCAAGCATTCAAGATAGGCGACAAAGCTGTTTCCTGTTTGAGAAACACGGCTGCGGCCGCTCGTGGAGACCTGCCATCTTCCCAGCCGTCCGCAGGCGCGGAAACGAGTGCGTGGGCTGTAACCGAGCATGTCGAACACCTAGTCATTTTACCTGCGACGTGCTAGAGGCTTGTCATTCGAGATTCATCTTGGCTCCTCTGCAGAGGTTCTCGAAAATAAGGATGTAGAGCCTCGCAAGTCATCCGCCCATGCCAGAAGCGGTGGTGTTCCGGCATGACGGTGGAGGTGGCTTGCGTGCAAGTGAAGTCGAAATCAATTCCATCAACCACAGGCCGCGATTGCATCGGTGAGCGGGCCAGGAGCCCCTGGACGAAGATGACGGGTCTGTTACAGGGCCGCCATGGGCATCAACCCCTCCCGGCGATGAGGATGACATATCCATCACCCAGCATTCCTGCTCCCCGAAGAGTACTGGCTTGTGTCATGGTGTTGTCTTGGCGAGAAGGGAGCTTGTCCAGGTGTTCGGAACGAAAGTGGATGACCACGGTTGCGAGAGAATCTGGAACACCCGAACAATGGGAGTTGGGGGGAGATGGAAGACCCAGGATTAGTGAGCCATTGGCCACTGACAACGTTTGCCTGTTAGCCGTGGATCCATGATCCTCATCCATCGCCGGCACGCTGGGATGTCTCACGACAGCAGATCAGCATCGTCAGGCCATTCTTGGTGCGTACTTCATGTGCGTGCGCGTTCGTGCGCGTGCGGAACGGCATCAAGCACGACGGGATGACGACAGAGAGACATAGGAACTCGTGAAAAGTCGCGCTTTTCGTGCTAATAGCAGCAGAATCAGAGACAGAGACATGTTGTGGCGCCGGTGAGCACGGCTCCATTCCGGGATTGGATTTGCCGGATGCCTCCTGTGATGTCCACGACCTCCCCGCCTAGACTTCGATTCGTTTTGCTGGCGGCTGGGTCGCGGGGCATTGACTGGTGGAGAGACGTTCAAGCGCCCACTGGCCGGAGGCCGACGGTCTGCTGCGTGGTACAAGCATCCGCCAACCAGCTCCCCGTAAGCCTTCCAGTTCCCCCCTAGGTACAGTGTCCCGCGGGGCCCGGTCCCCCCCGAAAAGTAGCCCCAGTGGCAGAATCAGGGCCTGCAGGACCACGATCCCCCCCCTGAAGCCAAGCCCGCGGTTTCAGAAGCTGCGCAACTCCGGAGCGGTCGCTGAGTGGCCAGTGAGCGACGACGCCGTTCCGCCCGGGGGCGATAACTGAGATCGCTGGGGAGATCTGACGTCCTATAGGCCGAGCCGCCGGGAGGCCTTTCGCGGTGAGCCCCTGCTGTAGGCCCGGGTAGTGCGGCGTGGATCGAGCGCTGGAGGCCAGTGGCGACGCCAGCGGGCAGACCAGCAGCAGAAGCGACGAGATACAAGCGCTTCGGGGGCTGTGGTTCGCTGGGTCTCAATGCCGTACAGCTGCGCCGCGTTTGTCTAGAGAGCGGCTTGGTGGGAGTCAATGGGATGGAGCTTTCGGGTGCGATGGAGAAGCGGGCATAGAGCCAATCAGGAACCAGGGACCTAGGTATTCATGGAGCCAAACGACATTCCCAAGGGAGGCTCCCCCCTGGACCGCCACGCGAACACAGCGCAACCCCCCGCTCTGAGGAAAAGAGTCAAGACGTTGAGAAGGGCATCGCCGCATTGCAGAGCTTGCTAGGTACGCAGTTAGTTTAACGGAGGATCCGCGGTCCCGCCAAGAGGCGCCGGCGCAGTTGTCACCAGGGGCATAGCACACGAGCACAGGGGGGAGAAGAGCCTGGAGGAAGACGGGAAGGGAAGGGAAGGAAAGGAAAGGACACAGAGAGGCGGCTGGGCATGAGTACTTGGGCTGCATGCATATTCTCGGTGCTGCCGCAGGTACTTCGTACTACAGTATGTAAGGTACCTAAGGTATCTATTATCGGGTGCCTGCTTGCCTCTCTCTCCACCGAACTTATTATCACGACGCTCGCACCCGCCACCCCCCGTCGGCGGTCGCACATCTCTCTCTCCCTCGTGCGTCCTGCGTCCTGCGTCTCGTGTCTTGCTTGGCTTCTGCCCTTCCTTTTACCTTTTCTTCCCTCTCTCGTTTCTTTTTCGAGACATTTCAGTCCGGGGCTGGTTGGTCCGACATTGCGGCCGTTACCCGGTTTTCTTCATTCTTGCCCGCCGACCGTCACCGTCACCGACCCGCCTGCTGCCAGCTGTTTGCTTGCACCCGCGTCACTTGACCACCCGCTGCCAGCTGCCAGCTGCTGCCCGGCATTCTTCATAACAAACCACGCCTGCCGCCTGTTCTGTTTTCCCGCGATTTCTTCTTCTTTCGAGTGTTGCTGCGGACGCTCCTCTTCCAAGGCACTCCAACTCTCACTCTCTCATCACGTTCACTTGCCCTGGTCGGCTTCACTTGCGATAATTGCACCAACCTCCTCTCCACGGACGTCAGATCCAAATTGGGATCACCGTCAGTATTGAACCAAAACATCCACAGGAACCAACCGAATCTGGTATTCGAAACAATTCCCCGTCACCAACTCATCGTTCTGCCTGGAGCGACAACAGTCTTTCCTGCGGCATCGTCGTGCGTGTGTGTGTGTGTGCGTGTATCTTCACCTTTGATTCACTGCCACCTCCACTGCCCGTTGAATACTGCGTCTCCGAACAAGGCCTTTCTTTCTTTTGCATCATCACCGAACATCTCCTGCCGATCGCCAAACCATGTTCTGAACACCTGAACATACGACAAGGAAAACCGACGTTTCTGGCCACGGCCGCTTGTTCTCGGGTGCATTGTTCGGAGCCTTCCCAAGTCTTTATAGTCGCGCCGCCCGACTCGCAACCCTTGGGTTTCACTCTCTTAAAGTGTTTTCCGATTTCGCCGTCACTAAAAAAATACCCCTTCCTGACAGACCGCTCATTCTCAACTTTTAACAACCTTTCGCAATCATGGACGTCGTGGGTTTTCTCCGGCGCCGGCTCGCTGATGCAGAACCACTCACTGCAACCTCAACCCTCCTTCAACGCACTCAAACCACCAATGGAAGCGAAGAGCCAACCTCAACCATCGCCGAATTCCATACCTCACTCAACGGAGTAAGCCAGGAAACCAACTTGCTATTTAAGGATGTCTTGTGGTGGACCCTGGGCATTACTGCCATGATCGTTCTCGTCGTGCGCATCTTCGAGATCTCGTGGGCGAGGCTTCGTCAGGTCTCTGCCATGTCCGTTGCCGGACATAAACAAGGCTACTGGCGGGTTTCGCAGTGGAGCTGGATGCCAGCTGTGAAGAAGCATCTCATGTATGCGCCGCTGTGGAACAAGCGTCACAACCGCGAATTCCGCTTCTCCTCGGCTATCAGCATGGGCACGCTGCCTTCGCGCCTCCACACCCTCCTCCTCTTCATCTACCTGGGCAGCAACTTTGCCTACATGTTTGTCCTCAACTGGCGCGTCCCGAACCGCTACGAGTTCTGCGCCGAGCTGCGAGGCCGCTCTGGCACACTGTCCCTCGTGAACATGGTGCCCCTGATCATCCTTGCCGGACGCAACAACCCTCTCATCAGCCTGCTCAAGATCAGCTTCGACACATACAACCTTCTGCACCGGTGGATGGGCCGGATCGTGGTCCTCGAGGCTTTGATCCACACCATCGCCTGGGCCGTCGTCTGCGTGGCTGATATTGGTTGGAAGGGCGTTGGCGAAGAGGTCATGACCAAGCTTTTCATCGGCTCCGGCATGGTTGGCACTGTTGCTATGGTGCTTCTCATGCTGACCTCCATCTCACCCCTTCGACACGCCTTTTACGAAACCTTTCTCAACGTACACATCATCCTCGCCTTCGTCGCCTTCATTGCGACCTGGGCTCACTGCGCCTCGACCGAACTCGCCGGCGGCCTTCCCCAGCTCCCTTGGATAATGGCCATTGTAGCACTTTGGTTCGCCGACCGCCTCGCTCGCATGTTCCGAATTCTCTACGTCAACTGGTCGGCCAAGGGCTTCACTGACGCCATCTGCGAGTCCCTGCCTGGTGAGGTCACCCGCGTCACCCTCCAGCTGCCCCGATACGTGGACATCGAGCCTGGTACCCACGCCTATCTTCGCTTCTGGGGTATCAACGCGTGGGAGAACCATCCCTTCTCCATCTGCTGGGTGGAGCATTCCGTCGATAGCTCCCTGCCCGTTCACGAAAAGGAGCCCCTCAACTGTGTCGACAAATCCAAAATGACCACGACGGTTGCCTTTCTTATTGGCGCCCAGACCGGCATGACGCGTAAGCTGTACAACCGAGTGGCCAACTTCCACCGGCCGCTGATCCTCAAGGCCGCCATGGAAGGTCCCTACGCTGGCCACAACAGCCTTGACTCCTATGGCCACGCTGTCTTGTTTGCTGGTTCAACCGGAATCACACATCAGATCTCCTACATCCGTCACCTCCTGGAAGGACACGATCAGGGGACTGTTGCAACGCGCCGAGTCACTCTCATCTGGATCATTCGAGACTTTGAGTCCCTAGAATGGGTACGACCGTACATGGATACTATCCTTCGAATCCCGAACCGCAGAGATGTCCTCCGCATACAAATCTTCATCACCCGGCCTAAGAATCCCGGAGACATCGTCAGCGCCAGCAACACTGTCCGCATGTTCCCTGGCCGACCCAACGTCCCGCTCATTCTCAAGAAGGAAGTGCAAGAACAGATGGGTGCCATGTGCGTCACAGTCTGCGGCCCTGGTGCCCTGGCTGATGACGTGCGAGGGGGAGTGCGGGCAGCGCAAGGACGCACCGTGGTGGATTTTGTGGAGGAGAGTTTCACGTGGTAACCGTTGCACTATATCAAGCAGGCAAGCAATAGTGGGCTTTTTTGGACTTTTTTGGGGGACTTCTTTCGACGTGTAAATATTTGCCGGAACGGGGGTTACATCTGCAGTGGCAGAGATGTTGTAAATGCGTGCTAGCGTTCTATAGAGCTTAATGAAGCTAGATATGATCTTAACTATTCGGTCTTGGTGCTATAGCGTACTAAGAGTGACTGTTATAGTTTGATATTTGAATTTTCAATATGTTTCCTCGTTCAGAAACTTGCCATGCTGTGAAGTAACTGGCTTAGTTGGGATAACTAGCGATCATGATCCGCACGATGAAACCTCACTAGAGCCCCTGTCGCTGACCACCACCAGCAGATCAGGAGAAGTTTTCCAAGACAAACAGTCGTATTGAAACAGCTAGCTAATAAACGAGTGACAGAAGGTAAAACAGCCATGTTTGGCCATGTAAATGGGAGGGTGGTCAGAAACCGTTTCGTTTGTAGAGGAGCAAAAAGCCATCTCACCCCTTTTCAAACTGCAACCGTGTACGTTTCCTTATTCTAACGACAACGGAACAAACCTCCTAATTGACTGCGTCTTTTTTTCGGCAGAGTATTCGTTTTCTTTGGCGTGGCTAACAAATACTCGCTTGATTGTCGTTGAGAAGTAGAGCCTATAGGTCCGCTCCCTGAGTCGTCCGAAGACGCATCACCTTGAGAATGGCGTACTTGTCCCAGATGCTCTGCTTATCTAGTTTCTTCTGCGTCTTTGATTCCGGGACCGCAGAGTTGAGCTTGGCCGGGAGGATCTCTGCCTGTACACGGACCGACGCCGTCGAGGTGAGCACCCTGCCGCTGGCGTCGATGGCCTCGGCGGCGATGCTGGTGACCTTAGAGTCGCGGATCAACAGGCTCGTCTCGAAGCTCGTGCGCTGGACTTCGCCGAGGAACGCGCGCGAGCCCTCGCCCGAGTCGGCGTAGAAGCGCCAGGCGGCCGTCTCCGTGTCGCCGTTCCAGGAGACGTAGGCCGTCGTCCCGCGGGTGCCCTGGAGGGCGACGATGGCGGGCACCTCGTTGGGGAGACCGGTCCAGTTGTACCGGAAGGCGCGGTAGTTCTCGGCGCCGAGATCCAGGTCCCCGGAGTCGACGTAGGCGTGGAAGACGGGCGTGCCGGCGGCGGTGAACTCGGTCAGCGCGCCCTCGGAGCCCCAGCCGACGAGCACGTTGCCGCCGGGGAGCACCTGGGCGCTGCCCTGCGACTTGGAGCGGAGGTTGTCGGGCGGGAAGTAGGCGGCGACGAGCTCGGCGGTCCAGGCGGTGGTGTTGAGGCGGAGGATCTTGGCGGAGCTGGTCGGCGCCGTGTGGATCTCGTGGCCGCCGGCGTGCTCGGTGCCGTGGGCCGAGTTGTCGTAGAGGCTGATGATCTCGACGTCGTCGGCCTGGTCGAGCCAGCGCGCGTGATGCTGGAAGCAGAAGGCCGTGCCGTCGGCCATGCGGAAGTCGGAGCGTTTGCCGTGGAGGCGCCAGATGATGGAGCCATCGGAGCCGTTGATCTTGTGGATGGCGCAGGCGTCGCGGGCGGAGACGAGGTAGTTACCCGCGGCGTCCTTGTCGACGCTGTTGATGTGGAAGTAGTCCCACGCGTCGGAGCTGTTGTAGCCGGAGCCTGCCTGGCCGGGGTTGATGGGGAGGACAGCCTCTAAGGGAGGTGTCAGTGAGAGAAGTCGAGGGAGATATCATCAACTAACCATCCGGTTGGACGTGATCCAGGCTTGACCACTCGAAGAGGAGTTCGCCAGTGGCAATATCGAGTTCTGGGAGCATCACTCATCAGCTCTAACAACACTAGACCAGACAACACTTCGCGATGCTGACCTTGGATAATGGCATTGACGATCCACTGCTGCTCGGGACTGGCTCCCCATTCCGTCAGGTCGCGGGGCACAGGCTGGTAGATCTGGATGAGGCCCGTTTCCTCGTTGACGATATGGAACTCGTGCTTGTCGACCAACTTGTGGTTCCCAGCACGCAGCTCTCGAATCGTCTCATAATGCTGGTCCAAGATAGTGACATGTCCATGGCCATGACCATACCCGGCATTATGATCGCCCTCGAAGCTAAACAGTACATCCTCGCCCTTCCAGCGCCCAGCCTGGAAGTTGGTCGCCCAGATGCTGTAGAAGCCGTATCCCGACCAGACCAGGTCGCCGTTGTCCCGGAAGATGTACGGGGCGGCCTGGCGCGGGCCGTGCTGCTCGGCGGGCGTGTCGGGCAGGCCGGCGAAGGGGGCGAGGAAGAGGTACCCCGGCTCGACGGCGTCGGTGGCGGGGACGGTGATGTTGAGGCGAGGCGGGGCGAGGTCCGGCCGGGAGCGGAACTGCCAGTCGGCGGCGGCGAGCGGGACGAGCAGCGCCAGGGCGGCGGGGACGGAGGACTTCATGGCGGATGGGGAGTCGTTCTGGCGGCGTCAGCGGGCTGGATCTGCATCCTGTACAAGATTAGGTACATTCACCTTGCGGGGGTCTACAAGCCCTATGATTCCACCACAGTGTATAGCCTTGGATGAGATGAAGTTTGGTAGGTTAGTGTGCTCGGTGTAAGTAAGACAGTGTTGCTTGGAGATCCGGAAGTGAGCAGTCGGGTTGAGTTGCTGAGGTTGATATGTGTATCAAGACAGCGATATCGCTGGCTTTGAGGATAGCAAGGGAGCACGTCATGTATCATTCAAGACTTCATTGGACAATGGTTAAGCACCTAGAGAGCGGGGGTTGGACGGTGGGTGAGGGAATATCCTCAAGCGCATATCCCACGTTGAGCGCTTGGATTGCGTGATGGCGATGATGCTGTTGGCGATGCCTCATCTACACGTCGTTGCAACGGTGTGACGTGTCGAAGTGGGGGTTCGAGATGGCATCAGTACACCGAAGGGTGATTGGGTATGGTGATTGGAAATCAAGAGGATGTGCATTTGATTTAGATTGATCTTGTTGGATGGTCAATCAAGCTACTGGAGTTGTGACTAGGACTGGCCAAGGTTGGATAAGAGATATGTAAGAGATGAAGCTAATTGAGCTACATAGTCACAAGGATGTAGTAAATACTTGTTTCCGTTATTAAGATACCAGCATTCTAGTATATGTTGTACAAGCATAGTCAATCAAAAGCTGGTCCGCAGGTGCTATGCCAACAATCTATCTTAGAGCAACAAACTGCACCGCATTTCCTTGATATCTCACACCTCCACCGTGGTGCAATTGCAATCCCTTCCCCGCAGATCTTGGCGTCTCGGCGCTTTGACAATACTATCGAGATCCACCAAGACTTCCCCTGCTAACCCTGGAATACGTGATCCTGGGCCGCTATTTCAACATCAGAGTCACACCGAGCGAGTCCCACCCGGTTCCCTGTTGCTGGGGTTTCTGCCGTTTTCTGCTACCGACGACCCGATGGTGCCCTGCCGCTTTTTTAGCTTGGGCTTAGACTGCTGAAGGAGTTTCTGTCGCACAAAGCCTCAATTCTTCGCCTTGCGTAGACGTGCGAGCGCCTAAGCGGATGTTATTTTCTCGACACGTTCTTCTTGCTTGTTTTCCAGAGCCAGGTTCAGGTATAAACACAGCTACACTACTTCGTCATGCGTGATCCCCCGTCAAGCCCAAATACGGCCGACGCCGAATCCCTTCGCAGCGGCAACGACATGCCGCGCGAGGACCAGCCGCTCCTCCGCGCCCCAGACGAAACCTCGTGGAAACCCCCGCGCGGCTTCGTCTGGATCCAGCTGGCCATCATGTCCAACGTGTTCCTGTACGGCCTCGACAGCACCATCACGGCGTCGACCTACGCCGTCATCAGCTCCGAGTTCGGCGCCGCCAACACGGCGTCCTGGCTGACGACGTCGTATCTCGTCACCAGCACCGCCTTCCAGCCGCTGTACGGCCGCGTGTCGGACATCTTCGGGCGGCGGGTGTGCTTCTTCATCGCGACGGTGACGTTCGCGGCCGGGTGTCTTGGGTGCGGCGTCGCGGGCAATGTCGTCTTCTTGAACTGCATGCGCGCCTTGACGGGCTTTGGCGGCGGAGGGCTGATGACCATGGGTGAGTCTAGCCGTGCTCATGCTGTATATCCACAGACTGACCGAATTGCAAGCAACCATTGTGAACTCGGACATGATCCCCTTCCGCAGACGAGGCATGTACCAGGCGCTGCAGAACGGCATCTACGGCTTCGGCGCCGTGTGCGGGGCCTCGTTCGGAGGCACCATCGCCGACCACATCGGATGGCGATGGTGTTTCCTGCTCCAGGTGCCCGTATCCGTCGTGGCTCTGGCCGTGGGCGCCATGGTCGTGTCGAACCAGCCGGGCGGCGTCTCTCGCGATGGCGGAACGAGGGCCATCTGGAAGCGCGTCGATGTCTCCGGCGCGGTTCTGCTCGTCGTGGCCGTCTCGGTGCAGCTCGTCGGGCTCAGTCTGGGCGGCAACGAGCTTCCCTGGGGAAGTCCGTGGGTTGTCGGGTCTTTGGTCGGCAGTCTCGGGCTGTTTGCTTTGTTCCTGTTCGTCGAGGCGAGGACGACGGCGATTCCAGTGATTCCGCTGCGTTTGCTCCGTGGCAGGCTGCCCGTTGCTACGCAGGTGACGAATGTCTGCGCTGGATTAGCAGCTTATGGTGTAAGTGCCGAAGTGTCCCACTCGAGATGCGTTTGAAAGCTGAGTGTAGTGTCTAGTATCTCTTCATGCTCCCGCTCTTCTTCCAAGTCGTCCTGTTAGATTCGGCCACGACGGCCGGTGCGCGTCTCGCCATCCCCTCGCTGGCGACTCCCATCGGAGGCGTCATTGCTGGCGTTGTCATGTCTCGCTGGGGAAAACTGATTGGGCTCGTGCGCACGGGGGCGATCCTCATGGCCTTCGGGAATGCCCTAGTCGCATCTCTGGGTTTTGAAGATTCGACTTGGAAGTATTTCGTCTACGTGTTCCCGGCCAACTTGGGACAGGGCATAATCTACCCCGGGCTGCTGTTCACGTCTCTGGCTTCCTTCGATCACGCTGGTGAGTAGCGTTTGTTACATGTATTACTGAAAAACTTCCAGTTGGCTAACACATACGTTCAGACCATGCCGTCTCGGCCTCCACCGTCTACCTAATCCGCTCGCTAGGCACCGTCTGGGGCGTCTCAGTCACCTCAGCCATTGTGCAAACCACGCTCAGCGTCCGCTTGCCGGACGCTCTGAGCGAGATACCCGATAAATGGAGAGTACGCCCCTATTCCTTCTTGAACGCGGACTGGTGCTTTGGGTGATGCTGGACTTGGGCGCTGATTCGTCCTTTTTCTAGATCATCGACGAGATCCGCCACTCGGTGGACGTCATTCGTCACCTCCCGCCCGACGTGCAGCTGAAAGCGCGTCTTGTGTACTATGATGGGCTTCGGTATGCCTTTGGGGCGTCGACTGCTGTGGCTTGCTTGGGTATCGTCGCGGCGTTCATTGCCAGCGGGACTGGGCTTCGAACAACCCATAAATGATCCTGTTTTTCGCAGGCATTGGCAGTAAAATGCCAAAGGTGAGAAGAAAGTTGAGGCTTCCAACAAGCAACGCAGCAGCGCTACCAAGATTGTGCTCCCAACCGTAAGGATCAAGCCAGGACCAAGCTGGTAAGCTGAGCTCAGGGTTAACTGGTGGCCTATCAACTAGGACACGATGAGATGACATGGATATGTAAGCAAGAGGATAGAACATGCAGTAAAACATAGATTGGTTTAGAATCACACCCATGAAAAATCATAGATGAAATGCGTCTGGCTCAACTATTCTCCTCGCAACCCCAACCCCATAAACCCCAGGCGCCACACTTCTGTCTCACTTGTCCCTTCAAGAATAGACACTGATTGCAACGCAAAAAGAAAATACCTGTTCCGGCAAAAGATTGATTCCGCCCGGGCTTGAACCGGAGACCTTCTCGGTGTTAACGAGATGCCATAAACCAACTAGACCACGGAACCAATCAACCAATCAGGTTGCGTGCTTGTTCTGCTCGGTAGGCGGCCTATAGAGGTCGCAAAGAATGGCAGGTGCGCCTTCTGATGCATTAACGGAGATTCATGCCCTCAATCAGAGTGAGCTGAATAGTATCATACGTCGAGAAGTTGTTGGCAACGATTTCTAGGAGCGGCGCGACTGTGTCCCTGATTCCCCAAGCAAGGCTCTGCAACTACATGGCGGGCATACAAGGAACTATAACGCTTCAAACATGCTCCTACCGATAAATAATAACGAGGATAGCAGTAGCATGCAAGATATGGCCTAAAATCTATTGCAGTATACACCTGCGGGAGAGTATCTGGTGGCTGTTGGGCCTATGAGTCAACTGACCTGCACCCCGATTACCCCTGAGCGAGTTGACAGTTCCAGTGGCCGTTGCACCTGACACCCAGCATCTTCAGTTGCCAGCTGTTCGCAGTCCCGTTTACAGGTGGCAGACGCAGCTCCAATGAGGTTCCTCCGTTGTGCCCTGGCGCGTGATTACCCGCGTCGCGCTGCATTCTCGTGTTTTATCGCCTCAACTCGTGCACCACCCGCCGGAGAAACCTCACTCCTTCACCTCCCATCCCTTCAACATCGTTACAGCAGCAGCATCAGGGCTCGGCATCCAGGCGGCATCAGTCTTCGGTTATCCCCTGAAGACATCTTCAGTGTCACCTTTAGGGGGTTTGGTCCAAGTCTGGGCTCGGATAGTCACGAAACGGCACCATGTTCTACAGCCACGAAAGTGAGCCAGCCGAGTTCCCTTTCCAACTCGTGTCAACTCACTAACCGTCTTGGTAGTTCTCAGCAACAGCCAGTATGGCGTTTCAACCATCTGGTCCGTATTCAAATGTGGCTACACTGCCTATCAGCACTCGCTAACAACCCCCCAGGCTCGTGGCCACTGTCGGCAAGGCAGCCAATCGCCGAGTCACTCGAAAGGCCATCCAGGAAGTCAATGTTCCCAAAGCGTGCGAGAAGATCATTGATCCCGGAGCCCCTTTGGCCCTCCGTCTTCAAGGAAACCTCCTCTACGGCGTCTCTCGCGTATTCGCACAACAGTGCCACTATGTTCTGTCAGATGCTGAAAAGACGCAATCGGACATGTTGACTTTCTTTCGCGTCATGAAAACAAGCGAACTCGACCCAAAGGCCGGCAAAGCAAAGTAAGTTACTCTGATTGTCCTTTGTCTTTGACCCTAAGAACTCCTGCTAATACACCAAGGCGCCACCAAATCACCCTACAGGATGACCCTGCCTTCGACCTCAAAAGCATCCTCCCGAAACTCGATCTCTTCAGCACCAACAAAGAGCTCGCGTTTCTATCCAGCCAAAGCTCAACACAATCGGTTTCACAATTGACTCCTTTGACTCAAGGAAGTCTTTCATCTGGTGGAAACAATCCGTTTCTGCCGTTTGATCTCCCGCAATCATCCCACTCCGCGGGCAGTTACCGCCTTCCATCAGACTTGGGCCGAAACTCACCATCTATCAAGCCCTTCAATCTACATGACGCCATGCCCGAATTCAACCCATTTGGAGAGGAGTATATTGATCCTATCGCCGGTGTTGGTCTCAACTTCGACGCTGAAGGTAATTTGGTCGAAGTTGTCGGACCGGAACCAGAGTTGCCACCCCTTCCTGGGTCAGAGGCATACAACGCACAACTTCTTGGTCAGGATATTGACATGATTGGAGTCCATCCACGGAAGAGCGGAGATGTGCTTGGAGGTGACAATGTGATCATCATGGGCGAGGATGCACTCCCTGATGCGGAACCCTTTCCTAAGCGACCAGTGGCTAAAAAGCCTAAGAACTCTCTTACACTGAGCTCTGATTCAACACTGAGTGATCAAGCCGCTGCGCCCGCTCGCCGAGGGCGCCCCAGAAAGGTCGTTCAGATGGTTGATCGAACGGACCGCATCTCTCGGCAGGAGTTTCGCGCCTGGTCAGAGAACTATCTCGACAACATGGATGCCACTCGCAAGAAACCTCGAGCCGCCACCAAAGCACAGGCACGCAAGAACGCTCTCAACTTATTGTTCAACAACGGCCTTTCGAATATCGGGATCCTTCGGGATGTCACAGGCATAGCCCACCCCCTCGCAAAAGACTTCTCGGGCGCAGCGCTCGAGGCCCGGCTCCAGGGTAAGCATCCCATCGACGACGAAAAGGGAGAACGAGGTCGGATTCGCAGTTCCGCTGAAGCATTCGAGGATGAGGAAGACGAAAACAGGCACGTACGCCAGAAGATGGACGAGGGAAATGAGCTTGGACGAGGCCTGGTTGACGACCTCGGTCCACTCATCCAGGGTGACGAGTCTATGCCTGAGATCGGAATGGATGCGGTCCCAGGCCTCAAAGACCATCACTCGTCAACGATGATGCCATGGAGTCGTCCACCATCAGTTATTCCGGGCTCGTCTATTCGGGGTCCTGGAAGTGCGCAGAAAACCCACCCAGCCCCAAGTCCACTCATCGCCCGGGGGAGTGCCATAAAATCGATTGAGCGATACAGCGATCTTCCTGCCTTCGGCCACGGCTCTGACAACTTCGCCCAACTCCACTCCCAGGACTCTTCCCTTGATGTCGAAGATATAAACGTGTATGGCGGGAATGATACTCAAGGCTCGACCCAGGGCCTCGACATCTCCGCCCTGGAGTTTTACGGATATGCTGCTGACAAGGCCCAAGCTGAAGGTCATGCTCGTCCCCACGACCGTCGTAACCGTCAATGGGTCAACTTCGAGGAGCTCGCCAACCCAGCAGTTCACGACAAGAGAACCGCAGCCCAGGCGTTCATGCACGTTCTGTCCCTCGCAACCAAGGACGTCATCGCCGTCGAGCAGGACGGCATCACGAACCAGCAGCCATTTGGCGCCCTGCGCATCGGGTTTACGCCTCCTGAGCAGGCTAACGATATGACTGATGAGCTAGCTTGATTTTTCCACAGGCGCAACTGTATTTATCATTTTTCTTCGGCATTTTTTAGCGCACAACTGCGATAGTTGACTTTTACGTTTTATGCGCGGCGGGCGCTTTGGGCTTCCATCAAGAAACGAACATCTCCGAGGCATTGGGAGCATAAGAAAAATATGGCGTTGGAGTTTTATTTGATTTCGAAACAGTACCCGGGATGGGATATCATTTGAGGGCAAGGACACCCATTCGTCTCGAAGGAAGATGGGATGGATAGGTTGGGATTAAAGGTGTTTTACGCACATGCGAATTCATCCATCAATCTGGTGGGTTGCGTGATGATTGATACGCTGATGCGGCAAGGAACACAGGGAACAATAGTCAATGGGAACGGGATTCAGATATTCAACGGGAAAGTGTTATTAATTGTATTATTCTTCGCTCGACTTTAGTCGAAAGCATCATCATCATCCCCACCCTCGCGATCGTCGAACTTCATGTACTCGCCACTCTCTTCATTGGACCCACCCATGGCCATATTCCAGGCCTCTTGGACAGTGTCCAAGATAGAATCATTGAATGCGAGATCTACCGGAGGCAAAGGAAACGTAGCAGTGCTGTCGTCGGTAACTAGAGACGGCGTGCCTGCGCACTGGTCATAGTATAGCTGGTAAATGCACGGAGACGGAGATGCTTCGTCGTCGCCTTGTACAGCGGCAACAAGGGACGACAGAGCCTTCTCGAGGATGGATTTAGACGAGGCATCATGGACGGTGGTGAGGTAGATGACAACTATGAATTGTGGTTAGCACAATGACTCTCCAATTGTGTTCAGATAGAGCATAATAGATGAGAGGTGTGTATCAGTTTGTCAGAGATTTCGTCGTCATTATAGATCAGACAATGTAGATAAGTTTGAATAGAGAATCATCCCAACACCATGCGGAAGAAGAAAGAAGAATTGGGTGTACTCACATTGTCCGGAAGGGCATTCCCCAGTATCGCTCGAATGCACCAGTGCGTAGACCGGGTACTCGGAAGGTTTTCCTTCTTCAGTTGATACTGAGCCGGCAGGGAATGCAACAACGGTCACGGCAGGTATCGGGGCACCTTCGGTCTGGAGTTCGAAGAGCGAGGAGAAATCCGACTTTGTGACTGCGGTTAGTCGGCTGATGCGTTGACTCGCCGTTGACTGTTCAGAGCCTTTGACGAGTCGCTTTGTCTTCACCACCATGTCATTGGTGAGTTCCAGTTCTAGGTTGGCTTCAGTCTGAGCGTCCTCGGACTGAGCTTTCCGTACGTCCTTGATGCCAGTGCCAAGCATGTAAACAGCGCCGCCAACTGCTGCAGCTCGACAGCCCACTTGAGCCACCTCTGAGAGGCCGCCCCATTTTGGGTAGACAGCTGCGAACCCCGGACCGAATACGCTCATTGACGTCAAGTGCCGATGGATGGTTGTGAGACCATCCTTGACAGACACTTTGCCATCCTGACTCAAGGTGAGCGTGATGATGTATGATTGTAGCGAGCTGTCGAGCTTGAACTGGGAGGCAAGGAACAAATCCAGCGGCTTGTCGGCGTGCGGGTGCCACACATCGGTCTGAGGCTCCGAGTCGAAGTCAAGCACGAACTTGAGAAACTTCATCAGGGAGCGCTTGGAACGAGCGGGAATGGCCGTGTTGGAAAAGACATCTTCTCGCGTCGAGGGTATCCGGCTGAGCGAAGCACTCGAGGCTCCTGAAGGCGGTTGGTAGATGAAGAAGGAGCCGACTGCGAGAAACTCGATGTGACGGAACGCCTTGGAGTCGACCAGTTGTGAGACCAGCTTCGACCGCGAGTGTATCAGCTGCGGCGCCAGGGCCAAGGTATATGCTCGCGGCGACGCCAACCCATCTGTCTCGCGCTTGACCTCAGCGCCAGCGAACAGGGCACCGTCCCGACCATCCGCGCGATGCCTCTCCACCCACTCGTCAGCCTCGGGCAGACTGAAGGCCGCCTCGGGGCCTCCGTAGTAGTCGTTCAGGTCGACGTGGAGAATGTTCTTGCCTGAACGCGAGAGGGCTCTTCATGCGAACAACGAAGGCCGAGGTGTCAGCCTGATGGCGGGGGGCGTCTCGACGATGGAATCCAAAGCTTACAGGGCGAGGAGAGACTGCTGGAGCCCTGTGCCGCTGATCACTACATCCCACTGAGTGTCTGAGAGGGATTCCATGGTGAAGAGATTGTAGGTTGGAAGGGAAGAAGAGAAGAAAGAAGACGTGAGAGAAGTGGATGGGGGAAAATACTCGGATTTGAAATTGGGAGCCTTGAGGTGGGGCTGGCTGGGAATGGCCCGTGCGCTCCGAGTCTGGTCCATTTCACAGCTCGCCGAGTTTTTCCCTCTCTTCTCTTCTTCTTTTTCTACTATACCCGCTCAGCCCGAAATGTCGTGTCTTCGTACTCTTAACGGAACATTGCCAGCGGCGCGAGTAGTTTCATTACTACTTGCCTCCTGAGTGGTAGATCGAACCTGTCTGCCGGTATCTACTGCCCTGGATTCTCAATCTGATGGGGTGGTTCGAATGGTTTGACACATGCCTTTTCGTAGAGACTTTGAAGTCACAGCTTGGATGTGTTCTGCGGAACTGAATTGAATTGTATTGCTTTTCTCTCCCGTCTTGCTCATAAAGGGTATCATTCATCTACGGTTGAACAATTGCTAAATTAAACTCCTCCCACCGCTTGCTCGCCCAGCTGAGGAACTGCTTCGAAGTCAAGAGCCCAGGCGTCAAGACTGTCCCCCCGTGCTTGGAGATGGACAGGATCCTCGTATCCCCGTCCTTGCAGTCGACCACGATCGTCACGCTCTCGTCGCACAACGACTCCTCGAGCAGATTAGGGTCGACCAATAGCCAGAACTTGCCGTCGGTGGCGGGCCTGTCCGTCTCCTTGCCGGTGAAGACGACGGCTGTGCAGGCAATGGGGATGTTGGTGATGGTGAGAGGGCTGGAGTCGTTTCGCGAAGAGATGACCATTTCCCGGTCTGCGTCGTACCACGCTCGGGGGAGCTTCGTGTCTCGGAGGGCGGCCATTGTGGCGGCCCAGGCAGCGTCGAAGGGGTTGCCGTCGAAGGAGATGAAGAATATGTCGATGTAGAGCACCCAGTATGCCGCCACCACCTTGCTTCCCTCGACCTCGACCGTCTCCGGGTCATCTTCTTCCATGCGATCCTCGTCGGCCGGCCCGTTCTCGGCGAGCCCCGTCTGCCATATCCGCAGGTCGTCGGGGTTGATGACCTTTGAGCTGTGTAGGAGGGAGTATATCCTCGTGCTCAGAGTCTGAGCCAGAGTGGTGGGCGGGCCGCCCGGAAGGAACTGGGGAGCACAGCCAGTGGCGAGCTCGATGTTGGGCACCAGGAGGTCGTACTCGCTCAACTCTGTCTCAGTGTTGGAGGCACGGTAGCTCGGGATGTTGGACGTCAGGATGGTCTCGCCACGGACGCCGCAGATGACGGTGGTGTCACCCATGCGCACGACGGCGCTGCCATGGGCATGTGACAGGCTGGAGGAGTTGACCGTGGGAGGTCGGACTTCGTGGGGAGCCCGGCCATTGCTTCGCGCGGGAGGCACGTCGGAGGAGGACGGCTCGAGGTTGGCGAGGAGGTAGGGATGGGGGGAGAGCTTGGCAAAGGTTGCGCGGGAGAGACCCGCGGCGGGGGCCATGCTGGCTGCGTTTGGTGGAAGCTAGCCGTTGTCTGTTGTTTTAGGGTATTGAGGGGGAACGGCGACGTGGGTTTGGCGGCGAGAATGGCGTCTGGATGCAGCTGTGATCGAAAGCCTCGAGTTTTTGGTCTGGGCGATAAAAGTTGGAGGGCGCCATAGCCTTGCGGGGCCTGGTAGTTGCTATTGGTGGGAGAGAAATGACAGCTGACCAATAATAAGACCGCGGGGCACAAGGCTGGCAATTGGGAGCTCCCTCGCCACCACCAAACTCGTCTCCCTCTTAATTCAGCCACTCATCGTCTAAAGGTCTCGCAAATCTCAAGAATCTCACAAGGCTCGCCCAACCACCGATGGACGCCCATTAACGAGCCTTGCCTCGACGGGGCCTCGGCTGATGATCTTTCCAGGTCTAACCCTCAGAGAAAGCAAGGAGCTCCATCAGAACAGGAAGATGGGCTGAGCCGACCGTTATCCGGCTTGCGTTCAATGAAGGAAGGGTTCCCTGTCTATGTGTTGGTGCAAGACACTCGGGGAGACGCACGGGGGCCGACCGGCAGTGGGAGCGTCCAGGATGACGATGAGCGGTGGCTGGCCTTATGGAGAAATCCTTACCGTCCACGGAGCAGAGCCAACAAAGCACTTTGCGTGTTGGGGATAAATTACAGTTCTTGCATATTGAGCGCATATCCGTGATTCGTATACCCGGCCATCTCGAAGCTCACGGCTCGCCGGGAGTCCCATGTTTCCCGTCGCGCCAACTCACGACAAGCATCCGGTTCATCTGGCCAAGACTGGCAGCGATTGCCGCTTTTACACCCAGATCGAGATATCGTCTAAGCGCGCCGCACACATAGTACGATGGGATACTTATGGCTTTACAAAGTACGATGTGCGAATAGGCACATCGAGAACTGTACGAAGTAAGGTGTTAACAAAGGGCACCAATGCAGCTGAGAAGCGAGGAGGGCATATGTACGAGGTATTGCCCAACTCCTGCGCACGAATCAGGCCAAAGTGCATACATCCAGCATGTACCTCGGTATTCGCACATTGCAGCGAGCATTGCAGCGAGCAAACCCTTAGGCGCGGCACAAGAACGCTTCCGCAGTCTGCATTGTGGACATGACCTTTGGCCGACTTCTTCCGGATGGATCTGTGTTGCGGGCTCACGAAGCACAAGAATGAAGATATCCGGATCATCACCAACACCAGACCAGTGGCGAAGCCAACAGGCGGGGAAAAGCAGTCAGAAGCTTGGGTCTCTTCCTGGCCCACCTGTCATCCCTTGTCGTTCTACGGGCGGCCGCATTTGAGGTTCGGGCCAGGGCGAAAGGTGCAAGTGGCGCCGGATGCCGAAGGGGGGGGGGGGGGGTAGAACATGGGGGCTGCAGCAGGAACTCAACTCACGTATTCGGAGACGCAGATGAATGGAGTATGTACTTCGCACGCCGCGACGAAAGGATTGTCCAGATGTAGATATTAACGGACACCTTGGTAACGTCGTGCTTCCCACAGCAGCTCATCGTCGTCATCACCAACAGCAGCGGCACAGTCATAGACGCTCATAGCAGCGAACCACAGGATTCGCAAATGGCATGTCTTGCCCATGGCCATCGAACGAGGAGACTCGGCATCAACAGGCACAGACCGAAAGAGCCGCCGTGGCCCACCGATCCGGGTAAACCCCAGCTCCTCTATCGTCAGGTATTACGATGAAAAGACCATCGGAGTTTTATTGAACAGCGAGCAAAAAAGAGAGCCATGATGGCAGTCGTCGATGGTGCACACGCGATAATCCTCCCGCTCAGTCGGGCCAATTACATGGCGTCTGTTGCCGCCCGCCGCAGGGTCTGGGCCAGGCTTGTCACCGCGCCTCTGGACAAATCACGGGCCGGGATTGCATCACAGCATCGCTGCGTCGACCTTGCAGACTCCACACCACCTCCACGGAGCAACCTCGTCCCAGTCTCCATCTCCATGTCCTCGGCCAAACATTTCTCACCGCGGACACACACCAAACACTGTACCGGATCCACCACCCGAGAGCCAAGCCACCAGCGGCCCCCAAAAGAAAGGCAATCACCCGCTAGCCGTCCGCAGACGAGAGGGGGCCATGCATGCCGCAAGGAAGCTATGTCAGGAACCCTGTGGTTGCTCGCACTGATGCGGCCAATCCCACGGCCGTCTCAGACGCTCATCTGCACTCGTGGCTTTGGTGGCCTTTTACTCGAGCCAACGGCGGCCCAGAGCGGTGTTCTGGTTTGACTGTCACTGTCCTCGTCACAATGTCTAGGACTCGCATGGCCTCGAGGTCGAGGTCGAGGGTGTCCGAGCTTGAGCTTGTCAAATGTCCTGACGATGGCTTCGTACATCTATTGTCCTTTGCGTGTTGCATCTGACGATAGCTCCAGCTCCAGCTCCAGCTCCTGCTCTTCAACAAGGCTAAACCCCGACATCGATCCATCGAGTCAGCCCCCAACACGGCCGTCGATCCCGCCTCCTCCGCTCCTCTCCGCCCCCAGCCCCCAGAGCGAAGACCCCCGGCACGCCAGGTTCCAACCTTCATCCGTCTGCCGGCAATGTTGACGGGCCGTCTCTTGTCTTGTCTTGTCTCGCCTCGATTCTTGTCTCTGTCGTCTGTGCGAAGTAGCCTCTGGCGCGAGCTTTCCTGCATGTCACCCACCTAAACCAAGCTCCGCTGCGTCCGTTTTTCCTCTCGGCCAACGCCCCAACTTCCCGGCTGTGTGACGGCGAGAGACGGCATCTTCAGGTCCAACCAATATCGACGCCCCGTCTGCCGCTGGCCCTGGACATTTTCCCATCCCGCCCCGTTCCCTCCAAGCTGTTCCCTGCTGTGATTGCTCGGCCGCATGTCCGGTCGTCTTCCACTGGCCTCGTCCACATGGCAATCTCGCATATCACCTCTCCACCCCATGCCTAAAGCCTCGCGCCAGTCGCCGCCATCACACGCTGTTAGACGCCCTCTTTCTTCGCTTCTGCCGCCTCGCCATCGGACCCTTGTGCGTCCATAGCTCTGCTCAGGCGTCCAGCATTTGATCGTCCAAGGTCATATATCCGGCCGCAGCGCCCATCTGCGACCCCACCGTGACCTCGTTTTTAACCTCTTCATCGCCCCATCCTCGCTACTTGCCCTCAAGTCCCCTCCCCTCGTTCACGATCCTGGATTTGTTCTGCTACCGAATATATTGGCCATTATCCCATTAATCGAGGAGTCTGGTATTCTTCGATTTTATGAGGTCTGCGTCAGCTTGTCCCTCGCTGTCTCACGTCATATTGCAATCCACACGAATAGTTGCACAGGTTGACGAGTCTCTCAAACTTGCCAATTCTTTCCGTCTACTATCCGTTTCCCTCCCACATACACAGTAAAATTCGTATACGACCCCGGCAGCTTTCCAACAATCCGTCATTCATGTCGAACTGAACGAGGCCACTCCCGCGCTTCGCCGCCCACTCCTAGATACCCATTGCAGGAGCTCAATCGCTGGTCGACATGGCTTCTCACTTGCAACCCGCCTTTCACGGCGCCGTCTCCGACGCCTCCAGGACCTTCTCGGACCTCGTCAAGCGCATCAGCATCCCCCTAACACCCACAAGCCCCGCCGGTCTGGTCCAGGCGCACACCGTCGATCCCTGGGAGAAATCCGGAAAGTATGGTCTCGGATGGACATACTTTGCGCTCGCCCTCATGGTGAGCGTCATTGCCGTGCGAATATGGCACTTCTGGCAGGACAAGATTCGACAGGCCATCTACAAGCACGAAATCGAGGAGCACTACCGCAACGTCTACGCTCTCGAAGCAGATTACGGCATGACAGGCCTACCAACCGGACAGACAGGCCACACCGCTCAAACTGGCCAGCACTTCTTCCCTGAACCCGAGATGGTAGGCGAGAAGAACTTCCGACCCAAGGCGCACTTTTCCTCCGTCAGCATCGTCAACGACACACTTGCCCTGTTCCGATGGATCTTTTATCGCCCCGTCCCCGACTTCACCTGGGGCAGATACCGACTCACCTTCTCTTCGTTGGCAGTCATCACCTGCGGCTTCATCGCTCTCGCCTTTGTCACGCTGTACTGCTTCCTCCAGCAACCCCTTTACTGGCAGAGCATCCAGTACGGGTCACCGCCTCTGGCCATCAGATCCGGAATGATTGCCGTTGCATTGACACCATGGATTGTCGCAACCAGCATGAAGGCCAACCTGCTGAGCATCCTGATCGGCATTGGCCCTGATCGACTGAACGTCTTCCACCGATGGGCTGGTTATCTCTGCCTCTTTCTCTCCCTTATCCACACCATCCCCTTTTATATCCAGCCGGTTTGGGATGATGGTGGCATGGCGGTGTTCCAACGCCTCTTTCCCGGTGGCAGTGGTGTCATCTACGGCACCGGAATTGCTTGCTTGGTGCCTCTGGTGTGGCTCTGTGTCGCCTCACTGCCCTTTGTCAGGAAAATCGCCTATGAGGTTTTCGTCATGACCCATATCCCTGTTTCTATGGTGTACGTTGGACTTCTCTTCTGGCACACCAAGAACTTCCTCATGTCTTGGAGCTATCTCTGGACTACTGTGGGCATCTGGGTCTTCTGCTACTTCCTGAGACTGTTCAAGCTTAACTGGATTAAGCCCTGGCGCCTATCATTTATGGTTGGCGACGAGGCCGCGATTACCTTGATGGCAGAGAATGCTATCAAGGTTACCATTCCGACACAGATGAGGTGGAAGCCCGGCCAGTACGTCTATCTGCGTATGCCCGGCATCTCATTCCTCGAGAACCACCCCTTTACGATCTCGTCGCTCTGCAGCGACGACTTCCCCTCCGACTACGGCGAGCAGTATCGGGACTGCACCCTTGTGTTCCGACCTTATGGCGGATTCACCCGCAAGGTCTTGGATACCGCCATCGAAAAGGGTCCGTTCCACACGTACCGAGCTTTCCTGGACGGCCCATATGGTGGCATGCGACGTGATATGGCTGCTTTTGATACCTGCATTCTCATCGCGGGAGGCAGCGGCATTACTGCCCTTGTGTCTCAGCTCTTGGATCTCATCAAGCGGATGAGAGACGGGAAGGCAATTACCAAAAAGGTGGTCGTTGTCTGGGCTTTGAAGCGACTGGAGGCAATGGACTGGTTCCGCGAGGAGCTGCGTATCTGCCGAGAAGCTGCTCCACCCGACAGCGTCACTTGCAAGTTCTTCGTAACCGCAGCTGTGAGACAGCGCCCTGGGATCGGGATGACTGCTCCCTTCGGCGACCACCAGGGTCCTGGTAACCCCAGAGCTCTGAGCCACATGTTCCACGACAAGCTGGACGGCTTTGTGGCGGGGATTGCATCCAAGCGAAACTCGGCCCTCATCCAATCCGAGGCTCAAGGAGATCCCGATCGCGAACGCGAACTACGCGCTGAGGACGAGGACCGTATCACGGCGCTGCCCCAACAGAAGTACCTCCAGCCTCACTTGCCTCCGCCGCCTTCCGGACCTCCGCCATCGTCTAAACCTCCGCAAAACCACCACTTCTCAGCAACCGACGAGTCACTCCAGAAACTGGAGGGCCGTGACTATCCCGAAGACAAGAAGGTGTCGCCCGAGGATCACCAGAACTCGATCCAGGACCAGGAATTCCACTTCCGAGCCATGCAGAAAGACAACGGACCTTACTTCAAGTACGCACCACCTTCGCCGCGTAGGCTGCCTCCGGGTCCCAGTCCTACCGCTGAGCACTTCCCCGTCAACCCCCCTGAGCTTGCTCACCTCCGTCCGACCGTTGATACGGATACTTCAAAGCCACGCCCGACGTCAACTTTTGGTCCGCCATCTGGCTTTGACTTTGGCTTTCCCGAGACACCTACGGAGTTCCAGAAGAGCTTGATGCGTTTCGCCTTTCCCGTGCCGCACCAGATTGACGGAGGATGGAGCGTCGAGTACGGCCGGCCAGACCTGGGCTACATGCTCAAGGAGTGGGCGACGGGCGGCCCCGACGGACGGGGTATCCTGGGCCGGCGCACGGCGGTGTTTGTGTGCGGGCCGCCGGCGATGAGAGTCGGCGTTGCCAACACGGTGGCACGGCTACAGGCGGAGATTTGGGGAGACGACGAACTGGAGGAGATCTTCTTGCATACGGAGAACTATGCCTTGTAAGAGAGGCAAAAGCCGTTTTACGATGAGGGATTGTATTTGTATGTCTGGGATGATGAGAACGAGAGATACCATGAGCGATGTGTTTTGCTTATTACCAACGATACGATATACCTACCTATACTATCCATGGACGGGATAGCAAGCCCGGGCCATACGACTGTCTATACAACCTAATCATCTACTATTTATCAATTCATCATGACACCTGCTGCATCACCGTGATCCATGAGAAGCGGGGTAGTCGTCGGGCGGAGGGGTTTGGCCGTGACATGGGGGAGGCCAAAGAGGTTCCCGCCGTGATGCCATACACGACTCCACCTGGTCAAGAGCCGCATGCGGGCTGCGATGGAATGCGAGGATGACGTGATGGTGATTGGCAAACCCACGCATGTCGCCAGGGGGACGTGCATCACCGAGGTGTGGAGGAGTCAGGATGGGCGAGGCTAGGAGGCACCTTGATGGCCAACCTCACGCGCCTGCGCCGGAGAGAGCGCTGGATTACTTGAATCGGGCGAGCCCTTGAGTCGAGTGCGAGGATTATGTTCTTTCTTGGTTTGTTCACTGATATTTTCTCGGCTTTGTCGGTTCTTTCATACTACTGCATCCGTTCTTCCCACCGTCAAATACCTACCTCTTCGACATCTTTTGTCGGCTTACACCCTTCCTCCAACCCACTTACAACCCACAATGTCCCTCATGGCCGAGATCCCCGAGCGGGACATAGAGAAAATCGCAAAGGGCTGGTCCATCGCCATGAACTACTCCAAGGAGCGTTTAAAGCGTATCTTTGACCTGGAGTGCGACCAGCTCGAGGACGCTGTCAACGAGGGCCGCGTGGTCCTCGAGACCATCTGCCTGTTTATGCACGCGTGTATCAAGCACGGCCAGTACAAGTGAGTGTGCTTTGGCTGCTTCCGAGACGAGACACCGATGCTGACTGGAGGCATCAAGGCTACCGCTGGAGTTTTGGCGGGTTCTGCATGCCGAGTATGGCATCGTCGTGTACCCATCTGCGTTCACGGAGGACGTCGAGGTCCAAGGACTGGGCACCGACGTCACATTCACAGAGGCCTACTACGGACATATCAGTACGTTCTTTACCATGAAGGAGAATTCTTTTTGACAGCACATGATGCTAACGTATGTGGTCCCAGTGATGTTCCCTACGTGCTGCGGAGGCAAGCATCCCCCGCGGTGTCCGTTCGAGTTTCTGCAGGAGCCGCCACCGGTTTATCAGAAGTAAATAAAATACAAAGAGGGTTTATGATAATGATTACGAGCGTGGGGTGTCGGAAGATACAAGGAACCAGGCCTCGTGGTGGTGAAGAAGCGGGATGAGGGCGAGGCTGGCTCTGGATGTGCAGGATATCGGTTCATTTGTACATGCTTTTGATAGAGATGTTACTTTTCTTTTTGTTGTTGCAAGGCACTATTGCTTGAACCTTCCAACTCAAACCTCCTCCCGCTGTCCCACGGCCCCGTCCCGGTTCGCCCGCCACACGCCCTCCTCGCCCTCGAACTCCTCGCGCTTCCACACCTCGACCGACGCCTTGCACTCCTCGAGCGCTTCCTCGCCGGCGCGCCACGCGGCCTGGCGGTGCGGCGCCGACACGGCGATCAGGATGCTCTCCTCGCCGATGGGCACGGTGCCCAGGCGGTGCACCATGGCGATGCCCTTGAGCCCGTGCTTGGTGCGTAGCGCCTGCGCGATGGCCAGCATGGACCGCAGTGCCCGCGGGTGGTACGACGTGTACTGCAGTTCCTTGACGGGCTTGCCGTCGAAGCTGTCGCGCGTCGTGCCTGTGCCTTGGTGGTCAGCGGAGGGAAAAAAGGGTGGTGGTGGCGGGGGCTTGCCTGCGAATATCACGATGGCGCCGGCGCCGGGATCGCGGACTTTGTCCATGGTGTTTTGGACGTTGAGGTGGTCGTTTGTGAGTGCGATGTAGCAGCCCTCTGCTGTGGTCTCCCACTTGGCTTCTGCCTCCTTGAGGTTCTCCTCGGGTCGAAGACCCTGGATCCAAACGGACGTGGCCATTTTCGGAATGTGCTGTAGTGTTGGTGTGAGAAATGATCTGCCTCCAAGAGGATGTAGTCGAACGGTGCAGTGAATAGTGAACGGGGGGTTAGCTAATGGATTGGGTTGGCCTAACTGCCTTACCCAAGTACCGGAGACTTTGAACAAAAGCGGCTCAGTGTTGCCAAAATCTGCTATATACTCAGGACCCAGACGGCTTTGGACTAAATATCAACATGTTTTCCTACCCTAATTACTGTAAATTCGGTGACTCTCATGAGATTCCGTCGGTGGCTTGAGTGTCTTACAGCACCATGACGCTGGGTTCAAGGGTACATGCACCCACGCACTGGGCTGCAGTGGGTGTGAGTTGAGTGACGCATGCGCCGATGACTAAGCTAAGCGATCGCAACTTGACCCTCCTTCAAGCCTTGACAAGACATGCCACCTTAAACCCTTTCCTTCTTCCAACTATTTGCAGTCGTTCCGAAATACCGCCCACGTATTAACCGAGCGACAACTTTCTGCTCCCCTCACTCTCCACGATCGTGCGTGTTGACGCCGTTATGCGCGACGAACACCGTGCGCGATCCCCGGATCGCGGGAGGGACTCGGATCGGAGGACCCAAGACCAGGACTTCCAAGAGCGACAGGACGCCTACCGATCGCGGCAGGGTAAAGCCACAGCCCGCGCCTCAGGGGGAGATTTGAAACACACTCGCGAAGGACCATCATGGATCATTTGAGCTTGACGGCTGACTTCCCCACGGGACGGCGAGACCAATCTAGGTCTCCGCCCCGACAAGACTTCCCCGACGACTCAAGGGGCAGAGACTCACGGTATCGGGACGCCGGTATGCGCCACGAGATGGACCACGGCTACGACGACGAGGGATACTCGAGAAGGGGCGGGGCCTCGCGCGCTTCGAGGTACAACGCCCGGGATGAGCACGACTACGGCGGCATGTATGACGAGGGCTATCAGGGTGCTGGCGATCATGGTCGCGGCGGATATGGAGACGAGAACCACCGGCGCGAACGCTCAGGCTACCGAGATGGCGACGATGCAAACTCGCGATCGCGCTCTGGTAGTCGCTACAACCGGAGCCGCTCCCGCAGTCCAACGCGCGAGGCTGGAAAGCCCAGCGATACGGTCATCCTCGAAGGCCTTCCGTTCAGCCTGTCGTCGACTGAGGTTGGTACCCTGCCGATCTGATCAATGCATTCAACACCGATGGAGATGCTTCTGGTCACCGACCTGGAGCCTGTTGTCCAGCAGCATCTCCTCCCTGCTTGGCCGTTGAACCCGATTCCGCGGAGCTTGTCCTTGGACCACGACCACGGTCGTCGCGACGTGCTCCATAAACGACCTATTTCATGATCCGCAATGACTAATTGAAGGACTTCCAGCTGCGCGAAAGTATTCTCAACAACACCGTTGCCGCCGATTTACCGTCGATAGACGTTCGCATAACCTCTTCCAAGGGTCAGACAGCTCCCTCCTCACCTAGCACGACATGCCTAACATACCACAGGTCATTGCCGGGCGTTTGTTCAATTTCAAGAAGTCGACCACGCTGTTGCCTTCATGAAAGAGCACTATCCAAAGCTGTATCTCGAGTTGGCGCACTCCACTGATGACATGCCAGACGGCAAGTATGATGCATACATACACTATGCCCGCAGCCGGGAGAGCCGAGACGACATGGACCCCCGGGGAGCTGGTGGCAGTAACTGGACCTGCCTGACAGTGAGTATTTCTGTTCATGTGTGTATCGCACCGCTCACATTTCGTAGTGCGACTTCTCCAACTATGCGACCAGAGCCAGGTGTAAGATTTGCGGCGGCCCTCAACCTGGTGAGTCTGTCTGTCGCGCCGATTTCTTCCAGCTAGCTAACAGGACCTGTCTAAGCCTCGAACTGGCAACAAAGCTTGACAGGTGTAACCGACGCTGCCAATGTGCCGTCCCAGATCCTTGTCGTGTATCCACTTCCCCCGTTTGTCAACGAGGACATGTTTAAGAATGACATCAAACGGCTAGAGCTAGAGAAAGTGGACAACGCAAAGGAAAACTTCAACGGAGCCCCAAAGCTCAAGTCAACAGCACCCACTGGCGACACATCAAGATACGGTGCCCGACCAGGCTCATTGCACCGGGTGTTCCTTATGCGTGACACCAACACGGATGAGTCGTTTAAATACGGCTTCGTTGAGTTTTGGACTATGGAAGACGCTGCCGCCGCCGTGGCCAAGTTCCAGAAGTCCCGGTCCTTCACTGTTGCAGGATACCCGGTCACAGTGTCTACCATCCACATGGGTGTATTTGTGCCAGAGGAACGGGAGGTGACGCCTGCCCTTGAACACATGTCGTTCAACCCCTTGTTCAACCCGAGTCTCCGGGTGCGGTATCGAGACCTTCATGTCTACCCCAGCCAACAAATCGTGACGAATCAACCTCCCAGCGCGAATGACACGACCAAGACAACCACCGATGAGGCTGCCGACAGTAAAAAGTCGAAGAAGCGGAAGGCTGAAGGAACCACGACGGGATCTTCAGCTAAGAAGCTAGTACCTATGGCTGGCACGATGGCTATGTGGCAGCGAAAGAGGAGCGAGCTTCGAGGTGATGGCCGTGGTTCAAGTGACGACCAGAATGACGGCGGACAAGACCAGGGCCAAACACCAATGCGGACACTACTTTCAGGAAACGTGTCCTCGGTGGATGGCTCCAAGCCTCAAGGCCCCATCAAGATATCGCTTTCTGGAGCCACGAAACTAGGTACACCTCAAGGTGGCAATGCAAGGAAGTCCGTGACTCCAGAGCCGACTGCTACGTCCGAGCATGAGTCGCAACCGCAGGCCGAGTCCGCCAACAAACCGATTTCATACGTCGACCGAGACCGCTTGATGTGTCTAATCTGCATGCGCAAATACAAGTCGGTAGACGAGGTCAACATCCACGAGAAGTCTCGAAACCACAAGAACGCCACGGAGAACGAAGAACAGGTCAAGGCGGCCGTACCTCGTCTAGCAACCCGTGACGCGAGACTTCAGAAGCAAGCACAAGAGAACCCCGACGCCGCGCAGTCAGCTTCGCAGTATCGAGACCGAGCCAAGGAACGGCGACAGGTATATAACCAACCCACCAAGCCCAAGGCCGCGCCCACACAGGGCCACCAGAACAAGCCGAAGCCAGCTCCGAAGCAGGAGGCCAGCGCCCAGCCCGCCAAGCCAGCGCAGTCCAAGGGCGCCGGCATGCTCGCCAAGATGGGCTGGTCCGCCGGCGCAGGCCTGGGGGCCAACGGCGACGGCCGCATCGAGGCCATCGCCACCAATGCTTACCAGGAGGGCGTCGGCCTCGGCGCAGAAGGGAGCAATCTCGGCGATGCGGCGCAGCTGGCGGAGCGCAAGACGAAGAATAGCTACGGCGACTACTTGAACACCGTCCAGGACAAGGCGAGGGAGCGGTACAACAAGATGGGCTAGCTAGTTGGTTACGCGGCTTCGGTATCGGGGGGAGAGCATTCAACGGAGTATTTTGGTTGTCTTCTTCTTTATATGCAGTTGTAACTTGCGAGAATGGGGTAACATTGATGGATAAGGGGGTCGGTGCACAGAAGATCTCAAGTAGGCGACACACGATAGACACAAGGCATTGCACTTGGAACTCGGTTTCGGGGAGGACAATTATATTCAAAGCAGCTCATGCATGATATACAGTCGGTGGAGCTAAGGCCGATGTGGCGAATGTACTATGTCAAACAAGAAGAATTATTTCCAACGAGGGTATCGTATATACATGGGGTTTCCGTGAGAGGATCCGCATCCCCTTTTGTTTCGTTATATGCACTGGATACATACACGCATCCGCACAACCGGTGCGGGTTAAAAAAAAAGACACAAGCACATCCACATCGAAGCTGCACCGCTCACAGCATCACCGCCACGGCTCCCACAGCCATCATCAATGACGCCATCAAGGCGGGGACCATGTGGCCGCCCGCGTTGTCGTCATCGTCTCCGCCACCAGATTGGCCTGCGGAATCGTCAGGAGTGGCCGTGACGGTGACAGTGGGACGGGAGGAGCCCGACGAGGTCGGGTCAGCCGTGGACTTACTAGCGACGCCGGTGACATTGGGGAAGTCCGAGTCGCCGGCCTTGAGCTCGACGATGTCGCTGTCGTTGGAGTTGGTGTTGGCCTCGGCGATGCCGATCTGCTCGTTGGCCAGGTCGTAGACGACGTACGCGGAGCGCAGGAAGGTGTCGCCCAGCAGGGCAAAGCTGTCGTCGTTGACGCCGTAGTCGGAGGCCGAGGCGATGCCGAACATGCAGGCGCTATCCCAGCCGTCGAAGGCCTCCTTGAGGGTGGGATCGCTCATGATCTGGTCCTGGACGGAGGCGAAGGAGTCGATGACCATCTCGTCGATGGGGACGCTGATCTTCTTGCCTGAGAAGGTGAAGTCCAGGCTGATGCCGTCGCCCTTGTCGCCGGCGTAGGCGCAGTCGACAAAGGGCACGGAAAGGCCGGTGACGGTGCGGACGTCGAAGGCCTCCCAGATGTCCTGGACCTGGGAGTCGGGGAGGAGGCAGATGGTGGAGCCGGAGTCGAGGATGGCGTCGGCCTTGAGCGAGTCGAGGTTGACGTCCTGGCCGGTGACTTCGAGCGAGTCGAGCTCGACGGTGAAGGAGGTGATGTTGTTGGAGAAGGACTGGAAGTCGGGTCGCAGGGGCAGGGTAGTGAGCTTGCCGACGAACTTGGCCTGGTCGATGCCGCCGAAGAGGATGGTGCCGGAGCTGGCGCTGAGGTCGTTCTAGAGGGAATGGCGCATTAGTGGGGGACAAGACGCAGGATAGAAACACGGAGCACATCGTAACGGAGTGCGCGCGCGAAGAGCCACATACCAAGTACAAGCTGAAGGCCGGGGTGTCGATGTAGCCCTGCGAGACCATGTTGTCCAGGACGGTCGGGTACTGGGTGTCGGCAGCGACATTGGCGGCGAAGCCTAGGCCCATGATGCCGGTAGGGCGCACCGACTTGGTGGCGAGGCCGAGCTGTTGGCGCTTGATGGACTTGCCATCGATGATGACGGTGTCGTTGAAGTAGTCGCCGCGGATTCGGCGGCCGTCGAGGTAGGTGATGTCGAAACCGCCGCGGTCGACGGTATCGAAGGTGGAGCTATCATCGGGGTCGACTGCGTGTTCCAGAGTTAGTATCTCAGTAGCATGGAGTCGGTTGGCTGCTTATGCGAGCATCTCGCGCAGTCCTACTCACAGGAAGTCATGCAGTAGCCGTTGGTGTCCTGCAGCGAGAGGCTGTTGCACAGATCCGTGTCGACCGAGTTGACCCATGTGTCACTGCTGCCGGTGTCGAGCAGGAAGCCGATCTTCTGGCCGGGGGTGCCGACCTGGATCTCGGCGTAGTAGCCGCCGCCGGTGACGTTGTTGATGGCCTTGAGGTCGAGGGTGTCGCGCTTGGTGATGCTGAGGGCGAGGTCGAGCTTGAACTTGGAGAAGTCGACGGAGATGTGGCCGGCCGAGGCGCAGGCGGCGGCGAGGGAGAGGAGAGCAAAGGAGCGCATGATGGAGGTAGTAGCGGGTGGTTTTGTCGTCGAGAGCGAGAGTGAAGTCTTCGAGATGTTGGATCGATGGATGGATGTCTCAAATATCTGCCCAGAATCTACACGGAGAAGAGAGAACAAGATGAATAAATCAAGGACCCCTAGTAACGTGATAGAGGGAAAGGCAAGAAAAAGGACTAAGAAAAAAAAGAAAAGAGAAGCCCGGATCCCACCAGCAGCAACAAGACGCAAATTCTACAGAACGAGGCGTCGTGCTGTAGTGATGATGTTGACGATGTGATGAGACGTGGAAAACGGGCGAGGTCGCACGGGGGGGGGGGGGGGGGAGAATAGGTGGGAGAACGCGGCCGGGGGCTTGCGAGTGGCAGTGGGCGCTGGCTGTTATAGGCTGCGGCACCTCCACTGTAAGGTACAGCAGGTCCACCGCAGACGCCCACGCACTAACGGGGACCACTAAAAAAGCACCTAGCCCCCTAACTTAAATGGCCCCCAGCACACACCCAGCACCCTGGATGTCTTGTACAGTGGCGCTGCGAGTTGCGGCGCGGGGCCAATGGGCTTCGCGCGTGGGTAAAACGTCCCCAAGTCCTTGGGCGAATGTTGCAACGTATCTGCCTCGAGGATCCCTGCAGTCTCAGCGGGTAGGGCTTGGCCTTGGCTGCGCCCCTTGAAGAGGAATTCAGTCTAGTCATATTTTTTATTTCGAGTCGAGGGCTTAGACTTGTTGGCTTTTTTTTTCCAGTTCTCTACAAAGACACCACTTGGCAGTGGGGAATATTCAAGGCAGTCAATGTCAATCATTTATTGCCACTCAAAAAGAAGCCACAACAAGAAGCCAGAGCAACGACAATACTATGTAACTACCAAGCAACTAGGACTAGGGGACCCCGGGCTTGCATTGGCGCCCTCCCCGGCATCTAAACTTCCGAGACGGCAGCGTGAGGGATCATGGATTGGAAATCCAGCGGGGCGTAAGCACCAAGCGACCAGCGCCCAGTGCCCACAGCCGCCAGGAAGTGGCTGGATGCCGATTGAACCGGCCGGACTCTTTTTTTCTTCATTACTGACAGTCGCCTTGAAAATGCGGGTTTTAACGAGTTTTATCCTGGAACCATAGGGGGGGGGGGGGGGGGGGGGGAGGGCGGAACAGCTTTAAATTCAGTAGGGACGGATGGATGGAGACGTGATATTACAGGGCTGAGATTAAGGCGAATCCTTGGCCTTGTCCCTTGTCCTTATTCTTAAGTTAGTTATTAGCCTCGGCCTTGCTGCTCCCTGCGTCAGTACGATTCTCGGTGTCTGCCATTTCGAGTCGTCATGGAAGGATTCCCTGGCTAATTACCCGTAGACTCAGCTCAGCTCAAACGCGGATTCCAAAACCCAAGATCCACCCCGGCGAACACTAACAAAAAGCCGACTCGGCCGGGTGCTATACGAATACCTTCAACGAGTTATCTTCACCAGCCAAGCGTCTGGGCACAACGTCATGTTTGATGATCAGGCAAAACGTGACAAATCTGAGCCACCGATGTGCAGATAGGCAGAAACTCTCGGATCCTTCGTAATGGGATTCTGGATCCTGCGCGGGGCGGCGTGGCTTGGCTTGCCTTCAGCCGTGCTGCGGTCCGAGTCGCCGCTTTCGGTAATTCTGCGTTGTCTAACTTGGAAACTACATCACGATCGTCTTGGTGCGTCGGGCTCAGCCACGGTCACGTCTCTTTATAGACTGTGGGATGGCTGGTCTGTGAGCTGTTTTGATGGCGGCACATGATGGATAGTAACATTCCCCGCAACATTGTGGAAGGAGATGATCTCTTGGCAGTCTCGCGGTGAGAACCCAACCCAGCTCGTCCGATCCTACCTTGTGCTTCGGCATTTGAAATGATCCAATTACTCGTCATGTGTGTGAACGAGGCCAAAATGTCACCTACTGCGTGACGTCCTTGCATGGGCGAAAGCTACCACATACGGCACTTGGTGTGCCTAGAGCTGATGATGACCGTTGTAGAGTCAAACATGGAAGCAGATATATATGCCTTCTAGACTGCCTAACATTTACACCGTTTATTAGCGCCGTCTTGCATACCAAAGATGGCTTAGGGTGTTGATACCAGGGCATTCTGCCTTCTGATGCCAATCCCTTTCCCCTTAACCTTGGCACATATATCTAACACGCCAAATGCATGACCCGTAGCTGTTCGTAACTTGTGCTTTGTCCGTGCTTTGCCCGTGAACTTCATCGCCCAGTACAGTATATGTTTTCCCGACCACCTTCGACGAATTAGGCCAGCTTCTTCTGCATCAGCTCCGCCAGCTCATCCAGGAGCTCCACCGTCTCCGCGGGACTGGCGATCCACGCCGTCGTCCCCACGCTCCGCGCCTTGAAGTCGTTGGACCCGGCGCTCAAGAACTGGTCGCCCACGTGGAGCGTGTTCTCCCCCTTGATGGCGCCGTTCCCGCTCCTCCTGCCGAACCACTGCTGGCAGACCGTCACGCCCCAGCTCTTGTCGCCGATGTCGACGAAGACGTCGCGCCCGCCGTTGAAGGCGCAGAACGGCACGGGGCGCTGCTGCGCGGGCGGCGGAGGGGGCTGTGACCGGCTGGCGGGTTGGTCGTGGGCGGAGCCGACGCTGCTAAGCTCCAGGATGCGCTGGACGACGAGCACCGTCTCCTCGAGGCTCTCACGCGCGATGCGGGCGTCGGATGGCTCTGGGATGATGCCGACTGCGCGATCTTTGCGGAGGATCACGGCAGGGAGGCTCAGGGATTCGATGCAGTCTTCGAGGGCCGACTGTGCCTGATCGAGCAGCTTCTTGATGTCGCCAGCGGACCACGAAGCCATCTCGGGGGTGAGCCAGTCGTCTTGGGAAACGGGCGCCAGTCGGTGGGGCGACGATTCGCAAAACTCGAACAAGTAATTGGCCTCGCCGCCCATGATGATGATGTTCTGCTTCTGGTCGGCGTCTAGGTCAGTAGACGTAGCTACGGCGTCGAGGAGCCCCTTGAGACGCTCATAGTAGCGATCCGCCGTAGTATAGCCCGCGGCTGTGACAATTCCAATCTTGACGTTCTTACGCAGGAGGTCTATAAGGATAATCAGCATGTGAGCCGTTGGAACAATGCGGTCAGACCTACCGAGGAGAGGAGCAATGACGGGGCTTGTGGGCAGAAGGCTCTCTCCATCGTCGTATAGCGTTACATCTCCATCAAAGGTGGCTAATTGAAGCGACCCGTCGGTGACGGCCCTGATCTGGGCCGAGTTGAGAATTTGCCGAACATCATTAAAAGATGGCGCCACAAATCTCCTCGATGAGATGTGCCGTTTTGTGTCTTGATACTCGAAAGCTTCCTTAAGCGGTAGCTCAGTAAAGAAAGGGCCTGCTGTGGGCACCAGCATCCTCAGGTGAGAAGGGAGCCCATTTTGGCTGGACTGGCTTTTGACTAGACAGCAAAATTTAGCCGAAAGAATATTAACAAAGGACTCGAGAGAAGTACGTACCGTGATCCCTGATCAGGAGCTCGACGTCGAGCATGACTTCAGCGTAGCGGCGGTGAGCCTCCTCGGCCATGACCTTGACGCTCGGCCCATCTCCAAAGACGCCGGTCGGCTGCGAACAGAGGACGAAAGGACCGGCCAAGAGACCTTTGACCCATTCTGCATTCGGATGTTAGCGTATTGATTTTGGAATGGGAAAAATGGTGATGTGGAATGTAATGTTGAATGTCATATTAAACTGTGACTTTCAGTGCTGATAACGGAGTGGAGCAGCACACGGGAAAGGAAGGAGGTTACGGTAAGGGGGATTTTGCTGCGATGCTGCTCAGGAAAGGGTAGTGGGAAGGCAGCATACCGATAAATTGGTCGCGACGGTGCGTCTTGAGGGCATCTAGAGGCCGTTGTGAGTGAGTGTTTTTGGTAACGAGCCGTGGAGCTTGGTTCTTGGTGAGGGAGGCAGAGGTCAGCTTACACTCGACACGATAGCGGGTCGTCATGGTGGCTATAGGAGCGCGGTAGGGTATTCTTCAAGCTTTGGTTATACAGTCGACGCAGCAGAAACTATACGAGACGGTTGCAAAGGAGATCAAACGCAGAAAGACAGACAGAGAAAAGAGAGAAACCGGAGCAAGTGAAAGACAAGGTTTCGGTCGGTGTCGGTGACTCGAGCTGAGGGGAACTTGGAATCCCAAGGTCCGGGTGACGTACGGGAGGCGCCGTGGGGCGGGGAACGCCGACGGAGAGAGCTCTCCAATTGCCCCAAAGGAGACGGCGATGCGCGATGCCATTGGCCACGACTCCAACGATTACCCCTGGTTGAAGGCCTGCATTGGTGGATGGATAGCTTCGTCATACGGTAGCTATTCGTATGGATATGGCTGTTGTTTCGGTGAGGGTATGTCTACAGTGAATGGACGAGAAGATGCATGGCTTGGAGTTGCAACGTGAGGTGGACCGTAGGCTGGATCTACATTGCCTGCAGTCGGGTCTAAGTGCCCAGAAGATCGCCATGCGTCTGCCCCAACGTCTCAGCCAAGCATCATTCGGCCAGATGCTCAACAGCTTTCTCCATTCACGAAAGAGACATTCCCAGGACTTCTTTCCATGAATACAACAAAGGAGACGTATTGCTGTTGTACCCTTCACTATCGGTTGCCGGCTGCTGGCTGCCAGTTGCCAGACCGCAAGTTGTGCCGGGGTGATTGCCTCCCCACTGCCAGCAACGTTGAACCAACCGGTCTACCTAGTAATCGGCATTCGGTACCAGCTCGTCGGGGATCTGATGGCACCTGTGTAACACGGACGGGAAATTGTCCTCCAAGCTGGTTGGTCCGCCACCATCTCCAGCCTGCTTCGCATCGCAGACCGAGAAGCGTGACCCGTATCAATCACCCCGAGACGGGCTTTGGCGTTGTGGAGTGAACCCCTGTGTCACGAATGCCTTCAACAATTCATGCATAAAAAAGAGAGAAATAAGACGGCACATGACATGGATTCCTTTTCCCAACCATCACATGTTACCTTATGCACAGCGACGTGTTGTTACTGCCGTGTTGTTACTGCCGTGTTGTTACTGTCGTGTTGCAGGAATTGTTTGCCCAAACTGCATCCCCCAAGGGAAAATATTCCGCCGGGCCCGAATCCACTTTCTGACGCGCTGCGACGAGAGCTCGCTGGTGCTGGACAGCGAAGCCCAACCGTCGCCTTGGCTTCCTCTCTATCCTAATCGCTCGACCCGTCAAATTGAAGAGCCCGTTAGATTCGGTCTATGGCCATGTTCTGAGACGTCACCTCTAACCGCTCCGACTCGGCCACCCCCAGCTTCTACGACCACAGCCCCGAAAAGCGGAGGGAAACGCTCGCCGCAAGGTCGGTCTGGAGGACAACCAACTATCGGCTTTTGTGGTGCCGGACCGCAAACCGTCGCAACAATGGCGCCCATGCTGTCACCCAGGCAAGCGGAAGAGCTGTGCGTAGAGACTCCCGCGGAGGACAAGGTTTTTTTTTCGCATGCTCCGGAGCGAGGTTAACATGGTGCCCGCAGTCACAAGTCCATCATCGCATACCTTGCCGCCAACAACCTCCCAAATGCCGCCAACGCACTCCGGACGGAGATCAACCTCGGGGAGGAGTCGTTCGATGCCGCCACCGCAAAGAAGTACGAGACGCTGCTAGAGAAGAAATGGACGAGCATTGTGCGGTTACAGAAAAAGGCACGTTTGCATTTGCCTCTGCGCGACAGCTTCGCTTTGTTGTCCAGCTTTGCCCCGCTCCCGCTCCCGCTCCCGCTCCCGCTCCCGCTCCTGCACACCGACATCTAACAGAACCCCCACAGATCATGGATCTCGAGAGCCGGAATGAGTCCTTGCAGTCCGAACTCGACAGTGCGACGCCCAGCTCCCTTTCAAAACGAAACGACCCCGCATCCTGGCTCCCCAAAGCCCCTCCTCGTCATACCCTAGAATCCCACCGAGACACCATAAATTGCGTCGCATTCCATCCGATCTTCTCCTCTATCGCTTCTGGGTCCGACGACTACACCATCAAAATCTGGGACTGGGAACTGGGAGAGCTGGAGAAGACAATCAAGGGTCACACTCGGGCAGTGCTGGATGTCGACTACGGCGGTCCCCGGGGCGGTTATCTGCTGGCTTCCTGCAGCTCAGATCTGACTATCAAATTGTGGGATCCCGCCGACGATTACAAGAATATCCGGACTCTACCAGGCCATGACCACAGCGTCAGCGCTGTTCGCTTTATTCCTTCGGGCGCGGCGGGCGCACCGTCATCCGGAACCTTGCTCGTCAGCGCGAGTCGAGATAGGTCTCTCAGGATATGGGACGTCACCACTGGGTATTGCATGAGGACTATCAACGGGCATTCCGGCTGGGTGCGTGATGTTTGCCCCTCCCCCGATGGTCGCTTCCTCGTCTCCACTGGCGATGACATGTCCGTTCGATTGTGGGATATCTCAGTATCGGAACCGGAGGCCAAGCAGATCATGTTTGGTCACGAACACTTCAACGAATGCTGCGCGATTGCCCCGGCTGCCTCATACAAACACCTGGCGCCACTAGCCGGTTTAAAGAAACCTCCGCCAGCGAGCAGCACGGCAGAGTTCATGGCCACTGGATCCCGAGACAAGACGATACGACTCTGGGACGCTCGCGGAACCTGCCTCCTGACCCTAGTGGGCCACGACAACTGGGTCCGGTCGATCCTCTTTCATCCCAGTGGCAAGTACCTCATTTCGGCTTCGGATGATAAGACGTTGAGATGCTGGGACCTCAGCCAAGACGGCAAGTGCGTCAAGGTGCTTGCGGACGTCCACGAGCGGTTCATTACCTGCTTGCGGTGGGCCCCTGGAATCGTCAAGGACAGTGGTCCCATCGACACGGAGAATGGTGAAGTCGGAACCCCGAAGCGAAATGGCGCCGAGAGAGCTCCCCCCGACGTGCAGATTCGCTGCATCATCGCCACGGGAGGTGTGGATCAGAAGCTGAGAATCTTCGCCAACTGAGGCTGAGGGGATGCTTCAGAGAAGAAAGCAGGAAATACCGCAAAATGTGCAACAGATGCGCGAGCAGGCGAACAAAATGACGGGGGTGTAAGGAGGAGGAGCATACGCATCGGTCGGCAAACGCCACCCTCTGGTCCGGCGCAAAGCGGCATGTCGCAGCAAACGTACCGGCGCTCTCCCCGGAAGAGTAGATACATGTCGGACCTGGCGAGAGACGACGATGGCAAAAGGTCGCGTCGCGGTCCAGATACCGCCGTCGGAACGAGGTGCGAGCTGCGCTCCTTCAACCTCCAGAACGGAGGGCCGATTGCCTTTAGCGTTGCAATAGACCTGGGAGGTGATGGCGATTAACTCTTTACCTGTTACCGGAGCGCGGGGAGAACCTGAATAGAATGAGTCCATGTCATGTACTGCGCCCTCGTCGTGAAGGAGCCCTGAAGACTGGAACCCCGACGATGACCTTTGGATCAATATAGTCATGCGCACTGAACGTCAATGTCTGAACTTGAACCAAATGAAACCGTGACTTCTCCCATGTCCCTTTTACTCATCATCCATCGTCGGTTTGACTTGAACATCGCCTTTCAAAGGACGAAGTAAAGTCTGGATTTTTGGTCGGTCATGGTGGGGATGTCCTAAACTGCTGAAGCCGGCCTCCACCAACGCTTCTCGCGTCTGCGGCTACCAATCTCTCCATGCCTTTACTCGCAGATCCCCAAGAAGAGGTGGCAGCATCAACGAACCGCGATCCTTGCCTCTGAATTCACAAGCAAGGACAAGCAGAACGCCTCGACAACACCATTGGCCCCAAGGCCGAATCTTTCCCACAGCGTTGGCATAAAGAATCAACCAGACTAGGTATTCTTCTCAGTTCCTGATCTGGGAGTTGTCTTCCAAGCCGGTATCCTCAAGTCTATCTAGGGCTAGTGTTTTGAACTCGTGAGTGCTGCCTGCAGACAGGCCGGCACCTCATCGGGGATCAAGACTTTGACTCACCGGTATACTTGGACGTTAAGAATGATTCTCTACTTTAGCCAGCCTTGATTTGGGCAAGGAAAATGGCAAAAAGCGGTCGAGATTGACCTTGGGGAAGGGAAATGGAGCCATTGATCAGATGAAATTATGATGGTATTTGCTTTGGTTCTGGGAGAGAATGATCAGCAGCACGTCCACTCCTATGTCGGTTTCCTACATATGAATCTCCCATGTGGGATCGCAACCAGGTTGTCGGGTGGTCCCACATCTAAGTAAGACAGAGCAGAGCCTCATGCAAGAAGTAGTCTATATACTTGCTGATAGATGGATGGCCGCGATAGCCTCCTGAGATGCAACTACCCGGGAACAAGCTCGTTATTTCCACCAATTAACCAGAGGGCTTCCTTTGCGGCCCAACGGACGTCTCGGGATCTAAGCGATGGCTGGAACTGGGAAAGATTCTCGTGACGTCATGCAGCGACGTGGTTAATGCGCGTAGGAATTAATTAACGCGCGACTAATGTTGCGGTGTGCGACGACGTCAACTTCTTGATACGAGCATCATGCACGATGACAACTTGTGCGTCGTAGTCTCACCCTCGTGTATAGGTAGATGGCCCGTCTGCCCTCCCTCCCGCGCATTCTCGTGGGCCGCTGTTATCAGACACTCGAGTCCGTATTGCTATCGAACAAGTACTGCCCACCATGAATTACTCCAATATGATTGAGGAGAAAAACCTCAAGGTACATCTCTCTCGTCATCCTTCTCGACTTGACCGTCTGCTAAGGCTCGAGGTACATAGAAAACCTTCATCATCGCTACGTTATGCTCCACCCTCGTCGGCACCTTCACCTCGTCCATGGGCCTGTGGGACCGCGTCAAGGAGAAGCGCAAGCAACAGCACCGCGACACGACGCAGGACGATGATATCAAGAAGCTCAAGGCTTACGTCGAGCGGTCGGAGAAGCGGGACGACGAGCAAGACCGGGCGATCGCACGGAGGGACAGAGACGAGGTCGGCGCGTCGTTCCAGCGATCCGGCGCTCTCATCAGCCGCGAGTTCGAAGACGGCTACGAGCGACTCGGCCGAGACTTCGCCATAGGAGACGTCGTCACCGAGAACAGGCTTCAAGCGCAGGTCATCGCGCTGCAGCAGACCGTCATCAACGTCCTCCAAGATGCGCTCTATCACGGCCGTCCGCTCGACCGCGCCGACATGGCGAAGCTCGTCGCCGCCTCCGACGCCGCGCGGGACGGTTCTCTCGGTGCGCTGCGTCAACAGCGACAGCGTCTTCTCATGGCCACGGGGGAGACGCAACGTTCACCCCAACCGCAACTGGCTCTCGGTCCTCCCAGGCGCGCGTCCACCATCGTCTCGTCGCATTCACAACCACAGCTGGCACTCGGTCCTCCAAGGCGCTCCTCTCCCACCGCCTCATCGCAATCCCATATGGCCCTCGGCCCCCCCAAACGGGCGTCAACCATCGTCAAATCCGATCCCCTATTCTGTCGGTATAGTCTTGACCTGCAATACGTCCCAAGCAAGCCGCTCGCCGCCAGTTTCGCCCCCGGAGGCGGCTGCCAATGTCCGGCCTGCGGGATACGCCTCGCTGTCGAGTCCGACGACTGCTGGGCGATTGGGAAGCGCGCCTCGCGGATGATATCGGTGGAGGGATACAAGAGGGAGATAGACGAAGACGTCGAGTTTATCGTCGACCAGCGCTTTGTCGTGAAGTGCCACACCGAGGATGGGGAGTATGCGTGTGTTCTCTGTAGCAGATATCGCGATGGGGATGTTATCTGCGCGACTGCGGATGCGTTAGTTAACCACGTGGGCCGAACCCATGATATTACCGAGTTGGAAAGAGAGCCTGACTTTCAGGTGAGGTCTAGGGAGTTAGAAAAAGGCCTTTAAATGTTGGCGAATTCAAAATAAATCATGATGCCAAGAAAAAACCAAGAGTTGCCTGAGCGGGCAGTTGCCAGGAAGATGCGTAGTTCATGTCTGGAAGGATAAGGATGATCATGACGATGTTGTCCAGGAAGGTCCTGATGTACCTGAAGATCTTGATGATCTTGATGATCCCGAAGTGACATGGGTCCCGGAATGTGACAGAACAGTGGTCCTTACTTTAGCTACAAAGCTGGTATCTAAACGTCGGCCTTGCCATTATACTAAAAAAAAAAAGAATTGGTGAAATATGAGCCAGAAAATACCGACATCTAAAGGCGTTTCTCTCTCTTGACCAGGTAAACATGGCTAGCAAAACTAACTTACTGTAAGATTATATCTTCGTATGTTGTACGGCCATTAACTGAACCTCCAACTGTAGTAAGCCTTTGATGTGAGCTCTTGAAGAAATTGTCTTCGCACCTATGATGTGTATTTGCAAAGAGTAAAGCAGGCGTATTTGATTTACACATCGTCCAGCATAGTAGAAGTTGAGGGTATCGCTGAGATGGCTGATTTAGCCATGGTGGAAGGGTTTGGGGAGTTAGGTAAGGCTGGACCTGCTCACCATAAAAACACCTTCGGGTTTCTCCAATAAGGTGCCCAAGGCCGTACACCTTCAATAGTGGCTAGCTACTCCTTGCGAGTTGTCAGACTTCAAGTGGTTCTGTTGAGCGATCCGATCCCGAGTATTGAGCATGCCAGGGCCATTCTTTTCGTATTCGTTACCATCGCCTAGTCCAGTTGATTCAGAGCTGACAGATATGAACTGGCAGCTCAGGAGGTAAAGATGACGGCGGATCCATTGTAATGGGTAGACTAGTAGCCTCTCGCGAGGATGGGCTCGAATGAGGCTATTGATGGAGCTGGTGCTGGAGTTTGCATCCATTAGTCGCATGGTAATGCTTTTTAGGTAAATCAAACTTGCGACGACGCGACCGTGTGTTTCTATAGTAACGGAAAAATGTCGGCCCTCAGTTACCCCTAAATCAACAAGAGGCTTCATAGATGCTTTGAAAGAATTCTTCAGCTCCGCAACGACGCCGGCTCCCCAGTATCTACTTACAGCCCCGGGATATAATCCTCTCTGCCAGAATAGGGAGGCTGTGTGCCGTCTCTGATGCTCTCTAGGTATGACCTGGCTAGGTTGATGAGAGTGTTCTTTGGAGCGCTCCATGCACACGAATGATGTGTGGACGTCGGCATGGATCACGGCATATGGCAGTTGGAGGTAGGATTCATTCCGATGAAGTATCAAGAACCCCGCAAGCTCTTTTTGGATCTGCTGGAGGAGGTCAATGAGCTCCGGTGGTCAATGAGCTCCGGTGGTCAATGAGCTCCGGTGGTCAATGAGCTCCGGTGATTCGATGCGATCGGTTGACAAGAATGACAGTAAATACTGATCTACCGAAGGAAAGGGCCCGCTAGGCGTACTCAAAGCTGGGCTAAAGATGGGACCAACGCCATTCTCCTGGAGGCAGCCGATTGCGTCAAAGCGCAGAGAGGCGAGCTGGACGTTAACCGATGCGGTTTGCGAAATCGCTGCTTTCTTGTGGACCAAGGAAAGATGATCCCAAATCTCGTAGAGATGGCGGTGCTCGCGCTTGAGGACACGGTGTGCTGCGATCTGGTTGGAGACTCATTTTGTTGATAGCGACGGAAGGATGAATAGTGTTGGGCTTGGAACTAAGAGTAAGAGCTGTGAGTGAACAAAAGGGAAAAGCACTAAACTCAGCATGCTTAAATGAAGCCCTGGATAAACATCCAACTGTCCACCTGTCTGATAGATTGGTTCTGGTGGACGTTCAAGGTCGGGTTTAATTTAAACATGTGTCGGGCGGTAAAGCACACTGCCTTACTCAGAAAACGCGAAAAGAGACAGAGATCTTTGGCTAAGACAACGTCTCTTTACCGGAACCTCACCAGTACTCGGAATACGACTTCGGACGCCTCACTTTCAAGTAGTCAAGGTCAAGAAACAACGTGCAGTGGTGGGCGCTTTGGGAACTTTGCAGATCCACCTGCGTTCTCATTGATGAATTACTCTCACGTGGAGGAGGCGTTTGCGTAAGTACCCTCGTGTCTCTCTCTATAGGGTCTTTCGAAGGCTAATTTGTGACTTGCTCAGGAACTACATGGTGCTCGCCTCTACAGCTCCCAAAAGCTTTCGAAATGAGTCCTTACACATGAGTGTTTATCTTTTCGTCCGGGTGGGGTAGGGTCTTAGATCAAGGGAAGCAACTCCGCACTACATTTTGCTGTGTGGAGAGTTTGACGCACTATGGTTTAACAGAATACAATATGATAGCGCGGTGTTCAATCAAGTATTGAGTTGAAAATGCTTTATCCACGATCTATATGGCTGAGGCATGCTCTTCCTGTCCTGCAGGCACCTAATTATTAGTTCTGGTGAACTCTCAAGCCCGCTTCATGCACGAGGTCGTAGATCCTAACTATGAAAGGCCAGGCTTCAAAGAGCCGGATCGTCAGTATACCAAAATGGTAAATGCCTTTCTTTAACGAGCTGAGATAGGCCATGAAGTCTCATCTCTCAAGACAGCTTACTTCCACGGTCGTATCTTAATTCAGCTTGCCTTTTCGCCTGTGTTGCCTACGATGAATTGGAAACAAGTAGATGATGACGGCCCTCTGAATTTAAATTTCTTGTATTGGTGGTTGAGTGGGGGGCACAAGGAATTTACATTTTGACTGTCATATTCCTATAGGAGGATACCACTGTTTTCCTCCCTGTGGCTACCGTCGTCTTGTGACTGGGCAGTAGCAAACATCTCCCGCACTTCGTTGGAGTACTCCTCCTGCTCTTCGATTTTGGAAGAGATGAAATCCGAGCTGCTTTGATCCCACAACCGCATGAAGACGTGGTTGAACTCCTCCCGGGACGCGCTGGTGAGCTTTGCGAACTTGGGGAGGATGTGATCCACGTATAATCCGACCAAGATGCCAGGCCAGTCCATGGCCTGCGCATACCAGAAGCCTCCAGTGGTCCAGGACGTACGGATAATCTCGGTCAGTGTGTTAGCATCGTAGCCAGCCAGCTCCTCTTCTTCGAAGATTTCCATGAACTCCTTGTGCAACGCGGCGTACTTGTCCAAGTGAACTTGGAAGATCAGCTGCTCCAGGCTACGACCAGAGAGCCAATCCGGCGGGCTCAGCATCTGGATGGGCCGGGCACATGCCCACTGGAGGTCGATAATGCTTGTGATGTGCCCGTCGTCGTCCACGAAGATGTTGCCAGGCTGAAGATCGGTCAAGGAGAGAGCAAAAGGCCCTTCGCGGAACTTCCGATCGGTGAACTTGGGGAGAAGGGCTCGCATGGCTGTCAACGCAGCGAGCTGTGCTTCGCCGTCAACTTCGTCATGAACGGAGTTTGGCTGGTGACGAATGCGGTTGTCCTGGCAGGCGACGAGGTCCAAGAGATAAGGCTCTACGGTGGTGTATGTGAGGTCCCGGGGGATGTTGGTCGGGATTTCGTGGTTCTCCAATTGGTGGATGAGAGATGTGAGGGGGCGGTTGGTCAGAGTGAGGGCACCGTTGTTGTCCATTGTCCACGAGCCAATGCGGGGAAGTGGGAGCTTGGCGAGACCGAGCATGATCTTGGATAGATCCCGGAAGAGGTTGGCCCTTCGATCCGGGTCAGCTCGGTGATCCTCCCAAGTCTCAGAGAGGATCTGGCCCTGGTCTACGCGTTCAACGAGCAGATACCCAAGATCAGGGAGCACCTGACGGTGGTGTGGAACGTAAGGGGATGGCGGGCCGCCAAAAATCAATGACAGGACATGGCGGAAGCCCCATACAAGACGGCGGAAGAAGGATTCATTCCGGATTGATGTGAACTGGAGGATGGATCAGTAACTGAAGCCGTTGAGTTTGGAGATGGGAGCGTGATACCGATTGCACTCCTGGGAAGCCGAAGCCAAGCAGGCGGGGAACAGGAACCGCAGGGCAGTTCTTCTGCAGCCAGAGGTACGTGGCAGCCTCGCAGCGCAGCTTCTCGTCGAGATTTCCCGGGTTGAAGTCCTCGCCGACCTTGTAGGGGAGCGGGAAGCGGATGAGGGCCTGTCGAGGGAGCTTCATGTGCTTGTTCTCGGCAATGTGGATGGGGATGCAGGCGTTGAAGCCGCCGTGGATCCATTCTTCAGTCTCGCCGAGCGTGAAGTCGGACTGCGAGATGTTGAGATGCCGCGAGACGATGCCGCCAATCTCGGGGCGGCTCTCGTCGAGACGCAGCCAGAAGTCGAGCTGCTTCTCGGGGTACGACAGCTCACGGAGGATGTCGTCATCTTCGGCCAGGGCGTCCTCCAGCGAGATGGCTCCCTTGAGCAGCGGCAGAGTTGTCTCCTCCATTGAAGCAAGCGAGCGCGCCAGGCGGTGAGTGAGAGCGATAGTACGTAGTAGTAGTAGTAAGCAGGTAAGTACCTCGTACCTCTAAATGAGCCGGGTTGAGTGTGAGTGTGTGTGTGTGTGACGTCACAGCGGCTGGGTCATGGGCCAAGGTGAAGCGATTGCTCGCGTCCCAGGATAATTGCGTGAGGTGGTCAAATTGGTGATGAAGAAGATTAGGCACATCTTTAAGTGACTACTAAAATTAAGGGGGTTGGTAGGCTGATCGGCTGCTGAAACACCCGGCAGTCTCCGGCCCTTGAATTAGCCGACCACCTGATGCGATGGCGCCCCACATCGCGGACACCGCGCCAACGGAAGACGCGGGCCCATGGTCAAAACTCCCGGTCCCGGAGTCCCGAAGCACTCGGGACGGGAAAAATGAGTAGTAGTATTATTTACTATGCCCGAGTATCCGTAATTACATCCTAGCTGCAGCCGCCTTACAGCAAGCCTTCGACTGATTGTTTTGCTTTTGAGTCGACGTTTTTGTCTCAGACTGGCCTGATGGCGTTGTCTCAACTCTCAAGCTAAACGCCACCGACGATGAGCCGATGAGTTTTTTTTCCTATTATGAAGGTTCTCATTCGCTGTCCTTCTCACTCTAACAATGCAACTACCAGTGAAATAAGACGTAAAGGGTACATGCAAGTCCTACAAGAGCTCGACCCAGCAACGCTGCGTCAGTCTTCTTGCGGAGCCTCAACCTTTGCCACATCCGGGTGCGAACTCGGGGATCTAGTTACAGGTACAGTCCAACCGTTGTAATTGTGGGTCTTCTCTTCCACTACTGCTCCGTACTCACTCATTGTTATTGTTTTACAGCTCTCCGCTGGGGGGGGGGGGGGTCCTCTATTTAAATAACGACTATCAATAAGCTGATAAACCCACGTACATTGTGGGTATCACGACAAGAATCCGTGATTTCGAGCATGGTCGCCATTTTCTTCGGCCAGCCGGCTGCCCTATTAGCGATCCGTTGCGTCTATTGCTCTTGCTCTTCAAGTTAAATCAGCTAGAGTGGGCTTATTTACTAGATTGATAAACACAATTCAGAGAGCAAATATTAGCAAGGGTTGCCTCAAGTATAATGCTTAGGCGGTCTATCTTTTTATCTCTAGCCGCGGTGTTGTGGACCATTAAGATATTCCCTACCCTATATTCCGGCCTATAAGGTCAGTGTCAGCACGAACTTCAACTCAAACTATTACAAGAGCTAAATTTGGACCGGTTGATACATTCATGAGCCATTCTCGAACAGCCTCCAGGGTATCAGTTTACAAACTGAAAGTCGCCGATATCGCAATTATAAACAATCACGATAGTTACATCAAGTTGGTAGGGAACATTCCGCAGGGTCCCAACAAACCAATCAGGAATTTAATGAGCGTCATATCACGACCTCATTTTTTAAGTAGTATTAAAAAGTTCAGAAGGCACGGGCGAGTCCCACTCTCGTTTCGGAAATCAGCTTTTAATACCCACGCAACAATTCCAATATTACCTCCATTATCAACATTCACGTTTGCTCGGAGTTGAAACAAGCTGCTTCGATTAAAAACAAGGAAACGCAGGACCACAGCAAAAATGTGAAAATCAATCTTACCCAGCATCAATAGCACAGATTCAAGTTAACTGACGGGCAGCAAGATGCGCCAGACCCAGTAGTCTCAACAACATCTCACTAACAACCTGTAATACACACCTTTTGCATACCGGAGTTCTTTATTCTTCAAAGTTCAAAACACCTTTTAACACTTTTGCGGTCCTAAATGCATCGAAAAGTGTTGGCAGACTGATTAAGTTGACTGAACTATATTTGCAGAACTAGATGTGAGACTGTTACACTGGCGCAGTCGCTCCCCGTGTACCGAAATAGATGAAAAAGGGTACAATAAAGGGCTATTGAGGCTCCGAGGAAGCAATAACAATTGATAAAATATTACGCATTGAGGATAGTGGCAGAGCTTGTACGTTTGTCCGTAGGTCTTTGAGCGAAACTTAATTCAGAGACCATAAACTAACGAAGGGAATGTATGTATAGTGAGAGAGGCGGGTACGAAATGAGGAGCTAGTTGCAGTCTCAATCCCATGAGATTCAATTGAGCTTGGCGGTGGGAAATACCTTCCATGGACCTCTGAGTGAACAGTGTTGTTTTTGTTCGGTGATGTTCCTTCTGCTGGAAATGAACTCACCACGACCACAATATAGCCCCATAAAATTATATTAAAATACATTCTATGCTAATCTATCCATATTATGATTCCTAGCCCTATATAACCCTAACTACTATCCCTAACCTTCGTTTCTTAGTATCGCTCAAATAGGCTAGTATAAGACTCCTGCTTAGTGCCGTACCTATATTTATACCAAGTTTGTATAGGCCTATAGGTACTTGCTGCGCGCGCAGCAAAAGCTATTTCTGTGCCTAGCAATACTCCCTGACAATGGGTACACATGCTCTGGCGAGAAGATGAACATTTGTGAAGAGACTTCTGCAGGCAATCAGGCAAGTTCAAAAGTCAAACAGCAGATCCGGACGGCAAAAGCTTAGATGGGTTAACAGGAGTAATTTCTGGATTAAATTGGTGACCATGCTGTGCCAGTGGCTGTACAAACGACTATGTAACGAGGCTAGGTTACGTATTGCTGTTTTAAGCAGAGTAGTCTATATAATGTCGATACGATACAACGTGTTCTCCCACAAGCCTCCACCAAAGGCCCGTCAAGATTTGCAACGACTAATCCGTGCGCCAGGCCTCCTGTAGGAACTCTTCCAGGGTAGTTAGTTTGAGATCTGGCAATAGTTGGTTCCATTTGTTAAAAATGTCCCAGACTCCATCGGTAAGACTCAACAAGCTAAGTCTCATGAATTCCTTCCCCGGCAAGCTCACGCTGCTCGATGGGAATTGATGGATGGTGTGTTGTGGGGGTCCATGATGTCACGAGATTGTTAGCCTCAAGATCAGCCCGTTCAACCCTTTCGATGGTGAACTTTTCCCCTGTCAATTGTCAGTATCATATGTTAGACAACTGACATAGGTGGCAACAAACCTCGTATCTTCCCGCCCAATTGGAGCAAGTTCGGTATCTTTGTCTTGTTGGCAGAAATTCCACCCATGACTGGCCACTCTCCCTTATAGTCTATGGCCTTGGTGACAACTCTTGCGACATCTTCCAGTGTTGTAAACGACACGGTTGCGTCGGGACCAGCTGGTAGGATGGCACGGCAGCCCCCAAGGCCCACGAACAACCGTGTGTATGAAACATTTGCACTGAGTTTCTCCGGAGGCCCTAGGTAGTTCATGACAACTCCCGGAAGGAATAAACAATACCCAAGGACCTGAGAGTTGCGTTACAATTAAAAGATTTCAGCATATCTGTTCTTCTCTCTGGGTACTCACCTTCTTCGTCTTGTTCAGAATCTCCAGATATTGTCGAACAACCCGCTTGCCATCATACATGGGGTAGGTATCCACCGAATAGCTTCAGAATGTCAGTCAGGCAACTTGACCATGGCAGGAGGAATTTTGCGGGGCTTGGAACATACAACGCCCATTCGCTTGGGGCGAATCTTTTCACGCCCACCTCGGTGCAAGCGTCGATGAGGTTGATCTGGGCCACGTTCCCTTAATCATGCACCACAACGATGAATGAGAGAACAGTGTGCAGCCCCTTTATGGCATCAACCAGCTGCTGCTTGTCATGATAGTCAACCTTGGTCCAGCTCAAGCCTGGTGCAAGGTCATGGGGGGCATCCTAGTATAGTTAGTACTACGCCTTGGAAGGAAAGGTGTGGACTACTTTCTTTTCGAGAGAGAACAGTGGTTCCGTGACGGCCTTCTGCGAGAACGGCCCTAACGATCTTTCCGGAGATTTCTGACGAGTGGGTGTAAGTAATTGGGGGTGTTTAGAGAGGGCTGAGATGTAAAATTACCTCCAAGGCCAGCGACAGCAAGTTTGACCATGGTGACAAAACCACGAGCGAAGAGTCAAATGTGAAGAATCTATTTGTGAGAAAAGATGACTTCGCACTTGAGATGTTGAGAGTAGAAGGAGGAACCTGTTCACGGCGGATGGGGTACAAATCCCAATCTCAGAGATACTCTTCGCTGGTTCGATTTGTAATGTGCGAAGCGCCCCGCACTGTAAGAACAATGGCGGGAATGTTGGTATATCTTGATTTGTCATATCGCTCATCAACTACGGTAACGGAAAGCTGTATTAGGCGCGTGTTTCGTCGTCTGCACTCTGAGCATAACGTTATTCACGGGCTTGGGGATTTCTAGACCCCGAGTAAGTGAGGAACGAACGTATTGTACCAGCTGGACTGGCGTACGCCGGCTGGGTAGAGCAGCTTGAACGATTAATTGTGGGCTAATTAACTTATACTGACTCTAAATCGAAGAAAGCTCGCTAATGACCTCCTCAACTCGTGACTGTGCTTCTATAAGAGGTTTCGTTCCGACATCTAAAGTCCAGAGTCCTCCCTCTTCCTTCAGCAACATGCCGACTTGAGTGAACCATTGCCGAGACTGAAGCCTTCACCGTAGAGCGACAACACTAAATTCTCAAGAACAGGTTCGTGCAGGCATCCCTCTCCCTACTCGCTCGAATAAAGAACTGACATCTAGAGCTAGAGGTCTTGATCAGCATTTCACCGCCATGTTGATTCTCATTGCAGGCGTTCTCGGACACCTGGGCAAGCACCTCGCCCAGGCTGGCTTGGACCAGGGACACCAGATCCGAGGTTTCGGCCGTTCACCGCAGAAGCTGACACCGGAGCTTCAGGGAAGACTTGAATCTTTTGTCCAGTGTGATTCCTACAACGACATGGCAGCGCTGGATAAGGCAGTCAAGGGGGTAGACGCCGTCATCTGCCCCTATACCTCCCACGCCGACGCCATCCTCCGACGCTCAACTGAGTCTTCTACGCGCCGTGGAGCGAGCTGGGGTCAAGGCCTACTACGCCCACTCCTGGAGCGCCGACTGGACCAAGATTCCGTATGGGGCCTTGCGGGTTAGTGGGAATAGTTAAAAAGGCCAGTCTAGCTTTTAAGGATTCTCAGCTATTATTCACATTCTTTCTGGTGTTATCTGACCAGGCTGAGACCATTTGCTTGCTCCCTTCCAAGTCCTAATACCGCCCCGACTGCACTAGGCGGCGGGAATTTACCAGTGTTGCTGCATCCACGCCAAGCTAAGCTTATTAGTCTACCATAGTAATAAGTCCACGTCGATCCCGCGTGGGGTGCGTGTCCTTGACGTGGAGCATCTGCTGCTTTTATTCTTTTCTTTGGTATGTCTCCTACCGTAGAATTCCAGGCATTTGCGTCACACTCCTCAGCCTGAACGTGGTTTACACCCCGCCGGCGCTTGATGCTCTTTCCGGGATTGAAAGCGCGCGGAACGTTCTCACAGCGGATCAGAGGGCGTCGTATTGTGCGGCTTCCCGTTGGCCCATCCGAATGCAGGGATTAGAAGCCAGGTATTACGCGCCTCGTACTTAGGTCAAGTACTTATGATTACCAACATTGGCTTTCGTCGGACGATGCAGTGGCCCGCACCACGTCCTAGGTATCGACGCCTTCACAAGAATGCGGACTTTCCAAGCCCTCGATCGAACCAATAATCAATCGTTTGATCTGAAGACACAGTGTCATTATCGAAAAGAAATTGACAAGACTAAGCTGGCGGGCTGTGTGGGTTGGATCTGACGCCAGACTTGGGACAAGGACATGAAAAGAAATACCGGCAACGACATTCTCTCGCCGAGAATATATACACATAACTCGAGAGGGATAACAAATGCCTCAACCTTTCTCGAGAGACTTCTAGGTAGTTCACTATCTATATATGGTTGCGCAAGTCACCCCAACTACTAGAAAAATATCATACGACTCGCCTCCTATCCAACGCTGAAAAGTGATGTTTTCAATGTGAATTAAGCTGCCTGAATGCTACAAAATCCAAACAGCTGTTTGATCAAATCAGAATCATGGCAGTCAACGGTGCTGACCACCAGCCATCGCGTTATTGTCAGAGGATACGTTCTCCATGGCTAGATCCCTCCCCTTTCCGGCCTGCCTGCCCATCTTGAGCAGTTCGAGCCCGTTGTTGATGGGCGGTCTTCCACGAAGCAGCAGACCGATTTCGCCAGCGTGGAACCAATTCATCCAACCCAGCACGAAAAACATGAGCATGCCGTCAAATACAAAGACGAGACCTCACTCCGCATCAACTCCCCGTCGTTGCCCTGTATGAATTCGATGACCCTCCCGGAAGTCTTGTGGTTATCTCCCGATGCCATTAGGCCACCGCCTAAATGAGTCAGTGTAGCGTTCGAATGTATGCATCAGGGAGGTCTGGCACATACCGGAGCCCTGCAGTAATAGCGAGAAGACATCACCGATCACGAAGATCTTGGTGAGCCACCGTCGCTTGATGAGGGCGAGGTGCTCACCCAGGACAATTCGGCCCAGAAATCATGTAGATTGAAGCTGTCATTAAGGCTGGGGCAATGAGGATCACCAAATTTTGCATCACGTACGGACCCAAGGTCCAGCAACCGGGATCCTTCTTCGAGTTGATCAGCCTGCCAGCGTATCCGACAACCTCGCCTGTGGGAGTGATCAGCGTGTAAGCCCACATTTCCCGCAAAGTAACGGCGAATGGGGTGGATTTGAATACGTACAGCAGCCGCCAATGGCCAGAGCAGAGAGGTATCATGTCCGACTCTTCCAGATTTGAAGTACATGGAGGACAGTTGAAGTGATGAACAGGGCCATGAAAAGTGCATTCACAGCAAGCGAAGGCTCAAATCGATAGTACACGAAGTCTGTATTCTTGTAGTCGGGCTCGTAGTCGTCATTCGTCATGGCCGAAGCGGAACCGCAGGTTGGCTCAGGCACCTAATTATCTTAATGCCTTGGCGAGGTATGCTTAAATACTTTCTATCAGTGTCTCGGGCAAACTAGAATCCCGTATGTAAACGACGTTGGGCGATATTCGGCTCTTTCAACCAGACCCTCTCCGCCCTCGTCGATCCGGCCCCTTTTTCTTCATCTTGCCGTACGAATCTGCGGTTAAGTTATGCTTTAAAGCCATGACTAGACATCGGCACACAAAGTTTAGAAACGGCCGCGAAAAGTGCAAGCGTCGCAAGGTTCAAGCATGAACCAGCCCCTTTGAAGCCTTATTACACTGGAGCATTCTGCGATGCACCTCCTCCCAGCGATGATGAAAGTCTATGTCGCTAAGGAGATATCCTCACAGCCAAGACTCTCAACACGTTGCAGTCTCAAAAGCTAGGCAAACAGGAACGGTGAGACCACAGCCAGAGAAGGCGAAGGCAAAGGCGAAAATCGGAAGATGGAGAAGATGACAGTGGCATTTCTACAACAAAATCCCAAGGTTTTCAAAGAACCCAACGCGAGATGGTGCTGAGGTTCACTATTTCTCATGAGGCCTCGTTTCGCTTGCGAAGTTGTAAAGGCTGTTAACCCGTTAGTTGGTAAGCGCAGAGCAACTTCAATGTCAGCAGCCACATACCTGATGTCCTCTCGGTGCTCCGGGACCTTGACGCCATTGGCGTTCCGACCAGCATTAGCTTCGTCACCCCCCGGTGGTCCATTGGTAGGTCCCGAACTGGAGACCACGCTTCCATCACCCCCGCCAGCCGTTATGTTCGTCAGAGTAGCCTTTTGCCCCCGCTTCCCACTTCGAATGTCACTCAGGTGCTCGAAGTATCCTTCAGGCACCCCTGTGACATATTTGCCGCAGAAGACGCCCACCTCGAAGTCCTGGACCTCAGTCGTGCCCTCGGCTGCCTCAATGCACGCGGCCTTCAATCCGTTCTTCCCGTCAAGGTCCTCGAAGATGACCTCGTCAGCGCCGATATACTCGGCAATTTCTTGCCGCGTCCTGCCATGGGCGACCAAATCTTGGACACTAAGGGTTAGCACAAGGTAGGATGCTTTTAGGAAGGGGGTTGTTATTTCAGGGGCAAGTTCTTACCAACAGGGTCCGCGAGGTCTATGCCATACTTTACACACAGTTAGTATTGTCTTCATCCGGAAAAGAACACCTCGACTTACGATATGTGGATGTGTGCATTCTGGGGAGCACGAAACGAACACGACGCGAAGCGCTCCTGCTTCCCTAGCCATTTGAACCTAGAAGATACCTCTATTAGCGATATCTTTTGTAAGAAAATCAACAAGGTCAACTCGCGATTTGTCGTGATGTAGCTGATACACTAGTTAGCCTGAATTTACGCTTGAAAAGGGGCTTTACTTACTGCCACGAACGAGGCTGTCATCCACAATAATCAAGTTCTTCCCTCGGAACTCTGACTCGATCGGTGAGAGTTTGCGGCGGACACTCTTTTGCCGCGCGGATTGGTTAGGAAGGATGAACGTGCGGTGGACGTATTGGTTCTTGATGAGAGCAGTCACATACGGCTTCCCTAGCTTGCTAGCTAAAGCAGCTGCCGCGATATTGCTTGTCTATAGGCAAGATATTAGCTTGTATTATAGGGGTGTGTTTGAAATGTGCTGGATAATCATATACCTCAGGAACTGGGATGACTAGAAAATTGATTAGTACTCTCTCAAAGCGAAGAGAATCCATACAAATATGACGTACCAGCATCAATCTCCGCCACCCCCTTCTCCCCAAGGACGTCCCTGATCTTCTTGGCCAACTTCTCGCCCATGTTTTGCCGACTGCGGTACACAGAGATACCATCAATGCAGGAGTCCGGGCGCGCGAAGTAGACATACTCAAAGCAGTCGGGTGTGTAAGTGTTCCGCTCGATAATTTGGCGGAATTTAGGGGCGGCTCCCCCTTTCTCAAAGAAGACGGCTTGACCCGGCAGGATGTCAACGATGTTACCAAAGCCAAGCTGCTTCAAGGCAACAGATTCCGAAGCCATGAAGTAATCTGTCGCTCCAGGCAATGTAGCAGAGGGTCGTGATCCAAGGCAAAGAGGGCGGATTCCATTGGCATCTCTGCTTAAATTAGATTCCGCAGACTTGAACAGGAACACAGAGAAATGACTTACCGGAAGCACAGGATTCCAAAGCCTGCAATCATCGCCGTGCATGCGAACGCTCCCTGGCACATGGAATACACGTCGCCTAGTGCAGTAAAGATGTCGTCTGAGTTGGCACGAGTCTTGCCGAGCTTCTGGAGACCATGTGCGAAAATGTTCAGGCTGGGGCACAAGTCAGTACTCTGGTCCAGGTGTCACCAAGTAGAAGTAGGAGTGCGCACAGAAGCTCCGAGTCCGAATCGGAGTTGACATGTCGGTGAGCTTCCTCATCCAGAAACTTGCGGAGGTACTCAGTGTTCACGAGGTTGCCATTCACAGCCATCGAGATTCCGAACGGCGCATTGACGTAAAATGGCTGTGCTTCAGACCTGCAATTCAATTTCTGTCAGTGATACCATAGAGAGAAATCCTAAGGGTAGCACGTACGCAGATGTTGTTCCCATGGTTGGGTAGCGTAGGTGGCCCAGCCCTAATGACAGTTAGTTTCCGCATGACGTACAGACCGTGTTGAATTACCCATGTAACCCGGAAGTTGCTGAATCCGTTTGCCCCCGGAAAAGACTCTTGACGCCATTTCGTCAGCCGTGACGGATTGTAATGACGGCAGTGCATCTTACTCGACAGCCATTCCCAGACCCTTGCACTGGTAGACCCTTCCACCTTGGCATACCGTAATACCCGCAGCTTCCTGTCCACGCTGCTCGATACGTCAGTATTTGCATCAGAATAGTCAATTACTATAGGCAGATAACTATGGGGATACTAACGTGTTGCAGCAGGTAAAGGGATTCATGCAAGTCGATGGCGGCCGTGGTGGCCTTCGGGTCGCCCAGCTGAGAAAGTCAGTATTCGGCTGAGTCGTACCAGGGCTTCAAGTAACGGAGAACGAACCATCAGGGCGGTAACACCACACATTTTCGTGATATATCAATAAATTCAAACGAGATGTCTGGGATTATGCAAATGCGGACGTTTTAGTCGAGTGAGTTGACCGGTTGAAGTTGGCAGGAAAATTCTAAACTATCAAGGCTAGCGGGGCCTTTGAGCAACTTTTGGCTGGTGGGTGGTCCCTCTAGATGGCACACGTGATATGGGTGATGACTCCTATTTGCCCTATTAAGTAATCCGGGGGCGGATGAGTTAAAATCCCGGCCCGTCAAGGTCACCTCTCTTCAACGTCGGTCAGATATTTGACGGTCTACATTTGGCATTCTCCGTTCGTAGATTCTCTTGTTGGTCATGCTCAGGCTGCGACATGCGGCATTGGAATAATTGCGCTTTGGGTCGCGCAAGCCGCCTGCCAAGGAATTTGCCGACTCACTAGCAGCCGAGACACGGGGAATAAGCTCACTATGGAGCCTTGACGGGAATCGGCCTCTCACCTGATCGTCCTGACTCTGCTCTTACTGCCGGCAGGGAGATGAGTTTGCTTTCTTGGTAGAAGTCGTCGATACGCAGTCCAAAAAAAAAAGGCAACCATTATTCAGGGCATTTCTGAAGCTTCTTCGCCGCTATTGACCTGCATGTAGGACCAACTTCGAAAAAAGGTTGAATAATTCCACTGAAAATAATCTGATGATCTAAACGAGGCCACCCGTACAGTTATTCATCTCGGTCACAATGCCTATTGTATCTCTTGAGAGTATAGAGACCCACACTGGAAGTGCTTATACTGTATGTAGGCTCTTGATGTGATAGCTCCCTGTAAACAACCTTTACTTCTTTTACAAGTTACAGAACTGGCAAATATTAGTTGTTCTAGAGTTAGGAGTCCACGCTTGAACCTGGCGACGGCTTTTTTGGCGAAGAGGGCATTTTGGAAGGGAGAGAAATGGCGCAGTCTGGATTTGAAGACTGATATTGTTTCCCATAACTTCCATAAAAGTCGATGGTTCTTATTGAATGAATGCATGATATGCTCGATTATGGGCGCTTACAGAGAGTGATGCTTAATATCTTTCCAGTAATTGACACTATCACTAATTCCCAATTTGTTTAGTAATCTATACTGCATCCCTGAAAGCCATTTCTGCTTCTATCTTCAGAGCGACCTACCCAATGAACTCGGCCGAGAACTGATTATACACTGCAGAGTAGCTAGCAAAGTGTACATCTACATGAGGTAAGACTGTCAGCAGCTAGAATCCAGATGCATTGTGACTTGGCTTATTCAACTTCCGACCAAATTTAAACTCTGTGCAACACTAAAATCAGCCTGGCGCCTCTAGTTCTTATGCGTATCCTCTCAGTCGGTCAGATCTGCAATTTTCGGTGGCTGGCTGAATAGTCTGCATGTCTCACTCGGACTCTCAAGATAGGTAATTAGCTGACACGTCAGTGGCTTGGAGCGGGCCTAGGCTGGGCCGTCACGCAGACATTGTGTGCAACAATGGGGAGAAAATCGAAATTCAGAAGTTGGAGCTATTTTGAAAGCAAAGCTGCCTTCTTGTGCACTTCATGTCTTACCACAGGCACGCTCGGATCCTTCGCGCTCTTCTTCTTTCGAACTCTTGCGTATTGATCCCAGCCTTCCCTCACTTTCTGGGTTTACACTGGTTTTACACTGGTTATACACGAATCGTACACATCTCTCAGAATCCTCTCACCGCCAGTTCCCTTCATTGCTCTGCCAGAGATCATGCTTTTGAAGTTGGGCAGTCCTCTTCCCCCGGGAGACAAACATGTGAGAACTCATTACTGCAGTCCACGGAGCCCCTTTTTAAGCATGTGCTAACATCTGCATTTAAGGCCGTGAGTGTGTATCTTCCAACTTGGAAAGATACCGTTGGCTGGGCCACAAGAGAGCCAGGACTGCTCGTCCAGATGAAAACCGGATATCCGAGATTCTTCGTCCCGCTCATCGTACGCGAGCTGGCGGAGCGCCTGGTACACTGGGCCGCATCTAAAAAAGCATCTGAGGCACCAAAAGAGGATTCAACTAAGCTCTTGACTGCACCGGGCCAGCTGGCTCTCCTCACAGCGGGCGAGAATCATGCCGAATGTTGCCGGGTGTATCTAGAAGCCCAAGAAAAGGAACCCATCATCGTTCTCCGGATCAGCTTCTCCGGGGCCTTGGAGATCTTCGATGGCACCCAGTCGACCGGCTTGCCATGCATTCACGCGGACATATATGCGGTAGTGTATCCCGAACAACTGGCTGTCGAAGCCAAAGCCTTTTGGCAGCATACGGGGTTCGGCATCTCCAGTCGATGTGCCGAGTTTTGGCTGGAAAATGCCCCATTTCTGCAGCCTGACGGGGTTGAGTTGAAGGGACTTGAGGCAATGCTCCCTGTAAAGGAAGCCGAGATCGCAAGGGGAGTGCTCCGAAAACGGATCGGTGATTCACTGTCCACCGAGGCGAATGAAGTGGGCTTGAAGGCTGTCTACCTATATCCGACAGGCATGTCTGCTATTAGCCACTCGGCAACGGCGCTGAGAAAAGTGCGAAGCGATGCCCTGACAGCCTGCCGAGTCGTAATCTTTGGGTGAGTCTTTCAGGAGAGGCCGAAACATATAACCCAGTCATTTTCGTGATACTCATTGTTCTGTGACCAGGTTTTTGTATGTCGACACCTTCAAAGTACTCAGCAAAGTCTACGGCTTCGACTGCAAGCTTTACGGCCATGCCACGCCCTCTGATCTGGATCAACTCGAGGCCGATCTAAAAGAAGGCTTGCAAATTGACGCGCTGTACACGGAATTCCCAGGCAATCCGCTCCTCGGGTCTGTTGATTTGGACAGGTTGTATACGCTGTCCAAGAGACACGACTTCCTGCTCATCGTTGACGATACGGTGGCGACATCGATCAATGTCAACCTTCTCTGCTTCTGCGATGTGATATGCACTAGCTTGACGAAGATGTTCAGCGGGAGCTGCAACGTCATGGGTGGGAGTATGGTGCTCAACCCCAAGTCAGAGAGGTTCGAGCTATTGCAGAAGATACTTGACGAGCAGTTCACCAACACGTACTTCCCTGAAGATGTCCTAGTGATGGCGAAGAACAGCGCGGACTTTGAGAAACGGGTCGTCACGGCCAGCCGCAACGCAGAACGTGTGGCTCATCTGCTGCAACAACACCACACAGTCTCCCAGGTGTTCTACCCCAAGGGCAATCCAACTCGGGATATCTACGACCGTTACAGACGAGCTGGAAGGGGATACGGCTACCTGCTCTCGGCGCGGTTTGAGACGCCCGAGGCGGCCATCGCGTTCCACGACGCCTTGAACGTAGCAAAGGGCCCAAGCCTGGGAACCAACTTCACTCTTTGTTGCGCGTACACGCTGTTTGCACACTTCTCCGAGCTTGAGTGGGCGGCCCAGTACGGCGTGGTCGAATATCTGGTTCGTATCAGTGTGGGCATTGAGGACGAAGAGCTCCTGGAGGGGCTTGTGCGGAGAGCTCTGGAAGCAGCGACAGAGAAGCACCGGAGCATGCGTCTTCTATAAGTCGGTGGCCTGCTGTATCTTTAGGAAGACTGCATTGGGTTCTATATGAGTGTAGACGTGGACGGTATGATCATATGAGACAAAAGACTTGTCATCTTGGGCACAGCTTTCTCTATGTTACTAAAACGTCCGCCATTGGTTCTATGAGTACTATATAGTAGACTCAATGTCATACTATCCAGTCGAGTACTCACCAAATGACCAGGGGTCGTTCAATGTCTTGCTCGCCACAACACTACGCGAATAGCGGATTGAGAGTTGTGTTGATGGGCTTCATTAAATACGCTACGAAGCCTGCTGAAAACTATACAAGAAGGTCTCACGCCTTTTCACTCTCGGATCCTCTGCTAACTAATAATTCACTTTCGGACAGGCCACCTCTTGAGAAGGACGCCCAGTGCCAAGTAGGCCGCAAGACCAGTGAAGCAAAGGCCGCTGATGACGCCAAAGCCCATGAGGTACTTGGGCTGGTCGTCGCTTGGGAACAGATCTGCGCCAAGTTGTCCATGGCGTTGACAAAGGCTAGGAGAATGGTGCGGACCTCGGCAGGTGCCTCGGAGAAGGTAGACGACGTGTACGACAGGGCGAGGCCGTTAGATGCCCACAGCGCCGAGGCCACGATTATCAACAGGGCGTAGCGGGCCTTGAAGTTGTAGACGGCGCAGATGATGGCGATGGCCATCCAGGCTCCTAGGACGAGACCTCGCTTCGAGGGGTGGCGGTCCATGAAGAAGCCTGTGACGGCGGTGCACACGAAGGCAACGATATAGATGGGGATCGTCATGTACTGAGCGATGTGGGAGTCGTAGCCGAGACCGTTGACTAGGGTCGGGTAGAAGTAGGAGAGCGTTGAGGAGCCGACGATGGCCTGTGAGGGAGCAAAGTTAGCACTCTATAGACGGAGCATTTCAGGAGGCATACGCCTACCATGTAGCCAACAACGAATAGCCACGTTCGCCAGTTGGTGAGGGCAACTTTCAAAGCTCCCAGGTGACCCAGCCGAGGCTCATCCTCGGTGTGAAAAACCAGAGCCTCGCTCTTAAGACGGAGGATAGCGAGACGACGTTCAGGCTCCGTCAAGCGTTTGCTGTTGGCAGGGAAATCCAACAGAATGAAGGAGGCGATGGCAGACCAGAGAGACGTGGCAGCACCCTCGACGATGAACAGCCACCTCCAGCCAGCAAGACCCTTGGTGCCGTTCATGCCCTCAGTAATAGCACCGGCGAGAAGACCACCAAAGGCCCCGGAAAGAATAGCGGCGGAGATGTAAACGGCGAAGCGCTTCGACTGCTCCGACTTCTTATACCACGAGGACAGGAGTAGGAGAACGCCAGGGGCGAAACCCGCCTCGAGGACACCGACGACGACTCGAAAACCAATGAGTCCCTTGTATGTGGGAACCCAGCCCATGCAAACGGTGACCAGGCCCCAGGTGAACATGATGGCGGGGAGGAAGATGCTGGGTCGAGTCCAAGCGAGAATCATGCTGAGGCACGGTTAGGACTCGCCATTGAATGTCATGCCAGCTCCGAGCAGCTGTCTTTTCGTATTTCTGTTTTACTTACTTGGAGGGAACTTCGCAGAGCACGTAACCGATGAAGAAGACGACGAGGACGATGGAGTACTTGTCGGAGTCCAGGTTGAGGTCCTCGGACATGCCGGCAATCTTTGCGTTTCCGATGCTATTGCGGAAAACCAGTCGTCAACGGTTTTGAAAAAAGATAGCATGAAAAGCATCCGACACTCACTTTGTACGGTCCATGTAGCTGAGCAGGTACATGAGCCTGATAGTGGGAAGCAGAAACAAGTCGATCTTGCGAACGAGGGCCTTTTCCTCGTCGGTTCCAGGGACGTAATCTTCGAGGCCGGGGATAACGGCCAAGGAGTGCTTCTGGGCCTCGGCGTCGGAGAGACGCTCCTCGCGGTGCTCCGACATGTTGTCCTTGTTGTTGTTGTTGTTGTTGTTGTTGTTGTCTCGAGCCATTGTGTGTTGAGTTTGGTGTTTTTTCTTTTTGTGAGGCGGAGAGAGGCAGGTCGGGGTTTCTCGAGACCCAGACCGAGGAATGGAAGAGGCAAGGGTGCGCTGAGATTGTCCCGTTGTCGAGATTGACGATGCCACGGGGTAATACAGATTACTTACAGGGAGACCGAGATGTGGCTAGGGGGGTCACGGACTCAGGACAACCTTGCAGAGGGACTGGCCGCGAAAATCCAGGTTCGTCCCGAGGGAAGACTGAAGAGGAGAAGCTGGCTGACAGTACCTCTCTAGACGAACAAGTAACAAAAGGCAACCACTGAGAAACACCGTGAGCTGAGAAAAGCCAAGGTGCCGAAGAGAGTCACACTGGCCCTCCGCAATACAGGGATCAAAACCACCACCACCACCACTCAACCACGGCCCCGGGGCTTTTCTTGCATTCGCCATCTTCACACCAACGACCGACTCCGATTTCTGGGGTATGAGGTTTCCGATGAAGCTAGCGAGCGCGGTGGTGGTATGTGGCGTGGTTTATTGCCAAGATCGGGGGTTGGTTTTGTGATGACCCCGAGACGCGGTCGTTTTCGGCTCGGGGCTCACGTTTTTATTACTGCTTTTGGTAAATCGGTCGTGCTGCCTCCTGCCGCGACTCAGGGAGCCTGCGGGTGGAGTGCTACCCCATACTATTCCCTAACTCGCGTGCGTGAGGGTGGGTGGAATTCGGGAAACTGGGGAGTTGGAAGATGATGAGGAGAATGAATGCGCGATGTCGGCGACAACAGCGTCTTTTCTTGGGACCCGGTAAATGGTTTTAAGAGTTCTGGAGTATTAAACGTTCAGCTGGTCTCTGGCCCGGTTGAGGGTGTTTTCCGTTTAGCTCTCCTCCATCTTCATCTATGTCCTCGCCACTTACTTACACCTTGGACCATCTCTTCCCAATCACTTCCTCCTCATTCAACACTAGACACCTTCACTCTCCCGTTTTCTTTTCCTTTCTAGAACCTCCTAATCTTCATATCCAAAATGCCTAGCAACGAAGGTGCCGCCAGCGACCAGCCCGCCGCCGACAACTACCCCAGCACCATGCCCCAGGCCGGCCACAACTGGCAAATCACCCTGAGCGGCAAAGTCATCACCAGTAAGTCTTCGCCTCTCACAACTCAAGCATGAAGCTCACCACCAAAAAAGTCACCGGCGCAAATCAGGGCATCGGCCTCGGCCTCGCCGAAGTCTGTCTCCACAACGGCGCCGCCTGCGTCTACTCGCTCGACATCTCCTCCCCCGGGCCCGACTTCGCCGGCCTCGCCAAGAAGTTCCCCGGCCAGCTCGAGTACACCCACACCGACGTGACTAACGAGGAGTCGGTCGCCAGCGCGCTCGACGCCGTGCTCGCCGCCAAGGGCCGCTTCGACGGCATGATCGCCAACGCCGGCGCCACCAAGCACCAGCCCGCGCTCGACTTCACCATGGAGCAGGTCGAGAAGCTGTTCCGGCTCAACGTCTTTGGCGCGTGGAACTGCGCCACCGCCGCGGCGCGACTGTTCATCAAGACCAAGACCAAGGGCAGCATCGTCTTCACCGCCAGCATGACCAGCTACCGGCCTAATCGGGCGGCTCCCTCGGCGCCATACGGAGGCACCAAGGGCGCCGTCCGCAACATGACGCATACTCTGGCCATGGAGTGGGCCGAGCACGGTATCCGCGTCAACAGCATCAGCCCGTATGTCGAGACGGCTCCAGACTGGGACACCAAGATGAAGTACTAGGGCGGTATGCCGCGGCTGGCTCTTCCTCAGGAGCTCGGTGGTGCCTACGTTTACTTGTTGAGCGATACGGCGTCTTACACTACGGGTATTGATATCCCCATTGCCGGTATTGTAGGTGCCTGGTAATTGTGGAAGAGTGAGAGAAGGGCATCGGACTATGACGAATGACAAACAGTGTGTATGATTTAAAGGGACATTATGCATTAGTATTATAGAGAAATGAACAAGGGGCTGAGTTGTCCTTTTCAAAGGTTTTGATTGATAACGGAAGGCTTTCTGGATATGACACTACGCAGTTTTGAGCCCCTGTGAGGTAGTCCCATAGTTGTCTTGACATGCCTATATGATGTAGGGTTATCATGCTTGGCCGTGTGCTCTCGGACTTCTCTGCTAACTAGAACATTCTTACTGTAGTACCATCGATGTCATGCTAAAGACCAGAATAACATCATTGCTTTCACCAAACTATTCACTCTTCATTCTAGGCCTTCCCTGATGATCCGCTCACATCCAGCTGCCACTCAACCAACCTCCGCGTCTCCTCAACCGCCTGCTCAAACGTCCCCGTCACGGCCATCCCCGGCGCCTTATCCTTCAGAAACACCAGGTAGTCGTCCAGCACCAGCTTGTTGACGTTGATCTTGGAGATACGCCCATCGATACACCGCCGCATCACGTCGTCCTTAAAGTCGTTTGTCCCGTGCAACACGATGCGCACCCGCCCGTCCACCTTGTCCCCGATCATGGCCAGCCGGTCGTAGTCCAACACCGGCCCGCGCGCCCCGTACTCGCCGTGGACGTTGCCGAAGGCCGGCGCCAGAAAGTCGATGCCCGTGGCGATGAAGTCCTCGACCTGCTCGGCCGTCGTCAGCGCGCCCTCCAGGTCGGTCGTGTCGGCGATGCCGTTCTCGCCGCCCTCGATGCGCCCGGGCTCCGCCTCGGTCGTGATGCCACGCGCGTGGCAGTACGCGACCAGCTCCTTGGTCTTGGTCAGGTTCTCGTCCATCTCGTAGTGCGACATGTCGACCATTATGGAGTCGAAGGGCAGCTCGTCGGCGGCTTTGCGGATCTGATACGTCTTGTTCTGCTCTTTCCAGCTCATTTTTGCGGTTTTCTCTCTTTCTTTGTCGGTGAGGAATAGAAAATGTCGAAATGGTGTGACTTTGCACACGAGGTGGTGTTGAAGGTCAATAGTCCAAGGCAGACTAGGAATGAGGCAACTGTCCCGCACGATTTCCCCCGTCAAGTTCCCGTCTTCTTCAAAGCAAATCCGCGATATACGCACGTGCAAACAAAACCGCCTCGACTCAGATTTAACACCACAATGCCAACTACGCGGCTCGTCAACTGATTCCCGCGTCGAGGTTCCAAAAACTTCCCGAGTTCCGTCCGCCAACGTCACGATGCATCCATCTCCACCTCGGGGTCTTCTCCGCACCGGAATGCGACCCCGGCTCTATTCATGACCTCGTCTCGCGGCAAACGGTTAACTTGACGCGCGCTACTAGGTTACAATCCTCTCTGTTTTCGTACTCCCCGTACTTTGGGGTGAAGCTGGTCCTGCAAACTTGCGGAGCCAGTCTTTGTTGCGTGTCGGGACATGGTGGTACCGAGACGGGCTCTGTAAGCTCATGGGACTTATACACTTAGACGACCAATCTTAACGAATGGCTAGGAGAATACAGGTTGTAATCTGCCACTCCTGTCTCTATTCTTCTTCCCTTTCTTCACTCAAGAGTCTAAACGGCGACACATTATCCACGAAAACATGGGACTGCGAATTGCTCTCGGCGGCGACGACGCCGGCTTCGACTACAAGGCCTCCCTGCTCAAAGACCTGAGCTCCGATACACGCGTTGAATCCACCATCGACGTCGGTCCAAAGGCATCGTAGAGGCTAACCTATATCTTGTGGCAGAGCTCGGCTTCGGCGGAGAAGGTCCAAGTCATCACGGACTACGACACCAAGACGACGGCATCTGCGTGTAAACTGAGTTGACCGCGGGAATCAGTAATAACTGCAGAATTAAAATCGGCTGGGTATGGGTTCCAATAGACGCGATGAGGTTTTCAAGCACTACTGTCTTGATCGACCCTGCGCCATTCTCCAAGTAGATCGTTGCGAATGGTCGACATTGGCCAACCTGTACGATCTTCGCAAGCATTGACGAGGCTTATGATGGCGTTTCTTTGGGCGGGTGCCTGTACGCAAAGTCCAGCTTTGGGGCTTAGTTCAGCCAGAGCGTTACTTGCGAAAGAGGGTGTGAAGAGCATCGCACAGCTTGGTACTTAAAGTATATCCATTTGGATGGCTTACTGCTAATTGAGTTGCATACGTCGAGAAATGTCGTTCAGGGTCCAGGAGATCAAGCTACACAGCGAGTGTCAGCAAATAGGGGTAACATCACCAATATGTGCAAAAGCCTCTCACCCATAGGGGTCTGTCTTCCAGGTTGCTGCACGTATGCAGTAAACCACGACGATGATTGTCGGTCGAGACGGGGATAGAGGAAGTGGCTGACAACTAACAAGCGGCTGCGGGAGTGGGAGGAGTGAGAAATCCGGGGTTGTTGCCGAGTTGGAGGCGCGTGTCGGGACACTTGCGGTGGTGTACACTGCTAGACGCCCCGTGTCGAGGCAGTTCCTCCAGCGCCTCGTGACACCACTAATCCACTCGCTCAAACCGTCCCAAGTACTCGTTTAAACGCCGTGTCGATATTGGCAAGGCGGTTAATAATAGCTTGGTGACCATTGGCTCTGCTCTTGACCACTGCCACGTCCCAGGCCGGCAAGCCCACGAGACAGTCGATAAAGATGTCTGTGTGGTTGGCGCGGGCATTCACAATGAGCCTGTAAGTACTTACCAACCAAATATTCCTCATACATCAAGTATAAGATATATATACTCCCGTCCACGCAACTAACCAAAACTCGCTTGTAAAAAGGAGCCGAGCATGTCTTCCCCTTCCCGTCTGTCGAATCCCTCATTGATCACTGCTTGAAACGACTATGTGATCCCAATGATAAAGAGTGCGCGTCCGTTTCATTTGAGAATAAGGGCGGCAAGGTCATTCTGCTTATCAACAACTACGGTGGACTGTCAAACCTGGAGCTTGGTGCCCTCACAGACGAAGTCATTACGCGACTAGGCATGAGCCACCTCCGCCAATCCGCGATGCCATATAACTAACCAACCACTCTAGAATCATCGTGGAACATTAGCCCCGTCAAGATTTACTGCGGCACGTTTGGAACTTCTCTCAATGGACCTGGCTTCTCCATCTCATTGAACAACGTCTCTCAGGCCGCCCGCGTAGCGAGCATGGCCCTTCATGAGCTTCTCGACCTAATCGGTTCACCCACAGCTGCTCCAGCATGGCCCAACTCACCCCCGTCGTCGATTGGCCCATCGAAAGTGCCAACAGCCAACAGTAACAAGGGTGTTGATATGCAGCCTTCAATCAGCCCCGAGGCCGATATCAAGAGTCAGTATCTCCCCTGCCATTCTTCGAAGACACGTCCGGCTTACACTAGCCAGTCGCTCCCGTCCTACTTGACGCCGTCCTCCGTCGCGGATTTGAAACCACCATTGCTGCCGAGCCTAAGCTGACAGAGTGGGACATGGTCATGGGCGACGGCGACTGTGGTGAGGCCGTCAAGGGCGTCAGCGAAGCCATTGCTCTCCTCGACGGCCCTTCCAGCATCGCCACCTCCGGCTCCATCTTCACCGCCCTCTTCGCCATCCTCCAGGCCGTCGACGACATGGGCGGCACCCTCGGCGCCATCCTCGGCATCCTCCTCAGCGCCTTCGCCTCGGAGCTGCAAAAGGCCCCGGCTCCGCGCGACGGCCTCTCGCCGGTCCTCTACTCCGTCACGCTAGCAGCTGCAACCGAGTCTCTCAAGCACTACACAGCCGCCCGCGAGGGCGATCGCACTGTCATGGATGTTCTGTTGCCCTTTGTAGAGAGGTTTGCCCGCTCAAACGACTTTCTTGGCGCCGTCGCAGTGGCTGCGGACAAGGCTGAGGCGTCGAGGTATCTCAAGCCGCGGTTTGGACGCGCGACGTACGTGGGCGAGGACAAGGAGCAGGAACTTCCAGACCCTGGAGCCTGGGCTCTCTTCGAGTTTTTACAAGGTGTGGAAAACGGCCTGAAATAATGGAAAGCCAACAAAGCAGAGGCCGGTTTTTATAAATAATGATATCCTACGCCTCGAACGAAGCCTAATTAAAGAGTCCCTGTGTACCGATCCTTCATCCACGTCCCCCAAACAACCCCAAGACCAACGGCTCCAGTCCTTCTCGACCATATGCCGAAAGCGGCTTCCCAACGCCTGAACATGGCTTTCTCGACCATCGCCTACCCTTAGCTGGGCGCCTCGTGGATACGCGAGTGCGACAGCTCGTGCGGCGGTTGGTAATGATGCTGCTGCTGGTGCAGCTCGTGGTAGTAATGCTGCGTCGGCGGCGGCACCACGGTCGACGTGGTCATGCTGCTCGGCGACATGGCGATCTCGGGCTTCGTCTGCGGCGGTGACATGGGCTGCTCGTGGTGCATGTGAGGCGGCGGCGGCCCGTAGCCGCGACGCCGCAGCAGCTTCCACAGGATGAAGCCGAAGATGCTCCCGATGAGCGTCATCCCGCCGATGGTGGCGCCGATGGACACGCCGACGAGGCCCGTCCGCGAGAGGCCCGTGGACTCCTCGGCGGTTGTCGCGGCGGCGGCGGCGGCGGCGGCGGCTTCGGTGGATGTCGCGGTTGGTGCTTCCGATGTTGTCGTGGACTCGGAGGCGTCTGTGATGTTGAAGTAGTGCGAGGTGATCTCGTCTTCGGCCCCGGAGTCGTCGAGCAGGCGGAAGAAGAAGACGTTGCTGGCAGTCTTGTCGAAGTCGGCGCTGAAATCATCAAACGATATCTTCCACGAGTACGTCTCCTTGGTTGTATTCGCTACGCCAGCCCAGTCAGCCCCTTACTCCTACCCAACGCCAACGCGAGAATACTTACTGATGATCTCGGCGGTGAACTGGTCGCCCAAGCTGTTGTCAACGTCCTGCTGCTGAATCAAGACAGTGGACTGGTTGAAGTCGACCTCCCACAGGATATCCAGCTCATCGCCGAGGTCGTACGTCGGGTTGTCGCGGTAGTCGCGGTTCTCGCCGGCGCCGGGCGGTCGACGGAAGGCGTTCTCGGCGTGGATGCTGGCAGCGAGGCCGAGAACGAGGAGCACGCGGCGGCAATACATGACGCGTGAGGATGTACTGGAGCCTGTCGAGTGGTCTGTATTGTGTCTTCGTTAAGTGACGATAGCCGAGAGCGAAAAAGGGCTGAGAAAAGGGGGGGGAGGGTCCGGTATATACCCAACTCATCGGTAGTTGGTCTTCCTTCTTGCTCCTCCTCGTCGCTGTCCTGCAATCTTTTCCAGCGGATGGGCTAAGTGGGATCGTCATCGGCACTACGGCAGGTCAAAAAGGCTTGTCCCAGCATGTCACAGCCGTCCGGTCGAGGACGAAGGGGGCATGTAAGAGGGCGGCTATTTGGGGATTGCCTGAGCAACTGGGGCCCGCAGACGCGGTTTTTCGGCTGGGGTGCGATGGAGGCCCGACGTCTCATCCGGTCTAGGATGTGAGTCCCTTGCGGGTTTTGGGGGGAAGGGGGTCGGCTGGATGGATGGGAAGCGTGGTTGTTCGGGGTCGGAGCAGACGGGGTGGTTTCTCATGGTGTTGGCGATGGGAGGGAGGTTGCTTTCACGATGAATACCACGTCAGTCTATCTTGGACGTGGATTTTGGAGTTAAACCCCATCATCTTTCTTCCAGACTCAGTGAAAAGAACCCCACCATGGGACTGAAATGTCGGGTTCGTGAATGTGCTCCTCATGTCGACGTTCCTTTAAGATGAACAGACGGACGTCGTTTACTGGACACCGCCGGGCCCCGGCCCCACAGACATGGGGATATCCCTGTTTGGTCGAGGGCGAACTTCGCATCCGGAGGCGAACAGCGCTGTCACAGCGAATCCCGGCCGTCAAAGCGTTGTCAATGTCAGCCACCGCGGTGGATTGCTTTCACGACGGTCCTGTTCTGGGTTGAGTGTTACCCTGTTGCTCTGCGTGAGTCAACGATTCATCAGCCTGGGTAATTTTAGTAATTGTTCCTTGGTTGTGTCTTGTTCGGATAGAAGCATAGCCGCCACTGGGAAACGCCATCAACTGGACTATCTAGTCTCTTTACACTTACCGCTCCCAAGTCTGCCTCGTCGACATCTCACCCCCCTTCGACGCCACCGCAGACGCCGTGAACCGCGGGCCCTTGTTCCGTCTTGTCGGGTCGGCCTGAGAAAGGGAAACGAACTCTGTAAGTTAGGTAGGCCATTGTTATCTGACGCTACAGTTCCAGTCTAGCAAGTTCCTGCCTGGCTAAAAAGTCTATCGAACATCGTCATCGCCGCTTGACATAACCAAGGCGGCATCTTCCGTTCGGAGGCGGACACCGAGGAGCTGGTAGTTAGTCTGAGCGGGCTTCTTGTGGAGGTAAGCATTTTGTTGATTGCTCGAGTGCTGCGATACAACACCATGGATCAGCATCGTATCGTAGAACTCGACGAGTTTTTCAGATAATGCCAAAAACAGCAAGGCACTTGCACGGCACTTGCACGGCAAATCCCCGAAAATATTGCAAAAGATACACAGAAACCCCCATCACAATCACAATTCACATGCCTCCCTCCTCCACCGAGACGCGCAATATAGCCTGCTTCCACACAGTCTCGACCCCCTCTGAGAACTCGCCCCGCGATGCCCAAAACAGCGCCTCATTAACCCTTGAGAATGCACGGGAAACCTTGTTCTCCTCGCCGACGACCCGCCATCTCGGTCTCTCCTTGCTATCTACCACGTGCCAGATCAAGTCCGCTTCGTTGACAGGAATGCGCCGAGTCCGTCCCCCCCCCCCTTCCCAAGCGTCGTTTCGCGTGCTGTGGCGGCCTAGAACGTTGGCCCTGGGACCTTGAACGCCCGTTCCAGCGAAGTTACGTTCCTCTAGGGGCTTCTGAGAAGCTTCTAGTTCGGCGGATGCGTGCAAGTGTGTGTTGGTAGTTTCGCTCTACTGTCAAGTCTGACCAGCTACTCGGCACTTTGGCGTCTGGGTTCTGCGGAGTTTACAACTTCGTCGCCACTTGGCGCGCGCTGTGGTTTCTGGGTTTCGTGGGATCTTGGAATCTTGGGTTTGCTAGTTAGTCAATTCCTGGGTTTCTGGGCCTCATGATGCCTTGGTCTTGCTAGTGATTCCTGGGCGTTTGTCGCTCTTGACTCGGTCTCGACCTCTGACGCAACCCAAGATATCTATATATGATATCCCATGTCCTTCTCCCGGATATCATCATCCCCCTTCAACCACAGAGACATGCCCTCACCCTCCTCATAAAAGTGCCCCCTGTCTTATCAGAAACATGCACTTCTTCTTCTCCTCCTCCTCCTCCTCCCTCCTCGCTGTAGCAGCCGGCCTCATCGCCTCCGTCGCCGCCTGCTCCCGCGTCGTCACCCACAACCCGGCCGACGACCGCGTCACCGTCGGCCGCACCCTCGACTTCGCGGCCGACAACACCACCATCTGGACCTTCCCCGCCGGCCTGCGCCGCTTCGGCGGCGTCTCCGGAAACCCCTTCACCTGGACGTCGCGCTTCGGCTCCGTCACCGCCGTCGTGCTAGACCAGGTCTACTCCGAGGGCCTCAACTCCGAGGGCCTCACCGGGAGCGTCCTATTCGGCCAGGAGAGCGACTACGGCGACCGTGACCTGGGCCGTCCGGGCCTGTTCGTCGGTCTCTGGCTGCAGTACTTCCTCGACTCGTACGCCTCCGTTGCTGACGCCGAGGCCGCGTACTGCACCGGCGAGGAGGAGTTCCAGGTCCGCACCCGATCAATAGTCGAGGACGTGGACACGAGTCCTCGTCTCTCCTTGTCAGACACAACCGGCGATAACCTCGTCCTCGAGTTCGTCAAGGGCAAGCTCGTGTGCCACCACTCGTCTGATTACACCGTCGTCACCGACGAGCCATCCTTCGCAGAGCAGCTCTCATTAGAGAAGGACTGGGCTGCCGACTCCAACGCCTCCCTGCCGGGCACATCCCAACCCGCCGGTTCGTTCTCTCTGCCCATGATGGCGAACCCACAGACTAACCAATCTTCCAGATCGCTTCGTCCGCCTCTCTCGCTACAACCGGGAGATTCCACTGGGTGAAGTCCAAGAAGAAGCCGTGTCCAACACGGCAGGCATGATCCGCGCCGTCAGCACGCCCATGACCAAAGACGACGCTACTTCAGAAGCGTGGCCAACGCTATGGCGCATGGTCACCGACACGCTGGACAAGGTTGTCTTCTATGAGAGCGCCACGAGCCCGGCGACTTTCTGGTACGACGTGGGCAAACTCAATCTGACTGAAGGAGCCGAAGTTACCGTCTTGGACCTCGTCGACGTGCCTTGGCGAAAACGTGTTGGCGATATGACGGACAAGTTTGAGCCGGTCGCGGAGAACGAGTGTATCTGGACGGTTTGTTAATAAATAAGACAAAAGCGTGTGTTATATAGACTATAAGCAAATGAATTAGCGACAAAAGAAATTCAATAATAATACAAATAATTCACAAACCAAGGCCTCAACATGTAATGGCTGCTCATCTTCACCTCATGGATGTATGTGAAAGGAAAAAAGAAACAGTCTCAACTCAATACCGCAGAATCGTTGCCTCACGAGTCATAAACTTGAACTATCCTGTGAATTTGTGCTGTATGTATTGTTGATATTTAGTGACTTTCTTGTTCCTCATCGACATCCCACTGCCAACAAACGCACTCTCCCCCTTAAGTCCTACTCACCCTACACCCCTCAACGAGAGGTCGCCACAAACATCCCTCATCATACACCCATCCAAGAGCCTTCACCCGTCGTAGACCAAGTTGACTGGAACAATGGCCCCGTTCCTTCCCAAACCCTTCCTGTCTGCCATCCATGCAGCGATGACGCCGACGCTGCAATTTTGCCCAACCGGCGATATCACGCCCGCGGCACGTTCTCGGCGGGATCTCCAGTAGATGGGGTCATCATTTGTTTGCACGTTCTAAAAGTTCTTTCTTTTTGATCGGGCATCTCATCACTCGTCTCTTCGTCCCCGGGGAATCTTGGCTCCTGCCCTGATGTGAAAAGAGGAAGGGGGATATAAAAAAAAGGGGTAAACGACTCCAACCGCACATTCTCCTGTTGTTCATCGCTGATAACTAACTTAACCGGCACCACCATTAATAGCGCCAGGCGCCCCGACGAGTCCAGCCTGCTGCTGTTGCGCGAGGAGCTGAGCTTGCGCCGCAGCAACCTCGTCAGCCTTGACCATGACGCTCTGGATCACGGTTTGATCATCAGCCGAGAGGTGACCGGCAAGAGTGGCGTAGAACTGAGGCTGCTCTTGTTGCATCTCTGTAAAGTCTTCGTTAGAAAAGGTCAGCTATCTTGAGTGTCGGGTGGGACTTACTCAACAGGGTACCACGGAAGAGCTGATAGGGCTCAATCTTGTCAAGGGGAGATTCAAGAAGGACGCTGTCTTCGCCGAGATCGTCCTCCTCGACGTCGTCAATCGCACGACTGAACTTTTGGGCCTAGACAGTTAATGTCAGTACGTGGTGTGGACACCATAGGGCAATGGGCAATGCTCACCTCCTCGTTCAAGAACTCCAGATAAGCAGTGCTTTCGTCCTTGTTGTCAGAGGCCTCACCACCCTCATTAGCCTCCTCCTCCTCTGCGTTCCAGTTGGCCTCATCATCATCCCACTCATCCTCCTCGCCGTAGTCGTAGGTAGACTCGAGGTGGAAGTCATCCCGGAGGGCCTCTTCGCGGTCTAAATGGTGTTAGGATATCACTCGTAGTTGAGGAAAATTGGATGGAACCCACTCTTCATAGCGCTGGGGAGGGTTCGGAACAGCTCGGTGATGCCCTGGAGTAATCGTGGCCAGCCAACCGAGACGCTGGCAGGCACCTGCTCGTGGTTGAGGTTGAGCAGGGCAGAGATGGCGACAATGCAGAGCTTCTTGTCGTGAACGCGGGTAAATGAGGTCATGCTACCGAACCACAGGCTGAAGAACCGGTTGGTCCAGCCCTTGGTCTCGAGCACCTGGAGGGTGAGGAGGGGGTTGTAATGAATCGAGTTGATGATCATCTCCATCAGGTGAATGCGGTAGCTCTTCACCTTGACGTCCTGGGCGGCAAGAATGTTCATGGCCATGTTGATGAAACCCTCAACACAGCTATCGATCTGACCACGGAGGCTGAGCATCATGGCCTCGGCCAGCTTGCACGCGCATATCCTCTCCACGCCTCCCTGAATACTATCGGTGAACATGTCCGCGACCATCGAGTAGAGGGCCTGGGTGTACTCGGGCTTTTGGGCCAGCTGGGGAGCACCGAATTGGACGAAGTTGTCGAGGGCAGGAAGCATATCCTCGAGATAGTACTCGGCGCCAGCCTTGAAAGTGGTGTGAATGAGCTCAAAGGCCTGCCACATGGTAGGTGAGATAGCTTTGGCCGCGAAAGTGCAGCTGTCGATGATTTCAAACACCTCGTTGTATAGATCTTTGCTATGTTAGCCAATTTCTTCACAATTGAGTAATCCAGTCAGAAAACCTACCGTAGAGCTTGTTCTCCAGGGTAACCTTGATGACAGGCATGAGGACAGCCTCGATATGAAGAAGGACATCGGGGGTGCTCTCAAGGGTGAGGATTAGGGTGCCAATAGTCTGCAGAACACCGAGGGCAGTGATGCTCTTGTCGTCGTACTCGTTGTACACCTCACCGTCGTCGCCAACCTTGCCCTCCTTCTCCAGAAGCTCGCGGACAATTCGCATATAAGTATCTCGAAGCTGCTCGCTGAGAGCAACGGCGAAGGGTGTCAGTTCGGTAGCAAAGACTTCGACGAAGTCCTCCATGACGTTTGCTAGGGCATCGATATCGGCCTCGTTGGCTAGCTTAAGCAACTGCTGCATAATAGTAGGGATACTCTGCTGCATGCTGGTACGGATGACGTCGTGTCGGATAAGGGGCTGCAAAGCGAGGGCGGCAGTAACACGAACAGGAAGCGCCGGGTCAGCCATGCAGTCCAGGATGTGGCGGTAGATGGTGAGGAGGTTGTTTTGGTCCTGGAAGTTGAGCTGCTCAAACTTCTCGATGGTGTCACAGGCACGAGCGCGGAGGTAGCCTTGGGGGCTGGTGAAGTCGGGGAAGACGTAGCGGACAAGAAAATACTCGACCTGGTCAGCAATGGGGCTCTTCTTTCCAAGGATGACCGGAGCAAGGGTGGCGATCATTCTCAGGGCACCCTCCTTGGCAACGTGGTTCTTCTTATCATCGGGGGCCTGCTCATACTCGTTGACCACGGCATTAACAAAGGTGAGGATCTCAAACGTCTCCTTGCGGCGGTTCTTGGTCAGGTTGACGAGGAAGTTGGTGGCGGCAACATCAGGAGCGGACGCCTCCTCGAAGTAGTTGAGCTTGCGGTGTAGGTACTCGTCGGGCTCCTCCTCAAACTTCTCGATATCCTCCTCGGTCAGGCACAGGACAGGGAAGACGAAGTGGGTGACAAGGTTGGTCAGGTGCGGCTTCAGGTGCGTCCACATCTCCTTGGGCCGCACCGACTCGTCGAGGAAAACGAGGGTGTAAGACAAACAGGGCCGACTGAGCCAGGACGTTTTGGCCACCCATTTCTCGATTTCCTGCAGGTAGTGCTTCAGAATCTCGGGAGCAATGTTCGAAGTGAAGTCCTTGGCAAACTGAAGGGCCTCCTCGCCCTTGCCGGGGCTCGCGGGGTTACCGTGTCTGTGAGAGAAAGAGTTAGCGTTCTGGGTTCGTTGAAAGATACTCGAAGCGCAGTCGTACCGGATAAAGAGTCGGTTCAGATTGAAGTAAGCCCACTTCTTGGCCTTCCACCAGTGATGCTTTTCGCGATCGTACTGGTCACCCTGCATGGCATTGGCGGGGCAAGTCTTAGCGACGGTCTGGAGGAAGACGGTGCACCAGGCAATGGTAACGTCGTGCTGTCGGAGGAAGGGAGCGAGCTCCAACTGTAGAGAGATTGGTCAGCTCACACGGGAAGGGTTGGAGAGGAGGGAAGGGCAAGTATCGAACCCAAGTCGCATGCTTGTAGGCCTTGAGAGCCAGGTGCAGCATCTCACCGGCCTCGTCGCTCTCCTGGTTCACCAGCTCATTGCAGATGGCCAGCAGACGGGGGAAGCTGGCCTCGACGATGTTATCGAAGTGTTGGCGGTCATCGCTGTCGTTGGACTTGTACCGGAAGGCGCGGCAGATGGCCAGGAGACATTGCAGACCGGCGAGGACAGAACTAGGGGTATTTGTGTTGAGGAGTTCGAGGGTGAAGTCCATGAACCGCGGCCAGCGGGCGGGGAAGTCATATTGAAGGATGCGCTGGAGGACCGGAATGAGCTGCTGACGGACGAGGCCTTCGGACGCGGCGAGGATGGGCAGGAGGCGGTCTCGGACGCGCGCCTTTTCGTCTTCGGCGATGAGGGTGGTGGGGTTCTCGGCCGTGTACGAGTCCGAGTTGTACCAGGAGCGATTGACACGATTCTTTACGTAGATGACGGCTGGAGGGACGAGATTAGAGATGTGGGATGGCGACGGTGGGGGTCGCGATGGAGGGGGAAGGGGAGGGGGGAAGAGGAGGAGAGTGATAGAGACGTACTGGAGAGGCGGACGCTGGCATCCTGCTCGGCTTGGAGGATATCGAGCAGACAGTCGAGAAAGCCTGGATGCTCCTCAATCTAGGAAAAAGCAAGTGTACGTCAGTATGGATGAAGGTTTCGGGATTGGAGGAAGCGTCGGAGGCGGCGCAAGGGACGGAGGAGAGAGCCGGCCGAGGGCCGTGCCGTGAACAGGAAGAGGCTGGAGGAGCAGACAAAGAACGAGACGACCAGGCCCGATGAACCAAGGCCTCCCCCCCGCCGCCCTCAGCCAACGTGATCCAAGCCGGAGACGGACGATGCGGAGAGGCCGCAGCGGACGGAGGACGAGGCAGACCAAGCGGGCGGCGTGGCGGAGGGAATCTCGGGATGGATTCTCGGGGACGACGGTCGGGAAGTCGACGGGGAGGAGGCAAAACGCACCTGTTTTAGCTGCAGCTCGGCGCGGCGTCTGTTGTCGGCATCGGGATCCAAGCTGGCAGCTAGCAAGGACCTCACGGCAGCGGGATCCATGGTGATCTTGGGGGCGGATGTTTTTTCGAGGTCGGAGGGCGACGACGACGAAGGTGGGAAGTGGGAGAGAGGGCAGGATCTGTCAAGTCAAAGGTTTGGGGGGGGGGGGGGGGGATGGCGGGGCAGCGGGCATCTACTGCGAAGGACTACTAGCAGCAGCGCAACAGCCGTCCGTACCTTACCTAGAATATAGGGTACACACAACAACAATCATAATGATAAGTTAAGACACATACAAACAAAAGAGAACTGCTTAGGTAGAGGGCCAAGTTATCAGGGACTGTCCAAAACGAAAGCACGTCGAAACGAAAACCAAAGGACCAAACAGTGCAGTCAGCAAGTTGCCCTGTCGTTGTTGATGAGATTGTTAGTGCGATGGAGGGCTGCCATTAGGGCGCATCTGGGCGTTCCCCAGCGGAGAGCAGCCCGACCCGAGTCCTGTAAACCCAATGGAGCCAGCCTATAGTGTACCCCCAAACATCTATCCCTCCCAGGGCAGCAACGACAGGTGAATGCGTCGATGGGGATTGGATTCTGCCATGGCGGTAGACTGTGATTGGGACCCAATAGGGCTGGACTGGGCTGGGCTGGGCGCAGTTTTGGTCGGCACCTACTTACCCAGCTAGTCTAGATTGTCAACTAAGTAGGGAACACGGGGAAATGACTTGACCTAGGTTGGTTCTTTTTGCATGTGTTTCTATTTGATTGTAAGGAGGAAAGTAAGTTCAAACCCTATCTTTCCAAAAGAGAATCGATAACAGTTGCTGTTGTGCCCATTAATCACAACTTCCACTGTAGACCTCGAAAGACGGATTCACGGCCCGGTCGTCACGCTTGACAGTGAAAAAAAAAATTGCCCGCCGATCCCTCCCTCCCTTTTTAGGGGACCAAAGCGCCCCAATCCCTTAAACAAGCCCCAAGGCCAAGGGACATGAACACCCTCCCTGCCTCCTCTCCCGTCCTCGTCCCGTCATCCAGGTCTCGTCATACCGTCATTTGGTCCAACGTGAGAAGACGGATCCACACACACACACAAAGAAAACCCGACGCGCCCAGGCAAAAAATATGTTTGCCGCATTGCCCAACCGGCGGTACTATCGGTTAATCGCCGGAAGGATATCTATTTGTCCAATCTAGCCTGAGTCCAAAATGAGAACGAGGGTGCCCAAAAAAAAAAAAAAAAAAAAAAAAAAGGAAAAAAGGAAAAAAAGAATTGTGCCGCCCCGCGAAACCCAGTAAAATCGCATATCCCAGGGTCCAGCATCCCGTCGTCTCCACCGCATGCCCTCACCGCCTTGCAATGTCTTGGAGGCGGGGGGGAGGAGGAAACTAGCGGAACATGAAAGATTTCACCTGATCTCCAAGTGGCTGACCGGGAGAATCAAGCATGATAGCGATGACCTCAGTGGGAGATGGTGGTGCATCTTCCTACATGGAATGGGTGGGTCATGGCATTGCCAGAATATATGCAGGGGGCACTCCGTCAGTTGACAAATCCGTTTCATCCCGCACAGGATGTGAGACGACAAGTATTGAGAACCATGATATTGTGCGGCCAGCATCTAAGGCATAACGAATGATGTCACCCATATCTATTAACTGTCTCGATTTTGAAGCCTTGGATTTAAATGCTATTATTCTCCTAACCCCCATGGCTTTCCATTTTTTCACGATCTTTGTCTACTACTCTACTCCGTCGCGTCTGTCTCACAACCAGGTAACGCAACAGCACGACGTAGCTCAACGGCCGCCTAGCCCTCTACACCAACCCTCGAGCCCTTCAGCGTCACATAGGGCACCCGTACATAATCGATCTAGCATCCATGCCTGCCTGCATCCCCTCCCCTCACGTGGCCGCCCAGGGACCCACCTCGCCCGGGGAATACTAAGTAGTAGTCCAGTCCCTCCGTCGTGTGTTTGTGTAACATTGGGCTGGTGCTTACGTGGGGTTTGGTCATGGCGTCCATGCAAATATTTCCCCGTCAGCCATATAAACACAATGCTAGCGAAGAGGCAACCGAATTGCAGCAAGAATGAGACGGTGCTGCATCATTTTGTATTCCCACAATAACTTCCCAATGAATTCGTTGGTCACAATAAATAAACAAAAATACCTCCATGAAAGACCATCAACACCCTACCAGACAAGGGATATAAAATAAAATAAATGGGTCCAAGCCTGTATCCACGTAAATCCAAGACCAACGGGCAAACCAGCCAAACATCTTCCCACACACACCATAATTGACATGATACAAATAATCCTTAATCATAGAGACGAAGCTCTCCCAGAGTGGCATCCAAGGTCGGTCCAGACAAATTTTAAAGACGTGTCGAAACAACCAACGCATGCTAACAAACAATTATTGTCCCAGAGGTAATTATGTTGACGGAATCCTAGGCGAGTATTCCTCAAGCTCATTTCAAACAAAACAATCCCCAGACTCATAGCTGACATCCATTCGCAGAATCAAGAAATCCAGGACCGGTGGCTGAGTACCAACATCCAGGGTTTCAAGGTGGGCGTTGATGGACCACTAAACTGAATAGACATCGCAGTTCCAGAACGGGCACGCAGACAGGCTAATCTTTCCACTGGATTTGGGCGGAAAGGGGCGCCCAGATGCCGATGGAGTCTTACCGAAGCAACTTGTCTTGCACCATGTGTGGTGTTGATTTGTTTCCGTAGCTGCAGCTCAATCAAGTTGACGCTGCCAGGCCGGATGACCTGTTGCCAGTATTCTGAGCGAAGCAGAAGCAATCCAAAGGGATGGGATCCACGATTCAGAATGTACCAGGAGATGGACAGTTCAATCCTCGGGAGCAACAAGTCCGAATCCAAATGGTAGGGAAGCCAGGAAAGTCCGCAAGAAGCACGCTGAAGCAGGCCAGAACAGATGCCATGATGTGGGGAGTGTTTGCGTCTAGCTGTATGAGTGAATACTGCTCAGTCAGATTCTGCGTTGCGAAGAAGCTCAAGAATATCCGCGGCGACGAGTCCATGACAGGGAGAATAAAAGGTGGGACGGGGGGAAGATCCTTTGAGAGAGTTGGCTAGTATATACAAGCTCTTTGGAACTCACCTTGCTGTCCGGGTGCCGACATTGCCAGTCTGTATCAAGACTGTCGACGACAGGACCCGTAGAATCCCGGTTGCCAGACATGGGAAGATGAAGAAAGCACCAGGTCCAGGATACGAAAACAAAATTCTCCCACGTGGCGGATCCGGACAGCAAGGTCTGATCTGATGACAACGAAAACCACCGAGGGTGTACCGGTCGGCACACCCTTTTTTTTTTTTCGCCCAGCGCCTTGTCCCAATGTAAAACGTGTGCAGCATGTCTCATCCATGGAAAGTAAAGGGAGTCGATGGTATCCTCATCCGGAAGCGGGGAGGGTCCATCCACAATGCAAGGTCGTTAAAAATAAAAATCCTCAAGGGGTATGCGTAAAAGGTCCAGTTCCAGTTCCAGTTCCGGACATCGGCAGTAAAAGTGGCAGCAGTTGAAAATCCGGGATGTTCGTATCAGGGGTCCAGGCTCAAGGATAAGGCAGGACACCAAAAAGAGGATACCTCCAAGGGGAAAACTCCTGCGAGATGCAAACTTGCAACTCTGGGTGGCACCAGCCAGAGAAAAAAAAACCGGGACCTAATCCGTGGAATAAAAAAAGACGGGACGAAAGACGTCGATCCAAGGGAAAAAAGCCGAACTCCATTGACCCGGTCATTATGCAGAAATCATCACACACTCGCGAGGGCGGCGGGAAGCCTCGTCAAGTTCAAAGAGGAGGGAATCGGCCTCGGTTCTCCAGATACGCTTATCGGCGGGGGGCCCGGTGGTGTCGGTCGGAAGCGTGCCTGTCGGCTTCACGGTCACTACGTCGGCTACTCGTACCACTGGGATTTGTTTGAGTATTTGTTGGTGTCGCTGAAGTGCGAGCGCGGGGGGTTTCATCATACTGTTGTCCCTGGGCTGCGTAGCCTTGTTGCTGTTGAGCTGACTGGCCTGCTTGAGACGCTAGAGAGTCAGATCCTGTTCGTAGTGTGGGCGTTGGACCGGCATTATACGCACCGCGACCGTAGAAGGGGTCCTGGGGCTGCATCGCAGCATACGACTGGGCACCCGCGGGAGGAACCTGGGCGGAGTACTGGAAGGGGGAGGTGGTGGCCGGATAACTCTGCTGGGATACACCGGAGGTAGTATAGGCCGGCTGCTGGGAGGGGGCAGCTGAAGCAGCCTGGTTAGCATACGGGTTACTGGTGGCGTAAGCTCTCGCGTTGGAGTTGGCTCCCATAGCCGTGTAGGGGTCCTGGGCCGCCTGGTAGGCCTGGTTCAAAACAGAGCCGCCCTGTGGAGTAGAGCCGTATCTGGGATCCGTTGGGGGGGGAGACTGTGCGGTTTGCGGGTAGCTGCCGTACGCACCACCACTTGTGGAGGCGTAGCCCTGCTGCGTGTATGATGAACCAGCAGCGCCAGTGTATCCAGGAGCGCCAGTGCCTGGGTATCTGGGACCATCAAAGGCCGAGTCACGGGAGTAGGGGTCCGCCTGGTAGGGAGCTTCAGTAGGGCCATGATGTTGACGAGACTGGTGCGTCTCGGAGTAGCGGTATTGGACTACAGGTGAGTTAGATGAGTGTCTCGCGGGAACGCCACTGGCATTTCTCGAGGTATGAATACCTCCAGTGGTATTGCGCGATGTCTGCGCTCTTCTTTCGCTGTCCCAGCGAGCCGAGTCGGCCTTGAGATCTTCAATCATGGCCTGTGCAGTGGGGCAGCGTTAGTCCGGTGATCATCACGGGAAGCCGCACACGCCAAAAAAAATTCAACGTGGCGTGTTTGTTTTCTGGGAGAGCTGGCACTTACTGTTGTTAAGTTCCTGTAGGCTGTGATGTAGTAGCCTTGGACACCTTGGCCGGTTTGAGGGTTCTGTGATGGTCGAGTGAGCCATTTGATTCCGCGGCGGACAAGGTGGGACCGGTGGGGGGTTGGGCGATAACCCAAGCCCCTCTCAGCACCGCACGGCGGAGAGGACAGCATACCTCGTAGTGACCGGGACGCACCAGGGCGTCGTTGCCCAAGTAGCGACAAATATCGGCGGAGATGACCTCGCGGTCGATGCCATCGCGAGGCACGAAGTATTCGTTCTGTCGCGTGGTGCCGGCGGCGGGGGCCGGGTTTCGGGAGGATCTCGACATGGTCTGAGGGGGAGATCGAGGAGGATTTGACAGAGAGTTGACCGAAAGAGGAGAGGGGGAGGATAGAGAGTGTCGATGAGAGTACGAAGGAGCCGAGTGGAAGTTGACGGGAGAAGAGTTGGGAGCGGGAGCGGGAGACGGAGAAGGCGAAGGTGGGAGAGGGAGAGAGAGGGAGAGGGAGAGAGAATGAGAAAGGTCAGAGGGGGAGGAACAGGCAGCAAGTGAAGGAGGAGGAGCAGAAGGCGGATGAGGAGGAAGAAAAGGCGATTGTCGGCGGTGGGTAGTGGGTGGGTCCAGGCGCTGACGAGGGGCAAGACGCCTGGAGCGACAGTGGGACAGGGCCTGGCGGCGGCTCGCCGTTGGCTGGGGGCGCCGTCTGGGTGGTTGTGGTGCGGGTGGAGGAGGTGGCGAGGACGCTGATTGCTGGCGCTGGTGTCCTGTAAAGGCTCCAGCTGCAGCAGCCTCTATCGGACGACTGAGATGGTGCTGGGCTTGCACGTCCCAGTCGAAGTCGAATTGGTGGACCTGGTGCTCCGGGTCTCCTGCTTGGTACTGGAACAGGTGGTGGTGGTGGTGCTGCTGGTCTTGCGTCTGAGGCTGGGACTGGCTGCTGTGGTACAACTGTTGCTGCTGCTGTTGCTGCTCCTGCTCCTGCGTCGCTTCGTCCTGACCTATTATCACTGCCGCGATGCTGCCGTGAGATTGGACACGACTGTGGCCGAAGCCTGCAGGACGGCCACCAGACGCGGCGACGGCGGTGGCGGACGCGGAGACGGTTGGGCTGGACTGGCGAAGCTGGGACAACCATGTGTTGTTCCCTGCTGCTGCTGCTGCTGCTGCTGCTTGTCCCTCTCCGACACCGAGCCCAACGTCCACATGCGGGATCTGCGTTGGGGGGTGGCCTTGGTCGCCCCGCGGGTGGAGGCCCTGACCCTGGCCCTGGCCGTGTCGGCCTATGATGGTGGACCGTTGGGTCGGGCCAGCGACGCAGATGGCCTCAGATCCTGGTCCGCTCGACCCCGACGAGGTGGCTGGACCTGTTCCAGGACTTGATCTCGGTCGTCCTCGTGGACGCGGGCTGGCCAGTGGTGCACTGGCTGGTCGGGGGCTCGGTGCGAGGCCAGCCACTTGACCGGGAGCTGGGCTTCTTCTGCCTCCTCCGCTGCTTCTAGCTTGGGCTTGTTGGGCTTTGACGTGGCCGGGGATTGCGCTTAGGCGAGCTTGGCCTCCTTCACCACTCCCGCCGCCCTTCAAGCTGAGTGCTGTGATTGGCACGGCCGATGACGCCCTCTCCGCGCTTGCTGCTGTTGCTGCGTCCACGTTTGCCTTGCTTGCTCGAGACTCCCGCTGCGATGGTCCCGCCGTGACTGGCGAGTCACAGCGCAGCCCGCTGCGGCCTTGACGTGCAATGATGGCGGTGGTGGCCGGTCAGCCTGCCAGCTGCGCAGCAGTCACGCAGTATTGTGCCGTGCTGTATGTGAGAAGCGTCTCTGACGCGCTCTGACGGGTTCTGACGCGCACTCTGTAGCTTGGCCTTTTGCTGTTATGCCGTGGTGTGACGGACTCGAATGCAAGCAGGTTTCTCTAATCTGTCTCATTGAGGTATTCAGCTTGTGACCTGGTCCCCTGCTGTGGGCTCAAAAGAGACGGTTAAAAGTACGAGATACAATGTATAGATAGTTGTGAACCACGGACGTCTCAAGTCTCAAGTCTCAAAGTCTCAACAGTCGTTTATTAGAGATAGAGACCACCGGACCTGAACCGCCGAGCACTCGGGATCACAGCGTTGTCTGTGCAAGGTCAAGCCTGCTCATGGACCGTATTGCGGCCTGCGGATGCTCTGGCTAAAGCGGCAGAGCCAGAAGCTGAGTCTGCGCCGTCTCGGAACAACAAGGCTGTTCCCTGTACTGGGCGATGCCCAAAGCCTAGTCTCGCTTCCTACTTGTTTCCGTGGGTTGATGATGACGATGCGGGCTTCGTTCAGGAGGTCAGGCAACGCGCGCGCCGTAGTCTCACCAACACTCTTGAAGTTACGATCGACCGCTGGCTGGGATGAAGTTGCATTGTACGATGGACCTGGGCCGCTCTCGCTGAGGGTTTGATGGATCAGCAGCAGATGGCGGGTAACGGTGGCGATGTTTTCCAGCCTTGATCGTTGTAAAAGGGTTGAGCCAACGTGTTGCCGGGCTTGGCCAAAAGTTGCCGGGCGTCTTAGAGCGCGTAGTTGTCTCGAACCGCGATTTCGCGGAAGGGTAAACTGTCTACCTTAACTGCTCAAGGTAGAGAAACAACGAGGAGTGAATCGTGGGTGGCCGGCTATGATCTTCAACTCTCCGGAACCATCCCGTACCGCCGCTTTATATCTCATGCCAGGTATCCGGGACTCTCAACTTCAGTTGACATCGCACCGAATCACATCTCCAAGAGACACGTCTGTCGATGAGGGTCCATCCCTCTCCATCTATGGACGCATTCCTTCCTACTCCATCGCAATCCTTGTCCACCGGTTGCCTGTCTCAAACGGACACCGCTTCCGTGTCTTCTCCTGGTTGCACCGTCTTATGCCCAGCCGCCGTCGTGGAGAGTTGGGCATCCGTCCTCCCTCATGCGCCGTCCAAGAGTATATCGTCCACCGAAGCGCTGCTCGCCGTTGGGTCCACAAATGACAGGCGACGTGTTTCCACCCTCTCCGTATGTCATGTGCTGCGCAATTCCAGGATGACCTCAGCTGCACCCGAGGGACTGATAGAGTTCTGCCAGGCTGGGTTGGTCGTCTGTACCTCTCGTGGTTGGGTTGGGTAGCAATGCCTGGCACCAAATTGCCGCCCAATGCAGCGCTACCCGTCGCGCTCCATATGTTCGATGCCCAAATCGAAACCACCCAATCATGTCGCTCCTAGTCAACCAAAGCCCAAAGGCGTCCACGAAAACGTATCCTGCATCGCAACCGATAGCTAGGTGGCCTTCCTGGATCAGTAAGTTCCTTGGCGCGATTCACCTCCATGCCGCTTGTCCCATTCCCCGTTTTGTAGGTCATGCGAACCTAGGCAAGTCAATATTGCTCCAGCATATCCCAATCCGCATCGTCCCCTGATGCACGGCTGGCTGCATTGCCTCATCTGTGCTGCCATGGCACCAAGGAGACGTTCGACATGAACCGCGCTGCCACGCCAACGAAAATTCCCGGTCTGTATCCCGTTATTGTTCAAAAGAACGTTTCAGTAGTCGCCCGCTGGTGCGTACCTTGTTCCACGAGTATTGAGTGACGATGACTCTTGAGGAATGGTGTCGGTGACTCGCTTCACGCAACTCATCCCGACATACGGCATGCGGGTCGTTTCGAAGTAATTCGAAGCACGCAGGACCGGGCCTGCACATTCGCCGACGATTTGATCCGACCTGAATATATCCTCATTCGGCTCTTAATTTGGCACAGCCAAACTCTTCTTCAGCCACAGCCGCGTACGCCTCTCCGTAGCTGCAGTCGTGGTCCGATCGGCAGCAGCCCGTCAGTAGTTCGAGACAGAGCGAGGTTTCTTGCGTCTCCGATAGGAAGTGCGACTATCACATCCGGATGGGCCGCGTCGTATCTGTGTTGTGTCCGCTCGTGCTTTGTGCCATGGTCCATCCCTGGGCTATCCAAATCTCAGTCGGCTCTGTCCTTGCTCTAGCTTCCCGCCTCTGTCGCGTTTCGATGATGCACCTGGCCCCTTTTGCGACGAGTTACGTGGAGTGGGTGGCCGTTCAGCGAATGCAGGCCTGACACGTTCTGCTTCCTGGAGGTCCTTGGCCAGATGCCAATCCTCATGGCTCTGCAGTGCATCTGGGTCAATGAAACTGGCCCTGCATCGGAAACATGGGAAGGGTTCAACGCAGGTCAGACCATCCTCAGCTCGGGCGGTTGCAAAATCACTCGTACTCGGTTGACCGACTGACAGACTTGAGTCCGATATACCGAGTGGACGAGAGGGAATATCGGTCTCACCGCCGGCAAGAGGGGGGTCGGGTGCATTGACCGGGCTTCTATCGGCGGAACACCTTTTTGCGAAGAACCGCTGGATTCCCCCGTCCTCCACTCGGCGTTTCTTGACTGGTCGGTCGGTTCCAGCAGACGCCGGACGGCTTTCTCCCGCGGTAGATCGGAGGGCCTCTGCTTCGTCCCCTTTGACAAGGAATGCGTCAATACCCATGTTGCCTTTGATACCATCCTCGAAGCCCCCGACACTGAGACTCAAATTCGCACAAGGCCAAACCCTTCCTTCGTTGATGATCTGGGCCAAGAGATCTTTAGCGAGATCAAAAAGTGTCTCCTCATCCAGAGCCTTTCCCTGTGGGATAGGTCCCTGTCGAGATCGCATCTGACCACCATGGCGGAAATGCAGGTTGATGGTTCGGGGCCGCCGCTTGTTCTCCAGGACACCTTCCTCAACCAGCCGAGAGAAGATATCAGCTACGAAGATCCTGAGCCAGCGTACGGCCTGTTCTTGGGTACTGATCGTAGGTCTGAAAGACTTGGCAGATAACATGGATTTGATCTGTGTTCGGGAGTTGACCTCGCTGTTGTCGATACCTCTGATGGTATTATGTACCCACAAGCCAGTGTCATTGCCAAGCTTTGCCTTCATGGTGGTCAACGAGACCTCAAGCAAGTCCTTGACATTCTCTGTTTCAAAGGTACTGACGACCTGGTCACCAAGCTTGCCGCCCAAGTTTCGTAGTTTAGTAATCTTGAAGTCACTGAGAAATGAGTGGACGGCTCGGTTGCGTACAACGGTCTGCTGGTTGGGCTTTTTGAACGCGGAACCTAACTTGCTGAGGAGCTTGTTATTCGCTATCCCAGCGGAGCAGGTGTAATCAAGCTCCTGTCGTATCTTGGCCCGGACATCGCGGACGATTTCAGACCCGATGAGTATGGTGACATCGTCCCAGTCGGGGTCGAGGGTTTCTTGGTCCTCGTCCAAGCCAACCAAAGCATCTGCCTGCCAATCGAGCGCAGAAATGGGAGGGAGAGGGAGTTTCTCGGTGGGGTCATCATACGGCGGGGGGTTCTGCAGTTCGGGGAAGCGTTCAAGAAGGATAGAGTGGACTTGACTGGACAAGTCCAGGAAGACTTCGTCTATGCCTGCTTTCTCTACCTTCTGCAGGTCAGCGGGCAGCGCATCTTTGACTGAGGCCAAAATCTTTCTCGATTCTAGACGATATGGATCAAGGGAAACTTTGTCCGTTGAGATGTTTGCGGCAGCGTCGTCTCGATAGGCCCACTTGTCGTCGCCTTCTCTCCATGTTGCAACATGCTGAGCAATGAGATCGGGACATAGTTTCTTTGCCTCTGCAACATCACAGTGACGTCCGATGCCCCATTCCCGCGCGGCATAATTAACAGCAATTAGTCCCTGCCTTAGACAATGTCAGTATCATATCAAGCAATGAAGAAAGTGACAGCCCGCATCTTGTAGTAGTAGGAGCAGACTCGGTGACAGTAGGAGGATCAGGGAATGAGTGAAAAATGCGAAAAGGAGGTTCTAGTAGAAAAGTGAAGCCGCTGAAGGTGGAGGGAAAAGCGAACAGTGGCAGACATGCATCCACAGCAATATGTTGGGATGCCACACAAGCGTTGCCAACATCCACAAGGCGTCTATAAGCATCTCGGCAGGAAATGACTACACCAATAGCACTTGCTATGTAGAAAACCTCAAGTGAGACAAATAAAAGGAAGGCAATAAATATATCAAGTAGGAGACACAAAGCATTGAAGGATAAAGAAGCTAACCAACAGAGGGCTCGAAAGCTGCAAGTATTGACCAGTCTCTAGGCCAATGGAAACAATGATCATATCGGCATAACTTACCACTGTTGGACGGCAAGGGGCTGGTCCTTGGGGAGCCCAAGTCGCACCATCTCGCACTGCGCGTAGAAGCCATCCAGATCAACGTGAGCCACAACGCGTAGGGGAGTCGAAGTGCTGGAGGATGCTAGCAGCGAGAGCTGACGGTACGTGAACTGCGAGCGTCGAAGGCCGCCTCCGTGCAGCGGGGAAGAGGCTCCATGCCGATGGAGCGGCGGCGATGAGGGCATCTTGACAGTGTTCGCGACGCGGTAGGACGAGCAAGCAGCATCGCGATTCATGCGAAACGATTTGGCCGCCAGTCGCAGCTGATAGGTCCAATCTACTGATCGGGACGGGAAGGCAGGGGTGCGTCTGATTTCAGCTGAAATCGACGCGAGTTTGGCTCGTCTGGTCGGATTGCATCCTCGCGGTTGCAACTTGTGTGGACGAGTTGATTGTGGTGTACGTCAACGCTTGGTAAGTGAGATAACCGTGATTTGTTACTGGTCGAGGGAAGCCTAAGTTCCGGGGCCCCACTAGCGCTCGAGGAAGGAAAGCGGCCTAGGACCCGACTGCCCCACTAGCTTTCCCTTGACAACCTTGGACGGTTTCAGTTCTCTCCAAAATAACAATAAATAGAAAGTAGATAGTGATATTCTCTACCTCTCGATACTTCATTAGCAGCGGGAGATTGGGATTTGTGGGTTGATTCATTTGAGTCCTCAGTTATCCGGGGATCCCGAGCAAAATAGTTCCAAGCTCAGTAGGTGCAATTGACTACGGTGATGCTAACGCTTGCAGCAAGCCAAGGTACCCACAACGCCATTCCGATTGATGACCCAAAGCAAGGTCCGGTATGCGTTTCTGTCCAAAAAAAATATTCATCAACTCATCCCAAAAAGTGCAAAACTGCAATGACTTAAGGATTAAACCAAGAGAATGTCTGTGTTTCCCCCTCCTATTAGTCATGTTTCTTTGGGACTGTCTTGGGCCTTGAACACTTTGACACGTGGGCTGCTTCACTTCCCAATCGAAATCATTTCCGCCGCAGGGTACCTTGCTTGTGGAGGTGGGATATCGCGATGCGGGGGTGCCTACAAGTGGTCTTCGTCATGTAAGTATAAAAAGGCGACCGTAAGGATAGCACTGCTGTCTCTCTGCCTCCTTGGTAGCGAACCGACCTCAGTTATTATGGTCTGCTACCCTATTCGCGCTTGGGGGGGAGGGATTCAAGAAGATTCCTGATTCCAAGCAGATTATAATACGGCAACTCATTATCAACCAAATGTACAGTTGAAGTCAACTTATCATTTCTCTCTTGTACAGACTCTCACATGTTACAACCTTCTTATTCCCATATCCTCCACAAACTCAAGAAAATCCACCTATACCGTCTATGTCCCGCCAAACGCTATGCACACAACGTTTCTCCCATGTTCCTCTATACGCTAGAACTAGCCAGTCAACGGGGTATCAAGGTCGAGATCTAGTGCCTCGGCGCTCCAGCACTGCGCATTTCAATCTCATCGCTCCCGGAGCTTCCTTCATGGGGAATCCCATAACGTTGCTTCAGGTTCTCTAACACGGGGCCGAGCTCGTAGTCGCTCTCCATGCTGTCGTGGTTGCAACAGGGCGAGTGCCATATTGGGAGTAACCACTCAATAACAGAGTTGCCCATGATGGACCTCCAATTCCTCCACCATCCAAGATCCCAGGGGTTCTCTCCGGGCTCCGTTTCGAGGATGGCGAATGTCCGCGTTGCCTGTTCGTCCCTCGGCGACGTTGGACTCATCGTGTCCATCGAGGAACCATGGAAGTGGTTCATGGCAACACCACTCTGGCCCCAGGCGGGAGCTGACAATGGGTAGGTGATTGTCCGGTACCGCTGAGTTGGAAGACTGTCATGGGGAAGCCGGACAGCCAATCGGAAGGTCTGACTCTTTCTCAGCATGTCAATGTTAGTGATATTGGTGAAGATGAACCGAGCCGAGGTCATGGTCATGGCGCCAGTAAAGAGGGCAAACAAGCATCCAATAGCAAGGCCAGCAATTATTCGGCCATCCAAAGACCGGCCTTCATCCTTCTGTAATTGCAAGGAGTATGCAGCTGTTGCAATACAAATAGTGCAGAGTATCCCACAATAAAAGGTGAACTGCGCAAAGAAGTTGAACGCTAACAGCTGTTAGCATTCATTGCAAGAGGTCCGGCAAGTTTGCACAGGGCAGCTCACATGTCTCGGACACGACACCGCCAACCCATGGGCACAGATGATCCATCTTGCGAATGCAACGATCGATCTCACTCGAATGATGAGCGCGGTCTGGCTTCCAGGACCGGCAGTCAGAGCACCATTTCGGTCGACCATCAAGTTCGCAGACGAAGACATCCTTGCTGTAGAAGGCCTCGAGCCCGGGGCTGTCGGGATTCAGATCTGGAGGTACCCATGGCTCTGTTTCGATATCTCTCCCTCGACGCCGGTTTCTCTTTCGCTCTTTTTCGAGGGCCTGTCGCTCGGGAGAAAGGGGGACGAGGCCGGGACTGAACGAGACGGCGATGAAGGTCCGGAGGTATGCGGCGAGGGTAAGGATCAAGAAGACGAGGTACAGCACGATAAGTGTTATCGCAGTACCCGTCCTGTGCTCCTGCCGGTAGAGGTAGTTGACTGCGCACGGGATAATCGTCAGCGGGTCCCGGACGGGCCGTGGTGTGAAGGGGAGTCGAGGTCACATACCGCAGAGATGCGGCACGGCCACAAAGGTCGCAAAGCCAAACGCAGCAGCAATGAAGAAAGGGATTATGCGCACCGTCCACCGGGTCTCAGCGCGATTGCTTATGACGGGACGTGGCATCGCGGCATTGCGACCGGCCTATCGACGGCGAGTAGGGGCGTGAAGTCGGGTCAGACGGACTATTGGCGACGATGATGCAACCGCGTGGTGTTGTTGAAGGCGACACTGGACATTGGCATGATTGTTAGTGGATGGCCCGTGCGGAGCGCCGACCTGACTGACTGGAACGGGTGGAAGTTGGTACCGAGTACAGATTACGGATACCAGTGTATTCGTACATACAGTGCGCGGCACAGTGTCACATTAGTACCAACTTCAAGGTACATATGTACATGTCTCAGTGTTTTCTCGGCTGCGTGCAAGCTCAACGACCAACAGCCAAAGCCTGAACATCGTGAGTGACACTAACAGCCTACAGATACATTTCAAAAAGGCATAACAAGGCAATCCATGGTATCTACTTTGCAACACTCACTTTCATGTGCCATATCGCGCTTACTCACGGATCGGAATCCAAGCCGCCTACATCGTTAAATTCAATGCATCCTAGCGCCTACCAACGAGAGCAACGATCCTCCAGCGGCAGCATCGTTGACTTGCATGGTCACATTCTTCTAACCACATCAGCTTATCTCTTCCATCGTTTTATATGCAATGACTCTTCATGCCACCGTTTTACCGGATTTTTGCAACCAGGTCATGCCGTTCATCTCCCCCCTTTTCGCTCTCTATGACTAGTCAGGTTGCTGAGCCACCCCCGTGTTGGATCTCTGCGCATCATGCCTGCATCATAGCCAAGGAATCTCTGCTTCTAAGCATGCGTAGGACTACTGTGATGCCCCTGGTGCTTGTCAAGCTCTCCATCTGCGCCTGGCTACTGCTTTCTTGGAGCGCCAAGTTATGCCTTAGGTTGGGGCTGGCAGCTTTCGCTTTCAGGGGGGAACCTGGCTCAATGAGACGATGTGGTTTGAGGGCCATGGAGTTCAATTGTGCATTTTGTGAGCTGTACTTTTCTTCCAGATGGATGGACTATGCCTGGCAGGCATGCTCTGCTCAGCCAAGATGCCCGACTCTTGTTGTTGTTTGCCCGACAGATGATCAAGCCAGCATCAATATGCCTCGCCCATCATCGTCAATAATCGCACAAGTAGCCATTCAAAGACTCTCCTGCTATCGTGTTGTGCTTAGGTGTTGTCACAGGCAGGTTGGGCAGCATCCTGCCTTGGAGAGCCTAATCTCTAATGAATGGTCGGCGTTCACGCTCTCATGGTCAGACCACCGAGCTCACAACACAGGTGCTGGGTCACTCGCAGAGTCCTGCGAACCATTCACCGGCACAAAAGGGCCATCAGCCAGCCTCATGGGCGTAGAAATATACATTTGATCAGGCTCGCAGAGCCTCACGGCTTACCTACCTAAAAATAGGCAGGTAGGGAGCAGGCAAGCCGTCAGTGGAATTTAATGGGCTTTGGTCCCTTTCCGGTCCCTTTTCACTCTCTCTTTCACCCTCGGTCGGCGCTGGTATAGCATAGTCCCCTTGCCAAACTCCTTTGTGGGATCTGACGACTTCGACGAGAACCCTCCACGATCACGATAAGCCGCTGAAATCCGAATCGCGTACGCGTCACGTCGGGACTACCTGGGCCATCAGCACGTTAACCGACTTCATGCCGAAAGCTGTGAGCCTGAGGACGCAACTGGTCGAAGCCACTGGCGAAAGTATTGTCCCGGCAGGCAACTCAAGAACGGACCATCGACCATCGTCAACTACATCTGGCACACATTAGGAAGGACTCGGGAAGAGATCAACACCAAGATCAAATATATCTCAAACAAAAAACAAAGGAGATTTTCTACGAAAAAAATCCGAGTAGTTGCCTGTTCTTTGGTTCTCAAGTGAGAATTAGTACAGTCGGCAGTTTAACTACAACATGCGCGCTCGGCCAAGTTGGCTGACTTCGAGGCAGGTACCTGGGTACGACTTCCCCGGCTGGCCAACCGCCAATGACTAACAACGTTCCCCACCAAAGCACTCACCTTCTTCGATCGCATTTCTCTTCTCTCAACTCCATGAACCCCAATTGTCCGTTTACTTCTGTTATCTCTATCGCAGATCCTTTATCATGGCACCAATCTTCATCATGACTTTGGTGTGGAGGTGTGGCGCTTGTCAACGCCCACAATTGGACGTCTCGCCCACCCACCCAAGATCTTCAGGGCGAGACGCAGAGTGGCATGCACAGCGGCATGCAGGCTCGTCGCCCTAAGCCTTACCAAGCGAACCTCTCTCTTTCAACTGTCCTCGCTCCAAGCCTCTACCGACCTCGCTCTGGTCGATGTCGCTTCAACCTCTCGCCCTGCTCAACAGCCGGCGAATCGCATCTACGTCCGTTCAGTATCCGACATATACATACGGGACCTGGCCGTCGCCGCCCCCCGGCTTTGTTCCCTCGTCTGCGCCTGTCTGATAACTCGAACCCCCGTCGCTGCCTTTCTCGCCGAGGACAGTCCGCCTGTTTCAAACCCGTTTCCATACACGGGCGTCTTTCTATTGACTTGCAATTAGGAACAAAAAATATGCCTAGGCAAAAGAGTCACGTCCCACGCTCTGTGCCTCAATGTACGACCTGCACGAGCAGACGTATACAGGGGGCTATGCGGCTCAGAGCCTCACAATTGCACTTCACACTTCCGCGCATCACACATTTTTCCCGGCGTACGCTCCATCTTTGACAGGGTCTGAGTGTTAGATCCCAAGGCTGCATACCTAGTACGAGCAGAAACGAAACAAGGACACTGCCAGGTACCCTGCGCCGACGCGTTGGCTAGGTAGTGTATCACGGTCTTCGGCTCCTCGTTTGGGCGACTGACTAAGTCTGGAGCAAAACAATTCCTAAAAGCCTCAGTTTTCGTTTCTTGTCTTTTGTGTTTGCCGGCTCCGGCTGATCAGATTCAAGCTCTCTCAGCCCAAGAACCTCTGTCGGCCTCACTTTGACGACGACGCCAGCCCGCTCCGTCTTCATGGCCGGCAATTCCGTCATTCCACTGGCCCAAGCGTTGGTCCCGTGGATGACGGCTTGGGGCATTGCTGCTATCTTGAGCAAGGCGATTCCTTCTTCTCGACGACCTGTCCAATGGATGAATATCTGGTCTGTGAGGAAACTGACGAACCGCCTCCCTCCGCCGCCACAACGATGTCGACTCGGTAGGAGCATCACGCAGTCCAAAGGTTGAAACCTAAGACGATGCTGGTGGGACATCGTTGCCGCGCCTCTACGCCTTGGAGGGCAACCATAATGGTTGGACGTCGTGACTTCGGGCAAGCGTTGGCTGGCATCAAGGGTCATGAAATGACGACGAGCTTGAAAAACCATCCCGTGAGCCTGAAGGGTATAAAATGGAAAGAGAATGCCGAGTTCATCGACTCTTTTAACATCAAGCACCACATCAAGCAAAGCACCAAGAAACGCAAACAGGCTCCTCTTTAGCTATCATACCTTGAGACAAATACTACTTTCTCCCCTCCGTTTCTCTTGAATAGAGAAAGACTCAACAGCGCAATGGCAGGCACCCTGACTTACATGTGGAAATGTCACTTCTGCGCCTTTGACAACACCCGCGTTAATCACCCCTCCTGCATCTCTTGCGGTCACGTCCGATGTGGCTACTGCGAGGACTTTACCGTTTACTCTAAGGATTAAGCGGAACTGTCCCAGGAGCCCACGGGCTCCGGGACAGTTCTGCCAGATTGGCTACCTCTCAACACGCTACACGTCCAGACTTTGGTGGACCGAACAACAAACCAGCAACGGCGTCAACTCTGGCAACTGAAGCAAGAATTCCCATCATCGTCCAGAACCATGACGATGCAAGTCATCTGGGACTCGGTAGTCTATTGGGCTGCCTTCAGACACGGTAGCTTGCTTTGGGTCATTATTTCGATGCTCAGGTTCAATTTTGGCTGGAATATGGAGTTTTTGGTTCGTCAATTTCGAAAACTTGGCCGCTCTCGTCTTGTTTGAGGAAAAGGGTCGGAGACGAGGGATGGGCGGGCAGTGTGGACGGTGGGAGTCATTCAGTCAACAACACATGACAGCACCACAACTTTACACAGCTCTTTGTTCTTTATACTTTTGTCATTCTTTAGACATTGCCTTTTTGTATTTTAGAGTTTTCTCTTGTCCCTTTCGTTTTTTGTATAAGTACCTATCTTGGATATCCCAATAGACATCTCTCGTTACCTACCGTGTGTTCCACTTCCGCTCCACCCCGTGACAGTTGCCTTCTTACTACACAGAAGCACTGTGGGTTCCCGGGTGTCACAGTCGATATCTTCCCCTGGAAATGTAGCTTAAAGGTGGGAAGAGTGACGTCGTGCCTGGCTTAAAACGGGACGCGGGTGGAATTCCCGCGCATGTGGTTGTGGTTCCGAGGATGGTCGTCGGTTGCCCGTGACGGGGGACCGATGAGAGGCCGGGGATTCCCCCTGGTTGTGGCTGTGTAGTGATTTTAGGCGATTTGATTGTCTCGTCTTTAGTGCTTGTATTTTAATGTTTTCCGGTTCGGCGAGCTTGAGCCGCACTCAGCCTCAACTCTAAATACGCGAAACGACATCATGCTCGCGATAACCAACCGGAAATACAACCCAGTCTTGGGGAGTACTGCTAGAGGCTTGGGGAGAGACTCACCGAAGCCACCTGCGTACAGCTACGTACCTGTAAACGGGGGGGGGGAGAAGTTCCCTTGATGATCTGGCGGGTGCTACACCGAGGATGGAGGGTGGGACCTTCACCGAGCGTGTGTGAAGGTAGGTATGCATCTATTCGCTGCTTACATCATGCTTGGCAACGAGTGTACCCGTCCCAGTTATGACCTGATCCGCCATGAGCCGCTGCCATGATTGTTCCCGCAATGGACATGACCTGTATTTCCCCTCCAACGTGGCGTGCCCGTAGAAAACAAGGTCCCAATCGTCATCGCCATCACCACCAAAACGGGCGATCCTCCACGCAGCCCTTCGCACGAATCACAGAGACCACGGCCATTTTCGCACGCGACCCACCTCGCAAGTGCCCCCAACGGAGACGCCGTGAAGGAACAGGAAGTGGCTTTCAAGCATAACACCAAGAACGCTCCGAAGTACCTCCATCCACTACTCCGACTCCGATCCTCATCACTCCGCGGGCGAATTATTATCACCACGGGCTTCGAACTAGCTACCCCGCGCCCTGCAAGGCATCTCGCCGGGCTGAGGGGAACAGGGACAAGGCAACCCAGCGAGGCAATGGGACTAGAAGCGCCCTGAGAGATGAGCGGTGTAAAACAGCCCTCGCCCTTTTTTGCTCTGTTGCCGGGCGAAGGAGTCATTCCTTCATCCCTTGCCGCGAGACGTAAGTAAACCACTCGATGCTCCAATCTAGAAGGTTGAACGACCAGAACAGACAGACACTCCGCCGCTGCGCCGAAAATACCACCCTCGCGAAGCCTTGAAAATCTTCAACTCCAAGCTCCCAATCGCGCGTGCTGGGACACGAGCAAGGTCACGACCCCAGGCCATAGCCACTTCGCAAGCGCCGTTATGACGACAGCGTGTAAGTGCAGAGCGAGAGCCTTGGCATCACACCGGGCCAGGGGCGGGAGACGGAGAACAGGTTCTGAACTAGACAAGCGGACGCGCCTCATATTTGCTGACGCGAAAAAAAAAAAAAAGAGGAAATACAAATAAATGGACACATGCCTTCAACAACCCGGTATAATGTACAATGCCATCCGGTCTTCGCCGCAACGCCTCGGGGGAAAAACAGATAAAAGCAAAAACGAACCAAGACGCAAAAGCATAGTGTTGAACCAAGCCCCCCCTCCCCCCTTTGAAGCCCCGGAACATCATCAAAATAACCCCCTCCTTCAACCTGGACCCCTTCTACTCGAACCCCTTCCATCCTGCCCTCCTCAGACCATTTCTCATTTCCTCGTGTGGTCTCTGACACTCAAAACTGACTCTCCGTGATTGCAAACGTTGAGTTTCCCTACTCGGCCTCCACCAGGCGGATCTGCACCGCCCGCGACAGCTCCAGACCCTTTCGTGGCGAAGCAAGCTTCGCGATCGACTGCTGTACGCCAGCGACCTTGCCGGCAGGCGTTGTGGCAGGCGAGTTCTTGGCGGAAGCCTTCTTGCCGGCCTTGGTCGTCTCTGCATCCGTGGCGACGAGCGTGACGCTCGATGTAGTGGACGAGACGCGCTTTCTAGGCGAGATCGACGACTTGCCATAGGTCTTAATGATGCGCTTCGTCGTCGTCTTCTTCAGCAGCCCGCCGGTCGATGCTCGTCGCTTGACGGGCGACTTGGCCGCCGACTTCTTGGCCGTGACGGACGACATGCCCTTCTTGAAGGCCGTGGCTGCCGTCTTGGCCACCTTGGAGCTGGCGCTGGACAAAGAACGCTTGACGCCCGTGGCCGGCTGGATCTTGCGCTTCTTTGTCTTGCTGCCGCTGCCGGCGGCGTCGCCCTCGTCTCCGATCAGCTCCTTAAGCTTGCGCTTGCCCGCCTTGACCTTGGCCTTGACGGTGTTCTTGAGGTCCGCCTTCGGGGGCTTGACCTCGCGGGGCTTGGGGCCCAGGACACCGCGACAGTTGGGCTCTCCGCAGAGGCACTTCTGGACGTTCTTGGCCGAGAAGGGATCGAAGTTGTAGTCATACGTCAGCTCGTCACCCGTCATGATGGGCTTGTCGCCCGCAAAGAGCGCCATGCGCGGCTGTCCCGAGACGATCCACTTGATCATCCTGCAGTTGGGGTTACAGCTGTGATTTACAAAACGCGCGATGCTGCCCGTGGTGGCATCGATAATCATGTTCTGGTCGAAGCTCATGAGGTAGTAGCACTGTGTGAGTTGAGTCAGCAAAACCGCGAATCCCCTCAGGAGGCGTGCGCATGTGTTGCACAAGGCTGTGGCCACAGCTGATACGTACCTCGTTGTCCTTGTAGACTTCCGTCATGCGTCGCTCGCACTCGTCCTCAGTGATGATCTCGCCGGCGTACTCCATGATGATCTGGTTCGGCTTGAAGCAACGGTTGCTGCGGACTCCGTGTCCGCGGTCCGACGTCTTGATCACCTCAACACCAACGCGATACTTGCCTCCCTTGGCCCGGCGGGCAGTCAGGTTCGCAAACGCGCGGTTCGCGCAGTGCTTCTTGCCCACGTTGCAGTTCATCTCATCGCACTCGTACAGCATGATTCTGTTCTGGCAGCTCTCGCCACATCCGTCCTCGGGCGTGCACACGCACTTGGACTGATAGTCGTGGAAGTGCGGCGACTTTCGCCAGTAGTCCTTGGACTCGCCAATGAAGCGATCTGAGAAAGACAGTTAGCTAGAAATTTCAATTGTGCATGATACAAAGCAATCCTCGTACTCTTGGTCATTTTCTTCCATTCATCCGGCTTCGGCTGTCCCGGCGGGAGCGGGTTGCAAACGCTGTAGGGCAATTTGAAGTCGCGACCAGCAATGAGCAAGCGCAGGCCGGTGAAGATAGGCAAAGGCATCGTCTTGTTGACGCGGCCGCTCGGGATCAGCTCGGGCAGCTGAGCCAAACTCTTCTTCTCCGCCACGGTAAGACCCTTGAAAATATCAATGGGGGCATCCTGGCCCGAGTAGAGGCCCTTGTCGAGGTACTTCTTGACGCGGCGCTTCCTCCTGTTGGTGATGGGCTCGGGCTCAGCCTCCTCGGGTTCCTCGGACTCTTCCTCGTGCTTGGACGTCTTTCGCGCCGGGGGTTCGGGAGCGTTGGGGTCGATGAATTTGCCGTTGGCCCAGACGGTGTGGACAACGGGCTTATCGTCGATGTGGGCGAATTCCTTGGTGTCTTGCAGGCGGCGCAGCTCACGCGACATGTTGGACATGCCCTTGTCGACGGCCTTGCGACTGCGTTTGCCGAGGGTGGAGAGCTTGTTCGTCAAGGTGGGCTCGGGGACAACGCCGGAAAGACGCGACGAGGAGCGCCTCGAGGCGGGAGACTCCTGGAGGCGCTGGCGACGGGTGCGCGGCGAGTCGAGACGGCCCAGCGACCAGTGAAGATCCAACGCGTCGATGCCATCGCGTACAGCCTTTTTGGCGCGGGGCGTCGCGCTGGCGTGGTCGTCATCGACCAAGGTATCGCCCGAAATGGTCCGTCGTCGGTCGGCAACATCGTCGCCTTTAGCGCGTCGTTTCCCGTGGCCGGCAGTGCCGCTCAATTGAGCGATGTTGTAGACGGGAGCACTCACGCGAGCACGGCGAGGGCGGATGGCGGAGGGCGAGGGATTGGCGGTGACAACCGGCGCAGCAGGCGGCGGCGATGGTGGTGGTTGTTGTTCCGAGGGGGGAAGTTCCAAGGGTTCGGATGTGGCTTCGGCGAGGACGGGCGCGGGCGCTTCCTTGACGACGACTTCTTCCGCAACGATGCTAATGTCGACATCGACTTCCACGTCGACGGCGACGTGGACGACGTCGCGCTTGGGCGAGTCAGAGTGCAGGCTCGCCGTGTCGGCGACGGTGGTGGGAGGCGTCGAGCTCGTGGACGCGAGATTGGACGAGTCGTCGGTGGCGACCTCGAAGCTGCCCTCGGCGGACAGGACGAGAGCCATGACGGCGGGATTAGGAAGCAAGGCAAGCAAGCAGAAATAGAAGAGGAAGAAGAAGAAGAAGAAGAAGAAGAAGAAGAAGAAGAAGAAGAAGAAGAAGAAGAAGAAGTCGATGTCGATTAGCGAGCAGAGGGCATCCAAGGGAGCGTCGCCAAGCGTTCAATAGAGCGGTCGTGAGTGGTCGAGGTATTAGGTATAGAGAGGATTTGGGGGAGTGAAGTGCGAGTTTGAGTTGGTGCGAGCGCGGATAGCGTGGGACGTGAGTGTTGGGAAGGACTAGCAAACGCGCCGCGCCAGCCCACGAGCCAGGCAAGGTAGGACTGAACTACAGGTGCTTGTAGCCTGTGTGTAGCCTGTAGAGTTCAGGTATGTCTGCGTGCTGTGCTTTTTCCAACCCCTCGTTCTCGCGCCCCGGGGAACGGCAATTATAGGGAATAACAGCGACGACGACGCGAAACAGAAGGGGGGAGAAAAGGGGGGGGGGGGGGGGAGAGGATAAGAGCAGAGACAAGAGTGAATGAATATAACGCAACGGCGGAGATTCTTCCGTCAAAGGCGCGCTATCTCTTCTTTGTTCTGTTTCCGTATATCGTCACGTCCTTGCGTATGTGGTATGTGTGTGTTTTTCTTTTTCTTTTTCTTTGCCGAAGCTTAATAGGCGACGGGACACGCGAGAGACTGCAGAGTAGAGTAATCTGGAAACCAAAAGGTCGCGTCTCCTCGTTGTTGATGAGAAGAGGAGGAACAACAGGGGGGGGAGGGAGATAGATAGGAAGAGAAAAAGAGGGAGTGAGGGGAAAAAAAAGCCGGGGCTGATGAGAGGGGAGGATATCGGCTGGCCTTCACACTCTCTCCTTCGTCTCTTTTGGAAACAACACGAACGAGGGCGCCCGTAGTGTGTAGAAGGAAGAAAAGTAGCCGGTTCCAGCGTGGGTTGAACGGACGGGCCGCAGGGGGGGGACTGTCTTTAAAAAAAGAGAATGGCTGGGCGGGACTCCATGGCTAACAACTCAAGGTACGGAGCGCTGCGAAACGGGATAGAACAAGACAAAGACACTCGCTCACACGCATCATCACACACACGCTTTGCAAGTAATCACTGCCTCACACCACGTTGTCGTCCGCATCCGCACATCCGCTCCTGCTGGAACTTGGTCTTCAAGTCGATTCGCTCCGTGTATCCATGGTAGATATGTTATTGGTGACCCTCGGGATATATCTATCCCATCGTGTAGTGGAAACCCCCCAAGTTGCCCCCGAGCAAGAACACTCACTCCTCCCTGTGCAAGCCGCCACGGTGCCAGGCCATGCATCGTGAAAACTCTTCCATGTAATCTGAGTTCCCGCTGGTACCGATGTTCTTCTACACAAGCCAAAACCTTCCCCGTGACTTGTATCCAAAAAGCTGCCCACCCCCTTCTCCTTCGACCGCCGCCCACCCCGTTCACACGAATACAACCCCGGAGGGCTAGCTATCTTACAAACCCAGGCGTAGCCGTGTGTCTCCTTTCGGCGAGCGGCCCCCATTGTCAGCAGGCAGCATCCTCCAAATCGGGGCCGGTTCAACTCGTAGGTAGCTACATGACGATATACCCGGGTAGACAGACGAGGCAGCACCGAGTTGACGCAAAACTCCCCCGTGCACGTCGATGATAAGCGGCCTGAAAGTTTAGTCGGACTCCTCGCGGTACCGACCCAAAGTTAAGAGATGGGTACCGCAGGCTCGAAGCTCCGCGAGGGATAAAAAACCTTGCCGACGACAAAGCTGTAGACTATCTCGATTCTCCCGCGGCTGAACGAGTCGGTGGCAATGGGACAACACGAGACTGCTACATGGCCTTCCTTGATCGGCCATCTCACCTCAGCAACTCGACCAACACTGCTCCCTCTAGTCAACTCGGAAGAAGGAGCATAACGACACAATTATAGCCTCACGCTTTTGCATCGTCGAGCTTCTTCCGGCGTTTCTGTGTTCACCCGGTCGGCACCAATCTGAAAGATTCGCGTGGAACGGCTACCTTGATCGCCACCGACCCACGGGAACCGAGAAGTACGCGGCTGCAAAGGAGGCAGACAATTTTTCCTGCCGTTCGCTGGCTGTCTTGATGCCATCAATACTTGGGCAACATACGCAAACACCAATGCGGCTTCAACCAGGGAGCGGACAAGAGTACTTGCTTGATGTCACCACCTTACCCAATACAACACACCAACAACATCACGGCAATTTAGCCAGAGAATCACAATAACAGTGCTCGAGAAAAGTATCTATTCCATATCTTACTAGGACAATAATGCGTCCAAAGCGGGGATTATACGGCCCTCGCCTCTCGGCGGGCGCGCACGCGAAATCAAGGGGGTATTGTCTTTTTGCCAGCGTAAACACACACACACACGCACGCACGCACGCACACGCACCAGGTCATGGTTCCACTGGCAAATCCAGCAGAGACCACCCTGGTCAGGCTGCCTGCGACCTTCTCCACCACCACGCTCACGGAAGACCAGTGAAGCGTTGGTTCTGCTTCCTCTACTTTGGATCTGGTCCTCCGTCAACTTCCATTAACCCCCAGATCCTCCGAAACCGCGTGCTTAAGCAGCCTTGACCTCGGTCTTGGCCTCCTCAGTTACGGGCTTGGCCTCCTCGGCAGGCTTGGTCTCCTCGACAGGCGTAGACTCTTCAGCAGGCTTGGTCCGGTCGACAAGTGTTGTCTCCTCGGCAACGGGCTTGTCCTCGGCGGGCTTGGTCTCCTCAGCAGGCTTCTCGACAGTCTTCTCCGCAGCGGCAGCTTCCACGGGCTTGTCCTCGACCTCGACCTCGACCAGGGAAACGGACAGACCCTCCTTGACGCTGGGTCCCTGACCGCCGTACTCCTTGGGCAACGAGGAGACGATGCTCTTGAGCTCGGTAGCCAGCGTGGTGCCCGAGGTCATGGGGTGGAATTTGCGAAGGGTGGCGGGGGCCAGGAAGAGCTTCATGGCGCCGAACATCCAGCCCATGATAGCCGGGACGTTGACGAAGTACTTTTGGGAGAGCAGCTCCGGGTAGGCCATGGAGAAGACGGAGATGGTCTCCTTGCTAGCGGCCTTGACAGCCGGGTCCATGCGGAAGAAGCTGACACTGAGGTAGTCGTGGACCTGGATCATCTGATAGGGGTCCTCGCCTCCCTCGGGGATAGCCTCGGTGACCGCGGCCAGGTTGAGCTTCTGCACGCTCAGCTCCATGATGGCAGCACGCCACTTGATGAACCTGGAGATACTGTTAGCTATGGGGAACTCGCTTAGGAGTATGGGTTGGGTGACTTACTCGGTGACATTGCCAAAGGTGGCCTTGTTGTCCTTGACGGCACCATAGATGTTCCAGGTGATGATAGTCTCCTTGCCGTCCTCGGCCTTGTGGACGGTGACGAAGCCAAGGTCATTGAACTTCTTCTTGTCAAAGGTCTCGGTCACGAGCGATGCGGGCTGCATCTTCTTGCGCCACTCCAGAGCCGAAGCGAGCTGCTTCTCAGCGGCCGCGACATCGTTGTTGTTGGCGCGCAGGAACTTCTGCAGCACGACCTTGGTAGGGACGTGGTCGGTGTCGGAGAGCTGGACTCCCCACATCTCGCTGTGGCCAGCCTGGGAGACGATGTCCGACAGACGAGCATTCAGCTTCACGAGGGGAGTCTCAGCGGGGGGGGCGGGAGGCTCTGCGGACTTCTCGACGGGCTTCTCAGCCGTCTGTTCCACGGGCTGCTCCTCCGCGGGCTTGTCGGCAGCGGCAACCGCGGGAGCCACGGTGGTCTCCGCCGGAACGGCGGTAATGGTCTTGTCCTGCTCAGTTGCCATTGTTGCGATGATGAAGCAGGGAATGAGTTGGAATTGGCAGCTGGGAGAATGAGATGAAAAAGGGGATGAGTTCCGATGACGGACCAAGTTGAAAGCTCCTGGATGAGAAGGAAGAGATGCAAGAGTTGGAAACCGGGAGACTCGACGGGGCTTTTTTCAACTGGTTGTTTCCAAGGCGCTGGCGTTTTGACTCGAGCCGAGACAATGTACTCCGTACTGCAATGGTAAAACAAGCCGAGTGCCAGGATGATGGCTGTTGCGTGCGTTTGTCCCCGTTATGCGGCAGCGAGATAGGAGAACGGAATTTTGCTTTTCGAATGTCGACAACGGGTGGATTATTAGCCTGGCAACACCCCCTGGAAGACCCCTGATTCCACTAATAATGGCCGCTATTTGCTCCACGCTCAGATCTAGGCGCCACCAATGGACGCATCAGTGCATTTCAGGGCATGTCGCGCGCTCTGGACGCCTGCTGGCCCCCCCTGGGCTAGGTAGTCCAGCCCCCCGTGTAAGCTGTAATGAGCCCGCCCTTTTCTAGGGGCGCCGTTGTCCATCGTATCAATGCGGGATGCGGCCCCGGCAATGAATCTGAATGCCATAAAGTCTGGTGGATTTGCCGGCCGTCGAACCGCGGATGCTTGCATTTCTGGGCCAGAGTGGAAATTGGCCTGTCCACTCCTTGACCCTCGGGACGCGAACATTCTAGCCCTCCAGTTGTCTCACTGGCTGGCTGATCAACTGGCAACACGTCAAGTTAGCTCCGCGCTGTCATATCCAGACTAGGTACCTCACCGCCGAGTCTAACAGAGACAAACAGGCATACGTACTGTGTCGGTGAGCCCTCGTCGTAGATAGATACCTCTCCGGGGCCCTTGTCAGTGACGATCAGATCTCTTCCATTCAACATCCATCACGTCCATCACGTGATACCGCGTCAGGCTTTCTCTCCATTACTGTCGTGTTGCAATCCACCAGGCCCACTTCACACCGCAAAAGACAAGACATTTCACCCAACTTTGGGAATCTTCCTTATTATAGCAAATGGTTCCATTGAACGAGTCATATCGTTGGAGTACCAGTCTGGTATAAGTAATCCGGTGTTCCCTTCCCAGGCGGTGCAGCCAGCTCAACCCGATATCTCGAAAACCCAATCCCTCGTACATTTCCTGCGAGGATGAAGATGCTGTTATGTGAGGATAAACCGTTGTCTCCCAAATGTCATCAGTCCATCTTGAAAATTGCCTGAAAGCCACCAACTAAAGCATATTCAGGTGCAATCCTTCCCATCCCAGAGTTCCCCCAGTTGTTACCGTGGTCCGTCCAGTCAGTTCCGTCCCTTGCGTCTGTGCCTGTTAGGTTAGCATCTCAGAGTGACCAAAAAAAAACGTCGCCTTTGGTGCAATTCCCCGTTGTCCAGGCCCTCGGCAGGATTCGTTCGCGCATTCCAGCGTCCCGTGCGTCTGTGTCTGTTGGTATCCGAGAGTGACCAAGAAAAAACGACGCCTTTGGCGTGGTCGCCCGAGTCGTTCAAGCCCACAGGCTGAAAGGTTCGCGCCTCTGCGGCGATGCTGAGTCGCGAAACCAAAACAAGTCAAAGATCAGTTAAAACCGATGAAACCAGAAGTATCCGCAAAAAAACGTGATACAGAAACGGAAAGTTGTTCGTCCGTCTGTAATGGCCCGATGAGTCCCAAGTCATGCGACCGCCCATATATGAGCCCACCCGAAGACACGTTCGTGTCTGGATTCCATCAGTTGCGCTGGAGGGCGCGGGAGAGGATGCGCTCGATGGCCGAGAGCTCCTTGTGAGCACAATGAGCCAGAGTCATGTGGTCGAACTGAGGGCCTTGGACGTAGTTGACTTCAGCCCAGAAGTAGCCCCAGTACATGTCCGTCTTCTCAGCCTTCTCCTGAAGAACGGTGCGGTTGGTCAGTGGGCGCGCGAGGACTTCACGTTGGGTTTGCTGACGAATGAGATCAATGTACCACTAGATATGTCGTTAGGTCCTGGTCGCCGTCGCGTCGCAGAGTGCGTGACTTACCTCGAGGACATCAGGTTGGATGCCCGGCTTGGGGACGATGGCATACTGGTGCAGCCACGAATAAGCAAAACGAGGCTGTCCCCAGGCGCGCATAGCAATATCGGTCATGTCGACACTCCAAGCAATATCGTCCTTCATGCGCGTGGTAAAGCCCTTGCACATCATGGCAGCCGAAATGACTCGCTTGTAGAGTTGGGTGTTCAAGTTGAGGATGTCATCGTTCTTCTCAATCGCCCGACGAAGAAGACGAACAAGCTCGCAGGTAGCGGTGAAAATGGACTGGCGCTGTGTGATGGTGATGCACTCAGTCATATACCAGGGAAACTTGCGAAGGGTGCTAATGAGGCACTCATAGGGGCGCTGGGGGCACTCCTTAGAGAAAGGTGACTGAATCATGTTAGCGAGTGAGCGTGAAACACTGTTAGATGCACAAACTCTGTGAGGCACCTCAACGTGCTTGACAAGCATCGTCATCTCCTCGGTAGAAATGAAGCCCTTGAAGTTCTCCCAAGGCTCCTTCTGGCTAAACGGTTTGAACTTGGGGTTGGGGCCATCCCAGAAGACGCCGCGAGCAATGGGGAACAGGTCCCTCATGAGGCTACCCTGGCTGGAGAGCTCAACTTCGATGGGGCGCTCACCAAGACGACTGATTCTGCCCTGGAGAGCGTTGTTGTGATGTCGCTCAGCCGACTTCATCGCATCGGACATGGTGTGGAACTCAACGTAGGCATCCATCGTCTTGCTGGTGGCGCGCTCCATGATGATGTGAACGGGCTCCTCGGAGTCGTTGAGAATCTTGCTGTTGCGCCCCAGGAAGGCAATGATCTCGGAACGCTTGGTGGCAAAGGGTATCTGAAAAGTTATTTACTGGTAAGTCTGGGCACCCAAACAATGCAGAAGATGGTACTCACATTCTTCAGTTTCACGACTCCATGGTTCTGGGGTTGCGCCTGTCGAGGTCCATCAACGAACGGGAAGTTGCTTGGATCCATGGCCAACTCCATCGAAGGATAGGTGGTGAGACCGTTGGTGAGCTGCATGAGCTGAGAAGATCCCTGAGGAGGCAAAAAGTTCTGGACCGCGGTGTTGCGAATCAAGCTTCCCTGAGAAGTGCTGGCTGGGATCGCAGCAGGAGCCTGGTAAGGAACAGGAGCTTGGTAAGGAACAGAAGCCTGGTTAGGAACGGCAGCTTGGTAAGGAATAGGAGCTTGGTAAGGAACAGGAGCCTGGTTCGCAACGGGAGCCTGGTAAGGGACGAGGGCTCTGCTGGGAGCCGATGAGACGAATGGGTCCTGTGCGCTGTGGTGAGGAGAATCATGATTGACTTCAAGACCGAACTTGGGTGGGGGTGCGTGAACAGCTGGCTGCCCAGAAGTGCGAGGAGCGTAGTTGCGAGGCTCCGTGAGTCGACCAGTCGTCTCAGGGCTAAGAAGCCCGTTTCCGTACACGCCATTCAGGTGCTGAGGAGTTGGGCCGGGGCTCAACAATTGGTTCGAGGTTGGCATCGACTGGAACGAGTGACTCTGGGGGAGTCCACCTTGGTTCTGGGTGTGGGCATGGACAGAAGTAGTGAAGACAGGGCCGTCGGCACGGTTCACGAATGCCACCGCCGGGGGCCGTTGGAACGAGTCGACCTGGGACGGGCCGGAGCGAGGACTGTTCGGCGGAGCAGGAGGGACATACCGGGCTGCGAAGGGCTCCTCGACCTGGTTGTACGGGATGAGGGCCGGGGCATCAGCTCCCTGGGTAAGGCCAGCAACAACGGGGCTACCGGAGACTTGGGCGGGGATCGATGCCATGTACCGAGTGGCAGGTGGCTCGCTGACGGGCTCATAGTTAGAGACAACTGGGGGGCCGCCGGCTCCATGGGCCGCACGATAGCCAGTGTACTCAGGGCACCGAGAGAAGGGAACAAACCCATGGACAGATGTCTCCTCAGTCTCGTTGGCGACATTATGGTCGGGAACAAACGATTGGACACCGATTCCATGCATCGAGTGAGAATAGCCGTGCTCGGGATGTCGGGGTTGGGGGACATTCCACTCAGCAGCTGGTTCATTGGTCTGATTGTTGGTCTCATTGTTGGGAACAACCGGAGGGCCACCGGCGCCATGCGATGCGCGATAGCCATTGTACACATAGGGCTGGGAAAAGGGAACAGCCGTACCAGCAGACGCTTCGTTGCTCTGACTGGTGACAAGCGGAGGGAGAGCAACACCGGGAACAGAGGCGGAAGCCCGGTGAACGGGTTGAGTAGATCCCTGGGAGTTGATGACGCCGACTCGGCCGGGATAAGCTGGAGCTCTCTGAGGAGGGCGTGCGACGCCACGAGTAGGGCTCACAACCGGGTAAGAAGGCCCAGTGACTCCGTGAATGGGGCTCGTGACTGCTTGGGGAGTTCCAGTAACTGGGTGGGCATGGCCCGTGACTCGGTGACGAGGGCTTGCAACTTCAGGAGAAGGACCGGCAACTCCCTGAGCATGGCCCGTCATCTGGGGAGTAGGTCCCGCAACTCTATGAACGGGACCCGCAACTGGGTGACCGTGGCCGGCAGCTCTATGAGTAGGGCTCGCGACGCCATTAGGCCCTGCAACTCCGTGAGGTCCAGCGACTGGATGGCCGTGGGCAACACCTCTGTGAGTAGGGGTCTCCATTCCGTGAGAAGGTCCGGCAACACCTTGAGCGTGACCATTGACACCGTCAGCAGGTCCAGAGAAGCCGTGGTTGGGGCTGGTGTATCCCTGAGCGTGACCAATAGTTCCGTGGGAAACGCTAGACGCTCCATTGACAGAACCAATGCCAGGCTGAGTAGAGCCAGCTCCCCCATTGCTAAAGCCAGCGGCTTGATAGCCAGGACCAGGAGGGCCCTCGGTAGGTCCATTAGTGTTGTTCAGGTTATCGTTGACCTGGCCGCCCATCTAAGGGACCGTGGTCGGGACACCAGCGTTAGCGACGGGACTGTTGGGAGGTGCAAGACTGTGACCGTTTCCGCCGTTGTGCTCAGGAGAGTGGCGGGCTGTAACGTAGCCCGGTCTGTTGGGAGAACTGAACTGACTCGACTGGAGAGAGGAATCAGCGATGAGGATGATAATGGACGAGGACTCATAATACGTACCTGGAGAGCATTGGTCAAGGCCTGCTGAGCAGATGGGACCCAAGACTCGGAGGCTGGGTTCAAAGGAGTCTGAGAAGACGATCCATTGCCGTTGTAAGCGGGTGCAGTTGTAAAGTCGATGTTCCCATTGCTGTTATTCTCAAGGAAAGCACGGTTTCTATTCGAAATTCCGGCAAGAGACAAGCTACCAGAGGCAGCATTTCCAGGAGAAAATTGCTGGTTGCCCTGATTGGCCTGATTGCCGTTGTTGCGGGGAGACTGAAAGGTATCATCCCCAGTATTGAAGCTATTCTCATTGCAGCCATTAGGCCCCCCGGACGGACCCCAAAAGGTAGCAGGATTGGGCGACATCGTAACTCGGCCGAAACGCAAATGAGCAGAACTACAGCTCAAGTTAGCTATTGTCTCATATTGACCAAGTTCAGGGTGTTGAATAGGCCGATGGGTAGGCTAAACGGTGGCGCGGGCCCGATAGGAAGCCCCACGACCGGGCGCGATCGTAGGTCGACCCGTAACACAACTTACAGATAGGGTACTAGGGGCAGGTTCTTGTCCTCATAGGTCGTGGACGCCCGCGGAACGGTGAAGGGGTTTCGTCACGGGTATACTCAGTTTGCTCAAACTTCCAACGATGATCGTTCGACGATCGTTGTAATGATCGATGTTTATGTAGAGAAGAAAAACAAAACGATGATCAGCTGTGGGGGAGACGTTGAATTTATAGTCCAACAGTCTCTGTCCAAGGCCTCTGTGGGGCCGATCGAACGAGCAGTTGTATTGTGAGAGTGATGAATGGGGATAATGATAGAGGAACAATAGACTGGTGGCGGCGATGAATGAAAAAATGAGATTAGGAACGAAAACGGAAAGCGGGGCTTCGCCTGTTGACTGAACGAGAGCCCAAGATCAAAAGGATCACTCCGAATGAGGCAGTCGAGGATGCGATCAATAGTGAGTTGATCACGGTGGCTCCTATTGTGTCTCAAAGGGACGACGGCTGTCTGATGTGGATTGCCCGGTCACGAAACAATGTGGCCGAGAGCGGCAGATGTGGTGGGGGAAAAGTGAGGATGAGGAGGGAGAAATGAACGAGAGAAGAGAGATGTGGGCGGAGTTGTATTGTTGTGCCGCAACACACTGTTGCCTTAACAGCTGCCGCCAGCTGTCAACGACGATCACGCGACCATTAGGGCAGCCAACCAATGGATAGGCAGAATGAAACAGGCAGGGCTATTACTGGCGCGAGAGAGGAATTTGTCACAATGAGAAAAATAAGTAGGAGGTGAGGGATGGGTATTTGAGTGAGTAAGAGGTTGTGTAGGTGGGAGGTTCACGATATGTTGTAAGGGACAGGTTGCGAGGGAGAGGTTACAGTTAAAGGATGTATGCTGTGAAGAGGCAGTTGTGAGTGAGTTGGTGAGTAATTCTATATGAGAGGTTGTGAAATCGGGAGATGCTGAAAGAGTGAGTGAGCACATAGGAAGCAAATAGCTTGAGACGGTCAGTTAGTGTTTGAGGCACATAATCTGTTAGATGACACAACGTGAATCATCCAAAAGGTTCAACTACATTTCCAAGAAACCAGACCACCTAAGAAGTTTCATATCCAAAGCCTACGTATCTAAGTAAGTATGAATCTCTCAGGTATTGCCATATTCATGTCAGAGGAGAGTCGGGTTGAAGTCGCTAGCGGGAGTAAGGAGAGGTTGAATCACGAACACAACCTAGGGCTCGCGAGTAGCCACCGCAAATGTCACCTGCCCTACGGCCAATGGCATTCCTAGGTCTAAATGGTTGCCTACGTTGCCAGCCATCGCCAGTCCTCGATGGTCGGGTTCTTAGAGTTTCTGCCATGCGAGTCAGCCCAACCACTGGCACGGCGTAGTTGTCACAGGCTCATACCACGAGCCGGATACTCTGATCCGTCCCAAAGCGGCATTCTCACATCAAAGTCGGAGGCACAACTTCAAGTCGCGAGACTCAATTCTACAAGTCCTAACAGCAGCACACGAAACCATTGGCATGCATTTCAAAATCGGTGTATTTTTGCTTGGAACAGGAACAGTCGGCGAAGCTTCGCCTCTAAATATCGCCATCTCAAGGACGTCCACTCGTCGTAGTTTTAGTATCTGCTTTGTTTAAGCTCTCCTTGGGTCGGTGCTCTGTGGTCAATCCCTCGTCCTGATCACGAGACTCTGTGAGAAGTCTGAGTTCCCCAGTCAAAACTCCGGACATCAGCAATGTTAAGGTAGTTCTTTTAGTCAAACTTTGAGGGACATTAGCACAGGTCAAATAAGCGGGTGTTCCTTTATTTCTTACCGGTGTCAGGAAAGACTCGGCTACGAATCGAGCTCTTGCGTTCAACTAGATAGAATGGTCAGAGTGGGTCACGGTTGAACGACACTTGGACACTTACGAAGAGCTTCATCTCGGAGATTTCCTTGTCAACCTCCTCCATGAACTGAATGATAAAGTCCACAAGCTTGTGCTTGAGCATCTCCTCGGTGTGGAAGTTGGTTATTAAGAAGGTGATGTCGTATCCCTAAAGCGGCGGTGTCAATCAGGGGCAAGATGACAGCTCGGGGCTGGAGCTGGCCGGATGCAACGGACCTTGATGGGTTTCCTCCGCAGTATAAAGAAGGACTCGGCGCGCTGCGTCAAGAACCGCGTGAACTTGTGTACCAGGATGTGCTCAATCTCGTCGGCCTGCTTGATCTTAATGCTGATGCGGACCGAGTTGATGCTGGGCTCGATGAGGACCCGCTCGTTTTCGTTGCGCGCAATGGTCAGAGGGGTGAGGAGGACCTCGGGGGACGATTGGGCCTCGATCTCGGGGACATTGTGTCGCTCGGCGGTCTGGGAGGCGAAGTTGGAGAGGGTGAGGGCAGCTGTTAAGCTGCTCCGTACACATTGCAGGTACGGACGTAGGGATTGAGACTAGCCACGATTAGCGCGGGGCGTTCGCGGCGTTTACAGAGGGACGAGCTGTTCCAGCGGGTGACAAACCATAGCTGCGGTTGCTGCTTATCCTGAGCCCAGTGCGTCCTCTTCGGTCGTTGGCGGTGCTGGGAGTCAGGAAGGCTGGTGATATCCCGGCGGGGTCTGGGATCGAGACATCAGGCACTCGGAGTGGGAGCGAGCTGTCCGTCCATGTGGGGGGCCATGACGAGTTCGGGCTGGGGAAAGCCACAAGCCACGTCACGTGGAATCGTGCGGTGAAGGGAGTTGGCTCAGCCACAAATCGCGGTTGCCCAGGCTCGCCCAGCAAACAGTGGTTGAGTGGTTCAGCAGCACTGCACGGGTACCTCAGGTTAGCAAGTGTTACCTCTGCAATGAAGGTACCCAACACCAAGCTGCCGCTACACCGCTTTCCCCACCCACCACAGCCCACTGGACTCGACCACCAGGTACCAGCATGATGACGCTGTCCCAATAGCTTGCTCGCTCGTTTGCCTCGTCCAACAAAATCCTCTCCATCGCGCGCCTGCATCGCATCGCATTCACCTGCACGGGGCTCTGCAAGCTTGGCTTCTCGGCGTAATTCTCTTCCTCTCCCTTGCACTTTTTCTCTCTCTCGCCCTCTCCCACTCTTCGCCATAAACTCGTGCCACCATGGCGTCCCTCTCAGGTTCGTTCGTTACCCCTCCATCCATTCATTCATCCTTCCACCCGCCACGCTTTTGCAGTTCTGACGATGCTCGCAACGCAGTCACCGTCAAGCACCAAGGCAAAAAGTACAATGTCGACATCGACTCGAGCTCGACCGGAGAGGACTTCAAGCTCCAGATGTTCAGCCTCACCAATGTCGAGCCTGAACGCCAAAAGATCCTGATCAAGGGCGGCCAGCTCAAGGACGATGCCGACATGACCAAGCTTGGCCTCAAGGCCGGCCAGACCATTATGATGATGGGCACTCCCGGATCTGGCGAGAGCGACCTGGTTCGTCCCAAGGACCAGGTCAAGTTCGTCGAAGACATGACTGAGGCCGAGCAAGCTCAGCAGGTCGGCGCCACCCCGGCGGGCCTCGACAACCTTGGCAACACCTGCTACCTCAACTCGACCCTCCAGACCCTGCGGTTGATTCCCGAGCTCCAGGACTCGTTGACGAAGTACACACCCCCTGCCGCACCCGCCACCGCCAGCCTCCTCTTGGGCGGCGGCGCTTCGATGGACTTGGCCGCCCAGCTTTCCAACCTTTACAAGCAAATGGGTCAGACCCAAGATTCGTTCCCACCCATGAGCTTCCTTAATGCTCTGCGAGTCGTATTCCCCCAGTTCGCCGAAAAGTCCAAGTCAGGCCACGGCTACGCTCAGCAGGACGCTGAAGAGGCATGGTCGCAAATCGTCCAGCAGCTGGACCAGAAGCTCCGGATCAAGGGCGCTGAAGGCACTCCCGAGGTTTCGTTCGTGGAAAAGTATATGACGGGAGAGTTCACATCTGTGATGCAGTGCGATGAGGAGGAGGCCCGCAACGCCGGTGAAGAGGCCATCACCTCCAAGGAACCCTCTACCAAGCTCAAGTGTCATATTGACAGCTCCACGAACCATCTAAAAGACGGCATCCTAGCCAGTCTAACAGAAAAGATCGAAAAGAACTCGGAAATCCTCGGTCGCAACGCTGTGTACACCAAGACGACCAAGATTTCGCGAGCACCCAAGTACCTGACGGTTCAGTTTGTACGATTCTTCTGGAAGCGCGAAACTCAGAAGAAGGCCAAGATTATGCGAAAAGTGACATTCCCCCAAGAGCTGGATATTGTCGATTTCTGCTCGGATGAGCTCAAGAACGCCCTCGTCCCCGTCCGTGACAAGGTCCGAGAAATCCGCAAAGATGAGGAGGATATTGAGCGAGCCCGCAAGCGTAAGAAGCGAACCCACGACCAGGCCATGGCCGACGTCGCCGGAGGTGCCGGTCTCCCTAGTGAGAAGGAGAAGAAGGAGGCGGAGGAGAAGGCTGCCAAGAAGAAAGCCAATAAGAAGGATGGCAAGGATTCGGAGCAGACGGCGGATGGTGACACTGTCATGGGTGAGACGTACAAGACTGACGCCGAGGTCGAGGCCGAGCGGGAGGCCGCTTTGCTGGCTGCCAAGAAGGAACTCAATGCGTTGATCAACCCCGAGCTTCGCGACGACGACGGCGCCAACCAGTCGGGTCTGTACGAGCTTCGAGGTCTGGTGACCCACCAGGGCGCCAGTGCTGACAGCGGTCATTACACTTCGTACGTCAAGAAGTCAGCACCCATTGATCCCAAGACGGGTAAGAAGGGTGAGGAGGACGGCAAGTGGTGGTGGTTCAACGACGACAAGGTGTCAGAGGTGGAGGCGGAGAAGATCCAGACGCTGGCTGGCGGTGGCGAGTCTCACTCGGCCCTGATCCTCCTGTACAAGGCCATCCCACTCCCCACCGCTGATGGAACGATGGAATAGTCGCGTTGTGTGAGAAAATTCATTGGCCGGAATGGAAGCAAAAGGCCTCTGGGCGTTAGTGATAGTCTGGGCTGGCAGGTTCTGGAGAACACAGATGTAAAGAAATGCGCTCAAACGCACGTTTCATAGCAGGCGTAGGCAGTGACGGAGTGGATGATACAGGTACAGGGCTGTACAGGATTGATTCTGAGTGTTGTTACACTATGATACATGTCTATGTGTTATATCTACAGGCCGTGGTCTTGTAGTCATGTCTTCAACGTTCTTCTTGGGCATGACCCATTCTATTCCCCTCGCCAGAGTCTCTTCTCTTCGCGATCACAAAAGCGTCTCCCGAACAGTCAGAGTTTCCAAGGCAGTAGCGTGTCTTCGTCTGTTATCGTCGACTTTCCCTTTCGGCCCATTTCGCCTTTTCTACCTCCCGCTCCTTGACACGTTCACGGAAGGCATCCAGCTTCCGTTCCAGGACGGCCTTTTGCCCCAGCAACACCTGCTTCTGGTCCTCGAGGGCGGCAATCTGGTCGGCAGCGGTGATGGAGCGGAACTGGGTGATGGCCTAGGTTGAAGAGGTCAGTTGCGTGGTCTCGCGGTACGGTGAGGAGGAGGACAAGACCTCTTTCTTTTCCTTGTCCGTCTTCAACTGGGCGCCCGTGATGGTGCCGACAAAGACGCAGGCGGAAAAGGCAACGGCCCAGATGCCCCTCTGGATTTTCTGCTGCTTGGTCCACTGTTGGGCCATTGCGGCGGGTGAGATGTTGTGGTGTTCGGGCGCAATGCTATGAATCCAGGGTCTCGAGGCTGCGACGCTCCTCGGGCGTCATGCCGGAGCAGGGCAATTTTTTCGGGGACGGGTATCGATGTACGCCGAGGTGAAGGCTTCGTGTGATGGTCGGGGGGAGGTTGGACAACGTCAAGTGGGTTTTGGGGTCGGAGTCGGAGTCGGAGTCGGAGTCGGAGGCGGAGGCGGAGGTGGGTCAGAGACCGTGTGTCAAGGCCGGAGTCGAGGCCGGAGTCAAACGTCGTCGACGTTCGAGCAGAGGATCCCGGGCGGTGGCACGGCGGGCCGGCGGACGACGGACCAGGTGGGTTTGCTGGAGCCGGCGACTGCCTTTTTTCTTTCACTGGGAGTGGCGGGGCTTAGTCAGCCTCGCAGGTTGTGGTCAGACTGACGATGAAGTGGGATGGTACATCGGGCCTTTTTGCTTCATCGTTTTCTCATTGGAAAGAGAATCAATACATGACTTCTGTGACAATGGGTTACTTGCGGGTGAATCCCTAACCTATTGTCCCGATTTAGTGGTCAGGTTGGGCAACAGCAGAGCCATTCTCATGGTGACCCATTAAACTGCGACTGTAAAGAGACAATGCAGCTTGGGCTAATCAAGTGCGTTCCCAACAATGCGAAATGCACACTCGCGAATCTCCATTTCCTCTTTACCCTCAGTGCGACGACAAGACCATTGCGCGAGGTGACGTAGACTATGCAGCCTTTTCGCTCTTTTCTCCCCTCCCCGCTCGTTCGGCCGGGCACTTCGGCGGGAGGGGGGCAGGAGCTTGGCCGGGGAAGCTTGTGGAAACTGGAAGGAACGCCGGAGCCAGTGAGCAAGCGAAACCGGGCGCTGCGTCAGTGATAACTAAGGCAGGTACGCCCTAGCGGACCTTCTTACTGAGCGCTTGCTAATAAGTCTTACTTGGCGTTTCCCCTCTTTGCAGGCGTCGTCCCGTCCCAGGCGGCAGGTGCGCACCTGTTGCTTAGATACGTAAGGCAGGTAGGTACTTACTCATACACCACAAAAGTGCACTCATTGCTCACTCGATCGGATGTTGGAGTAAATCTCTCACAGTCTCGCTCTCTGTGTGATTTCTGGGCGCAGTAAGTCACGCTCCCTATTATTTGCTACCGGAGGTACCTCATGGGTCCATGACTCGATTTGAATACCCAAGCCCCGTGGTTGTCCTCTCGTCTTCACCCGTGTTTTCTCCCTTCCGGCAGGTCAAACATCCTTCGCCTCCAATATCAACCCATTTACATCATCATCACGCAGCATCCAAAAACCTCTCTGACTCGATTGCAGGCACCTGCTCATTGACGACTCGTTCGTCTCCCTCTACTACCTCTTATCTTCTTCCCCTCTGTCTTTCCTCGGTCTTAATCACACCACCGAATATTATCATATCATCCATCGTCTTGCTCCGCCACACTCATGTCGACCCCTCGCGTCTTCATCGTCCGCCATGGCGAGACAGAGTGGTCTCTCAGTGGCCGCCACACCGGTCGCACTGATATTCCCCTCACTGCCACTGGAGAGAAGCGTGTAAGAGCAACCGGAAAGGCTCTTGTCGGCCATAATCGACTTATTGCCCCCAAGAAGATTGCGCACATGTGAGTGTACAAATGGCTTCGAGCATTTTTATTCTGCACTTTTACTTTCAGGGGATGTCACCCCTGGGGTTTCCGATTAATTCAGCACTACTGTTAGGTACCATCACTTCTTACAGCATTTTTCTCAACTTACTCAACCATCCCTCTTTATTTGAACCCTTATCATCGTCTCACAAACTCCAACATCCCAAGGCTGACCACATGTTAGTTACGTCTCCCCACGCAAGCGTGCCCAGCGCACGTTTGAGTTACTGAATCTTGGGCTCAAAGATCCGCTCCCCTGGAAGCGCCACGGCGAGGCGGAAAGTGATGGTCTGCCTTGCCAAGCCAAGGTCGAGGTCACCGAAGACATTCGAGAGTGGGATTACGGTGACTATGAGGGAGTCACTTCCCCTGATATTCGCAAATTGAGGGACGAGCAGGGGTACAAGGGAACCTGGGATATCTGGAAGGATGGTTGCCCAGGAGGAGAGTCAGTCCTCCTCGAAACTCAACTTACCCTATACTACGTGGCATCGACATGTGCTCGATCTTGTTCATCTTCCCAAGCTAACAAGAATTCAGGAGCCCCGAAGACGTGACAAAGCGCATCGACGGGCTGATCGAGGAGATCCGCGACAAGTGGCACAAACCCGTCATCGGCAAGCCCGCTGATTCTGTTACCAACGGCGACGTTGTCATCGTCGCTCACGGCCACATCTTGCGTGCCTTTGCCATGAGATGGGCCCGGTACGAGCTACAACACGGCCCTACCTTTTTGATGGAGGCTGGCGGCGTGGGAACTCTCAGGTTAACCCGTCTCTTCACTGGCGTCACGAAGGGTCATTCTAATCCCGCGTATAGTTATGAACATCACAACATTGACGAACCTGCCCTCCTTCTTGGCGGTGCTTTCGTCGTCGATATTGAACAAGACTTGCAGTAGAGGGAGACGAACAATGGATAGACTGAGTACGCCCTGGATTATTGCTATTTAAATGGCTCTTTGGGTGGTTTCTTTTCTCATATCAAACTGTTGTCTGTACTATCTACGCCTAAATTTCATCCACATCATTCACTATCTCGCTCTAATCAATTTAGGAAGTAGATACAAAGCGAGAATGGGAAATACAAGTTCCAACGGCCTTCGATAGACAAACAAACATACCTCAGAGTAATCAAATCGTTACAAACAAGCTCGCTTCCAATTCTTTCCTCGTCAAATCTAGTACAAGGGGCAATGCAGCGCTCGATTCCAACCAACCCATCCATCATCTACGATGTCACCGTGAAACACAACATGGCTTCGTCATCTTCGTCATCACTTTCACCGCGTGTTAGTCCATCCAGGCGAGAAAATCAACAGGGGTTGAGCCCAGCCCGGACAGAACATGGACGTCTGCATTCGTACCCATGTTCGATCCGATCGGCGTCTCCCGTCTTTCTTCCCAGGATAGAATCACGGCCTGTCACTCACATTCCGGCGGTCGGCATGGTTTGCGCTCGCGCTTGCCGGTGATAACCTTGCTAAAAAAAAATTGACCTGTCGGGTAAGCTACCATAAACCATCGCTACTCACATTCGTCGCGTGACAGGGAAAAGCACTTAGTCGGAAACGGTCACTTGTGGCCAAGGTCAGGGTGTGGCTAGAGTACTGAGTTTATCTGACATGTTCGATTCGACATATCCTCATCTACGGGGTTTCGGTTGAATTCCGTGTCGTTGGCTATGGGAACTGGTCTCGGCACACTACTGCGTGTCCGTGGACACCTGTGGTCTTCTTTCACGCCATTGTCTTGAAGACCCCAAAGAAGTAGTAGAGTTTAGAGGCAGCACGAATACCAGTAAATGATTCTGTACTACATAACACGAACTGCTTACTCGGGGTACATAGGTAGTGCTCGGGCTACAGTGCAACTACAACGCCCTCGTAGATAATCCAATCCACACAAACGAGCCAAGCTATAGCTTTGATCCTCGGGCAATGAAAACACGCTTGACCTGCGCCTTTCCCGGGGCCCCCTCATGCTCATGCTTGTGATCCTGGCCGTGGTGATGATGGTGGCCGTGACCGTGTCCGTGGTCGTGATCATGGCCATGACCTCCCTCATTGCCGCTCTGGATGGTGTTGAACTCGATTGGCTTGGGAAGCTCCTCGAAAGCAAAGTCCCGGCCGACCCCTGCCTCCTCAAACATGGACTTGATTTGGTCCTTCGAGAACCCATGGTGTGTAATACCATGACTCGACGCGTATTCCGCGTCCATCTCATGCGAAGAGAAGTCAACGACGAAGAGGACGCCGCCGGGCTTCAGGCGGTCGGCCAAACGCTTTGCAACCAACCCACAGTCATCGAAATGGTGCCAGGCAAGACCAACGCCTGCGATGTCAAAATCGAAGAACTGGTCATCGGAGAAGGCAGAGGGAGCAGAGTTGGCTGGGTCGCCGAGGTTGCCCAAGAACGCCGACCTAGATGAAGAAGTATCCTAGCATGACAATGTCAGTAACCGGCCACATCCGGAATGTAAGGGGACATATTGATCTCTACCTCATCCTGTGCTTGCGCATTGTACGCCTTCACCATGTTCTCGGTGACATCGATTCCAATGCTTTCTTTCACATTCTTAGCCAGCACCTGAAGACTCTAGGGTCAGCAAACGTTGCTCCTCTACCCATAGCTTCCCACACCACTCACCCTTGAGAGCATCCCAGTGCCGCATGCATAATCAAGGAACCGAGACCCTTGTTTCACACCAATAAAGTCCAGCTTAGCTTGGATCTGGGTCTCAAGCTGCGCAATCGTAGCGGCAAACTGTTGGTCGTACTTGACGGCGATCTCGCTGTGATTGCACGCGGTCAGTCAAGTAACATCAATACTGCAGAAGCCGTGTGACATGTCGGATGCTACTGATCCCATCGGCCAACCTGCAGGAAAGGCTTCCCGGCAGTTGGTGGCCGAGGACTCGAGCGCGCGTATGTACGAAGTACAGTAGTGCAGTTAGGAGCCAACCAATTGATACTTACGTGAAGTACGCCTGGTTCTTAGACAGAACGTCGGTCATGATGGGTGATCGGGAGAATCGAAAAGCCTGGAAAATGAGGCCGAACAAAGCTGTCATAAAGATGAAGAATAGTGTTCGGTGTTTGATGCTGATGTAATTGCGGTTTGGTCTAGGTGTGTACATGGCCGGTAAAATGGCATAGTCGACGAAGTCTTCGAGGTTGTTATAAACATCGCGCCGGAGACTTTCGGACGGACACATAGAGTACGGAAACTTCAAATTGTCGGAAACTTCCATCACCGGAAATATCAAACGGTGCACCGAGACAGCGATGAACGTACGGCATCCGCCACCAAAGTGCGATGACAGAGAGTGCCCTGGGTTCCGGTCTGCGAGCTCACATGGCGACTGGAAACGCTCCGGCAAGGCCAGCAAGTAAATCGCCAAATGTCGGTCTATCCCACCCTCAACCCAGAACAGACTGCCCGCCGGCAGCTACGCACACGCGTGGTGGTATCGGAGTTGAAAGAACGATTGATGGGCATGGGTGCAGCAGGCCTTGCACTTGCAGGACGCGGTTGCAGCTGTGAGGGCAAACGTGGCCGGCTTCTATACGCACAACGCCCTCAGGTGTGCGCTCGGTGACATGGTGACATGGGGGAACATGGGCGAGTCGATTCGGGCTCGATGCGCACGTACCTCAGTCACCGTAGCCGAGTCCAGGGGCCGATCACGGGTGATCCTGCGCCTGCACGAGCGCGCACCGGTCCGCACGCCGCAAGTTGTGCATGGCAGCCCAGTCAAACCCAGTGGCCCTGCCCGAGCCCGAGCCCGTGGCCCATGCAGACGGCCAGCCGTCCAACAGGAGTGGTACGAGATGCCATCCGGTCTGTGACATCCTCCGTCCGTACATGCACGAAGCCAAAAGAGAGCAGAGTGGGGATCACCACCCACACGCCGCGCGCTGATCCCCTCGCCTGCAAGGGATGAGAGAATAAAGCAGAGGCAGAGGCAGAGGCAGAGGCAGAGGCAGAGGCCGAGGCAGAGGCAGATGCAGATGCAGATGCAGACAGAGGGCGACGGCAAAGGATTCCCACACCAACACTCCAGACGTAACCCTGAAGCAGGCCAATGCCCCAACATGTTAGCGGGGTGATATCAGGCTGGTTATTGGAGGAAAACCATGCTTGGAACCGTGTTTGCTGAGCCCGGGCTGTGGCCAAGGGGGAGTTGCACTCTCTTGCGACTCCGTAGCACAGCAGCAGGGGCGTCTTCTGCCCCCAAAGCGAGCATATCAGCGGCCAAGACGCAAACCAGTGGAAAAGGCAATGTCTGTGTGCGAAAAGGGCCACAAGCGGGATGCAGAAGCAAATGGTTGCCCCCGCACACCGCCGATTGCTTCGTGCAGCAGCACGCTTTGCCATTCTTTCGTCCAGTATCCGCCACCATGACCGGGGATGACGGTCGAGTGAATCTTCCGGAAGAGGTCCATCACATGTCCGACGACGGCCGTAGCGACGCCGATTTCTCCCCAGAAATGCCGTTCGCAGCCCGAGCGCCGGCGTGGGATCGTGTCGCTATTGCGGAAGCCCTTGCGCCTCGGCAGTGACCCGCAACGCGGAGTCATGGGAGGAGAGCCTCTAATAAGGCGACCTGGCGCAGCCGGCGCTGCATCAGCCAGCATCTCACGGAGTGGCGGTCGCTAGGCCAGGTGCGAGTGGCGTCACTAGCCTGGCAGCCTGGGTGCGGTTGCGAGAGCGCGGCCCCAGAGCGACAATGGGTGAGAATTGTAGCAGGGACCCCAGTCAAAAGAAAAAAAGTGACAACACGCCAGGCCCGCGCCGCACTACTCAGCCTGCAGGCCGCCGTGCATGCGCACTAGGTCTCGTGGTGCTAAGATTGCCTCAATGTTGTCCTCACTTGGCTTTTGGTATCTTACCCTCTCTCTGTCCCTCGGAAGTTAGGTTGAACGACATTAAGAGTCACTAGAGTATGCAAGTACCGAATAGAACAGACTTGCCGCACGCTCTCTGCGTTTGAGCCGCAACGAACTGTGTTAGCTCATTCTGACGAGTGATAAGTAGACCATGTTGTATACGTCCCCGATAGACGATGAGGAGTCAAGTCGCTGTTCTGTACTATGCGTGGTAAGTTGCTTGTTAGGGCGGCACGCGCGGGGTGCGAGTATAGCATTTTCACACTGTACCGGGAAGTCACTCCGGTCGTACATGGTTTGCGGCCCAGGATGACATGCAGCCGGGGATGGCGCGAAGGGACGGCCGTGCCGCCCCGTGAGATTGCGACGTGGCAGGCCTTTTGAAGCCAGGGTGCTTCTAGTCCCCAACCACGTCCCATTTTCGTCGTTCCTTTCTTTTATGCCTCCAAGTCGGTATCATGCAGATGCTTCGACAGCGAGAGGTTGGGGCCGGTCCCTTGGTGAAGCTGTATGCCCCTTCTTGCTCTCTTGGTGTTTATCAATCCTCAGCCTGGAAGGAGAGGGCTGGGTTGCGCTCGGAAGTTGACAAGCCCAGGAGGTCCGTGATAACCTCGCCTGGCTTCATCGGGCATGGCGGCCTGTCCAACAGCCCATGGCACCCGAGAAAACTGGGCCGTCCCGGGACAGATGCAGCCTACCCGACTTGCATGGATCTTCCGCATGAGATTTTGTTCACGTGATTGAGAGAGGACGTGTGCGATTGGCGGACCGGGCCTTGTCTGGGGCAGCCCAATCAGGGGCGGCTGGTCTGGTTGGGATCCAACTGGTGAGGCCTAACGACAAGTTTGGCTGAGCTAACTCTGGAGCCAGCCCCGGGGTCCTGGGTCGGCATAGCGTCCAACTTGGTGGAGGCGAAAAGTGTCGGTGTGAGTTGGGCATGCGCACGCCAGTCTCTACAGAATCCCAGCCTCGTTTTGCGGCATCGCCTGGAAAGTTTGGCTGGTAGATATGCGTATTGCGAGCCTAGCGCCGCGACCCAGCTCAAGTTGGTGGGAATAATGGCCATTTTGGCCATTGCAGGAATCAGCCCTGCCATTGTTGGCTGTCTTTCAAATACACGCGTAGGTGGCACATGTTGGTGAAGACTGCCGTCGACTTGTTGGCGTGGCTGACGCCAAGTATTTGTTGGTGGCAGCCCGCAGCCACGATCCCTCCTCGAAAATGTTTAGTAACACAGGGAGGCTCAGTTTCGCTGCGCGCTGAGGTCGGCTGGCGCGCGATGGTCGTTTGTGTCCGGGTCTTCTCAATGCACCCCCTTCCTGCCGTAACCCAATCTTCGTCCAGAACGCAGTGTCTCGGGCAAGTGATAGCATCTCAGGTCCTGGGGGACATGATGCGGGTCGTGGCTAGTGGTGTCTCTCCCACGGCAGGGATTGGGCAGAATTCCATGGGCCGGGCCGTTTTCAAATATCTCGTTCCAAGCCGCGGCATGGGGTTGGATAGCCTAGGCGGCGGCGATCAATCCGATAGCCGGCGAATTTAAATTGCCTTGGAAGTCAGGAAAAAAGGAACGAAGAACATGATGACGAGGAAAAACTGCGTACAGGACATTGAGGAAGATAAAGTGGAGGTGTGTTTAGACACCACCAAGGAGTGGGTCGCATCTGGAGATGGTGGCTGGAGGGAGGAGGCAGAGACGTGGGCCTGAGGGGTCCATCGGGGTGCGCAGTGGTGCATTGGTGCAGGAGCGATTCTGGAACATGGCTCGGGTAAGTGCCCAGGCGGCATTTGGGAAGAGGAAAATCAAAGGCGACTTCCTCAAGGTCAGTTCGGAAAGCGCACCTCTCGTCTGGGCGGTATCGCGGGAAGAATACAGGAAGGAACAGAACACAGAACCCCCCAAGGATGATTTGTGTAGGTCCTTCCCTTCAACCAATCGCAGGCCCCAACCAATGGAACCTACCTTGCTTAGTATTCAGCACCAGCATTCGATCTCACTAAAAAGGCGCCCTAAGGTAAGGAAGAAACAGGCTTTGTCACCAATCTAACGGTCATGAACTGTCCGACTTCCAACTTCACGACCTACCTAATTACTCCAACAACCCGGCATCATGGCGTCCCCCCCATGCCAGCAATCCTCATCGTTTGCCCAGAGACGAATCCCGCCTGAACAGACCAGCTCAGCAGACCCGCCTCTACCCTAGTCTCACTCACGTTACGAGGTACTCCGTGCTCGATCCATCTCGCCCCATCCCCTGCAGGCGCCAAAGGTCATGTGAATTTCCCGCAGGAATGCCAACCGCCTTGCCCACCGTCCCCGACGACGCCCCATGGTAAATGACGATCCCCCATTTCGACTAGTATGTCTCAGCCCAGGGATACCCCAACTCGGTCGCATTCATTGCTGCTTTCTTCTGAGTCTAGACCGGGGCTTGGTGGTGATGTGCAGTAACACCAGCTCCAGGCAAACTATAGACATGCCCCTGCTCAGACGTACTCCTCCTCTTTTCAGAGCGCTGATCAAGTCGTGGCCAGATCCATCAAGACCATCATCATGTTCGTCGTCGGTCGGGTTCCTCTTCGGTCGAGTTTCGCAACACCACCCACGGAAAACGGTAAACTCAAATACCACTTCCAAGATGCCAAGCTCTGTGGGTCCCTTGTGTTGAACTTGGACACCAACACAAGCTGTGTCTTCTCCTCCCTCTTCCATCAAAAGGACATCCCCCTAAGTTAGTTGGTTCCTAAACTTCCCAGCCCCCCACCATCAAGACGGTTAGACCCAGAAATCAGTCGAACTGCTTCGTCCAACAGTCGAGTCCTGGGCTTATACTGGTATAGATCTACCGCAAGTTTTCGAAACACAACTTACCAAGAAGCCTTCAATCACCGTTGGCTTCAGAACCCTCACTCCCAGGTATTATACATTGATACTCGAGTCTGTTTTTGTCCACACACGACTTTCCCTCATATCTAAACTCATTTATACACGCCAAGACCTCTACCCAGGCACTGTGAACTCCGCATCTTGTTCAGCACTTGTTGGTAGGCCTCGAACGAGCGTCCAACTACAGAGGTCTACTGTGTAATACCATTTTCACCTGGGGAGTCATTACTTGCTGTATGTCGTTCTCAACGCGTCCTATTTGCCATGGCCGCCACGAGCCTTAGCTCCGCAAAGCAGACATGACCGCCGAACTCCACCTTTCAGAGACAACCAAATACCAGCCACCAGCCAACTAGCAACGGATATCATTGTCTAGAAATCTTGCTGCTGCTGCCATCACCACATTGCCAGTGTCTACTACAGTCCACTCCCAATGCCAACCAGTGATGTCGAGACGGTTATCTTTGACGAGGACTTGGCCTGAATTCGCTGAGCGGTACTCACACGCTATTTCTATAAGCCTAGCATCGACTAGAACCAGGGCTGCACGATCAATCATGGCGCTTTCTTTAGTGAGGCCTGCGCGGCGTCGATGGCCAAACTTCGTCCACCCAATTCAGTCTTACTGCAGATCAGCCGTACCACCTCAAACCCTCTGGGAGCGGTACGCAGCCCAGCGAAGCCCTTGTGGAATCATTCAACCGCATTCAGGATGGATGCCAGCTTCCGATGGATAATCCTTTCCTTCAACGGCATTGTCAGAGCGGGCAGCGTGCATCAGTCGACCCTTGCTTTGGTACGCGGGTGAAGGACTTCAACCAACCACACCACAGAGCTGATGTGCAGCATTCAGCCACAACCTGACTTGTCTGGCCCCCTTCTCCCACGTGAAGTGGACATGACGCGGTCTCCCGAATCGCCCGAAGGATCCCGTTTGGACGGTACCATCAATTTCCCCAGTACTTGGGCGGATTAGCCCTTGCGGCCCGATGCGCACCTCTAAGAGGCGGGTCTCATATGGCCAAGCCTCCACCAAAATGGCCGGAAACGTGCATAGTGTGCTAACCTCCAACAACCACGCTATGGCTTGTCATGCAACGAGCTCTTGTTTCCTACTATTCAATCCGGTCCAAATCAACGTATTTATTGACGCAGTGCTCTCGAAATCATCATTCGCATCCCAATAAATCTCACAAAAGTCAAAGTGCAGAGCATGCTTACCTGATGCTCGTTCACAGAAAACGCCAGTTCGTTTCAATCCATTTCGGTCAATCAGACCACCGAGGTCCACAATTGAGCTCCGTCGGGTTGGACAGAGAATCACCGCTTCCCCTCAACAAGCCGGTGCTGCAGTAGTCTCTCGCCAGTGCGGATTACGACGATGCATCATGTTTCACGGTCGCATTGGGGTCTTTGCAACCGCGATCAAGCCAACCAGTAAAGAGGCCGACAAGTAGACATGCATATGGGCACACAAAAACACCTATCGGGGCTCAGGCCTGCCTCTCACTGACACGATACGCAGTTCGCAGGGGATCCACAGGACGGGGATATTGGATGTTGCGTCTCCAGCCGCCGAGGGGAGCACCACGTTAATGGGGCTGTCGCCATTGGGCATGGACAGTCCCCTCGCTAACTCCACAAACATGCCAATTTGATGCTGTATTCCAGCAAAAGCAAAGGCTTCTACGGTGCATGGGTCATTAACGGTGCCCGATTAAGACATGCAGGGCGACATGGAGAAGCGGATATGTGTCGTACAAGTACGCGGTAGGGACGGGAGGAGCCTTGTGCGGGTGACCAGGCATGTTCACACCCTTGTCCAACAAATGATTGATCGCCCCGACTGGGCCCATCCAAGTCATTGGGGTCTCGACCAGACTTGATGGCGATTCTGACGCAATTAGCGTTGACAGTCCGAGACTGCAAACTACAGACGTACCTATATCACAATGCGAAATGGTGGGCCGGCAATAAAAGACAGCAAAGAAGCAAACGCATCCTTTTTTTTTGGGTCACTTCCGCGCCCTGCCTCTCGCCTCATGCCTATCGTTAGAAGATGAGCGGTGACCGTCCTCCTCTTTCAGCTGGCTAGTGGTCGTTGGGGCTCCGCCAGGTCTCAGATACACCCCCCCCCCCCCCCCCCCCCCTTGGAACCGTCTCTCATTGCTCAGCTTCGCTAAGCACCAAAGACAGCCCCTCCCGCACCACAGACTTGACTAGGGATGAGAGAAAGACCTCTGACAGGTGATTGGTAGAGAATAGTCGCTGGGCCAGGGCCGTCGTCAGTAGCGGCCAAGTTCTTTTCTCGCGGTTCCAGAGAATCGGGAGCCACGCTCCACATGAAGGTTCATGACACACAACGGGTTACGGCACGCACAACGACCCGGCATCCATTAGGCTGGTGCATGACCATTTGACCGCGGCCAACCCCGGACAACGCAGTGGACGTGACCGACTGGTCCACTGTTTGCTGACGAGCACAGTATCAACATCATTTAGCATTAACTGGAGGTTCGGTCAACTCCGCGATCGGGATGCGAGCCAGGACAGCTAATCGCCATGTCCGGATGATGACGCGATGGGTGAGCGCCACATTGAAGGTTGTTGATACGGTGTGGGTACAAAGGTTCGCGATGGCGGTACGAAGCACAAACACAATCATGAAAACATTGCGGAAGCTGTGGGGGACCGGGAACATGCAGTGGACTGCAGCCTCATTGTCTGATACGCAACAGATCGCATGCCGATCAACATGCCCTCTTCTTAACGGCGCGGCGATGTCCTGTTGTGTCTGCATCCAGAACGACCTGATGCTGGCGCCCACTCCAGGCCTTGAATCGGTAACGGTGATGGCACTCAGCCCTCATGCGGGGGCACCCATCCAAGTCTGTGCTGCGCAAGCGGCAGGGAGATCTGGCGGGAAATTACTGGTCTCCCACAAGAACGTGATAGGAAGAAACATGGAGGGCCAGCAAACCAATCAAGTGCGTCGATACCTTCCCTCACCCTCCATGGAGAGGGAACTCGGCCATGAGGAGGGTTGCATTGCAATGGATTGGAAGAGTTGGTTCAATCGACCAGTCCCAGAGCAGTGAAGGGAGAGGGGATGATGGGCGGGTGGATCAGTCATCAGACGCCCCAAAGGACCGACATCCCACGAGGGTGACATGGGCTGAGAAGAAAATAACCCGGTTTAAAGCGCGACACACCCGTTCTGCTGGTTTTCCTGGGCCATACTGTGTGCATTGGGGCAGATGACTGGCCAGTTCATCCCAAGCCTCCCAGCCGGGTCAGTAAAGACATTGAGAGGCGAGAGGCGGAATTGACCCGATGTCCATCGTTCATGAGCTGGGTCGGCGCTTTTCTCTCCCGGACCCTGTTGCAAAGCCCAATGCAAGCAGTTCAATGTGGCAATGACGGGATGGCCTGGTACTCGGGTCCGTAATACTTCGTGCCTGTACCTCGTGGGTGGCGGGGGCGGACGGGGTTCACCGTCGAGTTTGGCCACCTGGCCCGGCGCTATCTCGAGAGTTGCGGGTTGAACCGCAATGCATACGGGAGATGCCACCATGGGGGCCTGCCCTGTGGGGGTTCATTCCAGCTGGGATCTGTCATCACATCCGTCATCGCAAGCCTTCACCACGAACTTGATGCGCCGTGGTCGTCGCGCGATGCTATGTTGATGGCATGCAACATCGCTATTTAATCCGTTGACGATATACATAGGCAAACTTGTTTTGGTATAGCCCCGGTTTGCCGACAAAGATGCCCGAGGTTATGCGTGTCGCATTTCACCTTGGTTGAAACTGGCATCGGAAAGCATGAGCACTCCCACCGCTCACGGAAGGATTCATGTCAACAGGACATTCTAACCACCCAACACTCGCCTTTTGACCACAATAGCCGGGGGGCTGCAATCAACCGCATCATCACCGCCTCAGGCCTGCAGGTGAAGTCGGGATATGTCCCTATCGCAACTCTGCTGGTGATGCAGGGTAGGGACAAGGACTATTCTACAATATGCATATCGAGAGCTGGCTCTGGCAAGAGCAAATCCCGCTCCTCCACGACAAGAACGAGAAACAACTGCACGTCAAATCATTGCCGGCCAACAATACATTCTTTTTGGGATCGAAGGAAAGAGTTGATCAACCAGAGTCACAAGACACCATGGTGACCGGGGAGGGCTGGCCCACCAAGAGTTCGGGTGTATGCCATGATCCTTGCCGAACGGAGTTCTATCTGAGGCTGATGGGATAACTGAGATGTGATGGGGCAGAAGCATCGAAGTTGGGGGGGGGGGTTCGAACTTTATGAAGGCTTCTTAATGCAACCCGCCCCGCGATTGAATGAGAGGGGCAGGCGAGATGGTACTACATAAACTTGCACAACGGCCAGACGGGCAGAGTTCTCGGATGTAAGTGATGTTCGGGAAAAGGCCACGAGCAAGCTCAAGACACCCCATTCCGGTACGGAAGTGAAGCAAGGGGAGGTTGCTAGACGCAGGACGGAAGCCCCACAGACGGTGACCAACCCACGAGGGACAGCCGACCTGTCAGATTCCCGAAATCCGCAGCGTGATCCTAGCGGAGGTGAGTGACGGGGAACGAGAGATGACTGGCAAGCTGATGGGTTTCCGGGAACGGGCGTCCTGGGCCTTGAAAGAGGGATGTGGCGTTGGGTAGGCGGGTGTGGGTGCAATGAGAGGGAGGTTACTAGAGAGGTGGGTGGTGAATGATCACTCGCAACGATGACGAAGAGGCGAGATGGACATGATTTGGCCGCGAGGTTTTTAACAATGACTCGTACGGGGTGAGTGTTCGCCAAGGACCTCGCTCGTGGCAGCCTTGGTCCATGGTGGTTAGCAGCGAATCTGGAAGAGCTCACGATTGGGTGGGCGGAGGGAGTTGGAGGCAAGCAGCAACCTCGAACTGATGGAGGCGACAAGGCATAGCGCAGGAGGGATGAGAAGATAATGTCGACAAAGAGGAAATCGCCGCGGGATTTGGAGATGGATGGACGGGAATCCGGGATGAGCAGGCATGCAGCCTCACTAGGTACCCGACGACGAAACCGATGCGACGCAGCGGCACGACGCAGTGACACGACGAAGCAAGGCGATGCCAATCCATCCTCGACCAATGCTCGACGACCGCTTCCTCCCGCACCTTGGAGGCTATCCTGGGCCATGGCGGACCATCCCTATGCTGGAAGAACGAAGCCCTTCTCTGGTGGGCGGTGAAGGACAAGCGAGCATACAGTGGCACGCACCAAGCATGCCGCCTCATGCCTCGCCTAGAATACCTGACATGCTGACCCGGCTGTGCCTCGCAGACCTTACCAACCGCGTCAATCCCATACCTCGGGGCTCTAGCCTGGTGCGCGCGCGCTGCTGCCCGCGCACTACTGTACGAGAGCGGCACGTCACTTGACGTGGTCGCGGGGTCCCGTCAAGTTAGGTGCTCGTCGGTACGTACTGTACTCGACTGCTACCGGACTGGATTGGCACCCTGGCGTTTGAGATGGATCGGACGTCACCGCTTACCCTGGCGCAGAACCCACCGCCCAGTCGATATTCCCTCCCGTGCCGTGTCCTCGGGGCCTGGGTATCGCTGAGGTACCGTCGGCGTCGACAAGCAGGCGGGCTTTAGCGGCTCCCACGGCTGCGTCGCAGGACGGCAGTGGCTCCGGTCACCACCAAGTGCTCCAATGCTGGGTCCTGGGGTCCTGGACTCCTGGAGCGAGGCGTCCGCGACGGGGGCCCCAGCTCATGTACCGGACCGTTCCTGGTGCCAGCGCCGCACAGGCGCGGGCCAGTTTCGAGGCCATTGAACCATGCTCCGTCATCCCGGCATTCCAGTTCTACCATGTACGATCCTACCGTCCTGTCGAGCGGGCCGAGGTTTGTTGGCGTTTGAGCCCGGGGAAGTCATTTGCCCAAGGTACCTTTCTTGTCGGTCGAACCTGTTAAAAGGACACGTTTTTTGTCAGTTGTCGTGGCTGACCGACAATTGCAGCATGCAGCTGGCTGCGTCAATGCCGGTGTGTCCCAAGCACAATGAAATTAATTGCCTACAGGCACGGGGTACATAACCTGACTATAACCCATCACTTATACCACAGGGAAGAGCTTCCAGCAGATCGAAGCCTAGTCCAATATACCGCCAACAGCCAGCCACGGAAGTTGCCTTCTGCCCAACGACGAGGTACAAGTATGGGAAAACCGGATTGTGGACGGGTAGCCTGTGCTTCATCCCTGGACCAGAAAACTGTCTCGGCTCAACTGGGTTGGAGGTTAAACTCGGCTTGAGGCTTCGAGCTTTTAGGGGATCCAATTGATCAGCGAAGTCAGCGAGGAGGGCCAGATTGACAGATTTGAACGGCGAGCCAAAGACAGACTCTCTACGGTAGTGGCGAGCGGGTCCTCAACCAACTGTAGAGAAGCGATAATGGGGCCTTCAAGCTGGAGGTTGCATTGGCCTCGCGTTGGGTTCCGCGGTGTGGAGGCAGCAGCGATGGCGGCAAGACGACGGCAAGACAAGCGGAGTGTCGGACAGTACCGGACAGTGCCCTACTGAGAGGAGGGCATCGGTAGAGTTGCAGTTGCATGAATGACAGCACCGCACAGAAGGCAAGCGATGGATGGACTAGCTGGTTGCGTCTTGTCAGAGCCCTGGGTACCTAGGTTTACGTCGGGGAGGTCTACGAAGACACAGCACCGCATATCACACAACAAACACCCAACCCAGACTTGCCAGAACGTGTGCGACGACGGAGGATTGGCGAGATGCGCACACACCAAAGGACAAACCGACCAAACGACCAGCGACCGGCGATGCGCACCGCACCGCACCGCCGCACCAACACCACCAGCGCACCAACACACCCGCGGACTTGCACGCATTAGCGACACCCTTGCACGCGTGTAACACGCACGCCCACGGGGCCACACGGCCACGCCCACTGCCACATGCTGCTGCACACACAGCATCCACGCCCACACCCGCGTCCACTCCACACCCCATCCACCCACCCACACGCTGGTCGTGCATCCTGCGGCCGCCTCTGCAACCCGCCGTCGGGAACAAGCGCGGGACCCCAGACCATCCACGCAGCGGCGACCGACCGAGCCCTGGAGCCAACCCCAGGACCGCAAGACCAGACCTCCAAGAGAAGGGCAGGGAAGTCGGAGAGTCAGGGAAGCAGGGAAGCAGGCAAGCAGGCAAGCAGGCAAGCAGGCAAGCAGGCAAGCAGGCAAGCAGGCAAGCAGGCAAGCAGGCAAGCAGGCAAGCAGGCAAGCAGGCAAGCAGGCAAGCAGGGAAGTTCAGGGACCCAGCAGGCAAGTTAGGTGAAGAGGCCCCAGCAGAAAGGAACCCCAGCAGCGCCCCGGCAGCGCCCCAGCAGCGTCCGACCCGGTGCTGATTGGAAAATCCCCACTTGCACGTCAATGGGCGGGCTTGCTTGGTGGTTTTGATCCATCCATCATCCATCATCCATCCTTTCATCCATCCTTCCATCCATTTACCATTTGCCATTCTGCCCTTTGCTGCAGCGGCTTGTGGATGGATGTTGCTTCCTGCGCCTGCATGTCCGCAGTCCTACTAGTCTGTCTACCTGGCTGTCGCTTGTGCATCCCGTCTTTCTCCCCTGGCCACGACGCGCGCTTCCAATTCTGTCCTAATTGCCTGCCGCCACCTTGCCGACTGCCACCTTGCTGCTGCCCACCCACCTAATTAGCTTCATGTCTCCAATATGGGTTCCTTTCCGACGGACACTGGGCACTGACTAACTCCAGGCGAGCAACTCGACCTACCTACCTGAGGTTCCCCGATCCTTCTGAGCCTCCTCGGGCCCTAAGTTTTGATAAGTTTGCTGAACCTGCTGACGTTTCCCAGCAGTTCCTGCAGAAGGCACTTAACTTACCAACCTTCCTGCCTTCATCGTGATACGTCCATCGACTCATTTGCCTCCAGCCCACTTTAGAGGCAAATACTCTTTTCTCCCCTTTGGTAAGGTAGACAGACACCTGGACACATCGACATCTTGACATACCCATCCAATCATCAATCCCTCACACACACTCTCTCTCTCGCTCGCACATGCTTCTCACCCACACTCACTCTTACACACGCACGCTCGCACTGTATCGTGTCGAACCCCTCCCTTCCAATCGCTCTCACTTCGCCCACCCTCCTTCGTCTAGCGGACCTGGCGCGTGTTTAGAGGTCTATTTTCTCGACACGATGCATCCAGGTGCCCTCTCGCGCTCGGTTGCTCGGTCTGCGTCGGTGACTGTCTCTTCCCCTAAAGCCGCTCCTTGCCTTAAGTGTCCTCGGTCTAAGTATCTATTCTCCTTCCGTCCCGTTGGCTTTCTACCACGAAGTACAGAAACCTACGTCACTCGCCTCATCCGTCCCCTCCGCTTTTCTCCTCTCTTCCTAGTCGACAGCGACAGCCTCGCAGCCTTGGCGCAACCGGGTCCTACTCCAGGCAGTACCACGTTGGTATTCGTAGACTCTCACACACTCCTTGCTGTAAGGTACCCAGAGCACAGTACCGTCTGCCATCCCCACGGTGCCACTCGACTCCACCTCTCGCCGGCGCCGCCCACCGCTGGCTGGCGCCCGCTACAGTGCCTGGCCCGTACGGGATCGCAGCAGCAGAATACTACGCATGGACGTACCGTGTACTCCGTAAATACAGCGACGCTGCTACGCCCCGGTGCCCACTCAAGAGATCCACAAGAGCCACAAGGGCTCCAGCTGGCCCAGAAGCATGGTGCCCGCCCTGGCCCTCCATGGCCGGGCCTGACCTGACCTGGACATCCCCATGCCGCTGGGACGGACAGACGCACACAGCGCTACGCAAACGCAACGACGGGAACAACTCCTCGACGGCCAACACCACAAGAAGTCGTCACACTTGGCACACACTCACCCTCACATTTGCATCCGCGCTCACCACTCACACTGACACTCACACTCACACGCTCACGCTCACACGCACACTCACAAATCTTGATCCTCCCACACACACATACACACACACACACATACATATACACACATACCCACCCCGTCCCCTTCCTTTCCCTTCCCTTCCTCCTCATTACTACTTCTGTCACATCCGCCTGCTCCTCTTTTCTTACCTTGCCTCTTTTCTTCCTCTTCCCCTCCTCCTCCTCCTTCCCGTCCTGCCGAAGGCCAACACCGGTTCTTGCTGTCCAGGTACGTTTTACTCTTTCCTGAAGCCTATCAGCATCCCTCGCACAAACCAAGCTTAAGCCTCTACGATTGGGCCTGGTAAGCGCGGGCCGAAGTGGATGGCCAACGAAGAACGGCCGGCCGAGGGCGGCGGAGCATTGGTGGTGGTGGGCAAACTTACCAAACCTTTGTCCTCCATGTCCCAAAGCCAAAGCCAAAAAAATGACACTCCGTTGCTGTATATGCCCGCTTCTGTGTCGTGTCTGCCCGTCTATCTCTCCCTCTGGTCCACCCGTCTGCCCACCCGTCTATCCATCCGTCTGAGTGAAGCCTCCGCGCCGGCCATACCTCGCTCGTTTCGACGGGCTCTACCCTCGCCATTTGAGATTGCAAGACGTCGACGCGTTCGCGGGATATCCTGTGCAATAGAGAGGAAACGTGAATAGGGTGAGCCAACAACCAGCAACCAACAGCAGACGACAACCAACGACCAACACCCCGGCACCAACAACGACGTCCCTGCGCCTGATACCGAGTCAGCATCCTGTGACTAGTGACTGGTGAGCACTGGGTAGTAGCTATCGGCGGGGTGGGACACGAGGGAAACGAGACAATCGCAAAGACAAGCCGGACAGACAAGACAGACAGACACGCGAGGACACTCGAGGACACGCGAGGGAGGCGCCGTTCCCGTTGAGTTGTGGTCGACAGGAATTAAAAAAAGTCTAACACGGGTTTTGCGCAGGCAATCTCAGTCGCTTGGCCACGCATTTGCTTTGCCTTGGGTCGCCCGCCTCGTCTTTCGACTCGTTCTCGTCTCCGACCTTGTTGAGACGGTTAGCCAGCGAGCCAGCCAACAAGCTCACAGAGGTAGAGAGAAAGTCTAGAGCCAGAGCCAGAAACAGAGCCAGCCAATCCATAAGCCTCGAGCCTCGAGGCACACACGCGCGGCCGGAGCACAGAGTTACCAGGTCGAGACAAAGTCGGGACAAAGGCTTCGCGACCAAGATCCCATTAACCAAGGAAGGGGCAACAGCCTCCTGCGCCGTCGCCGTCGCCGTCGCCGTCGCCGTCACCATCTCCGCAAGGGCCCCGAGCCCGAACGCCATCATCGGTGGACCGTGGACCGTGGTGGGCCGTGGACGTGGACGTTGTGGCCGTTCGTCGTTGATCAAGGCTTTCAAGGCACTCAAAGCTTCTCGACGCACTCGGAGCTTCTCAAGGCACTCAGAGCTTCTCGAGGCTCCATCAGCCAGCCAAGCAGCCAGCAGCCAGCAGCCAGCTCTCCATTCTCTGATCCATCAACTTATTCGGTGCCAGTGACCAAGTGTGGTTCGCAAGCTCGCACTTTGGCACGCACCCCCCCCCCTCCCCCAGTCCCCCAGTCGCTTTTGTGCCGTCCCGTGTCTGGCCCTTGACTTGACTTGACGCCAAAACGCCCTGGCCCTGGCTCTTCCCTGAACCACCCTCCCTCTCTCTACCTACCCTACCAGCCAGCCTAGGTACCTCCTCTAGGCCCCCTCGCCGCTTTTTTTTTTCCCTCGCTCGGCGGCGGGTTCTGGTACTTGGTGCTAGGTGTTAAGTGCTAGGTCACTAGGTGCTAGCTGGGCCGGCTCCCTGGGAACGGCACGACACCGGGCCATCCGTCCCCATTACATTCCCGCCTCTGCTCCCCGCCACTCGCCCATCGCCCAACTCGCCCACTCGCCCACTCTAAACTTCCATCCTTTCTGCACCTCCCTCGCACATCCCCTCTCTTCCCTCGCACACCCCCCCCCCCTCTCCTCCGCCTCTCTTAACCCTCTTGACCCTCTTGACCCTCTCTCTCTCTACACACTTTCAGCCCTCTGCCCTCTCTCTCCTCCGGCCTCTCTGACCTTTCGGAGATTCCTCAAGGCCACCACCCCAAGTGACGACGGACCTCTCTGGCCTCCGGACTTTTTTTTTTTGGGCTTCACCCTTTTCCCCAACTCTTCCTCGCCTTTAACAACACAACACAACTCTCTCGTGCTCTCTCTCTCTCGACTCGCCTGCTCATCGTCATCTCCCCCAGCGCATTTCCTCCTCCTCTCTGCTCGACTGCTGCTGCTGCCCCGGATCTGGGAACCAGGTTTCTTCTTCCTTACCTTACCACCGACCTGTTCCCAAAACCCACCCCCTCCCTCCCTTAATCCCCAGACCCAGACCCAGGCAGACCCAAACCTCAATCCCACCTGCACACATTCTCTCTCTCTGCGTTGCGCTGCACTCTGCACTCTGCACCGCACCGCAAAGTGTTGCCGCAAACTGAACCACACTTGCACCGCGCCTTTTGGGTTCGTGCCTGCTTGGTGTTGTTGTTGTTGTTGTTGTTTGTTCCTGGCCCCTCCCGCGCCCTGGATCAGAACGTCCCCTCTCTCTATATATTCGGCCTGTCCCGTCGCACTTCTCCCGCCCGCGTTAGAGACACAGCCTCCGCCTCTTGGACCAAACCCCAGGGTCTGCCCCTCTGGTATTCTGGAATCCGCTGTCATCTCCCACCGAAGACATCCATTCTTGACTCGGCACTGTCGGCCACTCCGACCACACAACACAAACAGCACCGCCGCCGACGACAACAACAAACACTGCTACTGCTACTACTCGCTACTCATTACTTGCTACTTACTACCGCTACTACCACTTCTCACCACTTCTCCTACCGTGGCCACCCCACCCCCAAATGCTCCTTCGCGGTATTCCCATCAACCACTTCACACCAAGAGCCTCTGGATCTAGCCCCCTCACCCCCATCTGCCTGTCAGAGGCCCCTTGTGCATCAACATAGCATGGCCGACGACAATTACCGAAAGGAGTATCCTCATCATAGTCGCCCAGAGGAGAATCATCAGACCCGACATTTGCTGCAGTACCCTCCACCTCCCCCGGACAACACTCAGCGGCCCTCGGAAGCCCCTCCAGCCAACATGGCCGCCTCCGTCTCTCTCCCCTCCATTCACGACTCCCGCAGTTACGGCCCACCGCCAGGCGGACCAGGACGTGGTTACCCCCCCGACCCGCGGTATGCATCGCCCAATGCTGTCAACGGTTACCCGCCTCCAGGCCAGCAAGGCCCACCCCCAGGCCAACAGCAGCAGCCTCCGTACCTTCCACCTCTCCAGCCTCAGACTGACCACCGGTCCCCGGCCTACTCGCTGCCAGAGCGGGGTGGTTATTACGACGACCGCCGTCCTCCCGGCTACTCGCAGGAGCCCTACCCGCAGGATCCCTACTACGCCTATCGAGGGCAACAGCCCCAGGGTCCCCCACCTCCCAACGGCTTCCGTGACTACCGCGCTCACCTTGCCAGCGGTGTCTACGAGTATCCCCCAGGAGGCCCAGGTGTCGGGCCTCAGTTGACCCAGGCAGCCCCCCGCCAGCGTACTTCGATTGCCTGCAGATACTGCAGGAAGCGAAAGGTAGGTGCTATGCCGCTATCTTGCTTGTTCGAGGTTGCTAACTTGAAAACCAGATCCGATGCAGCGGCTACCAAAGTGCCCCGGGAGGAAAGTGTCAGAACTGTGCCAGGATGAACCAGGAATGTATTTTCCAACCAGTCTCCTCATCGAGCTCGACGGCCTTCATCCCCGTTTCTGCAGTTCCAGGGGGCGTCCCGCCAGGTACCCAGCTCTTCGGCGCGTACGGTCAGCCCTTGGCTCCCAGTTCGGTTCCAGCACACCCGCAAGGCCCCTATCAGCACCAGTCCGGAGGACCGCCGACCAACTACTACGCACCAGTTCAGTCGCCGACCGAATCGTTCTCTTCCTACGGAGAGGCGAGAACAGACGATGGCACTCAGGTTGCCGGACGACGCCGCCGCAGGACATCGGAGGAGCAGGATGAGAGCTACCGGCTACCCCCACCGAGGGGAGGTGCGGAGGAGGACCCCCGAAGAAGGTCCCCAGCGGAATTTTCAAACCACAGCAGCCCGGGCGGAGTTGGCTACCCGCCGTATCCTGGTGCCAGACAGAGCCCGCGCAACCCTAGCGGAAACGCGCTGCCACAGTCGGCGGCAGGAGGAAGCTATGCGGCATCGGCCCCTGGCGGTCGCTCCCCAACGGCACAGAACGGCTCTAGCGGATCGTCGACGCCAGCTCGACAGGGGCAGGGCCCCAGCCAACAATCACAGCAAGGGAACTCGTCAGTTATGAGCCTCAGCAACCTAGTTGAGAAGAACGACATCGATAAGACGATGATCAATCGGCTGAACCGACCCGCACCCGGTCAGAACGGGGGACCAAGAGACGCAAGCCGTTGAAAAAAAAATCCGAGGACGAATTGACCCTGCCGGACAGGTCAAAGCGACGAGTCGATGCTCTACGGTTTAATGGATTGGCCTCTCGGACTCCGATGGCTGGCCACCGACGAGATGACAGATTTTCGGTTCCTTTTCATGCTTTTCTTTTTATATCGCGACAAAAGAAGGAGGAAGCGGCTGGAGTCGAAACCAAAACAAAAATGGGAGAACGGACTCCCGTGGGCGATACAGGACAGCAGGGCATGGTCTAGAGAAAGACGCAGTTTGGCAACAAACATCCTTCAGGTATCATGTCTTTTATTTCGGTGGCTGTTGTCTTATTTTGTGTTGGTCGCGGGATTGTCTTGGTTCCCGGTTTTCTTTTCTGCCTTCTCCTTTTCTTTTTGCGAAATTCCTCGTTTTTGAGAATTTCCCCGAAAAAAAGCAGCAGCTACACGCCGTTGCGCACTTCTAATCGGTCGGTCACTTTTGTTTCCAGGAAAGACGGATACGCCTCACGGCACCAAATGGTTTTATGCTTGTCCCGTTTTGTTTTCACTTTTTTCGCGCGCTTGGTTTGTGTTTTTACTTGTTTGCGACTACAAGAGTTATGAACTGGGGGTGGGCGGCCTGGGAGTGCTGTGTGGTTTCTCGAGAAGATTTTTTTGTCTTGTCTACTAGGATGACTATTCGCGCAAGCGATAGGAAAATGGCGGGTGCCTTTCCCTGTTCTATGGGCATATGTTGATGAAGAAGGACTTTAAGGAAACGGCAAGGACAGGACGGGGTGATTATGGGCCAGGACGGGATGATTATGGGCCAGGATCAAGGCACGGCCAGGCTCAGGGAACGGAAGGGACTTTGTGGGAGGCAGTTTGACGGTTGACGTTTTTGACGTTTGCTGTTTTGTTTGTTTATGTTGTAATCCATCGTTTCGACGCCCGATATCCATATCTACTATTGCCATGAATACCGAATTGAAGCTGAGTTGAAAGGCATCTATCTATCTGGGTTTCTTTTCCCGTGCCCGTTGCCTGTTGTCCCTTTTCCCTTTTCCCTTTGCCCTTTTGGTCTGACACGTATCTTGGTCTGGGGGGCGGGTTGATGCAAGGCATACGTAGTAGGGCTAGGTGAACCAATGAATGGGTGGATGTTGGGACGGCCACGATGCAGGAGCTAGCAGTACGGTTGGTGCCGGCGGTAAAAAGGAACCAATACAAGAGATGCAGGGATCAAGGAACGGGAAAGATGGATCTAGCAGCGACTACGGAGTACGATGCTACGTAGATACCCAATACTAGTAGAGGAGGTGAGGTGAGGTGAGGTGAGGTGAGTGAGATGGGAGAGGAGGTGGTGGTGGTGGTGATGGTGGTGCATGTGGAGGCGGGTGCTGCGAAGAGGGTGTCATGTGTCTGTCATCCGAAGATCCCCGGGGGGCGGGCTGTCTGCAAGGACGGCCAGATGTAGATAGGTAGGGTATGGAATAGTTACATGGTCGGTAGTAGGTAGGTAGGTAGGTAGGTAAAGCAAGGTAGGGGTTGAAAATTTCCAGTAGCTAGCGGGAGGGGAGGGTGGAGGCTGACAGGATGAACGAACGACAGGAGACAAGGGACAAGGGACAAGGGACAATGGGAAGGGATCGCTGGTGTAGCAGCAGTAAGTTAGAGGATGGGCAAGAGGAAGGGGGATGATGGGATGGCGTTGTTTCTCGTGGCTTCTCTCTCGCCTTGGCTCGTCTCGTCTCGTCTCGTCTCGTCTCGTCTCGTCCCGTCAGGACGCTTGCGGGCAATTGGGCCGGAGGGGGAGAGCAAGGGCTTGTGGGCCGTTAGATGGGGTCATGGACGGGTGGATGAATGGAGGGAGGGGTTAACTCGGTACGAGAGGAAGAGACTAACTAAGTGAGGAGAAGAGGGAGTAGAGAGGGAGGGGATGAAAGAGGGACAGAGAGAGTGCGAGAAAGAGGGGGAGGAAAAGTGCCTGTGCCCTGTTCACTGTCCGGGGCGGAGAAGCAACTCCCTCCTCCTCCTCCTCCTCCTCCTCCTCCTCCTCCCTCCGATGACGAGTGGCGGGCGGGCGGGCGGGTGGTGGCTGTTGTACATCTGTAGATTTGGTGTCGATGGGAAAAGAAATGTGGGAACAAATTGTGGATTGAAAATGGTGGATGGATGATGGTGGATGACTGTGGATGACTGTGGATATGTCTGCACGGGGACGGCCGCAGGAGGGTCGATGCACATGACGCAGCGCCGACGCACAGGGATATTTAGTGCGACTACGACGATTATCCCAGGTACTTGTGAATAGCAGGTAAGTAAGTAGTTGATAGGCCAGGGGAGAAACGGTAGACAAGGGAATGACAAGAATAAAAGATAAACACGGATTTAGTAGGGAACAAATTGATTTTGCATATCGTCGACATATAGACTGGTTAGATAGATGGGTGGAAGACGTGGGTAGGTAGATGGATGGATGTTGGCTGGTTGGGGTGGTTGGCCGAGGTGGTGATGGTGCGCTGTTGTTTGCTTGTCCGTTTGCTTCGCTGGAGGGGCTGGCTGGGGCGGCTGAAAGAAAGGCTGATTGTTTGTTTAGTTCAATTTTCTTTTTTAGTTTGTCAATGTTGAGGCTGAATAAAGGAATGAATGATGAAGCCGAGGACCAACATGGCTGCTGGGCTGGTTGGTGATGTGCTGTGAGGTGGGACTCGGGTCAGCAATCCATCCATTGTCCGCGGGAGATGAAACCAACCAACAGAGAACCATTGTGAGTGCACACAGTAGTCAAAGTCAAAGGTAACCAAGATAAGACAAACCGTATCTGGTAGTAAGTTAACTATATGCCCCGGGATAACAAGGCTGCGTAAGTAGCATCATCAAGATCCTCAGCAACATCAACAATAGCACGCCGGTTAGGTCAGTAAACAGAGTTATCACAAGATGTGGTACACCCCTCCTCCTCTCCCCCTACTTTTCCCCCGCTTGCCGACATACCGCACGCACTAACTGTGCTCAACTCAGCACGGCCAGATTTTTGCTTCCCGTCAGACAGTCCGTCCGTCCGTCAGCCAGCCACAAAAGCATTGAACTTGTGGAATTCTGGCTTCGCGGGCGTGCTAGGCACCGAAGGCCAATTGGTACGTTTACGCCGAGTTTGCCCGGACTAACTCAATCAATTAACGGTCCAGGCAACGAGATTTTTTTTATAATTAGGCGCGGTACAAAGGGAGGTGAGGGAGGGATTGACGGGGGGAGGGGGGCGTGTGAAATTGCTCAACTACTCACCTACGGGAAAACGGTCCAAGGGAGCTAGACGCGATGGACGAGGGAGGAAGCGCTGTTTTAGAAGCTCACGGTTGATTGTTCGGTACACTATCGACCGACTGTCTTTACCACGAGGGGCGGTAGTGTCGTGGCTACGTTAGTTGACTTAATTACCACGAGGGACAGATAACTGACGAACAGGGTTGCTGACCAATATCATTCATTCCTCTCCTTTTGTGTTGACTCGGTCATGTTCTCGAGTCCGCCTCCGCGATGGCAGTCGTCATCTGTGCGGCCAGAGCCGAAACGGAATAAAAATAAAATACAATAAAATAACACAAAATGGTGTGGGGAAATAAAAACGGAAAATACACACGCCCTCATGTCACCGTTCTGCGGACTATCTACGATAGACGGGGGCGCGGGCGGGCTGCGGCGACGGCGCGATAATGAAAAGAGGAGAAGGGAGGCGGCAAGGTTTGCGATGGGTTTGGAACACGATGGGGGGTGCATTCTTAGGGAAGGCAATTCAGGGGACTTTTTTCCCCCTTCCCTTCTGGTTTATTGGGATGACGGGGGCGTGGTGTTTGTGTCTTGATAGTTTTCTGTAGAGGGGAGAGTGTGTAGAGAGAGGGACGGACGGACCGAGTTAGGAGATGATGACACGACACGACACGGCACGAGGCGAGACCATCACGAAAAGAGGGGTAAGGTAGACAAAGAAGAACGGATCGGAAAAAGAGGAGAGGAGGGAGAGTACTTTCCGGTACAGTGTAAGTCGAAGAGATGACGAGGCCGAGGCAGGGGAGGGAGAGGTGGTATGTGATGATGGACGAGTGAACAAACATTTATTTTCCGTTTCAGGGCAGGGAATGCTCTTGTATCGAACATTGTTTGATTTTCGAAGTCTTGAAAAGGGATGCCGGACAGATGCTTCAAGAAAAAAAGACAGGCAAACAAAAACATCCCTGTCCCTCCCCCCCCTTTCCCTCGAGGGGACAAAAGAACAAAAAGGGGGTGTGAGGCAAGGAGAACACACGGCGAGGGGACAAGAAATTCAATTGGCATCTTTTCCCGCTACGTGAAAGATAAATGCATCTGAGATCGACAAGGAGGGGTTCTTCTCTCCTTTTTGCTAGGATGCTAGGGACGAGGGCGGCGGGATGGGCATGCGGAAGAGCGACGTGGCGGGCGCTGGAATGCGGGTTTGGGAGGCAGTGGTATGGGAATGGGACGTGGGCAGCTGAAGGGAAGGGGATGGGGTGGGATGTGATAGATACGAGGTGGGATGTGATACGGGAGAGGAAAGGAGGTGGAGAGACTGGTAGGAGGGATTTCCGATGACTATCTGTGATGTGACGATATGTCAGCTTGGTGTTTTCCATCCATTTGCAAACCAGCATCCGTCACCCTGGATTAAACCACCTCTGGCTCTCTCCCTCTCCTTCTGTGTACATCTCGTCTTCCATCTCTCCTTATGGCCACCACAATATCTCTGGAAGGATTCCTAGACCGCCCCTGGATAAGGTAAAGGAGTGCCATCATCCCCCCCTCCTTCCAAGCATCACCAGCCAGAGTAGATTAGATTCCCGCAAAAGCCCGGAGAATCGTCCGCCCATGGCGTTTCGCCTCCCACTCTGCTGGGACGCTTCCAGAACCACGGGTCCTCTCTCCCTCTCTATCTAACCGAGGACAGCGAACGCCCTTCCCACTTCCCGGGACCAGCGACTGGAATGTGGCAATATCGATCCCATCTCGTGGCGGCGGCCCTTTTCTTCTTCTTCTTCTTCTTCTTCTTCTTCTTTTTATTCTCCATCGTGAGAACGAAAGACCCAGGCGGACGGATTCGAGAGGCGGCGGGCGGCGCGGATAGAGTTTGGTGGAGGAGTAATGGAGAGGTCAATGACGTTTTCCCTGTCTCTTTCTATGACATCGAGACGAGAATGGGTCGTCGATGATGACGGGGGTTTTCAGAGACATGGGCTAGAAGGATGGGATCTAGGAGGGAGGATTGTTCCAGGCTCGGTTTGAAAGCTTTCGGTCTGAAGCATAAGACATGATTTGCTTTGCTGGTTTTGGGCTTCTTCAACAGTGACGCCAGGGGAAACCGATATCCGTCATCTATCATTTGCATTGTATGTCCAGGAATCTCTATGGGTTGACAACTTCATTCTGTGCTGGGCTGTCCAAGCATATGCCATGAACAAATAGCCCAGACACTGATCGTTGGCCTTTGATTACCTTCGTTGCGTCTCTGTCTTATAGTAATCATCGAATCAATGGTCCTGCAGCTCCTTACCGTAAACCCCTTGTGCATCGACCTTGGTTTGAACATGAACGAATCAACCTACCGAAAATTAACCAAATGATTATCAAGGACATCGTCGCTGGATCGTCACGGGAGCAGAGATGTGGAGGCGCAGTCGGAGGCGTTCTGGGACATGTTTGCTTCTGGCTTCGACTTGGAGAGAGCGAGGGAGAGAGAAGCGGGCGAGACAGACAGACGCTTGGCCATGCCGTTTCCGGGCGGACGGGATCACGGGATGGCTGTGTCCCCCCTCCTGCGCCGGCGAAGACTCTCTTTGTTCGTTTATCGTCCCCCTTCGGCTCTCCGATAGTCGCTTCGTAAACGAGAAGGGAGGCGGGCGGACGCAGGAACCCTCCGTCTCCCGATCCAACGCCCTTTTCTTTCCGATCACGCCCCCCTCCCCCTCTCCTCCTCTCCTCCTCTTCCCTTTTTCTTTTCCCCCCTCTCTCAGGGGTCATGACTCTCTGGAGCAAAACCTTGGGATCGATCGCCGGAGAGAGTTTTCGTTCGACGGGCTTCCGAGGACGGAGGCTTTGACGCCACTGGCGTTTTGGCTTCGTCCGTCACGGCGGGCTTTTCGCGGGGGCTTGGGATGGGCGGTGGAGGATGTGAGTTGGCCCTGTTTGAGAGAATAGACAGGATGTTAGTTAATGCAGGGAGTTTTCTTTTCCCAAGGTGTTGGTGGTGTGACGATGGGGGTCATTGATAATGACGCCCGGACTGACTGTGTGAGCCGTGGCCGAGACCGCAGATACCGAGACCTCAGGCACCCATCAAACCTCAGACATCAGTACTTTACTCAGGCCTTGGCTAGTATCAGACCCTCAAGATGCGACCCGTTCGGACCCGTGCCAGACACGCGGCAGGTCAGACGCCATGACAATTGCCCCGAACCGGCATGAATCACGAGAGATTGATTTTAGCATGGACGGTTGCGGCGACGGAACACTTTGCAGGACACGCCAGAGATGGCCGGAACGGTCTGGGATAGACGGTTGTTAGTCTACTAATCACAGTCTGTTGGCGTCCCTTCGAATCTTCTCCCTTCTATCGCTGCTATCACGTATTGCCAGTACAAAAGCAGACCCCTGCTCGAGCTAACACCAGCCAGCCCAGCTCGAGTCAGTCAGCCCAGCTCGACAGCCAACAGTCCAAGACAAAATCACCAAGCCCACTGCCACTCCCGCCCTTCCCGTCCACGCGAATAGCCTCTCTTTCCCCAACTTACCTCCCCCGTCGAATTCACTCCTCTCCCTCCGTGAATACCCTACCAAAAACAATATCCCCCTCCTCTGCAACCCCTCACACAGTGTGGAGCGGTCCCGGCCCGCAGCCGCATTAGTCCTCTTTGAGCCGCCCGGGATTGCTGCGCTGCTGCGAACTGCGACCGTGCGGAGAGAGTGGGAACCCGTCCGGACGCGGGGACGGGAGCCGCATTATCCGGCTTGCGAGGCCGCGGCCGGGGAGGGCCGGCGTCTGGTAGCCGTGTAGCTGTGCCCGGGCCGTGAGTCACCCGGGGCTGTGACCGTTGTGGGCGAGGGAAGTGTGGGATACGCGGCAGAAGAATCAAACAAAGGGGATGGGGGGGTAGGATATCTCAAGGGCTGATACATGGCCTTGGAGGCGACAGAGATGGTTGTTGCGATGATATAAATGCAATATAAAACTCCCTAGAGGAAATCGTCATCGAGGAGAAGCGGCAGGCAAGTTTGGAAGAGCGTGGTGACACTCTGTATCCATCCACCCGAGTAACAATGCTCGAGAACGTCTCTGGCCTCGACGAAAGACACTAGATATTGTAGTCACCCTGGGGAAATACCTGGGTTATGATGTTACAATCTCTCTGCCCTCTTCTCAGCTGACTATCATCTATGGTCGTGTCTGCGTAATTTCGTGTCCATCCGATATAACATAATTACGCCCAAGTAATGGATCGGGTAAGGCACCGCCTGAATCATTCCGTATAGCACCACTTTCCAGCTTGTGCCCAGCCCAACTATCTTCCTTCCTATCTGGCTCGGGAGACTCGTCGTTTCGGTTGAGCAACTCGGACAGCTCGAGACTCTACATGCCTTGTCAAGGAGCCGGACTGGCCCGACGGCTCGAGTTTTCCAGACACATCTCTTCCCGTACTCCCAACCGACCAAGGTCATTCCGCTCCAGGACGAAACATCTTTCCGCATATATCCCCATTTCGTTCTGTCGATGCCACGCACTGCTCAATCTCCGGACCATGACACGCTTCCACCCTCCAACGTTGATGGTGATCCGTTTCCACGGCCTCGACAAACCCCGTGGCCTGCCCTGAGCAAGAAAGCGGAAAGTCTGCAAGGCTGCCTCGTAATCGCGGTCCACGTCTGCAGGAACGTCCTCCAAGGGCCCAACGACGGTTTGTACGTGCAGAGTCAGCGTATCGAGAGATGGGAAGGCACAGACAGCCCGGAGGAACTCTTGCGGGTCGCACAATCCGACGTCCATATCCAACTCCAGCGTGTGAACTAATCTTAGGCGCCGGGATAGGAGCTCCAAATCACTTCCCCACAAGGTCGGACACCTCCGATCGTCCTCCGTAAAGCCAATGTGGTCTCGGAATCGTAGAACCCGCAGTGACCGCCCATGTACCTCAATCGCGTCCAAGGGAAAGAGCTGTGTATGGCATGTTATATCAAGGACCTCAAGTGCTTGGATATGGTTCTTGATAAGCAGGTATAGGCCACCAGTGGCCTCCTGCCTCCGGTCGGGGAGGTGGCTATAATCCTCCACGTGCAATGTGTGGAGGCCTGAGAGGTCACTAAAGGAAATGGACGAAAGGAAATTGAATACAGGCACCGACACCAACTCCAAGGATTTGATTTGCGAGAAGTTCCAATGCTTTCGGACATCCTCGGCTGAGTGATTCCAATCGTAAGATCGTAGGAGTAGCTGGGCGAATGGAGGCAACCGCTCTCCTGGCTGAAAGCCGAAGCTGGTACCCTGGCCACGATCCTCATAGTGTAAAGTCCGGAGTTGTGGAGACTGGAGAAGAAGGCTCTTCAATGAGCCAAGCCGAGTAGAAAGGGTTGGCGAAGGGCTCGTTAGTTTGAGTGACGCCAAAAGCTGTGGAGGAAGAGCTTGGGTGTAACAGTCGCGGAGATGATTGTCGAATTCACACAACGGTAGGTTCTCGACATGAAGTTTGGTCTCACCAAGGCGCTTGTGACTAGAATTGAGAACATCTGAAGGCAGCCATATGCCAGCGGCATGGGAATCCCCAACAACGAACCGCCATCTATCAGGTCGACGTGTTAGTGATCAAGCAGACAGAGCAAAGTGATGAGCAATACCTTATCGAGGTGAGTCTCTGGATCCCAAGGAGAATTCGGGTAATGCCCTCTGGGTCTAGATTACTGGGAACGACCACGTGGTTTGTATGGACAGAAATGTGGCGAAATGTGGTAGGGTAACGGTGGTGGGCATCTGGTGCAGCAAGACGTTCGTTCAAGGTCAAGAGCTGATAGACGATAGGCGTCGCTATGGCATCGAACCTCCTCGAGGCAAGGCGCACAGACTCCAGCGAGTGCGAGTCCACATCTCGGAGCTGGGGTAGGTGATTAGTGCTGTGTGCATCTGGAACATGGCCACAGGCGGCACAAGGGAAACGGGAACCCACCTGTTCGAATATGAGAGCGAGAAGCTCCGAGCTGAGATGCCCAAATGATAGATTCAACGCAGGGGTTGGTTTCAGAGAGGAGGCCATACGGCGAGGAGCAATGGGAGGGCGCGAGGAGTAGAGGGAGAGAGAAGCCGAGGGGAGAGCCGAGGAGAGGGACATGGAGGGGGACGGGAGCAAGAGATCCGTCGACGAGCGCATGGTTGGCAAGGAATTATGAGAAGAGAACAAAAAGCGGACATGCGAGGTCGTGAATCAGTGCGGAACTGAGCGTGGTGGTGGGCTGAGTATGTATGTGAGGGTGTAAGTCTGCGGGGAGAGCAATTCGGAAGTGTGGGCTGGCTCTGACAGATGACACTAGGCTGGTTGGGGTGAAAGTAACGAAAGGACATCAGACGGTTATGATCGAGCTTGAGGCGGGTGGAATGGTGGCCCTGGCGTGGACGCAGATCCGAGGAAGCGGAACGGCAACAGGAAGCTTAACCAGGGGAGTCAACCAGGGATGGAGATGATGGAGGAGAAATGGCGTTTGGTCAGCCAAGAAGCCACTTGGCTGGGGGCATGCAGGCGCCTGGGACCGTTGAACAGGTATATATGTCTCTCTATCGAGCATAACGGCACGGCTACGTCGCAGGTTGCATATAAGAAGTGAGGAGGGAGCAGGGGTTGAGTGGATTGGGCCGCTGTCAAGACTGAAGAGCCCGGGGACATGTATCATGGACGGCCATGAGAGGACGGGCAGAGAGGTGTTAGAAGACGAGACAAGACAAGAGCGCGAGCGCAAGCAAGAGTAAGAACTAGAGTAAGCACAGGGAGATGCCAGGGAGTCGGAATGCCAGCGGATGGACAAGGGTATGGGGCTCTGGGCGGGTGGTCATGAAGGGTTCTGGATGGGACGAAGGCAAGGAAGGGAACATCGGTGGAGACTAGAAGGTAGAATTTAGACAAAGCGGCAGTGGTGGAGATGGAATAGGACGACGCGAGAGGGTCGTCATGTTAATCCATGTGGAGATGAGTGAGCCGCTTGACGGGAGAGATGGAAATCGGGTGGCAAGCGTGAGTTGTTGACTTGTGGAGAGGGACTAATGTAGAGCGACGGACCGTAAATGATGAAGCAGCCAGGGTGTTGCTTCGGGGAGGCAAGAAGGGAGTAGGCGGGGAGGAAGCGGAGGAGACGACTCAGCTCCGCCATGAAGAAGACAATGTCCGTGGACGAATGGAGGGACAGCGGCAGAGACATGGTGGGTAAAACGACATCAACAGAGTACACCCCTTGGAAGCGTGTGTGCGTATGTGTCTCTGTCGAAAGGGCGGAAACTCAAAAGCTAAACATCACGACGAAATAGGTCATGGGATGGGATGGGATGGATGGATCAATGAAACCCGGCGAGTCAAGTGTTGGTTTGTCGTTGAAGATCTAGTGTGTCCGGCTTCTAGACTCCAAGACGGGGCCATCCATCGGCGGGGGTCAAGAAAAAGAAATAATGATGAGAGGACGGCGATTCTCGTGTCTGATCCGACGTGAGCGCGTGTGAGACTGTGGGCCGATGGAGCGCACGAATCGGCAGAAATGCGTGTCTGTGTGTGTCCGTGTGCGATTTGCTGTGCGATTTGCTGTTGCATCTTGGCTCTTGCTCGGCAAAGCGCAAACTACAAACCACACACGGGCAAGGAGGGCCTGGCGACGGGCGTCGTGGTGCTACGACGCCGCAGAATGGGCCGCAAGATGGCGGTTGGGCCCCCGTCGCACACGCAGCAGTTGCAATGTCGCACACGGCATCGTCGAATCTCGACATGAGGCATGCCTCATCTCCCATCGCGAATCTGATATGCTCGCAAGAATGTCCCGAAATAGGCAACTGGGTCCAGCCACGTTCGGGGAACCGTCGCCCCTCTTTCGGCTCGCTTGGCATCATGGCGTGGCAGCGGGAACCAATCGCCCGCAGGTGCCGGTGCCGCGAAACCGGGGGCGGCGGCGTGAAAGCGTGGTGCAAGCAAGACTCCGTCCCGTCGTTGCAAGTCCGCTGGCCATCCATGTCACCCGTCATGCCTTTGCCATGTCACGTCCATGCCCGCTATGCCTTTGATGTCTTGCCGAGGTGAGTCTGGAACTTGGGCGGCTTCTTCATAGCGTCTGTGTCTGTGGGCCTTGCTTTGCTTTGCTTTGTCTTGCCTTGCCATGCGCATGGGCGGACTGCACGGTAGGCGTTGCGGCGAGAACGGGATCGTCGTGGTCGTGGGATGCGAGAGGTTGAACTGAAGAACAGTGGCATCCCGGACTTTCGTAGCCACCATTTGCGGTGCTAATCGTGGCTGGGCTGGGTTTTCTTGTTCGTTTGCTGCTGATGCTTCTTTTAAGTTGGCCGCGCTTCCCCTGCTTGCTGGAAGAAGGGCTGATACCTGATCTGTCGCATGTTGTTCATGCGACTGTTCTTGATGTTCTTGAATGACGACGCCGATGCTGACCAAACCAATGGAACCCTAATCTACTTGCGGACTGGCCTCAGGCCGCAGCAGGCTAGAACTTGGAAGGAAGCCATCACCTGATGGACCTGCCGCGCCTGACGTTCATCCCGAGTTTCCTATTGCCGGGTCCCGTCCTGTGGAGGGGAAGTGCAGTATCGGGTACCGGACTGACGACCTGCATTGGACCTGCCCGCCTTTCTTTCCTTCTGCCTGGACCTTCCACCTTTGCAGGTATCGTCATGTTTACCGCTTTAGGCTGCCTCCGTGACCACTCGCTCCTCCCTTGTTGACGGAACTATCAATATCAATGACTAACCTCGCTCATATTTGCTGCCTTTGGTAAGGCCCCAGCGCCAACGCCAACACCAAATATCGTCACTTCACGCATTGCTGTTCGTCATCACCATTTATTGCTCCGTCACTTTGCTTGACTTTGGCGGACTGCGCTGTTTACCCAGTGTCATTCCCCGCTCGTGAACGCCCTCTTATGTGCTCTCTGCATGATTACGCTGGAACTTAGCCACCGCCATCTGCCTGTCCGGTTGGACTGGACCGGAATGTATTGCTCTGAACCTTGATCTGTTGTGCTTGAGATGGATGGACTTTCTCGCACGTCCCCAAGGATCCGTGTGTCTACATCTAACACGGCTGCTGCGGAGCGACAGCATGTTAATCGACCTGTGTGTAGGCTTCCGACAATTCGAGATGCTCTTCGCCCTCTTACAGTCAGGTTGGTAGGTCAGCCCTCAGCCCTCTGCTCCAGGTCTTCCTACTGTCGTGTTACCCGCCCACTCGGCACAACAGCATGGAGATTCCGGGCCCATTACAGCTCTGGAATTGGCGCTCATCGAAAGGGCCCTGCTTGCCGCGAACGCTGTCGCCGCTAGCAGGATGTGACCTTGCCATGGATCTAGCTGTACAAGCTACTGCAAGGAGGCATCAAGTATTGTCGGCTATAAGTGCCTTGAGATCACTGCTGGGTTCACAAAATACAGGCAAATCGGACACAGCGGCGTTAGACATTGCGCAAACCGAAAGCGAAACACATCTATACAGATTACAGAGTGGTATTGAAACAATCCTGGGCTCCCGCCACAGTCACCACAGACCCCGAGCTTCTTACCACACCAGTCATCCGTCTTCACCTGTATTCCTTGACGTATCGCTTCCCGGGCCGTGTGCCCGCTCTAGCAGTTCTCGTCTCACGCACCTTTGCTTGTTTCGTTTCGTTTCGGTCCTCCAGGTTTCGTCTCAGAAGCCTCTGGCACGCCCATTGCCGCGTCTTGCTCCAGGCTTGTTACGGCCGATCAGACAAAGAAACAGATCAATGTCCCGCTCCAAGTGAAACTCGAGGTCATCATGGCCTTGACATTGCCTCGTGCGCCTTGCACAACTTGAGCCTCCCTCGAGTCCCTTGTTCCCTGTCTCCCGATGCTCGTGGGTGACGATCACTCCCAAGTCCAACCCCTCGGATCATGAGCTACGCCAATGACCACTGCAGAATTGCCCTCACAATGTCAAGCCCCGGGCACGCTCTCTCGGTCGGGTGTGACTTTACCCCTGTTGTGTTCTCACATTATCACAGTCACGACCGTACCTGTCTATCCACGTCCTCGGGGGATGCAGCCAGGGATCGGAGGACAGGGGAGCACACTACCACTTCGAGAAAGACGAGCGGCGAAGCCTTCCTCAGTTCGTACCTGTGCTCCCAGAAATACTGCAGGCCATTGTAAGGCGCGGACAGGAACATCATCCAAGCAACCCGATATTGTTGGCTTGCTGAGAGATGCCTGAGGGTGGGATGTTCTTCGTCATTCGCGGAAGGGGATCACAATACAATACAAGTTAAAGAATAACGCTATGGGGATCCATCCTTTCGCCGTGCCAGCCACCCATACTATGCTTAAACTACGCAAGCCTTCCATCCAGCGGGTATGCAACAACATCTCCGACACATTCAAGCTATCTCCCTCTGAAATAGGTCAAGGGCAAGCTGACAATCAGCGGTAAGCTTCAGGTACAAAAGCCGTTTCACTGCTTCATCTTCTGCCACCTCTTCCTATCGTGTTAGTTCCCACGCTCTAGTACCTGTACATGGGCTTGGGAGGCGCATCGTAGAGGTCGTCGTCATCCGACACATCTTCTGCGGTTCGTCGCGCGGGCGCTCGCGGCTCAGTCGACTCGGAGGGCGCGGCACCGTGCATGGCCACCTTTCCGACGGCGCTGTCCTGGCGGTTCCGGTAGCTGTCGGTGGTGTTGAAGCCTGGGTGGAAGGGCTCGGAGAAGTCGCCGTTGCTCGGACCCGCGTGGCTGGAGGAACCGACTGCGTTAGGGTCTCGGAAGGGGTCCTCAAAAGGATCCGGCGAAGGAGCACTGGGGATCGGCTTGAAGGAGTCGGAGGCAGAAACGGATGATGGGACGCCCGGCGGGGGGCCGGGAGGTGGGGGATAGCTGTCCGTTTCCTTACCTTTACCGTTACCGGGGGTGGTGTGGTGGCGTTCGGGCAAAGGAGGGTTGTGAGAGTCAGACTCGGACGACCGCTGTTCATTGAGGATCTCGCCATCAGATCCGTTGGACTGGGCGATGGTGATGGGAGTGCCAGAGTCGGTGCGCTGGCCGAGGCCGAGGTGCTTGCGAGAGTTGAGGACGGAACGCTTGTGTTGGTTGAGAGCCGTCTGCAGCAGCTCGTTGGTGTCGATGAGGTTCTCCATGGTCTCATTGTCCGGGGTCGGGTTCTCAGAGACCATGTAGCCCTGGATGCTGCGTGACGCGCTCTGACAGCGGTCGGCAAACTCCTTGATAAGGTCGTTGTCAAGCATCTCGTTTGGGGGCGTGTTCATGACGACTTGCTCCAGCAGCTTGGCCGACGTGCGAGCCTCCTCGAGGCGGCTAGCCAACTCCACGGCGTCGGGTAGGCGCTTGTTGGTGTGGCTCCGGGCGAAGTAGTTTTGTGAATGGGGGTTATACGGGGCTTGGCCTTGGCCTTGGGCGACCGGCGGAGGCATCATTCCTGGTGCTTGACCCTGAAAGAGTTGGTGTGTTAGTGAACCAGGACAAGACTCAAAGGGCCCGGTGGCGAGCGAGCAAGTGGACGTACCCCATTCGTGGAGAAGGCCTTCTCTTTCTCCTTCTTCCACATGGATGTAAGCAAGGTCAGGTTCTCGTCGTCCATCTTTGTGTGCTCCATGTCGTCGAGCGTCTCCATGAGAAGCTGTCGCACGCTGGGGTCGCGCGCGCCCTTGAGCAGCTGGCGTGTGGTGTCGACGAACTTCTGGTCAAAGTTCCTCGTAAAGGTCGGGCCCGGGTTGTCAGCCAATATGCGCAAGAGCATGATGGCGTTGTACTGCCATGATGGCCGCGAGTTGTAGTCCTTGGACATGTACTTGCGGATGATGCGCGCGCACTCAGCAGCGGCGCTGGGGGAGGATTCGGCGGCATCGACAATCGGGGGGAGGAAGAGGACCTCGTCGGTCTATGACGGATGCGCAAGCGACTAGTTAGCAAAGGCTGGTCGGGACGGTAGGTAGGTAGGCCCTTGGGAGATGGAGATGGAGATGGCTCACCTGTGCTTTTCCGCCAGACTCGCAAAATGCTTTCTAAACGTGGTGTTAGCGTCGACGGACAGGACGGAAGCGAGACATCGGTGACGTCTGACGGGCGCACGACAAAGGAACGCAAGAGGACGCAAAGGCTGGACACATACCACGCTGTTGTGGGCGGTGATTTCGGGGGTCGAGGCGGGCGTGGTGCCGGCGACACCGTCGGAGCTGCCTGCAACATCAGTCGTCAGCGGCTGTGTTGACCGTCAAGGGGAGGTTCCGGGCAGCACGTACGATTAGACACATTGCTGGCCTTCTTCCGGATGCTGCCGAAGACCTTGTTCACGCTGAGTCCCTTCATGGACTTCATGGCTGCTGCTTCAGCGGTCGCGCCCACCGAGAGCAGGCTGCGCGCGGGATGGTCGGGCGGGGGAAACGTAGGATCGTCCGCGTAACTGTGGTCGAGGTACGGAGAAGGGCTGTGAGGTTGAGGCGAGCGGAGCGGTTGCGGAGAGGTGAGGGAGGGGGGAAATGGCGATGGTGTGTGGTGTTCGTGAAACGAAAGAGGTCCCTTGGTCGGCCTGGTGTTCGCAGCTTTGTTGGTTGGGACGACTGTTGACTGATTGGAGCGCCGATGTCTGGGATAAGCGGACGGCCGGGTTGCCAGGGTCCTTGATGATCCCTGGTGATGAGAAGGAGTCGGGCTGTGCCAGCGATGCGGTGCTGTAAGGGAAGCTGAAAGAGACACAACCAACAACGGCCCGTGAATCCCTGAACCAGACTTTTCTGGTTCCTTTTTATTTATGTTCTTCTTCTCGCGTGCTGGGGTTCTGTGAAGCCACGCTGGTCTGTTTTCCCCTGCCTGCGAAGCGGCGGTGGAAGAAGTCGTGAATGCGCGGGCACTTTCGGACCAAGCCCCGTGCGTCACCGTCACCGTCCAAGTTCAGTTCAGTTCAGTTCAGTTTCGGGAGCGCGCGTGTTGCCTACGTGTGGCGGGGGAGCAAACAGCAACGGGGGGGGGGGGGGTCTCGATCAGTTAGGTTAAAGTAGGTTGTTGGTTAATTAGGCATACGGATGTTCGAAAAGACCGAGCGACTGTAAATAAAATAGCGTGCCACGAAGGGGTTGAAGAGGGGGGGATAAAAAGAATAATGGGAGCTTGAATAGGCCTCCAAGTACCTAGATTTGGCCCGTGGATCCGGGGTAGTACAGTAGGCAAGCGCAAGCAAGTGCAAGTTAGTTTCCCGTCGAATGGATGGAATGCCCAACTTGTATAAGCCGGGATTGTATGATAAAGTAAGCCTTGATACGACGAATCCGTCTCTGACCACAGTGAATCGTGTCCAGTCACCGTGTATTCGTACCCAGCATGTACATGGTCCCGTTGCACAGCCTCACCACCCTACGCAATCAACCCCTCCCCAAAGTCTTGGTATCATATTTTGACAAGCAAACTTGGGGTCAATCTAGACTGATAACGGATGTGGCACACGACGCCAGGCCCGTCCAGAAGAACGCGTGTCGTTGAGCTAGGCACGAGGGCTTGGAGTCATGCGTAGATGGGCTATTGCCGCAGTATCCCATTCCACCACAGGCCGCTAGCTTGCCTCTTCTTGATGCCGTCTCGGCGTGGAAACATTTCAAGGTCCGGGCCGACGACGTCGGCCGTTGGTCGAAAGACCCTGAAACCGCTCGAAGAGTCCCTCGTGAGACATCCCCGATGCGTGTCGCCCCCTCCGCCAATCACCCCTCAACACCAGAATAATCAGAGCACTTGACCGCTATGCAAAATATCTTCAACGTATTTCGTACACGGGCATCTTTTACTAGTCACTTAGTCTTCATCCTCAGCCTCCTCGTCCTCGTCATCATCGTCGTCCTCGTCTTCCGATTCCGGTGTGATTCCCTCCACAATCAGGTTTCCAGATCTTCCAATCTTCTCCCCCATCGTCGTCGTCGGGCTGGGCTCGTAGACCATCCGTGGGAGAATCGATGCTATTCGGAACTTGAACTCGTGCTCGTAGTCTTCGGGCTTTTCCACGTCGGCCTCCTCATCCTCCTGCTGTAGAATGTCGTAGCACTCCACAAACGCATAGAGCTCCTCCAAGGACGTATCTTGCGCGAATCTCCTGACGGTTCGACCGATGCCGGACTCTTCAGGCATCTTCAACGCGACCCGCACCACAGTCTTATCGCTGACCACAGGCTCGGGTATGATCTTCGTGGCTCGCCACGCTCGCCACTGCTGTCGCTTTTCCTCCAGCTTCGTCGCCGCCTCCGCCTCCTCCCGAGCCCTCTTCTCTGCTGCTTCGGTCGCTGCCACAGCCTCTCTCTTCTGGCGCGCGCGTTCTCGATCGATGGCCAATGATCGCTCATACGCCGAGTCTTGCTCTGTCCGGAGGCTCCTTGTCACTTCTTGCACGGTTCGTTCTGCCCGGACTCCATCCAGGTCTGATCCGTACTTCTCAATCGCTGCTCTTATCTCTGAGAGGTACGTGGCGGGGGGCAAAGGCCCAACGAGTCGCTTCACAATACCCATACGGGTACTGCCCTCTTTAGGAGTGAGGCAGACCAAGGCCGAAAATGGAAACTTTGTGCAGTTGTACTCCGTGGCAGCCTGGTAGGATTCCGAGTCCAGCACATTTCCGCCCCATAGTACAATATTGTTGGTGGAGTCCTTGACAAATTCCACCACTTCCTGTGAGAGGAGGGTTTCCTTGACAAACGACTCGGTATCGTCGTGCTCGGGGGACATGAGGACGACCAACATGAACTTGAGTTCCTTCTTGGCTAGGTCGTGCGCCTGGGCAATACCACCTTCGAAGAATGGCAGTTCATTTTCTCCGTACTCCTCCTCAAACTCTCGTTTGAACCTCGCGGCCGTGTCCCGGGGCATGAGTGGTCTTCGCCCGTTGGTACCCCTGAAGCCGGTCGAGATCCTGCTGGTAACTGCCCGTGGTCGGATAGATGCGGGTAGGAACGACAGCGCATAGACGAGTGTCCGGAGCAGAGTCGAAGCTGCCCTCCATCCCCATCCAAAAGGAGCCAGAAGAAGCCCGAGCAGCCAGGGCGATCGTCCTGTTACTGGGGCCTGTGGCACGATCCTCGGGGCGGGGTCGGTACGCTGTCGTTGCGATACTCGGCGTGGTTGCGCGGCGGCGGCCAGCAAACTTTCTTGGAGGTTTTCATGTCGTGCTGATGCTCGAGGGATATCTTGTGCTGCTAGTGCCTGGGCTACTGGATCGGGAGCCTCGCCATCGAAGAACTTGGCAATCGCAATCTAAGTAATCATTGTCAGCAACAGTTGGTAGGCGGCACGAGCTGCCAGGGTGAGATGGCTCATTAAATTCATACCTGAACATTCCATTCTGACCGTCGTAGTAACGGAATAGCCTCGTTGTGGTCCTGGTTTGTGACTTGGGTGTACTGGTTCAGAGCGTCTTGTTGGCTTGTGGACAGCTGTCCCAAGTCAAACTCGCCGTCGGCCATGCTTCCGAGCTCGGAACCCGCGGCCCCCCTGACTTCGATATTGGCAATGCTCGCACGCGGAAAATCCTTTCGTCGAGTCCTTGCTTTATGTGATCGTCCGAGTGGTCGTCGGGGATGGGATTGAAAGGTCTGGTCGGCGGAGGATGGTGCAACCTTTAATAGCCGGGACAAGTGACCAAAGATGTACTCTGTTCGCGGAAACTCTATGCGCTCCCCGCTTGTAATACCCTGATGCGTAAAGGGGACAGATCGGGGAGCTTTCCCAGAGCGAGCGCAGAGTATGGCAGAAAGCTGGTTGGGTGTTTGTTAGGTTGAACTCTCTGTTTCTACCATGAAGTAGTCCGAATGGTTCCTGCGGATGGTTGCCTCGGAGGCAGTGACGATTGGCTTTGGTGGAGCGTTAGAGCGCGTGTCAAGAGCCCAGAGCTCGAACGTGGGGCGCTTGTAGGGGAACTCTGATTGATGAATAACCCCAGAGTATTCGTCTACCCAGGTTGGGGGCGTCGGTCGTGTATGTATGTATTGAGTACTGGCAAACCGGGTACGTGAGAGAGCTGGGAGGGAGACAGGAGTGGGGATGACAGGAACGCGGGGTGAGGCTCGTGGCATCCTAGATCCCCTCGCCGAAAAGGCTGGATAATGATGTGTGCTTGCGGGATCAAAATGCTTTCCCCGTGGATCGATCTCAGGGACGTTTGAAGTTTATGGCAAAATATTTTGGAGAAAGGATCCTCCAGGGCTGCGATAGGTGAGACACCGGGACATGAAGGGACAACATGCGATGCAATTAAGAGAAGCGCATACGTATAACGAATGCATGGCAACGCTTCCATGCTGGCGTCATTGGCGCTGGCGGGGGGATGCTAAGTAGCCCTCAAGTACCCTACCATACAAGCCAGCCAGTAAGGTACCCACCTGGGGACCTGGCGCGTAGTGGTTCTTGGTTGACCCATCGGCCCCCCATTTTCCCTCGCGACTCTGAGTCTCAGCCGCCCAACCCTCCCGCGACTCCCTCCCCCACCGACTGACCTACATCCCTACCACCAACATCCTTTGCAGCGGCTACAGAGGTCGCTTGTTGAGGGCGACGCCTTCGCCTTCACCTTCACCTTCGCCTTTGTCTTTGTCTTTGCCTCTTGGACTTTTCGACGACCCTCCCTCTTTCGCGTGTCGTGGCTGCTACGACCAGCCCACTGATACCCCCCCCCCGCTTCTTCTCGTAATCCATGGGCGGCCGGTCGCCTCGATCAATTGAGCCATGGGAAATGCTTGCCAGAGTCAAGTACGTGCTGTTCCCCCATCCCTCCACGCTCGGCCCTCGCGATCCGCCTCTATCCCTTCCGCTTGCGCCTCGCTGGCCCGCTTCCTTCTCTGACCGACCTGCTAACAATACTGGCAGACGTCGTAAATTCGGCCAAGGGGGCGGCAACATCCTCAACATATCATACTGATCATGGCGACGTCGCGATATCCGCCGGCCGATCTACGCCGCCAGATCGGGTCTCCAAGGCCCAAAGGACGCGGTATGTGAAGCAGCACGCATATTTCCGTCTCCCTACTGCCATTGTCCCGAAGCTGACTGGAACCTAAAGAAAGCAAAGATACCCTCTGCCGAAACGTCCTCATCTATGGCCATTGCCGATACGAAGATCAGGGCTGCTCATTCAGCCATGACCAGAACAAACAAACCCCCAACCAAGAAATGTAGGTCATGTTCTTTTCGTCCCCCTACCGAGAACCATGCCCGGCGTCCTCGAAAAGATCCTCGAGACTTTGCCCCTCGCCGAATTGCAAGCCCAACCCTCATGATCATCGCCCAATGGACTTCTACGGTCGTGAGAACTTCGCTTTCGTCCGCAAAATAGTCGCTCTTGGTGGCTTGGTTCGATCTTGAAGTCTGGTTGAAGCGCCGACACCGGCAAGGGCATCATGACAATTTTGAGGGGGTTCTCGGATGTCGCCTGATGTGGTTCTGTATGAGCCGACCTTCTCCGCCCGAGCACTGGATGCGCCCTCTTTGCCGCCCTACATGGAGACATTCAACAAGGTTCTGAACACCGCCCTGGTCCGAGGCTGGGATTCCGAAGCGTTCCGGCGTTATTCTTACATCCAAGTCCGTTGCTCCCGCGGATCCCAGATGCGACTCGCCCATCCGGAGCGGCATCGGAGCGGCGCATCCCTGTGAACGCGATCAATCCTCAATCTAACTGAGACTAACGAACCGCTGTGCTTAGATCAAAGAAGGCATTAAACGTCGAATCACCTTCATTTACCCCCGCAAATCTAGGGAAGAAGCCCACCTTCTCTTCTCAAGCCGCAAGCGCCCCAGCCTTCACTCCACGCGGCCTAAGCGGTATGAGGCACCTGGTGTTAGTTCCATGACTTCTTGCTGATCTCGTGAACAAGCAGCCGGAACCCCAACTCTATCTCAAGACAATGATACTGTTGGCTTTAACCCTGCCTCCATCCGCGAATTTACCCCTTCATTCGAACTCAACTCATCGGTACGACATGGCATCCCCAGCTTCTGGTCATGTTGCTAATTGATCCAGACAACCACGAATGGCTCTTCGCAAGATGGGCCCGTCTCCTTCGACCCCTTCTCCATGTCCTCCGTCACTCAAGCCCTATCCACTCCTCAATTTAACCCTTACGCCGATGACCATGGTGGACTAGGTGGTCATGGATCCAGCTACTTCCAGGCACAGGGAGCCTTTCCCACATCTCTCCAGCCTCTCCAACATCACCTATACGCCCCCGTGGGCCCTTATCGGGATGACTTAATGCCCTATCATCGCATGACACACGACTTCTTCCTGGCCGAGAAGCTCCGGGAAGAGTACCAGAAGAAAGCAGAAGCATCACTGCAAGTCATGCCTAACTCCCAGTTGCCCCAGCTGGATAATTACCACTCACTCGTCGCCCTGGATACTACCCACAGGAAGAACGCCAATGTCTTTGGGTACCCTAGTTGGGTATACAAGGCTACGTCAACCAAGACGGGGAATCTGTACTGCCTGCGGAGGCTCGAAGGATACCGTCTAACGAACGAGCACGCCATCAGGTTGGTCAAGGAGTGGCGCCGAGTCGACAACGGCGGCGTGGTGACGATTCTGGATGCCTTTACAACCAGGGCCTTCGGAGACAGCTCTCTCATTTTCGTCCAGAACTACCACCCTCTCTCCAAAACACTTGCTGAGCTACATTTGTCACCGAACCCAGCCCATGGCACCCGCTTTCAACAGAAAACGCCCCTTCCAGAGACGGTCGTATGGGGATACATAACCCAGATTGCAAATGCGCTCAAGGCTATCCATTCACTAAATCTGGCAGCACGATGCGTCGACGCGAGCAAAATCATTTTGACGGACAAGAACCGGATCCGACTCAGCGCATGCTCGATCCTCGACGTGGTCCAGTTTGACACTCGACGGCCCATCTTGGAACTACAGCAAGAGGATTTTGTACAGTTCGGCCGGCTTCTGCTGTGCCTAACGACCACCACATTACCCATACACCTCACCAACCTCAAGGGGTCTTTAGAGCAAATGAGTCGGACGTACTCGGTGGAGTTGAGGGATACGATCCTCTGGCTCCTCACGCCTCAACCACCACCGGCTCAAAAGGGGATCGATGAGTTCATCCGAGGGATCGCTGGACGAATCGTCGCCACGATGGATCAGAGCCTACACGCGACTGATACACTAAACTCGGGCCTGTATCGAGAGCTAGAGAATGGGAGAATCGCCAGGTTGATGATGAAACTGGGTGCCGTCAACGAACGACAGGAATTCGATGGTGACCGGACATGGTCAGAAAACGGCGAGCGTTACATGCTCAAGTTATTCCGAGACTACGTCTTCCATCAAGTGGACAGCAACGGCAACCCTGCCTTAGATATGGGTCACATGATACGGTGCCTGAACAAACTGGATGCCGGGACGGATGAGAGGATCTGTCTGACGAGCCGAGACGAACAGTCCAGCTTCCTCATAAGCTATAAGGAGCTAAAGAAGCAATTGGGCAATGCGTTCGGCGAGCTCGTCAAAGGCAATAAGCAAGGACGGAGCTTTTAGGAAAATGGGCAATTGCTGCTCACGGCCCACCCACGGATATACAACGGGAGCATGAGGGGGAAGAAGCCCACGAGGGGGAAGTCCTGCGCGAGAGGGAATCCCTACTCGAGGGGGAAGTCCTGCACGAGAGGGAAACACTTGGAGAGGGGGAAACACTTCATGGAGGGAGAGAACCTCATGAGGAGGCACTTGATGAGGACACTGTAGATTTCCCTTTGAAGACAGCACTGTCGACAACTTGGCTAGAGGACAGGGATTTTGATTATCTAGGATCTAAGGGGTCTTTCTGTCTGGCCGATGATAGCGCAATGTACCCTTTTAAGGGTATCTTTACGTACTTGTTAGCACAGCTGGGGGACGACAGGTCAGACGTTGGGCCAGCGTTGATGTTGGTCCTATGGGATCTCATAATGTATCCGAGAGTTTATGTTTAGGGGAAACGAGCGAGACGAGACGAGACGAGACGAGACGAGAAGCAGCGAGATGAGACTAGTACTTTGGCTTTATGACATTTTGCCTTGATTCAACAGACGACAGGGCAGTGCTCTATGTGACGTTCTGTTGTAGAGTAACTGCTCCTAGAATGCCATGCGTCGGTGAAGCCGCAGGGATTGATGCAGCTGCGAGGTGAGGAGGCCACAGGGCTTTTGTTTCCACACGGTCTGACGGTGTCGGAACAATAGACGGGATCTTGATGAGGAAAAACCTGGGCATAAATAGCCTGTGGCCCAGTGTCCGCCTACCGCACACCCAGCATGCCACGGCAATGGCCAACCAATTGGCGGGCTTGCCCCCCTACTCCCCGAATTCCACGAAATCAAGAATGGCTTTCGGTGTTCAATCATCATCGGCCTGGACGAAGGGGTTGGCGATCTCCTCGCTGCCGTCGACGGGGCTGACGAGGACGAGGAGGGTGCCTCGGACGACAACAAGGCCGAGCGAGCGGGTTGATTCGTTTCCTTCGTCGTCTGGCAGGCTGTTAGCGAGGCATGTCCCTGCGCATTTATAGGAGACGTGGCGTGCGACTCACCTCTGACTACTTCGTGGACATCATCGAGGACGAGGTTCATGAGGGCGTCATAGCCCTTCAGCGTTCCGTTGACTGCGATGGCGGAGATGTTAGCCTGTGTCGTACGTAAGTTGTGCGGGAGGGATGCGCGCTACATACCCTCGCGGCCGCCGTTGAACTTGACGGTGATCTGCTTGTCCATGTACTTGGCCAGGTCGAGGATATTCTCCTTCTTGGGACGCTCGCGCTCGCCGGACTGGTTACCACCTCCGGCGCCGCCTCCGCGACCGCCGCCCCTACCGCCGCGGAAGTTTCCTCCTCCGTGGCCGCCTCCGCCTCCGCCGCGGGCGCCTCGGTGAGCGGGTCTATCGGACATGGCGCATGTGTATTCGGGGGGGAGGTGGTTTGGGGTTGGTTGGTTTGCTTGTGGGAGCTTGGGTTTGAGGTGTCGGTTTGGTGATGGCGGGTTTGGTGGGGTTGGTGGGAGTTGGATAGCGTGGATTGGGTTAGTGGCGGGTTTTTGTCTTGCGGGGGTCTGGTTGGAGGCCTGTGGTTATTTTAGAGTGATGTGGTGTGTATATCTCAAGCTGCGTTTTAGACGCTTCAGACCTGCTACGTACGACCAGTCTAACAAGTAGTTCATGGCCGTAAAAGATACTTGGAATATCTTATAGATCGTTATTCACTGTTCTTGATCTTTAAGACTAGTCAATTCACGTAAATTTCAAGCAGATATGAAAGACTCGTTTGAATGAGCCGTCCTTTGCTGGTGTCGGGACTTGAAGCGAGTGGGTAGCATTTGGCGGCAATCCATCCTGGACGCCTACTGACGGAAGAAACAAGGACAGACCAGGCTGACTCTACATGCTAGTATCTATGACTTCATACCATGTGGAAGAAGAATCCAATGCCAACTGCAATAGCCATTCATTCCATCCTTCCATCCGGGCCAGCGCCGGCCTGAGATGCAGCACAGCCTCCCTCGTCTTGGCTCTCTGGGGTGATACACGGAGTGGATGCAGCAGTCAGTTGAGCGGGCAGCTTCAGGGTATCTTCAGCGGACGGCCTAGCCAAAATAGAGGCATGATACATATGTACTAGGCTACTTCGTACCCGTTTGTAGATCCTCGCTGTGTGCGCCCGTTGCCGCTGACGGCGCTGCTGCTTGCTGCATGGAGCTGGAGGTCTGTACGTCTTACTGCTAACAAAGGGCCGTGGCTTGTGGCTCCATTGCACGCATGCGTCGACTAATTAAACACCTACGTTATTACCTGAAGACTTGAGTTAGCCCTTCCATTAACCCGTTAAACTTCGTTTCATTTTCCGTGTCTCATTGGCATCATTCCGAGTCCCGTCCGCCGTTCCGTCTTGGCCTGCCTGTTCTGCTTCGTTTCGCTTCGTTCCTGCTCAATCCTGGCGGTCCCCCCCCCACTTCGGCTCGGCACTTTCTGTGTGCTCTCTCATCTCTTGATCCTCTTCTTCATCGGTCCATTTATTTACGTTACTCTCTGATTCAACTTGCTTTCCTCCCAACGCCGTTTTTGGTATTTGCGTTGACACTTGGACAGCCACATTTGTGGGCGAGCTGATGTCCAATTTACTACTCCCGAGACCCAGCTGAGTCGCAACTGTTGCGTTGGAGGAAGCGGCATTCGTCATCCTCGTCGTCGGCGCGCGCAGGACATTGCGGACATCCAATCCATCTCCAGACTCAGATTCAACAGAGACTCTACAGCTTCGCCATGCATCCCCAATAGCATCACCGGTGGCCCCTTTACCCTCGTCCTCTTTTCTCCTCTCCTTACCTCCTCTTCCTCTGGTCTCTCTTCCCCTTCACTCTCGCCTCTTCGTCTTCATCTCCTACTTCCCATATCCCTCATCCCTCCTTCTACTCCTTCTGATCGTCTCCTCGACCACCTTTGTCTCTCCACTTCCCAAACCTGGATTCTCGCCACTCGCCTTGCTCTCCATCTCTTATACCCCCAGTCCCGCAAATCTCTCACCCACATTTGCCTTCTCCTCTCGTCCTCTCTCACCTTATGAGTTGCGGTACTCATACCCACACACAACCTTATACTCTGCCAAGAGAGTTTCTTTCGAGATCCTCGCCTCGAGCACTGCCCTGCCCTGCCCAGCTTAGAGGGCCCCGCATTCTTGACCACCGTGACCGAGGTGACCTTGTCCTCAGCACCATCTCGACAAGCAAATACACACATTCTCAAATACCCGCAAGACACCGGTCGGCAAGGCCAACATGGCCCATGTCGTGGATCCGGAACCTCAAAAACGAAAACGTGACGCCGACGACGCCGGTCAGCCAGGACGTCCTCAACATGCGCACACCCAACTCCAGCCAGGTAAGTCTCTTTGCGACAAAAAGAATCGCCTTCATCCTAAGATCAATCTGTCGCCTCGGCTCAGACATGTCCCATCTTTCAATCTGTAGCATGAAACAGTATTCATTTGCTTTTGGCTGGTGCTTTGCTATCTATTTTTCGTCCCTCTGTTGTCTAGACATTTTTCTCCAAGCCTACGTTGCGTATTGGGTGCGCAACAGTGCATGTGTCGGCCATTTATCGTCCATTGTCCGATCCGGACTCACTATTTTTGCACGACTCCAGACTGTTGTATTTTTGGGCTCAGTTCTCGCATATCTTTCTTTCAGTGCACTAGCAAAGCTTGCAGTTCAATGAATTACGCTAACTCGGTAACAAGGCGCGCCTGGCTTCATTCAATATCTACCGAGGTCGAATCCCTCGCATTTAAGTCTCATCCAGGGCGACAGCGATACTTTTGCTGGCATTGTTGGCCTCATTGGCGAGTATGAAAGTAAGTTCCCAAGAGCTCTCTCGTTTCTTCCCGGCAGCTGGCTGATCAATCACCCCAGATGTCATAGACCAACATGAAAGTCTCGCTGCAAGCCTAGGAGCCAGACTGACGGGCCCCCGACTTCTCAGGGGTATTGAGAAATTCTTTGATGGACCCATCAAAACTACGCCGCTTCAACCCTTCTCTAATCCCGTGAGCTGGCTCGATGTTGTCAGTTACGCCCGGTCCAACCCACAGGAGTTTGCCTTGACCCCCATGCCCGACGGTTCGCGCTGGTGTCAGTTTGTTCTCAATGGGGTACAGGTAGAGATCACCGAGGACGACTGGCGTCTCGTCTGGTCGGGCGCTTTGGATCGCTTCCCGCTGGACCAACCCCTAGAAGAAGATGAAGCGGCAGAGCTGGCGACTCTGGACATTCTCGAGCAGAGGACGTCGACTCTCTACAAAAAGGCGGATGAAGTGGCAGCAAGAGCGCGTATCCTCAACCACAGACTCGGCCAACGGAAACAAGATATCCGGCGTCGTCGCAATGCCCAAGATGGAGCCAGATTCCAGCCTGTGAACCACAACCAGCGAAGTACCAACTTTAGTCCGTCCTATGACCTTCACGCGGACCTTCTCCAACAATTCATCGCGGCCTCAGCATCCCCACCCCCGTCTCGGGCTACTTCTGCGGCAGGGATGTCGTTGGTCGGCGTGGGCCCTCGGTCGCCTTCGCACAGCACTTTCCACGCTTATGCTCCCCCTGGCTCAACCGGTCGACACGGGACTGGACATGGAATAGAGATGATGGGCCAACCCGCTGTGGACAGCCGAGCGGAAGCCTTTCGATCCATTATCACACACAGGACAGATCAATTAGGAAAGGGGGAGATAATAAATCCGCCCTGTGACCGATGTCGACGACTCAAAGTTCAATGTGTGAAACATTTGACGGCATGTGTGGGATGCACCAAAAAGCATGCCAAGTGCAGCTGGAAGACGGTCACGGAGGACGAGATGGGAAGACTTAGACAGGAGACGAGCGTGAAAGGGGGCGACTCTGGAGAGGGAGAAGGAGACTGCGGGTCAGACATATCCGAGGCGAGGGATGTCCAAGCCAGCCGCCTCAACGACAGACACGAGACGGGTAGGGCATCGGGCGAGAAGACACCAGGCACAACAGGATCGACGACGAAAGACGGCTCACGGTCGCCCAGTCGAGATGGGGTTCGGTTAACGGCTTTGGAACCGCCTACTTTGACACCGATGAATAGATTCGACCTAAGCGCGGAAAGGCATCGACCAAGTCTGCTTGCAGGGCACCAAGCTGGGGCAGAAGGAGTTGATCGGTCACTTGAGTTCTCGCAATCAGGCCACGATATGGCTTCGATAATGGCAACGGCAACGACGAATACCTCGGTGTCGACGAATGCACCTCGAAGCAGTGATGGCTCGGTCAATGCATCACCAGGCTAGGTAGGACTGGGAGATAACCTGCTATGGACTATGGGGGGTTGGAAGTTGTTAGAGAAACGGAGAGGGACGGCCAGCTACGACAGAAAGATATAACGAATGTATGTGAATGAATCAAGTTGGATGGTCTACGAGAAATGTGGTCTGGCCTCCTCCGTAGTTCGACCCGGGACGCTGGACGGGCCGGACCCCACTTCGGATCCGTTGACCGATGACCACTTGAGCTGGAAGGAGTGCGGGCGCATGTCTCTCGTCCAGTCGCAATCCCTGGTTCATGGAGCAGAAAAAAACGTCGGCTCTAATTTTCTAAGCCGCCCAAAGAGAGCAATGGCATTTGCACCTGCTTCTCTTGCTCCTGCAACAACACCACCACCGAACTAATCAATCCTCTTAATAAATTTTCTTCTTCTTTTTCCATCACCCTCACGCTCTCTGTCTCTCTCTCTCTCTCTCTCTCTCTCTCTCTCTCTATTGAAGGCACCTCATCCGACCTTGCATCGCTTATCATTGTCTCGAATCCATCTTCCGCACCCGGTTCTCTCTCAGCTCTCTGTCCCGCCGGCCATCCCGCGCGGCGCAAGTCGATAGCTCCAAAACCACGACGAAAACCGCTTTCGATCGAGACAAAATCGACCAGGGCCGAGCCATGACGGCTGCCTCCCAAATGACGATCCCTCAATCCACGACGTTGGTCGCCGGCCGCGACGACCGACCTTTCAGTCACACCAAGACACCCAGAGATCACGCTGCATTGATGCAGTCTCGGGAGACGGGCGATGTCATCCCCGACGATACGATAGCCGATGGCACTGTCAAGGCTTTGCCATTTGCCAAGTCATGGGTGCACCTTGTGGCCGGCGCGTACGTCCATCTCTCTCTCCCTTCTACGGCGTACGTGTAATTTGAGACAACAAAGCTGACGCACATGGCCCTTCTCTAGAGTCGGCGGCATGACGGCCGCAACCCTCACAGCACCCCTCGACGTCCTGAAGACACGGCTACAGTCCGACTTCTACCAGGCCCAGATCCGAGCCACTCGTGAGGCCCAGATACAAGCCCTCGGCCGCCTCAATCCCGCCCGCGCCGCCCTCTACCACCTCAACGACACCCTCCAGATCCTCGGCTCCGTCTACAAAACTGAGGGCTGGCGCGCGCTGTTCAAGGGCCTGGGCCCCAACCTCGTTGGCGTCATCCCCGCCCGCAGTATCAACTTCTACGTCTACGGTAACGGCAAGCGCATCATCTCGCAGTACGCCAACCAAGGCCGCGAGGCTCCCTGGGTCTATCTCACCGCCGGCGTCGCTGCCGGCGTCGTCACTTCCACTGTCACAAACCCCATCTGGATGATCAAGACTCGTCTGCAGCTCGACAAGAATGTCTCGGAGCGCAGCGGTGGAGCCAAGCTCCGCCAGTACCGCAACAGCTATGATTGCGTGCGCCAAATCCTGCGCGACGAGGGCGCCCGCAGCCTCTACCGGGGCATGAGCGCCAGCTACCTCGGTGTTGTCGAATCCACCATGCATTGGATGCTGTACGAGCAGATCAAGGCGTCTCTCGCCCGGAGGGAGGCCGAGATTGTACGCAGCGGGAGGGACAAGACGTGGTGGGACAAGACGGTCGACTGGACAGGCAAGGTCGGCGCTGCCGGCAGTGCCAAGTTGGTCGCTGCCGTCATCGCATATCCCCACGAGGTGCGATCTCGCTCTTTTTCTACGTTTTTTTTTTAACACTTCATGACATACTAACTCTCCGCAATTAGGTTGCTCGAACGCGACTACGACAGGCGCCAATTGATGGCGGCCTCCCCAAGTACACCGGACTGATACAGTGCTTCAAGCTCGTCTGGGTCGAGGAGGGCCTCATGGGTCTCTACGGTGGCCTAACGCCTCACCTCATGCGTACCGTGCCCAGCGCCGCCATCATGTTCGGCATGTATGAGGGCATCCTCCGTCTCTTCAACACGCCTGCGTAGAGACAGACCTCAACGAGAGGCATCAACACCAACAAAAAAACCGACACTACGGGTGTCCCCATTCTTGGCTGACCACCTTGTAACACCACCATGGTCATTTGAAAACAAAAACGAAATTCCACCGGTGCTCGAACGGGAAGAAAGACGCATTCCGCTCTTGGACCGCCGGAAGTCTCTGGACAGGGCACCGACGATCCACATGTATACTACCATCAGTTCCCCCGGTCCCAGGTGTACCGGGAAGCCTACGAAAACCACGACGACACCGAAGGAGGAAAGGGGGGAAAACTTAGGCGTCTCGATATTGCGGCGTTGGCGGGCTGGTTGACGGTTAGGCTTGTAGACGAAGAGACCATATACACACGCACACGCACACACGCTCACAACATTACATGTACAATAAGGGGGGAAGGCGCATTTTGCATCTGCATAGGTTCCTCCGCATGGACACTCATCGCTTTTTTATCTTTCCAATGTACCACCACCATATCAGGTGCATAGAACATAGAACTTCCAATTCCCGCTGAGCTTTCTCAGTTTTGGGGGAATGATGTCAATCTGACGCTGGATATCATTGAGCACGTGCGACCAATCCGCTTTCGTTTCGGGCTGCCTTCTTTTTGTCGTCCCTTCTGTGAGAGAATGGTAATGTTTCTGGATCAGGAATGCCGAGAAGTGCAACAAAATACAAAAAGAGGAAAAAAGCAGTCCAACAAACGCCCCCCCCCCCCCTCCCACTTCCTCCGGCTTTAGAGCAGCGGTCGTGCTACTAGCAAAAACGTAGTACAACCAGAGAGAGAGGAAAAATCGACGAGACGGGAAGAGGCAATGACCAACAAGGGCTAGCTGAAGCAAAGGGCCGACCGGGTGTGCCCACACGGGGGCCAAGGGGGATAAGCAGAAGGCTTTTCTACGGGTGAGAGTGAAGGTTGAGAAAGGATGGTCCCTCCGACATGTCGTCTCTTCGTCCCTAGCCACCCAACGGTTTGGTTTCTCGGGTCTCTGTGCCCTTTTCTTGGGGGCTGATCATGCGGTGGGACGGAGATACTCGAGGGGGGTGTCTCTTTGGCTGGCAGGTTGCTGTCGCTTGCGAAGCTTCCGAGGGGTTCGGGAGGCGGAAGCGGAAGCTGGAGCTGAAGAGGCTGGGTGATAAGAGGACATGGTGATGAAGGACCAGATTAGGCGACGGGGTCACCATGCGTTGCGGTCCCAGTTGGGGTCTGCGGGTATCAATTAGTGAGTTTTCGGCCCGTATTCAAATACGTGTAATACGTCACAATCGCGACGTCCCGATAAATTGCGCGATATCGAGTACGAATGGGGGGGGGAGGCGGAGGGGGTGCTTACCCTGGACAAAAGCAGCCAGGACCTTGCTCCCCGTCTGTAGCAGCGGGTGGCCAACGACGATCTTGAGGAACTTCTCCAGGCCGGCGCGACGGCCCTCGATGACATCGTCGCTGAAGCGGTTGGTGAAGACCTTGCCAGGTAGCGGGGGGATGGTGACGCGGGCGCTCTCGCGCTCGAGGATGTCGCGGAAGTACTCAAAATCGGAGTAGCGACGGCGGACGCTGCTCTGGCGCAGCTTGAAGGCGGGGATGTTGGTGCGGCACATGATCTCGTAGTCGGTGTACATGTGGCGGCCCATGCCGTGAGTTCGGGGGTTGCGGACCTGGAGAGCGGCGTTTAGCGAAACGGGCAAGGAGGATGGTTCCTCGTCTGATGCGGTGGTGCAGCTTGCGACGGCTACATTGCGAGGGAGGATTCATGACAGGCGAAGGTGGGGGAGGGGGAAGCTCACCTCGATCTCGAGGAAGTTCTCGGGGGGTCCGTAGATCTCGTCGAAGCTCTGCTGGCGCGTGTCGGGCATAGACTGGAGGATGGGCCGGTGGAAGAGGCCCTTGGGCGACTCGGGCGATTCGGCGCCGGCGCTGTGGCCGGGATCCTGTTCGGAAGCCAGTTTGGCGGTTGTAATGGGGGGAGAGGGCGGGTGAGTTGGTTATGATAAGGCCCGAGGGAGGGTCGCGGGAGAGAGAGAGTTTATGCGCCTGCGCTAGGAGGGGGAGGGCGAGGCTGTTCACGATGTTTGGGATTGCGGTGGTGATGTTGGTGGTTGGCGGTTGGCGGTTGGCGGTTTTTGTCGCGCGCCGAAGAGAGGGAAATGGGTCAGATAAGTTAGTTAGACTACGGAGTACGGAGTACAGCGATGACAGAGCAGGTTGGCAATGGCGGGGCTGTTTCCATGTGAGGAAGGCGGGGATGGGACGAGCAAGGGTGGGTGCCTGCCGGGTTGCGAACCTATTAATTTACCTTTCATACTTAAGTACTCAGGTACGTTATGTACGTATTTTAGGAGCTGGGTATTTAATAAGCAAACATATAGATTCCCTCTAAGTATGAACAAAAAGTACGTACTTAATAAGGTATTAGGCAGGTCATCAAAAATTACCCTCCTAATTAAATTAGGGAATACGTTGAGTTCTGTGGATTGGATCATTTCCGAAGAGTACTACGAATAGATCAACTAACTTACCCCAGATACTCTGAATTACCTAATACAACTCTATACAGTGTAGCACCTCTTATTACAGCGAACAAGATCCTGGCATATTACAAAGACCGTATAAGCTCTTTTTCTCTACTCTTGTTAATACGGTATCCAACCTCGACAACCCTAAGACTCACACCATCTCCCATAATCTACAGAGAACTAATACAAAGTCGTTCCTTACCTAGGTATGCAAGTCGCCCTCAGCAACATGCCACAGTTTACACAATCTCGAGCACGATGGTAGAGCATGGCAGACCAACCATCACAAATATCAGAATGGAACATATGCAATCTTGGTCCCATGTCTCATGAATTTCTGCTGCGGTCTAGCGGTTGTGTTATTCAGACTACCACCGCAAGATGAAAGGTGTATCTATGCATAGACAAGTAGGTGGGTAGTTATGCATTGTGTTGTACATATTACATTGGCGCATACTCCACCATCGACTCGTCTCGCTCGGTGGGGGGAAGTCTAGTGACTCCATCTCGGCGTCAGCAAGCATTTCTCAGTCTACTTAGACACCGAGTCCCTCGCCAATCTTTTCAATCAATGTTGCGACAATGTTTCTGCTGCCTCCTCAATCAAGATTGACTGTCCCCTCCTCCTTCTCATTGCTTACAGGCCGGCCTCTTTGGGGAGGATTTGAGCTGAAACAGGACGCCTGAGCCCCCGAAATCACGAAAATCAAACGCCAGATGTGCCTCACCTTGGGCCTTGCCTATCAACGCCAAACAAATCTCTCGTATACTCAGGACTTCCCCGGCCGAAAAGGGTGTTTGAGACGTGCGTCCCTTGACAGCCCCCGCAATATCTAGTTCCGATGCATTGAGCTCTAGGACTTTTGCGCCGGACTGCGCTCGTCGGGCCGTCATTTCGTAGATTGACACCTGCGCCAGGTCAGGTAGAAAGATTTCACTTCTTCTCGGCAAATTTCTGGTGAATGGCACGGATCTGCTCCTCGACATTGACGTTCTGCATGTGGTTGAGTTGGGCCTGGGCCTTGCCATCCGGGTTGCCATCGAAGCTATGGATGGCCGCCTTCTTCCTACGGGCCAGCTCATCCTCAGACAGGGCCTGACCGGTGACTGGGTCAAAGACATCGCTTCGCTGACTGGCGAGGCGCTTGAGATTGTTCGCCACGTCAACATGTGAGAGGGTCGACGCAGAGTAGCGGGAATCCGCCTTTGCCTTTTGTTCTTTCCAACTTGGGTCCAGGAGCTCGACTAAGTAGATATTGTTAGGGTCTCTATTCATGTAAGACATGTGCATGATGATGAGAACTTACTTCGCATGTGAGCTTCGAGCTCGTTCATGGGGATGTGCTGTTTGCAGTTGGGACACAATGCCATCTGGGCACCTTGCCTGTTGGCTGCCTTCTGTGCCGCACGGGGCACGTAGTTCTCCTTAATCTTCATCGGAGCAGCGCCGCCACGAGCCTCGGTGTGTGCTTGCTGCTTCCTAGCCTGGGCCTCTGCACGCTCCTGGATCCGACGGTCCTCCTCTTCCTCCTGGGCGGACCGGTGTGGTTGTTGAGGGCCGGACGCGTAGGGTTGTGAGGGTGGTGGCATCTGGGGCTGGTAGGCTGGTTGCTGAGGCGCGAAACCGGGGTGGACGGGGAGAGGATAGGAAGGGCCTGCGACGGCAGGGGAAGCGTTGTAGACGGTCTCTTCGCCAGGCATGGCCTCCTCAATGCGAAGGTTGGAGTTAACGGAGGCATTGTTTCGGTCCTCGAGGGAGGCGTACTGCAGCTCGTTCAGGTTCGTTGGGGGTGGCAGGTTGGTCTGCTCGTCGGCATCGTTAAAGGTAATGGTCTCGACAACGACGAAGTCACCCCAGTCGATCTGGGCGAAATCGGCCTTCTCCTTCTCTTCCTCTTCCTCCTTCTTCTGCCGCTCGGACTCCTGGAATTTGGCGTACTCGGCTCGCTGCTTGGCACGGTTCAGAACGAGGAACTTGTCATTGATGTTGGTCTCCAGGCTCTTCATGCGCTCCTCCTGTAGTTTCCCACCCTCGCCACTGAGCCCGCTCGCCCTTAGAAGGGTTGTGTACTGGTCGACAATGTGTTGGAAGAAGTTGTGGAAGGTGTGGTTGGGGATGAGGAACTGGAATTGCGGGTTTCCAGCCTCGCGCTGGGCCAGCTGGGTCATGAACTGGCGTCCATTCTTGGCGACAAAGAGGGCAGCTAGGCGGATGACGTCCAAGTCCTTCTGGTTGATCCGGGGCATGCGCGCGGAGAATTGAAAGTCTGGGGGCTTAGGGGGGCCCTGGGGCTTTTCAAGCGCGAGGGCAGCATCGTCAGCGCGACCGGCGGCGATGGCTGTACCGCGACCAGCCTTGACCTCACTGAGGCGCCACTGGTAGAAGGGGTGGTAGGCGTCGGTGGGGTTGAGGAAGCTGAACTTTGGGTTCTGACTCTCCTTGTCGCGGATACGGTCCTCGAATACAATGCCGTTGCGCGCGACGTAACCGGCCGTTTTCTCGAGGACGTTGCGGATCTCGCGCGGGGGGAGGACGACGCCGGCGGGGGGCTTTATGTCGTCGAGGACGGCGGCTGAATCGCCGTTTGTTGTCACAGCTGCCATGGTTGACACGTCGGGTTGACACGTCGATCTGTCTGTCTGCTTCTCGTCGCGAAGGGTTGGGCGAAAGGTGCTTGGGATGCGGCTAAGGAAATTTCGAGATGCGCATGGCTGACGCGAAGCTCTGCCGGAAGAATAGTTGATCCGACCATGGAGTGAAGAGCTACCATACATTAACCAGGATTCGCGGCGATGAGATAACCAACGAGCAATTGCAACTGCATGCGGATGGGATAGGGCAGTGAGACATTGCTCAATTATGTGTTAAGACATTCGACATCTGGAAACCCGAGTTAAGCTCTCAGGTTGGTGTTGAGTTTGTCTTGAGATGGATGATACGATGATGCAATGCTTCGAGGTGGACAGGTCCAAACTGCATCATCGGTTGAGTTACCGCTTACCTGACCCTCCAGCTAGCTCTAGAATAGCTCCAGGGGAGGTCATCGATAGTTCAAACAGAACAGTCTGGGTCATGTCCAGTTCCACCTGGCCAGAGAGAACATTGAGGTCCTTCACGTGGCAGGATCACTACGAAGTGCCACACAAAATAAGGGGCTTCTGCTGTTGGTCGGCCTGGTAGTCTTGCCGTCCACATGTCAGACACACGCCGCCAGTTAAGCTGCGAAAAAGCCACCTTACAGCAGAAAGTAACCCCTGTTGCGGCTGAAGCAACACTAAGGATGGAGGTACCTGCAGTGGCTTGGCGCCTTTGATTTGCAACGTCGCCTGTACGAAATACGAGGCTCGCCTTGCTCCCAATTCTTGAGGCAATTGCAGTGCGGTTTCAAGTGAGAAGCGCAGGGATGATCAGCTCTTTAAGTAAGATGATCACTTGAGTTTGAAGAAGAAACAAAGACATCAAAAGTGTCAATGAGCTGCTTGTTTCAACGAGACGCACTGATAAGTTGCCGTCAGATCCTTTGCAGGGGTCAGACCGCCGCAGCGCTGAATGCCACTGTGCCAGACGCCGGCCGGGAGGTTTACCGGCCCCGGGGGCTTTTTATAGGGCGGACTGGGGTGGGTTTTTGGGGGTGCCAGGGCGGGCTGGAAGCCTGGGACGTGCTGGAACGAGCCCAGGATGGGTTTAGCTCTCTTCCTTTACTGGCAGACTGGCAGCCAGCCGAAAAGGCCACTGTAGCTACAATTTGGACTGGGCGCGCGGGTTGGTTGAGACTTGCAAGTGAGAGGATCCCATCACCAGTCGCCAGTCGCCCGTCGCACGCGCGTTGCATTAGATCATCCCCTGAGTGCTGACACCGGGAACTTTTTGCCTCTACGTTGCTTTCTCCTTTCTCATCCTCCATCGAGTGCAGTGCCTTCCACTCTCTCTCCCGCCATCGCCTCTCCCTCTCGGGTGTTCGCTGTCCTCTTCTTACTCTTTCTCCCCTTTTTTTTCTTCGTACCCTTTTCCCTTTTCGCTTCTCCTCAGCCACCGATGAGGATTCTTTAATCTCCTGGCCTCTTCCATTCCTTGCTCCTTTCTTTACCCCCCCCCGCCAATCACCGAATCCCGATCGCTTCCTTCTCGCGTTGCGCCTCGAGAGAACACGACCTCTTCCCCCTTAAACTCCCAGCGAGTCCAACCGGTCCGAGTCGAGTCGAGTTCCCCAGCTGTCCTCGTCCACCATGGCTCGTTCCACGCGGGGCAAGAGTCCCCAGCCGCCCGTCAAGGGCCGGCAGCAACCTGTCGAGAAGCAACCGCAGCTCCAGCCGCAACAGCTTCAGCCCCAGCTCCAGCAACCTATCTCCAAGCCCAAGGCCAAGTCGGGCAAGAAGAAGATCGCCTCGTACAAGTCTGACGGCGTCGAGGACAACGATGTCTTCCTCCTTCCCGTCTCCGACTATTGGGTCGTCCTCTCTCTCACCATCCTCGCAACCATTGTCCGCGTCTTCAAGATCTTCCAGCCCACCAGCGTCGTCTTCGACGAGGTCCAGTGAGTGGCCCTACTCCTATCCGTGAGATGAAGCCTTCCCGCTGACTTTGCTTCCTCCAACAGCTTCGGCGGCTTCGCTTCCAAATACATCAAGGGCAAGTTCTTTATGGACGTCCACCCTCCCCTAGCCAAGATGCTCATCGCCCTCACCGGATGGCTCGCTGGCTTCGACGGCAAGTTCGACTTCAAGGAGATCGGCAAGGATTACCTCGAACCCGGCGTCCCATACGTCGCTATGCGCCTGTTCCCCGCCATCTGCGGTGTCCTGCTCGCTCCATGCATGTTCCTCACCCTCAAGGCTGTCGGTTGCCGAACCATGACAGCTACCATGGGTGCCGGCCTCATTATTTTCGGTATGCTTCTTTCTGCTTGCTCTCGCTCGCGCCCTTGTCGAGGTCCAATTGCTCCTCCAGTTCCCATACTGATTCGCTGTGTAGAAAACGGTCTCCTGACTCAGGCACGCCTGATCCTCCTCGATTCGCCCCTGGTCGCTGCCACTGCTTTTACCGCCCTTTCATTCTCTTGCTTCACCAACCAGCACGAGCTCGGCCCCGAAAAGGCCTTCTCGCTGAGCTGGTGGTTCTGGCTCGTCCTTACCGGCCTTGGTCTCGGCATCACCGCTAGCATCAAGTGGGTTGGCTTGTTCACCATTGCTTGGGTTGGAGCTCTGACTCTCGTCCAACTCTGGGTTCTCCTCGGCGACAACAAGAACGTCAGCATGCGTCTTTGGTCCAAGCACTTCATGGCTCGCGTCTTCTCGCTTATTGTCATCCCCGCCACCTTCTACATGGCCATGTTTGCCATTCACTTCGCCATCCTCCAGAACCCTGGTGACGGCGATGGCTTCATGAGCTCCGAGTTCCAGGCCACTCTCAACAGCAAGGGCATGAAGGACGTCCCCGCCGATGTCATCATGGGAAGCCGCGTCAGCATTCGCCATGTTAACACTCGCGGTGGTTACCTCCACTCTCACCCTCTCATGTACCCTACCGGTAGCAAGCAGCAGCAGATCACTCTCTATCCCCACAAGGACGACAACAACATCTGGCTTCTCGAGAACCAGACCCAGCCTCTTGGTATCGATGGCGAGCCCATCAACGGTACCTTCGCCTGGGACGCCCTTCCCGAGCCCCAGTTCATCAAGCATGGCTCTGTCCTCCGTCTTTTCCACCGACCCACCAACCGTCGCCTCCACTCGCACGACGTCCGACCCCCGATCACCGAGGCTGAGTGGCAGAATGAGGTCTCTGCCTACGGTTACGAGGGCTTTGACGGCGATGCCAACGATTTCTTCCGTGTTGAGATTGTCAAGAAGCGATCCCACGGCGCCCTCGCCAAGGAGCGTGTCCGAACCATCGAGACCAAATTCCGCCTTGTCCATGTTATGACTGGCTGTGTGCTCTTCTCTCACAAGGTCAAGCTTCCTGACTGGGCTTCCGAGCAGCAGGAGGTCACCTGTGCCAAGGGCGGTACCCTCCCCAACAGCTTGTGGTATATCGAGTACAACGAGCACCCCTTGCTTGGAGACGGCGTCGAGAAGGTCAACTACCGCAAACCCGGCTTCTTCGGCAAGTTCTGGGAGCTCCAGAAGGTCATGTGGGCTACCAACGCCGGTCTGACTGACTCCCACGCCTGGGACTCTCGCCCTGAGTCTTGGCCCATCCTCCGCCGCGGTATCAACTTCTGGGGCAAGCACCACACCCAGGTCTACCTCATCGGTAACCCTATCATCTGGTGGTCCACGACTGCGGCCATTGCCCTCTGGTTCCTGTTCAAGGGTGTTGCCGTTCTCCGATGGCAGCGCAGCTGCAACGACTACGCCAACGCCACTTTCAAGCGTTTCGACTACGAGATCGGGACCTACGTTCTTGGCTGGGCCCTGCACTACTTCCCCTTCTACCTGATGCAGCGTCAGCTCTTCCTTCACCACTACTTCCCAGCCCTGTACTTCGGCATCATCGCCCTCTGCCAGATCTTTGATTACCTCACTGCCCGTGTCCCCGGCATCGGTGTTCGTGAGAACCCCATTATCAACCGGATCACCACCGTCGCCTTCCTCGTTCTCTCCGCGGCCGTCTTCACTCTGTTCGCTCCTCTGGCCTACGGCAGCCCCTGGACCAAGGCTGAGTGCAAGCGAGTGAAGCTCTTCACCACCTGGGACTTTGACTGCAACACCTTTTTCGACAGCGTAAGTGCTTCCGAGGAAATCCCGCAGAGAAAACTCCCGCAGCGCGGATGAACAAACGACATGTTCGACATGGCACTTCCTCCATGCCGTGCTTGAACCTGGCGTTTGACGTACGCACTCATAAACAACGGCTAGGAAAGCTTGAAGCTAACATGACACCATTAGTATGACAAGTACACTCTCACCGAGGTTCCCACTATCAGTGAATCGGCGGTTCCGACGACGTCGGCCAAGAAGATCGAGCCCAAGAAGGCTGCCCCTCCCGCTGAGAAGGCCCCCGAGGCCAAGAAAGATGCCGGAATCTCGGGAGCGCCCCCTGTTGAGCAGCACCGAGTCATTGCCAAGGAGGAGAAGGTCGAGTACCGGGACCAGGACGGTAACCTCTTGGACCCCGAGCAGGTCAAGGCTCTGGAAGGCAAGGTCGAGTTCAAGACCAAGTATGAGACCCAGACCCGTGTCGTCGATGAGGCCGGCAACGAGCTCAACGCCCCTGAGGGTGGCTGGCCCAAGGACATGGGCGGTGTTGCTCCTCCTCACCCCGATGTCGAGGGCGCCAACAGCGAGACTGTCAAGAGCGAGCCTGAAGAGGTCGTCCCTCCTCAGGACTACGAGGCCAGCCAAGACGGCGAGAAGGAGGCTGAGGAGTCCAAGCCCAAGCCTGCCAGCGAGGGCAAGGACGCTACCGCCAGCCAAGAGGGCGAGAAGCAGGCCGAGGCGGTCCAGGAGTCTGAGGGGCCCCATGAGTCCAAGGAAGCTGTGGAGTCCAAGGCCGAGCCCGCCAGCGAAGAGAAGGATGTTCCCGTTCACGAGGAAAAGGATGTTCCTGTTCATGAGGAGCTGTAAAGACCAACTTCGCTTGGCATTTCTTTGCTCGACGACGGCGCCGCTCCAGTGCGGCCGATATAAAACGAGGGCTCCTTTCTCCGGGCCCGCCGCCACCGCGTCCCGTGTAACATCATGTACTCATATCATCTGATGACGAACTGAGAAAGACGGGAGATGGGAAAAGATATTTCAAGAAGGTGTCCTCTTGTACGGGAGGGATCTGGGTAATAAGACATGCCATCCGCTTTACGAAAGAAACCCCACAAGACCAAACAAACAAAGAAGCAAGGGGAAGGTATCGAGGTGATACGAAACCTAGGACGCCGGGACATGGTGTCTTCTCATTTGTACTCTACCTAGTTGGGACATGTCGTGGCATTTTACTGTGGGCTACAACGTATGATGCACAGTTCCCATCTAATTCAAAATGTTTCATGTTCATAATCGCAAATAATCGTGTCTCGAGTCAGCTTTGATGAAAGGTAAACCTCATTAGCCACGACCGACGAGAAATCCGAGGGCAGGGATAAGGACTTGATTTGAGTACAACTTCGCAGTGAACAAGGTCGGGGGAAAATGTTGAAACAATTGTGGTATCATTTCTATTACTACTACGACTATTAGCAGCGTCCACTTGTCGGAACGGCCGCGGATCTAGTGACTGTATGTGTAATCCAATCATGACGCTCAGCAATGAACAGAAAAGGGGACATCCTGTCCCGCAGCAAGACCCAACCAGCCGTGATGCGCCAGCAATGAAGATGCGCGACCCAGAAACGCCCGTGTAACCACCAACGATCTCAAATCATCCATCCGCCCCATTCCCAACCAAGCCCGTAACTGTCGTCTGATGTATGTTGAAACCCCTCCCAATCTTCCGCGCTTTCTCTTCCCAAACAAAGGAAATTTAAACCCAGTAGGGTGGTCCAGCCCAAAGCCGCAGACCCGTCGATGCAATCGCATGCAATCCCGGAAACAATGTACAAGAAATAGTAATAATACAAGGCATCGCAAACGCGAGGCCAATAGGGACAAGACCCTGGGCAGGGCATGTCGTTGCTCAGGATTCCGTAGTGGGAATAGTCAGCGACAGGCGTTTCGTCTCTTCGGAACCGGCGACGCTCTTGACCTCCAAAGACTGAATAGAGCTGCGAACGCTTCTGGCTCCGTCAGTCTGGTTCGGGGGGGTGCGAGGCGCCTCAATAGGGCCCTTCTTAGTTACATCCCTGATTCTGTCGAGGTCCACTGGGGAAGCTTCCCTCGATGGAGGGATGATCTTGTCTATTGAGACAAATTGGGAGCCAGCATCCTCCTCCTGACTGTTGCGTGGGCTCTTTTCGAGATCCACAGACAGCGACGACTGAGGTGCTGGGATGACGCCGCCGCCAATTCGAGCCCAGAACATCTGGTCTCTTAGCCTCACGCTCTCTTCCCAGGCAGCCCTTTCATGGTCTTCGTCGTCAGCCCGCCAGTGTCCATCCTTGACCATTCGTAGGAAGCCAAGAAAGTCGCAAGTGGAGCGGACACGGGAGAGACAGTACGTGCAGAGGGGATGTCGCTGAGCGGAATCAGCCTCGCTGGTTCGGAATCGATGTTGGCGCAGGTAGACAGGGTCGGAACGCGATTCGCCACAGAGAGAACACGGATAAAACTGAGGTTTCGTCAAGGCGAGGAAGGATGAGGTGGAACCAGCGGGGACGGGTTCAACAACCAGAGATCCTTCTGTCATCGAGTTAATGACGGTTCGGCGAGCCAACCACGACAATCCCGGGGCCATGTCAAGTCGAAGGGTAGGATCAATATCCTCAACCAAGACACGCTTATAGAACCTGGTATCCTTGAGATTGGGGAGAGGAGCAACCGAAGCATTCGACGCAGCACTCGTAGTGGACGCAGGAGTGTTGGGTGACTGAGGAGCGCTGCCACCGGCCTGGGCAGAGGTGTTGAGAGAAGTGGTGGAAGCGTTGGAGGGATGGGCACTTGATGTTGATCCGCCAAGGCCAAACGCCGACAAAGCATTGAGGGCGCTGATAGAGCCCGAGGAAACGCGGCTGTCGGCGCGTTTTCGGGATAAGCGGGCGAGGTTAGTGAAGTCATCGTAGGATGTGAGGTCGGTTCGCAGAACGGGCTGGACAAGGTGAGGGAGAGCAGTAGGGGGGCATGGCTCGACGGCCAGGCCCCAGGGTGACGGCAGAGGGGCATCGGCAGAAGCTCGCTGTTCCTCTCGAGGGTCGGGTTTGGTGAGGCCAGGTGAGGAGGGGGCTGTGGCGTTGATCTGATCCTCCTGTTCGGCGGCCATGTGTTCCATGACGTGCTTGAGCTCGAAAAGTTGCTCCTGTTGGGACTTGAGAAGGCTTTCTGAGTCGGCAAGCTGGGACTTGAGCTGGTCGTTTTTCCGTTGCAAAACTTCGTGGTCTGCTTTGGCCTCCTCTTTTGCGCCAATGACCATCTTGTTGGCTTCTTCAAACAGTGCCGTGGTCAGGTTCTCTAGTTCCTGTTCAATCTTCTTCTTATCCCTTTCCGTATCCAGGCGCTTCTGTCGCTCCTCGGAGATCTTGGCGAGCAGAACCTTCTTCTCGGCCTCGACGGTGTGTTTGCGTATCCAGACGTCACCAGTGAGCATCTCGCGCTGGGTGGCGTTCTGGGCCTCGAGAGTGCGGATGTGTTCTCGGGCAGTTTCGAGCTCATGGCGGGTGGAAGATAGGGTGTCGTCGAGGAAGGTTTGATGGTTGATGGCGTTTATGAGTTTGGTGCTAAGAGTGGCTACCTCGTCGTTGAGGTCGGGGTGGCGGCTGGGGCTTGGAGCACCGGTTTCGTTGGCCGGGCTCATAGCCCTACTCCTAGGATCGGGCAATGTGCTCATCTCATCGTCAAAGTCGTGTCGAGCAGGCGAAGAAGCGGTAGGCAAATGTGCGGAAGAGGACGACTTGGTAAGGGGGTGGGCGGAGGCAACCGAGGGCGTTCGAGGCCGGTTGGTGGTGGCAGCGATGGAAGAGAGGGAGCGAAAGTGGCCGAGGGAGCGTCGGGATGATTTGGAGGATGCACCGGCGAGAGGTTGCGACCAGCCGGCGGCGGACATGGTCATGAATCTATTGCGAACGAGAGCGATTGTTAGTGGGTAAAGACGATGCGGCAAAGAATGTAGTAGGGAGCAGGGTGGCGCCTTGAATCAAGGAATCTGAGACAGGGAGCCAAGAGCCAGAGCTTGAGCATGAGCAGGAGGAACGAGGCGAGAAACATACGAGTCCATCGGGGGCAGGCGCGTGGTATGTGTGTCAGTCGTAGACGTCTTGTGCTCTCGGCCCCGAGAGAGGTGACGTGACGTGACAGACTGTGTGACGGGTCGGGACAAATCGAATTGGCAGCCGACGCACCAAAATTGGGCGAGAGAGGGAGGAGGAGGAGTCGAGAGGGAGGGCTGATGCGTTCGGGTTTGAATGGGACGGAGAGATGGAGGATGGAGGATGGATGGGGAGATGGGGAGATACAGATAGAGATGGGAGAGAATGGGTAGTAACTAGTACGTAGTACTACGTAGTGGATGGATGGGATGGGATGGGAGGCAAGTGCGGATCCTCCGGGGACGGGACGGGCGTTGGATGGTGGATGGTGAGTGACGAATGGATAGTTGGCCAAGCCAAGAGGACCCAAAGGCAGACGAAAGACCAGACCACCCAACGGACCGGGGGGTGTTAAAGAGCGAGCGGAGAAAGACTGTTGTGGCTGGGTCGCCAAGGAAAGAATAGGTGGTGAGTGAGGAAAAGGTACTAGCTCGAGGCCTCTCTCGTTCGGTTCGGTTCGTGTCGCCTTGGTTAAATCTCTCAGTCAGTGCCGAATGCCTTAATAAGACAGATAGTGTCTGGAGCAGTCAAGTAAGTAGTAATTAGGATGGGGATAACTGATGATGAAATAGTAGGAAGCGAATGGTTTGGATGGACCTGGATGGATGATGGATGGAAAGAGGGACGGCCGGCAGAAGTGACCGAGGGAAGGAGCGCTGACAGGAGAGGAGGGGACCAACCCCTGTAGCGATCGATGCGCTGTGCTGTGCTATGCTGCGCTGTGTTCTGTTGTGTTGTGCTGTGGTGGTTGTGCCGCCAAGTGCCCGTGTGCACCAACCGGTACTGTTCGTGCAACCTGGTCGAGATACCTATTTAGGTACATGTCGGCACTCTCCCCCGCGCGTAAACCATGGGCTCACGAGAGGGGAAACGAAAGTACCTACCCAAGGGATCTCTTTGCACGAATAGATGCTGTGCTCATGCTCCCGTGCCAACAGGGCCCCCCCCCATCTGTAGGTAAGGTAAGGCACGAGTACGCAACAGGTGGTGCTGCAGAGCAGTGGAGGTCCCGTCGCAGGCGCCAAAAACCACCCCCGGATGGATGCCCAGCACAGCCACGTCCCCTCTCCCCTCTCGCCCAACGGCCACCAGCAACACGCCCAGCACGAGGTGCGCGCAAACGACGGCGGGGACGGGTGCCCAACGTCAGTAGTTACTACGGGTTGTGGTACCTAGCACCTACTTGGCCACGCAGGAAAGGACACCGCCGTCGCCGCCTCCCCCAAAGGTCCAAAGGTCCAGGCCATTCACCCTCCTCCCCCAACAACTCTCTTTCGCCATTGTCGACAGGTCCTCGCCCACGAGTCGCTTTCTGACGCCACCCCATCATGGCCCCGGCGCTTGCCTAATACGCTAGCCCCTGTTTGGGCGTAGCGGCTCCCTTAACGGGGGCGTCGCTCGCCTTTGGCTCCATTGGGATTTGCGGCCGGGTACCTTAGCTCCATGTACCTCCCGTCTCCCGTCTGCAAACTTGGAGCAATCAACACGAAAGGGTCGGGTACCGAATAATGAAGTCCCCCTCCCTTGTCGGTACGAGTCGTTAGTAGTGGTGGACTCGATCTATCCCGCTTTGCCTAACTCCCTCCATCCCGTGTGCACTATTCGTACCTGTTCGCACTATTCCCTGGGATGCCCGAGTCTAGTTGTCTAGACTCTAGCCCGAGAGCCTCTCACCAGATCCCAGGAGCCTGAACCACGGGGCAATCAGAGCCATTGGCACACTAACGGACAGCGAACCAGCTGGGCAGGGGCAGGTTCACTGGCTCCGTCTGTATTCGTACTTGGCGGCAATCGGCCCTGATGAGAGAGGAGAGAAGCCGTCTCGGCACATGTAGACTCTGGGCACTGAAAGATAGACATGAGATCGACAGACGCAACTGCCCACGACTTCCCAAGGCCACCAGTCCGACCCGACGCTAACTTCCACGTTGTGTGCCAATGGATTCGAGTTTTTTTCTTTCTCTCTCTTCAGCTGTTGACCGTTCAATATAAAATAAATAAACCACAAATTGGATTTCAGCGGTGTGTCTGTTGGAGATAAATTACCACCAGAGATGAGATGAGATGAGATGGATGACATGACATGGCAAGGGGACGGATGCGCGCACCCATGATCGTGTTCGTGTCGCCGTCGTGTGTCGTATTTATCGCCCAAGTCGCCTGCGCGCTACTTCGTACAGCACAAAGATGACGGCACTGATGACAGGTACGAACCGACGGATCCTTGTCCTCCACGTATCCAGGTGCACGGCCGTTTGCAGCCCGTTCAGCCTCTTTTGCAGCGGATTGACGCCGAGAGTCATCAGACGACGGGACGGGACATTCCAGCTCTGACACGATGAGACGAGCTTGGACCATCCGAGACGACAAAACCTCGTGGTATTCGTAGATAAGATTTCATTATGCGAGATAGGCTACAGGGTAGGCAATGAGCTGTAAGATGTAAAAAAAGGCATACTCCATGTTCCTGCATCACTGCCCAATTTCATCGTCTAATTATGCCGTGTCATGATTTCTGAGCAAATCGACTAATCCTTGCCGGGAGCCGATAGTTGGTGCAACCATCTCGACCTTGTCATCAGTCAGTCATCCATCATTCAGCGTTGTCACACTGCATCTAGAAGAACTCACCCACCACCAACACCACAACTCGCAAACATGGCGCCGTCGTGGCTAAACCTTGTCTGTCAAAACTCTCCACCGACGAGTCAGCTACTTCGCCACTACGTTTCAGCAATCCGTTCTGAACAACGTGGCAAAAGGTTATGGTACCTGAAGCTAGCAAGATATCGCCTAGCCCGCTGTCTCGGGCAGGACATACCAACATGTTTGACTCAAGAAACGATGTAACTATACATCTACGCACGTGTGCTTGTGTATATTTATTCATCCTAGATAGCCTGATATCTTTCGCTTTTGTCAACCTCTATCTCTGTATTATGTCCTCCACCATTCTCCAGCTTACAAGGGTATAAACCATGACCTAGACACTAGGCTGAGTATAAGAATAAAAACACAGACCAACTATTCTAATGTGAAAGGCTTGTTTTAGCGTCTTCGTCTCCAGCTCCCACAGCGGAACAAACGCCCAGAGGTATATAAGAAAACAAAACAAAAACAAAGAATGGGTGAGATAGAGTACGCCACCACATTGATGTGTGTGGTTGTCCATGTACATGTACAGTCTAGTTGAGCAGTCCTGTCGACTATGCTCCTCCTCAATCGTTCCAATCTCCGTACTCGGGCATTCCATAGGGATTCCACTCCTGCCCTGGATAGCTCGTCGCGGTCATCGGAGGTGGCACCTCCCCATCCGAGTCTTCATCGGGATTGTAGTGAATTTTCTCCTCCTGAGTCTCCAGCCGCACCTTTCGCCTGTGGGCTTCTTCCGTGTCCTCTAGCTCGACAGCTCCGTTGACTCTTCGGGTGTTGCTCCTCACGGGTGCTCCGTTGCTTGGCTCCCGACTTGGCTCTGGAGATGGCGCATGCTCCTGGCTGCCAATAGCTTTGTCCTTCTTCAACTCGCGTCTTGGTTCATTGACCGGCGGCGTGACAATGTTATCGGGACTGGCCCCGGTCCTTGCTCTGTCTTGGGTCGCGTTCATATCCACACTCTGGTCGTCGCTAACTGCAGAGGTTGAGTATGTGTGCGAGTGTGACGGGCTGATCTTGCCATCTACTCCCCCGGGAGGGCTCAACGAGATACGTCGCGACTCATCCCCCATGTTGTAGTTTTCGTTAACCTCGGATTGTCCCCTTTCCCTCGATGGTGAAATAACCCCAACACCAGGAGTAGGCAGAGAAACAGCAATGCCAGGACTCTGAGGTTTAACCAACCCGTTACCATTTGACTGAGGCTGGAGTTGGCCATGATGGGTCGGCGGCGCTCCATTACCCCTCATGCTCAGAGCAGCAGCATCGGGGGGCGGGTTAGACACAACTCTCGGGTTGGCGTTGTTTATCACGCTCATCGTGGCCACATTGGAGGTCGGGTTAGAAAACACTCTGGGGCTTGCGTTGCTCTTCTCGCTCCCACTTCCGCTTGCGCTCCCGCTCCCGCTGTGTTGACTGTTCTCGCTCGTGAACCGCTGTAAATCCGGGCGTGGCTGCTGAGTGGCAATGAAAGGGTTGTTCTGGGGAGATGTTGGAGTTTGTCCCTGGGGCCCTCCTTGATAAGTCTGATATCCAGGATCAATGTTGACACGGCGGTCACCTGGCGGATGGGAAAGTTGGGCTACGGGTTGAGGGGTTGGCTGGGGCGATGGGATTTGCGGCTGTGGTGTTGGCTGCGGTGACGGTACCTGAAGTTGGGGTGGAGGTTGTCCTTGGAACAGTGGCGGCCCAGTAACTGGAGCAGGAGGCTGCTGATGGGGGTGGTTCTGTTGGGTGTTGTGCACCTGCTGCTGGGCAAACTGAGGTTGGTTCGGATGTTTCCCTACGTTGTACGGCGAGGGAACAAGCATTCCTTCACCATGGACAGCCTTATATCCTTCTGGGATAGGCACCTGGGCGTATTGAGGTTCATTTAACTTCTGCGACTGTTGCTGCGGCTGAATCCGAGCTGGGCCCTGGAATCCCTGAGACGAGGCCTGGCGAAGAGTCTTGACGGGCTGGTTGGGTGGTCCGGGTTGTCTCTGTGCTTGTCCAGGAGGTCCCATGGACTGGCCAAGGAGTGGTTGCTGTCCCATAGCAGAGGCTATTGGGGCGAATGGCTGCTGTCCCATGGGTGGACTGGCATTTGCCCTTAGTTGGAACTGTTGCTGTCCTACAGGAGGACTGGTACTTGTTCCTGGAGGGAATGGCTGCTGTCCTACGGGTGGGCTGGCAGTAGTCGACGAGGATTGCTGCTGCACTAAAGGCGGACTCTGCTGGAACTGTTGTTGGCCCATGGGAGGACTGCCGAAATGCGATGATTGCCGTCGAGAATAGCTCTGTGGATGTCCCATGAACTGCTGTGGCTGCTGCTGTGGCTGCCCAGGTAGCTGTTGCCCAGGACGCATCTGTTGTCCCGGTTGCATCTGCTGTCCTGGCTGCATCTGGTATCCAGGATGCATTTGCTGCCCAGGTGTCATCTGTTGCCCAGGCTGCATCTGTTGTCCGGGATGCACCTGTCCTGGTTGCATCTGTTGACCCGGCTGCATATGGTATCCAGGGCGCATTTGCTGTTGTCCAGGATGCATTTGTTGCCCGGGATGCATGTGCTGCCCAGGTTGCATCTGCTGTTGCATATTCGGAACACCCTGAGGGAACCTCTGTTGAAGCATTCCCTGTTGTAGCATCCCCTGCTGAGGCGCTCCCTGCTGACCTGGTATGAATCCCGGAGGGGGAGTCTGTCCCTGCTGAGGAACCTTGGAGCTTCGCTTGAACGCTCCGAGCAGCTTGCTTGCCTTCTTCTCTCCACTTTCCGGCTTTCCTGCTTGCGCTGGCTTCAATCCCGCCTGGCCAGACATACGATTTCTCAGGCCCCTCCACTTAGATGCGGGACTGTCTTGTCGAGCTGGCACATTCATAGGTGGCTGGGATTCAGAAGGAGCCGAGCCATCCTTCGGTGACACTTGAGGTGCCAGAGGGGTCAGCATCTGCATCGAGGTTCGTGAAAAAGGCCCAGAAGCCTGTGACGATGGACTCGGTATGGTCTGGAAGCTGGGAGCCCCATGAAGGCTGGGAGTTTGCTCGCCAGGACGAGCCTGGTAGCCTCCCTGTTGGAGGTTCATCCGTTGCTGCTGTTGAGGCTGAGACTGCTGTTGCCGCTGAATCTGTTGTTGTTGGATCTGTTGCTGCTGCTGTGGAGCTACGATACGTGTTCCAAACCCTTGCTGCTGCAGCGGCGGCGTGTTGGGTGCTGCAGACAGTGAAGGCGTGCCGGATTGAGATCCCCGGGCGCTCAAAGTTGCCGTCGATGCAAGTTGAGGACTCTGGCCCATGCTGGAGTTTGCTATGGATGGCGGTCCCGTCTTTGATACTGTCGAGACTGGGGATTGGGGCAGGTCGTCTCGGTTGTTGCTCTCTTGGCGTGCGTGACCAGGCCTGTCATCAGACGTCCACGAGAAGCTGGGTGAGCCCATTCCAGGTCGTTGTGCCTGTGTGATGTTGGCACCGCCCTGGAAGGCCTCGCCAAGAGATTGGTTGGAAGCCTGGTGTGAAGCATGTGGAATTGGAACCGTAGTCATCCCATGAGAGCCAGACTGCATCGCCATGGAATCATCATCCCGAGGAGCTTGCTTGAAATTACCCAATGGGTCTGGCGATCCAGGAAGACTTGACACTGCAGGGGACCCCTTCAGCGTCATAGATTCTTGTCGTAGGGGCGATGGTCGAGGCTGGAGCAAAGACGCCTCCGACTGGTTCGTCTCGGTATTTCCAAACCCGCGACCAGGTTCCGCAAATGTAGGATCAGTCGACGAAGGCCGTTCGGGTGAGTTCTGGGCCTGAGAATCAAGTGATTCACTTCCTGTCATCCGTCGTAGCATTGGTGGCTGCGTTGGGGACTGAGGTACTGGTGATGTCTGTCCCGAAGGAAATTCCATTGGAGAAAACTGTCCTTGAGGATTTTGTCCGATTGGAGATTGGCCTTGGGAAGTCTGCCCGGGAGGAAGCTGTCCTGGAGGGAATTGGCTTGGAGGGAATTGGCCTGGGATAGCCTGCCCTGAAGCGTACTGCCTGAGGGGAAGTTGACCCAGAGGGGCCTGTTCTACGGGGTTCGCCTGTCTTGCGAGAGGTTGTCCTTGGTTGTCTTGAGAGAACTGGCCCTGAAGCTGCCCTCGACTAACCTGAGGGCGGAGTTGATTGGGGGGTAGCTGTCCTTGGTTGCCTTGAAGAAACTGGCCTTGCAGTTGTCCTGGAGGCGGTTGGCCTTGATAGGGTTGCGCGAAGGAAGGTTGTCTCAGAGGAGGCTGTCCAAGCGGAGATTGTCCAATAGGAGGCCGCCCCAACAGAGACTTTCCTGGAGGGTGCTGTCCAAGGGGATTCTGCGATGGACGTAGTTGCAAGTGAGTCGCTTGTCCCGGCGGAGGTCCCTGTTCCCCAGGAGGTCCTTGACCCGGAGGCGGAGCAATACCGCCGTCCTGAGAATGGGGCCGATTCTTGCCGTGACCCAAGAACCCAGATATCAAACCCGCCGCAGAACCCCGCCTCTTACGCCGTTCCAAACTATCCGGCGCCGGCGCCGGCGCCGAACCTCCAGACCCTCCAGACATGACTGGCGCGCCATACGGTGCAGGGCCCGCGGTATTGCTCCGCACGAACCCGCCCGGCGGTGGCGGAGGACCCATGGAGCCCGGCGGCTCGGGCGTCTGAGTGCCTGTAGCCGGCCGCGAGGGGTGAGAAATGATCGGCCTTTGGACGTCCAGGCTGGGACGGTGGAAGATGCCCCCGACGGCCGAGCGAGCGGTGGAAAAGCGCTTCTTCTGCGGCGACGCGCTGTTCGCGGCGCTTCCGGGCTCGTTCACCAGGCTGGAGTTGGACGAGTGCAGGGGAGCGTTGGACTTGCCTTTGAGCTGCGCGACGGCTCCCAGTCCAGTGCCGAAGCGAGATGGTCTGCGATCGGATTGAGGCGACTCCGGCCTCATCTGGTCCGGGCCAATGGGAGGTGGATGCGGAGCTTGGCCCGGGGGTGGAGTCGGGGCGGCGTCTCTGCTCTGCTCCGGGTGGTCCATTGAGGGTCGACCGCGGAGGCTGAAGAGGAAGCTTCCTCTGGAGGCCTTTTTGCGTTCCTGCTGCTCTTCCATTGCAAAGCTAGATTCGGAGATGCCGTCGTTGGCTTGCGGGATTGGGTGCGGCTCGGCCCTAGGTTCAACCGACGAAGGTCTCACAAAGCGGCTGCCTAAATCCTTAAAAAGACTGGAGCTCTTCCTGCGACCGTGGCCCTCGGCGCCAGCGTCCAACTCCGGACCACCGATGGCGGCGCGGGGAATGGAAGCGGCGTCTTGGGAGTGACGGGGCGGGAATTGCGGGCCAGGCGGAAGCGGGTTGGCCTCAGAGTTGCTTCGCGATCGCTGGCCGTTGCGGGTGAAAAGCTCCGGGTACCGACGCGCAGATGACGGAGGTACATCCGAGGGCTTCTGCCTCGGCCTTGGGTGTGACTGGGACTGGGACTGGGACTGGGACAACGAGAGCGATAGAGATTGGGACGTTGACGTGGACGGTGTCGGGGACGCGGGCGACAGTGGGGAGGTGGGAAGCGTCACCCCCGTCTCTTTGTCGTATCCAGAATAAGGTTGTTGTTGCGAGTCGCCAGACCCTGCGCGATTTCTGGCGACGACGTGAAGCGGCTCGGACAGGTGACTCTCCTCGAGTTTCCAGGGGCCCGAAGGGGGGAGCTTCTGGATTGGGTTACCCGCCATGTTGGGTGGTATCATTGGCGTTATCATTGGTGGCGCGCCAAACGGCAAGCTTTGCTGCTGCTGGTCGACCGGCGATCTGGGACTGGGACTGGGAGCACGTGGATGCATTGCCATTGGCGCTGCATCAGCGTCTGGCCGAGCTTGCTCCTCTTGCGGAGCCACGGGCGGCTGCTCATCCGGGGCAGACGCCATCCTTGCAGGCGCCTTCTGGCTGTTGACGGCGACTTGTTGACGTGAGGTTGCGGGATTGGTGCTGATGGGTTCTTCTGCCATTGCGAGAGCCGGCCCGTGGTCAGCAGTGCTAGTATTTCCGAGGAAACGCGAGCTTGTCACGTCATCATCATGCTCGTCGTAATCCTCGAGAGAAAAGCGCGCCGCGGCTGGACGCGTGGCTTTCGAGGTCATGCCAAAAGTAGAGCCCCGTCTGATTGGCGGCAGCCCGATGAAGGATGAGTTACGCTTGGGTACTTCTGCCGCAGCAACAGCCATATTCGTAGACACAGCAGACACGGGCTGTTGCTGGTTGCTGGGGCCGGGATTCCGGGCGACGGGCACGGCGGCTTCCCGGGCAGCCGGTGTTTCATGAAGCGCCGAGGGACGCGTCTGTGGAAGCGCCCCCGGAAACGCCCCGGAAAACGCGCCTACCGCCGGCTGGCCCGGCCCCAAGCGGATCGGGACGTGCTGTGGCTGTGGAGATACCACCACCCACTCCTCGGAGACTCGGTCATTATCAGATGCCGCGGCGGGCACTGCTGCCGTTGATCTATCTGTCAGGGGTTGGCTTTGCTCGCCCAAGTGGACACCCGAGTGCTCAGAGCTATCATCCCTGGCGAGGTCTGTATCCTTGAACGGGTCCCATGGGCTGTTGTCGTGGCTGATAGGCGTTGGGATCTCCCACTTCACTTCTTCGCGCTCTTTACTCATTGAAACCGGCCGTGCTTGTCCATCATTCATCGCCTGGGGCGAGCCTTGGGCCTCGGCTGAAACATGCCGCCTACCAAATTCGCTGGCCCAGGACGCAGGGCGGAACGGGTTCATACTCATACGACCCGAGTGGGAGGATGGAGGAGCGCGGCTGTCGGCACGCGTCGCCGGCTCCGTGCGGGATCTTGCACCAATGCTCAGACCCCATGATGATCGCCTCTCATGCTTGACCTTGGGATGCACCACTGGGGGAGGGATGGGTTCGCCCTGTCAACCAGAAACATTAATAACCTCTTCTCATCACGTTACTGGACGGATGGGCAGCGGCATAGTGGTATGTGTGAAAAAGGGAAAAAAAGCCTCGTAGCATTCCTATCTCGTACATCCATCTCGTCATAAGGCCCCGAGTGAAACACAAGCCCCGAAGCGTATGATGAAGAGAGATTTAAATCCAACAAGTACCCTGCCCAGGGTGAAAAGGAATAGGCCCATAGCAGGCCCTAGAAAAAGAAGTGTCAGTGAAATACCTTGTCCCCGGTTCCGCGCAATTTGCTCCTCCCCTTGCTAAACAATCCCTTGCCCATCTTTCCGGCCGAGTGCATGAGCTCCTTGCCCTTCGTGCCAATCTGGTTGCTAGAATTCCCAAAGGTGCTGGCGGCTTGCGAGGGTATCGGCAACCCGCCTATTCTTGACCGACTGGAAGTGGTTGGCGCATTGACCGAAGGCGAGCTGGCGTTGAGATACTGCTGGTAGTACGGTTGTTGCGTTGGGGGATTGGGCCCAACTGAGCCCGCCACACTGCCTCCTGGAACGACAATTTGGGCGGTCGTTCCGCTGAAAGAGGATGTTGCGTTGGCATACTCGGGGTGCTGGTTCTTCAAAGAGAGGATCCAGTTGTCCAAGCCTGTTTCGGCCGTAGCGAAGGCGCTCTGCGACTCTTCATACTTTGCAATCCTCTGATCTGGGTTGGGGAGTCCCATAATCTCCTTGAAGCCCATTACATCTGGCAACTGACCTGGCGGTGGAGGCGGAGCAGTCGACGTTGTCGGACGGTCATCTGGAGGTGGTGTCATCGACATGGTGTGTGACGGCGTGTCGACCAGCATCTTCTCATTCCCGACGGATTGGCGTCGATTCTCGGAACCGGGCACAATGCTCTCGTCTGTCCTAGTTGAAACGGGAGAAGGGGGCTCGAGCATAGACGGTAGAAGCTGGGTTTGTGGTCCAATGCTAAGCATGGACGGCTGCTGGGAGATCTCGCCAGGAGTCCTCGACATCTTCGGAGTATCTACTACAGGGCTGGTAACATCAGACACGACGTCCTTCGGCGATTGAATATCGGATTGTCCAAGCGATGAAGGAGTGTTGATCCTCGGAACGGCCGTTGATGACCCATCTGCAGGTGGCTCGCCCTTGAGAACCTTAGCATTAGGCTCAAACCCGGCCTCCCAAGAAAATCGCTTCCGGAGGTCTGGATGCTCCTGACTAGCCGTCTCGTTGTCGCCGCTTGAAGGAGCTAAAGCTGACACTGTCGATGAGGGGGTGTCAGTCGGCCGGACAACTGCTTGCGATCCTTGCGTACTGCTTGGCACAGGAGCAGGTGGCGTGACTAGTTCGCCGCCCATTTTCTCGGGTCCTGACTTCTCCGTTGAATCTTCCCAATAGCTGTCATAGTCGCTGAGGGTATAGCTGCTGTTGCGGGTATCCCGTCTGTCCACAGGTGCCAATGAGGTCGAGGTCTCTCCAAGGGGGCTGGGTGTAGGGGCAGTTCCGGCAGGGCTGAGCGTCCTCATAATTTCGTCACTGAGCATGTCACTGTCTTTGACAGGCGACGATGTGACGGTGCTCAAGGTAGACTCTCGTAGAAGTGGCTGAGGTTGAAAGTCGGAGGCAGAGCTATCCAGACGACGAGGCTGTAGTGGTTCTGTGGGTGTGATCTCGGGACCCAGTGCCTGAGTAGGCGTGCTGGAAACTTGGCTCGTCGGTACAGCATTATGAGGTTCCGTCGGCGGAGCACTTCCCTTAGCATGAGGGCTTGGGGTGCGCAGAGGTGGAATAGATCGCGGATCTTGCAGAGACAGGATAGGAGGCTGACTTTTGACGTCGACGGGGGGCTTGCTGTTATCGGCGGAGCGCTCCAAAACTGGAGGACGTTCACCTTGCTGCGACTGGGATCCCACTGTCGACTCGGGCTGCCCGGCAGCGCTTTTCCCAAATGATGCTTCCGTAACCAGGGGTTCCAGAACCTTGGGTTGATCTTGCTTGACTGGGTCTTGTGTCTCGTTGTTCGATGTGGAGAAGAAGTCGGACCCAAACACTGACATGCGAGTAACATCAGGCAGCTTGGGGCTGACTGAGCGATTCCGGTCAATCGGGGGATGCGCATCGACAGCTGGTTCCTTCTTCTCGACCGCTGCAAATGGCGCTGAGGCATTCGTGACCTGCTCGCTAGCCTCGGAAGGTGGTGTGAATCGCTCGACGGGTTTGGGAACTGCGGAATCCGTGGTCGCCTGCGGTGAGCCTGCGGCCTTGCGGTCATCTTCCACATGCCGGTAGATATCAGACGGTCGAACTAAAGGAGACGATTTTGCTGGGGTAGAGCTGGCGGTACTGTGAGGGGTGGAAGAGCGAGCTTCGGCTTGGAATCCTGCCACCGATGAAACTTGAGATGGGAGGGGGGCTGGCGACGCATTTCGCCCCCCTATGGGCGAAGACGGGTTTCGAGCTGCGTCTTGGACATGAGCTGGGACGGTGGGAATTGGGGGCGCCGCGTGCTCAGCCTCGGCTGCTGAGTGTTCGGTTTGCAGGTGAAGGGAAGGGGGCCCGCTGGAACTTCGAGAGCTGGAGGCGACGGCCGCGGCCAACCTCGGCGAGGGCCTGTTTTGTTCAGATGGGAGACGCTGACCGATAGATCGAAGGCCAGTGGTGACGCGCGAGACGGGAGGAGGGGGGACAGGCTCGTCGTCCTCGGACTCGTCGGCACCCCAGTCATCGCCGTCGTAGTTTTGGACCTTAGCCTCGACCCATTTTCTCGTCTTTTTTCGGTTGATGTTAACTTGGTAACTTCCAGCCGTGGGAGTGTCGGGAGTTCTAGTAAGGCGACAACATGTCAGGAGGGACCGATAAAGCGACCGTGTCGGAGAGGGGGTTCTTACAACGGAGACTGCCCTTGCGCAAAAGGATTGTTGTATGTCCCGTCCATCGCGTCCGGAACTAATCGGTCAATTACAGGAACATTATTCTCCAAGAACAAAGCTTGGGAGAAGTGTAATGGACGGATCGAGGGCGATTGCGATGTTTCGTGGACGGCGACGATCGGTGATTTACGATTGCCTCGTCAGGCTCGAGAGCGGTACTGAGTCGGAGGAGGGGGGAGATAGGTGCGTGACAAGGAAGCTAAGGATATAAAAGCCGAACAGAAATGATTCAGACAAACAAGGCCACAGTTCAAAGAAGTGATACACGAAGAAGACGAAGTGCGACGCGGGAAGACAAGATGTGGCCGACAGGAGGAGGTATTGGCGGTGATGATGTTGATGGTGCGGTCAGGCACTTTTGCTGGAGAGCTGGGGATGATGGAACAATTTGGGACTGGAGGGGGGAGGCGTCGGCGGCGGCGCGGTGGCAGCGGGCTGGGTGCAGGAGGACGGGGCCTAGCGACGGCCTAGCAAGGGATGGAACGGTAACTTGCAGTGGACGGACACCTCAGACAGGCGACCTCCTCTGCTGTGCGTAGCCTGTGACTAGCGGGCAGGGGATCCAGTGGAATGGAAATTTTGGCGGGCTCCTGCCAGCTGTACAGAGGAGGTCGCGCAACACCACAAATGCACTACCGACAGTGTAGCGCCTATCACAATGTACTTGGAAGGGACCAAGATCAGCTGGGCTGGCTTACTGTCCATGTTAGTTGGTAGTTGGTGCCCCTGTAGCCACCCTGGGCGCATCAAAGCCCGGTACACACAACTCGACGACGTCACAACAGCCACAGCCGCCACAGCGCAATCCACAAAACGGGCAATCCACCACGAAAGGCCGATTTGAATCAAGTCAAGTATGAGGGCACATTTCTCTTGGGTTTCTATGTTTAATGGTGAACGAAGGAGCAAGTAAGTAAGTAAGTGGTGAGCGTGCTGCAAGAACCAGGCCCCCTCCCCTCGGCTGGCTGAATACGACGTCGCACCAAAGTGGTGGGCTACGCACACGGAGTTCTTCGTGCCTACTGTGCTTCGTGCTCCATACACGGACCAGCGAGGTTACCACGAGGCGAGGATCAACGGGCCTAGCGAACCCTTCCCTGTAGGCGTTCATGGGAAATCATCACAGTACAAGAATGGCATTAATTACACAGTAAGCACTAAATGTCTTTTTCGGCTGTAAATATCCACTATCTAGTCTACTGTAGAGCGATGAGATGGCCCATGAACTTGCCCAACAACACAGTCTCCAGGTACACATCACCAGGCTGCATTCTGCATTCCCGTCTGCGGGGAATCCACAATAACAGAACATGCGCACGGCACAGCCCGTGTTGCGTACGCATGCAAGCAGCCACGACCATCGCCACTACTGCAGAAATAGCATTCTTTATTTACCACTTACTCAACACAGCACACAATACGAATACCCAGCCGCTTTTCGCACGCGCAACCCCTTAGAGGCGGTGACGTCGAGTGATGCGATGCAACGGGATGGCCGTGTACACCTTGTAATCCTCCAGCCCGTTCTCCCAAGATCAGGGCTGCGTTGCGGGATACGTAGGTAGCCACGGGACACGGAAGACGAAAGGAATGATGCCATGCCGTCACTCGCCCTGAAGCCTCGGCTCCACTCTGATGCAGTGTGTTCCCGGGCATCCAGTTTCGTTCTCCACCAGTGGCAGTTGTGCCCACCGAGAGCCAATGTTGGCGGAGGGATCTGGATAAGTGCCGAAAACAAGTCTTTACCATGTATCTTGATATTCCAATATCAACTAATCGATCATAGAAGGATGGGTATGTGTCTCTTGCTGAATGCATTTCTTGCTGACTTTGTAGGCCCTTAATACATGTTCATGTCTCGCCAACTTCTAATAGTCATGAACCAACCGTGCAGTTGGAGGTCGCGTTTATGAGCTGACCGAGACCAAAAGCAGGAAGATTTGAATCGACTAAACTTCAGCGAGCTACAGTTCGGTCATCTAACTGCGACTATCGTAGCATAATTATCTACCGAGCTTTTCTCAATGCTCACGGTGCCCCGGTGCATTAGGTACTTGTGCTGTACAATCTGACATCTCCCAATGAGTCTCACCTAAGCCGACAGCCATGCCCGTCCAGTACAGCATTTCCTTAAACCTAATCAGTATCGGTGTTTGGTTCAAGATACTCGGCTAAGGTGTATGATGTGGTTGGATGTACCTGCATCATGTTTAGGCTGGGTTTTGGAGCTGCATTGCCTGACTACGAAATCTACTTCGTAAACGTGGCGAGTGCGCTTGCACGGCCACATGGAGGCACTAGTTACGAACACCGGTCGGCGGCATTACCTCGGCAGCGCGAACGAGCCAGCGTGGCTGGACTGATTGTCTGTAATTACACAGTATGTTTGTTACCTTCAGCCCTGGCGGGGACCGAGACAAACCACCATTCGGATCCCCTTTCAGGCGCAGCGACCAAACCTCATTTGTCTCTGACATTCCCACGTTGCGAAGCTTCCCCCCCCCCCTCCGACCCTTGACTCGCCGACTCCTCGATTCCCTTCTCTCCTGCAAAACTATGACCTGCTATCTCATTTTCGACTTTTGATTAATCCGTCTTAATCGCATCTCTCCCCCACGTCCGTCGTCCGTCGTCCGCGCCCTCAAGATTGCACCCATCGCGGCGCGTGTCATATTCGTACTTCGCCCGAGCCATTCTGCACCAAAGTATCGGCGTTGACAATCGACCCCGACAACTACCACGACTCAAAGGCACCTTGACGGGCTCCGTCATCTGCCGCTTTATACATTCCCGCCCTTCCTCGAGAACCGAACCCGTGCTGGCCGCAGTCAGTCCTCGCCATCCCTAATCAGTCGTCACAATGGCTGTCGCATCCATCCAAGATCGAACCTCGGAGTTCAAGTCCGTGCTGCTCCAGGCCCAGCGTCGTCAGGCCTCAGCCAAGGTTGGCTCACAGCGAAGATCCCTCCTCTCGGATGCCCAGAAGTCCGCTGCCAATGGCGATGGCCGACCCAGGAGATCCGACTTTGCCAGGCAGGCGGCCGACATTGGACGAGGCATTTCGGCAACCATGGGAAAGCTTGAGAAGCTAGCACAGCGTGAGTCCTCCCTCCCTACTGGTGCCTTTGATGGCGGGCTTCAGGAACATACGTAATGGCTTTGAAGACGAAACACTAATGCGCGAATAGTGGCGAAGCGACGCACCCTTTTCGACGACCGACCAGTCGAAATCAACGAGCTCACCTTTGTTATTAAGCAAGATCTATCATCTTTAAACCAGCAGATTGGCTCTTTGCAAAACCTATCGAAGCAGCAGCACCCTAAGGCTGACCAGGAGGGCGAGCACAACAAGAATGTCGTCTACCTGTTGCAGGGTAAATTGACAGATGTGTCAGTCAACTTCAAGGACGTATTGGAGGCGAGGACAAAGAATATTCAGGCATCAAGGTCGAGGACAGAAAACTTTATTTCGAGCGTATCCCAGCATGCACAGCCGTCGCTTCAACAATCAGCGTCGCCCCTCTACGGAACGCCCAACCGCAACTCACCAGCACCTGGAGCCGACACTCTGTCCCTCAACCCGGTGGGCGATCAGCAGCTGATGATGATGGAGGAGGCGCAGCCGGCCAACACGTATATCCAGCAACGAGGAGAGGCCATCGAGGCGATTGAGAAAACGATCGGCGAGCTGGGTAGCATCTTCGGCCAGCTGGCGACGATGGTTTCGGAACAGAGCGAAATGATCCAGCGAATCGACGCCAACACGGAAGATGTTGTGGACAACGTCGAGGGTGCGCAACGAGAGCTGCTCAAGTACTGGTCTCGGGTATCGAGCAACAGGTGGTTGATAGCCAAGATGTTTGGTGTCCTGATGATTTTCTTTCTGTAAGTGTGTCCCTTGGGGGTCCCGGTCCTTGGTTTGGGTACCCGTCCTGCACGGCCCCTTGCATGGTCTTGGCACCTCTATTCATGATGTTGTAGCTGATACTGACGTGTTGCTGCAGGCTTTGGGTCCTAGTCTCGGGCTAGACTCGGTGAAGTTACAGAAGAGGCAAACAACTACGAGGGGGAGGTTGTGTGGGGAAGCATTAAGTAAACGAAGAGTGGACGACGAGGGGAGGGGAAAGAGGGAGTTTTATGGCACACTTTGTTGTAATGGATATCATCGATAGATGCTCTTCTCGTTCTTTTCTTTTGCATGTATGTATAGTTTCATTTGTCATCCCCTCCCTTGGAGCCCCATGAGACATACAAGGGCCTATCACAAAGGATAATGCGGGGGACACGGGGGCAAGCTGGGTTTGGGTTCGGGTTGGGTTTGGTCAGTCAGGTTAGGTTTGGCCTGGCCTGATGTTGACGTCGGCTCGAGCGAATGCAACGGGCAGGGTATATCATCATCGTGGGGGAAACATGTACGGAAGGGACTGTGCGGCAGACGGAGTGCTTTGTAGATGGGAGGACGAGCCTCGCCGAGGGGCTGTTATTGTTATACACCGGCTGATTAAACCCACCAATCCGAGTGCTGTGATATCATGAGGCTCGAGCAGAAGAGACGGTAATTCGAAGAAATAATGCGGGCAGAGAGAAGGTGGCAGCAACCACTGCCGAGCCAGATAAAGTCAAGGATGGACGGACAGTCTGTGCTCTATTCTCGTACTTGTACACGGTTGATGTATCCTCTCAAATCCCTAAATCACTGACATTGGGGGCAGAGAGCAGAACGACCGGGGTTCTCGCCGACCTGGCCCCACCTCTTCGCGCACTACCGCTTGTCACTACTGCGCAGCCAGCAGAGGAGCTCCCGCGGAGCATCTCGGACCAACCCCACCCCGAAGCAACAGGCGGCCCCTTTGGCTTCCCCACTGGAGGTACCGGTACATTTGGCTCACACGCCCCCAAATCACCCCGCGCGCCTGGGAGCGACTAAATCAGGCACGGCGCAAGCGGGGTGGTGTGGTGGGGTATTTTCTTTTCGTGTGGCTTTTGGCTCTCGGCCTTGACCCCGCCGAGACTCTTCGTGAGGAGGAGGAGGGAAAAGGGAAGGGACGAAAAGATTGGGGGAGGGGAGGGCCGGGGTATCGTCATAGGCGGCGGGATAGAAGAGTGCCAGATACCTACGGCGATCCATACTTAGTGTTGGCTTCGGTGGAGGTGGGTTGGTTGGTGTTGATTGGGGAGAGATGCCCGTGGACTTGCTTATAACCGCCTCGACTCCCGCTCTCGCGTGGAATCACACACATCTTCTCTCTCTCTTCTCTTCTTCTCCCGTCTCTTCTTCTTTTTCTTTATTCATCTTCAACAAACTCCTCCCACATCTCATACACAATGGCTGCCACCTCCTTCAAGCTCAACACCGGCCAGGACATCCCCGCCGTCGGCTTCGGCACCTGGCAGGCCGAGCCCGGCAAGGTCCAGACCGCCGTCGAGTACGCCCTCAAGGACGGCTACACGCTTGTCGACGGTGCCTACTGCTACGGCAACGAGGACGAGGTCGGCCAGGGTCTCAAGGCCGCCTTCGACTCGGGCGTCAAGCGCGAGGATATCTTCGTCATGACCAAGGTCTGGGCCACGTACAACACCCGCTGCGAGCTTGCTCTGGACAAGAGCTTGAAGAGCCTGGGTCTTGACTACGTCGATCTGTTCCTGGTTGTAAGTTGTTCTCTGAACACCACCTCGAGCTCCCTTGCTAACCTCTGGTTCCTAGCACTGGCCTCTCCTCCTCAACCCCGAGGGCAACCACGACAAGTTCCCCACCCTACCTGGCGGCTCGCGAGACATCATCCGCAGCCACAACCACGTCGACACCTGGAAGCAGATGGAGAAGCTCGTAGCCACCGGCAAGACCAAGGCCATCGGTGTCTGCAACGTAAGCTCCCCTCCCGCGGTTATACGAAGACAAGTACAAGCATGAAGCTAACACTTTCCTACAGTATAGCCTCAAGTACCTCAAGGAGCTTCTTCCCGAAGCCACCATCGTCCCCGCCATCAACCAGATCGAGAACCACCCCAGTCTGCCCCAGCAGGAGATTGTCGACTACTGTAAGGAGAAGGGCATCCACATTGTCGCCTACAGCCCCCTGGGCAGCACCGGCGGCCCCATGATGTCCTCCGAGCCCGTCGTCAAGGTCGCCGAGAAGAAGGGCGTCCCCCCCTCCACCATCCTCCTCAGCTACCACAGTAAGATTTCTCCCCGAAGCCGGTCAACTATGCAGTTGTCACTAACACTTGTCCAGTTGCACGAGGCAGCACCGTCCTGGCCAAGTCCGTCACCCCCGAGCGTATCTCGGCCAATAAGAAGATTGTCGAGCTGGACGCCGACGACATGAAGATCCTCAACGACTACTCTGACAACCTCGCCAAGAAGGGCGAGCTCAAGCGATATGTCTACCCTCCCTTCGGCATCAACTTTGGGTTCCCCGACAAGCAATAAAGGGAGTTCTTGGATGAGACGATGAGACGAAAGGAAAAAAAAAGAACATGAGGTAAATAAGATGTTATAATAGACTAAAGCCTAGAAAACTGGCTACGAAACGAATCAGCATTTAACCAAAACCTCAGCCCATGATACTGTTCCATGCACGAAGTAAGCCGTGAATCAGTGTTTGGCGTCTTCCAATTTGGGCGATTTCCGTTTCGGACCACTTTTTCCGGGACCTTTTCCGTGCCATTTTCCGCCGTGGGGGGCAGTATCATACTGGTAGTCAACATGACGGCGATATGTTGTGACAACTGAAGCTATTGTGGATATACGATAAAAAACGGGAATCTTCGGCGAGTGAGCGAACAGGCTGTCAAGCTTCAAAAGATGTATACTGAAATCATCATGTTGCTACCCAAGACTACCTAGACTCATCATTCATTTCAAAAAACCACCCACCCCATTTTCTATGATATCCCATAACATAAAAGAAAACAACACCAGCACCTACACCTACAATACGCTGGTCCGGGACTTGCCCGACATGTCGACGACGACCTTGATGACCAGGTTGCCATTGTCGTCCTTGATCTTGCCGGCCATCTTGAAGGCCTCCTCGATGCGGTCCATGCCCTTGTATCGCTGGGTCACCAGCTTCGTCAAGTCGGGCATAGCCTTGGGCTGGTCGGCCAGCAGGTCTAGCACGTAGCGATAGGTCTTGGCGTAGCGGAAGACGCCGATGAGGTCGACCTCGCGAAGGGCGGCGGCGGAGATGGGGAGGGTGAGGACGGGCGTGCCCATGCCAATGATCATGACCTTGCCTCCAGGCTTGGTGGCCTATGGCCGCCGTGTTAGCATACTCGGAAAAAGAAAACACAAGGCTGGCTCAGGAGGGAGCAATGGCGGGAATTCAAGCTTACGTAGATGGCCGTTTGCACACACGTCTCGACACCAGTGCACTCGTAGACGGCAGTGACTTCGCCGACGGCCTCTCCACCGACCTGGGTCTCCCGGACCGCCGCAGCCACCTTTTGAGCATAGGCGAGCTTGTCCTCAATGGTCTGAGGGCGCTCCATGGGGACTAGGACACTGGCGTCGGCAAAGCCGTTTGCGACGGCAAAGTCAATGCGATCCTTGAGGATATCGGCAATGATGACCGTCTTGGCACCGTCGGCCTTGCTGACGGCAGCCGCGAGCAGACCCACGGCGCCAGCTCCGAGCACGAGCACGGTAGAGCCTTTGGGAAGGGCAGCTCGGTCCCGGGCGTGCCAGGCGACGGAGAGAGGCTCGGCGAGGGCGCCTAGATCGAGGGAGACATTGTCGGGGAGCCTTTTGGAGAGTAAGTGAGAGTGTTCTGGTATATGAGGCCGATGTGAAAACTGACTTGTGACACCACCGGGCAGGGTGGTTAATCTTCTCCTGTAGAGTTCCCTGGGCATGGGGGTTCGCCTTCGCAGAGCTGCGGAACTTCATGCCACGGCAGATGTTGTAGCGGCCCTCGGTGCAGTACTCGCAGTCCTCACAGGGCAGGCCGACCTCGAGGGCGACGCGGTCACCCACGACGAGATCGGAGGCGGCCGAGCCGACAGCGACGACGGTGCCGGCGGACTCGTGGCCGAGAGTCAGGGGCTCGCGGACGATGATGTCGCCGTTGCGGAAATGGTTGAAGTAGTGCAGGTCCGAACCGCAGAGGCCGGTGGCCTGGACAGCGACCTGAACCTCATCGTCAGCGGGGGAGGGGAGATCTCGTTGCTCCTGTGAGGGTTTGTTAGAAGAGATGTTGGGAATAGAAGTGGGAGAAGGAGACGAAGGAGATGGTAGGACGAGAACTCACCAGGCGGAGATCCTTTTCGCCGTGCAGGACGGAAGCCGTGACGCTCTCAGTCGACATGATGAAAGAGAAGTAATGTGAGGTGAGGTAGGGTGAGGTGAAGTAGACAGTCAATTGAAGAACCTTGATGAGCGATACAATGGAAAGCACCAATCCTTGGACGAGAAATATGAACGAGGGCGGGAATGATAAAAAAGAAAAACAAACCAAGGAAGAACTGTTGGACGAAGAAGGGGACGGGCAACGGAACTGAGAGCGTGGGCGGTGGAGAGTGGACCGAAAGGCGGGATGATGAAGCAGCACAGCTAATCCCGGTTCCGATATCGACGGACTCTTACAGCACTCGCAACAGTCAACTAGTTAGAGCTTTGTCGCGGAGAGAGAGCCGAGTCGCGGCCCCACGACGACCCCATGACAAGAGTTGACGAGAGAAGGGAAATGGGAAAAAATTGTATCCATCCCGCGGGCGGATCGAGGTACAGTACCTGTACGTTCATTGGTGACGAGGCGCGTGGGAGGATGACGATGCTAGAGGGGAAGTTGAGTGCCCCTCCCCCGCTGCGGGACTGACGCCGTTGTCCGTAGAGCGTCCGCTAGGAATTGTGAGTTGCAGTACAGTACAAGTACGCGAGGAGTTCCATGAGGCGTCTTCCACTGTCTTCAAAGGGCAATTCTTGGCTATTTTCTCTTTAGTGAGGTTTTGCCTCGGGGGAATGAGAGCCGCGAGCGCTGTATGTAAGTTATCCGCTTCCCGCGAGCTCGCAACGGGACCTGGACATGGCGTTGGCTGAGCTCCGTCATGACATGCGATTGGGAATCTCGACGAGACCGAAGGAGTCTAAACAGCAGGATATCGACCCTGAGCAATGGAGGTGGAAAGCATCTCACGACCCAGGTACCAGTACCTCCATCTTTTACACTGGCTGCTCTAGCGGGGACCCAACGCTGCCACGCCAAATAAAAAAGCGGCATCATGCCCGCCCAGAAACTCGGCATTGTCTCCGATGGCGCGCCGCCAACCCATTCACAGCTCTTGCGACGGCGCGTGAGGCCAACTCCCCAGTGTGGGCATTGGGTGAATGTTCTTCAGATCAGGTGGTACATGCATCGCGAAGACGGATCCCGAGTTTGTGCCGCGTTTCGTCCATGTCTTGTCGAGTTAATGGCGAGAGAGTGGTGCTTTGGCCGAGGGTGGCATGGGGAGAAGGCCTAGGTTTTGGGAAGCTCAGTGTGCGGGTGTCCAGATACGACAATTCGCCGCACAAAAGTTCAGTAAGTTAGTTACCTACTGTAGTCTAGTGAATAATACACACATCATGAGATGCATCTTCTCCCTAGCAGTACACAGACTTCTTGTTCATATCCGACTTACACCCCGCCGCCCACTTCATCACCCGTCCCCTCATCCCACCATCCCACCCCCGCGTCCGTCTGCCCCTTGCCGCGTCCGTCTGGGAGTCGTAAACCAAAAAGAAAAGAAAAGTAAAAGCACTCACACTTCCCTCCCTCGCTTCCAAACATCTCGGGACTGCACTTCAGTATCACCTATCACCTCTTCTCCCTCTCTCAATTGCATTTTCCGAAACCATGGCTGCTTCCTTCTTCTCCCTCGAGGGCCAGACGGCCGTCATCACCGGCGGCACCCGGGGCATTGGCCAGGCCGTTGCCATTGGCTTCGCCGAGGCCGGCGCCGACATCATCTTGGTCCAGGTATGTCATGTCATGATGCGACTGCTCCTGTCGAGGATGATTGCATTCTAATAAACCCGTAACTACAGCGAGATACCACTGCTACCGCCACCAAGGAGGCTGTCGAGAAGCTCGGCCGCAAGGCCTTCGTCTACACTGCCGACCTCTCTTCGCCCTCCTCCGTGGGCACCCTCGTCCCCAAAATCCTCGCCGACGGCCACAAGATTCGCATCCTCGTCAACTGCGCCGGAATTCAGCGACGAAACCCTTGCGAGGAGTTCCCCGACAAGGACTTTAACGACGTCAGACATTCCCCCGACGTGCTTCTCTCCCATCCCTCACTAACACCTTCACTCTCCTCAGGTCATCCAAGTCAACCTCAACGCCGTCTTCACCCTCTGCCGCGACGTCGGCGCCCACATGCTCGGCCTCGAGCCCTCACCCGTCACCGGCCGCCGCGGCAGCATCATCAACTTCGCTTCGCTGCTGACTTTCCAGGGCGGTTTCACCGTGCCTGCCTACGCCGCGTCCAAGGGCGCTGTTGGCCAGCTGACCAAGAGCTTCGCCAACGAGTGGACGTCCAAGGGCATCACCGTCAACGCCATCGCCCCCGGCTACATCGCCACCGACATGAACGAGGCGCTTCTCGCCAACCCTGAGCGCCTCGCCAGCATCACCTCACGCATCCCTGCCGGCGTCTGGGGCTCGCCTGAAGACTTCAAGGGCACGTCCGTCTACCTTGCCAGCAAGGCTAGTGGTTACGTGAGTGGTCACATCTTGGTCGTCGATGGCGGCTGGATGGGGCGGTAATTGTGTGTGTTTCGTGTATCATAGAAAATGAACAAATATAAAGGACCCCCATAAGAGAGTAAGGCAAAAAAATAAAGTAAAATAAATAAAAGATCCTTGGAAACACCTGCGTCGGGCCCCTCATTCAGTGTTTAGTTTGTTCCCCGCCGTTCTCACGGAAACCATTGGAGATCCCCCATATGGTGAGTATCCATCACCTTTCGTAGAACATTACCAGCTCCAGTGTCAGCACAATGCGTTCTCGAACCGAACCGACCCATTAATCCCGCCTCACCCGAACCAATCTTCTCTTCTCTGAACGACGGAAACCCTCTGGGCCAGCGATGACCGTGACCTTGTTGCGCTGGTGCCAGGTCGCATGGTGATCGGAGGCGGAGGTTTGGGCGATGATGCTAAAGGTCCATTACGAAAAAGGGTTAGCAACTCTAGGTGAGTCGGCAGGGAGTGAGATGGGACTCTTGGCTTACGCAGACTGCAAGGCGGCGATGCGCACTCGAGCGAACGAAATGCTCAGTTCCTCGTACATTCTGTATCCGATTGGTTGCTCGCGGGCTGATTCAAAGACCTCGGGCTTGACGGCCAAGTATGAGTCGAATCGAAATCTTGGTGATTCAAGACAAGTCTAAGTCTTTGAACATCAAACGAGATCAGAACATTGGCACCTGGCGACCATGGGATCATTATACATTCTTATATATGCTACGACATCTCCGTCTACATCAAAACCGGAACCCGAAAACCACATGTTTGCAATCCTCCCATATGTTGTCACACAAAACGCCCCGAACAAAGGCCCCGATTCGCTGTGCCAGTGGAAGAATCTCCGACCGGGAGCGGACAAGGTCCGGCCACACCTGATTGAGCACGGCGCTTTTCGAGCATACTCCAACTATACCTCGTGGCATACGCAGCCAAGGATTTGAGGCGAAGTGGAACACCGGCCTCCCGTAAGCAAGCTGGGCATCCCCCAAAGATCCTTCGTAAACGCCAAGTTTGTATCTACAAAGTATATGACAAATCTATGTGAGATCCAGGATCCATGTCCCTCGGTTTTGGGACCCCCACGTCGTCATCGCCGCTGAAGTGAGATTGGGTAGGGCTGAGAAGAGCCCAGACAGTGATGACCCCTGAAGAGAACAAGGAGAGAAGCAGGATAAACCGCCAGAACATGATAAAGACATAACGTACGTCGTATACAGATCTATATTCTCCCGTCACCGGGCTTATAACCCTCTAGGCCTAGATTTTACTTCCTGCGCCATGCGAAATCTGCATCAGCCTCTGTGCCATGCACTGAGATGGGATGGTATTCAAAAAAAGAGCAAAAGAGGTGGGAGCATGTCTAAGCTCGCGGAAAGAGATTTACTGGGATTTACCCTTGCTTCCCTCGTAGTAATGAGCCATCTGGAGACCCGCCCGTCGGAAGCCGCACTTGACGTAGAAGCCCTCGTTGGCTTCGCTGCAGTCGAGAATGCTCTTGTAGCAGCCAACCTGCTCGGCAACATAGTCGAGCGCCTGGATGATTCGGAGGCCAAGTTTCTTGCCCTGCTGGTCCTTGGCAACTGCGATGTCTTCGATGTGGCCAACGGCGCCGAGGTTGTGGATGCTGTAGAGAGAGGACTCCGTCAGTATGGATTCTTCTTACCGACGCGAAGTCGACTTACAACTTGCGCTCGACGATCAAAGCACCCGTACCGACGACAGGTCGCTCGGTCTTGGTGGTGTCCTCAATGATGATGATGTAGTAGGTGGCGGCAGCGGCCATGTTGTCGTACTGCTTGGCGAAGTCGGCCTCGCTGATGTCGCCGACGGTGGTGAGGACGCGGAGGCAGTCCAGGAAGCCGGTATCATAGTCGGATTTGCGTAGTGCGCGCAGAGTGTATCCCTCGGGTAGGGCAGCCGAGACCTCGGGTGAGAGGAGGCTGGCAGCGAAGATGCCTTCTTGAGCCATGGCGGTGTCGAGTTTTGGCGGGGGAGGGGAGAGGAGACGGGGAGGAGGCTTTTCAATTGTCGCGTGGGAGTTCGAGGTTTCGACTTTCGGGAGCGTGAGATGCGGAGAGGACTCGGAGAGGACTCGAAGGTTCAATTGTTGAGGACGAGGCGCGGGTTAAGTCGACAAAGCAAGTTGATTGAAGGATGATGACACGGGGATGGAGCGAAAGAAGCTCCCAGTCAGCTTGGCCCTCAAGCTATTATTAGGACAGGATGGGAAGCTCGCTGCACAGTCTCAGCGGGCGGGGTGGTTGCTTTGGCGCCCCACGCAGCGGCCAGGGGCAGGGAGAAGCCCGCTCACTCTAATAAGTGTGCTGCGCCTCAAGGCGACTCCGAGTATTTAATCTAGTCTATAATGCTACAAGTAGGTGAGGTGAGTGAAAACACTGAAGCTGGTGATGTTCAGGCACATGTTGAGATGGATGGTTGCTTGCCAGTTGAGAAGGCTATTGACGTCACTAAGACACTCACCAGCCATGGGACTACCCCCAACTGCCGAGGTCAAATGGCCCGATCGATGCGTCGCTTAGAACCGATTGCCTTGTTTGCAGCTTTGACGAAATACAGCCAGCTGGATCCAATGAGGAGTAGCTGGGTCATTGGCATTGGAATGATGCCGTCACCGTGATTCCAGGCACCGGCTGGGCTCCGAACATGATTTCCTGGTTGCTGGGCTTCGGAATACTACCGCGATGCTCAAGTCGCAAAACCTCGATTGTCTCGCCAGAGAGCTGGTGAAGATAAGTAACAAAAGAAGCCTTCCATTATGACGGATTAAGAGAGGGTACCTGCCTTAGGGGAATGGGGCCTCATGGCAGACAAGGACCTGGATTGAAGCCAAGGAAGGTACATGGGTACGCATGAATGTGTCGCCAGGTCTTGCCCTCCTGCTCACAATCACATGCAAATGTTTCAACCTGGACTATCCCATAGCTGGCCGCCCTTGATTTCCATACCATCCACATCCCACATCCCACTACGGACGTCCCAACCAATCCTCCCTGGTCCCAACAGCATGTCTTCCGCTCTTTGCCACTCCGTTATCACCAGTGCCGCTACATCATTGGCGTGTTCCTGTCCACGGCCACGTCTACGTCCACCTCAACGTTCACGGTGTGGCTCTCTCGGCCCTCTCTCGACCCTCTCTGCCACTACCCACGGCCATCCGCACCTCCTTTCCCTCCTCTCACGAGATGCTCGCACAAGATGAGCCTCAATGACACTGTCGATGATACCGCCCACCCCGTTCCCATGACCACCATGGATAACCGCAATATTCCACCCCCTCCCGATGCGACGCCTTCTCAACCTACTCCCACGCTCCTCCCGGAGCCCGTTGCACAGGCCGTCAGCTTTGCAACGCGCTCCACTAGTCTAGCTATCCGCCTTGGCTCCGTTGCTGGCACATATGGCCTCGATGCTGCAAGATTCACCACCTTGTCCAGCCTTGAGCTGGCTCGGACTATGGTTGAGTCTGTCTTGAGCCGTGCTGGTAGAGAAACCCTTTCTCGATCCCAAAGCGACCTGGCCACCGTCGAAGCCGAGTCGGTTATCGAAAGAAGCCTCGAGAACCTCCATCATGCTATGACCCAGGTCGTCTTCTGGACCACGGCTGGCTTTCACTTCACCAACACCACCATCTCTATGGCCTCGGAGGCCTCGCAGCTGTTTCTATCGTCGCTGGATCAGCTTCTCGGCTCAACCGATTCATCCCGGGCCATTGCCAGCATCATCACATTGATTCGTCGCGAGTTTCGAGACCCCGCCACCGGTGCTCAAGGCAAACCTGTCGGCGTTAGCGATCTGACCCTCGGTATATGTGCCTTTGCATATCTACAGCAGTGGTGTTGGAAGACACTAGATGAAGAAACTCGTCGTCAGGAATGTGAGGAGATCATTTGGGACGTTGTGGTTCTCAACGATGGCGAAAGGGTGGATGTTCAAGCTGAGAATCTCGAGGTCACTACAAACCCCCAGTCAAGGACGACACAGCGTCAGTTTTGTAGTTCTGAAGGAGAACCCTCGGAATTACCGCAAGAGCATCACCGAAGCATGCCTGATGATGATGATGTTATTATACACCGCCTCAAGGACCAGATTGTTGATTCTCTCCCTCCGGAAAGTACAATATCGATTTCCAACTCAATTTCGACGACTCAGACGATCACAATTGATATCGATGGACCCAGGCCACTTTCTCTCCCTACTTTACCGGGAGCAGAAGTTGTTGAAACCCGGGTCACGCGCTCCCCACAAGGTGTCCGGTCTGGAAGGCGATCCAACAACCCTGGAGAGTCATCTTACCGAGTGGTATATAAGCTTCAACGATCAAAGGTCGGGACTACGACATATAAGAACCATGATGAACGACCAAAGCCCCCACTCATCGAGCTATCTAACACAGAAAGGCCGACAAAAAAGGCACAGGCTCAGGAGCCATCCAAATTACCCAAGAGAACAGGGGCAACCGGCCCCAAATCACCATCCAGTACCCGCACGGTTACTCCGAGAGACAACACCGGACAGCAACTACGAGTTCCATCACGGGCGGCCAGCAGGCAGACAGGTAACTCGGGGCAAGACGCAACTAGCAGGAAGCCTAAGATATCTCAACCAACGACATCAACGACCCAGCAGAAGCCCGAGCGTGAAGCGAACCAAAAGAGGCTCCGAGTTCCTCTCAGTTCTCGAACAAAAACCGACCCACCTCGCGAGACTTCAACCGTCGCTCGAAAGGTGCTTCCCAAGAGAAAGACTGACCCGCCTGTGAATGGGAAAAACACGGAGAAGAGAGGGACCCTCAAACAAGCCCTTCGGGAAGGTAGCCAATCTATTTCTAATATGTGGCACAAAGATACAACGACTGCCACCGACTCGAAACAGCAACCAAGACGAAAGGAAATGGGAAGTAGGGCGGAATCTGTTTCGTCTAGCGCTGAGGTGCCGGATTCCAAACAGGAGTCCCGCAGTTCTACTCCATCGGCCGACCCTGAGTCGGAGAACCCAGAATTGGTTCAACGAAGTGCTTCTCGGGCAAGCTACGTGTCAATCCACGAGTATCGGCGCGACTCCATTGTAGCTCAGACTGACACGTACTCCGTTCATTCTACTCTCGGTCCGCGACCAAATTCTCCTAGCCTTTCTAGGACTGAACCCGTTGCTGATTCTTCCTGGGCCACATCCTGGCATGACACCAATGCTGTCAGTCCCGGTCGACCACTCTCCGGCCTGGGTCATCGTCGCGCCACCTCGCACGTTCCTAGTTTGTATAGCATAGCCTCCAACGACTCTCAATCATCTCTGGTATTGGCACCTTACAGGCAAAAAAGTGCCTACACTGCGGCTGATGCATTGAGTGTCCTTCGACGAGACGGTGTAATTGACGGAATATTTCCCAGGGCTCATGTACTCCGCAATATCACCAGGTACATGCGGTTTTCGTCGGCATCGTATGGATCCAGCTTTCTCAAGGCCATGGGCATTTCGAAGGAGATGCCAGTCCTGCAAGTCCGGGATCGAATACATAGCGACGTGAGACACTTTCTCCATCACACAGAGTCCGACATGCACAGTGTCCTTCTCGCCTCCTTCGTTGATCCAGAAGGCGGGACAAATTCAAGTGGTTTGACAGGAACTGGTGTTCCCTTGGTACACTACATCTCATTAGATCACGAGGCTAGAGCAGTAGTGCTTGCTTGTCGGGGAACACTAGGATTCGAAGACGTCTTGGCCGACCTTTTGTGTGACTACGACGTGCTCACCTGGCGCGGCCGTGGGTACAAGGTTCATAAGGGTGTGCATGCCTCTGCGCGACGACTCCTTTATGGCGGTGATGGACGTGTCTTAGTGACAATTAGGGAAGCACTACTTGAGTTTCCAGATTACGGACTTGTCTTATGCGGACACTCGCTGGGGGGTGCGGTCACGGCTCTCCTCGGCGTGATGCTCTCGGAACCAAATCCTAACGGCACAGGGTTTGTCACTGCCGATGAACCTCATGGACGGTCATATGATCCCCCTAACAACCAAGATTTCCAGGCGGACCATCCATGCCTGCCCCCTAGGCGTCCAATCCACGTTTACGCGTACGGGCCGCCTGGTACAATGTCGACCTCGCTTCGCAAACGGACTCGAGGTCTCATAACCAGTATTGTGCACGGTAACGATGTGGTCCCATCATTGTCATTGGGTTCCCTACACGATTCACAAGCTGTTGCTGTGGCCTTCAAGAACGACGAAAACCAGGCCAAGATGGAGATTCGTCGGAGAATCTGGCAAGCCCTGCAAAATGGCATGACCAACAAGTGGTATGGCCGATCGTTTGTGACCCCTAATGAAGAGAAGTCGGAATGGGGTCTTCCACTACTGCAGGTCTTGAGAGCTGGCATGACAAACCAAAAACTCATGCCACCCGGCGAGGTCTTTGTTGTTGAAAGTCAAAGAGTGCTGAGGCGAGACGCTTTTCTCTTCGTCGAAGAAGACCACCTTGGCAGGCCGGCACAAAGAATTGTGTTGAAGTATATCAAGGATGTGGAGGCACGGTTCAGAGAGATGAGATTTGGAACGAGTATGTTGATGGACCACAGTCCAGCCAGATATGAGGAAGCTCTAGACAAGCTCCACCTCGGTGTTGTTTAGTGAAGTTTTAGAATCCAAATGCTTGATGATTCCATTTTGTATCTTATGATAGATTGACAGTGACTAGAATTGAGCGTGTGACTTATGGATAGATGTACGGATCACAAAAGCGATGGGGGAGTTGCAAGTTGGATATTAAGCAGAGCATGTTAAGCAGAGCGCACCGGAATGGACTACCTGCTGTCGCCCTGTTTCACTCATCATTATCGTCATTTTACACATAAAAGGCTCAGTCCGCCGTGGTCGTGATGATCTTGCCCTCATCATCATAGAATATTTCCTTTGCCTTGACGGACCTCAGATGATCAACTCCCTTGCTCAGCTCGCAGTCGTGGAAGAAGAGATACGTCTTGCCCTTGAACTCGACAATGGAGTGATGAGTCGTCCATCCAAGAACGGGCTCCAGGATGCGACCACCGTAGGCAAACGGGCCAAGAGGGCTCGATCCAGTCGCGTAGCACAGGAAATGTGTGTCGCCGGTAGAGTAGGAGAAGTAGTAGACGTCACCGCGCTTGTGCAGCCACGCGGCCTCGAAGAAGCGCCTGTCGTGGTCGTCGGCCAGGATCGGCTTGCCCGTCTCGGGGGCTAAGATGGTGAGTTCCTGCACGGGGTCGGCGAGCTGGCGCATGTCGTCGGTGAGCCTACCGACCCGTGGGCCTTGGGCCATGACGGCTTCGCCGGTGACTTCCTGCGGGCCCTGCCAGGCCGGGTCGAAGGCGTCGTTCCCCTGCCGGTAGCACTGCAGCTGGCCGCCCCAGAGCCCGCCGAAGTACAGGTAGGCCTGGCCGTCGTCGTCGACGAAGCAGGCCGGGTCGATGCTGTAGCTGCCCCGGATGGGCTCCGGGTCCGGGGCGAACGGGCCCTCGGGCTTGTCACCCACGGCGACGCCGATGCGGAAGACGCCCTGTTTGTCGCGGGCCGGGAAGTAGAGGTAGTACTTGCCATCTTTCTCGGCGGCGTCGGGCGCCCAGAGCTGCTTGGACACCCAAGGCACGTCCTCAGTCTTAAGCACGACGCCGTGGTCGGTGACGGCGCCGGGCGGGCTCAGGCTGTCGGTGCTGAAGACGTGGTAGTCGGCCATGTCGTACTGGTCACCATTGTCGTTGAACTTGATGTCTGTCTCGCGGTCATGCGAGGGATAGATGTAGACGCGACCGTTGAAGACGTGCGCCGAAGGGTCGGCGGTGTAAATGTGGGTGATGAGAGGTACCATGGTGAGGGGCCAAGGCGAGTGAGTATATGTGTTACATCGACGAGTTAGTGCCTTGAAGCGAGAACCGCGGTCGCAAGCTCTAGCTTATATATCCCCGTATGATATGCTAATTGACGTCGGTTCGTGAGATGCAATAACCCATGACCCTATTTACCCAGAAAATGCCCCGGCCCATTTACCCGGCTACCTTACCCCAGTCACATGGGGTACGTTGCGGTGCAGCAGCACGAGAGGCGGGCGTGTCGGGGCCGTGGCAGAGAGCGTTTCTTGGGGCCCCATTCCAGGTGGGTTGATATCGACGGGATTGCGGCTGGTGGTTCCGGCTGGGTGATCCGATGGATGCCGCTTTGGTTGGTGGCCGGCCAGCAATGTGCAACTTGCAATTAGGATATCCCAGTGAGGTAAAGTTAAGGCTGGGGATGTGGATGGAAGATAGTTCATGTGTGACTGTTAATAATCCTGAACGCCAGTTTCTCCCTGCCTCGTTGCCGTTTCTTTTCCAGCGTCGGAGACCACGGCGTCTTCGGTCCAGCGGGGCTCCTCGTCTTCAAACCAGGCATCTTCAGCATCCCTCCTCACCATGGAATCGAATTCGTCGCTGTGGTCGATGGCGCTGTAGTCGAACTCGTCGTCCAGGCCACGGACAAAGCGGTTCTCGAGGAAGTCGTGCCAAAGCTGTCGGCCGTGCTCCCTGTCCGTCGCCGGATGCTCCCAGGAGTTGTCAAGGTTGATGCCCGTGCCGTTGGCGGTTGTCTCGCCGTCGCCTTCAGATCGCGGCAAGTCGGAGAGCTTCGATTCTCCCCGTTGTAAGGCCGCCTCCAGCGTCCGCCCATAGCCCTTGGCCTTGCCCTCTGCCTCGCGTTCTGCCGGGGTTTGAAACCTCTTCACAAGGCGCTCATACAGAACGAGATCTGGCAAGCGATGAGCATGCAAACGAGTGATGAGATGATCCGGCGAACTTACCGGCGAGTTCATGCTCCAGGTCGTCAAAGTACGATGCGTTCCGAGCGAGATACTCGCGGCGCCGGTTCTTGGCTTGAATCTGAGCAGCTTGGCCTGGAGACTTTGGTTCCCTTGGGACGGGGCGCTCAAAGGCATTGTTTTGTCGATTGGGAAGCACGCACATATCGGAGGACGGTTTAATAGATAGTGCACGTATTTCGTTCAGTTGGGTTCAAATAGTCTTGGTTTGCATCGTCAAGAACAAGTCTTCTATGACGCGACCCTTGCTGACTGATTGCGTTAGAAACACAGTACGTAGAGTGTCCATCGCACAGTATGTCAGTCAATGGGCTGTGATGGGATCTTTCTACTAGTAGTAGACAGGCAATTATAACAATAATGATTGGATAAGTATTCTAGGAGCTCCTTCTTGCGACCTTCAAACTTGATGTCTTGTCAAGTATTGAAAGGAAGGGCGCAATACTCACACCTCCAATGGCCCGACAGCTTATGACTGCATCAATCTAAGAGACGAGCCATGCCTAGGCCGTCAAATACCGGCAAAAGAAACGTCTCCAAGCGAGGATTGGAGTGGAGAGTACCGTTGAACTCATTCAGTCTCTCTAGATCACTCCAATTCCAGTTCACCGACTCTTGTGGGACGGTCTTTGTTGCTGGATTGGCCTCGCTCTGGTCAACCACCAGGGCGGAACGGAGAGCGTTGTCCCCAATTATGAGACCTCCAGGACGTAGGAGACGTGTGGTATTTCCTGGCTTGGAGTTCTCAAGGATAGACTGCAGGTACTCTGGGTACTGAGACTTTTGGGCGTCGATGAAGATGATGTCGTATGGCTTGGGCGGCGCGTGGTTGTTCAGTCTATCAATAGTAAGCGAGTGTGATGTTTTAGGGACGACAAAATTTGAGAAATTCAGAGACTCTCACATTTCAGCGGCATTGCCCTCGAGAATTTGAGTGTTGTCCCAGCCGCGGGACTTGAGCTGGTCTCTTGCAAGCTTGACATAATCAGGAGAGCGCTCTAAGCCGCTGACATAGCCGTCGGGGCCAACAGCATCAGCCCAAACAGCGACGGAGAAGCCAACAAAGGCTCCAATCTCGAGGACTTTTGCAGAGTGTTAACATCGACTATACTATTTGCTCATGCCTGCTTAGTCCAGGCAATACGGGGGACTTGCCTCTGGAAGCACCAACGAGATGGGCAATCCAGGTGAGGAAGCGAGCCTCAAGGATGGAGATGGTGAAATGGGACCGCTTTTGGGTCTGAAGAACCCAGGTATGATATTCAGTCAGTCGAGCGGGGAGACTGAGCGAGTGGCGGTCGGCATATTCGCTGACTGCCTGAGCAACAGTGTTGTTGGGGTATAGAGTAGTACAGTTCTCTTTCATCGTGATTGCAATAGCACAAGCCAGAGATAATGGATACGATCGTGACAGAATAAAGACTTCGCTTACCGTGATGATTGAAAGAAGGATGGGCATAAGGGAGGGATGACGGGATGGGAGAAAAGCAATATCATCTCATCTTCATTGTAACACTGGTTTAGAACTACAGCAGCTGTCGTGTGATGGTTCGCGTATATATTCCTGATCGGGATTGCGAGTACACATGCATGCGGTCACCTTGTGTACGAGTGTACAAGTGCACAGCTTTTGGTGGTGCTGATTAGGTTGAACCATCTACAGTTGCCGTCTCCCAGAACCCTGGTAGCGGTATCTGGTACCCGGATGCTTGGTAGGTAGTTTCTATGGGGAAGTGAAACTTTGTTGCCTACGTAACTGGCCGTTTCATTTGGGCATTTTTGTGACGTCGTGCTGTTGTGATGTTTGTAGTCTTTCTTGGTGGTGTCTCGTCAGTTCCGGCCCATCCGTCACCTGGTCCATTTTGATCAGTAGAAACCGTTTGATGAGGAAGCCACCGGAAATAGGAGGGGAGAGTTGGCTAGGATTAATTACTAGTAATAGGTCCAAGTGTTAACGAGAATGACATGAGATGTCAAGCTGCGAGCATGGCGGGATCTGATATTGGCACGTGCGGGCGGCTGACAGAGACGCCGGGGCCGGAGGGACTGCTCCGTAGAACGGCCGGGCATGGGTGGGATGCCGTGTACATGAGTTGCGTACGAGTCGTCGAGGCGCGTCTAGCTAGACCTGTCCGTCAATAGAAGCTCGAAAGTCACAATAAATCGTTTGTCTTTGAGCGTGAGACAAGTCAGCCATAACGAGGCGGGCGTGCAGGGAACGAACGCGGATGCACCCATGAACATGCAATGCACCGAGATGGTGAATGAAGGAACGAGGTGGGGTTTTTCTTCCTTCTTTCATCTTCTTCGTTTACTTTCCTTTTCCGAGTCAGGCTCAAGCCCAAAGTGAGGCCCATGATGCCTGTCCGGTATCTGGGGTCACCCCTGTCGATTCGATACGACGCTTGGTGGGAAGATGGACGGGGACGCGATGAGCTGTGCATGCATCTGCTTGGAGCTGGGACTCCTGGAGAGAGCGCAAGGTACGTTTCCGATCGGTTGGGCGCGCGCCTCGGCTGTTAAATTGCAAGACCAAGGGCAGCACGCCGCACGCAGCATCAAATGTCGACGGGCAGCTGGCAACTGGCAATTGGCAGCTGGCGGCATTGATGCGCGCAGCTGCTAAGTACCTTGCCTTACCTTGCCTTACCTACAGCACTTACCAATCGGCATCTGTATTCCAGGTTCCCCGTCTGTAAACTTATCCTGCATCTTCTCTTGTCTCTCGTTCTGCTGGAGCTGGTGCCGCCCCGTCGCCATCCATCCCCTTTGCATCCCTTTTGGCATCAGATCACCGTGGCCGTCTGCGCCGGGCATCTATCTCGCTCTCTTTCCCTGTTTCTTTGTTTGTCTCGAAATCCTGGTGTCCGATCCGATCCAGCTGCCTGCGTGTCTGTCTGTCCCTCTGTCTCACTCGGCCGTCGACACAAGAGCAGAGCTCCCCTCACTCACTCACCACCTCCCCACCAATACTGTTCCGGCACCTGCTGTCACCGCGTCTGCGCTGCGTGTTGTTGCTCTCCCTCCAACACTCCAACAGTCAGCCTGCTTTCGCCCGCATCATCCGTCAACACAACTCACCGCTAGACTCCAGCTCATCATCGGGCCCCCGCCGAGTCTGTGGCCCATGTCGTCCTAATGGGCGCCACCGACATTGCCTCGCGCCTGAGAGCAAAGTTCTCGAAGCGACGGCACTCGGCCACGGCATCGTCGCTGGCCTCGTCGGTCCAGAGCGTCGCAGATACCTCCTCTGTCGGGAGCCGCCATCGCTGGGATTGGCACCGGGAACGCGATCAAAGCCACAGTGAAGCCCACGACGACCGAGAACACGACGATGCTGACATTCGTGACGACCGACACCATTCGACGTCTCGCCGAGCTGTCAGCCAGACCCGCGCCACGCCTGGAAGCTCGAGTTTCGACTGCAGCCCACTGGATCCGAACCTCACCAAGGACGTTCCGTCCGATGGCCCCCGCCAGCATCGCCGCCAGCTAGGCGTCGACGACGCTGCTGATGCTACCGCCAGATGTAACAAGGAAAAGACATCGACCCGAGCACGACCAGAGTCAACGGAACCAGAACCAGCTCCCGTTTCATCCACTTCCACTCAGGCGGTCCCACCCGCTGCGCATGTGCCGACAGCGGCTGATACAGCGGCGGATACAGCGCCCGACGACCCAAACAACCCGCTAAAATCGCCTGGTCCCTGGCAGAGCCGCGGCCGCTTGGCCCCTAACGACCACCTGGGCAACGATCTGCAGACTTCTTGGCACGCTCCGCCGCAGCCTCAACCTCAAACGCAGCCAAACTCTAGCACTTCACCAACTCTCTCGCCCGATCCATCGCCATCCTCCTCGCCCACCCGCCCGCGCGCCCGCCTATCCAACTCGAACCTCGATCGCATCCACGAGGACAGCTCCAACGACACCTCGTCGTCCCCGGCTCCGCAATCCGACGCTGACGTCGACGTCGATGCCCAGCCTGACGCGCGCGACCATGACGACCCGCTGAGTCCCGGCTTCGCTCCCTTCATTGCGATCCCACCACCCTCTGCCAACCCAAAACCTGCTCCAACCGCGACAACTCCGGCCGTTAACTTTGCTCCGTCCCCCGGCCTTCCGCCTGCCAGAACTCTATCGTCCTCTTCCTCGTCGCCATCCGCACGGCCGCCCGGTCCACCGCGCCGTCAAAGCCTTCTCTCCAACCGCCAGTCGGCCTTGATCAAGACCCTCCTCCACAGTCCGCTCCCGACTGACTCCGGCGTCGACCCCTCGCTGCTGCTTCCCATCGACGCCAACATGGTCACCCGCAAGATCTGGGTCAAGCGCCCGCATGCTTCCCCAACTCTCGTCACCATCAACGAGGACGACCTTGTCGACGATGTTCGAGACATGATCCTGCGCAAGTATGCCAACTCCCTCGGCCGCACCTTCGATTCCCCCGACCTCAACATTCGCATCTGCCCACGCGATCAGCCCAAGGACCGCCTCCTAGGCCCGGAAGAGCCCATGGGTCGCACCTTGGACGCCTACTTCCCTGGTGGCCAGACCGTCGACGAGGCTCTCGTCATCGATATCCCTCGCCGCGCCCCCAAAGCCTCGCCACACCCGGTCACACACGTCTCTCACGTCTACTCTAACGACGAGGTGCGACCGTCGGAAACCGGGGAAGGCTACTTTCCTCCCGTTAACGCCGGAGCCTCTCCCCATCCTCCGGCCGCAGTCCCAGTGCATAGTAACTCACAAGCGCCGCACTCCATTGCAATACTTGGCACTGGCCAGCTCCCTTTGATTCCGTCGCCGGGAGGTGGGAGGTCATCGCGTACCTATCGCGAACGCCCCGAACGTCCCAGGCTCGGTCGAACCCATACTTCGTCGCCCACGATTTTGGCCAACGGTGCAGCAGCCTCCACCACCGCCTACGGCACCCATTCCCACGGTACGCAGCACTTCAATCCTCGGCTGCCACATGTCCGGACTCATTCAAATTCCTCAGAAGTCACCGGCATGCCTCCTCCTGTCGCTCCTCCGCTCCCGACCCCTCCAGCCCCTGAACCCTCCCAGGCCCAGGTCTCGACCCCTCCAGCCAGGATCTCGTCGCCCCGACCCTCCGCTAGTCGCGTAAAAAAGGCCAAGAAGAATTCAGAGCATCCGAGTCTGCCACCTGGCATGCTCAATGGCGGCGTACCCCCGATCAACGTTCTCATTGTTGAAGACAACCCAATCAACCTGAAGCTCCTAGAAGCCTTCGTGAAACGATTGAAGGTGAGGTGGCAGTCTGCCATGAATGGCCGAGATGCCGTCAAGAAGTGGAGGACTGGTGGCTTCCATCTTGTTCTGATGGATATTCAACTGCCAATCATGAATGGTCTCGAGGCCACAAGGGAGATCCGGCGATTGGAGAGAGTTAACTCTATTGGCGTTTTCTCTTCTACTCCAAGCAGCGGCCTGCCTGAGGAGGAGATCACCGACGAACTCAAGGAACAAGACAGGCTTGAAAACTTGGCTCTATTCATGAGCCCAGTCATCATTGTGGCCTTGACCGCTAGCTCTTTACAGAGCGACAGGCACGAAGCTCTGGCCGCAGGCTGCAACGATTTCTTGACCAAGGTATGTGCCAGCCGACGTCACCGTGACGAAACAGTATGAATAGAAGACTAATCAAATATGTAGCCTGTCAACTTCGTTTGGCTAGAACGAAAAGTCATGGAATGGGGCTGTATGCAAGCCCTAATCGACTTCGATGGCTGGCGAAAGTGGAAGATCATTTCTCAGGAGGCTGAGGAAAACGAGGCTGCCAAGAAGGCGGCTGCGGCTGCTGCGAAGGTCAAGTCAAAGAAGAATAAGCAGTCTTTGTCCTGATGACCTCTTCGAGCAGCCACTTTTGAGGAGCCACACGACCCTCGATCCACCAACACAGGCCAACTCAGGGTCTCACCATCTCCTATTTAAGCCATCCTGGCTCTAATACATGACAAATTGCTCGACTGGAAGCAATTCTTGGACCCTCCTCTGTCTGGGCTCAGGATGTTAGCCCTGGTCAACCGGCTCGTCTCTTCACACTTTTGTGATTTATTGGACCAGCATCGGTTGTATACTCGGAAGGCCACATGCAACATGCACACGTAATGAAGCTCTGGATTTAGGTATCACGTAATTTCCAGGAAGAGCTGGAGCATGCAAAGCACGATGGCCGGGCAGACGACGAAGGATGGTGCAAGTGAAGAAGAATACGAACTTTACGTGTGGAAAGCTCCAGTTTAAATATTTAAATAATTATCTTATTGGAGACTTGATCAATATGAATTTTGTCTCGTACCTGCTGCTTAAGAACGATCCATCCCTTTGACTGTCGTAAGCCTCCACCTCCGTATCGAGCCCCACATGACCCCCGCTAAGGCTGAGGTACATGGAGTGACTCCGAGCATCAGCGAAATCAACCCCGCCTAATTCATCATACGATTCATTCTGTGCACTCTCATGGATTCCCAACAACCCTCCAGCCAAGCAGTCAATGCATATGATGACAATAGCTTCATTTGTATTGATGACAGCCGCCGCGAGCAGCCGGCTGATAACACCTGCCGGCCAATATATGATCCGGTCCGGGATCGCGGTTACAACTTCGAGCCGATGGACCTTCCAAGCCGGGTCTTCGAGATAACAGCCCTGCCCCCAGAGCCGCTATTGCTTTTCCAGCAATTCCTACCTATTTCCCTAGTGGAATGCTGGGTCCGTTATACCAACAGCTGGGTCAGTCACCGGCTCAAGCAACACGAAGATGGCAGCCACAGATTGAAGCTGCATGTGACGGTCGGGTCTAACCTAGGGGTCTAGGGTAGGTCCAGAGGCGTATGTTTGATGATCGAGTGGATCAGGACGTCGTAGTGAGCAATGTAGGTCACGATGGTAATGTGCAATGGTAAGTTATTGTGTAACCAAGTAGGAGTGTTGATAGCTAAGGAGCGTAGGGCTCTTGTCTAATGTGCTAAATGAGTGTGTATATATACTCTGATCATAATGTAGTCGAACGGTGTCGAACAGTGCCCGTTCGACATGCATATGTAGTTGGTGTCGAACCGCATCGAACGGAGCCCGTTCGACATGCATATGTAGTCCTGCGTGATAGGAAGGAAAAAGTGGGTATTGAGATGATTCTGCCGGTTGTGACCGCCTGGTCCCAACCTGGGCCGTGACACTGCAGTCTCGGCTGTTAGCTTGGAAGCCGACCTCTGTTGCAGAAATCTACATATGGCTTGCGATCTTAATGTATATGAGAATTCATAGAGAGCCACAGATTGAGGACTGTTGGAAGACTTCCAGACCGAAGGATCAACACCCTATCCATCCAGTGATCAAATGGATGCCTTATAACCGCTTCTAGCTATTATCTCGGCATCTTCACATCTTTGACTTTGCAACTATTGATCAGGACCCTGATACAAGCTTATATGGCCACACCTTTATCCGGGTCAACGCATAGTCTGACCACATACAGCATACGTCTACCGTTTTCTACACACCGGGCACATCTATTGCTGTAGATGAGTGCATGGTCTGCTTTCTCGGAAGGTCCCTAGAGACAATGACTGTCCCTTCGAAGCCAATTCCCACAGGGTTCAAAGTCTGGGCTGTTGCCCAACGAGGCTATTTTCTGCGGTGGATTTAGCACCGGCCGGGCCGGAAGTTTGGGCCTGTAGGGGTCCGGCCGGCTCGACAGCTACGGCAAGGGACACAGCTACAGCAGAGCCAACACCGGATACGAGAGAGAATGATCTATCTGAACCCGACCCAAGCTGTGGTTGTTGCTCTAGTAAATCTACTACCGGAGTCCACATACCACATATTTCTCAATAACCTATTCTCTTCCTGTGACCTCTTTTGCCGGCTCTAGCAGTGTGATCACGGAGCCACCGGCACAGCCCGCAGGAACTGTAGCATCTACAAGCTCCTTGTCAAGCTCAAAGCTACAGATAACACAGCTGCCGGCAGCCTCAAATTCAATGTCATCAAAGCTATCCCTACAGCTGACAATAAGGTCAACCAGATAGCTTGGAAAGACAATGCCCTTATGTTATTCCTGTCAACTGTGTTCAGGGGCGATGAAAGACTAGACCGCAAGAGGAAAAGACCGACAATAGACTAAATGCAAGCACGGCCAATGTGGCGGGGATCCCTGGACAGGTGGGCTAGCAAGTTGCTAGCAGGGATTTAATGGGGATAAAGTGGATGGTCAGAAGAGGGACGAGAAGACAATAACAACTAGGAACAACCATCATCATTATGATCGGTTGGAAGAGAGATTAGAGAGATTTTTTTGTTTTGCTTGCAGAGAGATTCTTCCCTTCTTGCAGAGATACGAGAAAAAGAGAGCTCTTCGAGTTCGAAGCTTGAGTTCTTTGCCTTTATTTATGAGAAAATTTTAGATCCTTCTTTTCTAATCACAATGCAAATTGCTGTCTATTCTTTATCCCTTATACACCATTTATCAAGCCGGTAGTAGGCCATTTTGATGCCTTATTAACATTCTTTTCCTACTACTGACCTAATAATCAATCCTATAAGATGCTTTCCTGCTAGAGAGTTCTAAATATAAGACTGCTACAGGTACATACGTGCAATCTGGTGTAGCTTTAGGCTGACCGATAAAGACGCCTATACGACGCTTTATTGTGTACCTTCTTAAGGGACTGCCATCGATTTGGGGTATTGTTCTCAGTCCCTTTCTGCCGCCAAACCAATAGAGCGTTTTTTCAGTGATGAGCCTGTCAAGCTGATTTTGATCCCATTTATCGCTGCTATCTACAATGATGAGATGAACGCTGTAGATCGCGGTGATCAAATGCGAGCGTATTGGGGCCTTGACCGTCATGTACGTAGGGGCGGCTAGAAGGCCCTAGCTTGGGACTTTCTGCTAGAAATAGCCTTCATCAACAGCTTCTTCCTTTTATAATAACGGGGGCAGCCGCAATGGAAGCCAGATAACAGCCAAGGTGACTGGCGGCAGTGTGATGGGGGTCCCTGGACAGGTAGGCTAGCAGGTTGCTAGCAGGGATTTAATGGGGATAAAGTGGATGGTTAGAAGAGGGACGAGAGAATAATAACAAACAATCATCATCATTATGATCGGTTGGAAAAGAGATTAGAGAGATTTTTGTTTTTTACTTGCAGAGAGATTCTTCCCTTCTTGCAGAGATACAAGAGAAAGAGAGCTCTTCAAGCTTGAAGCTTGAGTTCTTTGCCTTTATTTATGAGAGAATTTGAGATCCTTCTTTTCCGATCACAACTCGAATTACTGTCCGCCCTTTATCCTTTATATACCAATCATCAAGCCAGTGGTAGGCCATTTTGATGCCTTATTAATATTTTTTTCCTACTATTAACCTAATAATCAATCCTATAAGATGCTTTCCTGCTAGAGGGTTCTAAATATAAGACTGCTATAGTATATACGCGCGATCTGGTGCAGCTTTGGGCTGACCGATAGAGATACCTATATGATGCTTTATTGTGTACCTTCTTAAGGGACTGCCATCGATTTGGGGTGTTGTCCTCAGTCCCTTTCCGCCGCCAAAGCAGCGGCTTGTGGATAGCATCATTGAAGCTTATGCACCACAGACGCAGTTAAGGAAGAGGTTTCGCACTGAAGACAAATTTACGCCGGTATCACAGCACATTTAAGTCCGTAAAGGAAAATCTAAATGCCTTGCTTGTCAAGGCTTCCGGCTAGGTCAGCATCGGTCTCGAAGATCAAGGACAGCATTATCTACAGTGAGCGGCAACAGCCGCAGGGCACCGCAATCACGATACCGCTGTCAAGAATGTAATGTAGCTCTATGTAGACTTAGCAATTGCTAGGACTTCTGGCACCACCAAAATTAGGTGGGGATCAATGTACCTTTGATTTGATGCTCTCTGGTTGGCTGAAGCCCCTTGCTCGATACGGAGGTGGAGGCTTACGACAGTCAAAGAGATAGACTCTCGTATTGTAAGAACCAGTCCTCTAACCAGACCCGGCTCAATTCAGGACGAGTGGGTTGGTGGGGCAAGCGGGTCCGGAAAAAAAGGGCACACCAAATGGGGTGACATAATTCCCACCAGCTCATCATGACATAGTTCGCTACTAACTGCTGTATTATTTCTATCACCCTCGTCTACAAAAGTGCCGTATCTTTCTAGTAAGGCCACTCAAAAATATGAAGAAATTTTAAGTAAATACAAGAAGGCTAGGGACTCTTATAGCGAATTATTCTTTATTTTAAATCGTACTTATAGAGCGTGATTCTAGGTTGATTCTCCTTAGGTGTGCCCTTTTTTTACGGACCCGCTTGGTGGGGTTGCGTGGTTGGGTATGATGCCCCGGACATCGGGTGATTAGTTTTCCCGAGCAGCTGAAAAATTGCTACTACTCCAACAAGCAACACCTTACCTCCATCAACCGACCTAATATCCTGACTTGACGCCGAGCTCAGCCAAGCCAATTACGCTCAATTGGCACTGGGTTGCATGTAATGCAGCACGAGGTTCAACTGGAGTTGCTGCAACTATGCCCCCCCGAGCTCGCGCCCCGTCGGTGTCGCTGGCTGGCCTCGATGCCACCAACGCGCTCTCCAAGACGGTCCCTTTCGTCCGAACGTTTACGACAACATCATGCCGCGAGAAGATGAGCAAGAGCCGCCAGCGCATGTACGAGTGGCTCAAGTCTCAGTCCGGATCCAGCTTAGCAGAGGCTCCCATGTCGCCCAACTACCTCGGCCCGTTCCAAGATCAGCCCTTTCCTCTCAACCCGCTGTTCCGCAGTCAGCCCGTTCTGGACGGCACGACGCGAGAGCTCATCTGGGAGAAGGTGACTCACCGTGGGGAGGCACTCAAGGTCGTCTCGGCCGAGATGGGCGTTGACGTGAGGAGAGTGGCTGCCGTGGTGCGGTTAAAGGAGGTCGAGAAGCAGTGGGTAGCGGATGTGAGTACTATCCCCCAATCTCGCCTTCAGACTCGCCCCTTTGCAATGATGAGACTACACAAAATTTCGATTAGTCTTGAAGACATTTTTCATGGTTATAAACTGTTATATATCTGAGCGCAAACTACTTTTCCGAACTTGTACATTACTTTTGGCTTCTGGACAAGCACTGACAAAGTTAACAGGGTAAGAAATTGGCCACTCCTTACGCCAAGGCTGTCATGAAAATGCTGCCCAAGACGTCATATCGCGAGGGCGAGGAGAATAAGCCTCATGAACCCATCAACGAAGTGCATGTTCACAACCTTACGATGCAACAACTCTTTGTCCCGGTATCGGAATCCCGACACTTCACCCGAGAAGATGCCGCCACCGCTTTCCACGATAAGGTGCTATCGGCGGACGTGAGATCGCCTCAGCCAGAGCTCATCACAATGGAGCGAGAGATTATCAAGGGCAAGTCGCGGGCAGAGAGCCTGCAGAACTTCAAAGAAGCTGCTCAGAAGGAGGAGGACGAGGTTGCGAAGAAGATTCTAAGGCAACGGGGTATAGACGAGAAGATGACCAAGAGGGTGCATCAGGACCGGTACGAGTTCCGGTTCAAGGAGATCAACGTTGACAAAGTTGGACGGGACGGACGGTCGAGGAAGGGCACTGGCTGGCGGTATGGCCAACCGTTTGAGGATCGCAAGCGTGGGCTGGTCAAGATTCCCACTTCAGTTCCCTGAAGTGTATTACTACTTATGGATGTCATGTCTCCCGATGCGGGAGTTGGGGGGAGGGGGGGAGGGACGAGACGCTTCGCCCGGCCAGCGGCGCAACTGTACAATAACAAATACCAGAGCCATGTATGTAAGTGACGTAGAATTGAGCTATATGCTATTGACCCTATGTGATATCTACTCTGACGTCCCAAACTAGCTGGCCTGGTCGGCCACGATCAAGTTCTTGCGAATCTGTTCGATCTCATCGGGTGACAAGCCGCACTTGGTCTTGACGTACTGCTCTACGGAGCCATAGTCGGATTGTAGTGCTTTCAGAGCTGCGAGCATGTTTGCGGGTCTGTTTTCGTTGTCAGTGGTTCTTACACCAGGGATAGTCGAGGCCGATGAGGACTTACGTGGCGCTTAGTAGCCGCTTTGCGCCCTCGGGATTGTTTCTGAGGGATTCGTGCTCCATCAAGCGGGCCATGATCTCATCCTTCCGCTCGCCCAGCCCAGCGTTGGTGAGGCTGTACTCATGGGCAATGGTCTCGTCGTCGACGCCACACAGGGACAAGATGACGGCAACGATAACGCCCGTCCGGTCCTTGCCGGCGGTGCAGTGAAGCAACAGCGGCTCGGGACTGGGCTCCGCAAGGTGCAACAAGATGGTGCGCATGGGTCCGACAGACTCCCAGATGCTCCGATAGGTCTTGACGTAGCCCTCGGTGCCCTCCCCCGAGTAATAGGAGAGGCGTATCCCGATCTCTACAGGCCCGTAGTCCTCGTCGAGGAAGACCGGGGTGAAGACACGGACAGCGCCGGGCCACTCGCAGACGCCTGTGGAGTACTTGGCAACCTCGCTGGTGGACCGGAGGTCGTAGACGCGGGCAATGCGCAGGCGCTGCAACACGGTGATACCGGCATCGGTGACGCGCGAGGGCTCGGCGGAGCGGAAGACGATGCCAGGCTTGATGGTGTGGCCGGGTCGGGCGGCGATCGGAGTGCCGCCGATATCGCGGAAGTTGGGGAGGCCGGCGACGGGAATAAAGGGGGGGCCGAGGTCTGCCATGTCTACCGAGTTGTTGGTATGAGGGTGCGGTTGATTATTGAGCTCCTAAGGTTGTTTGTTAATGATGTTTGGTAACGGTGCACCGCCTTTTGCTGAGGTCTGCTCACTTTCGTTGTTTCGGGGGTAGGATTGAGGGTGGGGATATTTAACCTCCGGACCTCGGCATCCCGCCACGGCGGTGTGGGCAAACGAGATGCGTGAAAGACGGAAATACCGGGTGAGATTCACACTGGAGAAGGAGGCGAAGGCCGCGTGTAGTGAGGAGACATTTCAGGACAGGAAACTATGTGGGCTTGATAGGATGGGATGAGAACCCGCCGATGTTACGGATTCACTCATCTTTTGCCTCGTTGTTGGTCGGATACACCGGTCACTTGTGCATTGCGCGATATTATGACTAAATCGAAAGCAAGTCTATGTTCTAATAATCTAAACAGAGGAAATTCTATTCTATGCTGTTGTTACATGATCCGTACAATATTGAAGTGCTCTGTGGAGAGTGCTGTTGAAACATGTAGGTGGTTGCGCGCGAAGCGTTGTTTGTTGTACAAGAGAGTCGTTGGTCAGGCAGTACGTCTCGGGTTGGTGCGTTCAGTTGAGAGTGAGTACGAGACTGAGACTGAGAGCCATCAACCATTTAGAGAGAGTATTTGCAGTTGCCACAGCGGCCCCACTGGCAGGAGGGACAGACAACGTCCAGCTGGACGGAAAACCATCCCTGCTTGCAGTTGCACTGAGAGAGTGTTAGATAAGAGATGAAATTTAGCGGTTGGAAGGAGCGTGGGCCACTTACACACTGCCAGATGCGGGGGACAGCTTGGTTGTTGGCAGCCATGTTGAAGGAATAAGTGTCAGAGTAGGTCTGAAAAGATATTTGTGAGGATTTGAGTAAGTTATGCGACTGATGAAGAGGAATCGAGATTGATGGTGGTTTATGAGACTTCACCCTGAGGGAGCGAAAGGGCCTTATATTCTGTTCCATCGCATCCGCATCGTCAAACAACAGCAACAACTACATTTAGCCCTGTAACTATCATGGCACTGCCTTGTCGGTGTGCGCAGTTAGAAACTGTATCAGCAGCCTTGAAACCCATCGTTGAGTGGCTAAGTCATGGTGGTCAAGTTGTGGCACTAGGTCTCTCTCCTCGGTGAAAGACAACGGGGAAAGGAAATCCTAAATTTCAAAGCGTAGTCTAGTCGCTAGCGGGGCAAAGGGAGGAAAGTTCAACTTCTAAGGCTTCCTTTTTGTGATATTGCACCAAACACAGCCCTGGACGGCGCTGAGCAGAACGTTGCCCCGTTATTTCCTCGGTCTTGGACCCGGTTTATGTCGAATCTGTGAGGCGGCGAGCGAAAGGCTGCCTAGGAAAACAGCACGCTGCCTCGAGTTGGTGGGACGGGATTACAGTGTTACTGGAACAAGGCAATAAGGCAACACCCGCTTCGCTTTTCAAGAGACAAACTCGGGCTCTCTTTTCTGACGGTGGGTCCTCTTTCCCCGATGAGCCACCGTCGCAGCCTTCAACTAACGAAGTAGCTTGAAGCCGCCTCACGATGCCTCTCTTCCACTTCACCTTTGGCCGCGTTTGGTTCACCTCGGTGGCTGATGGCTGATGTTGTCGAGCCAATGGCGCACGTCGCAGAGGCAACCTCAGGCAATACAAGGTTCAAGCCCGAGGTCGCAGCACATGGCGCCTAGAACATGTGAGCTGGGCGAAGCTTGTGATGAGCTGCAGCCAATCACGCCCCGACCAACCGAAAATCAAGGATTGTTCCGATGGCTTCTCCCACCTTTTGGAAAACGACGTCATCACTTTCAGTAGGGCCATCGGCTAGTAGGTTCAACACAATTTCAAGTTGTCGCATCTGTCCTCAAGAACTACAACAACAATCACAATCGCAAATCTCTCGGTGGAAAGACGGTCAGCAACAAACCCCTTGCACAAGGTAAGCAAATTCTGCCTATCGCAGTCCATTTTGTTGCATTTCCCAGCCAAACGAGTCACTTCACTCGGGCCACGACCGACGTGTTTGTCAATCAACGAGGACCGTCAACAGAGTGACTCGCCGAGATTCCTCCCTCGAGGGAGCCTTCACAGCCACTTCTGCCCTTTTCACCCTTTTCCCTTTTTCCTCTTTCCCCTTGTCGCCCATAGCCTGTGCGACAACTTCAAGAGCACCGAAAACGAGAACCTATCACCAGCCACAGCCCGCTTGCTAACCCGCATCTTCACCAGAAACCTCACCTTAGCATCGCAACCACACCGCCAATAGCCATCGCAACCCGAGCCCCCCCTCCTCGTCCACCGTCGCCTCCTCTTCCTCGTTGCAAACGGTCTCCGCCACCGAGGCGAACTATCGCGGTCATGGGAATTCTAGGATTTGCCGTCAGCTACGTGCTGTTCTCGGTCTTGCACCTGTTCTGCTTCGCCCTCGCCCTCGCGACCTGTGGGCTCTACGGCACTGATTTGCACCACGCGAATCAACAGGGCAAATACAGCGATTCAAAATGGGTCAGTTCTCGGTGAAGGAGGAAGTGAGAACTATGTCTTTGCCTGTGCTAACGACATGTGCGTTGGTAGGTTTACGCCGTGGTTGTGGGTGCCCTGTCGGCGGTCACTTGCGTCCTCTACTTCATCCCCTTTGTCCTGCGAGTGGCCGGAGTCTTCGCCGCGATTTGGAATACCATCCTCTTTGTGATGTGGATCGCTCTCTTTGGTGTCTTCGGCAAGGTATGTACAGTACTTCGCAGCTTGTCAACGCTTGTCAACTCTTGTCAACCCTCATCGACACTCGTCGACACTCGTCAATACTTGCGAGATGCATAATTCACTTACGTGTCCGGTCCAACTAACACGTGCCTGCAGATGTACATCAACGAGAATGCCGAAGGCGACAGCGGCATCAAGCGCATGAAGAATGCCGTGTGGGTTGACCTCGCCAGCGCTCTTTTGTGGCTGATCGCCGCCCTTGCCTCGTTTGGCTACTGGTGGAGGCACCGCGACACTAGATCGCGCTTCACAGGCCGCGCACACGTCTAGACGACGATCCCGAAGTCTTCACGGCAAGAAATGGGTGCAAGGGGTGGACATGGGAGATAAAGGAGCCATGATGAACAGAAAGGCTGGACAGGCGTCGCGGTCTGGCAACTGAAATCCTGAAACGAGGATTTACGAAGCCGAATCTCCACGCCTGCTGGTCGGGCTATTTTGTCGCATTACTTTGCTTTCGCCGGTTCGAATTTTGTGTATCTGTCGACGGATTTTAATACTCTACGCCCAGCTGGGTACAGAAGATCTAGCCCATGTCCAGCCTACTAGATTACCCAGGATACAACACCATTTATTTACTTAATCTCGTCATTTGCGGATACCCGTCACCTTGCTTTGTGGCATGTGGAGAGGCGATCTTACGTCTCGGAATGGCAACTGAGGGGGTTGTAGATCTTGACTGCACGCCAGCTGACTCTTATGGGCGGCTACATCTCAGACTGGTTGACTGGATGTCCAGGACCAGTTAGTTACAGGAGCCTGTTGCGGCCGTAAGAGAGGAAAAACCAAGTCAGCCTAGGGTTCTCGATGCCCAGGGCTGATATCGCGCGGATGGCGAAAACCGCCAAAGAGGCGGGAGATGGGACGCACACCGACGTCGATATCGGACCACTTCCCGTTGCCAGTGGGGTTCCGTGTGAATGCGCCGACTCGTAAGAGGGCTGGAGGCATGATGATCAGCGGCGGGAATGGGACGGAGAATAGCAACGGTTCGTTCTGCTCGCGGGAAATGAACCTGGGAGACTAAGCGTGAAACCAGGGTCCATCCATCCTGCTCGTTAGCCTACTTTGGTAGGAGAAAAGAACGAGTGACAAACTATGACGATGACGACGATGGTGGTGCTAGGCGAAGATCAAACCCTTAAGAGGCTGACCCAGGTCCCAGGAAGCCAATCACAGGAAGCCAGAAAGGGCCCTCAAACGACGTCATCGTCATGACGCCGAACCCACCAAACCCACCAATTTCACCGGGTCCCACGCTAGCCTTGCAGCTGCACCCAACTTCCGCTACGCACCTCTTCTCTGATGCCCACAATCATTCCAAACACAGATACGAAACCCGAGCCCAGACGCTCAGGCAGAATTTCAATGCATCCCGTTGCAACTTCCAGTCGAAGTCCGTGCGGATGCGTCAGTGGGTGGGGCGGCTCGCAACCGGTAGGGCGAGACGGAGACGGAAACGGAGAGCCATCCGTGGGGGACGACGGACGACGTGCGTATGGGGAAATTGGTGCTTTTTTACAGCGACGATCATTGATGATGGACCCCTCAACCCCTCCCTCTCGTTCTCTGCGGGCAACCGTTTTAGTAAAAGGGGTCTACGAGATAACTAGGTAAAAAGGCGGGAGATTCGCACGATTCATCGCCATCAACACGCTCGGCTAGAGACAAAGACCTGTCGCGGCACGGAAACGATCCTCGCCTTTATCTGCGCCGGTAAGGGCCGCCAGCCCAGGATCGACGAGATACGCTGCAGGGAGAGGTCCAGCGCATTGAGAGGTGAGAGGGACGATCTTGCTACCCATCACTGTGACCATTGGCACGGTTTGCATGAAGCACATGGGGGCCAGATTCTTGCTCTCTCTCTCTTCCTTCGGGGGCGCGGAGCCGGGGACTCCTCCGTCTCTCGGCAGCGTCATTTGGAGCCTGACCGGAGCGGGGATGGTTTGAATCAAGTTCAGCAACGGGGGCGAAGCTGAAAACAAGCGGGAGTGTCGGAACAAGTCGCTACTAAGACGGGGTAGCTTTGTCCGGGCGATGATGCCAAGTGGCAGTTAACATTCGTTTGTACGTCGTCGGAGAGTCAACGGACAACAGCAAACAAATACACAGGCAAAACATGAGGCGAGCATAAACAAACTCGGAGACTAAAGGTATACCCTGTGTTGCAACAGTTCTTTTATCGTTAGAAGAGGCCGTCTGTCCTGTCGTACAGTACTCCCCGCTGATGGGCCTACATGCAAGGTTGGATGGATAACGGACAGCTTGGGAAATGCTCAACGAAAATGACCACCGCTGCTAGTGCATTTACAGCACGTCCCAGAGCACGTAGCCTCAGATCATCGATCAAGTTCGCAACCCTTCACGTCCCTTTTTTTTTTTCTTACAAGGGACAAACGACAAGGGCCGGGGTGCGGCGCTTGGAGAGCTAATGACGACGGCGGGAGGACGGCTCAGCCCTTTGGCGGGGACCTTTGGGCTCTTGGGCTCGCTTCTCTTGCGACAAACCCACTAAACTATTAGGTTATCCCAAGGACGAGCGTGGCGACGAGCGGTAATGGGTGTGTCAGAGACGTGAGAGTCAAGAGTCGGAGTGAGTGTGAGTGTGAGAAAGGCGCAAACGCAGGTTTTGTTTGGACTAGACTGGGATAGTTGTTCCCAAAAAAGAAAGAAAAAAACATCCGTCGTTCGGGTCGGATCATCTCTGGTTGATTGATTCGTCCCCTCCCTCCTCTCAGCCCTCTTGAGCGCTGTGAGCCTCGTCCTTAAACTCACCCTGAAGGAATATCTTGGCTTCGTTACCCTCCTCTCTCCTCCCACCTCTTCTCCTCTCCTTTCCTTCCTTCTCCTTACTCTCCCTCTTGGCCTCTACCATTCCACTCTATCTTATTCTATATCTCTCCCTCTTCAGCCACGATTCCACCCGTCTCTCTATCTCTATCTTTTTTTTTTCTATCACCTTCCCTCTCAATCCTCCACTGCAATCTCCCACAGCTGGAAAGCAATAACGAGCCGTACGGAACAAAAACAAAAACGAAAAACGAAAAAGGCTTCCCTCGACCGGTATTAGGGAACTGTTTTCCCAGGACGCAGCGCCATCATCAGCCGTATTTCTCTCCTCGTTACGATACTCCCGTTATCGCCGTCCACCCTTTGTTCCTTCCATCGATGCTACGGCGCTGGCGCCTGATAACGCAACGCCGACTGACCACGCAACATCACCAACACCGCCAACCACCGCTCCGAGAAACCAGCTCCATACAAGACGACATCGGCAAAAACAACGACGACAACGGCACCAACGCGATCATGGCCAACTTCGCGCGGTCCCTCAAATCTCCGTATCTCTCGCCCCGGCTACGGCCGTCCATGCCGGGCCGGTCCGTGTCCAGCTCCTCCGACCTGTCCCTTCCGTCCAACAGCAACAGCCCGCTCTCCGAGGACTTTGGCCCCGACGTCGTGTCCGGGCGCAACACGCCGACGCCGCTGTCGAGCAGACGAGCCGCCCCCTCCCGCGATGGGTTCTTCTGGGACGCAGAGGACGTGGGTGGGTTTCTCAGTGCCCAGATTCGAGGTAAGATGAAGAAAACAGAGTTTCCTCGTGTTATTTTGGTTTTTGTTATTTGGCTGTTGCGCGCGCAGCTGCATTCCATTGTCTTTGCGCCTGTTATCCAGTCATGGCCTCATTTCCCTCTTCACGATCCGCCAGCCTGCTGCTCAGGAATGTTGGCGGCCACGAGAGAGACGAACACAACAAAGACGTACTGTATTTTGTACGTAACGCAGGCTTCGTCTTGGGACAAACCCCACCCCGAGACATGATCCAATTCTCCAATTCTCCCATGTCCGGACAGAGCACACTACACGTACCACCACCAACCAACCCGGCCAGTTGCTGCACACCAGATCGACGGGCGTCCAAGCAGCGCCAAGCTAGAAGCCGCCTCCACGCACCTCGCGAACATGGCCACGAGGGCGTCCCCCTCATCACCTCCAAAACCCGTCGCCGGCCAATGGGGACGTTCAAGCTCTCATGGCGCATGGCGCGGATGGAACTCTCCGATCCCTTCTCCTTTTGCTTTTTCTTTTGCCTTCCCTTTCATCACCTCTCTCTGTCTTCAACACCCAGGCCCGGCCCTTACGGACATCGATCAATCAATCGATTACCCCACACGCCCAGCAACGCCAGCAATGGCGGGGTAGCGGCCCCGTTCTCCCCGACCCGGGCCGACCGTTGGTGACGGCGGCCCCAGTCAAAGTACTCACTTACATTACATATATCCCGCTCTCACTCTTCCCTGCTTATTCATGCTCTTGTTTATAAAGTCTCATCCCTCCCCTTTCTCACTTGCTCACCTGTACCTTCTTCAGTAGATCATGGCACCCCCTCGGCATCATCATCTTCACGCCCTGCTACTCCACGCACCCACAGCAACAACGGCAACAACAGCAGTAACCCCATAGTCATCGAGCTGCCTCAGCATAGACGCTTTAGTGCCGCTCCCATTCGCACTCCGCCGGAACCTCTCTCGGCACGAGGTGATCTCCCAGGGTATGCCGTCCTTCATCTCCCCTTGTTCCTCTCCAGCAATCGCTGACCAATTGATTACCCTTCTTACAGAGGCTACTTTCCACTCCACGAAGACCCGAACAGTCGTGTCCATCGTCCTCACCCATTCCAGGCCCATCACGACGCCAGAATGGCCCGTCATCAGTCCATGGGTCTTGTCCCTGACTCTAGGCCCGCCTACGCCGATCGCCCAACATCAAACCCAGCTCCTGGCTTGTCTATGGCCCAATCCAACACCCCCGTCGCCTCCTACCTCCCTGCCGGATTTCACGACAGTCCGCTGCCCATGGGAAAGTACTATCCCTCCAACTACGAGCAGCGAGCCGATAGTCAGGCTTCCATGCGGCCGTCATTTTCCTCGTCTCTGGCCTCCACCTCCGCTTCCGACTCCGACGTCACTCTCCGACCTCCGGACCGCTCTCAAATAGCAACCCCCGAGTCGGAGATCAAGCGCAAGCTGCAGCAATATCAACGCGACATGGTGGCCCAGGCTAGCATGGCCGCCAACGAGCTCCTCGGCAGCTCAGTCAGCTCCAACGCAAAAGGGGGAGCCGGCTCGTCGCTGGGCAGCATCCGCATCCGGGACACGCGCTTCACTGCCCCGGCGCCCCTCAAGCCCATGTCCCCCAAGCTCCTTCCTCTGGGCAGTCCGGGGCCTGTAACCCCGATGACCTTAGAGTCTGCTGGGGGAAGCTACCTGAGCATTAAGAGGGACGGTGGGCGAGACGACCCATTTGGTCATCCGGGCGGTTTATGATTCGCTGCTCGAGTCTCACAACATCTTACTACCTCCTCATTCCCTTATCAAAAAATTGGATAGGCTCTCGAATGTGTCGGCTATACACGAGCCCGACTCTGAACCTGTGCAGATAGTTCTTCCATTTTCGGGCGTTCGTTGGGGTTGGCCTTTTCATAGTAGCATGCATGGCTTGGGCGGATTGGGGGAATTCTGACGCAAATGCCGCTTCTGGCAGCGCAACGCCATGCGCAACACAAATACACACGCGCATACACACACTTCAAGACATGATAGATACCCTTAGAGATTATGATGGAAATTCATGGAAGAAAGCATTCTTGATTTGGCGCGTGGGCCTTGGCTCCTCCCTGCTCGGATAAATGGCCGTAATCAACAACGCGCCCAGAAAAGGCGCATTCATTCAGCCCATTTCAAACGGGTAGATAATCACTTTTGGTAACAATTAGTTTGAGGCCACCGGCCTGCAGTAATTCGCCGGGAAGCTTCCCTGATAGCCCCCAAGCTCTCCTCGCCACCAATCCTGGTCAGTATTGGTCCGCTGGATGACGCGGATCCTGTCTCCCGCCCTAAAGGATAAGTCATCGGCGCCAGTTCCTTGAAAGTCGAACTGAGCCTCCACAAACTCCATCGGCCTCTTGGGCTTCGGTCCTGGTGGTGGAGGCGGAGGCTTCTTCTTGGCCATCGCCGCTTGACCAAAATAGTCGCTACGCTGAGATTTGAGGCAAGATGTGCTGCGCGACCCACGCAGTACAGTAGCGGACGTGAAATCGGTCGGCACGGCTAGGCCGCCTGGTGTAGTAGCTGTCGATTGGATCTTGGGGGTCGGGGCCGGTTGCTCAGGCTCTGGGCTTCGATCGGGAGATGTGTGAGGCTGGGACGAAGCTGAAGTTACACGAGACAGAGGAGCTTTCGACCGTTGAAATGACACAGTTCGGCCCCGAAGCGATTGTTCGCTTTCCGGCTTCCTATGCAACGCCAGGTGCTTGCGAACAGAGGAGAAAGATTCGACTTCAGAGGCAATAGGGCCAAAGGCATGTTCCCAGTCTGCGACAACGTCTTCCATGGGGGGCGCCGGTGACGGGAATCCGTTCTCCTGGCAGTACTCGTGGACGACAGTATAACAGAGACCCAGCAACCGATTTTGTATCAATATGACGGTAGCGAGCAGGGGTGAGATGATGCTGGAGATGGCATGCACGAGAGGAGGCAAAGTCTCTCGCAGGTGAGAATCTGCTGTCTCAAAAGCCTAGTAAGACGAGTGTAAGTAAAGATAAGACGGAGGCATTGAGGCCACAAGGAAAGCAGATGCCACTTGGCTAGGGTGGGCTCACTAACCTCTGACAGAACTGACAAATCAAGCTGGGCCTTCGCCAGTTGAGTCTCCTCTTTTGGAGACTTTCCAGGCTTTCTCTGCAGCTTTGTAACTTTGACCTGGGCGTTCTCAAAGTCGACTCGCATCTTGTCCCGCTTCTTGATGGTCTTTTTGATGGGTTGGATCAGATCCTTGACATCGGTAGCTGGACGGAGTAACAGCGTCTCCATGGCGGTGATTTCGTCTCGCATTTCCTCGTGCAGGCTCGCGTAGACTTGTTGCAGGCCAGTCGCCCGCCTCAGAACATCACGCGGCGTAGCTACGGGGACAATGCGCTGCTCCTCTCCCTCCTCTGCATCTACACCGATGGGGCCATAGAGCTCCTGGAAGGCGTTGGCGATGCCGAGTTGGGAGAAAGCCATGTCGTGCCAGGCAAGCTGGAGACATTTGGCTTCATTGATGATCTAACAATGGCGAAGGACCTTGTGTCAGTGGCGGGGTCACAAAGGCCAGCTGGGGTGCTCACCTTGGTAATGGCAATATCGCCAGCCTCGTAATCCTTAATCATGGCAGTGACGTTGTGGTCATCGGCGGGGGCTTTTTTTACAATCTTGCCCAGCCTGGTCTGGACCGACTGCACCGAGTCGGTGGTCTTGGTTCGCCAACTCGACATGGCTGGCGTAGGGGTTGCTGTCTGCTGATCAGGTGTATTGAGTCGATGCAAAGCTCCGGGGAGAGAAAGCGGATGCTCGCAAGTGGAAGACTCAGGACTCAAGAGTGCAGGCCAGGTAACAGTAGCGGTGGAGCTTGGGGGGTGAGATGTGTCCGACTGTTATAAGTACTTCATATCCGGGGGCTTGGCTTGGCTTGGTGAAACGTGAAGGGTGAACCGCCCACCGTCAACGACAGGATAGCGTCACAGCCTCGTTAAGATGATGCGACTGAGTGAATTGCAAGAGTGAGTGATCAAAGTGACGGCCGGCTCGATGAAACGGAACCGAAAATGTGCAGAGGCGCATCGGCTTGGGCAAGGGGAGATGACGGGACGGGCCATGGATGATGGGCGACTCCACTCCCGGTTCCAGAGACAACTCGGTATGTTACTCCGTAAATAAGTTACCCGGGTATGCACATATCCGTCGTAGTGGTATGTACTTACGGAGGAGTGCTTCATATGTGGAAATGGAAGGGGCATGTGCTCGGAGCCTCTGACGGGACAAACTGGCAGTTTTTTGTTCGGGACTGGGGCGATCCCAACCAATGTTGGTTGCTCTTGCGCCTTTGCCGGCTTGGGTTGCAGACGCTGCAGGGTGTGGCCGATCCGTTGGGGGGAGACAAGCTAGAAACGAGAAAAGGCGGGTAATTTGGATAACTGACTTGGCACTTGGCTGATGAGTACGAGGCAGGTTGGGTTGGTTGGTATGACTTAGGACGCTCACGGTTTCAGCAGCGAAAGCTGAAGTGGCTGGTGCTGATGCGGATGCAGATGCATGCCAAAGAGACACGTCCAGGCCGATGACTCCCTATCGGCTTATCCTTTGGAGTAAATGAACCAGACAGATCCCTGTCCTGCCCTAGCAGGATTACAGGTACTGTTGGCCACGTCCTTATTACGTACCACCGTGCGTATTCGTAGATATTCGTGCTAGTGCCGAGCTCAGCAGGCACTGCACTTAATTATTACGCCCCACCCAATCCCAGGTGCTTGGGTGTAGGGTAAGTAACTCATCGCATCACGGCTGTGGTCTCAGAAGACTGGGGCAGTATTCTTAAAAAATATGTTTGTATCATTCACTGGTCCTGGCCTTGCAGATGTTCTCTTTTGCTTCGTCTCGGATTTTCTACAATTACTGTGGTGGTCTTGTCATGGAGCTTGCAGATTTGTCTCGTTGGAGCCCACAAAATGATAAGCGGTCTAGGCAGTCATTCGCTTTATTTGGCATCATACTTCTCAAAGTTCTTTTCATCGTTACGCGATAGTGATTGGTACCAAGCTGATTACCTAGCTTAATCAGTGACTTCTATATAGTCGCTACTGAAAACAAATTCCCTGTAAATTGGCACTTCTCAAATGCTGTCAAGACAACGTCTCATGCTCTTCAACGCACTTAGACCACGTGACTTGGCGTCGCGTTCGTCAACGCCCTCATCGCATCCCACTTTACCTAATGCGATTCGTCCCACGCCTCACGTCCCAGTCTACCACCGGAACAAGCAGGCAACTGTGGTTATCGGCAACGTACGAGCAGTGTGGCCACCGCCGTGATTGATATAAAAAGGTCCCGACTAGCTCCGGCAGGCTAAGCGATGCGGTAAGGGCATCCGCGCGTCTCGCCTTAGCAATGGCCGCCTCTATGAGACATGGCACAGCCCCGGATTCGCTGCCAACGTCCGCCAGTGTCCTCGAGTTCATTTGTCTCTTCACCCACGACTTGAAGCGGAAACAAAAACGATGGCAGGATGGCACGCTCAAGTATCACACTTTCAACAAGCGCATCATGGTCTCCGACGACCGCGGCCACTTCATTGGTGATGCTCATTGGCAAACAAGAGGTGATCTTGAGCCCGGAGACGAATTCGAGTTGGATCGCGGTGCCGCTATCGTTCAAGTTTCGGACTGTACCGGCCAGCGGGAGCAGGATCTGACAGAACTCCTCGATAAAAGAGCCAGAGAGGTCGAAAAACGCCGTGCCAATGCCGTTTCTCGGACCCCTAGGCATAGTACCATCGCCGCCCCGTCCCCGGTTCAGGATCAACCCTCTCACTTTCAGCTTCGCCACCGTCCACTGGCCTCGATTGTTGGAACCCCCTCGAGGATTGGGAGGGCCGTCATTTCGCCTCACTCGCCATACGAAATACGTCAGATGGCTCAGCAACCTGAGCAGCATGAACGACCAGCGCAAGCCGAAGACCCCCCACCCCTAAAGAGGAGAAAGCACGATGTGTCACCTCCTAGCAAATCCTCCCATGCCCGTAGTCTCTTTGGTGCAGCTTTGACTCTTACGCCCTTGCCCACAACCACACCATCGGCTCAGGTTCAAGTTCTGCGAGACAGACCCAATGCAAGCCTCAAGTCCATCTTGCCAACTGCAAGCGACCAGGACCAAAACCACAGGCAACCGCGATATTCGATCCAACAGCCTGTTGAAGTGGAAAGCTCCCCAGACTTGTCAACCACCACCCCACGCAGGCTATCCGAAGTTATTAAAAAGCCGCCGAAGGGCGTGTGCCACTCTGTTGCTGAACCTAAGAAACCAAAGGTTATTGAAGTGGAGAGCTCACCGGACGCTACGACGACTGGTCCTCGTCGTTTACTGAAAGCCAACACAAAACGACCGACAAGCATACATTGCTCTATCCCCGAAACCAAGAAACCAGAGCGATGCCCCCTTCCAGACAGTAGCAACATAGGGACCCTCGAAACACTTGGGCCTCTTCCAACCCTACCTGCATCAACTGGTGTGACCAGCGTCCAACCCAAGAAGCGCCCCGTCCACAGTTCCCCTCCACGAACCGCCAGTCTGCAGACCGGACGCCATGAGTCTACTGTGACTAAAGAACAGCAACCAAATGATATCAAGCTTCTTAAGGAGAAGGCCTCACGAAAGGAGACAGAAATCCCGAGACAACTCCTCAATGACCACAATCGAGCATCTCCGAAAGACGAGCCACGAACGGAGCTCCGAATCCGTTCAAGGCAGCGGCGAGGGCTTCTAGTCATGTCAGAGAAGCATGGTCAGGAGCACAACCCTGTGAAGCGTTCTGGAACTTTTGATGTCCCTGTTGAGTCACCAACCAGCCTAAAATCCGGTCATCCCCAACAATGCGAGGTGGTGATGCCAAATGCTGAGGAGCTCACCTCTGCAGATGCATGCAACGGTCAAGCTCTCAAGCAAGATACACCAATCGCAAGGCACGAGGCACGAATAGAGTTAGCCACAAGCGCCATCAGTGCGGACCTCCAGGTTCTTGACGACGCCTCAAAAGACGGTGATGATCTTCCTAAACGGGGGTTGAGTCCCGAGATCGAGCTCCGATCCATTCGCACCCACGGGACGGGAAGGAGCACGGGTACGGGTTCGGACGAAACTTCGTCCTCGAAGACGAATACCCGTTCCTTGCGCGATCGCAGAGCCTGGAAACAAGCGACACAGGTTGCAACGAGAGGCGAGGAGGATGAAGCAGATCCCACGGCGACATCCTTGGCGCCCAAGGCAAGTGATCAAATGCATGGTTCTCGAGTCAGCAAATCAAGCTTCAGTGGACCTCGAATCGCGAAGATGGCCCGAAAAAGCGTAAAGAGCAAAGAAATCATTGGTTTCGTCGTTCCGAGCGATGAGCCCACCATGGCACCCCTTACCTTTGCGGCTCCTGCGCTGGTGACCAATAGCACAGTTGGGAACACAATAGTTGGAAACATCGCAGGTGGTGAGGCGGAATCGTCACACGTGGATGGGACGTTGAAGCCAACAGCCCAACCAGATTCAGTGGCGCAGTCTGCGGCAACGGGCAGCTCAGATGACAAGTCAAAAGTAAGGCCAAAAGCAAGGCCTACACCGCGACTTACCAACCCGGCATCGCGCGGGAAAAAGGCGGCCAGGCTGGAAGATGCGGCGGGCCTCGTGCCTCAGACTGTGGTCCAACTTGATCCCGTTGCGCCCACCCGTGTCGGCGCCCCCAAACCCCGGCCCGCCTCCGCAAAACCATCGGAGCTACCAGGCTTTACCAAGGCGAACGGTGGTGCCTGGAGTAGGCATGCTGAGGATCTGCTTGGTATGACGAGACCTGCGGAGAAGCAGTCCAGGCGGCGGTGAATGGACCATGGTGCCATGTGCTATGTGCCTTTGCTGCCGTCGCCGTCGATTTACTGTCAGATGCAAATCTTGTCTCAACACTGCTGGGATAGTCTATGTTCAGACTCATGTTCCGGTCAACATTGGGCTTTTGTTAGGCGAAAAGCTGTACCCCTCCCACCAGTAGTGTCATGTTGCACCCAGAGAAGTTGCGGGCTAGCCAGAACCCGCTGCGGCCATGGTACACCACAGAATGGACCGCGAACCACCCGTCTGGGTGACAGGGCCGTTATCAAGGAAACGAGGCTCCAGCTGCCTTCTGAGGCACAGGCTCACAGTGCAACGCAGCCAAGAATGCCCACTCGCCGCGCACGCAGCAACGCCTCGAAATCTCATTTGCATGAGGTCGGCTTCGATGCCTAAAAAGCTCCTGTACTGCTCCTCTTCCGGCCTTCCATTACCATCATTTTCTTCCGTTCTCTTGCAACAGAAGACCCGGCGGGTGACCCGGCTCGCCACCTACCTGGGAAGTTCATTACAGCACGAACAAGTGTCCGAATTTTTCGCTGGCACATACTCGAGTTTGTGACGCGTTTCACCTATACTGCCCGCCGCTGTTCATCTGCGCCGTCCATGTTCGTTTCGGACTACGAGCAGGGCGACGGCCAAATCCGCCCCCAAAGAACCGAGGAGCTGCAGCGCCTGTATGACAGATGGCGAGACTCGGTGGACTGTGATCGCAACTTCGAGAGCTTCTTACACCTTGATCGAGATGCAGGACTTTTGCAAGTGCCGTCCTTGCGGCGCTCTCCATCACAGCGAAGCGGCCGGTCTTCTTCTTCTTCTTCTCTTTCTCCTTCGCCGGCACCCGACGACTACGATTTTGGCGAGCACGAAAAGGGGCCTCGACGGCGAGGCCCTCTTACAAAAACCAAGAGAGAGAAGACAGCTTTCATCCGTAGACTCGGAGCATGTCCATCGTGTCGCATTAGAAAAGTTGGGGTAAGTCATTCAATTTGTCTAGTAGCGGGCATAAGGACTGAGATACGGACAGTGCAAACATTGGGATCTCACGGAATTCGAAAATTGTTGGCTATCATCAAGGCCGTGCGATAAATCTTACTCGGAGAGACTGGATGATCTGGGTGGCTTGTCAGACGGAGTTGAACTTTTGGGCCTGGAACCTCGCAATCCCCTCGCGGTGATGTCGCAATTCGCGATGGACTTCGACCCCGTGACCCTGCCACGATCATCCCCCGTCAGCCCTATGAGCCCCATGGCGCCTCTCACGCCCATGTTCTTTCCATCGCAACCCTGCATTGACTGGGCTATTCCCACGATAGAAGATGGGCATCCCGGCAACACACAGCTGATCAGAGACAAGCAACTCGTTGCGATCGGGAACGAGGTGCTTGCAAGCGATAACAACTTCAACAGTTGGCAATGCCGATTCAATTTGGAAAATTGGACCACGCGAGCTTCAGCTGCGCCATGCGGAGATCAATTCCCGACGCCAGACGAAGTAGTCCACCACTTCTTTGCGACACACTATCCAATCGAACTGGATAACTCGCCGATATGGTACAAGTGTAGACGATGCGATTTGTGCAGCATTGAGAAAGAGTACTGTCGCCAATGCGGACCTGTCGGCAGCGGAAGCCGGGAGCAATGGATATACGGCTACGCTGTGCGGTGCGGAACACAGTGAGCCGGGCCAGGGTTGGTTATGAGCAGGGAGGCTATGGAGACTTGAAGAGTGATCAAGGATTAGATCAGACGGGCGGCGTTGTGTTGGTTGGTTCTCGGAGATGGGGCTTAAACCCGGAGGGATCGCTGAAGCAAACCGACTGGCTACGATTATGCGTGGCTGACTGAAGGAGGATGGGATGTGGTGTCCATACGCCCGCAAGCCCGTTCCTACATTTGAACGAGTTCCTAGTTACTCACGGAGTATCTTCTGCTGGGAGAGTCGATAGGCAGTGGGTAGCGCTGTGGATACCTTGACAGGATTTGACCCAGAATAGATACAGTAGACCGGTTGTCTTGAAAATGCCTGATGGTGGTTGCCTTTGGCGTGCGAGTGGGCATCCGTTGGGCAACTAGGTAACGTCAAGGGCCCGACTATAAGAAGGGCGGCTCGCCCCGGGTGGACGTGAGGAGATGATGAATTGAGATGGTCGCCCGCAATTAACCAAGTTTACACTGCACGTGCGCCGAGACCTCGGAGGGTGTCGGTGAGCACTATTGACCTGTTGACCTACCACGTTACAGCGCCATGGACTTCCTCGTGACAATGCCTGGATTGCTTCACTTTGGTGTGCAAAGTAAGAGGCAACAAACCCTGATGGAGTGATTCAGACTTTTTTCTTCTCATCAAGCCCCTTGGTAACTACAAAGGCTCGAGACGCCTTGTTGTAATAAAGTGCACATGATTGTGGAAAGCTGGGGTACGATGGATGGAATGGGTGGCACTTGGAGTTGAGTCATCGATGCATCGTCGCATCGTCGCATCGACGCATGGAGAAGGAGGGACGGATTGACCAACCACAAGGCATATTCCTCGCCGAACTCAGAGCACCTGTGGGGCAGGTGGTGAGGCAATTACAACCAATGGCAGCGCCGAGCGAGGCTGATCCTGGCCGCCGCTGCAGCCGCTATTGGACAGGGCTGACTGGACTGCCCCGAGACGATTGGCGGCGCTATGCCTGATCGAGCACGCCGAAAGACTCAATCTCGTCGACTGCTGCGCCATGTTCCTAGGCCTCCGTCAGCTTCAAGTGAAATACCGTCGACAACGCCCTACCGCGGCCTCAGGCGTTTTCCTTTCTTCCTCCCCTTCGTTACCAATCTCTGGCATCATTCCCATTTGCATCCCCCATCGCCAGTGCGTGTTGGTTGTGTGTGTGTGTGTTCTTTGTTTGGTCTTCACCCTCTCTCTCTTTTCTCTCCCTCCCGTTCTCCATCCCCCACCAACCCGCTCCAAAGCCACAGGCACCAGCCATCATCAGCTCAAGCTGGCCCAGCTCCGTCATCCCTCAGCTTGGCTCGCCCGCGATCCACGTCCAGCAACTAGTACCACTTCGCACTCATCAGCCGCCCGCCTCGCCTGCTTATTCGCGCTGCGTTTCGCTGTGGCTAATCCTGGAATACACAACCCCCACCTCCGTCCCGTAACCGCCCCCCGGAGCATCACGTCACGTCATCCATCATGTCTTCGTCCCGATCCACCGCGTCCACTCTCCCCCAGGGCTTTTCCGTCTATCAGCCCGCACTCGGTACTCAGCTCCAGTTTTTGCCCGCCGTCGGAACTCCTCAGCTGGATGAGCTGCTCAACGCTTACATCCCCGGCGCCGCCTCGGCCCAGGAGAAGCGGGCTTCGGTGTCGCTCGACTTCCTCGAGTATTCTCATTTGACGGGCCAGAGCTTCAAGTTCTACCCTGTCTACTCCATGACTGTCGAGTCTCCTGCTACCGCTAGCCCGATGCACGACTCGGCATCCGGCTCGTCCTTCAACGCCAGCCCCGTGATGTCCAATTGGGATTGGAGTCGAGCTTCCAACTCGTCGCGCTCTCCTACGTCTCAGCAGGCGCGCACGTCTCCCAAGGCTGCTTCCTCGCGCCACCAGGCCGCCGACTTCTCCCACATCCCCGGGATGAAGATCATGACCAAAGACGGCCTGGATGTGACCAACTCGGCCTCGCGAGGATCCAAGACGAAGGAGCAGCGAGATCACGCCCATTTGATGCGCATCATCAAAGCTTGCGATAGCTGCAAGCGCAAGAAGATCCGATGCGACCCCAGCCACAAGAAGCGTGGTGCCTCTCAGGCCGTGTCGCAGTCTCAGGCTGCTGCCAAGGTCACAAAGAAGGTCAAGGCCATTGCACAAGAAGCCAGAGCAGTCACCCCGGCAGTGGTTCCTCAAACGGACTTCTCTGTATCGGCTCCTTCCTTCGCAGTTGGCCAGTCTTTCGCCCCAATGGACACGGAGACGTTGACCCCTACGTTATCTGGGCTCGAACCCTGGGAGGAGTTCATTCAGTATCCTGCTGCTGACCTCCCTGACGATTACGACTTCTTCTATGATCCCAAGGGCTACCTCTCTCCCCTGTCCTCCTCCTCACTCTCGGCATGCTCCACTAAGCCCGTCACGCCTACTTCCACCTCCTCTCAACAAGACCTATCGGGCTTTTGCAACCTATCCACTGGCGAGGTCTCCGTGCCATCGCCACAACTCCCATTCAACCAGACCGACTCCATTCACGACTATGTCGACTTTAACCTTTTCTCCCCGCAGTCATCCTTCTCTGAAGACGATCAAGTGGTCCCGATTGAGTTATCGCGACAATTGGTCAACCAGTCACGCTCAGCCCAGTCCGAGCTTGCCAGACCTGATCAATCTCCTCAGCGCTCAGGCGGCGATGGTGTCCAGATAAGTAACGTCTCGGATGCAGCCATGTTGTCTGCATCCCGTCATCTATCTCGCGATGACAAGCAGAGTCCACGTGGGACGTATCGCGATCCTGGACTTGATACGCAGGATTACTATAGTCCGTCGTCCTCTAGTCTTAACTCGGATCTCTTTAGTAGCTCCATGAGTTGGATTGAGGAGACGGCACCTGTGTCGGTCCAGGAAACGACATCGGCGACCACCAACAGTTTCGACTCTTGTCAGGCTGATCAAGTCAACGTACGCCCCCCTTTAGTAACCGCGATGCTTGAGCCCCGACTAACTTTGCAAAAGGTGGTTTCCTGCAACCCAGGCAATGACCCCGAGACACTACTCGTCGAACGCGTAAGCGAAGCATCCCTCTTGATCGTCTGGCAGTGGCTAACTTTGTGGAAGGTCGCAATACTTGCAACTGTTCGTCAACCCGCTGGACTTGACACGGCAAACGTGACACGTGCTGGCCTCCATCAGCTTGCCCCCATCAACGGCTTGAGCACCTCTCGAGCAATTGCTCACGGTGGATCTCAAATCCCCACCAGTACCGTCGGCATTTCGTCCACACGGATAGATGCCATCATGGCGAATGTGGCCGTTGCCACTGCTTCCGTTTCCTCGTCTGCCATGGACGCGCCAGTCGCTGCCTACGGCTCAGGCGATCGTCCGGATAGCTTACAGGTAACACGCATTGGCGCATCATCTACCGCACTACGCACTGTGGTTGCCCACCAGGAGCAGTCGTCAGTTAGTCGTGGCACAGGTGCATATGCAACTGTGATTGCAAGCGATCAATGCGCGACACCAGTGGCAAGCGGCTATATGTCCTGGCAGTCCTCTTCTCAAGGACGCATTGTCGACGACAACGAGACGAACTCCGAAGCCCTGACCTCCCACTCTGGCGCCAAACAAGGTGCCAGAGATGTCTCATCGCGGACCCAAATGGGTGTTGCCATGCAGACACTCGCCGTTGATTCAACGGCCGTCGAGAATGCACCTCGTGTCGAAACTGCATCCCGTATCGGCACGACCCCTACTGTCGACACCGACAGTCAGACTTACTATGCAAAGACCTATGCAAAGTCCAAGTCGATGATTGACAAAGGAATTGCTCTGTCACCGCTGATGATGACTGCTGCACTGGTTATGGTATCTGGCTCTTCCCTGTCCTTAGCGGAGAATTACCTCACGACGATGATTGCAGTCGTGCTTTCGTTTGTCGCCATCGCCAGCTGGTCTCACCTGCCAGCTAGAGCGGCACTGGGGTTGGTTTGCGGACAACCGTCGAATTCGATGACTGGAAAAGCACAGCGCTCAGGCAAACACACTAGCCTTGTTGCCAACGCCAACATGTGCGATCGGCTTGAGGCGCTTCAGAGCCAAGCATCACGCGGCAGAACACTCAGCCGGGTGATATCACGAGGCGTAGCCTTGATGGCAGTCTAGGATATAGAATCCTTGCCACGCAATATCAGAGCTGGAGGAGATGAAGAAGCGCTTGGTTCACGATACCCCGAGGATCTCTCAACGTTACGGATGAGATTAACAACTCTTTTCTTTGTTTTGCATTGTACATTATTAGCATTTGGCGGGCCATTTTAGCATGGCTGGTCTCACCAGGAGCGGGGGTCTAGAACCCATAGAGCAAACACCAAATTTTAGAGGACTTTGACTGGCCTTTAACGGCTGCGTATTTACGTCTTTCTTTGGCCTTGAAACGATATTTTAATCCTCGTTGTGACTCTTGTGACTCATGCTTTCGCCGTCGCGAACCCACCTAAGGTTGCGAGCAGTTTGTCATGTGACGCTGGGCAATGGGAAGACCACCTGAGCGGCGAGAACACAAAGTTGGCAATTAGTGGGGCGATCTGCTCTGGCGCAAATTGAATGGATCCAGCAACGTTCTTTGTAGACAACCAGACTTTTACGTCTTCAAGTAGGACATAGATCATCTTTTGACAGTGATAGTTCCCACAGGCCATTGACCAGGCCAGCAACCGACTCTTGCTTTGAGCTACGCGCCAATGAGCCAAGAACCCATTTGAGGCACTGGTCTTCTCTCCACCACCGGCCTTTTCTGTGCGCCAGCCTCGCAATCGCTGTGAGGCAAGCTTGGGGGTTGGTTTCCCGTGTTTGCTCACTCACGCGTTGCGTTCACTAAATCGCTGCTTGGGCTCCATCAGACCCCGCCGTACAAGGACTCCGTCTTTGTAGGGAGGTTTGCTTAGTGAGACACGGCGGAAGCATTGCTGCTGGGTGGTGCCTTGGACCTATCGATTCCGGCCAGCGCAGTGCGAAGGCTCGCGTGGAAAGGGCCGTCGTCTGTGAATAAGGCTCGTCGTTTTGTGTTGCCTGTGCGTGCCGACGCGGGTTGATGACTGAACAGCGACTTTCGCAACGCCTTCATCTCAAAGCGACCGCGTCATTCAGTTTTTGGGTCTGCCACCAAATTTGACTTAAAACTTGCGTGGCACATACAGTGAGTCAGTGACTGGGTAAGTAGGTACTTCCATTAGCTTGAGAGCGCAGCATAGGCTGCAGAGGGGACGGACCTTACTGGCGCATGCAAAGGAGACACAAAGAGCGAAAGAACAATAGACGTTGCCGACAGCGAGTTTCCACGCCGACGAAGCTCGGGAGAAATCGATCGGCAGCCGGCGTTTGAACGAAAGAGCTGGACAGAAAGTGTGAGAACGAGACAAGAGAGGGGAAAGAAAGAAACAAAGAAACAAGGAAACAAGGGCAATCACGAAGAGAGAAGACAGGCAGGCGGGTGACTTGCAGGGAAACAACCTGCCCAATCACCCGACAACGGCGTCTGTCATGGGCATGCTGAAAAAGGCAGGCTCGGCCACGTCCAGGGCCTTCCGCCGGCTCTTTGGGCATGCGTCGCCAGCTGGTGACGGCGATGGCGCAGCTGGCAGCGCCGGCAGCCTGAGCACTGGTCAAAACATCGACAGCGACCACCGCAAACCCAGCATTCACAACAACAAAAGCAACAGCAGCAACAACGACAACGATGCAAACAACGCCAGCAACCACATAGACAGCACACCACCTCGGACAACTCACGACAAAGCCCAGGCATCCTCCACCGAGAACCAACAGAGCACTCATTTCTCAACATCATCGCCCCCCAACGTGAAGAAGACGCCAACCAACCCAGAAGGCAAGCCCAAAACCAGAACAACCGAGCCTGAGTCCGACACTATGGCCTATCAACGGAAGCAAGTTAGACCGCAGCACATCGGCAAAGAGAACCTTCCTCCCAAGCCTGATGCTGTCACCGACGATCTCTCCAACACCCTCGCTAGCTTGACTCTCGGTGAGAGCGCTGTCACCCCAGTTGTGAAGCCGGTGCTGCCGGTGCTACCGATTCTGCCTCCAAGCCTACAGGATCCCGCAGTTGTAGCTGAACGAGCTATGCACATGCGCTTCACTGAGGACGCACTTGACATGGTGAGTGAAGCTGGGCAAACCACCCTCCTCCGCCCGTTCCCTTAGCCTCACTGACAACAACTCTGATAGGCACGCCTTGCTCTCAAAACCAACGAGACTCCGGTCGGTTGCGTCATCGTACATAACGGAAAGGTCATTGCTAGAGGCATGAACGCTACGAATGTCACTCGCAATGGAACCCGGCATGCTGAATTCATGGCTCTATCCGCTCTACTATCTTTGCCCCCAAAATCTGGCCCAGTGACGACTTGTCTCAAACCAAAGGTGGAAAGCTCAGCCTCCGCCGAGAATTCGGATGCATCTTCAACGAGTTCTCACTCTCCAGACGAGGGCAACGAAGACGGCAGCAAAGGACACCTCTATCCATACGGCCAGAAGTGGCATCCAGCCCCGCGAGTTGACCGCTCAATCATTCGGGAGAGCATCCTCTACGTTACCGTCGAACCCTGCGTCATGTGTGCTTCCCTCCTTCGTCAACTTGGTATCAAGAAGGTCTATTTTGGCGCCGTAAATGACAAGTTCGGGGGCACCGGCGGCGTTTTCAGCATCCATGCCAACTCCTTGCCCGTCAGACCTGACGGGCAAACTGCCAGCGCTCATCCCACCCCGCGTCCAACTCAACTCCCTGACGGAACTGGGACGTTGGGCGTGTCTTTTCCACCCGGCGGTGGAGACGGCGGTAACATTGAGTCTGGATATGAGATTGAGGGCGGCTGGGGTCGCGACGAGGCAGTGGCCCTGCTAAGGCGGTTCTACGTGCAGGAGAATGGGCGAGGTATGTTTCTGATACTCGAACTTCGAACTCCGAGGCCTAGCGGGTATGGTTACTAACTTTGAAGCAGCACCCGTGCCTCGCAAGAAGGAAGGCCGGGCCGCCCGTCTGGCCGCTATGATGGAGAAGGACGGTGACAGTTTACAGGAAGGAGACGGGAACGATTCCCCCCTGGATGCTGAGCCAGCAGACTTGATTTCTACGCCAGATGTTTTGAAGGAGCAAGTGAACATCGCAAATGGGCGAACTATGGCAGAGTCGGGAGATGTGGCGAGCAACTGAGGGACGTAAAACTGCCCCCCCCCGCTTTCTTTTTAAACCTTGAGTCTCGATTTCTTTTCGGAATCAGATCTTTGCTGCTGTGGTCCTACCAAGAATGGAATTGCATCGTACATGCCTATGCTACGAGTACATGGGAGCACTCCCAATCTTCCCCAGCTATCAGCAAGGCCATGAGGCATTCGGCATGGTGGTGGCATTTGGTGTGGACAAGGGCGAGAGCCGGGCTGGATTAGTGTCTGGAAACTAGCTTGTATGCATTGGGAGGATGAATGCGCCTTGTGCGTTGTTGGGTTGAGATTTTTTACTCTTAGGATTGGAGCATATGTTAAAAATCCGATCATGGTAGCTGCAATGAATGAAGTGCTGCAATTACATACTGTGGAATCTAGCCCCTTATCTTGATTATCCCGGCTTGACCAACTGTCTGAGACCGGACAACAGCCTGAGCTAACCTTGATATATGAAACATCTTGTCTGCTGTGATAGGCGTGTGACTTGAGGAAACAAGATGCTTAAATTTGTTATGACATTGGTCGAGTAAATATACTGCGTAACTCAACAGCTAAGCTCAAACCAATTCTAGATATGGTATACGTGCAGAGGAATGGCTGATACTTGAGTTGATATCGTCTTCTTAGCATTATTCCTAACAGCTAGCCTCATTCTCGATACTCGTCCTCGCATAGATCTCACTGAGCAACTCACCTTCTCAACTTCTCCTAAGATAAGCCGCCGAAATGCTTACAGAAATTCCTCAATGTGGCCTGGCCGTTCATTCTACCCTCGATCCAAAGTGTGTTTAGTTTTTGTACACTAAAAGCCGTTTCAGTTGATTGGAGCTCGGAAGTCCAGTTATACATGCCCTGACATCCGCCTCAACTTAAGCAGGACTGTTGCCCAAAGCCGTCATGAAATTGGCCTCAAGGAACTTCTGCGGCTAAGAGTACGAGACAAGATGCTGCGTCAGGTGGCTGTGCTATGTGGCTGATGGATACCCAAAGTCACACGAGCCGATGTCTCGAGGCAAGACAACAAACAAACGTCAACACCAACGCAGAGCTTGCAAGCAGTGGAAACTTCACACGACTCAACCTCACCCCGGGTTTCCTTCTCAAGCATCTCGGTTACAGTACTAGAATTCCTGAAGACTCTACGTGATGGGTATTTACACCGCCCATCGTTGCTCAAGGCTCGATTAGCTGACATGGTGCAGTCTGAGAACTCCGTCGATGGAAAGAATACTACTACGGTGGCATCGGTACTTGGGTCTCTCGCGGCAGCCATCAGCCTGGTACCGAGACCGACTCCGCGAGGAACTACAGGAAAGAAGGGTAGCGCCCACACGACTCCTCAGAATCAGTGAGACGGCCGATGTCTTGTACTCGATCAGCCGAGCACGGCACGATGGGTTTCCGCTGCGTAGGCTGCCGCCCTTTTCCATCTTCCGTCACGGATTCGTATATGCATACCTGGTGTCCAAGTACACATCCAGATGGCAGTTTTACAGAGTTGCCGCCTACTTTTGCAGGGTCCCGCACGGCGACTCTGTCCGCGAGGTGGTGAACCCCAGCAAGGGTCGAAAGCTCGACGAAGTCGCGTCGCGTCATGGCATCGACCGGGGTGAATTCAGGCGTGTCTGTGGTCGACTCCGCCGTGTATGGCCACTTCTTCCGTGAATAGGCGACGTTTTCGATGGAGATCGAATCACTGGTCTCAACTTGCAACAAATGGAACCTGGCCGGAACTGGGTGTCACCGTGGCGGCCACCTCTCACCCGAATGCTACGTTTCCTTCGCTTGCCTCGCCACTATCTACCAATGAAGCAACATGACGGAATGCATAAGGCCTACCTAAGGAATAGCTTTGACGTCATAGGCTCGAGGCTGGACGTCGGCCTCCCTTTTGTGCTACTTGGTGGGCCTCCCTGTGTGACAATGAGCCAGTTCCCCCTTTGAATCCTGACGGGCTTCAGTCATCTTGGGTGCACCGAACCCTTAAGCATGACGTATAAAAAGTAGCCTTCATTGACATGCAAATTATATCTGAACCCTACAGCTCTCATTCCAAACTCCAAAGCCCACAGTGACTTACCAGTTCGCTGGCCATACCCTGCTTACACCCTGTTCTACTTTAATACCCCTTCTTTCGTACGTTAAGCCAACCCTTTCAACAAGCAAGCAAGCAAGCAAGAAATCAGATGCCATCCAACATGCCCTCATGCCCTAAACTACTTCAACCAGCTCAGATACCGGCCTCTGATGTGGCACAAGAAGCGCAGCGCGCCGGGTCCCCAACCAAGAAGCCAGTGGTCGTAGGGTTGTATGGGCTTCCCGGCTCAGGAAAGTCGTATCTCTTGAGTCGGCTTAAAGAACAACTTGATCGACACACGTTCGAGTTCTACGAAGGGTCCGAGATGATAAATGCTATTGTCCCCGGCGGACTTGCTGGCTTCGCGAACCTGAGCGACCACGACAAAACGCAGTTCCGTCAACAAGCAATCCAGCAAATCAGATCCGAGAGTCTCAGCAGTGGAAGAGTCGCGGTTGTTTGCGGACACTTCATGTTTTGGTCCGAAGACGCCAACATTGCACAGCCGGTTTATACACCGAGCGACCTGAACACCTTCACACATATTCTCTACTTGGATGTTCCGGCTGAGACTGTTGTGAAGCGTCGTCAGGATGATGTGGGGAGGAAGCGTTCTCCAATCTCTGTTGAACACATACGCAACTGGCAGCAATCCGAGAAGACGGGCCTACAGCATCTTTGTCGACAACATGGTATCTTGTTCTCTCTCGTGCTACCACATCCTGACATGATCAGCAAGGTGTCAACACTGGTTCGGGATTTCCAAAGCTACTCAACGGGGCTCAACCTATCCCGTGTCGAAGCTCGGCTAGATGCCGTGATGCCCCAAGAGAGACGGCTGGAAACTGTCCTTGTGCTTGATGGAGACAAAACACTGACAGAGTCGGATACTGGGGCCTTGTTCTGGCAGATGGCTTCTGAGTCTCAGTCGTCGGATGGCAGAGAATGCCCACTATCGGCTTTGTTCGGAAGCCCTTTAGGGTACTCTGAGATCGCCTTCCGCCAAGCTACACTACTTTATGAAGGAGCGGGCGATGATGACGAATTCGAGGCCCAGTGTGAGACCGTTGCGTCAGCGGTAACGATGCGTCCAGAGTTCGTATCGCTGTTGCGGCTGATCTCGAGCCATGACCATATCGGCGCCGTGATTGTGACTTGTGGCCTGCGTCGCATCTGGGAGAAAGTTCTTCGCAGACTGGGTATGGTTGAAACTATCAAGGTCATTGGCAGCGGCCGCATCGCAGACGGCATGATCGTCACTGCCGCCGTCAAGGCTGCGGTTGTCACTCGGTTGCGGGATGTTCATCAGACGCATGTTTTGGCGTTTGGTGACAGCCCTGTCGACATGCTCATGCTTGAGGAGGCTGACGAAGCTATTGTCGTCGTTGGCGACAGAGCATCCAGGAGCAAAAGTATGGACATCGTCTTAGCCAATGCCATTGACACGCGTGGTCTACGTGCACGACAGTGCTTGCTCCCTGCTTCTATGGCACCGCGGCTGGATAATCTGAGATTGCCACAGTTGGACCTGATCGACCAGGCCTTTGTAGAGGCCATCGTCGGACACCGCCGCGGCCATTCGAATCCCATATCCGATCCTGAACCCAGTCCCTCAAAACTTCCGGTGTTTCATGCGACAGACAGAAACGCGGCCAAGTTACTGATGACCCCAACGCGGAATGCAAGTGTCTCTGGGCCAAATCTCCGAGCTGCGCATAGCCGAGTGGGCTCGTATCTGGCGCAAGAGTTCCTCTCTGAGATGATTGGAGTCGTCGAATATCCAATGCCACACGTCCAGGGTCATGAAACTAGCGGGTATCAGCTCGCCAACGAAGCGTACACATCCATCGTCGCTCTCATGCGTGGCGGAGAGCCTATGGCTTTGGGAGTCAGCGAAGCATTCCCGCTGGCCATGTTCATCCACGCAGCATGTCCGGCGGACATCAAGCTGCACCATGTGCAACAGCAGCGGACATTGGTATTAGTCGACTCGGTTATCAATAGTGGCAAAACCGTGACCGAGTTTGTCCAGCACATTCGAGGTCTCTCTACAAGTATCAAGCTCGTGGTGCTCGCTGGTGTCGTTCAAGTCAAGGCCATCTCGGAAGGCCCGTATTCCTTGGAGGCTCTCGCTAGCCAAGGCGATATCAACCTCGTCGCGTTGCGCTTGTCTGACAACAAGTTTACGGGGACACGAGGAACGGATACTGGCAACCGCCTCTTCAACACGACTCATATGTCTTAAAGAATGTCATGTTCCCAAGGAACACCGCAGATGTTATCAGGTAGCACTTTGGAGATTGGAGACTGAACTGCAAAGGAATCGGGCCCAGTACTTTGCTTTATCTTTGTAATTCACGATAGAAAACAATAAATAGCACAATCGTTGACGTTGAGTGTCTTACAGCATATACCTCCATGTAAGCGCTTTGTCTCCCTTCTCGGACAACTCCTTGGCGGTGTGTCGGTTAACTTCGCCCTCATCTGTCCTCCTCTCGCGCTTTTTGTTGATTTGGGTGTATCCGAGGACCAAAATAAGGGCAGCAACAATGCCAGCACTGATGAACCCGAGCTCCAACGCATGCCCAAGGATAAATCGAGGCGAATCTGCCTGTCTGTAGAAATTGGCTGCCATGGCCTGTGCTCTTTAGATCAGTACGGGTAGGTATCCATGCGATCGAGTTGCACTTACACCGCCGAGGTTTCCGACACCGATTTGAAGTGCCATACCCGTGCCTCGCTTGTAGCTGCCTGCCAGGTTGTTTGCAAGCCATGTAATGACACCAGGGAACGCAGGATAGATGGCACAAGCTGCCATGAAGACGCCAGCGTAGACCACCTTGGGGTTACTGGTCGTGATACACCCAAACGGAAGTAACATGTGAGCATTTGCGAAGTACTGGAGTATTTGGGGTTTGAGATTGGGAAAACTCACATTGTGAAGCCGACGATCATGATGCAGAGGAACGCGATGATGAAAGGGCTTCGCTTTCCAACACGATCCGAAGTGTACGCGACGACAACAGCGAGAATAGCAGCCGTTATGTAAATAGGAACTGTCATAAGCTGGGACGTGCTAGACGTATGCCCAATATTGCGAATGATGGTTGGGAGGAACAGGCTGATGCCGTATAGAGGGCATACAATCTAATCGGGTCGTCAATGGCTGGCTAATATCCTCATGGGAAACAACAAGGGAGGGGAAATGATGACTTACCCCCCAGTAGACGAAGATGTTGACCCAAATCTGCCAGTCTTTGAACGCGCTCCAGACATACTTCCACTTGAACTCATCGGCCTCGGCAACTTGGACTTCTCCACGACCCTGGCCTCGGCCCTGGGCCTGGTACTTGAGGCGGTACACAACAAATGCCCGCTCCTCCTCTGTGAAAAACGTGGCCGTCTCAGGAAAGTCGTGTAGGACAAAGAAGGCAATAATCGCAATAAGGACGGTGACGATGCCTTCGAGGATGAAGATCCAGCGCCAGCCTTCAAGCCCGCCCACTCCGTCCATCTTGGCGATTGCGAAAGCGAGGAGGCCGCTGAACGCACCAGCAATTGAGGCAGCTGAGAAGAACAATGCCTGGCGGAATTGAATCTCATGGCGACAGTACCACATGGTCAGATAGTACTGGAAGTGGAGAGTCAGGACAAAGAGATACGAGACGAGTATTGGGGACAAATTACCGCGACTCCGGGAAAGAGGCCCGCCTCGGTGAGTCCCAGAAAGATGCGTGCGACAAGAAGCCCGTGGTAGTTCTGTACGATGCCCATCAGAGTCATCACGGTGCCCCATGCAACCATGATGGTTGGAAGCCAGACGCTGGGACGAAGCTTCTTGAGAAGCAGGTTGGAGGGGACTTCGAAAGCTGCGTAGGTGAAGAAGAAAACAGTGAGGCACCAGTTGTATTGGTCGGATTCCATCTTGAGATCCTCCTGAAGGCCTTCGATCTTTGCGTTGCCGATGTTACCTCCTGCGTTTGGGAAATAATTTGTTAATGCCTATAGGGTTTGAAGCCTCGGAAGACATGATCATGCGCCGACTGAACTTACTATCTAAAAAGGAGAGCAGATAGAGGAGTGCAAGCATAGGGATCAAGCGGATGTCCATCTGGGTCATGAAATTAGTGAAATGTTCGGGCTTTTTTGTAGGCTGTAGTCAGGAATAATGGCAACCTTGCGAAGAATCTTCTTCTCATCGAGATGGGAAAAAGACTCAAGGGTTGTTCCTGGTGCTGTGAGGCCATCAACGTGAACTATTTGGCCTTGTCCACTTCGGTCAGAGGCGTTGCCTAGTTCGGCCTCGACCACGTCGGCTTTCTCCACGGGAGGTGCGTAGGAAGACATGTTGGTTGATAAGATACGATATGCGGAGAAGGGTGAAGCGGATAGAGGTAGTAACTTGTATTCCCTAGAAGATTGGAAGAGTTACGGACAAAGTCCACAAAGGACGGAGTTTGAATCCTCAAGCGTAGTTGGATTCATTCGTGTTTGATAGCAAATAACACGGAGATCAACGACTTAAATGCTTTTCCTCGTTACAACTTGGCCACCCCGCCAAACCTCTGTCCAAAAGGTTCCACCTCGGCCTGACCATCTTCAGCCTTCATTAAACCAAACTACACAAGCGGCTGGATGGAGCAGAGGGTCCACCATGATGCAGCTGAGCAAATCAACACGGGTTTGAGGGGAAAGAAATCCGGGGTAGCAGGAACACGGCGGGTTTCCCCCGCACTTTGTCTGGTCTGAAGGTTGACGGATCCGAGAATGCTCGAGTAATGAATGTCTTGAGCACGCATAGAGGGCAGGACTTAGCTCGCACTAAAAGAACCAGGAATGACTCGGTGGCTGGAAAAGAAGAGCTGAGTTGAGTACGAAGTATTCGTACCTGCGGCTGGGGGTTACGTATCGGTTCCGACGATCCGTCCAGTGAGAGAAGGAAACCTACCGCATCGGATCCGGGTTTCTTTCCGAGAACAAGGTGGCAAAACCACGGAAATCCCCCCGATGTAACCAACCCGGACCAGGCATCGGCGCTCCCTACATACGCTTCCAGTTCCCTACACCTTCAGCTCCAAGGGGCTAAGTTTTCCATTCTATCAGAGAGGCAGCACCACTACGGCAGCCTCCACTCAAGCTGCATAGCGCTGTAAGTTACTCGGAGGCGGCTTCGAGCCTTTCTACTTCATGGCTAGGCTGGGTACGAGTAGGTGGATGGCCTTGATTCAACTGTCATTGTGGCGCGCTGCGTGCCTCAATCCCTAGTTAAACGATCGGCAACGATCCTGCTAGATGCTCCATTACCCCGCACCTGCTTTCCTGCTTCAAGTCATGTCGGTCATTTGGTCATGTAGGAAGGAACCGAAGGAAGAGGGGGGGGGCTGGATAAACGGATCCGAGCTGCATCTCCAACCCCAAAGGCTTCCCTGTAAACATCTGAGATCTCCATACAAACCAACCGTTATCCACAGTTCGCAGTCCACAATTGCCCTCCCGACCGGATCCGAGCCCAGGGAACCTCAATTCGAACCCTGTGACACCTGTTGAGGGCCTCTTTCAGTGTAAGAGAAGCCCAAACCATGCCCCAACGCCTCGTCGCCCGCCGTACCCAGTTCTCCAGCTGTGACGAATGCCGCAGATCGCGAGTTGCCTGTGATGCCAGCAGCCGTGGCAACGCTGTTGCTGTGGGTGCGCCGCCTGCTCCCTGCACCCGCTGTCTAAACCGGCGCCGAGCCTGCACCTTTAAGGTAATTAATTAACTTACACAATGCGCAATCAAGTTGTGGTTCACCCAATCGTTGACTGACTCCAATGCCGCTCCTGGCGCTTGATTCAGTGGATCCAAGATGCCAAAGCCGGTGCCTCGAATACCGAGTCTCTACCCAAAGGAAGGAACCGTCGCCAGATGGCTGCCGCCCGTTCTCCCAAGAACACATTGCCAGCTCACCCCATTCTTGTTGAGAGAGCCCCTGAAACACCAGCTAGGATTCAGATTGATCTCAACAACACCAGCACTGGAACCAGTACCAGCACCAGCACCAATAACTCAGCTGCCGACCTCTGGCAACATCTACCCAGCTCTGTGCCGTCTACTCAAGCGACGCCTTTCGCAACCACCTCACCGCAGCCCTCCGTCATTCCACACTCCGCAGTGTCGACGGACTGTGAAGATCCTGCACTTCCTACTTTAAGGGAACCCGAGTTTAAATGGCTTAAGAAACTGTACAAAGAAGGGTTCGAGGCCGTCTTCGGTTCTTGGATGGGCAGATACAGTTGCCCTTTTTTGTATGTGTACCAACCAGGATCTGAGTATGTTTCGGGGTATTTTCTATATACTTACCGTACATTTCCCCTAGATTCGAGCAAGATGGTCTCCCTGAAAAGTATGTCAGCATATCCGACCTGTGCTGCCATCTCGACCAGTCCATGACAGATGCTGCAAATGGTGGCTATGCCCATGCCCAAGCCCAAGCCCAAGCCCAAGCCCAAGCCCAGGGGGCAATCGACCTCCAACAACCCAACGAAAGAGACTCACTGGTTGAGGACTCGCTCCACAATACTATTGTTGCCTTCTCAGCCAGATGGCTACCTATCGCCTCCTCTCCAACTCTCGACCTTGACATCGACCACTGCCGCGTGGTTCAAATTCTCTGGCGACATGCTCGGAGGGATATGCTCAGAATCATCAATCGACCATCGTACCGATCGATGCTGTCCTTATTTCTCTTTGCCCTCACCCCGACTCCCGTCGGTATATCTGAAGACGAAGAGGCCGACGGAATCTCCGGACAGGTCTGCGTTCATGCGGCTCTCCAACAGGTGCAAACACTTCGGGCCAGGCAGAGAAATTTACAATTCAGCGGCTCAAAAGTGTCTCCGTCTCTACGCGCGCCCCAGGTGATATCTAACACCTCGGGATCCGTCGACCCTTCCGGTTTCATCAATGCAGAAAGCGTCGCATACTGGGCAGCTCTCACATTCGACACATCGGCGTCTCTGACCCTCAATTGCAGGCCCTTGCTTTCATCGGGGCTTTTCGGGTTTGAGGCTGAAATGTCCTGGAGTTTGGTCAGAGCATGCTCCAAAATGTTTGATGAAACTGCGCAGCATTGGCGTCGAGGAAGCTCCGAAATGACCGACGAACGTGCGAACCAGATAATAGGCGCCTCCGCTTGCTGGAAGTTGCTGGGCTGGAAGCTGGCTGCCGTCTTCAAAGAAGCCCTTCGGGATGGCCACGACGAGTCCCAGGTTCGCAAGACACTCACAGCAGTTGTCCATTCTACCAAGCAATTTAATGCCACCTTCCGCCCGCACTTGGATGAGTGCCATAAACGGATCCAGTTCCTGGGCCAACGAACAAAACTCCGTTGGTGTAAGTAGTCTTGAACTGTCATCGCCCAAAGACTCAAGAAGTTCCTGGACTGATCGCTGTCTAGTTTCACTCATGTTGCACTATCACCTCAGTATCCTCATAGTACTCGATAGTATCGAGGTTACAGATCGTCATGATTTGCTAGGAGACGTCGAAGAGGCAAGTACCGAGACGGAGAACACCATCATGAATACCTTGGTTTTCGGCTTACACACTAGTATTACTATGAGTCCGGTTTCGCACCCCAGTTTCGTTCCTCCACCTCATCGACGGGAAACATCAACAGGAACGACCGTCACCGCCCCCCTCATTTCCATTGATCCTTATCCACATCATGTCGTTGCCAGCGTGCAGCTAATGCGCAAAGCTATTGATCGTGATTTGACCAGCGGAAAAATTACTGAGGAATCATATGGCAGCTTGTTCTCAATTTTAGAACTCTCGTTGGAGCATTTGCCACAAAGCTCCAAGTCTGTTCAAGCGGCAAGAGCTAAGTTTTGGACTTGAAACCCAAAAGGGCGTCAAACCCACTTCGCTGCCTTGTGACGCGTAGTCTAGCATTTCAATAGTAAATAAATAGAGTACATATATGGCCAGAATTTCGAGTCACCACTGGTTGGTCGAAATTCATGCCACAGAGCTCACATAGTCTAATGATCAATAACCGAAGGTGCTTCTACTTGGAGCTCCCATGCCAAAAACGAAAGTCTTCGTGTCCATAAATGGTGGCCTCATGATGATGACCGGGCATAAATACTGTTGCAGGGATAGACGACCGGAAATAATCAAGACGTCGGAGCATCAAATCCGATGGATCATCGTCTAGGGAGTGGATCTGCCACACGCACTTTAGGTGGCAAGGTCGGCTACCCGTATAGACCATCGGATCCCAAAGGTTCACTGCACATAACACGACCGAGGAATCATTATAGTAAGCTTGTTGCCGCTCTTTTACCTTGAGCAAAGTTCCGTTTGTATTCCAATAACACTCAGCTTCCTTATCAACATCACCATCTTTGACTCTCGCCTCAATCGCCCCACCACCAACAATATGGGATATTCAGTTACTCCCAGAACCTCTGTGACCCTTATTGGGGCAGGTACACAAGGCAGGCGTTTGGCATACATGGTAACCATTATTCTCTTCTCGCAGTCACTCTCATATCCTGGATTCAGACAAGCCTTGCTAAACTTGCGTCAACTAGTGGTCTAGTAAAGGACACAACGTTCATCTGGTTGACGCTCAACCCAGTCCGCTCCAAGCGAGCATCAAAGCCATCGAAGTGTTTCGTTCTGCAGTCTCACAGAAAGACGCGCAATGGGGAAAGGTCATCACACACTTGTCGACTAACCTAAGCGATGCCCTTCGGGATGCATGGCTCGTCATCGAGGTAAGATAGTGATAATGCAAATAGGAGTTCATTCCTAATACTGACGAGGAAAAATGAAGTGTGTACCTGAGAAGCTCCCCCTGAAAAGACAAATCATTTCTGAGCTTGATTCTCTTACGACAAACGGCATTGTCATTGCTTCCGACTCAAGCAGTTACTCTTGCTCGGAGATAATAGAAGGTTTAGTTCTTAAGAATCAGGCCCGGATCCTCAGCGCTCATTCTTGTATGTGCTGAGTCGCTCCCTTACCTAGGAAATTTCGTGTTCTGGACACACTGACAACTCAACTAGACTGGCCTCCCGAAACATGTGGTAAGCCCTTTTGGTCGAGTTATTGAGTTTTTTCCGCCTAAGAAGTGGACCAGAGATCGAGATTATGGGTCATGTGACCACTGATCCATCCTACATTGCATTGATGCTCGATCAATGCAAATATCATGGATTCTCGCCATTCCATGTCAAGACGCAGTCAATGGGGTACATATACAACAGGTTCGTACCCAAACTTCCAGAGACCTGGGCGCTGATTCAGGACACATTGCATTAACATGGCTTCCTGTCCCAGAATATGGGCAGCGATTAAGAGGGAGGCTCTCCTCGCGGCCGCTGAAGGAGCTGCATCTCCTGAGGAAATCGACTCCATCTTTAAGGGAGTACTCAAGACACCCAAAGGCCCATTCGAGTTGATGGATGTTGTCGGTCTCGATGTGGTACTAGATATCGAGAACCACTACGCTGCTGCCCGTAACGACATTCCTAGCGAGCCAAGGCTGTACTTAAGGCAATTTCTAGAAAACGGTCAGTTGGGTGTAAAGACTGGGCAAGGGTTCTTTAAGTATAGCTCGCCTTAAGCATGAGGCATGCGTAGGTTTGTTAAATTGGTTAGTATTGTTAAATAGCTTGTGTAGCACTCAAATTCTGTGTATTGTATATGTCTATTTGTATCCCTTAGTTACGGTCTAAGACTGCGATACAGTCCTAAAAGTGGGTCTTCTTTAGATTCTACTAAGGGTAACTACCTTCCTTTTCAGGCAGCCTTTAGCGAATATTTAGCTAATATTATATAACCTCTTATAATGCTATTATATAAATATTCTAATCTAATATACCTCTTTAACTTAAGGGCTTTATTATTAAGCTAAGATCTTTCTCCTTTCTTTCTTACTTTAGTATTATTAATAAATTCTTAAGTCTTAATTACTTCATAAAGTAATTAAATTCTTCCTATAGTAATAAGTATATTACTAATTATATTTAATTATATATATAAGTTAAGATTTACTTAGGTTTTAACTATCTTTTAATTAATATACTTAATAAGCAAGTAAGCTAGACAAGCAGGTAAGCTAAAAATCCCTCAACCTACATTATCTCTATTTGATCAATTAATTCTTAACCACCTAGCATATTATAGTCTAATTATTAAGCTTGAATGCTCCTTACCCTTCAGGCCCTTCAAAATAACCTAAACCTACATATCCAATGCGCTATAAAGATATATATAGTTAATTATTATACTCTAGGTCGCTAGCAAAAGGGCATTTAGTCTTAATGCAATACTATCTAGAAATCATATAAGCTATCTGATCTAGAGGAATAGATCTTTATTCACTTTATTCTTAACTTAGATTCGCGAGGATTTCCCCCCTAGCTTTATAGTATAAAGGAAATAGCTAATTAATTGCTTGCTGACTGTAATGCGCTACCTATTGGCACACATTAGGCTTTAAACTTTATTAGGCAATACTAAGGGCTTAAGATGCAGTTCTTTTAGAAATATAACTATTAGAGGGCTAAGTGTGAAGATCTAACTATTATTTGCAATTAGTTTTAGCTTATAGCAAATATAATCATAAAGTATAGTATCCAATTAGATAATATCTATAACTTTAATAAAATTAGCTTCCTTATGGCCTATGGGTATAATTGCAAGCAGAATAGTTATTATAGGTTCAAAAAGGCATTAAAAGTTGAAATTAGTGCAGCCTGGAAATTAAGAATGGATTATAGTTATTTAAGCGATTAATGCAGAAGGCTAGGCAACACAGCCATTTATTATTAGTGCGGGCCAATATTACCTTGCCAATCTCTTGGGCGATTAGGCTATTATAATAACTTAAAATAGCTAGACTGATAATAAGACCGGTCTTAAGTGGCTTAAGCACTTTGACTGGTATACAATCAATCGATCAATTAGTTCTTATTATCTCTTAATCCTTAATGGCCATAAAAGTCATTAATCTATCAAATTTAAGAGATATTGTGAGGAAAAGAAGATTATCTAGCTTTATATGCTGCCTTATTTATCTTATCTACTCTAGCCTCTTAATATTAGGTGCTTTAGTATGCTAAAGAAAGCTTATAGTTAAGAAATAGAATATTTAATTAGATGCTCTATTACCTATATTTAAAAGATTAAGTTCTTTCTAGCCTTCTATGCAATATATAAGGCTACTATAATAGAAAAGAAATATTAAGGGGGCTTTTAAAGGAGCTAGTCTTATTCCTCTTGACCCAAGAAGTATAATCTTAAAGCTTAATGTATAGCTATAGACTCTAATGCCCACTAGGGAGGAAGCTAAGCTCTTAACCCCTTAGGTTTTAAAGACTCTAAAGACTATACTTAAGGCCCAATCTTAGTCTAAATATCTTAAGAGATAGATTAAGAGACACTAAAGTAGCTCTCTAGAGTTAATTCTTAAAGCATTAAAGTCTCTTATAAAGGGAATAAAGGCAGTTATATATAAGATAGCTCTCATAAGGGCAGAGGTCTAAGACCTTTAATAAGCAAATAAGATATTAAGCTAGCGCTAGAGGGCAAATAGGACTAAACTATAGAAAAGAGGGGTTATAATAGTAGAAGAAGGAAGGCAAGCAATTAATCAAATAGATATAGATGCGCAGGTAGTAGCAAAATTATTATAGAGTAATAATTAAGGGAGGTCAATATAATTAGGTATTTAGCATTATAGTGTTTATAATAAGCCCAACTATAATATAAGGACCTATTAGGTAATAATTAAGACATTTAGAGAATAGTATAGTAAGTAGTTTCAATTAATCAAATAGTTTATAGTGCTTTTATTGTAATTTCTATCTAGAGGGGTAAGATAAAGTGGCTTACTTGCTTATCTAGCTTACTTACTTATTAAGTATGTTATTATTATTATTATTGTATTTATACGCTATAGACCTAAGAGGTAGATAGTGCTTCTACTTTATATAGATATAGGAAAAACCAGATTAGACGAAAACTTATATCCTTTCTATAGTAAGCCTAGGTTAGGCCCCTTATACTATCGCTACACATAAGTAAATAGTCCTTCATGCTAGGATTAGAATTATCTTAATTCCTAGTGGGTTAAGGGGGAAAATAATAAGGGAGAGAGGAGAGAGAGGGGAGGTCGCCTAGGGAGGGCTCATATTGATTGTGCGTCAGTAGCGCACTAGTGACTAATGCGTAGGGTCGATAGGTCTGGCTACCGTCTGCAGACTTAAGCTATATGCTCTTCAAGCTTACGCTCTATCTCTGCGCTATGATTGCAGTTATTATAGATTTAGAGGGCAAGCTTATAGTGTAGGATAAGGCATAAGTAGAGGAACTAGCGGGTAATTAATTGAGCTATTTTGCAGTTTGATAATTGCTACCTAAGTTCGCGCCGATTCTATAGTGACCTCACAAGGAGGCTGCATTATTCGGCGAATCTTTAGCAAAAGATGATAATGTATTTAGGTATTTCTTCGCCATTTCTGTATGGGCAATGCGGTAAGGGCACATTAGGTATGCATTGGGAGAAAAGAAAGCTTCTTAAACTAATTCTTCTAGTCCTTAGCTATCTATATAAGCATTAAGCTTTAGTGTTTATTAAGGTCTTAGTGTAAATATAATGCCTTCTTATCGTTAGAAGGAGAGTAGGCTTCTGCTAGTTTGATTCGATTTGTCCTACAGCGCTCTCTCGCCTTGCTCTAGAGTTAGGTCTACTGTACAGTCTACTTAGACTAAGTGTAGGCCTAGATTTTAGCAAGGGCAGCTCCCTACCTTACGTATAAGAGCTAGCTTTTTAGCCAATCCCTAACTTCTTGCTATAATTATTGCTAAGGTCCCTAGCGTTATTTACGGTAGATCTAACTTATGGCCGCTGCAGTAGCGGTCCTAATGAGATAGGTTGTATTCTGCCTTTCCGTATGGCTATAGAATTGGGCGGCCAGTTCATTAAGGTTAATGTTGAGGGGGGGGACAGCTAACTCTATCTCAAGAAGGCAGGCTAGCATAGCCTTATATGCTCTAGCAACTATGCATAGGTTTTAGGTCTACTCTAGTGCAAGTGCCTATATAATGCCTTACAGCTTGCCCTTAGGGGCGATTAATATGTAGTATACTCTAGCGCTATAAACTATTATTAAGCAGATAACTTATATATAAAGTAGCCTTATTGCCTCAAGGTTGACCCCCTATATGCTTATAGTAATTGCAATAAGGGCCTAATATTAGTGCTCTAGCTTCCCCTTAAGGGCATTTATATATAGTCCTTAGAGGAGTTTATAGTAAAAGAAGAGTCTAAGGAATCTATATAAGTCGATAGGTATAATTATTAGGTCTTTAAGTTGGGCTTATATTTAGTCTATAATGCGTTTTTAAGTAAAGTATAGAAGCTTTACTTTGTCTAATTCTTAGGTCATTCTATTTGTTTGGGCCCAATTATTATAGATATCTTAGGCAGCTTTGAGTCAGGCATAGGTCTCATCTATATTGCATCTGAAGGCCAGTAAGTTAGTATTATCAGCAAATCTAATAACTATTATCCTAAGTGTGCTACTAAGGGCTTTATAAAGGCTAGCAATAAAGAGGATAAATAGTATAGGTAATAGGGGGGATCCTTAAGGGATGCCAGCTTGGACCTTAATAGGGTTAGAAAGTTAGCCATCAAAGTGGAGGTACGCTATCTGCGATGCAAGGTAGCTAATAAGCTATAGAAGGAGCCATCTAGGGAAACATTTCAGTTATAGGGCTGCAATAAGTTGCTAGTGGTTGACTGAGTTAAAGGCCCTTGCGAAGTCGAGTTGGAGGAGAGAGGTAAGGCCGCATCGGGCCTAGGTTAAGTATGTTATATATTAATTATAATATAAAATCTTATAATTTTAAATTATAAAAGGTTTAAATAAATAATTTAAAGTTATATTAAATATAAAATTATTATTTAAATTAGAAATATTTTTTCATAATATTAATAATTAATTTTTATTCATTTATTTATTATTTATACACTGCTTTAGCTACTAGCTATTTAGTCCTTCTTCTAAAAAGACTAATCTAGAGTAGAGAGGAAAACCTAATTAGTAAGCTATAGGATAAAAACTCCTTACTACCTCTACCTAAGGGGGAAGCAAGTTGGGTTCAATATGCATGCATTATAGTATAAGTTATAGGTAGGTCTATTTTATTATAAAAGCTAGTTATATACCTATATTTAGAATTTCCTCATAGGGCTTAGCCCAAATAGTATTATAGGATATCTTCAATCCTAAGGTAGGTTTAAGTTATCTTCACTCTCTTTAATCTTTATCTTCCTAATTATCTTTACTTCCTAGCAGTATGCTTTCTCTTACTTTTATAAGTAATTACTCTCTTAATTGGTCTATTAGTCTAACTACCACTAGAGCTAGTAGAGCTAGTAGAGCCAGTATGTCCATCCTAGCCTAAGGCTGCTTTAGAGGCTGCCTAGGTCCCCTACGGGTAGGGTAAATTAGAATGGTTAATATTATTAGTGCTAGTGCGCTTGCTATTATATCCTATAGTGGGCACACTATGCGCCCGTACTGTTCATCTAGAATGCTAAACTATATAAGTCTATCTGCATAGGCATCCCTCGCTTGCTGCTACTCCTTCTGCATAATGCAATATATATAGGACTATACTAGGTGCGATCTATTGCAGTTGCAACACACTGAGGGGATCTTACTACTAGAGGTAGGGTAGACTATATCTCTCGCATGGCGGGCTCCCCTATAGCAGCTATACCTAGCCTATTATTAGTAGTATTGCATAATATATCTAAAGCAGAAGCACTTAAAGTACTGCTTAGGTTAAATACTTTCTAAATAGGGTTCAGTCTGATAAACTTCTATAGCTATAATTATGCCTTAATTATAGAGCTTATTCGCATCAGTTAGTTTAGTTAATAATATAACTAGTAACTGGCGAGGCCTAGCTATATGGCAGCTTTATATCAGTTTAATAGTGTGCACCTTAATGCTATTTGCTTGTTAGATATCTGTAGTAATATCCTCAAGTAAGCCCCCCATATGGCTAGTTAAGACCCCTTTAGTAATTACTACGAACTGCCTTAAGACCTAATGTGCACCCAAACTGAAGATAGTAGGGATTTAAGTATTATCCTTTAGGAGATCTATAATAGACCTATAGAAAAGGACTGCAATATTACCGCTAGGGAGGCAGCATGAGGCTACTATAGGCGAGAGGAAGCCCCTTAGGAGGGCACAATTAGTAGCTAATACTATATTAAAAGGCATATAAGACCTAATATTAGGGGCTATACTTAGTGATCTAATAATAATCTCCCTACTAAGGCGAGGGGGGATTAGCTTTAAACGTAATGCTATGAGGGCTTAAGGCGCCCCCTTATTGCAAATGACTTAGGCCTATATTAGGGTCTTATTGGGTAGATTCTTTAGGGCAATTAATATTGCTCTTTTAATAGCAATTATAATTATTTCTATAAGGAGTAATAAGATTGGGGTCTTACTGTTTGCACTTTAGGCATAGTTTGCAGTAGCATTAGCTAGGACTGCTATTACTCCCCAAACTGAGGGGAAAGTAGCTTTTAGGACAATTGCTTTGAGTTTAAGTTTAGTCTTAATGATAAGGTCTTTAAATTGATCGTAGGTTATTTTTATACCGGGCTTAGCCTATGGTGGGTATGGGTTTTATAGTAAAAATTTTCCTCGAGGGGAGGAGGGGGATAGTCTATAACCTCAATACCCTCCATTTCGCCTAGCGCGCCTATCGCACACAATGCGGCGACAATGCGAGAGCAGAATGAGGGTAAAGAGGGTCCGCAGAGAAAGTTATTTATAGTAATTAAACTTTAGAAAATATTATAATAATAATAAATTAAACTTATAATAAATTTAATATTATTATAAGAATTTTTTTTTCAACAATAATAAGAATTTTATTTTTCTTATTATTAATAAAATATAAACTTATTATATAAAGAATTAAATTATTAAACCTTTTAACAATAATATAGCTTTAATTCTACTAATCTTTATAATATTAATAAAGAGAATTTAATTTCTACTGATCTTAAATAATATTAATAAGCTTATTAAGGAAATTTTTAAATCTAATTAATTAAGAGTTTTTTAAGTAAAAAAGTAAAAAGTTAATTATTTTAATGTTATAATAAAAATAAACTTAATTCTATATATTAACTTTATTAAAAATTATCCTTACTTAATATTATTAGCAAAATATTAACATAGTTATTAGTTAATATATTATAATTATAGTAGATTTAAAAGGACTTCTACCTATAAGATAGATAAATAACTAGCTAAAGAGATCTATTAAGCTTGCCCTTATTATTATTATTAAAGCTATATATATAGCTTAAGCTTAATATAGTCTTATCTTTCTTCTCTGACTTAACTTTATGAGGGCTTTTAATATAGTTAATTATTAATAACTTATTATAGCTTTATAATAATTAAGCTTCCTTAAATAGCTTCTTATATTCCTTATTAACTACCTTATAGTATAAATAGTATACTCTTACTTTAATAGCTAACTTTTTAACTCTATTAAGGTTTAAATTAGTATTTCTTAAGGATTCTTCTTATTATCTATATTATTTATTCTCTTTATTATTAGTCTTTATAAAGCTTTTAATAATATACTTAAGATAATAATCATTAGCTTTATTAATAATACTAACCTATTAATATTGAAATATAATATAGAAAAGATTTAAGCTTAACTTAAAATTACTTGAGATATTTAAGATAATTAGGCCTAAATAAATAGGATAATTTGAAATTAAACAAAGTAAAACTTTTATATTTTACTTAAAAATATATTATAAATTAAATATAGGCCTAACTTAAAGACTTAATAATAATACTTATTAATAATATAGATTTCCTAAGCTTTCTTTTTATTATAGACTTCTTTAAGGATTTTATATAAATAGTTTTAAAAAAAAGCTAAAATACTAATAATAAGTCTTTATTATAATTATTATTAATAAATAAGAAAATAAGTTTAGAGTAATAAGATTAATTTATTTATAAATTATCAATTTAATTATAGTTTATAATATAAAAATATATTATATTTTAATTATTTTTAAAGATAATCTTTAAAATATTATTTGAGTATTTATAATAAGATAAACTTAATATTTATAGATATTCTATAATTATCCCTACTATATCTTAATTATATATTTTTATTTATTTATTCATACTCTATAGACCTAAAAGGTAGATAGTGCTTCTACTCTATATAAATATAGGAAAAACCAAATTGGACGAAAACCCATATCGCTATTGTAGCGGGCCCACATTGGGCCCCTTATTTAGTTATAGTGCATAAGTAAATAGTCCTTCTTGCTAGGACTAGAATTATCCTATTTCCCAGAAATTTGGCGGGAAAATTAAAGGAAAAATTGACAAAGGAAAAGTAAGAGTCTCTTACGTCTTAGGTTCTAGGTCCGAGGTGGGTATACATCGGTTGCGCATTAGCTGCGCGCTAGTGATATGCGTATGGGATTATTGTGCAGTTGCGGCCGGAGGCCCGGATTTTAAGTGGGCAGATTCGGCCGCTGGTGGGTCTGCCAGCTGGCGCTTTACTGTCAGTGGCTGGGGGTCAACACGGGCCTGGGGCTCTGTAGCCGTTGACAGCTGCTGGCTGCAGCCCGGATTTCTGCTATTTGGTCCCTTCGCTTGGTCTGCGATGCCCTCCTTTCTTTCTTCCCTCTTCAATGCCTCCGTGAGTTGCCCTCTCCTGGCTTCCTAGCCGTACCCGCGCTGGCGCCGGGTCTTGAGCGTGTCACTGACTTCTATTCTTTCTGCTAGGATTATCATTGACATGTTCGTCCTTCCTGCTGCTCGTTGCGGCCTCGCTGGCATTGTGGCTCCATTGCGGTCTCATTGCTACAGTGGCTAACTTCTTTATGTAGCTGAGGACGACGACTACAACGACGACTACAACGACAACGACAACGATGACGATGACGACGACGATGACAACAATAGTAAGATCTTAATTTTATTACTTTTTATAGAAATAATTATAATTATTATTAAAAAAGTAATACTAATTCCTTTAAAGAATCTACATAATGAGACCTTACTATAAACTTAAATTACTTATAATAAAAAAACATTTTAGCTTCCTATTATTATTATTATTATATTCATACGCTATAGACCTAAGAGGTAGATAGTGCTTCTACTTTATATAGATATAGGAAAAACCAGATTGGATGAAAACCTATATCCTTTCCGTAGTGGGCCTAGATTGGGCCCCTTATACTATTACTATGCATAAGTAAATAGTCCTTCATGCTAGGACTAGAATTATCCTAATTCTCAGTAGGTTAAAGGTGAAAATAATAAAGGAGAGAGGAGAGAGAGGGGAGGTCACCTAGGGAAGGCTTATGTTAATTGCGCGTTAGTAGCGCGCTAGTTACTAATGCGTAGCGTTATTATGTAGTTGCAGTTAGAGGCCTAGATTTTAAGTGGGTAGATTTAGCTATTAGTAGGTCGGCCCTTTAGTACTATAAGCTTAGAGGATTTAATAGGGGGGTAGAGAATTTAATTGGGCAGTAGCTATTATAATTAGGCCAGTCTTTTTGCCCTTTATGGCTTTTTTCTAGGTGCATTTTGTCTTCCCTAAGGGGGGGCAAGAAGCACTCAGTATGGGCGCGCAATAGGTCTAGCTACTATCTGCAAACTTAGGCTATATGCTCTTTAAGCTTGCGCTCTATCTCTGCGCTGCAATTGTAGTTACTATATATTTAGAGGGCAAGCTCGTAGTGTAAGATAAGGCATAAGTGGAGGAACTAGTGGGTAATTAATTAAGCTATTTTGCAGTTTGATAATTACTACCTAAGTTTATGCTAATTTTGTAATAGCCTTATAAGGAGACTATATTATTTAGTGAATCTTTAGCAAAAGATAATAATATATTTAGGTATTTCTTTATTATTCTTATATAAGCAATGCAATAAGAGCATATTAAGTATGCATTGGGAGAAAAGAAAGCTTCCTAAACTAATTCTTCTAGTCCTTAGCTATATAAGCATTAAGCTTTAATATTTATTAAGATCTTAATATAAATATAATAATGCCTTCTTATTATTAGAAGGAAGGTAGGCTTCTATTAGTTCAAATCGGTTTGTCTTATAGTGCTCTCTTGCCTCACTCTAGAGTTAGGTCTACTATAGCTCCCTACCTTACGTATAGGAGCTAGCTTTTTAGCCAGTCCTTAACTTCTTATTGTAGTTATTATTAAGGTCCCTAGCGTTATTTATAGTAGATCTAACTTATGGCTATTACAATAGTAGTCCTATTGAGTGGGGTTATATTCTGCCATTCTAAATGGCTGTAGAATTAAGCGGCCAGTTTATTAAGGTAGATATTAAGGGGGGGGATAGCTAACTCTATCTTAAGAAGGCAGGCTAGTATAGCCTTATATGCCCTAGCGACTATGCGTAGGTTTTAAGTCTACTCTAGTGCGAGTGCCTATATAATGCCTTATAGCTTGCCCCTAAGGGCAATTAGTATATAGTACACTTTAGCACTATAGACTATTATTGAGCGGATAATGTATATATAGAGTAGCCTTACTGCCCTAAGGTTGACCCCCTATATGCTTGCAATAATCGCAGTAAGGGCCCAATATTAGCACTCTAGTTTCCCTTTGAGGGAATTTATATATAGTCTTTAGAGGAGTTTATACTAAAAGAAGAGTCTAAAGAATCTATATAAGTTAATAGGTATAATTATTAAGTCTTTAAGTTAGAACTATATTTAGTCTATAATGCGTTTTTAACTAAAGTGTAGAAGCTTTACTTTATTTGATTCTTAAGTCATTCTATTCGTTTGGGCCTAATTATTATAGATATTTTAGGCAGCTTTAAGTTAGGCATAGATCTTATCTATATTGCATCTAAAGGCTAATAAGTTAGTATTATTAGGAAATCTAATAACTATTATCCTAAGTGCACTACTAAGGGCTTCATAAAGGCTAATAATAAAGAGGATAAATAGTATAGGTGATAGGGAGGATCCTTAAGGGATGCTAGCTTAGACCTCAATAGGGTTAGAAAGTTGGCCATTAAAGTGAAGGCATGCTATCTGCAATGTGAGGTAGCTAATAAGCTATAGAAGGAGCCATCTAGAGAAACCTTTCAGTTGTAAGGCTGCAATAAGTTGCTAGTAGTTAACTAAGTTAAAGGCCCTTATGAAGTCAAGTTGGAGGAGAGAGAGAGGTAAGGCTGCATCGGGCCCAGGCTGCGCGCGCCGCTTCGACAACAATAGTAAGAGCAAGTTCTATAGATCTCTTTAGTTAGTTGCCTATCTGCCCTAAAGGTAGTAGCCCTATTGATTCCACTATGCTCACAATACATTAGCTAATAATTAGGGTTATGAAATTAGTACACTAGAAATTTCTATTAGTACACTTTAGTACACTTTTAAACATTTATTAAAAATCAGCCTTTAGCTTTCAAATTATAAGCTTTTTACTTCCTAATATCTATACTATTCTAGTATTCTATAGTAGGACTCACATTACATAAGTAAATTAATATAGCTAGAAATACTAATTAGTACAAAATTAGTACGTTTTTTCAATGTACTAAATACTAAAAGTGGACTAATTTGTATTTCCTAGCTTATCTAAGCAGATAAAAGTTAGTAAGGCTTATTAGTATAGGGCTGGAATTTATAGCTATTTAATGGTACTCTTTTTATATTTTTAAGGCTAAGGGCTGATTTTTTATTTACTGTAAAAGGTATACTAAGAAAAGTACTGGAATTACTAATTTCATAACCCTACTAATAACTATCTTAATGATTTTGCTGATGACACTAAGTAGGGATATAGATTGCTATCTTAATGCAGTTTGTTATTCAGCTAGGATTTTATTTTCCTTTAGGATAACTATAATAGTCACAGTGCAGAAGCAAATTGGGAAGTAGCTAATTGCAATGCTAGAGTTTGCTATCTTAGTGATCATAAGTATAAGCAGCTTGCTATATCTATATAGTCTAGCTAGGTGAGGGGCAGTAGCTATAGTAGGATTATAGCAGTTCCACTATGTAGTCTTGCCTACCTTTCTATAGCCTAGAACCATATAGCATTATTATCCCTTAGAAGTTCTGCTAAGAGTTCTCTCTAGAGGGCACATTAGGCGTCTTTTACGCTATAATCCTACTGCGTTCGCACTTCAGCTAGGGCTTGCCAGTCTAAAATATGACCGGTTCATTAGGCTATACAGTAGGCTCATTTAAGCTTACAAGTTATTATAGATGTTTTACTATTCTACTATAGGTTCTAGTTGGGTATACCGTTTAGGTCTCTTCTGCTTTAGGGTCGCAAATTAAGTAATTGCTTCTAGCTGCTCTAAGAGCTAGTTGGCTGCTTCGTCAAGGGCTTCTGCAGTGGTGATTATACTATAGGTCCATTAGAGGCAGACTATTACTTCATTAGTAGTATAATAGGAGTTTATTTTCTTCTAATTATAATTAAGGTCTAATTTAAGAGTTAGCTCATTAGGGGCATTAATAATGCAGATTTATTATAGGAGATAGTTAGATCCTTCTAGGTTGTAGTTAATTCCTTTATATATTGTATAGATAGTCTTAGAGGCCTAAGCTAGGTAGAAAGTACTATTTTAGTAGCTATAGAATAGTCTAATAATAGTACTATAAAGCGTAAGGAGGCTAGTATAATATTGCATTACTTCCTAGATGAGGACATTACTACTTTAGTCTGTTTGGCTGTAGTAATCCTAGGGTAGGTAGTAGAGGTTAAAATTACTAATAAGTAGTATATAATTATTTAGTATAGTATTAGCTAGAATCTATAGTATAGATAAGTTGCCTCTACTATTTGGGGGATTATAAAGAGCTATAATTTAGTGCTAGGTTTTTATGAAGGTAATGCTTATTTAGTACTTTCTTACTTCTAATATCTATAACTTAAGTCTATATTGCTTATTAATATATATTATTATTTGCCTACTATAATAAACTATATAGTAGTTATATCTACCCGGGCAGGCTAGAGCTTTAGTCTTAGGGTTCCTATTTGGTTTAAGGAGCATAATTATATTATATTCACTATAGGCCTATAGGGCAATCTATATAAGGGTAGGCTAATAATTAGTATTCTAGAAGAGCACTAATATCAATTAATTACTTAGGGGGGAGATAATAATAGTAAGGAGGTAGAAGTAGATGTAGAGAGTGGGGATAGTATGAAGGAGGTATAAGCTTAAGTTGAGGACTAATTAGGGACATTTTATAGTCTATTCATTAAGCTTAGAGGCCTTCTAGGCCTCCTTAGTGAGAGGCTTCTTAGGAGTCAGGCTGATAGAGGGGGGGGCAGAAGACTCTAAGTTGTAGGGGCTTTAATTATAGTATAGTCTTAGAATTAGAGCGGTCTATTAGAGTAGTCTTCCTTAGCTTACGCCCAATGCAAGGTCGCAATGGGGCTATCTTAACTCTAAGCTGTATATTCGCCTTTACATAGGGTATAGTTTAGTAAGATCTCGCCTCGCTCGGTTGGGCATCCTGCCCCATCAGGGTGTGCAGCGCCTCTATATTATCTATAGGTTGAGGCTATCTTATAGTTCTAAGCTAAGTGTTTAAATCTAAAGCAATTATAGCATCAGGTAGGATAAAGTCCTTTATTGAAGGGTTTACAGTCATATAGCTATATATCGAGCAGGAGGCCATTATTGTAGAGACAGTTTGCTTCCTTAATAGAGCTAATACGTAGGATTAGGTTCATTTTTGATCTAGGGCTAGGTCTAGAATATCATCTAGAGTTCTAGACCTATGCTGCTACGCAAGAGATGCAGATGCGCACATCCCACAAAGAGGATAGCTTATGCATCTATAAAGCAAGCCTTAAGGAGCGAATCACTTTAAATATTACTACTGCCCTTACCTCTATCATTAAAGAAGCCCTAGGCGTAGCCCCAAAATGCAAAAAAGGCCGACCATCCTACACATTGATTATAGCATAAAACCTTATGCCCCCAAACTATAAAAGCCCTAAGCGAACAACTTAAAGCCGCATCGAACGTAAAGTCACCATCCGAACTAGAAACGCCCCTCCCGACATTAGCAGTCAAACCCTAAAAGACACCGTAGCGATAGTGAACCAGGCTTATAGTGACTCTAGCGTGGTCGCAGTAAGGAAGCTCCCTAGTGGCAATATAGTTCTTAAGGACTTTCCTCACTGTAGACAAAGTATAAGCCCACTACGCTGAGGATTGGGTCGCTAAAGCCTTTAGTAATAATGCAGCATTATCTCCCCTAACCTTTATAGTGATCATGAAGGGAATCTAACTTGCGTCCATCCCAAATAATACTAAGAAGCTCATTAAAGAAATCACCAAATCTAACCAACTTAGGATCACTTAAGCGAAGAAATAAAAAACTAACCATCCTAATTAAGGAGATTAGGAGGGATAATTCTAGCAATAATATTATATGCTTTGCTCTCTAGGTTGTCAACTAGTATTCTAATCGTTCCCGCATTGAGTTTGTTGTTTTTACTTAGTATATATTGGCTTATTTCTGCTAAGGCCTAAGGGGTTATATTAGCTTTAGTTAAGGCCATATACCCCTAAGTCAATAGCTATCGGTAGCGCATTAGCACTATCACTGCGGCCTTAATGCGCTATTGATTCTAAAGTAATGTATATGTAAGGATTCTAATTCTAATATTAAAATGTATTTTAGAGGTAGATTAGCAGTATAGCAAGTAAAAACTAAGAATTTATAAAAAGGTATTATTCTTAATTTATACTTATAATATTAATATTTCTTTTATATAAAGAATTATTATTAAAGCTTAAATAATAATAATAATAATAAATAACCTTAAAACCTTTTTGCAAATTCTTAGTTTTTATTTACTATACTGCTAAGCTACCTCTAAAATACATTTTGATACTAAAATCAGAATCCTCACATATATATTACTCTAGAATCAATAGCGCATTAAGGCTATAGCAATAGTGCTAATGCGCTGCTAATAGCTATCGACTTAGGGGCGTATAGTCTTAACTAAAGCCAATATAACCCCTTAGCAGAAATAAGCTAATATATACCGAGCGAAAACAATAAACCTAATGTGAGAACGATCAGAATACTAGTTGATAACCTAGAGAGCGAGGCATATAATGCTATTATTAGAATTATCCCTCCTAATCTCCTCAATTAGGTCTAAAATATCATCTAGACCTATACCGCCGCGCGAGAGATATAGATATATGCATCCCGCAAAGAGGATAGCTCGCACAACCATAAAGCAAGCCTTAAGGAGTGAATCACTTTAAATGTTACTACTGCCCTTACCTCCATCATTAAAGAAGCCCTAAGTATAGCCCTAAACTGCAAAAAAGGCTAACCATCCTATACATTAATTATAGCATAAAATACTATACTCCTAAACTATAGAAGCCTTAAGCAAATAACCTAAAGTTATATTAAACGCAAAGTTACTATCTAAACTAGAAATGCCCCTCCTAATATTAGCAGCCAAACCCTAAAAGATACTATAGCGGTAGCGAACTGAGCTTACAGTAACTTTAGCGTAGTTGTAGTAAGGAAGCTCCCCAGTGGCAATATAGTCCTTACTTTCCTCACTGCGGATAAAGCGTAAGCCTACTGCGCTAAGGATTGAGTTGCTAAAGCCTTTAGTAATAATGCAGTATTACCTCCCCTAACCTTCACAGTGATTGCAAAGGGAATCCAACTTGCGTCCATCCTAAATGATACTAATAAGCTTATTGAAGAAATCGCTAAATCTAAGCAACTTAGGATCATTTAAGCGAAGAAATAAAAAACTAGCCGCCCTAGCCCTAGGGCAAAAATGAACCTAATCCTACACATTAGCTCTAATGCTCCATTAAGGAAGTAAACTGCCTCTACAATAATAGCTTTCTACTTAACGTATAGCTATATGACTATAAACCCTTTAACGAGGGACTTCATCCTACCTAATGCTATAATTGCTTTAGATTCGGACACTTAGCCTAGAACTATAAGACAGCCTTAACCTACAGACAATGCGAAGGCATTATATACCCCAATAGGGCAGAATGCCTAACTGAGCGAGGCGAGATCCTACTAAACTATATCTTATATAAAGGCGAATATATAGCTTAGAGCTAAGACTGCCCTATTGTAGCCTCGCATTAGGCGCAGGCTAAGGAAGGCTACTCTAACAGACCGCTCCAATTCTAAGACTATATTGTAACTAAAGCCCTTACTTATAGCCTAAAGTCTCCTGCCCCCCCCTCCATCAGTCTGACTCCTAAGAAGCCTCTTACTAAGGAGGCCTAGAAGGCCTCTAGGCTTAATGAATAGACTATAAAACGCCCTTAGTCAGTCCTCAACTTAGGCCTATGCCTCCTTTGCGCTATCCTCACTCTCTATATTTACTTTTGCCTCCTTACCATTAATTGCTATCTCCCCCCTAAGTGATTAATTAATGCTAGTGCTCTTCTAGAATACTAACTATTAGCCTACCCTTATCTAGATTGCCCTATAGCCTATAGGCCTACAGTAAATATAATATAATTATCCTCCTTAAACCAAATAGGAACCCTAAGACTAAAGCCCCAGCCTGCCCGAGCAGATATAACTACTATATAGTTTATTATAGTAGGCAAATAATAATATATATTAATAAGTAATATAAACCTAAGTTATAGATATTAGAAGTAGGAGAGGACTAAATAAGCATTACCTTTATAAAAACTTAGCACTAAATTAGAGCTCTTTATAATCCCCCAAACAATAAAGGCAACTTGCCTGCACTATAGACTCTAGCCAATACTATACTAAATGATTATACACTACTTATTAATAACTTTAACCTCTACTACCTACTCTAAGATTACTACAGCTAGATAGACTAAAGTAGTAATATCCTCATCTAGGAAGTAGTGCAATATTATACTAGCCTCCTTATGCCCTATAGCATTATTATTAGACTATTCTATGGCTACTAAAATAATATGCTTAACCTAGCTTAGGCCTTTAAGACTATCTATACAATATATAAAGGAACTAACTACAACCTAGAAGAATCTAACTATCTCCTGCAATAAATCTGCATTATTAATGCCCCTAATAAGCTAACTCCCAAACTAGACTTTAATTACAATTAGAAGAAAATAAACTCCTACTATACTATTAATGAAGTAATAGTCTGCCTCTAATAGACCTATATTACAATCACTACTGCAGAAGCCCTTAATGAAGCAGCTAACTAGCTCTTAGAGCAGCTAGAAGTAATTGCCCAATTTGCGACCCTAAAGCGAAAGAGACCTACGCCTAACTAGTCCTATAGTAGAATAGTAAAACATCTGCAACAACTTGCAAGCTTAAATGAGCCCGCCATATAGCCTAACGAACCGGTTATATTTCAGACTGATAAGCCCTAGCCAAAGCGCGAATGCAGCGGGATCGCAGTGTAAAAGACACTTAATGCGCTAATACGTACAGCCGGTCCTATAACTGGCGGGAGGATCGTGAGTCTGCATTATGTAGTCTCACATGACCTCGCGCGGGATGCAATGCCTTAAGCATTGCATCCCAGCCAATTAAGATAGAGAACTAACCTTCTTTTACCACCTTTCTAGATACACTTGTGCATCCAACCTATTATTATATTATATAGTAGTAATTGTAGATACTATTATACATTAGCTTACGATTTGATTTGCTAGGCACTAGCTTCACAGCACTAGCTTTATGGCACTAGCTTTATAGCACTAGCTTCATAGCACTAGGTCTTCCTGACCAATCATAATAATCCCTTATAGCTTAATCTGCCCAATAGATCACCCCAGACAATATGAGAGCCTTGCCCTACTCTTATTCCCCCCTTGCTATCCTCATATAGTAAGAATCATACTAAGCAGTAATATCCTTTAAAGGAATCCTACTAAAGCACCCCTCTAACGCATTAAAATCCAATACTGCTAAGCACTTACAGCTAAGATCATTTAACCAATCGAAAATTGTGCAGAAAACTCTATTTATAGGCCCTAACCTTAAGCCTATACTAATTAAATTTCGCAAAAATCTACCCTTAGTAAAAGCAGATTTAAATCCTAACCTCACTGATAACCTTATATATAGACTACTTGCACTAAATTCTATGACTACCTACGGCCTATTGACTATAAGGACCTACAATATTAAGCTCCCTGCTGACAATTGCCATTATGCCTTATAACTATTAATTGCATTAATCACTAATAATCTCAAATTAGCAAAAAAGTAGTGATCTACCTTAGCTTATCTTTATCGCTTAATTGACTAAGTTCTATAGGTTCTAGACACTAGTAAGCTAGCTAGGTCCCTAAGAATCCTTAATTAGATATTAAAGTTTTACTTGCTAGCGATTCTAGCATGAAGATAGAGTATTGCAGACAGTAGATTGAGCCCTTAGAAGCGCACCAATTTGGTCCCTTAGTCGACTGAAGCTAAAGAATTTATAAATTCTAAGCTAGGCGTGCTTACCCCTTGGAGAGTGGTTATGCCTTGCCTAAGGGCAATAACCACTCGACCAAAGAGGTATAAAAGTGCAAATTTATGCTAAGTTATAAGGTATTTACTAACTTAGTTATATAAAGCTATTCCCCTAAGAATGGCTTAATTACACCTTAGCGATGAAGATTATAGCGAGCCGCTAGATCCTAACGAACAGCAAGAGACTATAACGTGCAGTCTGCCCTAAAGACTATAGTATTCAACGCAAGCTAAGTCTATTGAAACCTTTAATGAGGAAGGAATCACTGCCTGCCTGGCTGATCTAACGGCCCACAAGATCATCAGATAGGGCATCTAATATGCTCACCTTATTAGCAAGTAGGCAATATCTACAGTCCTAGATATTATGACTATCTACGATTCTACTGTGGCCTACACTATAATGACCTTTATTACCCAGCTTGCAGCCTAAAGCTCAAAAGCATAAGATACCCTCAGTCTCCTACAAGCAGAACTAAAAGACCTAGTATACCTACCATAGTGGCGCAATGCAACTATAAGCCATTTTAACTTCGAAATACCGAGCAGTTTAGACCTTAAGAAGCTATCTACAGTAAGACGACCAAACCTAAGAATAATAAGCCCTAACTGACTTAATGAACCTCCTAATCTGTAGAACCAATAGGATAAGGCTCTATAGCGCATAACTACACTAAGAAGAACTATTGAACGAATGACTCAGTCAACCTCGCGAAGCGAGACCCATGGAAGCTACAACTAGGATGATAGCTCTTCATTATCTTCCTCCTCAGACAGCTCAAACGATCCTAGATGCTATTCCTCCCGACAGTATGAACAACTATAAGACAATCAAGAGTCATCCTATCAGACTACCACTATGGTGACTGATAGCTATAAGAAGATTAAGAAGGAAGCTTTAGGCATCTTCAATCTAAGACATTATGACCCTAAGAAGACTGGCCTTATGATATTGCAAAATAAGTAGATCTATATAGATATATACCTCTTCTATAAGCACCTATAAGTCTTTAAATGCTATAGTAAGGATGCCCTTTAAGACTATTACATTTTAATGCTAGGAAGCAGCGCCTAGGGATAGCTTATAGGCAAATTGAGTATAAACTAATACAATAGACTATTAGACGCTACAATCCATAAGTTCTATAAAAAGCTTACTGCCCGCTTTAAGCGCTTTAATGCTAAAATCATAGAGGATCTTCACTCAGGAAGGTATATTATACACCTGGCGGCAAAAGGTCTTAGCCTTATACAATAGGTCTAACATAAAGCTAGCTACACTAAGCAGCTTAGAATCAGCAAGGAATAGTACATTTTGCAGGCAATATTTCCTCTAATTGACATAGAGATATCTTAACTTCTGCAAATGCCCTAGAAGAGGACTAAGCTTGCTAGATTCATTTGGGAGTATAAGGAACACTACTCTACGATTAAAACTATAGTTTAGTAACGATAGGGATGTTATGATACCCATTTTAAGCCCTACAATTGGGACTATACTTGCGATTGTAACCGCAATGAAGACTGCAATCGCTATAGTAACTAGAGCAGCAATAACTGCAACCGACCTAGAGACTGAAGGGTTGACAACTGTGATCGAGATTGTAACCAAACCTATAATGACTGCAGCTAGAACTGCAACTATAATTAAGACTGCAATTAAGACTGCGATTAAGACTGCAACCAATATTGTGACTAGAACTGCAAATATAATGAAAGGAGCGACCACTAAGACTACCTTTAAGAGGAAAAGAAAGTTACATTCGAAAAGAAATACTAGATTATTAAGGAAGAGCTAAATTTAATCTAGACTAATATTAAGGCGGACAATAAGAATAAGGCTTTATAGTTAGACTACTCTACATTTTCTAATCAATCATAGTGAGCATACTTCTTAGCTATAATTAAGTCTTTACACATCCTTCCGGCCGACCCTACCTTTATCTATACCCAATGCTTGCAATCTTTTCCTATAAAGATAATCCTCATTAAGCATATTCTTACTAAATGCTACATCCCTAAAGAATATAGGGAATATAAGAAGTTATTAAATGCCCTAAAAATAATATATTATAAGAAATATAGAGAAACCCTACCAATATGCAATTAACTCTTTTAGCACCTTAAGACCTACTTTAGTACTAAGTTACCAATAAAGATTATAAAACCTAAGATAAAGACTAACTAGGAGGGATTATAGGTATTAGAACCTACCCCTAATGCTAAGAAGGCTAACTATATATACCTCTATCTACTCGCAAAGACAAGCAAGGATGATAATTACCCAGTAGAAATCTGCAGTGACTCTAGCTATAGAAGGCCCCTTATCGATAGAATCTAGCTTTATAGCCTTAAGCATACCATTAAGAAGAGAGAACTAGTAATCATTAGAGGAGTGAATAGCGCCAAGCAAACAAATAAATAGCCTACTTTTACTATCTACATCGATAGAGTGCATGCTAATAGATCGTCTATAGGTACTACAAAGTTTATAACCTCTACTTAGATCTAGGACAAGATGGGAGTTAAAGCCCTACTTAGAAATGGCTTTTTAGACCCTATAAATGCAATATCTTAAACACTAAGAGATAGATTAAGTACAATATCTTAGATAACTTTTATATCCCATTCTATATTACCTTAGGCCGCTGAAGTATTAACTGCTATATGGTAGCTCTTCGAGCTATTATTATGCCACCTAGGAAGACAATAGTAGTCCCTACCGCTTAGAAGGAGATCCCTAAGGACTAAAGCTTTCCTTTTTATGCTTCTATTTCCTCAGCTCTACATACTATAGTAGATTATAATAGCCCTCCCGCTGCAATCGTAGTGAACAATACGGCTAAAGCCATCAAAATACACTACAGGCAGAAGCTAGGTAACATCCTAGAAAGCGAGGGAAGCTATTTCTCATCCTCATAGAGAATAGCCTTAACTGCCCTAATGATAGTGATTGCCCCTATCTTGCCGCTTAGCTATCAAATGTAGCTACTACTGTAACTACTTAGACTACTATACTTACAATCTCGATAGAATTCGCATTGAATGAAGGCATTAGAGCCATTATATCTAGCGTCTATAAAGTCAACTAGACTGTATCTATACTGCCTCCCTCTGAATCGCTAAGTAATGCTATCTTCTAAGATCATATTAAAGCTAACCTTCCCTAGAAATAGCGCTAAAAGACTGAATCCTCAACTGCTGCCTTCCTCGCAAAAGAGAATAATAATCCCCCTCAACCCCTATAGGATAGTCGCGACTCGCGAGGAAACTATTGATATCGATCCTAAAGCATTGAATATCCCTTACTAGATGTACGTTCAATGTACATCTTATCTGCCTAAGGAGATTATAATTAAGGGTATTTATATCTACGCTAAGGATCGAGCCTTTATGAGCGCTATTTGACATCTAATCTTGAGGCACTTAAAGCTATAGAATGATACCAATCTCATCTGGGTACCTAAGGGAGAGGAAATATAAGTCCTATTGATTGATAACTAGTATAAGCACTATATATCTTAGAGACTATACCCTAATAGCCTAAAGGACTGAGCCTTTATCGACAAAACGTTCAACATACTATATGATTAAGGACGACTCAAATGGGTTAAGGGACTAATGTAGGGTTATGAAATTAGTTAGTCTAGAATGTACTAACTAAATACTAATTGGAATTAGTTAGTATTTAGTTAGTATTTAGTACAAAAGATTAGTATTAGTATAGGCCCATACTAACTAATTTGAAATTAGTATTTAGTTAGTATTTAGTACAAAAATTAGTATTAGTATTAGTATAGGCCTATACTAACTGAATACTAATTTTTTAGTATATTAGTATAGAATTAATACAGTATAGAAATATTAATAGTTCTAATACTTAAGGCTATAATCTTTAGTTATTTAGGTATTTAGGTATTTAGGTATTTAGGTATTTAAGTATTTAGGTATTTAGGTATTTAGGTATTTAGGTATTTAGGTATTTAGGTATTTAGGTATTTAGGTATTTGGATATTTAGATATTTAGTTATTTAGATATTTAGTTATTTAGATATTTAGTTAACTATTAATACTAAGAATTTACTATTACTAATTAGGAATTTAGGTAATAAAATGCATATTTTACTATAGTAAATTAACAATCTATAATAGCTAATTACTAGTTGATATAATAGGATGAATAATTTACTATAGCTAATTACTAATTCAAGCGTTAGGATTAAGATTATAATTTACTTTAATAAAGTTAGTACAAAATGTACTAATTTTGTACTAATTAGTTAGTATTAGTATAGGACTGTACTAACTAATTATTTTAGTATTTAGTTAGTATTTAGTATAGAAAAATTAGTTAGTATTAGTACAAGCCTGTACTAACTAAATACTAATTCTTTTAGTACGTACTAACTAATTTCATAACCCTACTTATGGGTATAATTATAAGCAGAATGATTATTATAGGTTAAGAAAGGCATTTAAAGCTAAAATTAGTACAGCCTAGAAACCAAGAATGGATTATGGTCATTCAAGCAATCAATGCGGAAGGCTAGGCGATCTAGCCATTTATTATCAGTGCGGGCCAATATTAGCTTACTAATTAGTACTGAGAAAGCAACCTTATAGGCAATTGGGCTATTATAACAACTCAAAATGGCTAGATTGATAATAAGACCGGTCTTAAGTGGCTTAAGCACTTTGACTAATGCACAATCAATCGATCAATTAGTTCCTATTGTCTCTTGATCCTCAATGGCCACAAAAGTTACTAGTCTATTAAATTTGAGAGATATTGTGAGGAAAAGAAGATCATCTAGCTTTATATGCTGCCTCATTTATCTTATCTACTTTAGCCTCTTAATATTAGGTGCTTTAGTGTGCTAAAGAAGGCTTATGGTCGAGAAATAGAGCATTTAATTAGATGCTCTATTACCGACATTTTAAAGACTGAGTTCTTTCTAGCCTTCTATGCAGCATATAAGGCCACTATGATAGAAAGAAATATCAAGGGGGCTTTTAAAGGAGCTAGTCTTATTCCTCTTGACCCAGAAAGTGTAATCTTAAAGCTTAATATGCAGCTATAAACTCTAACGCCCACTAGGGAGGAAGCTAAGCTTTAACCCCTTAGGTTTTAAAGACTCTAAAGACTGTACTTAAGGCTTAATCTCAGTCTGAATATCTTAAGAGATAGATTAAGAGACACTAAAGTAGCTCTCTAGAGTTAATTCTTAAAGCATTAAAGTCTCTTATGAAGGGAATAAAGGCAGTTATATATAAGATAGCTCTTATAAGGGCAGAGGTCTAAGACCTTTAATAGGCAAATGAGATACTAAGCTGGCGCTAAAGGGCAAAAAGGACTAGACTTTAGAAAAGAGGGATTATAATAGTAGAGGAAGGAAGGCAAGCAATTGATCAAATAGATGTAGATATGCAGGTAGTAGCAGAATTATGGTAGAATGATAGTTAAGGGAGGTCAATGCGATTAGGTATTTAGCATTATAGTATTTATAATAAGCCTAATTATAATATAACTATCTATTAGGTAATAATTAAGACGTTTAGGGAAGAGTATAGCAAATAGTTTCAATTAATTAAATAGTTTATAGTATTTTTATTGTGATTTCTATCTAGAGGGGTAAGATAAAGTGGCTTACTTACTTATCTAGCTTACTTACTTATTAAGTACGTTATAAATGAACCTTTAATAATAATTAATAAATCCTAAAAAGAATTATATTTCTTTAAGGTTTATAAGTAACAGACATATATAGCAAGTGTCTCAGTTAACTGAGTGTCTTAAAAATCACTTAACCTACATTATCTTCATTTGATCAATTGATTCCTCACTGCCTAGCATATTATAGACTGATTATAAGGCTAGAATGCTTCTTACTTTCTAGGCCCTTCAAAATAACCTAAGATTAAGTCTTCAATGCGCTGCTAGTATCTATATAGTCTCTTAGAAGACCTTAGGTCGCCGATAGCAAGGCATTCAATCTCGATGCAATACTGTCAACAAATTACATTGCCTATCTGATCTGGAGGAATAGATCCTTAAGCACTTTATTCTCAATCTATATTCGCGAGGATTTCCCCCCTAGCTTTATGGTATAAAAGAAATAGCTGATTAATTGCTTGCTGACCGCAATACACTACCCATCAGTATGCATTAGGCTTCAAACTTCATCAAGCAATACTTAGACCTTAAGATATACCTTTTTCAGAAATATGACTACTAGAGAGCTAAATGCCAAGATCTAACCATTATCTACAATTAGTTTTAACTTATAGTAAATACAATTGTGAAGTATAGCATCTAATTAGTTAATATCTATAACTTTAATAAGACTGGCTTTCTTATAGGCATAATTACAAGTAGAATGATTATTATAGGTTCAAAAAGGCATTTAAAGCTGAAATTAGTGCAGCCTAGAAACTAGGAATGGATTATAGTTATCTAGGCGATTAATGCAGAAGGCCAGGCAATCTAGCTATTCATCATTAGTACGGGCCAATATCACCTTACTAATTAGTACTAAGATAGCAACTTCCCGGGCGATTAGGCTATTATAATAACCCAAATTGGCTAGACTAAAAAAGGGACCGGTCTTAAGTGGCTTAAGCACTTTAAGTAATGTATAGCTAAGCGAACAAATAGTTACTATTGCCTCTTAATCCTTAATGGCCATAAAAGTCACCAGTCTATTAAATTTAAGAGATATTATAAGGAAAAGAAGATCATCTAGCTTTATATACTGCCCTATTTATCTTATCTACTCTAGCCTCTTGACATTAGGTGCTTTAGTATGCTAAGGAAGGCTTATAGTTAAGAAATAGAGCATTTAATTAGATGCTCTATTACCTACATTTTAAAGACTGAGTTCTTTCTAGCCTTCTATATAGTATATAAGACTATTATAATAAAAAGAAATATTAGGGGGGCTTTTAAAGGAGCTAGCCTTATTCCTCTTGATCTAGAAAGTGTAATCTTGAAGCTTAATGTGCAGCTATAGATGCTAATGCTAGTTAAGGAGGCATCTAATTAATTAACCTCTTAGGCATTAAGGACCCTAAAGACTATACTTAAGGCTCAATCTCAGTCTAAATACCTTGAAAGACGAATTAGAAGGCATTAAAATAGCTCCCTAGAGTCAAGCTTTAAAGCCTTAAGGTCTCTTAAGAAGGGGATAAAGGCAGTTATACATTGGGTTGTCTTACTAGCTGCTAAGAATAAAGACCTTCAGGAGGCAAATGAGATATTAAGCTGGCGCTAGAAGGCAAAAAGGACCTAACTATAAAGAAGAGGGGTAATAACTATCAAGGAAGGAAGGCAGACAATTAATCAAATGGATATAGATGTATAGGTAGTGGCAGAATTATTGCAGAGTGGTGGTCAAGGGAGGTCAGTACGATTAGGTATTTAACATTATAGTATCTACAGTAAGACTAATTATAATATAAAAACCTATTAGGTAATAATTAAGACATTTGGGAAAGAGTATAATAAGTAATATCAACTAATTAAATAGTTTGTTGTGTTTTTATTGCGATTCTTATAAAGAAGGTTAAGATTTTTAAGACACTTAGTTGACTAAGACACTTACTATATATGTACGTTATGTGTAAGTCTAAATGGTATACTAAGGTATTTATAAAGTATAAACTTAATTTAAAATATAGTCTTCTATTTATTACTTTCTTTAATATAGATAAAGTTATATATATCTTTAAGATTTAATATTATAAATACCTTTATTTTATAAAGCTTATCTATAAGTTTTATAGTAAAAAGTAATAAAATTTACTTTTTAAGAATAGTATTATTTAATTATCTATAGTCTATAATAAGTCTAAGTTCATTATTCTTTTTAAGAATAAATATTATAAAGTATTTAGCTAATAACTTAAAACCCATAATATATTCTTTCTTTAGCATTTTATTAATATATTCCTTAAGTGTATATATAATTAAATTTAATTAAGATTAAAAATTTTATAAAATATAATAATTATTCTACTTTTAATATAACTTTATAGATCTATTAATTAATTTTTAATAGTTTGATTTTAAATTCTTTTAAAAAAAGTGTATTATAAATATAATCTTATACTGGTATAATCTTTAGTCTTTCTTCTTTAAAGATTTTTTATTATTTTTTAAGGTTCTTATTTATTTATGTCAACTATTATTTTAAGTATCTAATAATCCTTTATAGTTAGTCTTTCTTGCCTTTTAAGGATTTATATTATCTTCTCTTTAGGGGCAGTAAAGTATTATAGATTTCTTTATTTTTAACCTTATTATCTATCTTATTATTATTTAAAGTTTAAAATCTCTTTTTATCATTCTTATTATTATTAATATATATTCAGCTAGTCTTTTAGTTAATATATAAATTAAACTTTCTTAACTATAAGTAATTAAGAATAATATAATAATCTTCTATAAGTATAATACTAAAAGTAATATCTTAATTCTTTCCTATAATAAATATCTTTAAGTAATTAAGTTCTTAAGTAATAAATCTATCTTTATATAAAAATAAATTGCTTATAAAGTTATATACTATATATAGCTACTTTATATCTCTTTATAGTAACTTTAACTTATTAACTATAATAAGGTTAATATATAATACTTTTACTTTATAATTTACTAATATATTAAGCTATTCTCTTTTAATTCTTACTTTAATTTTAAGTATTTATTATAGTTTTAGTTCATATGCTATATTTTTACTTACTTAATACTTTTCTATAAGTAGTATTATATATTTTTTATGTAGTTATTAGGGTTTTAAAATTTCTATATATTTTTGTCTTTTTATTTCTTTTAATTAGGATTGTTAATATTATATTATTCTTCAACTTTAGCCTAGATATAGACTTTATACTCTTAATAAATATAATTCTTAAGATCTAATAGCCTTTTTATATATGTCTTAAGGTAGGAATTATCTTATATTTCTAATTATATAATAAGGTATTATAGTATAGATTTAATTAAGATATAGTTTTAAGTTTCTTATTTTAAGTCGAGATTATTAATAATTAGTCTAAGAATCTTAATAGAACAATAGTTATTTTCTATCTTTTTATTTTTATATATTTTATAATAATAATAATAATATAATATTTATAATACTTTATTATATCTTAATATAGTATAGTATAATTAAGTATTATATTTGGTTTTAAGTTATAAAATAAGAAGATCTATCTTAGCTATTCTCTATAGCTTAGCTTTAATATATACTAGCTTGCCTTTATAAGTATTTTCTTATTTATAATTAAGTTATTAGTATATATTTATTTATTTCTTTTATATTACTTTATTATTTCTTATTTATTTATTTATACTCTATAGACCTAAAAGGTAGATAGTACTTCTACTCTATATAAATATAGGAAAAACCAAATTGGACGAAAACCCATATTATTATTGTAGTGGGCTCATATTGGGCCCCTTATTCAGTCACAGCGCATAAGTGAATAGTCCTTCTTGCTAGGACTAGAATTATCCTATTTTTTAGAAATTTGGCAGGAAAATTAAAGGAAAAATTAATAAAGGAAAAGTAAGAGTCTTCTACATCTTAGATTCTAGGTCTAAGGTAGGTATGCATCAGTTGCATATTAGCTGCGCACTAGTGATATATATATAGGATTATTATGCAGTTGCGGCCGGAGGCCCGGATTTTAAGTGGGCAGATTCGGCCGCTGGTGGGTCCACCAGCTGGCACTTTACTGTTAGTAGCTAGGGGTCAATATAGGCCTGGGGCTCTGCAGCTGTTGACAGCTGCCAGCTGCAGCCCGGATTTCTGCTATTTGGTCCCTTCGCTTGGTCTGCAATGCCCTCCTTTCTTTCTTCCCTCTTCAACGCCTCTGTAAGTTGCCCTCTCCTGGCTTCCTAGCCGTACCCGCGCTGGCGCCGGGTCTTGAGCGTGTCACTGACTTCTGTTCTTTCTGCTAGGATTATCATTGATATGTTCGTCCTTCCTGCTGCTCGTTGCGGCCTCGCTGGCGATGCGGCTCCATTGCGGTCTCTTAGGGCCGGCTGGGGCTCTGGATCCCGGGGAATCCGGCGGGAAGGGCAAGGGCGACGACGATGACGACGATGACGATGACGTCGACGACGACGACGAGGAGATGGACGACGGGGTCCAGGAGTAAGGTCGGATGGTGGGTGGTGGAGGCGCGGGTTCAGGACGGGTCTGTAGGTCAGCACTGCGGGCTTGGAGGACTTAATAGGGGGGCAGAGGATTTAATTGGGTTAGCAGCTATTATAAATAGGCCAGTTTTTTTGCCCTTTGTAGCTTTTTTCTGGGTGCATTTCGTCTCTTTATGAGGGGGGCGAGAAGCACTCAATGCGGGAGCGCATCGCTTTTGCCTAGCTGCTGCAGACTCTAGCTAATTGCCTTCTGACCTCCCGGTCTGCTTCCGCATCGCGGTCGCAGTTGCTATAGATATGAAGGGCCAGCTCGTAGTGCAGGATGAGGCATTAGTGTAAGAACCAACGAGTAATTGCTTGCGCTGTACTGCAGTCTGATAGTTAGAGCCTAAGTTCGTACTGGTTCTATAGCGGTTTCGCAAGGAGGCTGCATTATTTGGCGAATCTTGGGCAGAAAATGATTATATGCTTAGGTATTTCCTCACCAGTCCTATATGGGCATTGTGGTGAGGGCACATTGGGGATGCCCTTCAAGAAGAGGAAGCTTCTTAGTCTAATTTTTCCTATTCTTAGCTATATAAGCATTAAACTTTAGTGCTTATTAAGGCTATAATATAAGTATAATGCCTTCTTATTATTAGTAGGGGAGTAGGTTTCTATAGGTTCTAGGCGATTTATCCTTTAGTGCTTTCTTACTGCATCTTAAAGTTAGTTCTACTATATAGTCCACTAGGATAAAGTATAGGCCTTAATTGCGTTTAGGGTTGCTTTATATCCTTTATGAGGGAGCTAGCTCTTAAGTCAGTCCTTAACCTTTTGTTGCGATTGCCACTATGAACCCTACCGTTGCTTGTGGCGGATCTACCTTATGGCCGCTATAGCAGCATTCTTAATGAGCAGTATAGTATTCTGCCTCTCTATGCGGCTATAGAATTAGGCGGCCAGCTCGTTAAGGTAGATATTGAGGGGAGGGATAGCTAATTCTATTTCTAGAAGGCAGGCTAGTGTAGCTTTATATGCCTTAATAACTACGCGTAGGCTTTAGGTCTATTCTGCTATAAGTGCTTATGTAATGCTATAGGGCTTGCCCCTAGGGGCGGTTAGAGTGTAGTAAGCTCTTACGTTATAGACTATAGTTGACTATATAACCTACATATAGATTAATCTTACTGCTTTAAGGCTAACCCCCTATATGCTCATAGCAATTGCAGTAAGGGCCCATTATTAGCGCTCTAACTTCCCTTTAAGGTAGTCAATATGTAGTCCTTAAAGTAGTTTATAGTGGAGGAATAGTCTAAAGAATCTACTTGACTTAGTAGGCATTATTGTTAGGTCTTTAAGTTAGATCTATATTTAGTCTGCTATATGCTTCTAAGTAAAGTATAAGAGCTATACTTTATCTAGCTCTTAAGTTATTCTATTCATTTAGGCCTAATTATTGCAGATTTCTTAGGCAGCTTTAAGCTAGGTTTAGGTCTCTTCTATATTGCGTCTAAATATAAGTAGATTAGTATTATCTGCAAACTTAACCACTATTATCCTAGGGGCATTACTAAGGGCTTCATAGAGGCTAGAGATAAAGAGGATGAACAGTATAGGCGATAGGGGGGACCCTTATAGAATGCCTACTTGGACCTAAATAGGGTTTAATATTTAGCCATCGAAGTGAAGCCATACTGTTCGTACTGTAAGATAGCTAATAAGCTATACTAGGAGCCATCTTGGGAAGCCCTTTTGCTGTAGGGTTGCAATAAGTTATCTATGGTCGACTCTATTAAAAGCCCCTATAAAGTCTAGTTAGAGGAAAGATATAAGGCTACACTAGGCCTAGGCTGTGCGCACTGCTTCTACAATGACCACTAGGGCGAGCTCTATAGATTTCCTTAGTCTATTGCCTATTTGCCCTAAGGGTAGTAGCCCCTTTAATTCTGCTATAATCATAATGTACTAACTAATAACTATCTTGATAATTTTGCCAATCACATTAAGTAAGGATATTGATTGCTATCCTAATGTAGTGCATTATTAGTCTAGGGTCTTATTAGCCTTTAGGATAATCATAACGATTGTAGCGCAGAAGTAGGTTAAAAAGTAGCCAATTATAATACTTATATTTGCTATCTTTATAATCATAAGTATAAGTAGCTTACTACATACTTTTAGGAACCCAGCTGGGATTCTATCTTTGCCTAGGGCTTTCTAGGACCTAATTTTGCATAGGGCTTCTTTAATCTCTTTAGGCTTAATGTAGGGGCATATTAGGCCCAATTTGGGTTTAAGTGTTCTAGGGGGAGGGAGAAAGGGGAAGTTAGAATTATTAGCCTAGGGTTTAAGGAAGAATTTCCTTGCGAGGATTTTGGTTTTATCTGCATAGAGTATTGCTAGCTCGAGATAGTCTAGATAGGTAAGGGGCAGGAGCTACAGTAGGACTGCAATAGTTTTGCTCTACAGTCTTACCTATCTTTCTATTGCTTAGAATTATATTATATTGTACCTAAGAAGGTCTGCTAGGAGCTCCCACTATAGGGCGCATTGGGCGCTCTTCACGCATTGGTCCCATTGCGCGCACGCTTCGGCTAAGGCGCGCCAGTCGGAGGGTTAGCCAGTTCGCTAGGCTCTATAGCGGGCTTGTTTGAGCTCGTTGGTTACTATAGCTATTTTGGTGTTCTACTACAGGTTATAATAGGGTCTAGGTTTCTTTCACTTTAGGGTTGCGAATTGGGCAATTGCCTCAAGCTGCTTTAATAGCCAGTCAACCACTTTATTGAGGGCTTCTACAGTAATTATAGTGCCCTAAGTCCATTAGAGGCAGACTTTTACTTTATTAGTAACTCTCTACTAGTAGGTCTTCCTCTAGTTGAATCTAAGGACTAAATCTAGGGTTAATTTATCTAGGGTAATTATAATGTAGATATATTGTAAGAAATAGTTAGATCCCTCTAGGTTATAGTCTATTCCTTCGTATATTGTGTAGATAGTCTCAGTAGCCTAAGCTAGGTTAAGGGTACTATTATAGTAGCCTTAGGCCGATCTAGTAATAGTCCTATAAGGCATAATAAGGCTAACTTAAAGTCACTATGCTTCCCTAATAAGGTCATTACTGCCTCGATCTGCTTGGCTATAGTAGTCCTAAAGTGGGTAGTAAAAGTTAAAATTATTAATAAGAAGTATATAATTGTTCAGTACGGTACTAGCTAGGGCTTATAGCGCAGGCAAATTGCCTTTACTATTTAGGGGGTTATAAAGAGCAATGATTTAGTATTATGTTTTTATAAAAGAGATGCTAGCTTAATCCTCCCCTGCCTCTAATGTCCATAACTTAGGTTTATAGTGCTTATTAATATATATTATTATATGCCTGCTATAATAGACTATATAGTAGTTATATCTGCCTGGGCAGACTAGAGCCTTAGTCTTAAGGTTTCTATTTGGTTTAAGAAGCATAATTATATTATATTCACTATAGGCCTATAGTGCGACCTAGGTAAGGGTATACTACTAGTTAGTATTCTAGAAGAGTATGAGCATTAGTTAATAATTTGGGGAGAGAATAGTATTAGTGAGGAGGTAGTTATAGATATTATAAGTAGAGATAGTATAAAGGAGGCATAGACTTAGGTTAGGGACTGGCTAGAGGTCCTACATTGTTTGTTCATTAATCTGGGGGGCCTTCTAGGCCTCTTTGGCGATAGGGCTCTAAGGAGGTAGGCTATTGGGGGGGGGAAGTCCCCATATTGGGGGTCTAGTTGCGGTGTGGTCTTAGAAGCGGAGGGGTCGGTCAATATAGCCCTCCTTAGCTCGCGCCTAATGTGAGGCCGCAATAGGGCAGTCTTAGCTTTAGGCTAGGTATTCACCTTTATAGAGGGTACAGTTTAATAGGATCTCCTTTTGTTTAGTTAGATATCCTTTACTATTAGTATGCATAGTGCTTCTATATTATCTGTAGATTAGGGCCAATTTGCAGTTTTAAGTAAGATAATTAAACCTAAAGCAATTATAATATTAGGTAGGATAAAGTCCCTCATTGAAAGGCTTACTATTATATAGCTATATATTAAGTAGTAGGCCATTATTATAAAGGCAGTTTGCCTCCTTAATGGAGCTAATGCATAAGATTAGATTCATTTTTGCGTTAGGACTAAGTCATCTAGTCTTTTGCCTCTTCACTTAGAGGATCATTAGTTAGTTAGATTTATTAATTTCTTCGATGAGTTTATTAGTATTATTTAGGATAGATACAAATTGGATTCCCTTTGCTATTACTGTGAAGGTTGGGGGGGAGAGAGCCACATTATTGCTGAAGGCTTTAGTGACCTAATCTTCAGCGCAATAGGCTCAAGCCTTATCTACAATAATGAACGTAAGGACCGTATCACCACTTGGGAGCTTTCTTGCTACAATAATGCTAGTATCGCTATAGGCCCAGTTCACTACTGCAATAGTATCTTTCAGTGTTTAGCTACTAATATCGGAGGGTATATTTCTTGTTCGGATGGTAACTTTGCGTTTGATATAGCTTTAGGTTGTTCGCTTAGGGCTTCTATAGTTTGGGGGCGCAAGATTTCGCGCTGCAATTAATGTGTAGGATGGTCGGCCTTTTTTGCGGTTTAGGGCTACACCTAGGGCTTCTTTAATAATAGAGGTGAGAATAGTAGTAATATTCGAAGTGATTCGCTCCTTAAGGCTTACTTTATAGTTGCATAAGCTATCCTCTTCGCGGGATGCATGCATCTATATCTCCCGCACAGTAGCATAGGTCTAGATAATATTCTAGACTTAATCGAGGAGATTAGGAGGGATAATTCTAGCAATGGCATAATATGCTTCATTTTCTAGGTCATCTGCCAGTATTCTACTTGATTCTACAGTAGGTATATCGCTTTCGCTCGGCATATATTAGCTAATTCCCACTAAGGGGTTATATTAGCTTTAATTAAGGCCACACGCCCCTAAGTCGATAGCCATCGGTAGCGCATTAGTGCTATCACTATGGCCCCAATGCGCTATTGTGCCTAGAGTAATGCGTGTGCGAGGATTCTAATTCTAGTGTTAGAATATATTTTAGAGGCAGATTAAGGCTATAGCGAGTAGAAACTAGATATTTTGCAAAAAGGTTGTAATGACTTTATTATTTCTCTTTTATATATATATATATATATTCTAGTATAGTTTTTTAATACTTAATATAATAGCTTATTTCTCTTATATTTCTTAGCTTTCTATCTTATATCTTAATAATATATTATTAATGCTAAAGGCTATCTTATAGCTATTATAATCATTAGTTAAGTATTCTTCTTTAAGGGATTAAATATTATTATTCTTAATAGGTAGTTTAAGCTATTATACTTATTTAGCTTTATATTTTATATTTATATTAAGGATATTTAATTATTATATGTAGAACTAATATCAAATATAATTATCCTCTTCCTAATATAGAAAGAACTATATACAGGGTTGTGAAATTAGTACACTAGAAATTTCTATTAGTACACTTTAGTACAGGTTTAAACCTTTATTAAAAATCAGTCTTTAGCCATAAAATTATAAACTTTCCATTTCCTAGTACCTATACCATCCTAGTACTCTAAATAAGGACTTATATTACATAAGCAAATTTATATAGCTAGGAATACTAATTAGTACAAAATTAGTACGTTTTTTTAGTGTACTAAATACTAAAAGTGGACTAATCTGTACTTTCTCACTTATGTAAGGGTTTAAAAGTTAGTAAGCTATGATATCTAATAGCTAGCGCTTAGTACTATTGATTAATATTCTTTTTTCATTTCTAAAGCTAAGCGCTGATTTACAATTAAGAGTTTAAGGTGTACTAAGAAAAGTACTGGACTAACTAATTTTTCTATATAAATATCATTTTCTATAGTTTTCTCCTATTTAGTATTAAGTAAAAGTCTAATAATATTATAGTTTATAATACCTATAGTTTTATAAGTCTTTCTAATTATAATTACTATCTTCCTATAAGTAGCAATTTATAGGGTATAATACTAATAGTTAGTAAATTAAATAGTTTTACTTTCTAATATAGGTTTATACTCCTATTTAGTCTTAAGCTTTTAATAATTACTTTTAACTTCTTATTAATATTAATATTAAACGAAAATTTATTTTTATAATTTCATTTATAAGTAAAGTTCTTTACTTTTTATTATGTAAGCTATGAATTATTAATTTAAATTGCTTTATTAATATACTTTACTAGCATTAAGAATCTTTTATCTTTAAAGAGTTTATTCTAGATTATTTCTTTAAGTTTATTAAAGAAAAAAGATATAAGTATATTCTAGTCTTCTATTAACTTAGAAGCTACCTAATAGAACATTATAGTATATTTTAAGGCTAACTTAATTTATTTAAGTTCTTTAAAATATTATTTAATATATTCCTTCTTATTGTCGGTATCTACACAAACGGGTTAGCATTAGGCACCGCACCTCTTCCGCCAAGGAACCGCACCGTCTTCGTCGTCGTCGTCGTCGTCGTTGTCGTCGTCGTCGTCTTCGGCTGCGAGAAGATGTCAGCCACCGCAGCAACGAGACCGTAGCGAAGCCGCAACGCCAGCAACCCTGGATCGCGCAAAGGGCAGACGAACATGTCGGTAATCCTAGTGGAAGGAAGGAAGTTAGCAAAGCAGCTAATACTCGAAGCCGTTGCGGGCGCGGCAAGGATCCGAAGATGGGGACACTCACGGAAGTCGCTGAGGAAGGAAGAAAGAAAGGAAGGCATCGCGGGCCAAGCGAAGAGACTAAATGCTAGAATCCGGGGTGACTGCCGGCAGCTGCCAACGGCTGCAGAGCCCCGGGCCCAGACCGCCAGCCACTGACAGCCAAGCGCCGGTCAACGCCCACTTAAAATCCGGACCTCCGGCTGCCAGCCAATGACAGCTAAGTGCCGAATGGCCGACCCACCAACGGCCGAATCTACCCACTCAAAATCCGGGCCTCCGACCGCAACCACACAATAACCCCAGGCATTAGTCACTAGCGCGCTACCGACGCGCAATCAACACAAGCCCTCCCTAGGTGACCTCCCCTCTCTCTCCTCTCTCCTTTATTATTTTTGCCCTTAACCCACTGGGAATTAGGATAATTCTAGTCCTAGCATGAAGGACTATTTACTCATACGCAGCGTTAGCATAAGGGGCCTAACCTAGGCCCGCTACAGAAAGAATATAGGTTTTCGCCCAATCTGGTTTTTCCTATATCTATATTGTTGGAGGTTATCAAGCAAGTGGAAGGTTTATGAACTATCGGATAAATGAATATCTCTTATAGAGATATATATAGGGAGGACTGAATAATAAAGGGGGATAATAGTGTATTATGCATGTAGAGGATCTATGCATCTATATTGAGTAGAAAACTAAGAAGGAATAAATCCCAGGGGAAGCCCTTCTTTTATAAACGAATTGTCGGTCCGATTCACCTCTGATCGGGACATATCGTATACCATCCAGAAGCCCAAAATTCGAGCTTTCCAATGGTATCACTCTTGTTATCATACAAAATCCGGATGCTTTAGAATCTCGATTTTAAATGATTTGAAATCAGAAATCTTTGATTTTAAAGCACGGAGGAATAGAATCCCGATTGGTCAATGATGACGTATACAGTGCGAACAGTGTTATTAATACTGTATTTTAGCATATTGTTGTATGATTTAAAAAAGAATTTTTAAACTTAAATATAAGCTTAAATTGCTGTATTGAGAAGTTTTATTGCCTTTTATAATTACGGCTTTAACATATATAAAGTAGAAGCACTATCTACCTCTTAGGTCTATAGCGTAAAAATATAATAATAATAATAATAATACTTATATAGCTATAATACTTACTTATTATATATGTTAGCTATAAAATTAAGTAGCTAGTTTATTAAGATAGATATTAAAAGAGAGAATAATAAGCTCTATCTTTAGAAGGTAAGCTAGTTATCAAGGGTTAAAGGCTAAAGCTACTCGCTTGCTAAGAGCTTACTACACTAAACCTATAAGGCTTTAGTTCCTTATAATCTATTATATAGCGCAATTTAGTAATATAGCTTACTTAAATTAGTTAATCTTTTTAGCTTAATAGCTAGACTGATCTATTAAAGGTTAGGAACGCTGCCCTAACTCTTACAATTATTTAAGTACACATTAGGTTAGTAGCTATGCAGAAGGTTATATGTTCGAATCCCAGTGCGGGCCCGACCACAGAAAAGATCCTTGTGACCGCGATAGGCTGCTAGCTCACAGGAGCACAACCCTACTGTCACAGTGGCAGCCGGGTCCCTGGGGGTTGACAATAGCGGTTACCTCAATTAGCCGGGAGCCGGCTAAGCCCTCCAATCACTGCGTAGGCATGGGCTACTGGGCTGTGGCGGCACTGGTCACCCGCACAGTTGGTAACAGTCAGCTCGGGACGTGCTGATTGGGAGGGGGGGTTAATTGTAAGGGGTTGAAGGCTGGAGCCGCTGGCTCGCCCAGGGCTCGCCGCACTGAAGCTGCGAGGCCCCAGTCCCTTATGACCTATTGTGTAGCGCGATTCAGTAATGTAGCTTACTTGAATTGGTTGATCTTTTTGGCCTAATAGCTAGACTGATCTATTGAAGGTTAAGAATGCTGCCTTAACTCTTATATCTATATACTTCTGGCAATTTTAATAAGGGCTTACTGCTAGCATTCTAGCTTCCCTTTAAGGGCATATATATATAGTTCTTAAAAAAGATTATATTTAAAGATATCACTTTAAAAGTTAAAGTTAAGCCTTTAAGTAATTATATATTATATTTATAATAATCATTATAAATTTATAAGCTTATTAATTAACTAATTTATTAAGTTAACTAGTAAGATTAACGTACATAATAAGCATACGACACATCCAAGTATGCAACGCACTTTTCCCTCCTATATTTAACTTTTTAATTGATCAATTAATTTCTTAACCATAAATAATATCTAACTCTAATATTAAGGTTAGAACCCTTCTTGCACTTTAAGCCCTTCAAAATAACCTAAAACTAAGCATCTAACGCACTACTAAGATCTATAAGGTCTCTTAGCTTAGGCTCTATCGCCGCCAGAATGTCATCCAATTGCGACGCAATTGGATCCCTCAGTCACGCTAGCTATTAGATCTAGAGGAATAGATTATAATTCAGTTCATTCTCAACCTAGATTTATAAGGATTTCCCCTGCAATTGCGTGCTATTAAAGAAATAGCTAACTAACTACTTGCTGACCGCAATGTGCTACCTGTTGGCAAGCGCTAGGCTTCTAACTTCATCAGACGATAAGAGAAGCTAAAAATGCGTTTTTTTTGTAAATATGATTACTAGAGGGCTAAGTATAAAGATCTAGAGGAAATCTAGAAGTGGTTTTAGCTTGTAGCGAATATAATCGCAAAGTATAGCATCTAATTAGATAATATCTAGAACTTTAATGAGATTAGCTTCCTTATGGGCATAATTGCAAGCAGAATGGTTATTATAGGCGCAAGAAGGCACGAACGACTAAAATCAGTGCAGCCTAGAAGCTAGGAATACATTATAGTAATTCAGGCGATTAATGCGGAAGGCTAAGCGATCTAGCCATTTATTATAGGCGCAGGCCAATATTACCTTGCCAACTAGTACTGAGAAAGCAACCTCTCGGGCAATTAGGCTATTATAACCTCCCAAAATGGCTAGACTAATAATAAAATAGGCCTTAAGTGGCTAAAGCACTTAGACCAGTCTATAACTAAGCGATCAAATAGTTATTATTATCTTCTAATCCTTAATGGGCATAAAAGTTATTACTCTATCAACTTTGAGAGATATTATGAGGAGAATAAGATCATCATGCTTTATATGCTAGCTTATTTATCTTATCTACTTTAGCCTCTTGACGTTAGGTACTTTAGCCTACTGAAGAAAGCATATAGTTAAGAAATAGAGCATTTGATTAGATGCTCTATAACCTATATTTTAAAGACTAAGTTCTTCTCGGCCTTCTATGCTACTTATTAAGCTACTATAATAGAATAAAATATTAGGTTAGCTTTTAGAGGGGCCAGACTTATCCCTCTTGACCTAGAAAGTATGGTCTTAAAGCTTAATGTATAGCTATAGACTCTAACGCTAGTTGAGGAGGAGCCTAAGCTTTTAACCCCTTAGGTTTTAAAGACCCTAAAGACCGTACTTAAGGCTAGGTCTTAGTCTAAATACCTTAAGAGACGAATTAAAAGACATTAAAGTAGCTCCCTAGAGTTAATTCTTAAGGCATTAAAATCTCTTACTAAGGGTATTAAGGCAGTCTTATATATAAATGCCTTATTAAAGGCTAAAGTATAGGATCTTTAACATATAAATGAGATACTAAGCTGGCACTAGAGGGCAAAAAGAACCCAACTATAGAAAAGAGGGGTAATAATGGTAGAAGAAGGAAGGCAAGCAATTGATCAGATAGATATTAACGCGTAGGTAGTAGCCAAATCATCAAGAAGTAGTGGTCAAGGAAGGTTAGGGCAACTGAGCATTAGGCACTATAGAGTGTGCGGTAAGACTGGGCATAATATAAGGATATATTAGGTAATGATTAAGACCTCTAGAGAAGAGTATAGTAAGTGATTTTAATTGATTAGATAATTTATAGTGTTTTTATTATAGTTTCTGTCTTAAGGTATAATAAAAAGTGCATTGCATACTTAGATGTATTGCATGCTTATTATGTACGTTATACTTTAATTATATATATAAAATTAATTCTAATATAAATAACTTTCTCTATAAGCTTTCTTTACTCTCTTTTTGCTCTTATATTATTATTATATCATATATAATAGTTATATTAAGCAAAATAGAGAGTATGAAAATTATAAACTATTTCCTCTCTCCCCTTGAGGAAAGTTTTTTACTATAAAATCTATACTTATTATAAGCTAAGCTTAATATTATTATTATTATTATTATATTCATACGCTATAGACCTAAGAGGTAAATAGTGCTTCTACTTTATATAGATATAGGAAAAACCAGATTGGACGAAAACCCATATCCTTTCTATAGTGGGCCTAGGTCGGGCCCCTTATGCTATCGCTGCACATAAGTAAATAGTCCTTCATGCTAGGACTAGAATTATCCTAATTCCCAGTAGGTTAAGGGGGAAGATAATAAGGGAGAGGGGAGAGAGAGGGGAGGTCACCTAGGGAGGGCTCGTGTTGATTGCGCGTCAGTAGCGCGCTAGTGACTAATGCGTAGGGTCGTTATGTGGTTGCGGTCGGAGGCCTAGAGTCTTCCCTAAGGGGGGGCGAGAAGCACTCGGTGTGGGCGCGCGATGGGTCCGGCTACCGTCCGCGGACTTGAGCCATGTGCTCTTCGAGCTCGCGCTCCGTCTCCGCGCCGCGATCGCGGTTGCCGTGGATTTGGAGGGCAAGCTCGAATTTGGAGGGCAAGCTTGTAGTGTGGGATAAGGCGTAAGTGGAGGAACCAGCGGGTGATTGATTGAGCTGTTTTGCGGTTTGATAATTGCCACCTGAGTTCGCGCCGATTCTGCGGCGGCCTCGCAAGGAGGCCGCATTGTTCGGCGAATCTTTGGCAAAAGACGATAATGTGTTCGGGTGTTTCTTCGCCGTTCCCGCATGGGCAACGCAGCGAGGGCACGTCGGGGCTAAGCTTAATATAGAAATAACCTATAATTAATTTAAAGACTTTATTATTAAAACTAAACTTAAACTTAAAGTAATTATCCTAAAAGTTACTTTTCCCTTAGTTTAAAGAAGAATAATAATTCTAGCTAATATTACTATAAGCTATACTTAAAGTATAAATAGTAAGATCTTAACCTTATTACTTCTTATAGAAATAATTATAATTACTATTAAAAAAGTAATATTAATTACTTTAAAGAATCTACCTAATAAGACTTTAATATAAGCTTAAGTTATTTATAATAAGAAGATATCTTAGTTTCATATAGTATTATAATTAAAATTAATTTCCTTTTGCCTTAATAGGAAGATTATTATTAGATTATTAAGTATAGCTTTTGATATTAAATCTTATAAGTTATACCTTTTAATATAATATTAATTATTGATTAAGCTCTTTTAAAGAGCTTCTTTTTGCCTATAGTAGCTTTATATTACTTTCTTAATAAAAATATTATAATTCTCTTCTATAACATACTTAGTAAGTAAGTAGGCCAAATAAGTAAGTAGGCTAAAAATCCCAACCTTTAAAATTAAAACTTCAATAAAAACATAACAAACTATTCAATCAATTGAAACTAATTGCTACACTCTTCCTTAAACATCTCAATAATAACCTAATAGGTCCTTACATTATAATCAGTCTTTCTATAAGTTCTATAGTGCCTTTTCCTTAGCATTATTAATCTCCCTTAACTACCACTTCTTAACAATTTAGCTATTATCTATGCATTAATATCTCTCTAATCTATCTTACTCCTTCCTTTATTTATAATTATCTTCCCTCTATTCTATAAGTAGGTTCTTTTTGCTTTGCGCTGCTTGCTAAGAGTCTTACTTGCTTATTAAAGGATCTAAATTTTAGAGTTTAATAATGCTATTTAATACATTATTGCCTTTATTCTTTTAGAAAATAACTTAAGTGCCTTAAGGATAGATATTAGAGAGCTACTCTAATGCCTTCTTACTTATCTTTTAAGTTATTTAGATTGCAAACTAGCCTTAAGCACTATCTTTAGGGTCTTTAAGACCTAAGGGTTAGAAAGGCTAATCTCCTCTACAGCTAGTATTAGAGTCTATAGCTGCACATTAAGCTTTAGTATGATATTTTCTAGGTTTAAGGGAATAAGTCTAGACCCTTAAAAACCTCCCTTAATATTATTCTTTATTATAGTAGCTATATGGGCAGCATAGAAGGCTAGGAAGAACTCAGTCTTCATAATGTAGGTTATAAAGTATCTAATTAATTGCTTAATTGCTTAATGATATGTAGTTTTAAGTAGCCTAAAGCACCTAACATTAAGAGGCTAAAGTAAATAAGATAAATGAGGTAGTATATAAAGTATAATAATATTATTCTCTTTATAATATTTCTTAAAGTTAATAGAGTAGTGACTTTTATGCCTATTGAGGATTAGAAGATAATAGTGACCAGTCGATCGATCCTTTATGTGCTAATTAAAGTGCTTAAGCTACTTAAGAGCTACCTTATTATCAGTCTAGCCATTTTGAGTTATTATAATAGCCTAATTGCTCAGGAGGTTGCTTTCTTAGTACTAGCTGTCAAGGTGATATTGGCCTACAACCATAATGAACGGCTGGATTGCCTAGCCTTCCGCATTGATCGCCTGAATGACTATAACTCATTCCCAGTTTTTAGGCTGGACTGATTTTGGGTTTCTACGCCTATCTACGCCTATAATGACTATTCTGCTTGAGATTATGCCTATCATAAAGCCGGTCTCATTAAAGTTATAAATATCAGCTAGGTCAATACTATATTTCACAATTATGTTCTCTATAAGCTAGAACTAATTGCAAATAATGGTTAGATCTTTATATTTAGCCCTCTAATAGTTATATTTATGAAAAAAAACGCATCTTAAGCTCTAGTTACTGCCTAATGAAGTTAGAAGTCCAGTGCTTGCTGACAGGTGATACGTCGCAGTTAGCAAGCAGTCAGTTGGCCATTTCTTCAATACCATACAGTCGCGGGGGAAACCCTCATAAGTCTAGGTCAAGAATAAATTAAATAATGATCTATTCCTCTAGATTAGATAGCCTATGTAATTTAGGGATAATATTGTATTAAGATAGTATGCCTTTCTGCCAGCAATGTAAGGTATTATGATGCATATTATAGATCTCTATGGCGCTCTAGATACTTAATTTTAGGTCATTTTGAAGGGCTTAAAAAGCAAGAAGGATATTTCCCTTTTTATTTGATTGAGATATTTTTAGTAGTTAAGAATTAATTAATCAATTGAAAAGATAAGAGATTGAGGGATTTTTGGCCCACTCACTTGTTTGGCCTACTCACTTATTAAGTATGTTATAATTAGTAAATTTGCAAAATTAAAAATCTAGGATTTAGGTTTTTATACCTTTAATACTCCTTAGCTAAGGTGCCACTATATCTCCAAGCCACAACACGCCATTCACCGGGTCGTTCCACCAATTGCAATGGCGCGAGGGCGTCGTTTTTACTAATTCCACATTTTGTACAAAGTGTCGACTCGGGTTTGATCAACGCGTCGACTCATATGCAAGTAACCAAGCCAAGCAGAACGGGTGTGGAGCGCACTTAATAGACCAAACGTTTCCGACCTTATCACCTTATAAACCTTTTTTCTCGGTGCAAGACAGACATGTTGACCTACACTCCGATACAACATCTAATAGTGGTTTGGTGATAAGTGATTTTCTTCACTTGGCTTGATTGTGGTCTTTTGTAGACCCGAAACATCAGCTGTGATGCCTGACGTTTAAAGATGCGCTTCAACTAAGCCCTTCGACTTTCCAAAGCAAGACAACCACTCCCCGTCATACTGGCTCCAAAGTGTGCAAGGCAATCCTCTCCTGGGTCATCTCACGACACCTGAGCTGCCTTTATCGGCAAATATTGTCATCATCGATTCTGGTGTAAGTGTCCCACGAGTAGCTGGCTGGCTTGACTAAACATCGTCCACAGATGACCGGGACGCTTACCGCCAAACACTGCATCGAGACATGGCCTGAAGCAAAAGTTGTAGTTCTGGAGGCCCGTCAGTTCTGCTCAGACGCCACTGGCCGAAATGCTGGCGAATGCAAACCCGATCAGTGGCGCGGGTTCACCGGGTATGAGAAGGCTTTTGGCACACAGCAGGCTCTCAAGGTGCGCCCGAACCTCGTTGTGTCTCAGCCTCTCTGACGTGATCTCGCAGATTCTGCAAAACGAGGAGCAGACGTGGTCTGACTTGGTCCAGTACATACTCGAAAACGACGTCGACTGTGATCTTTGGGTTGGGGACACACTAGATTTTCCATTGACCCCAGAGGCTGCAGAGGTCTCAAACGACACCATTGGCCGTTTCAAGGCAGCCGGCGGCAATGTCGATCATATATCAAGGTCACGCAGGTCAGTGGGTTTGTGCCGGCCACCATGGACAGTGTTACACTTTTTTGCAATAGCAACTGGTGGTTCTACGTTTCAGATGCGGCGGCTAACGATATGACTATTTCTACGTGACAGTGGAATGGCATGTATCTTCACCGCGGCACCAGGCTTAGTCAAGTTGATGGGCGGGAGCTCTTGGGCGGATACACAGCTCCCTGAAGTCTACCAAATCACCCGATCGAGGGTCAAGCAACTGACGAAGAGTCTCAACCTGTAAGACCCGGTTGTGTCTCGCCTCTGAGGAATGTGGGATATCGTGATATACTTACTCCCTTTGACGACAAATCAGTTTCAATGCCTGTAGTGACACTACCATCCAGTACCCCTCTGCCGATAAGACCTCTCTACTGATAAGCAAAAAAAAAGTTTCCCCATACAAAATGCCCAATTTTATTTATATAGTGTTTAGCCAAAATTGAAGTTACTTACGTAAAATAAGTTATATCTTATTGAGAGTTTCATGCTGTTTCGTATTATGCTATTATTGCTTATGCTATATGGGCGGTTTGGCCGCATAGAATTATCGCAAAATTTCTATTAATGCCTCCTCCACAAATACTCCTCCCTAAAGCTTGTAGGACTTTTATCTACGCTAGCCTTCTATAATTGCCTTAAAAAATGGCTCGAGCTTCTTATATAGAGGATGACATTATTGAAGCAATATTAGATGTCATAGATAACAGTCTCTCGCAGAACCAATCCGCCTAGAAGCACAGCATCCCTCAGCTAACTCTTTCGAACCGATTAAGAGGTATACCGCTAAAGTCTGAGGTTACCCATCCTGCCTAGCTATTATCTAAGTCTTAAGAGTCTAGATTAGTTTCCTGGATACTTCGACAAGAGGCCTTAGGCTATGCTCCTTCTTATAGTCAAGTTCGCGCTACCATTGCTGCCCTCCTACAACAGTAAGGCAGGGAAAAGCCTATTGGCATACATTAGCTAGCTAGGTTTATAAAATGACGTCCATCCATAAAGACTAAGATAGGAAAATGCTAGGAGGCATCGAGGTTTAATTGTTTTACCCTGACCGCCGTCAATTAGTACTTTAACATCTGCGAGAGCGAATATGGCTAGATCAAACCTAAGAACACTATTAATGTTGACAAGGGCGGCATTATGGCCGGATTTGGTGAGTATTTTGTTATTTCTTTCATAAGACAAACTAACCAGCTGCCAATATAGGCTTAGATTCCTTAGTTATTGGCAGTAGCGACCCCAAGAAGAAAGCCTTCCTTAAAGGCTCTCAGTCCTATACTTAGACTAGCTTTCTGTAAGGAGCTAGCCGCGGGTTCAGCGCGTATGCGCTGTAGGGCTCGCCGCTGTGTGCTGTGAGGCCTAACTCCTTATGAACTATTGTGTGGCGCGATTCAGTAACGCAGCTTACTTGAATAATTGTAAGAGTTAGGGCAGCGTTCCTAACCTTCAATAGACCAGTCCAGCCGTTAGGCCAAAAAGATCAACCAATAGTTCATAAGGAGTTAGGCCTCACAGCACACAGCGGCGAGCCCTACAGCGCATACGCGCTGAACCCGCGGCACAGCACACAGCGGCGAGCCCTACAGCGCATACGCGCTGAACCCGCGGCTAGCTCCTTACACTTTCTTGAAGCCACAACTGCAACTGGCCGTCTTCTGAAGCTGGGGATTATCTTTAAAGGCAAAGAGCTTCAGTAACAGTGGTTTATTGATGAGCTCAAGGAAGTGGCTAACTGATATTACATTACGTCCGATAACGGTTGGACAGATAACCATATAGCGGTCGAGTGGCTCAAATAGGTCTATCTTCCCCAAATATAGCTGGAAGATAAGTCAGATGTGAGGCTTATCATCTTAGATGGTCATCAAAGCCATATATCTATTCGTATCCGCCTTTTCCGGGCCACCTAGGCCGGGGATGTTGCTGACTGTAAATCTAGGATAAGTGGATAGCTATATGCTTTTTGAACAATATATATTGTTATTACCTGCCGGCTCACTGCTCCCACAGCCTATAACCACTTGACAATAGTCCATTTAATGCATCTAAGGCGGCCTATCGCAAAGAACTCCAAAAGCTAACAAGCCTAACCAATTCTGCACCGGTGGATAAGGTAAACTTCATTAAGGCCTATGCTAAAGGCAGAGAAGTAAGTATGATGAAGAAAAACATCCTTTCTAGTTGGAAAGTGACCAAAAACTGGCCAATTTCTCGACAGAAAGCACTTATATATCCTAAGATCTAGCCTAATAAGAAGGAAATAACGCCCGCATTAGACGGCCTTAGCGATGGGCAATGTGACTCTAATAACATGCTAAAGACTAGCCGTTACATTAGGGATCTAGGTAAGAATAAAAGCTCTTCGACAAGAAGGCACTATTCTGTAATATCGAAAGGTTTTAAAGCATAAGAGTCAAAGATTGCTTCTCTAAGCTTAAGAGTAGCCAGTTTAGAGGAGGAAGTTAGGAGGCTAAGCAGAGGCAAGAAGAGGAAAGCAATACTGAATCCCAATAGGAAGTTTATAACACTAGTTAAGTCTCTAGTGATTAGTAACACTATTTCTAAACCAAACGAAATGATTGAAGAGATAGAGGGTATTGAAGAGGTAATTAAGGTAGGAGGAGTAGAAGAGGATGAGGGCTTAGATTCGGAGGCGGAAGAGTTAGCTATCATATGCATGCGCGCAGGCCGTGCAGTTAGAAGACTAAGACTATATTAAAATACATTCGATTTCAAGCTGGAAAAATAGGAATTAACTTGTTTTTCGTATTTCTAGTGGCTCTTTATGAGGGGGTTAAAAATTAGCAGTTTATATGGGGAAACTTTTCTTTTGCTTATTAGTAGAGGGGTCTTATTGGCAGAGGGGTACTGGATGGTATAATGAATGTTATTATAGACTTTACATACAGAAATGTGGTCATTGATAGACTACACCGCGATTTGAAACCATCCAACAATATTCAGTCAATTACTATTCCGTCGTATTCTTACCATAATACTCGGCCTCTCATCCATTATATCCCTGGATTCAGCCGACCCGACTACGTAGTGACTATTCGTTGACTCAAACACACGTAAACTAGCTCCTCGGGCTATTGAAGTAACTAATGGTTACCGCAATGGGCCCCTGCAATATTGGGGGATTTTCTGCTGGCAGGGAACACACTCTCAGCTCCTTGTTTAATCACATCTTTGACGCAGTTGCAAAACCATTGGAACCATCAAGCGATAAGCATGCACGAGACCTCGGATAAGCCTCCAGAAAACACCCGGGGCTAGACTGTAGCGATCCCCGCCTCGCAATCCTTATCTTGCTTCCCCCAGACCACCGACAACCTCTGTCTTCAGGACAATCCACCCATTCTCAAATTAATCAGACATTGAAGACAGTACTTCACTATCTTGAGCATGTTTCAAAATGCTAGGACCCCAAGGAGCCGACCATCCAGAGGCAACCAACGGGTGCGTTCCGGAAATAGGACACTGATCGCCTGCGTAAACTGCAAGGAAAAGAAGTTGAAGGTAAGGCCCCATTTCGACTGCGATTTACCGGTTAGGCATCCTCCCTCAGCTAATCAGTTTCATGATTCAGTGTGACAATAAAGTCTCAAAGTGCGAAAACTGTCGCCGGCTTGCTTCAAGTCAATTGCCCCTTTCGTTACAAGCTTCATTCCTAACAATTGACAATCGTTTTCGGCCAATGCTCCTGTGGCTGACCAAAAATGACAGTTTGCCTCGTGGAAGATCCAGCAACTAAGAAGCATCGACCGCGAGACTACCTGAAGACCCTAGAACAGCGCGTGGCATTTCTTGAAGGCGTGCTGAAAAGCTATCGCCCAGACTTAGCCAACGATCACCTCTTTCAGCACGATTCTCTTCCGCCGGAATCTCAATCTAGCTCTTCTATGATGACACAGTCCATCGAGGAGCAGTTAGCTGGGTCATCGACCTTAACCAGAACCAGCGACGAGGACGACCAAAAAGGCGGACTAGACCAGTTGGCTTCGAAAGTTGGCCTACTAAGTCTGAATGCAGCCGGAGCAGAGCCTCCTTACTTGGGTTCATCGTCGACCTTTGCTTTCTCGCGCCTGATCAACTCATCACTTCGTCAAGTAGTTCTATCACGTTCTCAAAATACCAGTACATCTGGTCAAAATGAAGACGAGTCATCCATAATACCAGCACCATGTCTGTTACCCGACTACGACACAGCCGTGAAGCTCAGCGACGCTTATTTTCAGAACATTCACACCCAGTATCCGTTCTTACATGAACCAACATCCAGAGCGTGGGAGGCGGCAATAGTGAGCGGATCAACAGGCTTTGACACTCTCATCTCCAACCGTATTTCTCTATTCTTCTTGAATATGGTGAGTTTGGAAAGCTCCATCGTTTCATGGAAATGTTTTGACGTCATAAGCAGGTGTATTCTGTTGGTGCTTTACTTTTGTCCGGGTCTGGATACTCATCAGAGGTGAGTGGGCAGATTCCCATCTTCTAGAGTTCTGAGTTGACCGGGTTACAACGACTTTACATCTCGGCGCAAATGCATATTGACCACATCCTACCACGTGATAACCTGGAAGCTATTCAAGCAATCTTGTGCTGCGGAGTTTACTCTCTCCGATCTTCAATCGACACGTCGCATTGGTATGAGTTACACGAATGAGAAGAGTAGTTGTTGCTGACAATAGCCAGGAAGCTTGCTGGGCTATCCCTACGTCAGTGTATTGATCTCGGTTATCATCGCAACTCCAAGTGTTTTAGGTCAACTACAGATCCGCTTCGCCTGGAGTTGCGCAAGAGAATTTTCTGGTGCGCCTACGTAATGGAGACCCAAGCTGCCGTCATGCTGGGCCGGCCTCAAGGTATCCCCTACCAAGAGGTTGATGCTGAGGTATTCATCACTAAAGCCCTTTAGGGAAGCCAACCCAAAGGAAAACTAGGAACTCTATTTCATCACTGCCACTCCCGTCACTAGCCTTTGCAGAAGGGTTCACAGTTGGGTTTGCATCTGCCTTAGCCACGGTGATCGGACGCTTAACTCCGTCATACGTCCAAGTATATATACCTTGCCGCTCACGGGGCTCGTGCTTGCCCCTGCGATGTTGGACGTTGTCTCGGTATCGTTGCGTGGCAACTCCCCAGGCTCGTAGAAGGTGGCAGACTTGTTGCCACTAGGTGGAGTGAAGCCCAGCTTATTATCGCACGGGAATGCGTCCATGTACTCGGCGCAGTTGAGCCAGTTGTCGTCGTTCTCTAGGAGGGACGCATATATTTCGTCGACGCCCAGAAGCGATGGATCAGTCTTGGGACATATTTCCCAGAAGCTGCCAAAATCATTAGCAAATGCCGCCTCCAGGCCCGTCCAGAAAATATCACAGGGAATCTTACGCTGAGAGCATCCCGCTTTGGCCACAGCAGATGCATGCCTTCGAAAAGGTTTATTATATGTCATCGTTGGAGGTCAACTGTTCGACAATACCCTCTCCACGCACGTTTCCATCTCATCCCCGTTCAATAGACTGAAGTCAACAGCTTTGCCATACTGCATGAACATGAGCCGGCAGCGTCGTCTGGGGGAGGATAGAAAGGGATCTCGTCCAGCCGGGGGTTGAGGCAGTAGGTTCCAACATCTCCAGCCGTCAACTGGTACTCACAACTGTACACCTCTTCTTCTTTTAACGTCACTATGCAGACATCTCAAGGGAAAAAAGGTCGCATACCTGGTTCCAGCAGTGTCAACCTGCACAGTCGATTTGATCTTGCACTTGTACGCAGTCGCAGACATTTATACAATCAATGTTCTGTTCCTTGCAGTTCTTGTTGACACAGTCGGAGTCGTCTTCATTGGCCCTCTCGTAACACTTTTCCAACCCCTTCGGGTCTACACAATTCTTTGAGTCGAAATAGCCCACCTTGACAGCCGGTCTAGGCGTCGTTGCCAGAACGGCAGTCACTAAGGATAAAGTCGACAGTCGGTACATCATGAATAAATCGTGATCTGGGCTAAAACAAGGGTCATTTTGAAAATCCGCGCTGGGAGGGAAGCTATTCTATCAAGCAGCACGAGAGAGCCGGATGGCCTGTTTCGTAGGACTCCTTGGTCCACTGCGGCTGAGCTCAAGCGAGAAGCAAACGGGGATTAGCAGGCCTGTGCCAACCAAAATTGTAGATCATCGTCAAAAAGAGCTCTTCAATTGCGTCTGCCAAGAGCTCAGGCACTGCATCATGGTGGATCGTCAGGCCACTTCCGCGGCGGTTCTGACAGTGAAAACGTAACCACCTGGTGCGACGCTGTGACAAAACAAATAGATAACATCCTCAAAGGCAGCCTTGCTCAGATCGCGAGGCGGAATTTAGGTGCCCAGGAGGGGAAGGAATGATCAGTCGGCTTCCTGGCTTGATCTAAAAGTAGTATCTAAGGTTCATGGCCTGACGATCGATCTGGAGAGCTCGTGATTCGGGGAAGAATTCATCCCCTTCAATAAATAAACAAGCCACGGTGATATCTGTTGGTATAAAATCTAGTTATGATCTGATCCCAGTGTTGATCTGGTTGATACCCCAACCATGTAGACTCCTCACTAATAAGCCTGTCATACTCTACTAGCCTTGCAAAGGCGACTTCAAACTAGGGTTGAACAACGCGAACCTAATCTTGTATGAACCCCGATAAAATCTCTTTGCTGGACTTCCATTGGTGGGTGCTATGCTCTTGAAATGTCAGTCACGAGTCCGATTTTGACTAGAGTGTCACACATAATCATCAACTATTCAATGTCTGGAACTCGGAGGCCTTTTGCATCAGTGATGATGCCATCGAGACCGTGCTAGGAATCAGTCAAGCTCTACTTGTACCTGTCTGTCGCTCATGCAGTTTGCATAGTCGAGTATCGCTGTTGGCAAAGGTGGAGAGGATGGAGGTAGATCATCGAGTCCACATAGAGGCAGCTATGGTACAGTGTGAATTGCTACCCTATATTAATCAAATCTTTCAAGGTTGACGAGCATGTCCTTGAATCTGAAACGAGTTATGACGTCTATGGTCTATCAAGTCAAGTTCAATTGATGTGGTATTATGACTTGATTCTTTTAATCAGGCTGATCCCCAGAATGGATGTTTCGTCGATGAACCCGATGATCATTTTCTGTTTTTCAATACAATTGGAGAACGCATCTCCCAAGCGTCCAAAAACTCCCATATTTTCTTCGTCATCGTGGTTGTCATCGAACACCCAAGTTACTGCCGTGAAACGTAATCAAGAGGTGTATAATGAAGCACTAAGCATATTTTGCGTGAGCTGATGCTACATGCAAACCATGCATTCAAGCTCTGTTCGTTGGCTCAGACTACGTGTGTGTGATTTGACTTGACACGTTGCACCCTCGGTATTCCCTCAGTTATTTTAATGAGCCATAACTCCGTAGATTATTCTATCCTTCGTGTTGACCGCGTTCTGTTTTCTGCGGTCAACACTTGGTGCTCTCTGCCTTACTTACCGGACGGAACACATTTGCCGATACAGCTAGGGACAACTATGGTATGTTTCAACCGAAATCTGACAATTTGCACGTAGACTATGTGTGTACAGACTCAACTTCACAAACCAGCTTAACTAGGCTGCGACACACCCATGCCCAACAACAAGACAATGGGCCATAAGATCGACTGACTTCTAATCCTCCTCCGTAGTTGATTCATCTGTACCAAGTGTTGAACTCGAGGCGGGAAGTTGGGTGATGTAACTTTCAAGGGCATGGGCGGCTGCAATGACCTTACTGAGCTTTTCCATAATTAGAGACTTACGAATGCATCGAGTACTGTCTGTTGGATTGGTGTAGAAACCCACTTGGAAAGTCCATCACTCACGGTTGGCCGTTCGCGAAGAATAGGGGTCAGTAGGCCAGTTTCCCCGTTTGCGTGACATAACGTCATGTCTTCGAGCTGTGAGCAAACCCTAGGGTTAGTTGTTCGTGCCTTCGGACCTTAGACGTTTGCTTCCATAGGTACCCTATAGTTTATTCTTGTGCACTCCGCAATATGGACGCCCCATCCCATTAACCCCCTTGCCGCAATACCGAGTCCCCAGTGAAACGGTGCGAGGCATGGATGATAGGCCAGGGATGAACAGCGTGCGACGCTGTCTCGGCGGCTCGGCACGGAGGTGGTGAGAGCGAGGTCCTCTTTTGACTGTATTCGAAGATCGCAATTCAACAAGACGGAGCGGAGCATTAACGGAGCGTCGCCCTTTGGGACGTGGTGCCGAGTTGAGATTGAGGGGGACCGTGCCGTACACATACGAGAGACTGCATCAATCACCAACAGCCTTTTGTAGAAACTCTAGCTGACAACGACGATCACTCTTGGCTGGAAGCCTCATCTTTGACAAGCGTCATCGCTAGCTAGCATTAGTGACGGGAATAACAAGGCGCGAATCGGCGGGACGGTCCCTTATTGGCGCATAAACCGAAGATGCCATTCACGCTTGCAGGGTTATATCCCCGGCAGCCCGTTTCATCCCCCTTCTGTTTCAGTCGCCATGTTTCTGACGTGGGACTGACATGGAATATCCACGCTGCTCCGTGGCCAAGACGGCCACGGCCACGCAATGCCGCAGGCCCAGGACACTTAAGTCCCGACAAACGAATCGACCCCATCCGCATTGGGCCTCTTGCGGTAGGAGTCTCCAGGGCGGCATAACTTGCCATTCGTGCAATATTCACCCCCACCGTCATCTATGTTTGATCCCTCTCCGCCAGACCCGCCCACTCGGACTCCTGTAATCCCAGGCGGCATCGTCAACTCTCGGAGGTTGTAAGGACTACGGAGTGTGTGTACGCGGAAACCGGCCAACAAGATGCTTATATATAAAGACGCGCCGTCGCAACCTTAACTCAATCCTTTTTCTCTTTTCAGTGCAGGCAATCGTCTATCTCTAAGAGCATCTTCCTCTCTTTCAACTTCTACCTTTATCAACTATCCAGCGGACCGGTTCCCTGCCTTGCTTCGTTCAACACCCCCTTTTAAACCCTTCCAACCACCTCAACCCACCACATTCAAAATGAAGTTCTCCCAGATCGCTCCCCTGGCCGCCGCCGTCGGCGCTGTTGTTGCCAGCCCCACGCCTACTCTCCAGAAGGTCAACCGCTCCATCGTCAAGCGTGCCACCATCACCGACGCCTGTGACATCGGCTACGCCAGCACCAACGGGGGAACTACCGGTGGCGCCGGTGGCACTACCACCACCGTCTCCTCGCTCGCTGAGTTCAGCTCTGCCGCTGAGGCCGACGAGGCCCACGTCATCGTTGTGGACGGTGCCATTTCCGGAGCTGTCAAGATCCGCGTTGGCTCTGACAAGACTATCGTTGGAACGTCTGGCGCCTCGTTGACTGGTATCGGTCTGTACATCAACAAGCAGTCCAACGTCATCATCCGCAACCTCGCCATCTCCAAGGTCGAGGCCGACAACGGCGATGCCATTGGCATCCAGGCCTCCTCCAACGTCTGGGTTGACCACGTCGACCTGTCCTCGGACCTCGACAGCGGCAAGGACTTCTACGACGGCCTGCTGGATGTCACCCACGCCTCCGAGTGGGTTACCATCTCCAACACCTACATCCACGACCACTACAAGAACTCCCTAGTCGGCCACTCTGACAACAACGCCGGCGAGGACACCGGCACCCTCCACGTCACCTATGCCAACAACCACTGGAACAACGTCGGCTCGCGCTGCCCGTCTGTCCGATTCGGCACTGCCCACATCTACAACAACTACTACGTTGATGTTGCCACTTCCGGTGTTAACACCCGCATGGGTGCTCAGGTTCTTGTCGAGTCTACCCAGTTCGAGAATGTTAAGCGTGCCATCACCAGCCTCGACTCTGACGAGACTGGCACCGCCGCCGTCAACGATGTCGACCTCGGTGACAGCACCAACGATGCTCCTACCGGCAGCGCCTTCTCCGTCCCCTACGAGTACAGCCTTGTCGGCAGCGGCAGCGTCCAGGGCGCTGTTGTCGGAACCGCGGGCAACACTCTTTCTCTCTAAGTTTCTTTGAGATGGAACGAGTGAGAAAAGGAGATATGAGTGTGAGTTTTGCCTTCGAATCACCGATGGGCTCGGCAAATCCACCTAGCTCTGAGAGTCCAGAGTGGTAATGTTAGGAAGAGTTGTATGAGATAGCTCGATTGCTTGGGTTCACGGTTGTATATCTTTTTTAAACAATTGAACATATATTGCCTCAATTGTCTATAACGTACATATATAGTAAGTGTACCGGACAAATAAGTGCACTAAAAATCCCTCAACCTATATCTTCTCCATTTGATCAATTGATTCTTAATCACTTAGTATATTATCTACTAACAATAAGGCTAAATTACTTCTTGCACTTTAGGTCCTTCAAAATAACCTAAGTTTAAAGCTCTAACTAACTATAAGGCTCTACTAGGTTGGCTATAATACCTTATGTCATTATTATAATAGCATCTAGTCTTAATGCGATATGATCCTAAAATCATATAAACTCTTAGATCTAGAGGAGTAGATCCTTATTCAGTTCATTCTTAACCTAAATTTGTAAGGATTTTCTCCCTAGCTTTATGGTATAAAAGAAATAGCTAATTAATTGCTTGCTGACCGCAATGCACTACCCATCGGTACGCATTAAGCTTTAAACTTCATTAAGAGATACTTAAACCTTAAGATGTATTTTTTTCGGAAATATAACTATTAGAGAGCTAAATGCGAAGATTTAACTATTATCTGCAATTGATTTTAGCTTGTAGTGAATACAATCATAAAGTATAGCATCCAATTAGATAATATTTATAACTTTAATGAGACTAGCTTCCTTATGGGTATGATTGCAAGCGGAATAGTTATTATAGGTTCAGAAAGACATTTAAAGCTAAAATCAGTATAGCCTAGAAACTAGGAATAGATTTTAGTCATTCAAGCAATCAATGCGGAAGGCTAGGCAATCTAGCTATTTATTATTAATGCAAGCTAATATTACCTTGCCAATTGGTACTAAGAAAGCAACCTCTTAGGCGATTGGGCTATTGCAACGACCCAAAATGGCTAGACTGATAATAAAATTAGTCTTAAGTGGCTTAAGCACTTTGACCGGTGCACAATCAATCGATCAATTAGTTCCTATCATCTCTTAATCCTCAATGGCCATAAAAAGTCACTAGTCTATCAAATTTGAGAGATATTATGAGGAAAAGAAAATTATCTAGCTTTATATGCTGCCTCATTCATCTTATTTACTCTAGCCTCTTGATGTTAGGTACTTTAATATGCTAAAGAAGGCTTATAGTTAAGAAATAGAGCATTTGATTAGATGCTTTATTACCTATGTTTCAAAGATTAAGTTCTTTCTAGCCTTATATGCAGCATATAAGGCTACTATAATAGGAAGAAATATTAAGGGGGCTTTTAAAGGAGCTAGTCTTATTCCTCTTGACCTAGAAAGTATAGTCTTAAAGCTTAATATTTAGCTGTAGACGCTAATGCTAGTTAAGGAAGCAGCTAAACTATTAACCCCTTAGGTTTTAAAGACCCTAAAGACTGTACTTAAGGCCCAATCTCAGTCTAAATACCTTAAAAGACAGATTAGAAGGCACTAAAGTAGCTCTCTAGAGTCAATTCTTAAAGCATTAAAGTCTCTTGTGAAGGGAATAAAGGCAGTTATTTTAGCAGCAGAAAGGGACTGAGGACAATACCCCAAATCGATAGCAGTCCCTTAAGAAGGTATACAATAAAGCGTTATATAGGCATCTCTATCAGTCAGCCTAAAGCTACACTAGATCGCACATATATACTATAGCAGTCTTATATTTAGGACCCTCTAGCAGGAAAGCATCTTATAGGATTGATTATTAGGTTAGTAGCAGGAAAAGAATGTTAATAAGACATCAAAATGGCTTACTACTGGCTTAATAATTAGTATATAAGGGACAAAGGGTGGATAATAATTTGAGTTATAATTAGAAAAGAAGGATCTCAAATTCTCTCATAAATAAAGGTAAAGAACTTAAGCTTTAAACTTAAAGAGCTCTCTTTTTCTTATATCTCTACAAGAAGGGAAGAATCTCTCTGCAAGTAAAAACAAAAATCTCTCTAATTTCTCTTCTAATTGATCATAATGATAATAGTTGTTCGTTATTATTCTCTCCTCATCTCTCTTCTAACTATCCACTTTATCCCCATTAAATCCCTACTAGCAACCTACTAGCCCACCTATCTAGGGACCTCCGTCACATTATGCATAAGATAGCTCTTATGAGGGCAGAGGTCTAAGACCTTCAATAAGTAAATAAGATACTAAGCTAGCGCTAAAGGGCAAAAAGAACTAAACTTTAGAAAAGAGGGGTTATAATAGTAGAGGAAGAAAGGCAAATAATTAATCAAATAGATATAAATGTGCAGATAGTAGCAGAATTATCACAAAGTGGTAATTAAAGAAGGTCAATATAATTAGGTATTTAGCATTATAGTGTCTATAATAAGCCTAACTATAATATAAGGACCTATTAGGTAGTAATTAAGACATTTAGGAAAGAGTATAATAAGTAGTTTTAATTTGTTAGAAAGCTTGTGTGGCACTTTAATGACTTAATGTGTATATGTTGTGTGTATTCTGTCTGTTCTTCCCCCTAGGCTATCTCTACTGTATTTTGAGGGGTATTCCTTTCCTTAACTGCCTTCCTATTTGGGCTATACTAGGTAGAGCTTCAGCTAGATGTCTATAGACCCTAAAGGTAGTTATCTAACCACCTTATTGATCTAATATATATACTCTAATCTAATATGCCCCTTTAGCTTAAGGGTATTGCCATTAAGCTAGGTCCTTTATCATCCTTTCGTTAGTTTAATATCTTTAAGAGGTCTATGAGCTTGAGCTGCTAAGTGAATTTGGCGAATGCCTCTCTAGGCAGGCTCTTCATTAAGCCATTAGCGAGCAGTCGCGTTAATAGAGTGTAAATAACTTCAATTCTCTCCTCTAGTACTTCCTGCTATAGCTAGTAATTATAGATATTAATATGCTATAGTTTTATTTATAGCTATATAAGTTTAGCAGTGATCAGTCAAATAGTTTGCTTATTATTACATTCGATTGTAACTCGTGATGGGGAAGTGGCTACTCTACGAGCAGTCTATAAAGATAGGTCTATATGAAGTGAGGAAATAAGTCTGCTAGCAAATAGGGCTTCTTTTGCTGCCTGTGAGAGGGCTAGGAGCTTTACTTTAGTTATTAATGTGGTTACTATATCTTGCTTATTAGCGCGCTATAATGTAATTCCTCCGAATAACTTTATGATAAATGCTTATAAGCTCTGACGGTCTGCTAAGTTATCTGCAAAACTAGCGTTAGAAGCTACTTATAGTCTATCTTTTTTACAGCTAGGTATAGTACTATATTTAAGGCATAGTCTATATGTTTCAATAAGATACTAAAGGGCTCAATTAGCAGCTCAGTAGTGTTAAGGCTCTAGGTTTTAGTTGAATCTTACTAGCCAACTTACTATAAAGGCTATATCTAGCCTCATCATTATGATTATATATATAATCATTCTAACCTTACATTAGTATATATTAATACTCTAGGGGTTTATAATTTCTTCATAGAGTATAAGTTCTTCCTATACTATTAGGATTAATGCTTATATTTTTAGGAAGTAATTATTAAGCAGTTAGTACATCTTATTAATATATGAGGATTGTAAGAGCTATAGTTGTCAGTTTTCTTAGTCTTAGATGACTTCGATCTTTAAGAACCACTATAGAGGTTTACTGCCTTCTAAGTGATAGGTCTTCTATAAGTCTTCTATTAGCATAATTGCCTTAACTTTAACTTACTTTAGGAAATAAAGAATGCAGTTATCTATATAGAAGAAGAATATAATATCTTTATAGAGCTAATAGCAGTCTTCGCTAGGCACTTAGCAAAAGTCTGCCAATAATAGTCCCTTCTTAAAGTATTTCTACTATAGAAGAGGGAATTATTAAAGACTATAGAGGGCCTTTTAAAGCTTGAGAATTATCTCTAGCTTCTAGTATCCTCTTAGCATCTCCATATAGATTTCCTTATCGAGCTAAGCATAAATAAATATATTAATTGCATTATATTATAGCATATTGTAGTTAAATCTGTTAGCTAGAGCCATAAGGGTCCTAAAGGACATACCGGCTAGAGTTACTATATATATTTCTTAACTATTAATTGCCTGCTAGTCGCCGCGCATAATAAGGTATGCCTTAATTTTTAGGAATCTTCTGTACTTATTGAGCTTATAGATATATACCTAGTAGCATCTAAGCACTTAGTGACTATTCGCTATAGATTTAGCGACTTCAATCTAGGAATTTAACTTAGTATAACTTTATAGGTAAACCTTTTTAGCTATAAGTATTATATCCTAGTATAGATAACTTAATATCTTCGCATATGACTTAAGAAGTAGCTCTAGCAGTCTCCAATATATACTAATAATAGGCTATTTCTCCTCCCTAAATATAAAGCTTATCCATCCTGCAAGAAATTTTCCTTTTAGGCTTCTTACTTTCTTATATCTAGTTGATTTAGAGGGTAAGTTTTACTTCCCCTATTAAATAACTTAATAGAGCTAGCTAGGCTTCTATAGACTACTTAGTGGTTACTTATATGATATTTTAGTAACTAAAGTCTTCTAGTAAGAAATGCTGCCTTAAAAGAGGTTCTATATCTTATTAGCTATTTGCTAACTACTCTATAAGTGATCTTATTGTCTGCCATTCCCGCTTTACGCCCCTTCACATTAAGACTAATAGCTAAGATATGGAAAAATATAGCAGGCAGTAACTATAGGGGAGTTAGGAGCACTTCAAACTTAGCTATAATATAATCTTTAGGTGCCTTACATTTTTAGGCGCTTAGTAAGCGCTTAGCGGGTTTATCCCTATTAGATTCTTCATTTAGGATCTTATCTGCCTTATCTTCTAGCAGCTATAATGTCCACTACTCTATATGCTCTTAGATTATAAGTAGTTATTAGATCTATACTTAGATTTCTTTAAGGTCTTCCTTTAATAAATTATCATAAAGGCTCTCTATATGCCTATTAAATATTTACTATTTATTAAATATAATATCTTAAGTAGTAAAGACTTCTTTTTATAATAGATTTTATACTCTAAAAGAATTGCTTAATATATATCCTACTAGAAAGCCTATTTAGGCCTTAGGAGCCTGCCTTTATAGCTAATTTCTTTATAGCTATATATTAGCTATAAGTGTAAAGACTTTATAGCTATAGGCTTAGAGATATAATAGATTAGGCTTTATAGTCTCTTCTAACTGCATTTAATAGTAAAATAGCTCATAAGGGATCTTCCTATTCCTATATAGTAATAGCATATAGTTATACAAATAGGTAGCTACTTTAATTAACTTAGGCTATAAGTATTTAGGTAACTTAGCTCTTGCTTGCATTATATGGCTTTTCTATATAATAATTGCTACAATTCGCTCTATACTATTATTCTATACTTAAGTATTTAGCGCTAAGGGCTCAGTAAGTATTTTCTAGTTAATTAGCAATTTAGCTACACATAAGTATATCTCTATTATCTTATTGTCATACTTAATTGCTTTAATTTTAATAGAGTATTATATATCTAGCATTATAAGGAACTAAGTGATTGCTAAGTATAGGGCAAACATTAAGCAACTAATTATATAATAGTCCTATAAGTACCTAATAGCTCTATTAGTAAAAATCCAGACTGATATATACTTTATGTATCTTTATATTATTAGATAAAAATTAAGTATAATATAGTCTTTTAGACTAACTCTTACTGTAGCTTCTTGCTAAGCTTAATAGACCACTTAGTAAGCCTTTACTATACTATAAGCATTATAATTAACTATTATAATTCTTTATAGTCCTTTAGGTTCTTCTATCTTCAGTCTTATGCCCCTTAGGGCTATTATTAAGCACTTAAGAGCATTAAGACTTAAATAGCCTAGTTATTAGTGCTAAGTAAGGGTATTACCTAGTAAGGGCTTTTATTAAGTTTATAAGATATATTTACATTTCTTCTTAAGTTTGTCTATTATTATTATTACTAATCTCTTAATAAGTATTTATTAAGGGTTCTACTTAATTGATTGCCTTTCTCTTTATTTAAGAACTTACTATCTTTTCTATTTATTAATAGCCTTAAGGAAGGTTCTATCTGCTTTCTATAGATAGTTATTTCTTAGTTTAGTATCCTACTATAGGCCTTATTTCTTTAGCTTAGAAAATAATATTAGGTTAGTAGTAAGAAATATATATAGGGCAATATTATAGATAGTAAGCTTTCTTAGCGAGCTATTAGCAGACATTAGGCTAATAATTGCTTCTCTATAGCTATCTATAGACACTTAGTCTATCACTAACTAGAAGAAATCTCCTAGTTAGGCAGCTTATAAGTTCTTCATCCTTAAGGTATTGCAAAAAATGTATAAAGTTGCTCCTAAGTCAAGGAGAATATTATCCCACAATGGGTAGTAATTGCTAACCATTAAGGCAGTATTTGCATTATAGGACTTAACTAGTCTTAGTCATACTGACTCTTCTAATTTGATCTTCTTGATCTAGTCGATTAGATTATTCTCATTATTGTCAATTTATTGCTTAATGCATTCGATAAGACCTTAGTATAATGTAAAGTCTTATAGCTATTTCTTGGGAAATGCATAGAAACATTATGCTAGTAGATAATGTAGGAAGCATACTAGGTATCTTAGTTCTCTATCATTTTTAATGCTCTCCCTACCTTACTTCTTAGATGCTAATTATTAATTCTTTAGCAAGCAGTTAGTATTAATATTATCTTAACTAGCTGCTCTATAGAATACTCTTAGAGTAACTTTATATTTCTTTAAGAGTTCTAGGTAATTACTAATTACTTAGTAAATATCTATTATTATCAGTCTAACTTTAAGGGTGTTTGCCCTAACCTAGTTGATTTGCAATATACTATACGCATTGATCTATAACTCTAGTAGGGTATAGCATAGGGCAGTTATAAGGTTATTGAGCTACTAGTCGGGCTCTATGGCTTCTTGCAAGTTGACATTACTTGCCTTATTTATAGTGTCTCTCTAGCAAGTTAGCCATTCTCCCGTTGCCTTATAGGTAGTGATTTTCGTAAGATATAGTTCAGATAGGAGGTTGCAGTAGGCTTAGCGAGCGTTCTGCTTGCGTTCGTTAGCTGCTAGGGAGAATTCACTATATAGCGACTAGACCCATTCAGCTAGGGATTTGCTGTCTTTATAGTGGGTTCAGTAGAGGGGTTTATCTACTATCTTAATGATCCAATTTTAAATAGTCTTTATTTTCATATTGAACTTCTTATAGCGCTTATTGAGGTACTTATAGTTAGTCTATAATGCATTGTACATTTAGAGACCCTTCTCTATCAGCTTGGCGACATCTTAGGCTTGTATCGCAATTTTATCTCCCTTGTAGAAGCTTATATTATTATCTTCTCCTCTAGCCATAGTTATATTTATAGATTTAGTTAAGGTCGATAGAGTCTCTATAGTTATTGCACAAGTGGTCAATAAGTGTTTCTTGCAGAATGTCTTAATGCTTAGAGGGACTAGTTCCTTTGACATTAGTATAGGCTTGTTCTTCTGCATAGGGTTGAGATAGTCCTATAAGCCCTCATTTATAGCTTTAATCTTCAGTATTAAGAACTAAGTAATCTAGTCTTCTCCATTAGTCAGTCTGGTGATTGAATTAGTCGTTATTATTTTCGGCGAGTGTTTGGTAAGTGCTCGCTTGCAATCCGTCTGTAGTTAGATATTCAATCGGATAATAGAATAATATATAAGACTCTTAATTGTTAGAAAGCTTGTGTGGCACTTTGATGACTTAATATATGTATATTATGTGTGTTCTATCTATTCTTCCCCCTAGGCTATCTCTGCCGTGTTTTAAGAGGTATCCCTTTCCTTGACCGCCTTCCTATTCGGGCTATACTAGGTAGAGCTTCGGCTAGATGTCTGTAGACCCTAGAGGTAGTCACCTGACCACCTTGTTGATCTAATGTACATACTCCAATCTAACACAATTAATCAAATAGTTTGTAGTGTTTTTATTGTGATTCTTATTTAGAAGGTTAAGATTTTTGGTGCACTCATTTGTCCAGTGCACTTACTATATATGTATGTTATCCTTAATTATTATTGCTGTGCTTGATGTGAGGACCGTAAGCCAAGGTAAAACCTAAGCTGACGAAGAAAAATGTGATCGACGAAAGGGGAAGCTAAAGTGGGGCGCGGATCCACAGAAGAAAAGGCGTCATCCAAGCTATTCCTAATTTCCAACCACAAAAAGTGATCATGGCATGTCATTGTTTCAATTGCATCGTCGTGGGCATTTTTCTCTCATTTTCAGACTTGACTCGGTCCAATTGACATAGGCTACTACGTACGGCCAATCGTCACAGCCCAGAGCCTCCCATCTCACCTCAATTCACCACCTTCTTTGGCCCTCATCATGTTCCGCAGCCGCGCAACGTTGGCCGCTCGCGCCGCCGGGCGGTCGGCCATGACAGCACAGACTACTCCGACGATCCGAAACTTGGCCATGGCATCATCCGTCGTGTCGGGATCCAGAAGCCACAAGGTCGTCGTCATCGGTGGCGGCACAGCGGGCTTGGCCATCAGTCACCAGCTGTTGCGGTCTGGCAAGTTCGCACAGGACGACATCGCCGTCGTCGACCCGGCCGAGTGGCACCACTACCAGCCCGGGTGGACGTTGGTTGGCGGTGGACTCAAGACCAAGGAGAGCCTGCGGAGGCCCATGAACAGCTTGATTGACCCCAAACTCAAGTTCTACAGCGACAGCGTCGGCGCCTTTTCCCCGGAAGACAACTTCATCACGCTGGGGAACGGCGACAAGGTTAACTATGACCAGCTCGTTGTCGCACCGGGCATTACAGTCAACAACGGCAGCGTCAAGGGACTACCCGAAGCGCTAGCTGACCCGCACTCGCCCGTCTCATCCATCTACGGCTACGACACCGTCGACAAGGTCTTCCCCTCCATCAAGAAGCTCAAGAAGGGCAACGCCATCTTCACTCAACCCGCAGGCGTCATCAAGTGTGCAGGCGCTCCCCAAAAGATCATGTGGCTCGCCCTGGACTACTGGAAGCGAGCAGGCCTGTACAACCCCAGCAGCCCTTCTGCCTCAGCCGTCAACATCACCTTCGCCACCGGACTTCCCTCTATGTTTGCCGTGCCCAGGTACAGCGCCAAGCTCGAGGAGATGCGTAAGGAGAGGGGCGTTGAAGGCCTGTTCCAGCACGACCTCGTCGCCATTGACGGCAACACGGCCGCCTTTGCTCGCCCAGACGGCCAGGAGCAGATCACTAAGCGCTTCGATCTTTTGCACGTCGTCCCCAAGATGGGACCTCATGCCTTCGTCAAGAACAGTGCCCTAGCTAACGAAGCTGGGTACGTCGATGTCGATGAGGCGACCACTCGTCACAAGAAGTACCCCAACGTCTGGTCTGCCGGTGATGCCTCCAGCCTGCCAACGTCCAAGACAGCCGCTGCCATCACTGCGGAGGCTCCAGTCCTTGTTTCCAACCTGCTGTCATCCATCCAGGGCAAGGACCTCGCCGCCGCCTACGACGGTTATGCCTCGTGCCCGCTCGTCACAGGCTATGGTGAGGTTCTGCTCGCTGAGTTCAAATACGGCGGAGTGCCCCAGGAGACATTCGGCTGGTTTGTTGATCAGACAGTTCCCCGCCGGGCATTTTACCATTTGAAGAAAGAATTCTTCCCCTGGGTGCACTATCAATCTATGGTTAAAGGAACTTGGGGTGGACCTAAGGGGTGGCTTAAGTGAAGAATGTAGTAAAGTATAAGTAAGATGTTGGAAAATATATGTTGACTTAACGTACTTAATAAGCAAGTGAGCCAAAAATCCCTCAACCTACATCATCTCTATTTGATCAATTGATTCTTAACTACCTAGCATATTATAGTGTAATTATAAAGCTAGAATGCTCCTTACCTTTTAGGCCCTTCAAAATAACTTAAACCTATATATCTAACGCGCTGTAGAGATATATACAGTCAATCATTATACTTTAGGTTGCTAGCAAAAGGGCATTTAGTCTTAATATAATACCATCTAGAAATCATGCAAACTATCTAATCTAGAGGAATAGATCTTTATTCACTTTATTCTTAACTTAGATTTATGAGGATTTCTTCCCTAGCTTTATAGTATAAAGGAAATAGCTAATTAATTGCTTGCTAACTATAATATGCTACCTATTAATACGCATTGGGCTTTAAACTTCATTAGGCAATACTAAAAGCTTAAGATATTTTTTTTTTAGAAATGTAACTACTAGAGCGCTAAGTGTGAAGATATAATTATTATCTGCGATTAGTTTTAGCTTGTGGCAAATATAATCGCAAAGTATAATAATGTAAGAGTTAGGGCAGCGTTCCTAACCTTCAATAGACTAGTCAAGCCGTTAGGCCAAAAAGATCAACCAATTCAAGTAAGCTGCGTTACTGGATCGCGCCACACAATAGTTCATAAGGAGTTAGGCCTCACAGCACACAGCGGCGAGCCCTACAGCGCATACGCGCTGAACCCGCAGCTAGCTCCTTACAAATAATATACTTAATAAGCAAGTAAAACAGACAAGCAAGTAAAATAAAAATCCTTACCTTATTATTAGAAATTACAATAAAAATACTATAAACCATTTAATTAATTAAAACTACTTATTATACTCTTTCCTAAATGTCTTAATTACTACCTAATAGGTCCTTATATTATGCTTAAGCTTATTATATACACTATAGTACTAAATACTTAGTCTAATTAACCTCCCTTAATTATTACTTCTTAATAATTCTGCCACTATCTGCACATTTATATCTATTTGATTAATTATTTGCCTTCCTTCCTCTACTATTATTACTCCTCTTTTCTACAGTTTAGTCCTTTTTGCCCTCTAGCGCTAGCTTAATATCTTATTTGCCTATTAAAGGTTTTAGACCTCTGCCCTTATAAGAGCTATCTCATATATAACTGCCTTTATTCCCTTCATAAGAAACTTTAATACTTTAATAATTAACTTTAAAGTGCTACTTTAGTGACTTTTAATCTATCTTTTAAGATATTTAGACTGAGATTAGGCCTTAAGTATAGTCTTTAGGGTCTTTAAAGCCTAAGGGGTTAATAGTTTAGCTGCCTCCTCAACTAGCATTAGCGTCTGCAGCTAAACATTAAGCTTTAAGACTATAATTTCTAGGTTAAGCGGAATAAGATTAGCTCCTTTAAAAGCCCCCTTAGTATTTCTTTTTATTATAGTAGCCTTATGTGCTGCGTAGAAGGCTAAAAAGAACTTAGTCTTTGAAATATAGGTTATAAAGCATCTGATCAATTGCTCTATTTCTTAACTATAAGCTTGCTTTAGTATACTAAAGTACCTAATATTAAGGGGCTAGAATAAATAAGAAGAATGAGGTAGTATATAAAGCTAGATAATCTTTTTTTCCTCATAATATCTCTCAAATTTAATAGAGTAGTGACTTTTATGGCTATTAAGGATTAAGAGACAATAAGAACTAATTGATCAATTGGTTATATATTAGTCAAAGTGCTTAAGCCACTTAAGACTAGTCTTATTATTAGTCTAGCCATTTTGGGTCATTATAATAACCTAATCGCCTAGGAGGTTACTTTTTTAGTATTAGTTAGTAAGGTAATATTGGCCTGCACTGATGATAAATGGCTAGATTGCCTAGCCTTCTGCATTAATCGCTTGAATGACTGTAATCTATTCCTAGTTTCTAGGCTATACTAATTTCAGCTTTAAATGCCTTTCTGAACCTATAATAACCATTCTGCTCGCAATTATGCCCATAAGAAAGCTAGTCTCATTAAAGTTCTAGATATCATTTAATTAGATGCCATACTTTATGATTGTATTTGCTATAAGCTAAAACCAATTGTAGATAATAATTAGATCTTCACACTTAGCTCTCTAGTAGTCATATTTATGAAAGAAATGCATCTTAAGGTCTAGGTGCTACTTGATAAAGTTATAAGCCTAATGCATCCTAACTAATAGTACATTACGGTCGGCAAGCAATTAATTAGCTATTTCTTTCATACTATATAGCTGTAGGGGAAATCCTCATGAATTTAGGTTGAGAATAAAGTAAATAAGGATCTATTCCTCTAGATCAGATAGCCTGCATGATTTCGTGATAGTATCTCGCCTAGAAAGAATGCCCTACTGCTAACACTAGAGCGTTGTTAGATTGACTATATAGATCGTTGCAGTGCGTTAGAGCTTTAATTTTGGGTTATTTTGAAGGGCCTAAAAGGCAAAAAGCATTCTAGCCTCATAATTAGATTGTGATATGCTAAGTAGTTAAGAATCAATTGATCAAATGGATAAGGTGTAGGTTGAGGAACTTTTATTTCACTTGCTTGTCTATTTCACTTGCTTATTAAGTACGTTATCTAATTAAATAATATCTATAACTTTAATAAGACTAGCTTCCTTATGGGTATAATTGCAAGCAGAATAGTAATTATAGGTTTAGAAAGGCATTTAAAGCTGAAATTAGTATAGCCTAGAAACTAGGAATAGATTATAGTCATTTAAGCGATTAATGCGGAAGGCTAAGCAATGTAGCTATTTATTATTGGTGCAGGCCAATATTACCTTGCTAATTAGTACTAAAAAAGCAACCTCCTAGGCGATTGGGCTATTATAATGACCCAAAATAGCTAGACTGATAATAAGACCAGTTTTAAGTGGCTTAAGCACTTTGACTAGCACATAAAGAATTGATCGACCGGTTTGGCGGCAGAAAGAGACTAAAAATAACACCCCAAATTGATAGCAGTCCCTTAAGAAGGTACACAGTAAAGCATTATATAGGCATCTTTATCGGTCAGCCTAAAGCTGCACTAGATCGTGCATATGTACTATAGCAGTCTTATATTTAGGACTCTCTAGCAAGAAAGCATCTTATAGGATTGATTATTAGGTTAGTGGCAGGAAAAGAATATTAATAAGGCATTAAAATAGCCTACTATTAGCCTGATGATTAGTATATAAGGGATAAAGGGTAGATAGTAATTTAAGTTATAATTAGAAATAAAGGAAGATCTTAAATTCTCTCATAAATAAAGGCAAAGAACTTAAGCTTTAAGCTCGAAGAGCTCTCTTTCTCTTATATCTCTGCAAGAAGGGAAGAATCTCTTAGCAAGCAAAAATAAAAATCTCTCTAATCTCTCTTCCAACCGATCATAATGATGATAGTTCTTTGTTATTATTCTCTCGTCCCTCTTCTAACTATCCACTTTATCCCCATTAAATCCCTGCTAGCAACCTACTAGCCCACCTGTCTAGGGACCCCCATCACACTAGTATGGCTTTAATAACTTTATCCTCTATATAAGATACTTAAGGCATTTTTAAGGCAATTGTAGAAGGCTAGTATAGAGAAACATTCGAAGGAGTGTTGGGGAGGCTAGGTGGCGAAGGAGGCATTTTAAGAAATTTTATATTAGTGCTAACGTACAAATAACCCGAGCGCTACAGTCAACTAAGCGCCACACTTTTCTTAACCTCTCTTCTAGAAATTACAATAAAAACACTATAAACTATTTAATCAATTAAAACTACTTGCTATACTCTTCCCCAAATGTCTCAATCACTACCTAATAGGTTCTTGCATTATGGCTAGGCTTACTATAGACATCATAATGCTGAATACCTAGTCGTGCTAACCTACCTTGACCACTACTTCTTGACGACTTAGCTACTACCTGCGCATCTATATCTATCTAATCAATTGCTTCCCTTCCTTCCTCTACTATTATTACCCCTCTTTCCTATAGCTAGTGTGATGGGGGTCCCTAGACATATAAGCTAGTAGGTTGCTAGTAGGGATTTAATGGGAATAAAGTGGATAGTTAGAAGAGAGATAAGGAGGGAATAATAATAAAGAACTATTATTATTATGATCGATTGGAAGAGAGATTAGAGAGATTTTTATTTTTACTTACTAAGAGATTCTTCCCTTCTTGCAGAAATATGAGAGAAAGAGAGCTCTTTAAGTTTAAAGCTTGAGTTCTTTGCCTTTATTTATGAGAGAATTTAAGATCCTTCTTTTCTAATTATAACTCAAATTGCTATCCGCCCTTTGTCCCTTATATACTAATTATTAAGCTAGTAGTAGGCTATTTTAATGCCTTATTAATATTCTTTTCCTACTATTAACCTAATAATCAATCCTATAAGATGCTTTCCTACTAGAGGGTCCTAAATATAAGACTGCTATAGTATATATATGCAATCTAATGTAGCTTTAGGCTGACCGATAGAGATGCCTATATGATGCTTTATTGTATACCTTCTTAAGGGACTGCTATCGATTTGGGGTATTATCCTTAGTCTCTTTCTGCCGCCAAACTAGGTCCTTTTTGCTCTTCGCCGCCAGCTTAGTGTCTTATTTGCCTGTCGAAGGTCTTAGACCTCTGCCCTCACGAGAGCTATCTCATACATAATAGCCTTTATTCCCTTTATAAGAGACTTTAATGCTTTAAGAATTAACTCTAGAGGGCTACTTTAGTGACTTCTAATCTATCTTTTAAGGTATTCAGACTGAGATTGGGCCTTAAGTATAGTCTTTAGGGTCTTTAAAGCCTAAGGGATTAATAGTTTAGCTGCCTCCTCAACTAGCATTAGCATTTATAGCTAAATATTAAGCTTTAAGACTATAGTTTCTAGGTCAAGGGAAATAAGACTAGCTCCTTTAAAAGCCCCCTTAATATTTCTTTCCATTATAGTAGCCTTATATATTGCATAGAAGGCCAGAAAGAACTTAGTTTTTAAAATGTAGGTTATAGAGCATCTAATTAATCGCTCTATTTCTTAACTATAAGCTTGCTTTAGCACGCTAAAGTACCTAACATTAAGGGGCTAGAGTAGATAAGAGGAATGAGATAGTATATAAAGCTAGATAATCTTCTTTTCCTCATAATATCTCTTAAATTTGATAGACTGGTGACTTTTATAGCCATTAAGGATTAAGAGACAATAGGAACTAATTGATCGATTGGTTATATATTAGTCAAAGTGCTTAAGCTACTTAAGATTAGTCTTATTATTAGTCTAGCCATTTTGGGTCGTCATAATAACTTAATCGCCCGGGAGGTTACTTTCTTGGTACTAGTTAGTAAGGTAATATTGGCCTGCACTAATAATAAACGGCTAGATCGCCTAGCCTTCCGCATTAATTGCTTAAATGACTGTAATCTATTCCTAGTTTCTAAGCTGCATTGATTTCAGCTTTAAATGCCTTTCTAAACCTATAATAATTATTCTGCTTGTAATTATGCCCATAAGAAAGCCAATCTCATTAAAGTTCTAGATATTATTTAATTAGATGCTATACTTTATAATTATATTTACTATAAGCTAAAACTAATTGTAGATAATAGTTAGATCTTCATATTTAGCTCTCTAATAGTTATATTTCTAAAAAAAATACATCTTAAGCTTTAAGTATTGCTTAATGAAGTTATAAGCCTAATATATACTAATAGGTAGCGCATTGTGGTCAGCAAGCAATTGATTAGCCATTTCTTTAATACTATAAAGCTAGGGGGGGAATCCTTATAAATCTAGGTTAAGAATAAAGTGCTTAAGGATCTATTCTTCTAGATCTAATAGTCAATGTGATTTATTGAAGGTATCGCATTAAGACTGAATACCTTATTGGCAGCAATGTAGTCAATGCTCATTAACTGTATAGGTCCTTGCGATGCGTCAGATACTTAGATTTGGGTTATTTTGAAGGGCCTAAAGGGCAAGAAGGGTTCTAGCCTCAGTAGTAGTAGCTAACATCTTAGGTTGTTGAGAATCAATTGATCAAATGAAAAGTAATGTGTAAGAGGGAAAAGTGCGGCGCTCGGTTGACTGCGGCGCTCGGGTTACATGTACGTTATGCGACTATACTGCATATGTGATCAAAAAATCAATGTGATAATATCAAACAGCATGAAATTCTCAATATAATAGACATTATATTATGCCAATAGCTTCAATCTTGGCCAAACACTGTATAAGTAAAATTGAGCATTTTGTATGGGAAAAAAAAAAATTGCTTGCCGGTAGGTGGGTACTGCCGGTAGGTGGGTACTGCCGGTAGGTGGGTACTGCATGGTATTCCTATTTACATCCCGGAAAGAATTCAAGGTCTATCACTCCAGAAAGGCCGTCAAATCATGATCCCAAATCTCCCGGGGGTCAAAAGATACGTCTTTAATTATGGTGTATCTAACACCCCAACAAGCTAAGCTAGCCCAGCCATAGTTCCCCGTTAAGCCACTGTAGAAGTCCACACATGGTCACTACTATGAACTATTGCATCCTAGCCCCATAGGGTTGGTCTTCGAGGATCTCACTGACACTGGCATAAACACTAGTACACGTAGAAGTTGGTCTCGCCGGGGTTTCGCTCCCTCAGCTGCTTGTTCTTCCTCTCCAGGGTGAAGCGCAAGACCCAGGCACATACAATGACGGCAGCGGAAAATCCAGCACTGGCCATCATAGGAGTCAAGTAGCGAGGTGCATCAGATGAAGGCCAGAGATATGGCGTGTAGATGCTTGCGGCGTTGCCGAAGGTGTTGCAGAGAGCAATGGCGACGGCCTTCTTCTCATCCGTCTGGCCGACCACACTCGCCGTCCAGCCGAGAATGATATTGTTGACGCCGTAGGAGGCTCCGACGAAGAGGACAATACCGACAAATCGAGCAGGGACGTTGAGGGTGGCACAAGACAGAACAAATCCAGCAATGGCAATCAGCTTGCTGACGGTGGTGTGCCAGGTGCGCTCGTTGTAGCGTCCAGAAGACCAAGCAACACCAATAGAGACGAAGCCAGACACAATGTAGGGCGGGCAGGTGAGGACCAGAGTAATAGTTCTGTTGTAGCCCAGCGTCTCCATGACAGTTGGGAGGAAGTTCTTGAAGCCGTTGGCCGAAAGATGCATGTTGTCCATGAGGCAGAAGACCCAGGTGCGCCAGTCGGTACAGGCTTCGCGGAGGCCGGTCCAGACGGTTGTGCCCTCACGACGGCCGGTGGTATCAATGGCGATTCGGTTGTGGGCGAGCTGTCTCTCTTCCTCAGTAAGCCACCTGGTCTTGAGCGGGCTATCGGGGAGAGTCCAGAAGGCACAAAGGGCCACAAGGATGGAGATGGCACCCTGAATGATGAAGAGCCTATAGCCAGCTTGTTAGCAAGTTGATAGTCGATAACCGGTTCGTGTGGTGCTGGTCTTACCATCGCCAGCCAGCAAGGCCCATTTTACCATCGAGTCCAGCAAAGACACCAGCCGCGATAAGACCCGAGAAGGAGCTGGCGAGAATGTTGCCCGTGTAGAAGACAGACATGCGAGTTGCAATCTCCTTGCGGGTGTAGAACATGGAGATCATGTACAAGGCACCGGGGTAGAACGGCGCCTCCACAACTCCGAGGAGGAAACGACAGACTACCATGCTCTCGTAGCTCGTGACCTTGTAGGTCAAGAGAGACAGGATGGACCAGGCCAAGCAGAAGCCGCTCATGTACAGCGAGGGTCTGACTCGGTTGAGAAGCATGTTGGACGGGACTTGGGCGCAGAGGTAGCCGACGAACAGAATCGAAACACAGGTCTGGTACTCGGTGCCTTTGAGGCCGAGGTCCTCCTCCATGTCGTTGAGCCGCGCGCTGATCATGGCATTGCGGTCGAGGAAGTTGAAGAAGTACATGAGCCAGAGAATGGGCTGGAACAGACGGTCAGTCAAGGCCACGCGATAAGTCGGTGAGCGGTCGTTGAGGCCTTACCATCATGTAACGGTCAAGCTTCTTGACGAGGGCAATCTCCTTGGGGTCGGTCTTGGCGTGGGCGCCAAACTCGTCGACCTTCTCAATCTTGGGCAGCTTCTGGAACTGGTCATCGTGGTCGGGCGACTCGACATGCGCGATGGTCTCCTTGCCATCCGCGGTCAGGACCGTGGTGAGCGGGTGCTGTGCAGCCATTGTGGATGGCGACAACAACGATGGGTGATGGTGATGATGGCGAAGGCGGAGGCGGAGGCGATGTTGGCGGAGGCGGAGGCGATGTTGGATGAGGCTCTCGAGGTGAGGATGAGGATGCAAGGCCTATGATTCTCCAACGAGGGACACATCCATAACCTCTTTATAACCCCATCCTGGTGTTGTAGTCTCGGTGGCAGCTCGCTCCTTGGACGCGTTCAAGCCACGACCCCCCTCGCTAGGCTATCTCCGAGAGACCATCTGGATCTGAGGGTCCTTTTCCGTGGAGCCTTTGCGGGGAGCGGGGAAGAGACCAGTCTGGGGAAGTGGACCAAGCGATGCTAGCACGCCAAGGACAAGAGTCAAGCGGTTGGTAGCTGGGGTTAGTCGAAGCCGGTGAGCATTCCACCAATGCTGAGAGGCCGCGGGTGCCATCGTCGGCTCGGAAAAGCAGGGGTTGAGAGGGGTTGGGGTGAGGTTGCTTTTCCGATGGGGTTGGTTTGCCGATACCTGCTGCTTTCAGTCCGGTGATGTGATTGTTGGAGGCGTTTTGTTAGTAGATCCTTGGGGCACAGTAATAGCCTGGATGAGAAATGGGAGCTGGTCGGAGATAGCTGAGAGGTCATTTCTTATGCCTGGTTCGTGTAACATCCAACACATTGTCTCTCAGTAGTACAGCTTCACCATTTTTCTGCCCCCTGCCGTTCTTGCAGCCCAGCTCTCGACTCGCTCCAGCCCACACATGACCGTCGAGAGATGCCTCGCAAACTCGTCCACTTCCGCTGCTTCGATGCTCGTGAACAGTACGTTGCACTCCATGCTTAATATGAACAACGGGCCCTGTTTCTGCACCGCTCGAGACCAGCCAAGTCTGAAATATGGTTATGTTTCTTTCGGTCTGGCCGTGAGGCCGGATAGACAGAGAGAAGAGACCGAGAACAAGGTGGATAAAAAGTGCTTGCGTGCGGGCGAGGTGTTGACGGGTGTCGAGCACGGCATCAGAACTGCACGAGTCTTGGTGTCTGAGCAGACAAGCGGCGTTGGCCTCAATAACCTAATAGATCAAAGACTCGTTCTTGGGAGTGTTCGTATTATGCACCGCTATAGAAGCAAAGGCATCTCTCATGAGTGGAGGTAGCCCGCTGTCAGCGTACAGCTGGCGATGTATCAAAGGACAATGTCCATGAGTTATCCATTGCATCAGCCAAGTCTCGAGGCCACGCACGTAGTTGACAAAAACGACGGAAGAAAAGCGAGGAATGTGAGATGGGACGTGAGAGATAATCCACGAGCCTGGGTCGAGAAACCACGCGCTGCTGGAAGGTCCTGCTGCGTCAACTGAAGTGAGCTCTTGCGAGACATCGAGGAGTAAATGTTCAGCTTGAGCTGTGGGCTCGGCCTGTTCCGACTGTTCAACTCGCATTGGATCTTCAGTCTGAGCATGTGACAAGCCCAGTTAATTCCAGTCGAGTTCAGGTTGAGTCCATTGCTCAAAGTCGAATACGTCGTCGGATACCAGACCGTCGAGAGTAACCTCATTTGCTGCACCATGCGCGGGAGATGGAGAAGGATTCAGCACTTGTCCCTGGTGATGCCTCCTCCGCTTTGTGGATATCGGCATTCAATGTCTTTTTCATCGCATCGCCCACAAACCGGCTGTGTCTTGTCGCAGCGTCGCTTCCCATTTGTACAAGCATAGCACGCCTTGGGTTTCTTGGTCGGGACCATTGCGGATAGGGGGCGGGTAGATTGCGGACAGTTGTTCAAGAGACAACGACATTGAATGGTCATGGCTGGAAGAGTCTACTTAAGCGGGTTAGCGAAATGGCGGTTTTCTATTTGTCAGCGGCTGCATCTGTGTGCGGAATATGAGCGGAAATTATGCGGGTTTCGTGCGGGTTTTTGGTGTTGTGGCGTTGTTCCATCATTATCACTATAGCCTCCTCTACGCCAATTCTAGCCAGCTGAAGGCCAATACATCCAATCGCACAATCAGAATCACTTGTAACTGCTCTTCAAAATTACTCGTAGGTCAACACGTTAGAGGGGGGATATTTTGTGCTAATAGCACCAATTTTAGCGCATGCCGAACTGCTCAGTGCACTAATAAGCTAAATCCACCATGAGACTCCAGGTTCTCCACGAGGAAAAGAAATAGCGATTGACTAAACAGTTTACAGTATGCTTACCAGCCTTAGGGCTTGTGCATTGGTAATACCAGAAATTTGACATATTTCTAGCGTAACGCTCAGCTTAAAATAGGCTCGCATCCTTAAATCCCCAAGAACTACAAAAACATCTCACAGCAGCCTTCCAACAAGGCTCCCCATTTCCGTAAATTATCAGCGACGGCTTGGTTGACCCGCCATCACTAATCTCAACCATATCGTAGCACAACTCGTCCTCGTCGATGGCATTTGCGTCAGAGATGGCAGAGAGGAAGTTGTCTCGTAGCCGAGGCACCGGAAACAAATCGATCCAGGGATGGTGGGAAATCGACAGCTGTAGTTCCGTCGGCTGAAGAGACTTGGGGCGTGTAAGAGGGGGCGTTGATGCTGTCTGTGTCCGTTGGATAGCGGCTCAGTCCAGGCCCTTCACGGCAGAACGGGGAGATGGCGTCATATGTGAGCCACTCGTCTGAGATTCCCAGGGCCGTGGCATTGCGAGATAGGGCGCAAAAGACGTTGACTTCCATCAACGTCGGGAGATTGCCGAGACAGTGCGCTCCCGCGATATATTGGGCATACGCTTGCTCTGCAAATTTACGGACCATCACCCGTTTATCCTGACTTCCTAGACGACAGCCCAGTCACGACGGGGCCTCTTCCTGACCGTCATGGCCTGCAGCGGGGCGATCCGTCAGCTGGGAGGTTGATGCGAGGTTACCTTCGTCGCCGAGGACCACGGCTGCATTGGGCAGTGATACATCAGCCCTGTCAAGTGGAGGGCCCGTCGAGCTTAGTTCCACCTTTCTTCTTCCTAGAGATGTAATAAGATGGCGAGAAAATTCAGCTGGCTGTGCTGTCCTTAGTGGGACCCTCCCCTGAGAAGTGAGGAGCAAGCTGTGCACTGACTCGTGGCTCATGGTTGCATCATAAGATAGCAGCCCTTGCGCTGAAGCATCGGAAGTGGCGCAGTTAAGTAGTTCAACCAACTCCTACTGATACACTCCCGAATCGCTCTTCCTTGCTTACCATCTCCTTTTTTTCTTCCTAATTGCGTCAGTTTTGCTCCTCAACCTGCCTTGTCCCTTCTTCCTTCACTATCATCCAGTTAGGCGGCACCGTTGCTGTCCCACTCCTGTCAGTGCATTTCTCTGGTATCAACCCTGTAAAGGAGCGGGTCCGCTGTCAGCAGGTTGCATTAGTGTCGTCTAGATTTATTCTCGATCCGACCAGGGTGTCTTTCCTCAAGGGAACGAACGGTCAACGATGGTCAGGATAGCAATGCAGCCGTAGTTGAGAAAACCAATGACCGAGGCACTGATAAGAAGGATTACTACAGTATCGCTCAAATCATGTATCGGCACACTGCGAACTGCAAGCTAGGATCCACCTAATCCTCTGCTCCATATCGATTTGTATTTGTTGATAACAACATCAATGGGGGAAGATGCGAATCACAAAATCGTCGTGAGCGAGGCCCTCAGCCAGATTCAACGGAAGATAGCGGTTCAACATCATATTTTTCTATTCATCGGATAAAGAGTTACATGTAAAGCAAAGCCCCCCGTTTCACAAAAGAAATGCCTGCTCCAACTAAAGACATTGCGAGTAATACAGATTCTGGATCTTGCAGGTCGAGCCCCATGCGCACACCGTCGGCCCTGTGTAATCCCTGCCGCCACATTGGCTGTATTTAGGTAGTCCTCCTGTTATCGGTCCACAAACGATACCCTCGGTTGTTGTTGCAGACGCTGATGTCGTCGATGTTACAAGCGTGGTGACTCCAGAGCCTGTTAGCGTGGTGGAAGTCGACTGGGGATTCGTATTGGAGCCAGAAGCCGAAGTTTGAGACGTAGTCGAACCGCCTGTGTTCTGGCCTGGTGTGGTGGCGCTAGACGTAACAGAGGCGCTCGTGGCGACCTGGGCAACTGTAGATGGGAGGCCTGAAACAAGGGTTGGGCCAGGAATAGTGTATGACAGTGGAGTGGTGTAGAGGTTGAAGAGAATGCCAGGGTCGTTTGACTTGTACAACGCCGTGCCCTTGACGCCAGTAGGGGCCAGAGAACCTCCCCCAGTGACTTTGACGTTGAAGCACTGGGGATAGTTCTGGGCCCCATTTGGCTGACCACTTCCGTGGAGGGCAATGATCTCGTGCCGGAGAACGTAATTGCCCGCCGCCAAGTTGGCAGGGATCTGAACAGTCCAGGAGAAGCCCTTAGAAATGAGGACATCGGCCGCCCACTTTCCGCTCTGGAGGGACATGTCAATTAAGCCGCTGGCACTGATCTTGAAAAACTCCAGCTGGGTCTTGTCGACGTCCTCGCAGTTACCAGGGCACTTTGCCAGATAGTCAATGACGGGTCCTTTGTGAGACTCGGGCCATGTGCTCCATTGCAAGTTGATCTTGTCACCTGCTTGGACAGTGACGTGGCCCTTGGCTGCCTTGGCGCTCTTGTGGCAAATGATGTCGGGTTCTCCGAAGTTGTTTGGCTCAACGTAACCGTTGTCGGTAGCCCCAATAGTCCAACCGACTACGGGGTCGTGGTTGGGGTTCCAAGCGAAGGCGGGTGCATCGTATCCTCTGTAAGCAACACCATTGGTGATGAGCCAGTCCACGTGCCCATGGGCAGCAGCGTTGGAAACAAGAGATGCACCAAGAAGGAGCGAAGATGTTCTAAAAGCAACCATAGTGAGTTTGGCTGGTTTTTGGTTCGGGATGTGAGCCAAAGAGAAAGAAGAAGGCAAGGTAATAAACAGTTCGAATTTGCTAGACACTTACGGACACCACCACCTTAGCATACGAAGTCTTCCTGGTTGGAACGGCACCATTGACCTCTATAAAGAATTACCAAGACGTCAGGGCACATAAGGATCCTTCTATTCATTATCGCCATTCAACGCCAAGGAGCTGTGGAATGAACGCAGCGTGGTCCAGAACGGCCGCCCATGCCACCACGTTCGGCAACGTTGTGTCTCAAAAACGGCACGACATATTGTAGTTCCAGATTTGATTCATTATCCGCTACTCATTCCGCATTTCGCTAAATACTACGATTCTTGGCCAGTTGCCAAGATTTATCTGCTACCGCGTCTTGTCGTGGCGCATCAACGAGACAAGAAAAGGGTCCAGAATCAAGCGACTGTGAGTTAACGAGGGCAATACTAGCAAGACATTGAATTCTTGAGCTGCCACAGAAACCTTGACTGCTTCTATTGCCGATTAATCTGGCGGCACGACACGTGTGACGAAGAACTGCGTGATGTGATAACTTAGTGCTCTGGCATTCGGAAGTCATACTTAAGCGGGACGCAATCCAGACAGGTTCCACTGAATTCCATATTCCGGAGCTAACACGTGTTTGTTTAAGGCAACTGGATCATGCTCTTGGATGCATTCCTCCTGTTGAAGATTTTAGTTAAGGTTTTGATATCGTTGCTTGGAGATGATTAAGGAGCGGGCAGTCATTTCTGGGCGGTATCAGGTACATGAAAGCCGGTGAAGTACATGGATAAGCTAGGTAGTTAAGATTTCGGGTATGTGGTACGGGTTCGCTCTGACCGATGTATCACTCGTCTCTGTTTTGCTTATTATGCTGCGCCCATCTGTCCGATACAAAGTCGACTGAGACATCTTCACTGGAGGGAGTCGGGAGCAATCTAAGAGCCCACACATATCGAATTCAGCTTAATTGATATGAGCTTGATTTCGAACCCTTCTCAGCATGTTTAACTAGATCTTGCTTCGAGACGCTGAAATTTTGAGTTGCCCGTCTCTGCTGAACTCAATTTTTCTACCCGTCCTCAGGCTGTCCTGCAACGCTTGCGCAATGACAAGAGATATCAAAGCGGATCTCAAGGGAATTGGCAGAGGCTTTTTGTCGAGTACGGCGGCCACCCACTAGTTTGCCTCGATCACAAAGGCTGATTTGTATCGGTCATACCACGAAGGCGTAGGCTCAACCTTGAGGAACCCATCTCCATCGCACAACTCAACCCGATTGATCCATGGTCTAAGATTAATCGACAGCTTTCCAGCTGTACCAAAAATCTCGCCTGCATTGTGATATCCAGCCGCACTGGTTCTGGAGTGGTAAAAGTGGGCAATCTTCCCGTTCCAGAACTCGCACACGGCCACAGCGTTGTCGGCATCGCCAACTTCCTCAAGTTCCGAGAAGACGGTCGAGACTCCCACCGCCGACACCGACTTCGGAACGGAATCCTCGCCGAGAAACGTGAGGGCCAAATCAATGTCGTGAATTGCCGAATCCACAAAGATTCCGCCGGGATTCTTCAGATACTGGTGAGAGAACGGACTATCGTCCATCCTTTCAACGCCGTGAGACCGGAATATCATGGGCCTCCCGATTGCACCGGCCTTGATCTTGAGATAGGCATCTCGGTAGCTTTCATCAAAGCGTCGCGTAAAGGCCACCATCACGGATGCCTTGAAATTGGCATCAGCACGCTCGAGCAACGCCCTCATCTTACGTCTTTGTTAGCTGGGTCCATATAGCAAGGAGCGCTACCAATACAATCCCACGTACGTCTGACACAGACTTGCTTATAGGCTTTTCGCAAAGTACTTGAATACCTCTGTCTAGGGCTGCAATGGTATGAGGGACGTGCAATGGAGTTGCGGAGCAAATGATGACTGCTTCGAGTCCGGGCATCTCGATCATCTCCTCAAACGTAGAGAATACTTTGACTCCGTATGGGACCAGATGTTCATCTGCTCAATTCAGCTCCTCTTGAACCGGGGAACAGGCGCAAAGAGTATTGGCTCGGGGAACCAGGCGAAGGAAGTTGAGGGCATGGCAGTGTCCCATGCGGCCAAGACCGACAACGCCAACATTCAGAACTCGATTCCGAGTCGACATTTTGCTTCAAGATGGACTCGGTCTCGCGAGGGCGAAAAAATTCCACGAAAGATTCCCAGTATACAAGATGGAAGATGCGTGGCCATTATCTAGATATTCGATCCCTCTTCTGTGTTCTCGGGCACTAATTCCGTCGGGCAGATTTCCGATAGCGACGTGTCAGGTAGTATATCCGTCGATCCCGCCTGCAAAAACTCGTTCAATTAGCAAATGGGGCCTCAGCTTTTCTAAGCACCGATTGATTGAGATGCTAGGCTTCGTCATCCTGCATTACGTATGGGGCCTTTGGAGGCAGTTTGGCGAATAGGCCGCCTTCGGAATCTGTGTCCCGGGCCTTGCAGTATTTTTCTGATTATTCAATGTAGTAGTAGATTAGATGCACGCGCTACACTCAGACTCCTCGTCCGAGTATTCAATCTTGTTGCTCTTAGCCAACGTCCCCGTGACTTGTGCACGCCCAACAGCGCCTCCCTAATTAACCCTCAGTGCTAGTTTTAATATGGTTCACAATCACACACCATGTTGATGCTCGCTGATCTTATACTCAAAAATGAGTTACCATAGTATCTTCTCATACGCTACCCACAATAGAAACCATCTTCTTAAACAAAGCACATAATCTACATCAACCATTTCTACGTATGGTCTAAGGGCTTGTATAGGGCTTCAAAGCGGGGGATGCGCAACCCCGTACGGGTTCGGGCCACATTTGACTACCGATCATTTCAAGATTCTTATCCCCGAAAACACCGTCAGCTCTGACAATGAAATGCATTCCTTGTGTAAGGTAAAGATCTCTCTAAACTGTTACAAGTACAAGTATTGCCGCCAATTGCGCACAGTCCACGAAAGACAAACAATGCTACTCTTCTTACTACGTGTTCCCAAACCAACAAGTCATGGATAGTAAAATAGTCACTCTGATTACCGGTACATATGTTTGGTCTTCGACAAAAGTACATACTTGCATCTTCAGGTGCCAACCGGGGCATTGGGTAGAAACTTGCCCGAATCCCGCTGTTCAACCCTGAATACGACGTTCTCTTGGGCAGCCGCGATACGTCCAGAGGAAGCTAAGCCGCAGCAGTGCTAAAAGAACTGCCTGAGCGAGTCGCCAAGGTAGTCAGAGAGGAGCGGGATGGAGACGTGGGGAAAGTTTGCGGCGAGTACGGAGAGGAGACAATTTACCCATGGTAACTTGACAATCTTTTTTTAAATACACCTAAACATGAAATGCCAAACAGAATTACTCGAATATCTATAGCCGAGACGTTGGAGAAGGAGATGAAGAAGAAGAGACTATCGAAGGAGGTGCGGGGACCTTAAACGGAAGCCGTGATATCAAGTTTGCAATGTTCAGGTACATCTCCTTCATATGATCTCCCTGTTTTCTTGTTTTTAGGTCCGTAGAAGATCTAGGAAAAGGCGAATACATACCGTGTCTTGTGCAATGAAAACTCCAATCTCATCAGCGTGGTCCATTCGATTGTTGACTCCTAGGTGCCAGTAGACCCCTTTACTATCATCATCACTGAAATCCAGGTCAGAAAGAGAGCGAATGCTGTTAACACAGTCCTTTGGTCCAGACATGGATTCGGTATTGACGATGCCGTCATTCAGAGCCCAATCTCCCCGCCCTGGTCCCAGTATACCCTTCTGCTCTGGTGTGAGTTCTTGGCCTCCTATGGCATATACGGTTGGCAACATTATCGGTATAACATCTCGCCGCGGGATGTACTTCCCAGGCTTCGGCAGCACCAAGTCGTATCCCAAGTTCTTGAGCAATGTTGTGATGACCGCTTGCGTAACCCATTCCACGAAGGAGCGGAACCGAGTGACGGCCATGAGGCCTACCCAAACGAGGCTCGTGAACGCATTGATTACTACGTCTGTCAGCTGCCCCAGAATTGGGATGTTTGCCGTCACGCCCCGAACGAAAGTCTCGATGTTGGTGGGAAAGCTGTCCATTGCGTCCCGGCCCCACGCAGGCCACGCTTCGGGAAATGGATCTGTTGCGTTGAATGAAAGACTGAAGAAGAAGACCTTTGGTGAAACCTTCAGTGTCTTTTGGCTCAGGCGATCAACACCTTCGATGCTGTTGTCGTAAAGACCGGTATTGGTCGAGTCCAGCCATCTCCACACGGGGCCATTGACCGATTCAAAGCTTTCGAGCATATCCTGGAATGTCTCCCTTGTCCTCCTGCAGATTCCCCAATGATCAAGCTGAAGATCGTACGCCCTCTTTTCCGGAGCATAAAATGAGGCTGTGGCGAAGAGCCGGGCGGTGAGACCCACAGCCTGTGCCATTGAGCCCTAAGTTCCGTCAGACTTGGAAACCACAGAGGTAGCATAATGCAAGCGTAGATACTTACAGAAGTAAATCTTTTGAGTGCATCGACGATCGTTGTTCCCCTGTGGGGTGTCCCCAGAGTCGTGACTGAGATGATCCAGTCGTCTCTCCCCGTCTCGGTGAAGTATATGGGATGCAAACCACCGGCGCCTTGGGCCATGAGACTAATCAGGTAACGCACAGTGTTTCCACCTTGAGAATGACAGATGAAATGAACTTTATGGCCCTCCCATGTCCAATTGTCAAAACCTGGGGAGTCTGTGTACAGAATGGCCCGTCTCCTTCCGAAAGTCGTTGTCTCCTCTGGGGCATGTGCTGGATCGGCGTCGAAATATTTACCATAGTCAACATCTACATCGTAGACCTCATCAAGCGAGCCAGTCTGTTGGTTTACGGTGCTGAATCTATAAATGATTAGCCAGCAGCACTGCACGAGCTGTCGCAACCAGTGAACGCACTTCCCAATAGTGAGCTGTCTATAAAGCTCACAGGCACGCTCCCAGTTGGTTGATAATGGAGCGACGGGGGCGACGATGATTGTGTATCCTTCGTCGATCAGAAGTTTTGGTATGTCGATTTCACCGCCGAAGTAGTTGATGGCGCCAAACAGCGGTGTTCCCCAGCCAGAGAATCCGGGTACTTTATCGCGTTATTGATTGCGCGAAGACTATATGGGAACACCTACCAAGAACGATGGGAATAGACTTGTCAGATGGTAACGTTTCTTCTACCTCTTGAGCAAGATTCCGCAGGTTCACTAGACCGTCGGGGTCATCGAGGATTGGTGCCATGCTGGGTGTAAGCGAGCTCGCCAAAAGAAACTAGAGCGACCCAAAGAAGACAAGAAAAAGGGGCCTTGTCGTAAGATATACAAATAGAGATTCTTCGTAGGACTTTTTGGCTCTCACATGTCAAGTAAGACGGTCAGCGTCTGCACAAATTGTGACGACTTAGCTATGTCATGCCTGGATGGAGTTGTAGTTGCACATACTACCCTACCTGCATGGCGTCTTACGCCAAGGTTCAGCTACGAAGCTAGTCAGCCCTAATAAATGTGAAACCAATGAATTCTCAAGGAAGGGTCGGATCCTACACCCCCAGTGACGCATGCCGGAAGTCTGTTTACATGTCTCGGTAACTGCCGACCTTTGTGGCGCTGTACTTGTGATCGATTTTGGCTGAATGGATAAGTGCATGGATGCATGCATTGCGGAATATAAGGGGCTATTACTAATTCACAATGGTCTAGTTCATCTATCAGCTTAGGCCGATCGAGGCCCAGCTTGTGATTAACATAGACCAGATTATTGCGAACCGCACACACAGTCCCACATTTACTTTGCAATCGGATTTCCTCGTTCCCCTTATTCGGGGAACAAATTGCCCGACCAGATACTACCAGACCAAATAGCTATCCAGTACTATGAATGAGTGGGTTATGGATAAGCTCCGTCAAGGACCTTATCTTTATACTGACGCGGAGCATAGTACAGATATCGTGAAGAGATGCGCTCACGGAAAGTCTTTCCATATCGAATAAAAACACCAAACACCATCAGGATGGCGCATGTAATCAGTAAAATAGTTACCAAAACATATTTGATACCAACCCTGGCGATCCATGGTGTGAGAGCGAAGATGAAGGCAGTGCTGAACGTGTTTCGGACGACTGTAACACCCACCAGAGCATCATCAATGACCTGTTTTCTTGTAAGCGTGGGCTATCTAGGAGATGATAAATCGAATTCCACATACCTCTTCATAAGAGTCTGTAAGGTAGGTGATGATGAGACTGTTAATCGGGGTGACACTGATGTTGTATAGCGCAAGCCCAACAGCAATAATAGGCCACGGTAGATGATTGTTCAGGTCGATACCGAATAGAAGCGCAGCGGCTGGAACGAATGGGAAGAAAGGGATGATGCACCAGAGTTGCATCTCTGGATCGTAAATGCCATTGTGTCGGCTGGAAAGCCAAACAATCCACCAGTCCCTCATTGGACCGATGATCAGGGTGCCAATAGTGACACCGATCATCCTAGGTAAAGCCATGAGACCGACCTGATCTGAAGTAAAATTATAAGTGCCTGGGTCAAGAAAGTCGACAACGTGGTTGACATGACATCTCCCAATCCGACCAAGATCCCATACACAAGTGCTGCATAAGCGATGGCCGGTATAGTTGCCAAGAGGATGAGAGGTTAGTACATGTGACGAAGGAAAGAGTCTTTTTCTTTCCCAGAAGATACAGTCGGGGTGGTGATTGCCAGCCGTTGCAAGTATGTCTTCTTAGGAATGTTGGGATTTATGACGACGGGCCATGTTGTGAGGTGCGCTCTCGTCAGCTGCTGGGATTGATGCCAGATCGGTGACGCCTTGGCTTGAGCGAGAGTTTTTGATGTCTATCGACTTCTTCTCGAGTTCGTTGATTACGTCGTTGTTTCTGGTCTCTGATGGCGTATTCGAATCATTCGACATAGAGGAAGATGATGCAGGCGGGCAGAATTTGGTCTCTTCATAGCCAAAACGACGATGAAAATGACGATACCAAAGAAGATGGCGTTCCACCACCAAACCCATCTCCAGCCTTGGCCCTTTGCAACAAAGCCAGCAATGAGCATGCCCATATAGCGAGAGAGGAGCCACATTCAGAAGTAAATGGCGTTCATCCTTCCTCGCTGGTGCACGAAAAGGACATCGGCGATGGTCATCTGGACAACGACCTCAGCAAGACTTCCAAATAGGCATTGTATGACGTTGATAAGCATCAAGTCAGCAACAGTCTGCATCTTAGCGGACCAAATGCTGAGAGCAAATTGGAGGACTGTGCTGAAGAGATATAACGGTCGACGGCCGAACTTGAGGGCGAAAGGAATAAGGAGGAGGCAGCCAATAGCAAGAGAAGCACAGCCAGTAGCGTAACTATCATTCAGGATCTCATAGCTGAAGCCAAGCTGGTCATGCATTAGGCCCCACGTTGGGGCTCCGGCGTTGATGAACTGGGCGACCATTGCGACATACAGACAAACAAGTCCCATGTTGATAGATTTGCGCCATTGAGCCCAGTTGAGGGGATCGTTGGGGTCTTCGGACGGTCTCGGCTGCAGAATAAGATCTTTCCCAGCCGATGCGCCGGTATTCTCAAGGCGCACCGTACCAGGGGCCACAAGCTGTTGCTGTCGGTACCATGATTCGGCAGGGATGAAGACATCGTGAGATCAAGACCCGAAAAAAGAAACGAGGCGACTGCAGGTTTGTGGGCAGGAGAAACGGCCAATGGAAGAGAACATATGGGGACATGTAGACACAAGGGGCAAGAAACGGCCAGTAAGAGTTTATGATATATTATAGCATAATTGCAAATCCTCACTGTATCAATTGCTCTAGATTACGGAGAGAAGGGATGCGTCGCTATTGGCGGCAACTTCCAGATACACTAACTAGAAGAATACGGATGGCCAATTACAGCCTCTCTCCTTAGAGCGCTAGACTAAGCCTTATCAGTGGAGGGAGGATAATAAGAGGCAGCTTATTTGCTTATCTCCGTACGGTGGCACCTTAGCTAAGGAGTGTTAAAGGTGTAAAAACCTAAATCCTAGATTATTAATTTCGCAAATTTCTAAATTTATCAATTATATAGATTATGTGACGGTGGGATCTATCCTAGGGGTGTAGGGTAGGTCCGGGCGTGTGGTGTATGATCTAGAGATCAGGACGTCGTCGGGAGCATGTCAGTCACGGTTTGATAATGGTAGAACAGGAGGTTCAATGTAATCAGGTGTGTTGATAGCTGGTGAGGCTGACTCCAGGAAAGTGCTAATCGAGCGTGGCTATATACTTATGTGCACGGGGCGGTCTCAGTGGGCTCCTGGTGCGGCTCACCCGTGAGACCATCTGTCAGAAAGCTAGCGTGGGACTTCGATGACTTAATGTGTGTATTGTGTGTCTTCTTCCCCCTGGGCTATCTCTGCCGTGTTTTTTGGGGGTATCCCTTTCCTTAACTGCCTTCCTATTCGGGCTATACCAGGTAGAGCTTCAGCTAGATGTCTATAGACCCCAGAGGTAGTCACCTAACCACCTTATTGGTTTGGCGGCGGAAAGGAGCTAAGGATAACACCTTAAATTGATGGCAGTCCCTTAAGAAGGTATACAATAAAGCGTCGTATAGGTATCTCTATCGGTCAGCCTAAAGCTACACTAGATCGCACATATATACTATAGTAGTCTTATATTTAGGACCCTCTAGCAGGAAAGCATCTTATAGGATTGATTATTAGGTCAGTAGTAAGAAAAGAATATTAATAAGGTATTAAAATGGCCTACTACTAGCTTAATGATTAGTATATAAGGGACAAAGGGCAGATAACAATTTGAGTTATAATCAGAAAAGAAAGAAAATTTTAAATACTCTTATAAATAAAGGTAAAGAACTTAAGCTTTAAACTTAAAGAGCTTTCTTTCTTTTATATCTCTATAAGAAGGGAAGAATCTCTCTATAAGTAAAAATAAAAATCTCTTTAATCTCTCTTCTAATTAATTATAATGATAATAATTATTTGTTATTATTTCCTCCTTATTTCTCTTCTAACTATCTACTTTATCCCTATTAAATCCCTACTAGCAACTTACTAGCCCACCTGTTTAGGGACCCCTATTATAGTACTATAAAGTTTATAATCTTTACTTAGATCTAGGATAAGATAGGAGTTAAAGCTCTACTTAAAAATAGCTTTTTAGATCCCTATAAATGTAATATCCTAAACACTAAGAGATAGATTAAGTGCAATACCTTAGATGACTTTTACATCCTATTCTATATCACTTTAGGCTGCTGAAGTATTAACTGCTATATGGTAGCCCTTTAAGCTATTATTATACTGCCTAAGAAGATAGTAGTAATCTCTACCGCTTAGAAGAAGATCCCTAAAGACTGAAGCTTTACTTTATATGCTTCTATTTCCTTAGCTATATATACTATAGTAGATTATAATAGCCCTCTCACTGCAATTATAGTAAACAATACGGCTAAAGCCATCAAAATATAGTATAAGTAGAAGCTAGGTAACATCCTGAAAAGTGAGGGAAGCTATTTCTCATCCTCATAGAGAACAGTCTTAACCGCCCTAATGATAGTAACTGCCCCCTATCTCGCCGCTTAGCCATCAAATATAGCTACTACTATAGCTGCTTAGACTACTGCACCTACAATCTCAATAGAATTTGCATTGAATGAAGGCATTAGAGCTATTATAACTAGTGCTCATAAAGTCAATTAGACTGCATCTATACTGCCTCCCTCTAAATCGCTAAGTAATACTATCTTCTAAGATCATATTAAAGCTAACTTTCCTTAGAAATAGCACTAAAAGACTAAATCCTTAACTGCTACCTTCCTCACAAAAGAGAATAATAATTCCCCTTAACCCCTATAGGATAGTCATAAGGAAACTATTAATATTGATCCTAAAGCATTAAATATCTCTTACTAGATGTATATTTAATGTACACCTTATCTGCTTAAGGAGGTTATAATTAAGGGTATTTATATCTACGCTGAGGATTGAGTCTTTATAAGCGCTATTTGACATCTAATCTTAAGGCACTTAAAGCTATAGAATAATACCAATTTTATCTAGGTACCTAAGGGAGAGGAAATGTAAGTCCTATTGATTGATAACTAGCATAAGCACTATATATCTTAGAGACTGTACCCTAATGGCCTAAAGGATAGAGCCTTTATCGATAAAACGTTCAACATACTATATGATTAAGGACAACTCAAATAGGTTAAGGGATTAATGCCCTTCTTAGCACTAATCTTTATGGTCTAGCATATAGTTAATAAAGAAGCTAAAGGGCGCATCATTATTAACCTAAGAGTTCTAAATAAAGTCATAATGCTTAATAACTATTCACTCCTATAACAAGAAGATATTATCTAAGCCCTTAGGGGAGCTCATTATATTACTACAATTGATACTTCCTCTTTCTTCTTCTAATTTAGCATAATGCTTAAGCATTAAGACTAGTTCATAATGGCAAGCTATTATGGCCTAAAGAGATTAATTATAGTCTTAATGGGATTTTACAATTTACCTATATATGCCTAGCGCTATATAGATAGACTGCTCTAGCTGTACTAGACTTTCGCAAAAGCCTTTATTAATAATATTATTATCTTCTCTAAGACTGCAGAAGGGCATCTATAGCACTTAAAAACCCTCTTTAAGCTCTTTAACAATTAGAACCTTACAATCTCACTAAAGAAGAGCTAGATTGGGTATTTAAGCGCTTAGCTCCTTAGCTTCTGCATAGATGCTCTTAGCCTTATATTAACAACCGAATAAATAGCTGCCTTCGCTCAACTTAAGTTTCTACACTAGCTTGCAAGCCTAAAGCAATATATTAGAGCTACTAGTTACATCTAGCACCTTATTCCCTATTACGCTTAGCTGATTGAGCCCTTATAGAAGCGAAAAGTTGAGCTCCTAGCAGAAGGACGCAAAGAGAGAAGAGTTACTAATGGCAACCCAAATCGCTATAAAGCTTATACCTAGACGACCTATTATAACCCTACGAAGGAAGAATAGATTACCTTTATAGCACTTCAGCAAGAGATTATATCTAGATAAATATTAAGCCATTTAGACCTAAAGAGGTATCTATTCTTGCAGATTGATGCAAGCCTCAAGTGAGGATTTAGAGTAGTCCTATATTACCTCTGTAAAGACTACAAATGGGAACCTAAGAACTAAATCCCCACTACGGCCATCTGACTAATCTATTTCCTCAGTCGTATATTAATACCTGCAGAATAGCAATATAGACCTATAGAACTTAAAGTTACTTGCCTCATATAGGCAGTAAAGAGATTGCGCACTTCTATTCAGTCCTCCAAGCTCCCTATAGTTATCTTTACTAACTACTTTATAATTAAATAGATTGTCAAAAAGATATCCCTTAAGACCTTAAGTACCAACTAAGCGAATCGACAGCTAGTTATAGCCTCAATATACCTCTCCGAATATAATCTTTAAGTCTTTTACCTGCCTGAAAAAAAGAACTTTATCCCCAATGCTTTTAGCTATCTAGCAGTAGTAGAATCCAACCTAAACCTCTAGCGGCTCTAACCGGATTATATAGCCCTAGATGATATGCTTATAGTCTTAAAGGCACTAATAGCTAATAATACTAAGAAGCACTTTTAGGAAGGATGCATTATAGATAAGAAGTTCTTAAAGATTATCACTACGATCTTAGGGAAGGACTTTATAGCCAATACTTAGCTAGCTAGTAAGGATGCTAAGAACGCTTTTAAGCCTAGGATACTATTTGCAATATAAGATGGCCTCCTTTCTTATAATAGAATCAATAATTATACCTAGCTATATATATTATATGCTTTTAAGAATGAGATCCTCATAATAGCATATAATAGCTATAATCACTTTAGAATAGAATGAATAGTAAGGGAGCTATTAGGACTATACATTTATAATCTCTAGTAGGAAATCAAAAGTATATTTATACCTACTAAACCTACTGCTTAAGATAGATAGATTGAAGGCAAAAGATTAATAGCTATTAGGCAGTTTGCCTACCCATTATGCTAATATATACTATCGCGATTGACTTTATTATAAGCCTACTACTAATACTATTAGCGAATATCCTATAGGCTCTTAAGAGATTTCTAGTCTATAACTTCCTTCTTATAGTTACCTGCGCTACAAGTAAGTAAGGTCTTCTAATCTCCAGACATACAACCTATTCAGCAGCCAACTAAGCTATAGTCCTAGCCTAATAGCTAATGCTGTCCGACTGAGGCATGCTAAAGATTATTATCTTAGACTATAATGCTAAATTTATATCACCTTTTTGGAGAACCCTTTAGGGTCTCTTTAGTATGAAGCTTACTATAATTATAGTATATTACCTACAAGCTAATAGGCTCTCTAAGAGATAAAACCAAACTATTAAGATAGCCTTATGCTTCCACTATATGGAAAACCCTAATATAAGCTAGGCACTTATCCTCTCTGCCTTATAATAGAACCTTAATAGTGCATATAATGTTAGCATGAAGGCATTAGCCTATAAGTTTATCTATAGTGCCAACCTTTAAAGACCCCTAGAGGCCATATAGCCTATTAATAATAAGGCTGCTAATCTGCCTTTTCTAAGAAAGGCTATACGCAAGGAAGCTCAATTAGCATTAGATTTTGCCTTCATAAAGGCTAAGTAATAGTATGATGCTAAGCACTAACCTATTCAACTTAAGGCTGGAGATTGAGTTTACTTATGCCTCTATGATAGATATAACATCTCTAGCTACCTAGCTAAAAAATAGTCTTAGTAGCGTACTAGTCTCTTCACGATTAAACGTATAGTTAATAACCTAGCCGCTAAGCTCGAGCTACTACTAACTTAGCGTATCCATCCTATAATATCCTGCTAGTAGCTCTAACCCGCTTATGCAGACAACTTCTAGGCCGAAGAGCCTAGGCCTATAGAAGAAGACTCCAGACGATATATTGTAGAACGGATCATACACTAAGAGGTAAAGCATTAAGGAAGAAATACTATACCTTTTGAGGGCTTTGAGATCTAATAGAAGGGCTGGGGACCTAAACACAATACCTAGGAGAAAACCAAAGAGATCGATGAAGATATTATCGCCGAATTTAAGGCAGCTCATCTAGAAGCCTTTAAAGATAATAGCAAGCCTTCGCGCTGCATAAAGAAAGCTAGGAAGTTAAAGCTCCTAGATAATCATAATGATAATGAGGATGAAGCCACTAAGCTACCACTTTGCCGCTCCCTAAGAAAGGGCTGATTATCCCTAGCGAAGTGATAATGCTACCTCTCGCGATTACCTTGCTATTATATAAGATAGCCATACAAACTGACTGATAATATGTGCCCTAATGTATAATAATAAACGATTGATAAAAATACGATAAAAATGGAATTTGAAGAGGAATGAAGGAACCTAATAGAATCGCCTAAATTGGCTTAATTGAAGAAAGGATGAGGATATTATCACTAAGGACAGTAAGGTCTTGCTTTTGAAGCTAGCATATAATACATATAGCTAGTTCTATAACCGGTTGAAGGATTGTGAGTCTGCATTATATAGTCTTATATGACCTCGCGCAAGATGTAATGCCTTAAGCATTACATCCTAGCCATTTAAGATAGAGAATCAACCTTCTTTTACCACCTTTCTAGACACACTTATGCATCCAACCTATTGTTATATTAATTGCCTTTTATAATTACAGCTTTAATAGGCTTAAAGTACCTAATATTAAGAGGCTAAAGCAGATAAGACAAATGAGGCAGTATATAGAGCATAATAATATAGTTCTCTTTACAATATTTCTTAAAGTTAACTAAGTAGTGACTTTTATACCCATTAAGGATTAGAAGATAATAGCGACCAGTGTGATGGGGGTCCCTAGACAGGTAGGCTAGTAGGTTGCTAGTATGGATTTAATGGGGATAAAGTAAATAGTTAGAAGAGGGATAAGAGAATAATAATAAAGAACTATCATTATTATAATCAGTTAGAAGAGAGATTAGAGAGATTTTTGTTTTTACTTGTAGAGAGATTCTTCCCTTCTTGCAGAGATATAAGAGAAAGAGAGCTCTTTGAGCTTAAAGCTTAAGTTCTTTGCCTTTATTTATGAGAGAATTTAAAAATTTTTTTCATTTTTAATTACAACTTAAATTGCTATCTACCCTTTGTCCCTTATATACTAATTATTAAGCCAATAGTAGGCCATTTTGATGCCTTATTAATATTCTTTTCCTATTATTAACCTAATAATCAATCCTATAAGATGCTTTCTTACTAGAGGGTCCTAAATATAAGACTGCTATAGTATATATACGCGATCTAGTGTAGCTTTAGACTGACCGATAAAGATGCCTATATGATACTTTACTGTATACCTTCTTAAGGGACTGCTATTGATTTAGGGTGTTGTTCTCAGTCCCTTTCTGCCGCTAAACTAGATGTTATAGATAATAGCCTCTCCCAGAACGAATCCGCCTAGAAGCATGAGATCCCTTGATCGACCCTTAGAGACTAATTAAGAGGCCTACCATTAAAGTCTAAGGTCACCTAGCCTTCCCAGCTGTTATCTAAGTCTTAGGAGTCCAGATTAGTCACCTAGATACTTCAATAAGAGGCCTTAGGCTATGCTCCCTCTCACAGTTAAGTTCGCGCTACTATCACTGCCCTTTTGAGGCAGTAAGGCCGGGAAAGGCCTATTAGCGTACACTAGGTAGTAAGGTTTATAAAACGCCATCTGGCTATTAAGACTAAGATAGGGAAACATCAGGAGGCATTAAGGTTCAATTCTTTTACCCTAATGGCTGTCAATTAATACTTTAATATCTAGGAGAGCGAATATGGCTAGATCAAGCTGGAGAATACAGTTAATATTAATAAGGGCGGTATTATGGCTGGATTTAGTGAGTACTGATCATTTTTGCTATAAAACTTACTAATCCACTGAAATACTAGGCTTAGATTCCTTGGTTATTAGCAGTAGTGATCCCAGGAGGAAGGCCTTCCTCAAAGGCTCTCAGTCCTGCACTTGGACGAGCTTTATCGAAGCCATCACTGCAGATGGCCGTCTTCTAAAGCTGGGGATTATCTTTAAAGGCAAAGAACTTCAGTAGCAGTGGTTTATCAATAAGTTTAAGAAGATAGCCGATTGGTATTATATCACTTCTGAAAACGGCTGGACGGACAACCATATTGCAGTTGAGTGGCTTAGAGAGGTCTATCTGCCTCAAACCCAACCAGAAGATAAGTCTGATGCGAGGCTTATTATATTAGATAGTCATTGAAGCTATATATCTATAAGTATCTGCCTGTTCTGAATCTTGTGAATAAAAAATGTCGCTAACTTAAAATCCAGGATGAGTAGATAGCTACCTGCTTTTTGAATAATGTATATTGCTGTTACTTGCCCGCTCATTGCTCTTATGGCCTTCAGCCGCTAGATAATGGCGTTTTTAATGCCTCTAAATCTGCATACTGCAAAGAACTGCAAAAGCTAGCAAGCCTGACTGATTCTACGCCGGTGGATAAGGTCAACTTCATCAAGGCATATGCTAAAGCTAGGGAAGTAAGCATAACGAAGAAAAATATACTCTTAGGCTAGAGAGTGACTAAAAATTAGCCAATTTTACGACAGAAAGCCCTTATACATCTAGAGATTCAACTAGACAAGAAGGAAACTATACCTACATTAGAGGGTCACAAAGAGGGGCAACTTAACTCTAATAATACGCTAAAGACTAGCCGCTATATTAGAGATCTAGGGAAGAATAAGAGCCCTTTAACTAGAAGACAGTACTCTATGATATCAAAAGGGTTTGAAGCGTAAGAGTTAAAGATTGCCTCGCTAAGCTTAAGAATAGCCAGTCTAGAGGAGGAAGTCAGCCGGTTAAATAAAGGCAAGAAGAGGAAGGCAATACTGAATCCTAACAAGAAGTTCATAATATTAGTAGAGGCTCTAGTGACCAATGATACTATTTCTAAGCCAAATGAAGTAACTGTAGAGGCAGATGCTATTGAGGATGTAATTGAGGTGGGAGGGATAGGAGAGGATAAGAGCTTAAATTTGGAGGCAGAAGAATTACCTATTATATGCACTCGCACAGGCTGTAAGGTAAAAAGACTTAGAAGATATTAAAATCTATTCAATTATGATCTAAATTCTATAAAGAAACTTATTTTTACTATTTTTATTAAGTTTTTCCTATAAGGTTAAAAAAGTGCATTTTATATGGGAGAATTTTTTTTTGCTTGCTGGTAGGTAGGTACTGCTGGTAGGTGGGTACTGCATGGTATATCACAGATATACCAAACATAACTTTCATAATTATCAGCTCGTTAGTTTAAATATGTTGATGTTTGAGAGTAACCTAAATGGTAAAGAGGACGTGGGTAAATGGGTATCGTTCGTGCAATTGCGGTTTGGATAGAGACCTGTGTGTTCCGAATACTATGGCGTTGAGACTAATACATTTCACCCCTGAGTAATACGATGATAATAATGCCGGTTGGGATCAAATGAAAATGGAATGAGTAGATCAAGTATATGTCTTGTAGAAACCATACATTATGCCTTATGGAAGTGTGCCTTAGTGAGGCTATGCATCCGAAAGCGGGCAAATTAGCAGCTTACGACCTTTTCTCCTCCTCAGCCATCTGGCCCAGAATATCACTCCACTTATCATACGTTCCCTCGGCCAAAGCACCTCTAAGAGGAAGTCTGCCACCTGATAGATGGCCAAAGCCTAGCACTTTGTAGATGCCTTCTCGGATGCCGAGAATTCCGTTGTTGACGATGAACTCTTCAGCAGCGGACACCTTCCACTGAAGTCTGCGCACCTCCTCTAATGTTGACTCGTCGAGTGGTCTCTTTGCTGCTAGACCGAAGAGACGGGTTACCGTCTTGGGGTAGATGGCGGCCAAGCCGTCGATGACACCCCCAGCGTTGAAGACAACGATGGGCCCCAGCTGCTGGCCAAACCCGGAGTAGACTCGGAACTTGGAATGGTCGATCTTGGGGTGAAGCGACACCTGAACGTGGTAAGACACGTTGCCATGGGACCTAAATGAATTTGTCAGATAATCAACAGTTTGTGAACAAAGAGATCCAGCTCACATCTTGCACCCTACGATGTTGGGGTGTGCGGCGAGCTTTACGTAGGTATCTACGCTGACAACTAGATTGTTGGTGACGCCCGGGTAGTTGTATCTGTGTTTGAGTCAGTTGCGTTCTTCATTTTTTTAATAATCTCAAAGCGGATTTGCATACATCAAGATAGGTAGAGGGCTCTTATCAGCAACCAGCGTGTACCACTCGATGAGGTTATCCTGGTTTGCAGCACCACCAAAGTAGCCGGGTGCGAGCACCAAACCCCATTGCGCTCCGGCCTTGTGAGCATCTTGTAGCCATTCGAGGACCTCATCAACACTGTTGACCAGGACGCCGGCCATAATGGGGTAGTCCTTGTGGCCCGCCTCGTCGAGGCCCTTGCGCACTCCAGAGATCATCTCGACACGCTCTGCGCCCGACAGGTGAATAGCCTCGCCGGTTGATCCCATCAGGACCAAGCCTGTGATGCCAGATTTGGCGAGGTGAATACTGTGCGCGACTTGTGTCGGGACATCGATGGCCGGTTGCAAGGAGGGGGATCTGGCCTCCGCCTGAAAAAAGGTAGGCACAGGAACGAGAACACCATCGGGAGGGGTTGAGGGCGCCATTTTTGTGTTAATTAATGATCTAGGCGTGGTGAGGTTGTGTGTCTTCGGACAGTGATGGACTCTTGAATAGTAAGAAACTTGAACAATTGCGAGCTCTACTACGTACAGATACAGTGTTAAATATCTCACATGACAGGATTCCCTGGGAATATGGGGGGATCTGAAAGTTCCCCACGCTCTTTGTCAAAGACGATGCCGGAACGGCTCGGCAGACTCGGCTCCAGACGACGGAGATGCCGCGGGGACCTGGACTGAAAGCCGGACGGAAAGCCGTGATTGATGTACTTATCCGTTGCGTCGGATAACAAGCCACGGACTAACGTCCTCAAAGCGAGCATACCGAGGTGTCGTTCTTATAAAGCCAGACAGCAAGAGTCAACAAGAATTGTGCCCAAGGTATCCCGTGGGGTAATATCAAATCAGAGCCATCAGCCGTCACACCAGTTATCTTCCGCAACCATGTCGTCTGGTCGAACCTTCAAGCTCAACTCGGGACACTCGATCCCCGCCGTCGGATTAGGGACTTGGGTAAGATCTGCAACCCCTCATTTTGGTGAGTCCATGCTAACCTCAACCAGCAATCAGGCCCTAACGAGGTTGCCCACGCCGTAGAGTTCGCCCTGAAGCATGGCTACCGTCACATCGACGCAGCAGCCGTCTACGACAACGAGCAGGAGGTGGGCGCCGGCATCAAGGCGTCTGGCATACCACGAAATGAGATTTTCTTGACGTCTAAGCTGTGGAACACGCATCACAAGGGACCCGATGTCGAGGAAGCCCTGGACCAGTCTCTCTCGGATCTCGGAACCGACTACGTGGATCTGTACTTGATTCACTGGCCCGTCGCTTTTCCCAGGCCGGCAGAGAAGACACTCCGCTTCCCAATTGATCCCTCAGATGGCGGCGTTCATGTCATCGATGTCCCAATTGAGGAGACGTGGAAGGCATTAGAGGCCTTGGTGCGAAAGGGTAAGATCAGGAGTATCGGAGTCAGTAACTTCACCAAACAGAAGATTGATGAGATTCTCAAGTTGTGAGTATTTTCCCCCGATACACAGGGAAAGAATTGACACTAACGTGTCCTGTAGCGCCGAGATTAAGCCCGCAGTCAACCAGATTGAGGCCCATCCTTACTTGCAGCAGCCCGAGTTGCTGGAGCAGTCGAAGAAGCAGGGCATTTTGGTCACAGCATATAGCCCTTCGGGCAATAACATCTACAACCTCCCTAAGGCGATAGACGACGCCGAGGTCGGCGCCATAGCTAAAGAGCTTGGAAAGCAGCCAGCTCAGGTTCTGATCCAATGGGCGGTCCAGCGGGGAACTGTCGTGCTTCCCAAGTCCGTGACGCCGTCTCGCATCGCCGAGAACTTTGAGGACTTTGAGCTCCCGAGCAGTGCAATGGACCGCATCTACAAGCTAGATAGAAACCACAGATACAATGCTGCGGTGAGACTGGGTGTCAATATATTCGGAGAGCATGACGAAAAGACGTTGAAGAAGGCTCGACAGGATTGGATCGCGGCGCAAAAGGAGCTCAAGGCAAAGAAGTGAGGTGGACGAATTTAGTTAGTGAATAAGTAAAACACCCAAATACTAGTACCTAAGTTGAAAACATGTGCAGGCATCAAAAGCCACGAGATTCCTGTCATGTCCTAGTCAGTAGTGCATCGACGCCGTAGATCCAGCCTTGTATGTTTCATGGCCAGTATTTCCGACCGTTTCTTCCGACAGCCGATCTGGTCACAGATGCGTACGTGTGTTCATCGTCATAATCCGGCCATCCGCCGAGTTGCAAGATTTCCCCGCTCCAGATCCCGACGTCGAGGCTGTTGGATTCGGATGCGGCCCGTATCTTCTGGGCCGGAGGCATTTCCGACTCGGGCTAACAGCCGCACCGTTTGTAAACAAATATGAGCGATTGGATACACGTTTCTATCCATCAGACGACATTCCAGGTTATTTTCTAGAATTTATATCCACGATGGGCAAGATCGCAACAATTGAGTACTTTCGCGTCCCCCCGCGTTGGTTGTTTGTGAAAATCACCGACGAGGCAGGGAACGTGGGATGGGGAGAAGCGTCGCTGGAAGGCCACACACAGGCCGTCGAGGGGTGTCTGGATGCTTGGATCACGCATTATACGGGCATGGAGGCAGAGTGAGTATCTTCTCAACTCCAACTTGTTGCATGTTGAATACGCCATCTAAGTTGACGCAGCGACATTGAGCGAATATGGCAAAAGTCCTGGAGGATGGGGTTCTACCGAGGCGGCCCGGTGTTTATGAGCGCGCTTGCTGGCATCGACATTGCGCTTTGGGACCTCAAAGGTCAGGCCAAGCAGCTCACCGTGGTGAATTGGGATGTTGCATACTGACATCTCTCCAGCGAGGAAGTTTGGCGTGCCCATCTACGAGCTGCTGGGCGGCAAGGTTCGAGACACGCTCAAGGTATATGCGTGGATTGGCGGGGACCGGCCTGCAGATATTGAGGCTCAGGCGTATGTATAATGTCACCACAGACGTTTTTGTTGAGAGTCGAGACATGCTGACACTGCTACTCAGACTATCACGCAAAGCCCAAGGGTTCACCGCCGTCAAAATGAACGGCACGGAGGACCTCGGCTGGCTCGACTCGCCATCGGCGCTGGACGACTGCATCGAGAGAGTCAAAGCCGTCAAGGCGCTCGGGATGGACGCCGGCGTTGACTTTCACGGACGTGTGCATCGGCCCATGGCCAAGCAGCTCGCGACGCTTCTGGCTCCCCATCGACCCATGTTCATCGAAGAGCCGCTGCTTTCGGAGCATCTCGAGGGCATCAAGGCCTTCTCGCAGAGTGTCACGTCGCCGATTGCTCTGGGCGAGCGTCTACACAGTCGGTGGGACGTGAAGCCGTTCCTCGAGGCCGCATGCGTCGACATCCTCCAGCCCGACATCTCGCACGTGGGCGGGATATCAGAACTGCGACGCATCGCGGCCATGGCGGAGGCATACGACGTGGGGATCGCGCCTCACTGTCCCCTCGGGCCCATCGCGCTGGCGGCCAACATCCAGGTGGACGCGACGACGGCCAACTTCGCGATCCAGGAGATGAGCCTCGGCATTCACTACAACACGGGCGGACACGACTTGCTGTCCTACATCAAGAACCCGGAGATCTGGGACGTCAAGGACGGGTACATCCAGCTGATGAAGGGGCCTGGGCTGGGGATTGAGGTGGACGAGGAGAAGATCCGCGCGCTGAGTAAGAACGCGGAGGCGTGGGTGAGTCCCGGGTTCACGGGGCCTGGAGGAGAATGGCGAGAGTGGTGATGGAGTTGACAGAGGAGCACGCGGAGTAGGTCGCAAAGTAGCTTGCAGCGTAATTTACAAATACTGTAGACTTGTCCTCGTTTTCGTCCAAGGGGAATGAATAATAGTAACCCAAGGGAACAATTAATTTACCCCGGAATTACTAGTCCTCATCTCACAAGCCCCCGCTCCCAACGGAAATGCACCCCCTTACAAAGCCAAGGCGACTCCGCACCACCCTCTCAGTCGACGCCCTTTTCCGACACCTTTTCCTTTGCCCAGACTCGCCGCAGTCACTCGACAATGGACTCGACTATGGATATTGACCGCCAATCCAGCCTCCCCAACGACGCTGCTGGCGACAGCGAGCCCGAGTTTGGCACAGAGAACAGCGGGAATGGTGGCGATAATCATAAACAGCCACCGGCCAAGTCGCGGAAGCAGCCGCATATGAGGAGCCGCGCGAGCAGGGCCTGTGATCGATGCAAGGCGTGAGTGTTCTTCTTCTTCCTCTTCTAGATCTGGGACTACAAGCGGCAGAGCAGCTTTCCAGAGGCCTTGCAGATGAGATATCCTATAGGGTAGCCCAGAAGTCGTCGTGTCGTGCGGGCTGCACGGGGGCTGCTGTTTACAAGCTTAGCTAGACCCCTGGATCCTCTGGCTAACAACCTCCCAGTCGCAAGACTCGCTGCTCGGGCAAGTATCCCTGTGCCGTCTGCTCTCGTCTTCGCCTCCAATGCAAGTACACGGCCTCGTATCGTCGTGGCCGGCTCCCGTCCATTGAGATGGACACCGAGGAGACAGCCAACGCTCCTCGAGCCACGGAGCAGCAGCTCGCCGGCTCCGGCCACCGAGATCAGGCTCACACACAGCAGCCAGACGAGCACATTCCTAGCCCGGTCTCTATTGAACGCCAGACCCTGGGGCCTCCAAAGGACCCTCGCGGCCCGTCAACGACACTGTCGTCTCGCAATTCTCCCGAGCCAGCACAGGTCGATCTGCAAGGCCACTACGTCGGTCCCGCCTCTGGGGCCTCCTTTCTACTACGGATCCAGAGGAAACTGAAGCAGCAAAGGCCTACCGCTCCATCAGATTCATCCATCTTTACCTTTGGTGACTTGCCTCTTCCGCAGTTTGATCCTCGCTTTCTCATCCTCCCACCACGTTCCGAGGCCGAGTCTTTCCTCTGTAGGTACTTTGAGTTCGCTTCGGCAACTCACCGGTTCTTGCACCGGCCAACCGTAGAAACATGGCTCCAGGAGCTTTACGATAGCCACGGGACGATGCAGGAGCAGGCCACTGCGAGAAGCAGGACCGCGCTGCTGTTCATGGTGTTTGCCCATGCCGAGAACTTTCCCAAGTCCAAGTCAGGGACTGTCGATCCGACTACAAGGTCTGGAGATGCACATAACCAAACCATGTGAATACCACTGACGGTAGCTTCCCAGCGCACGATTCTTCTCTGCCGCAGAAGACCAGCTATCCGCTGAAAAAGGCGCCATCCGGTTAACAAGCGTGCAAGCAAGACTGGCTCAGTGCTTCTATCTCTTGTCCCATTCCCGCCTCAACCACTGCTGGAGCCTTTTCGGGACCACGGCCCACTTGATGCTTGCACTGGGGATTCACCGAAAGTCTCGAGTTGACGCAAACAGCGACCCAGACCACGTCGACTTGGAGTGTCGCAGGCGGACCTTTTGGTGTGCTTACAACCTGGACACCTACCTTAGTGCCGCTCTTGGAAGGCCGCGAACATTCCACGACGATGACATCGATCAAGAACTGCCGCTTTGTGTCGACGACTATCGCCTGGCACGTGGCCAACTGGGTTCACTGGCAACCTCGAGTCTTCAGTCCATCATGTCTGGATGTATAGCCCATGTAAAGTAAGACCCATCCTCCAAAAGCTTTCCGACTTCTGCTAATACTAGTAGGCTCTCACGCATCGTGGCCAACATCCTCCGCGATTTCTATGGCATCCGGCCGCCATCGACCGAGAGCCAGTATAAATTAGCTGCGAGGTACTCTAAGGACATTGACGAATGGCGTGCTGGCGTCGCTTATCTCGTGGACATGGCTGGCGTCGACCCGTCTCTGCTCCAGCCGATATTTCTTCGCCAACAGAACGTCCTCAACCTGGCTTGTTGGCACGCCAAGATCCTCGTTCACCGTCCGTTTCTGCTTAGAAACTTTGCCAGTCTAGCCAACCTTGGAACTCCTCGACGTGGCAACGCAAACCACAATCAGCATTTGACAAACGAGCACGCCCAGGCTTGCCTCGCTGCTGCCATGAACATCGTGGGCAAGATAGACGATCTGAACTCGAGCGGGCAGTTCTACAACACGTTCTGGGTAAGCTCCTGGCAATCTCGCCATTAAAACCACCTTCTCGGGCTAACAAGTAACAGTTCTCCCACTACTTTGCGTTTTGTGCCGTCGTGATACTCTATGTATTTGCCATCCAACAACGTAACGCACCTCCAGAGACCTATCTCCCTGCCTTCCACGCTGCAACCAAGTGCCAACTTCAGATCACGTCAATTGCCATTCGAGGCTCGCTCGCTTATCGCTATGGCGTTGTTCTTCAAGAGTTGCGCGCCGAGCTTCTACGCCACAACGCGCATCTCTTTGCGTTGGCGACCGAGCAAGGAGAAGGCCATGTTACTGGGATGGAGATGCCGTTGCAAGGGAGCGAGCTGAACTTGGACCGTTTTGGGAACACTGATCTCGTTGATCTTCAACAAGCACATATGGGCCTTGATTCTGCTTCAGGAAACGTCAACCCTCAGTTGGGAATGAGCCAGGACGATGGGCTTGGCTTTCCAGATGCTAGTCCAGGAAGTTCCATCATTCAAATGACTGGTTGGGGACAATTTGATTCCTTGGTGAGCCAATTCACGTTGTGTGTAGTGAAACCGCTGGCTGACTCAACTACCACAGGTCACTGGAGGTCTAGGCGATCTCCAGTCTATTCTCGGAGTTGGGGATATGGAAGGCTGGAACATTGGTATGGGTGACGAAATCCACAACGCTCTCTAAGGATATTATGAATTTATGTTCCATTTTATGCCCTGTATGGTCCTTATCTGCGACTCAAATAGTTTGTACCGTCAGTTTATGAATTATGTTTCCATCGGTATCAGCCTCACCGAAGACCGACAACCTCGTCTTCCTTGTTTGGTCTCTCTCTTGATAGGCCGGCACATACTAATCACGGACTTGCCGATACTCGATATTTCCACGATACCATCTTTTTCCCCGCCAGTCCCGACACATATTAGTGTTATCCGATCTGCCGACCCGCCGATGCGGGGAAGCGATAAGATTCCATCGAGACACCGGACTCGGTAACACTATCTATCGCCACTATCCCGGTCGGAAACTCAGATTACGGTATTGGTGGCTTTTCCGCTCCTTTTCCGTCCGGCCTCGATTTGCAACGCGTGTTTCTCCTAACCAAACGGCGTATGGATTCGATCACCCGAGCCCTTTCTTAAAAGAGCTGGTTTAATTCATGCCGGTAGATACTGATATGCATAGGCTGTGACTGAGATCATTCCATCCACATTATTTCTATCCTACACGACACCATGGCATCAGTTACCACAAGCGTCAGCGTCTTGGGCCAGGTCCCTACGTTGGACGCCGCAGAGACGGCGGCGGCTCTCGACGCCATAGAACCCGAGAAGATCAGTAGCATCAACGAGTTCCTCGTGTACCAGGCTCAAAGCATCCCCGATACTGCCCTCATTGCCTATCCGAGCTCCAAGCTGGGGGCGTCCGACTTTGCAGACTACACCGCAAAGCAACTCGATGACTTTGCCGACGACGCCGCCAAGGCGCTTACCAGCCAAGGATTAGTACCAACAGTCAGTGAGCTCCCCAACGTGAGATGTCACGGTACTAACTGCCTCCCGGAAAGCACGAAGCAACAAGGCTGAAGTCGTTGGTCTACTCGGCCCGTCAAACCTCGAGTACATCGTCAATATCCTGGCCATCTCTCGCATGGGCTTCTCAGTTCTGTTCCTGTCAACTCGGTTACCAACCGAAGCATACGTCTCGTTATTGCAGAAGACGGAATGCTCTCGGGTTGTTGTAGCACCAAAGCTCGAGAGCGTAGTCGAAGGCATCCAGGAGTTCTACCCCATCCAGAGGTTCCCTTTAACCAGCCAACTGCACTCATATAACGGCGGCTCATATTCAACGCGGTTTAAGCGTCAGACAGAACTCATCGACGAAGAAAATACCGTCGCTTTTATTGTGCATTCTTCCGGAAGCACCGGCCTCCCGAAACCAATCTACCAGACTCACCGACAATGCCTCAGCAACTACGCCACGGGCAGCGGAATGCGTGCCTTTGTGACACTGCCGCTGTTTCATAACCATGGACTGTCAACCATGTTCCGTGGCATGGTTACCGGAAAGCGCACCGCAGTATACAACGCCAACCTACCGCTGACGAACGGACACCTTGTGGCAGCGATGAAAGCCGCAGACTTTGAGAGCTTTCACTGCGTTCCTTACGCTCTGAAAGTGTTGGCCGAGACCCCCGAGGGCATTGCAGAGCTGGCAAGGGCCAAGCTGGTACTGTTTGGAGGAAGCAGCTGCCCCGACGACCTGGGAGATCTGTTGGTTCAGAACGGAGTAAACGTCGTGTCTCATTATGGCGCGTGAGTACAAAATCCCAGAATGAAGGACCAAATGGAAGCAAAGACTAACATCTTACAGCACAGAAATGGGCCAACTTATGACGTCGCTAAGAGACCCCGACGCGGACAAGGCTTGGAACTTCGTTCGCCCTTTAGTCAAGACAAAGCCATATCTCCTCTTTGACGAGTTCACTATCGGCATATATGAGCTTGTGGTTCTCGACGGCCTCTCAACGAAGACCACGTCCAACTCGGACGATCCACCAAACTCGTTCCGCACGCGAGACACTTTTGTTAAACACCCAACCATCCCAGACGCCTGGAAATATCTTGGACGCCTGGACGACCGAGTCACGCTCTTCAACGGCGAGAAGGTCTTGCCGGTGCCATATGAGCACCGCGTCCGCCAGAGCGAGCTTGTGCAAGACTGTCTCGTGTTTGGCGTCGACCGAGCGTTCCCTGGTCTTCTCATCATTCCCAGTGAGCATGCCACGGAGAAGACAGCTCAGGAATTGCTGGATATTCTGTGGCCAACCATTCAGGACGCCAACGAGAGAGCCGAGAAGTTTGGTCGCATTTCTCGCGAGATGGTCCACATCCTGCCTGTCGGGACCGAGTATCCTCGAACCGACAAGGGAACTACCATCCGTGCAGCATGCTACAAGCATTTCGAGGCCATTATCAACGAGACTTACCAGAGGTTTGAGTCTCCTGGAAATGCTGATCGTCTCGCTCTGGAGCTTCCTGAGCTGAAAGAGTATCTGCTGAAGCTGATTATCGAGCGTGTTGGGGTTGCCAACCTTTCCGAAGACATGGACTTTTTCGCCGCTGGTCTCGATAGTCTACAGGCCATCACAGCTCGCGCTCACATCATCCGCGAGCTTGACTTGGGTGGTAAGACGCCTGGAATGAACGTCGTTTTTGAACACCCCAATGTTTCGATGTTGGCGGCGCATCTCAACTCCCTTCGCAGCGGATCGGCGATCCAAGAGAAGACTGAGACGGAGTTGATGGACGAGTTAGTCGCCAAGTACTCGGACTTTGAGCCGTTCAAGCGTGGGAGCCAAGTCCCAGACGGCGAGGTCGTGGTAAGTTGAACGTCCAAGTCATAACATTATTTAAAGCAACCCTCTAACACGAACTCGCAGCTCCTCACTGGTGCCACCGGATCTCTCGGGGCTCATATCCTTTCTCAACTCATTGCTCTCCCTCGAGTTCGCCACGTCTACTGCCTCGTCCGTGCCTGTTCGCCCTCTGCTGCACAAGAGCGCGTTCTCGAAGCACTCACCTCCCGCGGGCTCACTCCTCACCATAACGAAGCACACGGTCGTATCATTTCTTCTCTCCAGAAAGGTGGCCTGCCCCAATACTCCCACTCAGCGAAGTTCACGGCCCTCCCCGCCGACCTCAGTCTCCCAGATCTTGGTCTAGGCCAGGACGCTTACGAAGCTCTTCGTTCTACCCTGACATCCGTAATCCACTCTGCGTGGGCTGTTAACTTCACCCTCACAGTCAAGAGCTTCGAGAGCCATCACATCGGTGGACTTCGCCATCTCTTAGACCTTTGCTTGTCTGTTCCCTTCAGCCGACCGGCCCGCCTCAGCTTTATCTCGTCCATTTCTTCCGCGGCAGGGACTCCTTCACCAGGTCGAGTTGCCGAGACTCTCGTCAAAGATCCCGCACATGCGCAGAACATGGGTTACGCTCGCAGCAAATGGGTAGCAGAGCATATTCTCAACGCTGCCGCCGTGAAGACTGGGATGGAGGCACGCGTCCTTCGGTCTGGACAGATCATTGGAGATTCCACCTTGGGTCTATGGAACCCGACAGAGGCGATCCCATTGATGTTCCGAGCGGCTGTGACACTCGGTGCTCTTCCTGCTCTGGACGAGAACCCGTCATGGCTTCCTGTTGACAAATCAGCCCGGGCAGTGCTCGAGCTTAGCGGACTGACGGCTTCCGGAGACCAAACAGCGGGATATTTCCAGACACAAGACGAACCAGACGTGATATATCATTTGCAGAACCCTACGACAGTTCGCTGGACTGAAGATGTTTTGCCAGCCATGAAGGCCGCCGGTCTCGACTTCGAGATTGTTTCACAACGGGAATGGGTCCAGAGGTTGCGGGACGGCGAACAAGACCCTACGCTCAACCCAACTGTCAAGTTGCTTGACTTCTTCACTGAGAAATACGACAACGATAAACCAGGACGCGGAGGGCTCATTTTCGAGACAAGCGAGACGGAGAAGAAGAGCAAGGCAATTCAAGATGGATACAACGTAGTCACCAGCGGACTGCTAGCGAAGTGTGTAACAAGCTGGAAGAAGCATTGGGTCTAGATATAAGCAAGCACATAGTTTCAGAGAGGGCATTTCCTTAGTTATTACTAGGCGGGTGAGACATGCAATGGAATTTTGTTTCTACCCGAATTGATGGATTGCTACTTAGTGCTGACTCTTCGCTGTCGAACTCACTCTTTCCAACCATCTCCAGCACCAAGCATCCAGTTCAATCCCACGAGGCGCAACTGGTGCTTCTCAATGAACTTTGCAGGGTCAAAGGAACGTCTCTGAACGAACTCCTCGTCGCCTACGTCCTCTTTGGCAAGGCTCAGGCCAGCAGGCTCTCGGAAGAGAAGAAACAGGTACCGATGCGGCTTCGAGCTGCGGTCCAATTCTCGTCAGCCATTGTACTAATCGGAGTCATGGTGTCTAGCATGAACGCTGCGTACTCATCCTTTGGGCCTGGCCCAAGATACTCAGTCAGGGCATCCTTGGTCTGTTTAACAGATTGTCCGTCTACACTGGCCGGCTGCAGCCCAGAAAGAACCCAGTGGCGCCAGAAGGCGAACTTTGGATCATCAGGTGTTGGTGCATCCGGATCGACGAGGAGTAACAAGTAGAATGCGTCTGCTGCAGCATTGGCCTAGACGAGCTTGAGCATTGTTTTGTAGATGTGCCAAATTTGTATAACTCACCTCTGGCTTAAAGCTGATATCTGGCGCCGACTTGCATTCACTTGAGCGAAACAAGTCTCCAAGGCTGATGGGTCTTGCATTGAATGCCACGTCGAGCTTCGTTGTGGGCTTGAAATCGACAGGAATTATACTGGTGGCAGAGCCAGGGGCTAACTTGGCTTCCTCGAGAGAACTAGCCAAGGTCTTTGCCAAGTCTTCGAGAGCCATACTGGAAGCTGATTGAACCGTTTTCGGCGATATGTTGATAGAGATAGATCAAGGCTTAGAAAAGGAACACCGAGGTTTGGAAATAAAAGATAGAAGAATGAGCATTATAGAAGAGGCCTTACTTTAGGCCATGTTATATAAGTCCATAGCCAAACCGACAGGAGAAGGCATACGCTCACTGGTGGAATAATCTGTCCTCATTCTTCCGTCATCGCCAGTTAGTTCTCAAGATTAAGATGACCCCGCACCTAGGATCTGGTTATCTTTGCTTCCATAGGACCAAAGAATGACTTATTGACGAGTACTACTGGATGCTTTGGAACTAGAAGTAAAGTCTCTAAATATCGAGGGAAAATTCACCGACATAAAAAGACCAGGTTTACCTTGTTCTTCCTTCAGGGTAGGAACTCAGTCATCTGTGCAACTACGACCGCAGGCCAGGGTGTCTATTTAGCCGCGACCTCGAGATGCCAAGACTCGGGGTACTCTTTCTAAACCACCCAATCAGCAAAAAGAATCGGAAGCAAAAAAACATACAACAGCGAGGATTCCCCGGTCGTCACCGACCCGAGTACTAGTTCGCCCCTCACCAGCTTGACTAAGGGAGAGCGGACGGGATCCCGTATTTTCTAGTGGGTATGGTCGTATGTGCCGGAGATGTCTAGTAATTTGGCCTATATTCATATTTTAGGCCAACATCTCCCACTCGTCGAAAGTGCCAATCAAAGCTCTTTGCCGTCCAAGAGCAATGCAGATAGATATATACACTGCAACTACAGAGACGGCTTTCTATTCTCGGCCCGATGTGTCAACAAGCGTAAACCTCTATGGATCAGCCCATCGGCTGCAGTCGCGGCACACCAGTCCTGCATCGTCGTCATGTGGTTTCCTTCCGGCGCATATCGGAAGAAACCAACGACATCGTCATCGTCAGTCCAGATCGCGCTTCCACACAGTCCTGCTTGAAGGCTTGTTCCGCAATCTTGCCCCATGTAATACCAGGCCGTGAAAACCCATTGTTGCTCTGGTTCGTTAACATTATCTGTCGGGACCCGTTGATAAGCCTGCGCTTGGAAAGTGCCGTTGATGCGGCCTGTGTCTGGCGAGTTCAACACAATGGAGTCTCCACTCTCCATGTGAGTGTGAGTGAACGACGGCCTAAACTTTGGGTTAGAGGTGTGACTAGGCACGTGCGCGTAGATGAATGACTTGCTCTTCTTTTGGTTGGGCTCAGATCAAGTCTGCTTTTGGAAACTCTACGAATGTTCAAGTAGAGCCAGAGAGGTACTTCTTCTACACAAACACATGTCCACAACAGTAAACTCGAGAAGAAAAACAGGACCAGTATTACTTTCTCTATCTCCGATATTTAGACATTCAGCCTAGCAGTTAAGGAGCAAGGACATGTGAACTGCGTCATGTGGACTTACGATATCACCGTTCTAGTGTCAGCAACCATCTACCACCAGTGGAGCGAGTTTCAGAGTTCGGATTATACATCTTTGTAGGCGGCTGCCTAGATAGGCACTTTCGGTTAAAGCATTAGCATAGGCACGAACGACTTCTGCCATAGATATAAATAAACGTATACTTAAGACTAAAGATAACACCTAGATATTATAATACTTAAAGCTAAAAGACCTTTACTACCTTATGCTTTAGCTAATGCATTTTATTAAGAATTGAGAGTCTGAATTTTATCTAGAAGGCTTAGGAAGTCATGCTCAGATCTTATGCTGCAGTTCATCTTAACACAACTCTTCGTCTTAGTTACCAACTTACTCTGCTATTCACACCCAGGTAAGCAACTTCGAGCCCACCAGCTCTCTCAATCATGCATTTCTGGAAATCTCTTATCCTTTCTAGAGCCTCCTTGCCACTGCTCAAGCAAAATCCCCTCTCGTTGCCCGGGATGATATCCTTAACTACGACGACGAGTCTTAAACCTATTCTGGATCCTACACCGACGGCGAGGGCACATACGTCACATCAGACGGCGTCTCGCATCCGTATAAGTTCCCGTTAATCTGCAAGCGCTGGTGAGACTGTGTCACCGTCACGAACGAGGAATCGCGCTGGGAGACGGCCTCGGACACCGCGACTTGTACCTGGAAAGATGCCCAGTGCTAAACTATCTGGACCCAGCAACAGACCGTCAGGCAGAACGGATATCGTCGCTACCGATGCAACTACGGCCCTAAGACTCACTGTCTGAGCGACTAGACCACGGACACTCCTACGACTTACATCAGCCACGGCTGCGGTTCGGCGTGTACCGACACCAACACTTGCGGCAACACGGATGAATCGAGCTGCGAAGTGGCCGTGCGGAGTTCTAACCGTGACAACGGGGTTATCTGCATGCTGACTATGCGAGGGTACGCAGTATACAGACCGAAAGGCAGAGAGGTGACACGTATTCATAGTAGTATGTATAAGTTGCAGTGTTAAAACAACAATCGAACCATCGCTTGGTATTTTCCATGAGACTTGCAATGATATTTAAAAAAAAAACCATTGACCGCAGTCCACTTAGCCCTGTTTTTGTGAGAGAAACACAGGTGATAGGTAAGACTATCCTGATTCTCCTTGCAGTTTCACTCACACAACGCGTATTTAACAGTTCCACATTCAATATCCGATTTCCATTTCTATCAACTCCACCTGCCAAGAATGCGAACCTCGCCGAAGCCGTAGTCAAACAAACTTGAAGGTATTCTGCCTTGGAATCCACATGTCGGTCAATTTCTACCTACAATATGGATCTAAACCCGCACAAAGCCAACCCCAGGGCACACTCGACACCACAACCAAAACAAACTTGCTACCTAGCTGAACATGACAACCCAGAACTACAAGTCCAATCATCATCCCACACTTGTACATCTTCACGACAACGTGCTAACTAAAGTCTTACTCCGCCAATTCCCCTCGCAATTTCCTCAATCTCAGTCGCATGTCTCACACCCTCGACCGCTGCATGATTCTGACCGCCAATACAGGCACCACATTCGGGACATGTGGCTTCCTCCATTGGCATGCCGCAGTTGTTGATAGTGAATGGATGGCCGTTCTCACATGTATACCAATGTCCTGTTCCCCAGAGCTCTGCAGTCGACGCGTTATAGATTTCTCTCATCTCTTCAGCCGTGACCGGACGGTACGTGAAGCCATTCAAAGCTTCCTCGGCAGCGTCAATCTCGCTCTTGAGCGGGGTTACTGACTGGTATTTTTCGAGCAGTTCTCTGACCTGCTTGACATGCGCAAGGCCCTTCTGTTTCAGTTCCTCAGTCATCTCTGTCTTCAGCATAGCTTCTGGTGCTAGTACTGCCTGAGCTGTGAATGCTTGCTGTGTTGCGGGAAGACTCAAGGAACGCGAGATGGCGCACAGGTGAGCGTAGCTGATGTGGCCTTGTGCCTCTTCTTTGGGATGCTTGGTGGCCCGTGCAAGTCGAATCACCTCTTCGCAAGTGCCTAAGAAGTCTGAAAGGTTCAGATTCACTTGTGGCCGAGCAGATGCCGATCCCGGGAGAAGAAAAAGGCTCAAGAAGTCGGAAAGAATGACAACGTCCAACTTCAACAGCAGTACAAATGCAAGAAGTGTTCCCTTGCTCTGCACAATGGATTGGTCATAGCGGAACTCATCGCTTGTGCCTTGGCGAAGGCTTGCGTGTCTAACAAGTTCGGCAACCCGCTGGAATGGCTGTTCTTCCTTTCGGACCCGGTTGGCATAGGATGTGACGCGTTTGCGGAGTTTCATGATGGTGTGGTATCGTCTGCTGCCAACATAGCCTTTCAAGACATCAAGTTGTCTCTGGCGCGACCCGGCAAGAGTTAGGTTGCCAGAAACCTCCGCCTGCTGAACAAGAATGGGAATTTGGGTTGCCTCAGACAATTTTTCCTGTTCTGCAAGGAGCTTTCGTGAAAGTGAGAGGTGCTCAGCATTAGACCAAGAGATAAACTTCTTTGTCGATTCATCAAGCATGGCTCGCCGCACAATACGGCCGTATCTGGAGATGCTTCGAAGCGAACCACGGCAGGTAGCACATGCCTTGATGCCCTTATTGTCCATAGAAAATGGCTCAGAAAATCCTACAAGGGCTTTCGGGAACCCGTTGTCACCGAGCTCGTAGTGGTCACCCATGGCCATCTGGCCATCCATCGAGGAGACAGTCAAGAAGTGACCACAGTCGGGGAAGACGCAAGGCTCTTCGTTCAGGTCTACTTCACGATATTCCTTCATTTCGAGGAGATCGACACAGACGGACTTGATCTCGTCGGATGCGCACTGCTGGCAGTATGTTGAAGTTGGACAAGTCTCACCGCAGAGAGAGGGACCTGATCATATCTGTTAGCACGAAGGTCGACAACCAGAACTGGCTTCACTTACACCGATGACCACAGTCCAAGATTCTTTCACACCTCAAAGAACACGGCACCCAGTTGCAAGGGGCGGCACAAGGCGCTGTGCACTTGGAGTGAGCACAGTTTGACTCACACGTTGCTTCGGCACAGGGAACACACGGCTCATTGCAAGTCTTGCTGCACCTTGAGTGACTGCAACGCACCTCACATTGTTCCATACACGGCTTACACGGAGCCTCGCCGTGACAAGTCTGGGTACAGTTGTGTTGACAGGTGGAATAGTTGCGGCCACACTTTTGCGAGCATATGCCATGGTTCTGTGTCGTGACAGCGCCTTCGTTTCGTGTATTGCAAGCAAAGCAGGTGCTTTTGCAAGCATGGCCACACGGCAGATGGTTGCCACACGTAGCGTTGCATCGATAAGTGGCATCGGCGACGTCTTCGTCACATAGCACTCGCACCACATGATCACAACCGGGGACTGTCTTTGTAACCGTGGTGGTACATCGAACGGAAGCCGGATCTTGAGCCTCCCAGCACCGGGGTGCTTGCAGTTCGTGGCCACAAGGAAGTTTAAGGAACGTGTCCGTCAGAACAGTCAGGCACCTCGAGTGGCATTGCTCTCCGCATCGAAGTGGACAGGCATGATCACAACCCTTCTTCAATCGCAGGCAATCCTCCAGACACTTGACGGCGAGATGGAGATTGTCGGAGTGGCACCTTCCAGTACAAGCATGTCCGCAGAGAAGTCTCTTGTCACATGGCAGGTCGCAGCCGCTCTCCGGCGAGAACTGTACAAAGTGATCCGGCTGAGAGACGAGAATCGGCGTTTTCGGATGTCGAGGGCACTGAAGTTCAAGCTTTGGGCCCAGGTTGTCGCTAGCAGCAAGCATTCGTGTGATGTCCGCCCATATGGGCACTTCTTTGTATGTGTCCGAGTTTCCGAGGATGTACATGCCGTGTTGCGCTCGCGAGAGGAGGACGTTAATTCGGTTCGACGTTTTAAGAAAGCCGCAGTTGTGCTGGAGATTGCTTCGGACCAGAGATATCACGATAACCTTGGCTTCCTCGCCCTGGAAGTTGTCGACCGTTGCGACTCTGACGCTGTTGAGCAAGGTAGTTTTGCTAACAAGAGACGTGGGCGGAGGGGTTTCGGAGCTATCAGCCTGCAGAGTCTCCAGCTCATCCAGATCCCGGTCGTTGACGCAGATCTCGAACATGGACTCCATTCTACGACGAAGGAGCTGCAGTTGTCCAAGATACGGCGTGAGGACTGCAATATCGCCCGTGGCGTACTTCCCTTGCTTTGAAAGGTGAGAGACGAGGGCAGCAGTCATCTCGACTTCAAACTGGTTGGATCGTGACGTGGTGATAGCGTCGTTTTTCTCGCCTGCCGTCTCGAGCTGGTCATGGTGAAACCAAAATAAGCGTTTCTTCATGCCCATGATTTCGGGGTAGGCCTTTACAGTACCTGCGTCTTTGAGAGACGGGTATAGTGTCGATCGAACCAGCTCGGCAATGGACGGATGCATTCGTCTCTGCGTCTCCAAGATGCTGTACGGCACACGCAGGTCCGTTTCATGAGGAGGTTGAACGAGTCTTTCGAAGAGCGACATGTCGAGTGAAAACTGCTCGCCGCGAGGGTTCGTGCTCTGCAGATCGTAGTTTTGGACCTGGGGCCGCAGTTGAAGGTGATCTCCAATCAAGATGGCGTGCTCTACCGAAGGGAGAAGAGCAGTCAAGATGTGCGCCTCGAGGACTTCGCCGGCCTCTTCACAGAGCAATACCTTGCAGCGCAGCTTTCGGAGTAAGTCGAGGTTTCTTGCAAGGCCAGTTGTTGTCACGCCGACGACGTCGGCTTCGTGAAGACAACGGAGGTCGACATCTCCGCGGATTTGGTCTCGGTTCTTGACTGCTTCGTCGTAGTTCTCTTGGAGTCTCGATAGCTTCGTAATGATCGGGTCCCGGATCGTCTTGATCCAGTGACGATGTAACTGGCGTCGCTCTGCGTTGGTCATGCTGTGCATGTGAGCAACCTTCAACGTTTCCAGGGGAACAGGGCGTCGCAGAATCTCATATCCTCCGGCAAGCCACCTGTCCATGATAGTTTCCGGTTGGTGAACAACTGTAGTCCACCCATGTGTTCCCCCAAAGAGCTCAGCGTGTTGCTGGGGGTTCTCTGAGGCCAAAAAGGCCGCCATGGACTTCCAAGAGGTGCAGGCTGACAGCTCTTTAAGAAGGTTGTTGCCCTCACTGACAAGATCGCGGACGATCTGTTCCGCGTTGTAGGTACCGCTCTTCTCTGCCTTGGTGCGAGTGAATGATTTGACGACAGTGCGCAGGTTGAGATTTTGGAGGCGTTCCGACTTTGAGCGAGATCCAATTCGAATGATACTTTTGGTTGCGTCATCAAGAAGATGCTCGAGGAGTTGATCCAGAGCGTGGTTGGTGTAGCAGACACACAGGATAGGACCAAGCTTGGCCGTCTTCTTGCTTCTCAGTAGCACCTTGACAATCTTCTCGCCGGTGTAGCTCTTTCCGGTGCCCGGGGGACCTTGGATGAGGGAAAGCTCTCTTGAAAGAGTGTTCAAGAGACCAGCAGACTGCGTCGGGTCGAGGGTCGACTGAGATGCGAGTGTACCAGCAGCAGGAGGGCTCCGAGGGTTCACCGCGAAGGGGATCTTGTCGGTGGTAAGACAGCTCAAATCGAACGTGAATCCAGCCTCTCTAGCGTATTGAGGCGGCTTCACTTCGGCTTTCTCAGAAGAACTCTCCAATGGCGCCAAGAGGGCTTGGAATGGGATGCTGGGTCTTTCGTGCATCTGCTGGAGGGCTGATAGAGTGTGCTTGAACGAGTCGAGAAGTACACCGGGGAACTCGACGAGGTATCGACGAAGGGACGAGCCGACGTGACGGTACCATCGCATCACTTGTGTAATCTCATTTCTTCTCGCATCAACGAGCTTGAGATTGACGAAGAGGTAAGCGTCGTCATCGGACAGAGTAAGCCTCTGCTGTGTCGGCGGGGCATCAGTGGCAGGGACCTTGCGGGCTTCCTTGTCGTCCTCGCTTCTCATGGTCGTTTCAGACACGACGAAAAACAGCACAGAGCCAGTGGCATCAAAGACGCACACAAGGGCGCCGGCTTGCAGCCGCTTGGAATGCATCCACCAATCCTTCCGCTTCTTAGGGGTCATCTTGGCGACATGCTGAGGCTGGGAGCAACTGACTGTCATCTCCATTCCGGTGACTCGGTTGATTTTGACGTCTATCACAGTTGGGAAATCATACGTGTATGTTATGAGACTGTTTTTGGGTCGGCGGTACTCCTCTTTGCCTTGGTTCCGTACAGACTCAAGCATCTCTCGAACGGCGTCTCGAAGTTGGCCAACGGTATCTTCCCTGACGAGGCGGAACTCCCGATCAAGACGGCCGCGGATGCCCTGGATGTGCCATTCAGAAGGATCGTTGGCCGGCAGGTACTCTCCGCGTGGAGATATGATCTCCTCGTAGGTGGGCATGATGGCAATTTTGGTGATATCGGCATGATCGTTGTTGTGGCGCGGTCCATCAGCGGACAAGAGGCCAGGAAGATCTCGCCTGAGCACGAATGTCTCACGGGCGATGGGGATTTGGGTGCCGCGTTGTAGGTTTGGTATGTCTTTGCCAGCATCCAGGCGCTGCTGCATGTACTGGAGGTACTTGGAGGCCTGCAGATGGGAGAATTCCTCGTCTGGGATAGGTACGCGACCGACAACCTTGGAAAACTCGACAACCAGCTTCGCGAACTCGGGGTGGATGACGTTGTTCGTGTTGCAGTCAAAGACTTTGGCTAGCACAGCGAGAGAAAGCTCTGTGGTTGCCATGCACGAAGTCGTCAAGGCTTTGAGAAGTTGGGTGATGTAGTGGAAGACCCTCGTCATGCGCGAGCCACCAACGCCCAAAACGAAGTTGTAGACTGTCGCGACCTGCTGTTCCAGGACGGCCGAGTCCACAACGCAAGGATGGGTGATAAGTGCGAACATGGGCTTGACTTCGGTGTCCCACAGCGTGATCCTCGCCGCCTGACCATCGGTGGCTGGTATGTGTCGATCCGTCACGGCCTTGACGAAGGCCAAGCCAGGATCGGTGGCAAGCAACTTGATGGCTTCCTGGGCGGCGCCGACGTCGCCATCCATCAGCTCAAGCCCAAGCTGGAAGAACCGACTGACGGCTGAGGCAGTCATTTCGACAGGATGGGAGCGCGTCTCGCCTCTGTCGAGCAGTCGTCGCCATTCTCGCAGCTTTCCATCGCGAGCAGGGTTGGGGCCGTTATCCGACGGGCGGAAGGCGGAAGGTCGCTGCTGGCCAGCGCCAGCGCCAGAGCCATCGTGATTGTATCGGCAGCGATCGCCGAACTTGCAGTACCCTTTGCGCTGGAACTCGAAGCAGGGCTTGTGGTCGGCCGGGATGCTTGGTCCTTGGTGGCCACCTCTGTGGTAGTTGTCAACCAGGGTGGTCTCAAGTCTCAACACTATGCAACAGACTAGACAGTGGTAGTGATGATGTCTTACCTCCAGTTGGGCGCCATGGATGTGGCGGTCGTAATCTTCTTTCGTCCGGACTCTCTCGATCAATCAAAGTCTCAGGTTGATGTTTCGTCTCGTGTTGGGCGAAAGCTGCTGCTGGGAAGGAGCAACAGGTCAGGATGCGGGGGTTCTACCTGGCTTAAGGTAAGTGCGAAAACAAACCAGTGAATGACTTGGGAGAGGGAGAAGACAAACAGAGGCAAGGCAGCCACTTGGATCGCCCGGCTGTCTGTTTGCACCCTTGGTCGGCCTCCCGGGTTGCCGCCTTAGGCTGCCGCCTCAACAATTGCTCGACGTGTTTTCGAGCTGTATGATTCACGCCAATCGGAAATCAGGTAAGTATGGGTCTGTACAACGGGGTCTCATACGAGAAGCCCAGTTGCTTGAGCCAGGCAAATAGGCTCATGGCAACGCAGTGGGAACTTACCTTAGATATGCACATGTGAATGACGTGTGTGCAGCCCACGAATCCTGCTTGTATCGAATCCAGCATGAGGCGAGACACGGCAATGTCATTGTTCAGGTATATCTCCAAGCCAGCCTCTTACTGGTTTGATGCGGGCTTTTTGTTATGTAGTGTAGTCCGAGAAACCTGGCCTTTAGATAGACTCGTTGGGCGAAGCGTTGGTGGGAGAGCCGCCTCTCTAGCTTGTCTACGAATCATCTGTCGTGGAGGTGTTAGCCATATTCATGACCACGATGGATGGTGCCACTGCAACGGTTTGGGATGCAGCGGAACAGGAATAAGCAGAAATAACCGTGAGAATAAGAGTGAAAAGAGTGAATTATGACAGATTATTAAACCAATCAATCCGAGCAAGCTGTCAGCTTCCTCACTCAATCTCCCTCATTCGAACAATAATCTCCTCAACAAAGCGTTTTCTTATAACCACCACCACCCTACACCCACATTTCATACAACCACAGTAGTCCACCCTCCCAGCTTTTTCCTCACCCCGTCCTTTAGAAAAGGAAAGAAATGTTCGCAATGATTCCAAACAGTACGCTGACATGCTCCAACGGAAGGCAAAAAGGCAAAAGATAACATACAACAGCAGGGATTCCCCGGTCGTCACCGACCCGAGTACTAATCTGCCGCTTCTCAGCTTGACTAAGGGAGAGCGGACGGGATCCCGTATTTTCTAAGAGCTATGGTCGTATGTACCAGAAGCTTGGTAGACCCGGCATATACAGGTGACAATTGTCCTCTTTGGGCACTCGCCGCCACAGTCACCGTCTCATTCTCCAAACCACCATATTCGTGACAAGGCGGCCCTACTACGAGCAATAAGCAGCTTATTCATATCCCGATAAACACACTGCTCCAGAATTGTTATCGGATGCCCACTCTGTCAGGTTCCCCAGCTATCATCCCTCCAGTACATGACACACAGCATAACATCTACACGTAATTGCAATCTCCCCCGTGTTTCCCCAGAGCAATTACTGTTGAAACTGAAAACCCTACTGAGGCTTGGCCTCTCCAGGCGTGAGGTAATCGTAATAACCAGGCGAGTAAACCAACAAGTCAGTACGTAAGTCTGGATTAAAATAAAACCCTCGTCAACTCGGCGTTGGACGGACCCCCGTATGGAATGCTCTCGGATCCACTCCAACGGCGTTACCACGGGATGGAGAGGGTCCTCGCCGGTCCGTTGGAGCTTCTAGAATGGATTCGGAACAGATTTCAATCCACTCTGGCCGTCCTAGGCGGAGTCGGTTGCTCGGCCGGGGTTCGTTCTATGACATATCGATCCAGGGGTCTTTGCCAATGAGCGAGTTTTCGCAACGTAAGAATGCGAGCTCGTCCGCGCGAATAGCGGATTGCGGCGCAGCATTTTACAAATTTTACAATGTCCAGGATGGAAATCCTAGAGCCTGCTTCTCAGCTATGCCGTATGCAGTGTGTTTTTCACGTCTTAGCTTGCCACTGCCGGTCACACTGCGCCTCGTATCGTTTGAGGTTCAAGATGCCGGGCCCGACTCAGCAAACCCTCTCTCACAACGGGCCGGGAGTCACATCGCAGAGACAATGCCGGAACCTTTCATGGCGAGATGATGAACCTCGTGAGTCTGAAATCACGCGGGGACTCCATCTCCGGGGTCTCCCCTTGCCATTGTCTCCGTTCCGGTGGAGTCTTCAACTTCTTCTGGACTGCGTCCTGATTCATGACATTGGCGCCCACTCAACTCTCGGAGCCATGTGGACTCGCATCTTCACGCAATCTCTGTTTTGTCACTGGTTTTTGTCACTAACATCTCATCTGCTGATATCTACGCCGACATTATCCTTCTTAAGGCCCTGCTCTCCCCACACTGCCTCTGTCCTTCTTCCCACCAGCAAACACACCACCACCACCACTCTTATACTTGCGCATCACCATGGCTCAAGAAATCTCCAACGCCCCTCTTTCGAGTCCGGCCAAGACTGAGCAGCACGAGATGGAGTCAAGTCTTCACAAGAACGCGGCGAATCCCCGCCAGCCGTCGTTGGACAACCCGGACGACACCAACAACATCTTTGGCGAGACGAGCGACGAGTTGAACGAGGACCGGATGAAGCAGATTGCCGCTGAGGGAAACGCCCATTTTCACCGACTGGGATGGAAGCGCTTGTCCGTTGTGCTTGTCGTCGAGGCTGTCGCCCTCGGTTCTCTTAGTCTTCCCGGCGCCTTCCACACACTCGGAATGATCCTGGGCGTATTCTTGACTGTGTTTCTGGGGCTTGCGGCTGTTTTCACGAGTTATATCGTCGGTCAAGTCAAGTTGGCGCATCCCGAAATCTCCCATTACGCAGACGCTGGTCGTTTGCTGCTCGGACGCTTTGGTTATGAAGTCTTTGGTGCCGCCTTCGTTCTTGAGCTGCTCCTCGTCGTCGGCTCGCACGCTCTAACAGGCAGCATCGCGCTGGTCACCGTCAATGGCGGTAATGTGTGTTCAATCGCCTTCTCAGCAGTCTCGGCCATTATTCTTCTTATCCTCGCCATCCCCCCATCCTTCACCGAGGTTGCTATCCTGGGATACATCGACTTCGTGTCTATCTTGGTGGCCATTGGACTCACCATCATCGCAACTGGCGTCCAGGCGCATGACTCCCCGGGGGGCCTGTCTGGTGTTTCGTGGTCTGCTTATCCCAAAGATGACTTGAGCTTTTCCGAGGCTTTTGTTGCAGTGAGCAACATCGTCTTCGCGTAAAGCTTCGCCATCGGCCAATTTTCGTTCATGGACGAGATGCACACGCCCAAGGATTACATGAAGTCCATCTGGGCAAACGGAGTGATCCAGATCCTGATTTACACACTCACCGGTGCGCTCTGCTATGCCTTTATTGGATCTACCGTCCAGTCGCCGGCTCTATTGTCGGCAGGCCACCTCATTTCCAAAATCGCCTTTGGAATTGCGTTGCCCGTCATCTTCATCTCGGGCTCGATCAACACCACGGTTGCTCTCCGGTATGTGCACGGCCGCATGTGCAAGAATTCGATCCACCGATACATCAACACGCCTCTCGGATGGGCGAGCTGGATCGGTATCGTCACCATCTTCACCATCATCGCATGGGTCATTGCAGAGACGATTCCCATCTTTTCGGATCTTCTTTCGCTCTGCTCAGCCCTGTTCGTGTCAGGTTTCTCGTTTTATATCCCTGGCGTCATGTGGTTTGCTTTCCTGTGCAAGGGCAAATGGTATGCTCGCGAGAACGTCGTCATGAGCATGGGAAGTATTATTGTGTTTATCATCGGCGTTGTGGTGCTGGTGGGCGGCACCTACTCTACTATTGTGGACATTGTGAGTTCCTGTGTTGATTACTTCTACCAACGCCACATCGTTGCTAACAATTGCCAGATCGACCAGATCTCGCATGGAACCGACCACGCGCCATTCACGTGCAGAGCGGTTTAAGGTGGCAATAAAGTCCACAAGGCAGAAAGGCGGAAAGCCGGAGGGTCCATCTGTCGGGTCAAAATAATGATGCGAATAGACACCCATGTAATTAATAGCAAGATAGGATAAAATATCACCAAGTTGTCTCTAGAAGGAATCATTCCCATGACTCCATCAAGCCATCAAGTATGCGTCGCACTGCATCAGATTGCGATCTGATGGAGCGAGGCATTGATGATGATGATGGTTGCGGTTCTCGCCCAAATCCAGCCCAACCCAAGATCCAAACCAAGATCCAACCCGCCCCAAAATTGATAAACACCAAGCCATTGAACAAGTAACCACGTCGTCGCCTGTCGCGATGCATCATTTTACCCGGAGACGTTTTGGGCCACCATCCACCGCTTCGTCGTCCTCAACATTGGTATCATCACCGGAAGAGCCTCGCTTGCCGACGACTTGGGCCGCTGTGTCGCACCAATAGTCGTCCAGCAAACCGGGCGCGATCTGTCGGACGCGTGACTGCCGCTCCCAGGTCCGGACGGGCGACCCCACCCAGCGAACCCTCACAGAGGTGCCTCGATTCCTGGGGACATGGGCTTCGACTTGGGCGATGTACCACACGTCGGCTCGCATGAAGCGCCGGCGCCCGTCGGGAAAACTGTCCCAGTACGCGTAGACGGCGTTGCGGTCCTCGGCTTCGACGCTGTCCTCGGAGCGCCATGTGAGGGAGCCGTCGGGTTCGACGACCTGGAAGTCGAAGAGCTCTTCGGTCTTGTGGCGGCGATGCGCGGTGATGGTGACGGGGAAGGATGGCTTGGTGTTCTCGGACCGACCGCTGACGGACGATGCACGACTCGCGGGGGATTCCTCTCGCTCGCGTCGCTCAAGGACGCTGGTCAAGCCGTCGGGGAATCTGAGAGACAGCGGCACCTGAAAGACAGGGACGAAAGGCCGTCGTTCAGGTTCCGGCGGGAAGGGTGGTGAGAACTGTCGCGGGGGATACGAGTGTTGGCGCATGTTGTCTGGGTTGGCGACTCCGTAATCGTCATCGTCCTCGTCGCTGATGAGCTCTTCTTCGCTGTCGGCGTCGCTCTCTTCCTTGGCGCAAATGTCGTCTACTCCTCTCTTTCTCTCTTCGTCCCCGTCCTCGACCGTCTCCTTCCCCGGCTCTCGGGCGGCAGAGCACCCGTTGACAGAGGACTGAGTCGCCGGGCGCCGGGCACCAGGAGGCACTCGGTGGGATTGCATCACGCCGCCGTGTCCGCCTCGGGAGCAGACTTTGCGACACAGAGGCTGTTGACAAGGTGTTAGCATTTCGACGCGGCTTATTCTGGACTCAGCGCAATCGTACCATGGCGGTCTGCTCGGAAGAAGACAGCTGTAAATCCATAGCGAAAAGCGTTTCCTGGCTTGCAACACCCATGAATGCGGTCGGATGGATAAGATGGATGAATGAATAGGTGGGTGGATGGAGGGTTTCGTGTTGCCAAATCCGAGTCGGGATGCAGAGAACGGATAGAAGGGTCTGTCTCACTATATAGCGTATGCGAATACGGCGCGTTCCAGTTCACTTTCTCTCGCATTTCACATTCACTCTTTGATTGGCGTAAACCCGGCATTTCTTACTTCTTTGTTTGCTTAGCCGTGACGTGGCGAAGGTGACGGAAAGCGATGGAGCTGACGGGTAGGTACGTTGCCTATAGTGGTTCATTTACGCTGCGCACGTAGAGCCAGCCTCGACTTTCGCTCATGAAGACGCTGATAAACTTGATTTTTTACGATATTTGGGTGCAGCAGACTGCAGGTTGCCGGTTACTGAGGGCGTCCAAACCTATCGCAACCTGTCGATGCTTTCCATTCTGTTCTCAGTACAGTGGGCGACAGCGACTTGCCTCGCGGGCGCCGGGGCACTGCCCCCTGTGGCTAACCGCTAAATTCACCGCTGGACGCACCTGGAATTAGAGCGCCTGTCCGACGCGTAGACTTCCGCCGTCTGGACGCTATTTACTGCAATACAATACAAAGCAAACATGCAAACAGCCATCGGCAAACAGCCGACGTTTTCGTTCATATCCTTGCATGCAATAACCTACCAGTTTCGTTTCGGGGTTCCCGGAACGGCTCGCTTGTTCGGTTAGATCCCATGCAGCTTGGGATTTGCAACGCCACCACGGCTCGTTTTTATGTACAGTACGAAGCCACTGTCTCACAAATCACGAGATGAGATGTTACTTGGCAACGCTGATCAGATGAGACATAACTGACCAGAATTGCCGGTGGTATTCAAAACAAGAGTCTGTGCTATGCCCTTCCGAACTTCTTGATGTTCATCAGGGGCGTTCCCCGTCGACATTATCCTCTGCGAGTAGGTAGACAAGCGAGGGCAACGGGCAACGGGCAACGGGCAACGGGCAAACAAACGCCCAATTGGAGTATGCCGGGGAAGCAAATGCTACCGTCGCCATTTTAGGTGCGACATGTCTTGGAAAGATTCAAACCGTGGCGGTCCGTTCGCCGCCCAAACTTGTGCTAGAGCATAGTTTGGTCCACCGGCGCGTAACGACGCCCGGGAAGTTGCAGATAAGACAATTGGGTTGCAATCACAATTAGCACGGTGAGCAAGTAACGACTTTCTGGAACTACTTCTCAAACAGGCAGACGGCGTGGTACAAAGCCAATTTCTCATCCTGGATTCAAACTTCCGTGCCGATCGTCGGTAGCTTAAGAACGCAGGATACCTACCTGAAACTTCCTCAACACGGCCAAACCACACGTCTGTCACATAGTCTATCAATCATCAACTTGAGCGGCCACCAGTACACTGGCTAGCGCCACGTCATGCCGCTTCACCGATGGCTGCTCTCTTGACGACGCCTCATTTTCTCACCGTGCGGCTCGGCCAAAACGCAACTGTTGCAAGTCTCCCGCCATGCACGGTTGCTGCAATCACAATCTACCTCGTGAGAACATTGCAGCCCAATGAGGGAGCTTATAGCGGCCAGGACTATGTCTCTGGCTGCCCAATCTGCCTTCAAGAACAGTGTCGGGATTGCTGCCGTGATTATCAGCCACAGTGTACTTGTGACAACGCCAATATGGCCAAGCACCACCCTATTTGGACTACAGACTACCAGTCGGGGGTTTTTTTCCCCTTAATTTTCCCCGATTCACGCAAATGAGGGACCAGGGTCAGATCAATAGTAACGAGGGAATAGGATGTTTGTATCCAGAAATTTGGTGCCCGTATGGGTGCCGCTGTCAGGAGGGATAAGTGAATGCACTCTTCGTAATGACATCATAGACGTCAAGGAACCGACGCCCTTTGATGCAATGTTGGAGTCATAATTATATTGGCATTTTTGCCGTGAGGCGGCGCTCCTTCAGCCTCAACCCGTCAACCCGCCCCCATCGCTCAGTTCTTGAAATCCCCATTACTCAGCTCCGTCTCCAAGTCGTAGTATACTTGAAATTCACAGTAGCAAATCTCCGGATCGCTCTCAACCTCAAAATTAAAGTTGGCCTCCTCGTCGGTGATGAGAACCTTGGGCAACCCGTTCGCAGCGGCCGCTTCAGCAAGGAGCTGCACACGGCAACTGTTCTCCATGGAAGTAAACAGAAACGCCGCCTCGTCGACCGTCTTTCCCACGGTCAGGATGCCATGGTTTCGCAGGATACATCCTTTTCCCTTGGGTCCCAAGGCCGCGGCTATGCGATCGCCCTCCTCGCTGCCCAGGACAACACCCCCGTAACTATCGTAAACGCTGTGCGCGTCGCCGCGGAACTTGCAGGAATCCTGCGTCAGCATCTCCAGCCGACGCCCAAACACCGACCACGCCTTGCCGTAGACGCTGTGACAGTGACAGATGGCGTGGGCATCGGGTCGAGCCTTGTGGACAGCCGCGTGAATCAGAAACCCAGCCGTGTTGGGAGGACGCAGCCGATTGCCACCAATGACGGCGCCGTCAAGGTCCACCAGGATCATATCGCTGACCTTGAGCAGTCCAAAGTGGCGGCCCAGCGGGTTGGTCCAGAAGGCGTGAGGGAACTCGGGATCGCGGACCGAGATGTGGCCGCTCATTCCCTCGACGTAGCCCTCGCGATGCCAGTGGCGGAAGGCGGCCGTCATGTGCTCGAGCTGCCATTTGCGATGCGAGGCGAAGTCGACGTGTTTGGGGATTCCGGGCAGGACGACGTCGCCGTGAGACATGGCTTGTAGGGGTGTCTTGTTGAAGAGTTCATTGCCGTGGCTGGTGTGCGATGCTTCCTTTGGCTTCACGCTAACGGCGTTCGTGGCGGTGGTGGTGGCAGAGGGAGCCATGGTGAGGGTGATGAAGCGAGTAGAAAGACAAGATATTGGGTTAAAATCAAGTAGTTGTAGTTCAATCAAGCCCGTCAAATAGAGACGGATACAAAATGTGCCTTCACACAGGTGTCTTTGTGATGAAAGACTATGAGCATCTAACTTAACATTGACAGTAGTCCAAGTCCAAGTCTAATTTGCGGAGGTTTATGTAGACTTGATCTAGCGTTGCGCCTTCTGGAGATAGACGCCCTCTATCTACATGCCTGCTGATATACGTGCGCCTTCTTGATAAGTCCCTACGCTATCTGATCGGCATTTGATGTCTGACAGGTCTTGCAGTCAGAGCTCCATATATGCATCCCATTTTTTTCGGGATAGACATCTGCATACTGGTGGAGCTACAGAATTCCATTCATGGAGGAATTATCATGGGATAATTACCCGTAACCGAGGTCACCATTGACCGCTCTGCATCTCGATGCATTCGTTGGTTCGACCAACAACAGCATCATATGATTCCTTGCTTCCTCATTGGCTCTGTTGGATTCTTGTGCAGCTTTCGGCAGGGGCCGTGGCAAGTATTGAAGACGACCCCTCGTTGATGAGAGGGGAAGCCCATCGACAACGCGATTGCTGCACTTTTCAATTGAAACAGATCATCGACAGGCTCTGTGGGAAGAAATCAACTTTTGCGACATGGCAACCGTCAATCCAGATCCCGTTGTCGAGCCAGACGAAGAGGTTGTACCCCGTGATGACCATTGGACGGACGAATCTGACTGTCAGCTTCTAGACGGCCGACGACCAAGACTCTTCGCTTGGATCTGTAAGACAACCGTTTTTTTTCCGCTACCAAACATTCCGTTTCACTCTTTTTGACCAAAGGAACCTCTAAAACTAACAACTTCATTCTGCAGGACGCTACATCGTCGACCCAGAGCTTGGCGAGTTCCATTATCGACTACCGTCGTGAGAACGGGAGGACATACCATCGATACAAAGAAGGAAGTAAGACCAACATTACCTAGTGAAATATCAGGATGCGACAATTAATATTACGAGGGCAGAATACAGCATTCCGAATGACGACACCGAGAACGAGAGGCTGGGTGTGTCGTTCAGTTCCAATATGCAGCAAATACCTACTAATTCGAGAAAAAGACTTGCAGCATCACCTGTTCCTGTTGACCTTTGACGACAAGCTCGGAATGGCGCCGCCAAACCAGCCCGAATCCAAGGTCGAACGGGTTCTAGATGTGGGCACCGGGACCGGAATCTGGGCCATCGACTACCGTGATGAGCATCCAGAGGCCGAGGTCATTGGGGTTGATCTTTCGCCCATCCAGCCGAGCTTGTAGGTCCTGTCACTTGGTCGGACTTCGCAACTTCGCAAGGTAATAGAGATTAGTGTTCCTCCAAACGTCAAGTTTTACATCGACGACATTGAAGAGCCGTGGTCTTATGCCCATCCTTTCGACTACATCCACTGCAGAATGATGACATCCAGCCTCGCTAGCTGGCCGAACTTCCTGCGTGACTGTTTTAAGTAGGTTAATTCCATGGCTCTCCATTACTCAACAACAGTCTAATCTTCGCAGCAACCTCGCCCCAGGGGGCTACTTCGAGTTGCAGGAGATTGACCTCCTCGCCAAATCCGACGACGGCACGCTCTCCGACGACAGTGCCCTCTCCAGATGCGCCAAGCTTCTCGGCCAAGCATGTATCAAACTCGGGCGACCTTTTCAGGACAATTTGCAGCTGAAGGACATCCTAGCCGACGTTGGCTTTGTCGACATCGTCGTCACGAGCTTCAAGTGGCCGACAAATTCCTGGCCGCGGGACAAGAAGTACAAGGAGCTCGGCGCGTGGAACAACGGAAATATGGCGACGGGGCTGGAGGCGATGGCGATGGCGCCGTTTACGAGGGCTCTTGGTTGGAGTAGAGAAGACGTCGATGTCTTCTTGGCTGAGGTGAGGAAGGACTTGAATAGCAAGGTTGTCCATGCCTACTGGCCACTGTGAGTTTCCACTGTAGGGTTTGTCGGGTTGTACTGATGTTTGTGAAGATACTCGATATACGGCAGAAAGCCCGAGGTTTAGTTTTCCTTGTGTTCTGGTCTTGCCCCAGAGATGAACTGGATGTGTCTATTTCGTTATCTTCACATAGCATTTTATCCAAATCGAGCAGATCTCCTGTAGTGGGTCCGCTCCAGGGCCGCCTATTGCAACAAAATGTTATAGCTCGACAGCAAAACGATCCCTAAGCCACCCTCCGTAACGATAGAAGAAGAGTGGCACTGGAAGAAAAGCGACGCCTATAAAACCTAGGACGCTATTTCCCCACCCAAGTCCTAGGTCTGCATACAAAGACGGCCCTGCCAAAGGAATGAAAGCTGCAAAAAGAAGTCGGAGAATCACGTTCGCAGCCAACGCAGAGGCAGCAGCCTCAGGGCCAAAAGCATCCACCAGGTAGAGCTGAGTTGGCATTATGACCCAGATAAAGCCGAATCCAAAGAAGGAGGTGCCGATGATGGGCACGATCCAATGGGTCTGCTTCTCGGCTGCCCAGCCATACCAGAAGATGCCGACGGGCACGGCGGGCATGACCCACATCATGGGCTTCAGGCGTCCTTCAGGTTTGGGCGAATCTCCAAGTGCCTTTTGCAGCTTGTCGCTCACGGTGGCAAAGGCTCCGAGAGAGACGGCCATTCCCGTTCCAACGCCGAGATATGACAAGCCAGAAACGCCGGCGGAGAAGTGGTATTGTTCCTCAAAGACGGTGGGAAACGTGGTGAACAGCAGAAAGAGGAGACCGAAAACGAACGCGCACAGGAGGGAAAGGAGGAGCACGATTGGCGACAGGATGAGAAGCTTTGTTGGTCGAGTAATAGCGCGGAGGAACAGCTGGCGGGGGGTCAAGCCTCGATCCATCTTCGAAACCAGAGTAGCATTGCCAGTTTCTTTCCGGAGGCGAGCAGCTTTCCATCCTAGCAGCACGGCGGCATTGGTCTCGCGGAGGAAGAAGATTGATATGGTAAACGATACTCCTGCCTAGGTCGAACCGTTAGCGACTCGAGAATAGTAGGGGTTGTGCTCTACTCACTAGGATTGTGATGATCCAAAAAGTCCATCGCCAGCCAATTGATTCGGACGTAAAGCCACCAATAATTGGGCCCAAGACCTTGAAGGATTCGTCAGTGTCATTACGGTTTGCGTGGGGTAATGCCACCTACTGGTCCCAGAAGTGGTCCTATGAAGAACAGAGACATTACCCTCCCACGTTGAGCTGGCGGGACGACGTCGGCGACGGTTCCTCCGCCAACTGTCAATGGGCCCGAAGAAGCACATCCGGCGAGGAATCGAAAGACGAGAAACATGGCGGTGTTTTTGCCCAGCGCACATCCGATGATGAAGCCAATGTAAATAACATTGCAGGTGTGGTAGATGACAAGGCGCCCGTACAGTTCGGATAGCGGTGCAATGAACATTGGCCCAACGGCGAAGCCGCAAAGGTAAATAGACACGGTGAGAGTGACAATGGTGGAACTAGTGATATGGAACTCCTTAGCAAGCGCGGCAGCTCCAGGTGCAAACATTGTCGCGGCGAGGTTGCTGTATGTGTATTGGTCAGTACGGGATTTGCTTGGCCAAAGGAGCGCAGGATCTTCCTTACGCAGTGAGCAAGAAAGCGCTGGCGAGGACGACTTGGGTCATGCGTTTCCATTCTGGCCAGTTCCGCGGATTTTGGGGATCGTCTGGCCCATCCCAGTCGACGACATTGCCCTTTGTCTCTTGTTCAATTGCTGTTTGGTCAGGCTCGCTAGATTGGTGGCCGACGTCCGATATGGCCGGCTTCTCATGGGCGGATTCCAAGTCTGCCGCCATGATATGCTGTCGAGGGTGGTGTGACTCTGGGATATTGATACTGGCGCGTGTTTGTTTGTTTGTTTGTTCACTGGTGCCAGGCTTTGCTTGTTATATATTTGAAGGCATAGATAGTCATTAGCTGTAGTTCTTTGGGCAAGGGCTAATTGCGCCAGCTACTAAATCCGTAAATGCCGAGCCAAACTGGAGATTTGCTTAACAGAAGGGGGAGCTTGGAGAGCTAGCGGACGTGGAGGGTCGGAGGAGCAGGGATCCGTGGGCGGCACACCGACCCTTGACGCGGACGGTCGGACGGTCGGACGGTCGTTGCTATCTCCATTGCATTGCCTCTCGGTTTGCGTTGCCAGACAGCTTCTTTCTCTTCTTGAAGTGGCTATGAACATGGCCGACAATGCTCAACCTTCGCGTCCGCCGCCAAATCGACGCAGAGACAAAGTCCAGCTTTCCTGCGACCCTTGCAGACACCGAAAGTACGTGCTCGATAGCCATCACAAAGTCGTGCACGCTTAACTTTGCCAGGCGGAGGTGCGACCGACAGCACCCGTGCGGAGCTTGCTCAAGGCGTGGCCTCACCAACTCCTGCAATTATACGGCGACGTCTTCTTCTACGCCCGATGCTCAGCGGTCCGTTGCCCCGCGACAGTCCACCAACCTCCATGGCAGAATCTCTGAACTGGAGAGCCTTGTCGTGACGCTCATGAAAGGCCAATCACTCCCAAGTCCGCCCGCACCGGAATCGCCGACACGAAGCTCGCTATCATTCGCAGATGTGTCCCCTGATATCCGAAGACCAAAGAAATCCCAAGATGAAGCTGCATCTCCGGCAGACCCTGGCACCCTAGAGGTGCGTGAGTCTGGAACCAGCTATGTCCAGAGCGTCCACTGGGAGGCCATTCTTACCAAAATCAGAGGACTGAAGGAGGACTTGGTCAATGATAGCAAGGCTCCGCCCGGTTCACACTTGTTCTATGGCCCGAACCGTCACGCAACTCAAGATGAGATACTGGCTGCTGTTCCTCCTCGTCCAGTTGTTGACCGCCTCATGGCCCTTCACTTCAATTCCCACATTATCACTCCGTGTCAGTACATCCAAGCTTTCTTTCCGTTCTCAGAGGCATTGACTGTGTGCTGTAGATCTCATTCATGGCAAGAAGTTTCTCCGAGAGGTGGGTTATTTCTAACCTGGCCGATTACAAGCAGTCTGACATTTGACCAGTACGAAACCTTCTGGGAAGATCCGTCTGCAGCTTCTATCGCTTGGATCGGTCTCATGTTCTCCATGTTATATATTGCTGCGCAGTTACAGACCTTCACCATTGACTTCCCCGACGGACGAGCCGAATCGCTCAACGCGGAATATCTTACCATGAAGCATGCCTTCCGGGAGAAGGCCGTTCAATGTCTTATTCTGGCCAGGTATACGACGGGAGGACCATATATCCTGGAAACCCTCATAACGGTCCTTACTGGAGAGTCTATACTCTTGAAAGATGGCGCTACCGATGGCTGGCTTTTGATCAGTACGATACTTCATCTTGCAATGCGCATGGGCTATCACCGGGACCCAGATCACTTTCCCGGAATATCTCCATTCGAGGGTGAGATGCGTAGACGCATCTGGACTACAATCCTTCAATTGGATCTCGCTCTCTCCTTGGAGATGGGCCTTCCTCGAAGTGCCACAGATACCCACATCGATACAAAACAGCCCCGTAATCTGCGCGACTGTGATTTTGAAGAGGACACGACCGAGATGCCTCCGCCGAGGCCAGAAACAGAATGGACGCCGGTGCTCCCTCTCATTGCGAGAGGGCGACTGATCACAGCTCTCGGCTTGATTTGCGATGTCAACACCGATATCAACCCCCCGTCCTACGACGAGGTCATCAAGGTCGACACAATTCTTAAAGACGTGCATAATCGTTCTATTCCGCCCGTGCTGCGCTGGGAAACTATGCCACATCCCATCACGGATAGTCCAAACCTTGTCGTACAGCGGGTAAGTGTAGAAACGACCTACTACAAAGCACGCATCCTCCTGTACCGGAGAGGTTTGATCAGCTACCCAGTTCGACAGTCTCAAGAGCAGGGCAGGGAGTCGGTGCGAATTTGTTTAGATTCCGCACTCAAGATTCTATCATTTCAACAGATGCTGCACGAAGAGTCTCAGCCATTTGGTCGTTTGTGTCAGCTTAGATGGAAGGTCACCCATATTTTCAACCAGGATGTTCTCCTCGCAACGAGCGTGCTCTGTCTCTACCTTCAAGACGTCAATAAATTTGAGATGCTTGAGACTGCAGGACAGACAGCGTGGTCGCCTAGGGCTGAAGAGATTCAACAACATCTGACAATCTCGCACAAGATTTGGCTTCAGATGAGTACGGCATCTGCGGAAGCTGGAAAAGTAGCGAGAGCTCTGAGTATCGTCCTTGGAAACACAGAAGCTTCTGTATCGGACGGTAGCGGGCCCGCCTCTTACGACTTTCTGACGGATTTTGATGCCACACCTCTGAATGATGGCGCAACGTTCAACAATCAATGTGAGAAACACACTCGGTCATGCCAATCGTAACTAACAAAAAGATTTATCAGATTTTCCTTCCAGCTTTTACTCCCCTCTCACCTTTTTTGATAATGTACTGGAAACTCAGGGGTTATGAAAACATGATTGTTTTGCCATCACTATGGTCGTTATAGATAACATTCAAGCACTCTTCACTGCAGCACCTCAGCTCTAGATCCGAAATACTCAGCCGTCGCTCAGCGCAGCTCAATCCAAAGCGGCAAGAACTCAGCTCTGGGAATGGAAATGGATTGTAGTGTGCTTGAGTTTCGTCTCCGAGCAAATGTCCTGTCACCGAATCTAGTGGGAAAACACGAGGACGAGCGGAGCAAACCCACATTGGCCAGGGAATCCCAGCATTACTCAATGCAAGTTGGCCTCTTTGACATAATTCGCTGGCCAGGAAAACAGAGTAAAATAGATGCTACGTAGTAATATGCTGTGCCGTAGGGATGACGCGTGAACCTTACAGCCCAACAGCCTTATAAATGACGTGGGAACCGGGATGGCAGTTGATTTGTAGCCTGGCATCCAGTTCCCACTTACACCTGGGAATACGAGTGGCGATCTATGTTTCTCCCTAGTACGTTCATCCGTGCGTCGAATTCCGTGAAACTCGCTCAGATCCTGACGTGAAGGGATCGCGTCAATGCTCCCATTGGAAAGGGTAATTACTGCTTCAGCCTCTTGGCAATACAGGTTTGACGTGGGTGAAGGAGGTCATATACTAACTAGCGCCTTGGCCTTGTTTCTTCTGATCCGATGCTCAACTTCAACTACCCGTTGACGAATGCCACTGCCTACATCACCAGCGACAGGTCTCCAACTCTACCATGGCGGCGCCCTATGAGTCCTTTAGCCCAATCTTGCCCGCATACTACGGAGAGCAGCGGTCAAACAAGGCTGAAGATGAGGGTCTAGGCTGGGACCAACACAACAAAAACCGGTCTCGATTTAACCACACGCCCGTCGAGTCCGAATTCCCAGATCGCCCGCCGCAGGAACAACAGCAGCAGTACCAAGGCCACTCCGCCACACAACCAAGAGAAACCCTCATCCCAGACCAGCACCCACCGAGCCAATGGCAACCAACACTTCTCAAGAGCCTTCCGTGGACAGGTGTCTGTGGCCTGGTGATAACACTGCTCAGCGTATTAGCAACCGTAGCGGTGTTGCTCTCGGTCAACGGACTCATGGCCCTATGAGAAGTGGCCGATCCAGTTGGCCGTGGTGCTCGCCGTCATCATCGCCGTGGGCAACGCAGGATTGACCATGGCCTATAATGAGGGCGTGACGCTGTCGTGGTGGATCAAGATGCTGAAAGGAGGCAGTCTCGCGGATAGTCATCGGTATTGGGAGCACGGGTCGAGCGCGTGGATGTCCATCGTTGGCACCCGCCACGTCAACAAGATCTCCATCGTGTCGATCCTGCTGCTGTTCCTCATGGTCAACGGGCCTCTGCCTCAGCGCGCCGCGGGCTTCACCACCGTGACGGAGTCGGAGACGGCTACTTTCACGGCCGCGTTCTCGCCGGACCAGCTCAACCAGCCCACGGCCTATTACATGACGCGTGCCCATGCCGTTAACACGCTTTCGCACAACTTCTCGCTCGTGGTGCAGGAGTACAGCAGCCACAGCCCTGTGACGCTCTATCTGACAGGATGCAACGGGACATGCTCTGGCACGCTCATCGCGGCCGGCTTCGACGTTGACTGCACCAAGGGCACAACCAAGAACGACCTGGGAATAGCACCCGGTGATACCGCCACCATTGGAGGCATCAGCGTCTTGTCCGATGGCATCGGCACGCCCGGCGTCATCGACGTGTCGACTGTCTACAAGGGCGTGGAGGGCGAGAAGGGCCATCTCGTCGTAAGCAACTGTACCTTGCACAGCGCCCAAGTCGGGTATCCCTTCAAGTTTGTCAACGGGACCATCACGCTGCAGGGCGCCATTTCGTCCGTCGACTCTATTGTGAACCGCACTGTCGCGCTGCTTTACCCCATAAACGAGACCTCCGGACTGGGAAAGTGGCCGTCAGTCCTCGGCGGCATCGCCTACGCCGCTGGAAACCTCCACGACCGTGGAGCATGACGTGGACGGACCCGACGCCTTCGGTGCTCGAAGCTATCCGCGAGTTGACCTTTCGCACCGCCATCGCCTTCTCGAATTCCTCCTCCGAACAGACCGTCCACGGCACTCAACTACGCACCACCACTAAATACGTCCTACACATGGAGTTTCTCACTGATACGCTGGCCATCGTCATTGTCGCCGCTGTGGCTGTCGTCTGGCTTCTCCCCGGCTTCTGGCTGCTTGGCCGTCGTGTGTCCATGAGTCCCCTCGAGATCGCTGCCGCATTCTAGGCGCCCACCACGGCTGGAGCTGATTCAAATGCCGATGCGGCTCAACTTGCGTCTCAGGTTGGCAGTCGAGAGGCCAAGTACGGGGCTCTGCATTCGTACGATGGAGGTGAGATGCTGGCTATTACATCGCCTTCTGTCGTGTCCTGGCCGGCTATGCATCATTCAAATGGTCGTTGATGAACTAAAGACGAAGGTGTGTTTAAATACGGTTCTATCGAGCAACGCCACTTCAAATTCCGTGAACTCCAACCTTCAAAAACGTGTCCTCCTTGTCAATCCTCTCGCGGACAGGTCCGGCCTTCAACTCGTTGACATCCCACAGCGCCCACGCAAATCTCCCGTGGAGGAACTGGGTCTCATCCAAAGCCGCCCAAACGGCAAAGTCGCCTGGAAGTTTGACTTGTCCACTGTTAGAATTATCTTATCAGTCGCAAATTTCCGGTTCACGAGTACTCCTTGTCGTCCCAGGACGCCGCGTCCTTCTCAAATGCGGAGCTCACAAAGTCGGTGTAGTAGAGACCCGGGTTGAAGGACACGACTTGCATGTCCGGCGCCGCAATGTCCTTTGTGGCGAGTTGCAGCAAAAGAGTCGCCGAGTTCTTCGTAGCCGAGTAGTTTGGCCATGGCGCTGCAACAGCAAAGTCGTGTGCGGCGTTGGTTGATAGATACACCAGAGACTGTACTGTATTAGCTTCATGTTTGTCTCAGTAATGTTAAATCAAGTAATCTTACCAGCTTTCGAGCAGGATCTCTACCCTTCTGCTTCCAGAATCTCTCGGCCAGATCCAATGGAGCCTTGACATTGATCACAAACTCCTTCCAAACTGCCTCCTTGCCTAGGCCGAGGATGGTGTGCGCCGGCGAGATAGTCGCCGCGCTGATGACCAGTACGTCGATGAGGATGTTGTCCCTGGTAAAGTCCGACCAGAGCTTCTCAACCGAAGCATCGTCGGCCACGTCGCAGGAATAGCCTAGGAACTTGACACCCGGATACTCTGCCGCGGCTTTGGCGACGGACGCGTCGAGGACTTCCTGACGATGGCCGACAATAATGACCTTTGCAGCACCCGCAGCCGCGAAACGACTCCACGATACTGAAGCCAATGCCCGTGCCGCTTCCAGCTGGCAGGACAGTTATGCCAGTCTGCGAGAGCTCGGGTCGAGATGGCGAGATGCCGGGATATGTCTCGTGGTGGAGGACAGTTGTCAGGGTGCTACCGGGAAGACTCATGATTGCTGCGAGAGAAGTTTATAAAAGATGAAAAGTGTGACGTTTGTGCTGATGAATGATGCAATGAAGTGACGAAGGCCGACTGCTGCGTATGAGGAGGTGATACTTAAGCTCCGAGGGTATCATCTCTCTTATATCCCTTCTTCTTGTCCTTCGGGGGCACATTCGTCCGTCCTGCGAAGACATTTCGATGTCGAATGGCACCAGACTTCTTTGTCAGTGACAGGTGGCAAATGGAGTCCCTTGAACAGCAAGATGGAGGCATCCCGCAAATCTCCGTTACAACTATTAGTAACAAGAGTACGTGATGTCTTGTGAAGTTCCGTAGAATCCGAGGTGTGGGGCTTATAAAGCCCGACGACTGTCCGCACCAAACCCGCACAAGTTCCGCTCATCATCCGCAATGATTTACAGGTATCTGTGGGATTCGGAAATTCAATTCCGCGACTAAAGTACTTGTAGAGGACAAATATGCGGCAGTGACTTGAATTTCTGGGGCTTTACTGACATGAACATGTGGTCATCTAATTGAGTATGCATGTGAACCCTACGTCGACGGCATGGTTTTCTGTAATAGACAACGTAGTCTACACTGTTTGCGGTACAGCAGTGATTATAAATGCAGAAAACCACTGAACAATTGAAGTTCATCTGAAGCAGTGTACGAATACATTTCAAGCTGCAGCTCATCCCTATGTCTCCGCTTCAGCACCAGTCTTCTTTGCATCCAAACCATCCTCATTATTCAACGTCGCAACAACCTTACCGGTCATGAACTTCTCTGTATTGGGGGCAAAGACTGTCAGAACCACCGCCACGCCACTGAAAGCAATCGTAGTAAGGTACACGGTTCTGAATGCGTCGGAATTCGCAAACTTATACGCTCTGACACCGGTGGCAATGATCTGATCAGTAATTCCCGGGACAGACTTAACTGCGTCTGTTGTGCCTGCAGCAACCGCAGCCATGAACGCCTCGACAGATGAAGGAGGCAAACCAGCCTCGATGACGGCCGGTGGAACTCGGTTTGGGATGGTGGTGCCCAGGCGGTTTGTCAATGTCGTCGTATAAACAGCCACGAGGATGGCACAGATTGCAGCTCTAATCGAGCCGGCCATACCACCAGCCACTCCAATCTCCCGTTGATCATGCACGCAAATTGTGGCGTTTGATAGACATATACTCTCGTTCCAACCGATCCAGAAGCACCCAAGGAAAATGACCGACACGGCCAGCGCCTTGGTGTCCGGTGTGGCGAGTGCGGCGCAAGCCATAAAGATGCCTCCCACAAGGAAGACACACATGCACTGCAGCTTCGTCTTGCCGATTCTCGCAGCAATGAAGCCACCAGTGATTTGCCCAGAGGTCATGCCGATGCCGATGATGTTGGAGATGCCCCCTAGATATTGGAGGTCTTTGCCGTCCGAGTACATGACTGCGGCTTGCATTGGCCCTAGCAAACAAATTATTAGAGAGTTAGAGCAAAGAGGACCCGAGGCACATACAAATAATAGCAAAGGCGTAGTAGACTCCCGCTCCAAGGCCAAGCAATACGACAGCGGAAACCCACTCGATGTTCTTGAAGAGATGCATTGGGACCAGCGGTTCTTTGATAGGAGCGTATATCTCCCAAAGCACAAAAGCCGCCAGCGTCACACCGCCAATTGTGATACCAGCAATGGGAGCAGCATGCGTCCAGGAGTAGACTGCACCCCCCCAGCTGAGACCCAGCAAGAAGGCTACGAATCCACCAGCAAAAAGAAAGGTGCCGACGTAGTCGAAGTTCTTTACCCAGTAACTGATCGATGCGTTTTCTTCGCCATCGTGTTTCTTATTGAATGACGGCGGGAAGTAAAACAAGACCCAGCAAGCTAGGGCAGCGCCGTTAATGCCAAGGAGGAACCAGTAGAGGCCTCTCCAGCCGACGGAAGGGTAGTTTTCCACAAAGTTGTAAGCAATGGATGGCCCGAGACTCGACGGAAAGGTGAAGAAGTATAAGCAAGCATTGCCGACGTATCTGTATCGCATCGGAACTAGCTCTCTTTCGGGTCATCAGCAACAGGATATCTCCAACAGTGCTCATTCAAGAGAATCTCACCCCATCACGAAATGGAAGCACAGCTGCGTAGCACTTGCAAGTCCAAGCAGGACGTTTCCGCCGATCAATACGGGAATGGACGTTGCTGTTGCGCAAACAACCGTGCCAACACACGCAAGAATGCCTCCGCCGATGAACCAATAGCGTCGGCCAAAGATGTCGGACAGGCGGCCCACGGGGCCAAGAGCCACAGCCAAAGCAGCATTGTACACCAGGGAGATCCATGTATATCGAGGGTCTGGCCCGAGGTCTGCGTTGATAGTACCGAGGACTGGGGCGATGTATCCCTGAGTATCTGATTAGCGTCTATTTTCTACTGTATCCGGCAAACTCACAAAAGCACAGGTTCCTGCCCATAGGCCCAAAGAAGTAGCTAGCATCGAACCGAGGAAGAATTTGCTGGTGTAGTACCCTCTAGGCAGGTCGTCGAAATTAGTTTCGTAGCCGATCACGTTGTCAGGAGACGCGCCTGTCTTCTCTGGGGCGTCCAAGCTGGAGGCCCTCTCGACATGATCGATATCATGGGTTTTATCCATATTTGTTGCAGCCTCGTCAATTCGTTTCAAAGTCAAACAGGAGTAGTATCAATCAGATTCGACGTAGGGCGAGAAGGCATGAACGGATAGATGGGAAAGTAAGGTAACATTACAGGTTAATATATCATATACGGCGAGCTGGGGGGCTCTCCTCTCACGCTTGAGCACCGGAAAATCAACAGCCACTCTCATAGTAGACTTCCGGCTGGCGTGTGTAGCTGACCTAAATGTTGCACGCGGGCGTCTCATGTTCAGGGCCGAGATTCTCCTCAAAAGCAACCCAATGATAGGCTCATGTGGGCTTTTCAGCAATTGCGTAGACACACATCATTTACCCCATGGGGTTCGGGACTTCCAAGGGGCTAGGTTCTCGGCAATGCGGCTGTAGCGCAGGACACGTTGATCTCGGGTCCTGTTACCCGCCATCGGATAACATCACCAAGCCCCTCACTAAGGAGTAATAGCTCACCGCAATTGTCTAAGTTTGACCACTTGACGAGGACGTTATCAATAACGAAGGAACAAGCTGAGAGAAGCGGTGTAGGGTAGGATCATTACTAACACAATCATTGCCTCCGCCGCAACTCCCTCCCGAGTAGAGTATATGAGCGCTGTCACACAAGCGACATCTCCTAGAATAAAAAGAAACAGCCAATCGAAATCGGCAAAAAAGGACATACAACAGCGAGGATTCCCCGGTCGTCACCGACCCGAGTACTAGTTCGCCCCTCACCAGCTTGACTAAGGGAGAGCGGACGGGATCCCGTATTTTCTAGTGGGTATGGTCGTATGTGCTTGGACTGGTAGTGTTGTGGACTATACTGACCACCCAAAAAGGAAATTCAGCGATAATCGTGTGAAGCCAAGTTCCTAACACTCACTCACTCCCTTGTCGATGCCACATTCTCACACTTACTGATACTCGAATAAATAAATTAAGGCCTCCTTATTTGACACGAGCAACTTCTCACAAACCAGGAACCAAGGATATGGCCAAATGCTTATAAACTCTCAGTACGACATAGATAATTCAAACGTACTTATCGCTAATTGCTCACACCATCAAACAACCCCTGATACAACTGACACCTTTGGTCTATGTCCGACGCATTACCGATTGTCAAGGCCTCCTTTCCAACTTCACTCATCCCGGCCCTTGCACCGCCGCCAAACACGGCGAGACGAGGTACTGCTTCCCATCCGGGGCCCCCATTCGGATCCTTTGCAAATCTCGCCCACGCTTCTTGCATGACCTGGCTGACCTCTCCCTGGAGCTCCGTGGACCCTTCAGTTAGGAATGTACCAAATACCGGACGAATCTCGGCTATGTGGTGTGCTCCGCTTCCCTTGAACAACTCGGAATTGGGAAAGCTCGCGTTGAAGAAGTATCGCCAGGTGTTGATGTCGACGGCCGCGCTGTCTTCGCCGACTACTTTTGCCGGACACTGGAAGGAAACCTCGGTGTAGATTTTGGCAACGCGGTCGAATTCATTCGAGATTCCCGGCGCACCAATTGGGTATGCGGCAAGCAGTGTCTCGATTTGCTCCTCGGTGGCACCCTGGAGTGACTGGCGGATGTATTCTTCAGCATCCTCGTAACCGAAGGCGTAGTTTCTCCCTTCGTCGGCGTTGCTGCCAATTAAAACAGGTACACGCGCAATACGGGACTTCTCATCCGTAGACGAAAGCCGATCTTTGCGTGGTGAGTCTGCCCACGTGGCGCCGCCGTCTCGAACTTGACCGAATTGCAGCCTCAGTCTCTCGATGAGATTGTTAAGCTCCAACGCGGGCACTGCACGAACGCATTCAAGTTCGTTGTGGGAAGAACAGTTGAGCGCTTTGGCAACGAGGCTCCACGAGAGGGCTGTGATGTTATCAGCAGCAATGATGGTGGCTTGGCCAGATTGCATGATGACCGCGTGAAAGGGCACAGGTCTTGGAGGAGCCGTAACAAGAGCGTCGACACTCCCAGCTCCAGAACTCTCTCCAAAGATTGTCACCCTGCCTGGATCTCCACCGAAGGCAGCGATGTTACGTTGAACCCAATCCAAGGCGAGACGTTGATCAAGCCAGCTGTATATCGTGATTAGTTCTGCAAATTCAACCAAGACACGAGCTACATACCCTAGATTTCTTTCTCCTTCGGGCAAATCCGGTGATCCGGGAAAGCCGAATATGTTGAGTCGATGGTTGCTAGTAACCACGACGACATCATGGTTGGTAGCAAAGCTAGTGCCGTCGTAAAGATCAAGCGACCCAGATCCCTGGTTGAAGCCGCCTCCGAATATCCAGAAGAGCACAGCTCTGGGACGATCTCGCGCAGCTGCTGGCGCAAAGATGTTCAGGTTCAAGCAGTCCTCACTCTCACCAGCCGGAGGACCGGGCGTATTGTACCACTTGATCGATAGGTTACGCTCATACTCGGGGTAGTTGAACTTTTGGATGCAGCCGGGTTTGTATTCAGAAGCGTCGTATGTGGACTCAAATGGCAGAGGTGGCTCTGGAGGACCAAAGCGGACAGGGACAGTACCGAAGGGAATTCCGAGAAACTTGTTGATGGTGACTGTAGATGACGGGAGCGATGTGGTAGTTCCGACTGCAATACCACAGTCAATAGTAGCCGTAGGACGGATGTCTGTCTTGTTGCATGGAGCTGACAGGGCCGTAGTGGCATGGAAAGCCAAGGCTTGGGATATCAGAGAAAGCATGACGAGACAGTAGCAAGATAGATTGTGGTATGTAAGGATAATCTCTACTAATTTGAACTCACCCCCCTTCTTTTATATTCGCAACTCTCGGTCTTCAATGTTGTCAGCAGAACGGTTGGTCTACATTCTGACATCATGCTTGTAGTACTGACGCGTGCCAAGGACTATTGAGGCAATGAATTAGCCACTGCTAGATAGGTGGCTGCTGGAGAGCCAACTGTGCCTTGTTACAATCATCATTCAATGATGAAAGACGAGATTGTTCAGGTGGTACAGTAAACAGTTGCCCGTGACGCTTGATTGGACAAATGTGGTTGAATGAAGACGTGCCAAGATGCTTAGCCTCATCAGCGTCTGTGCCATGTAGCTCATGTGTCAGATTCCACGATTTTACGCTCAGAGAATCCGCATTTTCCCTAGCTACTGAGTGATTAGTGACATCAAGAAGCAGGATTGAGATTGACAGGTCCTTGAATAAGACCTTGGCAGGTGAGACCATTCCAGCTTACATGGCAGTACGTCGATAATCCCTCCGATGTATCGAACTGCGCAAGCCTCTGTAATCTTGACTAACCTAATCTAGTAACATGTGCCGCTGTTAAGCATACTGCTCCTCCGCCATGCTGTCATGGCCTTGGCATTTGCCTCTGGAGAGTTCAGCTTCGCCTCGCCTAGCCTTACAAAGTGGGCTTCGGACATCGGTAATCGTCTGGCGATCACAAAGATCAAGACGCGTGTTTTATTAAGAGTCCGATTGCTAAGCTTCTGCCTGTGACGCAGATGAAAATATTGCGTGAACGAATCAGAATGTCAGGTTTAATTCGTCAGTCTTGGCCAAGACGGGTGCTGACCTGGTCTTCACTGGCTCCATAGCATTGATTGAGGTTGATGCCTGTTGCTGACGCCAAGCCGAAATAATCCGATAGTCGTATTATGGGCGTTTTGCCAGCCGTTCAGCGTTGCCCAGCGTGACAGAGGACACAGCAAAGCCGACCTACACGAAGGGGAAAACATGTGAACTTGATCAATTTGATTACTTCGTCAGGGTATGAAGGTATGCCTTGCACTCCGGGGAAATAAAAGACACCGTCGTCTCAAATCTCTTTCAAGAATCCAACTTCGACCAATCTATCGACGTCAATGTTCACATTTGCCATCTTGGTCCTCGAGTTCTCTCTGATCCAGAGAAAAACCTCCAGTAGAATCCACCTTACCGCAGCCCATACCTTAGGCCGACCATCCCGCTTGATCTTCATCGTCTCTTTGCCCAGCACATACACAATCTGACTGTTGTAAGCCTCGCGCAAGGCCTTCAGCTCTCCAGCATCTCCCTGGACTGCTCTCGAGATAACAAGCTCAACCTGCGCGACAAGGTCACGCGCCATGCCTGGGCGCACTACGTCGTCGGCATACCCGTGTCGCAGAACGACGTTGTAGCAGTTGACAACGCCCGAGGTGCGCGTCACGACGAAGCGGTCGCCAGGCTCCACGAACGGTACTGGCAGGGGCCGCATGTGGAAGAATATCAAGACAGCCGGACGAGCGGCAAACTTGAGGACAAAGTGTGCGAAGCTGACGGGGAGGACAGAAGTGTCGCCAGTCTTGTCGAAGAAGACGCCGAGTCCAGGGACGGTGCTGACCGGCGTGCTGCCAAACAACTCAGTGAGTCTCGGAGTAGAGGAGGGATTCTCACTGTCCGCATCGGAGAGGACGTCAGAGGGCAAGAGACGATCAAGCGACTCAGCAGACCATTGCGCCTCCTTGCCAAAACGCCAGAGGATGAAGATGGAGGAGAGGATAAAAGCAAGAAGGAGGGTGAACCATGCGCCGTCTGGCACCTTGGTCAGCACCGACGACATGAAAGCGCCGTCGAGAGCAGCAAAGATGAGGAACACGGGGATAACGAAGAAAGACGGCACACGCCAGACGAGGATGGCAACTAGAGAGACCATGCAGGTAGAAATGAAGGTGACGAGGATAACGCAGACTCCATATGCATGCCCCAGTGAGGTGGTCTGTAAAAAGCAAGTCAGAACACCATTCCAGAAAACTGTCGTCAAGGTAGTTGATGACGTACATTGTTGTAAACGGCAGTGACAACGACGGTTCCGATCATCAGAAGCCAGTTGGCCATGGGCATGTACACTTGCTCGTGGAACTTGTTGCTCGTGTGCACGACCTTGATGTGAGGGAAGTACGAGAGACGCATGACCTGAACATGTTAGATGGCTAGTCATCGGTAGATGGCATGTCACAAACCTGGGAAAGCAGTTGGAAAGTGCTCGTAATCATAGCCTGGGAGGCAACAACAGCCGCTAGAATTGCGATGACCATGCTGCAAGCTTGTTAGTGTCTTTGAAGGTATTCTTGAGGTAAAGAAAGACATACCTGAAGTAGAAGCTTCCTGGGGGGACTGTGTAAAAGAATGGGTTCGTAAAAGCCGTCTCGTTCTCATCTTGCGAAATAAATGCAGCTTGACCAGCGTAGGCAAATATTAGGCAAGGATAAGCCAAGAATAGCCATGAAATCTGGACCGCCCTCCTGCTAAAAGCACCCAGGTCGGCGAACAAGGCCTCGACTCCGGTGAAGGCAAGCAGAAGACCACCCAGAGACTTCCATCCCTCATACCCGTTACGGATGAGATAGGTGAACGCATAATGGGGGCTGAATGCCTTGAGGACGGTGTGATCGTGCAAAGCGAGGTTGTAGATTCCGCAAGCAAGGTTAAAGAGAAGCCAAACGGTGACGATGGGGGCGAAACAGGTTCCGAGCCGAGATGTGCCAAAGGGCTGTACAAGGAAGAGCAGAACTAGAATAGCACAGCTTTTGATGCGTCAGCGGTGAAAATTGGAACGATGGATGCTTAAACTCACGATATGCCGACAATGGTCGAGGTCTTCAGGTCAGGGTCCGCCACTTTGATGCCCTGGATGGCTCCCAGCACCGACTGCGCAGGCGTAAGGATGCCATCGGCCATGACAAGAGAAACACCCAAGACACCAATAGCCTTGAGTGCAAACTGCGCAACGGGAGAGTTCTCGAGAAAGTTGCGGAGGCCTCTCCCACCAGGCTTCAACTCGCCCGTGTGGTAGCGCTCCAACTTGACCATGCGGCTGAGATTCGGGTCTCCCTTGACGATGCGCGTGTATCTTGCCAGGAGACTGTATAGTGCGAAGGTACCGCCCTGGCCGTCATCGTCTGCTCGGAGGACGATGAATGTGTATTTGAGGGTGACGATCAGGGTCAGTGACCAGATGATGATGGACAGGGCGCCCGTCAAGTCTTCCCACGATGGCTGGCTGGAGAATGTCGACGAGTATACGTAAAGAGGCGACGTGCCGATGTCGCCGTAGATGATTCCGATGGACTGAAAGGCGACCCAGAGGAGGAGGAGGCCAGAGTAGTTCTAGGACACATCAGTGTTGATGGCTGTGGCTGGTGTAGTTGAACTTGTAAGGGGTAGGAGTGAATGAATGTACCTGTTTGTGCCTTGCGTTCAAATCGTTGTCGGCGATTTGGTTGGCCTTTTCTTCATCATCTAGAGTGGCATGATCTTCAGACTCCTTGGACTGGCCGTCTACGATGTTGTCGCGTCGTCGAGCTGGGTCTGGGTTGGTCCCGTCATTGAACTGGATTCGACCAGCAGGCTTTATGGCGTCGTCGTCAGACATGACAGGTGAGGGATAAACCAGAGCAAGGTACAGCGAGGTCAAGTCTCTGCGAGTGGGAAAGAGTAGGAAAACGTGGTTGGGATCTTGTCTATTGAGAAAAGGCTTGGCAGACTGCGAAGCCTTTTATAGCCACCACCACCGCCATTACCACCGCCAGCAATCACCATGGTGCCCCCGACGTCATACAGGCCTGGTCTAGATGGAACGAGGAGCGCTGTCAGAAAAGATTTGTCTCATACTGAGAAGCAATCTCGGAATGCCAGATGCGGATAGCTAGCCTGCTGGGAGCAAGTCTATCCAGGCGCGGTAGAGGTAACCTCGCGACAACTCAAGGCAGATGAGCCGCCAAGGTATCGACTACCTGGATGTCGGTAGACGAGATACGGGGAAACGGGAGGGGGTGGCTAGTTATAGTCTGGGGGTGTCTTTTGATTCGAGTAGCCAGAAAATCGCGCAACAGGGCGGGATTCCGTGTCACACGGGGATGGTTCCAACTTGGGATGGCGTTGATCAGAGGTCTAGGAGCCGCCGGTAGTCGAGACACGGGGTTTCAAAAGTGCCCGAAGGTGTAAATACGTGGTGGGAACTAAGACCTTTCTACTGTAATGGCCTGTAAATCCTGTCTTTGAGGGTTTAATGCAAGATGCTCGTACACAATTTGCATGAATAAAGGCCCTCTTCTTTTACCTTCTTCCCTCGCAGTGTCTATTATCCCCTTGTACTTTCACACTTGATCTTCCCTCTTGGCTCCGTTTCCTCTTGCGCGCGTCACAACAGACTCCATCCAGACGATGGATGCACAGCCACCGCCCTTGTCGCTTTCAGTCACTTTCAGCGCCCGCAAATGCGCCAAACCAACACGTCAACAAGCGAAGCGAAACCCCGCTCTGTCTTTTGCTTTTGCATTTGCTCCAATTTATCACAGCCACAAGCACGTGGGATGAACCATCGTCATGGGTAGCAGAGGCCTCCCGCCTTTTCCTCTGTGGGTATCGGACTTGCGCCTCTTCATTTGGCATGGCGAAACGCGTGTGGATGCCCGTATCGTAGCACACTTTCAGTAATATTCAAGATTTATTCATAACTACTCATCAGTTCAACGGCATATTTATTATCCCTCGCCCCATCAAATCTAATGGAAATAATTGGGCACAACCCCCTTCACCCTCAACCAGCCAGCCTCCATGGCCTGCACAATCTCCTAGCAGACATCTTAGCGCGACCAAACGGATATAGTGTGGTGCCCATGACGATACCTCGGGACTGCCAGTCCAAATCCGCGAGTGTATCTTCTGAGGTTCCGCGGACAAGACAGCTCGAAAGAGCGTTAGGAAGATCATCAAGGAAAACAACCTTCTAGAGGATTACCCTGGCGGGGGTTTGGAAGACACCGCTGAGCCCCCTGACAGCTAGAGTCTCGTGGGAACGGCGGTCGCAGAAAACAAAGGACAGCTTCATACAGACCAGGGATCCGCTTAGATTAATGACGCCGATGCTGAGGACTTTCGAGGTCCCCGTTCTACTGGAATTATGGAAGGGTACGCTTCCTACGATGTAGAGCCTATCGGTGGTCGGACAGTATTCTTCTACACTGGCGGATATGATCGCATTGCAACTGAAGGCTCTATCATGTTCTCATCTACGATACCAAAAGACTCCGTTTCGAGGCCATACGACAAATTATCGGGCCACATGACGGCTGATCACAGACTTTGCAGATCCCCTTTGGTTCAGTCGATCCTTGGCATGTCAATCGGGATGTTACATCTCACGCTGATCATCTATGACTTGATAACATGTCTTCCTCTGGCTTCCACTTCAGCTATGAGTCGGTTGAGGGGAATGGCGTCTCTACCGGTAAACCTCCTTCGCCGGAAGAGGATCCTCCAACCACGTGCACCAACTCCTTTACCCAGACAATCCCTCTTTGGCGACGAAACCTAGAAGTTCAACCACTTTACAAGGCCAGTGGCCTGTTCTTGAAGTTACACGGCGTAATTCGCCCCCTGAGTTTGAAGCGTGACATCCGCAAGAAGCGACATCGCGACTCTAACGTTGTTCGCCGCCCCTCGTAAAGCAATAATATTAAGACACCAAGAACGCCTGGTAACGTTGCAGAGACTGAAAACAAGGTCATCACTAGGCCCGGGGCGTGAACTCTTTCGAGACAAGCCACTCCGCCGTCGGAACGACTGGATGAACAAATCGGCGGTCTCGCGTATACTTCGGAGGGCAAGGAGTCAAGCTATTCTGAGCTCGGTGTTTCCACTAAAGGAGCCAGGACAGTCGGATCTTCTACCGGCGCTTCAACATTTGCTTCTGGTTTTGATGCGAAGCCGGCCTCTCCGTCCCAATCAGGGAACGTCAACACCTCTGCTGCTCACGAGAGCAATCGACAAGGAGCGAACAGCTCTATCAGGTCTCAGGAATAGGAATGGCTGGCGATGAGCCTATGAACCCATGGTACCAACACGATCGTGTGTTTATCTCGTCAATTCGGTTCCAGCTTAAAACCCGCCATATGTTTAATCATGAATCAGTATCCTCAGAACAGGGTTCAATCTTAGCCGAGATAGGTAGAGAAAGAGTACATTGTTTGAAAATTGATGTTGGGTCGGGAGTTACGGACCATGGAGAATTTGAGCATAGTTAAAGTAGTTGTTGAGTTGTGGACATTTCCAAGCTTAGTATAAGTTAACCATTGGCTTTCTCTATTAATAGATGCGAGGGTTTTATATTGCGCCATCATTGTGCAGCCGTTAAACGCATCGGACTAAAACCTTATCCTACATATTACCGAGAATCTTTCGAGGTGTTTGTCCCGCATTAGTGAATTTGTCAATTGTGAACTATAGATCTTGATAGACAGATTTCTTTCGAGTGAGCTAGAGCTAGCTACTGCTACTTTAGATTGATTCATGAGAAAATAGCGAAGGAACAACTTATTACAGTCTGGGGTGGTTGATCGAATGGCTAGGTAGTTGATATCCCAGGCGCAACACCGATACCTCAAGTTCAGGTGGACGATACAACGCGTATACAACCTACCCTTCAACAACGCGACTTCGCAGCAGGATCAAGCAGGCTGCACAACACTCATTAACCTAGCGGACTGGTGCAATGCAAAATCGCCGTTTCTAGGCACTCAAAGTGGTCTTGGGGGTGGAGAAGGCTTAATCTGTGACGCTCTCCGCAGTCTAGACCTATATCCTTGCTGATTTTGGCAAGCGGCACATAGATAAACGTAGCTCGGATGGATGTCATACGGCGCTGCACATGCATGCCAAGGCGGCCTTACATAGTACGCCCCGGCTGGCAAATAAAACAATGGATACAAAGGGAGAGAGCTTATATTGCTCCGGTATATTATACGGAGCAACATCGAGGTTTTCCTCCTAGTCTTCTGCTGACCTCGAGCTCACGCCGAGCTTCAAGTTGTTCCCGCTATGCGACACACGCACTACTATTTTCTGGCGGCACTTCTCGGCCTAGTCAGCCATCGTGTGTCCTCAATCCTTAATCTGCATTCCCTCAGCCGCTAATCTTTTTCTCTCCCCTTTTGCAGAAGCTGCGGCCGCCGTCGACTGTAGCAAAAATAGCACCATCGAGAACGCAGCTGACGCCAGTCAAGCCCGCAAGGCTTGCCCTACGATAGGCGGCGATCTGATCCTTTCTGCCGCGTCCGAGAGCATCAACCTGGATGGCATCAAATCTGTGCTTGGGAGCATCGTACACATGGATGTGATCCGGAGGAAGAGGAATGCGACCCACCATCTTCACTCTTTAACATCTCCAGTTCCACGCTGAGAACCGTCACCGGCGGCATCCAGTTTCGAAACTACCTTGGCCTTCAAGGATTTACAGACGACTTAGCTGGTGTCACAATCTTGACGCTGGTTCCATTCATTCTGTTAACGCCTTCTTCAAGCAATCCCTACCAGTTGGAAATCCTGAAGAGGAACTCGGCGTAACACTCTTTATTCACAAGGTGACTAATGTTCGGAACGTTACGGTAGCTTGGCCCAATATCGCTCAACTGCGAATCTACAGCAATGCATCAGTCACGCTCGGAGACTCCTCGACTAAGTCCATGCACATCGAGGATTTTAAAATGCCGCCCAGCTTGCGACGCGACTCAAAGCTGCAAAATCTTACCGTTGGAAACGTGATAATCACCAACACCACTTCGTTTGAGAAACTCACCCTGCCCTTTGACGCTGTGAATCATCTTGAAATTACAGACGACATTGAGACTAACAACCTCAGCACCCTCGTATTGCCTGCTAAAGCCGAGCATTGGACCAGCTCGAGTATGTTTCTCGCCACCAACTCTCTTCGCTTTAGAGATTACGACGATGATGATACCAAGATTTGGTATTGGCCAGACAAGATGAAAAGTCTTGTGCTGAGCGGAAACATATCAAGCACCTTTTTGTGAGTTTCCACCGCTTAATAATCCACCAGCCGTCATCACTCACACCCGCTTCAGTGATTCCCCTTTTTTTTCTTGAAAGAAACACTACAGTTGAGCTTCGTATCCATCTTCGGGACACTGGTAGAGGTTTCAACTACACAACTTTTAAGGAAAGACTCAGTTTCAAGGTACCAGGAGGCTTTTCCCACCGCTCTAGAATTCTTCATCAGATCAGGATTCTTCAACGGGGTCGAGTTTGAGGTTGTGGTCATTCCAATTGCCACTGACTCTGACACTTGCAGTCATGGTTATGTTTGTATTGTGACATTTCTCATCATTTCAGTCCATAATAGTAGCAACTGAAGGTCACCTAGTCGTGTTCACCGGGCTATTCTACAAGTAGGAGATATCTCGTGTATGTTTGCTGGTGTTCCTTCATGAAAACACAGCATGGTGGCTCTATCAGCAGCTCAGTTATTGCGCCTTGACAGGTTTTCCAGGATTTGTTCAGATGACAAGAACGTCTTATCATAGAATAACGAGGCCTCCAATCAGGCGTCCATCCAGTCTGCCCCGCAATCGGCCCCTGTAGCATCCATCTATGAACGATGAATCGTGGAACATGGAGGGCTCAGCCACTCAGTTGGCCAGCGCCACAGCTTAGTGAGCCTGGCTGATTAATTTAGGGCCAGTCTCATGATAATGAAGCGGAAATAGGTTACGTCGAGATCCGGTTCGAGAAACAGGCAACATTCCTCGTTTCTTCACAGCTAGTACTTACTACTAGTTCATTCAGCATCCTTCACAATGTCGGTATGCCCGCGCTGTCTCCCTGCTCTAGCAATTCCAACAACGCTCCCCGTCTTATCAAAAGTCTGGTGGGACCGAGTCGGGACAATCAACAAGACACACTGTTTCCTGGCTCGTCGCGATGAGGCAGAACCCTGGGACGATGTTGGCGTGCCTTATCACCCCAATGTTGACTCTCTAGCTCGGTCTGCAGGCGAATGTCCCCTTTGCGGGTTTGTTCTGCAAAAGATTGAGTCTTTCATGGCCGAGTTTCGAGGCCTGGGGCAAAACTCACTTGCAAGATACTTCACCATTGAGCGCGGCGGTCATGGCCTGCCCGAGACATCCTCCTTCAGGCTGGTGCGGCGCTTCGACGGGGCTGATGGGTTTGCTGTATTTACAAACAGCAATAGAGATTGGGTTTTGTATCTTGTAGCTGTTGTCGGGTTTGTTGCAAAGCCTGGTACGTCTTCCTGCTTGGCCTTAAGAAGCAAATCTAGCGCGAATGCCACAATCAAAGGAGAGCATTCTGTTTCCATTCGAGGCCAGAAGATTAACCCTGATGTCGGATCTGGAGGACCTTTAGAATTGGCAGCCAGCTGGCTAAAAGACTGTATAACTAACCACAGCTGCTGTGTGCTACCATCGGGCAAGTTGCCCTCCCGTGTTATTGACTTGGATGCTCTGGATGACTTGAATAAAGTCTGTCTTTTGGAGACTCACGACACCACATCAAGTCCCTACATTGCCCTCAGCCACTATTGGGGAGTTAGCAGCGCCGATCATGTAACCACAACCTGAAAATCCCTTCCGAGTTATGTGCAAGGCCTCTTCGTCGATAGCCTCCTAGAAACGTTCCGACACGCCATAAAGGTCACCCATTATCTCGGTATTCGATACTTGTGGATTGACTCACTGTGCATCTGCCAAGATGATACCGACAAGTAGGCACGAGAATCTGCGGCTATGGCGGATGTATATGCTAGAGCATATATGGTTATTGCGGCTGACAGCGCGAGGAATAAGACCTAGGGCTTTTTTAAAAGACCAGAAAGATAATATGTGCCTATGTCTTTAAACCTTATATCTCAAACGGCAGATAACAACGCAGACCAAGCAACGACTGTCATCCCTTCATTGGCATTCGATATTCCTACATCATTGGCTGTTAATGAGCGCGCGCTGCTTGAACTCTCGGACGAACCACTAGTTTCAAGGGCCTGGGTCCTTTAGGAACGTCTTCTCCCGTACTGGATCTTGCACTTTGCAACTAATCAGCTCTTCTATGAGTGCAACAACCACTTTCTATTAGAAGATGGCATCGTGGTCCTAGGTCGATTGAACTTGCTGTACCCAGGACTGGAGCTAACGTTCGTTCCGGTTGCTTATAAGTTCAGTTTTGGCGAAATACATTAGGTATGGTATTTCATCCGCGATGACTACACGGCGCGGAAATTAACCGTCCAGACTGACCTATTCCTGGCGATTTCAGGATTAGTGAGTCTTATTAGGCGGAGATTGAAAGCCAAGCAGAACCCAACCGGCAGTCCAGTTACAGGATCTGAAGTCGAATATGTAGCCGGACTTTGAAGTGACGCTTTGGCTGAAGGCTTAGGCTGGCAAAGCCTCAGATTCAAAGGCGACAAGCCCCGCCTGCCGGGCGAGGTGCCTCTATCTGGCGAGACAGGATACATCGCACCGACTTGGAGTTGGGCGTCCTATGAAGGAAGATCTGCGCATGGAGAAGCAATGGAAGGCTGGGTCGATGTGGCGGTTGCCACAGATTGGAGTGTGACGCTGAAGAACGTTCGAAACCCCTATGGCGAGGTGACAGATGGCTGGATCAGCTTGCGCGCTCCCTTGATAGAGCTGAGTCTTAGCGACCTGCCAGAGGAGGATGAAGAGTCACTGCCCAAGGAATCTCGTCCCAATATTAGGCTATACACGCCTCGGGGAAATAGGTTTGGAGGATACTCGGGCTTCGATGGAATTCGAGGGCACACGGAAGAGACAAGGGCGTGGGCCAAAAACAGGGCTTTTTTTGCACTGTTTTTGGCAAAAGCTCAGTTCTTGGATCTCAACCCTGCAGATTACTGGTCTTACAGAACAATTCTCGTACAGCCCGTAGAGTCGCAGAGCAAAACGCCGCCTGGAAAGCAGCAGTTTAGAAGGCTGGGGTTTCTTAACATTGGCTCTCCCTTGTTGAACGAGGATCAGGAGATCATCGACAACCCCGAGAAGCACTCCGAACTAGTTTTAGTCTAGTACATTGTTAACTACTTCGAATATCCCGGGGGAATATTTAGTGGCTCATTTTACTCATTCTCTGTTTAGTACAAATTCTCACACAATCTCTCACAATATGCCACATCGTCCCGATCAACATGCACAACTGAGTTTCAACAAATACAAGCACGTCTTCTGGCCGATCTGATGCTTGAGAGAGTTTAGTCACTTGGTGTTGACCTGGCTTCGACAAGGTGCGAAGGGGTTCATCGGTGAGCAGCATCTCTCCAAATCTCATCATTGCAACCCAACAACATAACCATCACAGGTTATATACTCAGAGAATCATGATATCTACCTGTGAACCCCATCCTTGAGAGCTTCCTATCGCTTCAAATTGTCGAACTCCTGTAGAATACTGGCGGCATACAGCCTGGAAGAATTTTGCTGCTACCGTAATTGTAAATACTCCAACTCTCACAAATTCGGTTTCGGTATTAGGGGAAGTAGCTTGAAGGATAAGACCCAAAACAGCGTTAGAATATTGGTTCTAGGATTGGAAGGTCACCTCTTCCAGGCTTGCGTTGTATCGAACGGGGAGGTAATGTAAGCCGCGACGCGTGACAGGGGCCCCCTCCCGCTTGTAGTTATCGATATGTGCTGTTCTAACATTACGGTCTTCAATGAGAAAATAGAATAGACCTTGGGTGTTTAGTGACTCCTGAAGGTGAATGCCCGCACTGGCTAGATAACCCCTGGCCTTGATGTATCCCCCCTTGACTTGCCCAAAGTGATTTGCGTCATTGACCAGATTGACCTTGACGTCCTGGAATTCTAGAACGATTTCGCGGTCATCGACGTGTCTCACGACGCAAGAATCTTCAATCGTCCCATGAATCGAGGCCCATGACCAACTCGGCACAGTATAAACCGCAGGACGCTTCTGGGAAACGAAGCACTGGATACTTCCCACGTTCCAGAGAAGTTGATATGGCAAATGCTTTCGCCACAGTCCGGCCAGATACTCCGACTGAGTGTGCTTTTGTATTCTCGATGCCAGCCCAGAGATGGCAACAAGTTTGTCCTACGTGAGCTTCCTGTTCGAATACGTGTACACGACGATAGACTGAAAGAGTCTAGCTCTGGGGCTTCTAGCAAGCCGTACCAGCGCCGCCAAGCTGCACCGTCGATGTGTGGATCAAGAGACTTCTTAAACAAGCCGCCCACTCCAGGGGTAACCCTACTGGAAACGTTTCGCTGGCTGAACAGGTGTAGCATTCCTAGTATAATTGTGTGTCGCCGAAGAAGATATTCCGGGGCGCTAGATACCGCTCTTGACACACCCAGGCCCGCGCGTTGAGGGGCGTCATCATCATCTTGTGCCTCCAGTAGAGCCATATAATAGCGTAGTAGCTTCGAGGATCCGGGCCCCAGTTTAGGTCGACTTTCAACAGTTTGACCAGCCGAGGACCTCGCTCACTGAAGCATCCATGTGTGCCATCGGCAGCGTGGGCAGCAGCAATGTTGCAGTACGAGTTCGAATAGACCCCCCCCATCGATGCTGCTCCCTTTTTCCAATCCTGCGATGAATCTTGGACAATACAGAGGGCGTCGATCCAGATGTAATTTAGGCCTAGCCATCGTGCGACTTGGAGAGCATCTTTGAAATGATTGAGACAGCTGAGCAACTGGTATCTCCACTGGCAAGTCGGCCATATTGCTGGAGAGCATCCGCAACGGCATGTGCGAGCCCCAGCAATGGCTCATTGTAGCGTACGGCACAAAAGGGGTGTGGACATGCAGTGAAATACACGGAGGATTTCCCTGGTCGATGAAAATTGCTCATACTCGATATCGGGAGATGAAGTTTCACCCTCTGTTACCCCCGTCAACCTCTGCAGAGCGACCCTCTCTGCAATGTCCAACGAGTGCAATAAATGCAAACAGAGAAGACATCCATTAGAAGCCGTAGCTTCTATGGATCACGTGTACGAATTTCTCGGATTTGCTTCTTGTTCGGCTCCTTACGAGTTTCCTCGGATTCTGCTATGATGAGGTTCTGGGGATACTGCGTGTTCAGATGAGCCTGGCACTTCCAGCAGAAGCCAGGGTTTCTTGAGCTGAGGCGGACATTGCTCTGTTGTAGGGAGACTGAGCGACCCAAATCTGCAAGCGTTCCATTACTACGCGATAAGACGCAAAAGAGACTGTCAACTGTTCCCCGCTGTCAGCATCATCGCATCCCCTTTCGGCAGATTATTTCTCCGTGTTTCCAGCAGCAGTGCTCTTAAAGATTGGACCTTGTGTGTTAAGTACTATGTTTCCAGACTCTAGGGTCGAATTATCAGCACTACAAAATTCAGCGGCAGCTGGCGTTTCTTTGGCAGTCCACAGTTCAACCTACGCTGGTGCCTAACTACATAATGTTACTAGCAAGAACTTGCTTGCACATACGACCATACCCACTAGAAAATACGGGATCCCGTCCGCTCTCCCTTAGTCAAGCTGGTGAGGGGCGAACTAGTACTCGGGTCGGTGACGACCGGGGAATCCTCGCTGTTGTATGTTTTTTGCATCTGTGATACCTCAAACTAGGCATACTTGAGCGAAGTTGTCGCCAATTCTAACACGTACGACCATAGCTCTTAGAAAATACGGGATCCCGTCCGCTCTCCCTTAGTCAAGCTGAGAAGCGGCAGATTAGTGCTCGGGTCGGTGACGACCGGGGAATCCCTGCTGTTGTATGTTTTTTGCTGTATGTTCTCATTTTGGCCGTCTTCTTTTTGGTGTTATTGCTAATTGCCGAGATGTAGGTTCTCTTTCAATCGAAATAGACGAGCAGTGACAGCTGCTCTGCACTCTTACATGCATTAAGATAAACCCTGTCAAGTTGAGAATCCTACCTTGTTTTCTTTTCTGGAAGCCGCGGCGACTGGGGCGAGGGTCGAACAATCGTCATTGGCTCTCCCGTTGTCAGCTTTTAGTCTTGACAGATTGTCACTGTAGGATCCTCAATGTCTACACTGTAATTCAGCTTGGCACAATGGCTGAAGCCAGCATCTACAGCACCGACGCCGCTGACGTTGAGGACGAGACGTGGATTGGTATCACCGACGTCAACCTCCGTCGCCGAATACAGAATCGGATAAACCAACGAGAAAGCAGTGAGACTTGTCCCTTTGTCCTTCAGAGCCTTTGTCACTATGTGCCTGCTAGTGCCTGATTTACTTACTGACTAACGGACTTAAGGACGGAGGAAGCTGGCAGACCGCCAAGCGGCGAGGAACGCGCAGGGCCTACAGCAGGGTTCCTCTACCTTGAGTGCTCCACGGCCGATCGTGCCAAAGGCCTGTAATGATGGCGCATCATTGGTGAGTGCTCCCAGATCTGGCAATCCTCGTCCAGAAGCCCATGTCAGCGATGCGAGTCGTACGAAAGGCATAGGCACAGGGGACGATGTGGAGATAGATGCTGGAGTCAAGCTTCACCGATGACACCGGTCAAAGTATTCTAGCTCTCTCGCAATGCTTCAGCGAAGTCCCCAGATCCCCGAACGTTAATATTATCCTGGAGCCAATGTCTTGTGTTGCCGATGCCCAGAGAATATGGCACTACGGTACGGCCTGGCTTGCCTTCTCCTGTGAAACATCCCTATTCTAACTCGCACCCACAGCGTTGACCACGCTCTTACCGACCCTTGGCGTAAAGACCCGAGAAGGTGAGCCACTGGCGATGGCGCTCTACCGCTCGGCCACGTTGGAACCGGCCGTCTTCTACGCCACACTCCCCGGCGGCGCCGTCCAACGTTTGACCCTTACGAACTCGCCAGGGGATGCCCGAGTCCTGCTGATTGCGCAGACCAAGACGGCAGAAGCAGTGCGCGAGTTGTTGACCAAGGGATTGATAACGGACGGGACCTTGTTTGCTATCATGGCTCTAGCCTTGAAATACGATTCTACGTCCACACTTGTACCCGTCGGTCGTCCTCAGCCGAATGGCTTTCTGTCGCCAGTCCGGAGCATCGGTGGACTCGACTGGCTCGGACATCCCCGCTTCAACCCTACGCATGCGTCAATGTGGATTAAGCTGCTCCGCGATCGACTGGCTGCTGGCAGTAGTCTCCCTGGGCTGACAGACTACCTGCAGCTCTCGGATCTCTACCGCGCAAGTTTGGCGCTGATACAACCGGAGATGGAGCTGTACACCACCATCTCCAGAGACAACGATCCCACTCGTCCATCCAGTTTGTGGAACGTCGGTGACTTTTACATTCATGATGCACTCCATGCAGTCGTCACGGATATGTGGGTGTGCTGCCAAATAATCGGACAGGTCACGCATCAACGCGACCTCAACTACTTCATCCGCCGTCGCAACGAGATGCAGCACCACCTGCTGTGTCTTCCCTACGATCAAGACAAGGTGGAGCTTCTTGCCGTCATGGTGTTTAGCTATGGCGTCATATTTCCCATCTCTGATCCTTGGCCGCGCACGCATCTCACTAAGAAACTGTGCTTTGAGATCCTCGACCAGTCCAATTTGACTGGCACACGAAGGCAGTTTTCACTCTGGGCCTCGGTTGTTGGTGATATCTCTGCCTGGGGAGGAGAGCTACAGGAAGTTTATACGCTGCTTGTTGCAAAGCATGCCAAGTCCGTTGAGATCCTGGACTGGGATCATGCCGTGCAGGTATTGGATAAGTTTCTCTGGCTGGATGCGGCGTGTGATGCTGGTGGGCGGCTGGTTTGGAACAGGGCTTTGATGCACATGGAAGTGACTGCATAGTTGGATGGCTAGAACAACTCTGCCCAGATTTATATCCCAAAGGCTGACGCTCTTCTGGTTGTGTGTAGCTTGCTCGGAAACCTGTCACGTAACATGTCGAGCTTCAATGTTCTTCGGCGCCTGTTTACCTGATTCATCGAGATGGAGTCAATTTCCCAACCGTAACCTTTTGTAGCAAACCATCGACATCAATCTTGAGACCTTCCTTGTTTATCCGCTACATTTTTCCCTTTCCGCTCCTTTCGCTGCACCCTTTCCCTCGCGTTCCAGGTCCTTTTCTCTCCACCGCAGCCTCTGCTCTTAATTTGTCGACGCAGCTTTTGTGCCATGCATCTACCTCTGCATCCGGCTCGGATGGAAACGCCGCGGTTGGCAAATAAGTAGGGAATGATTCTCCAGTATCTAGGTCAGCGAGAGCCCAGTTGCGCACTGCAAATTATATGTACGGAACATGCTCATAGGGACCCAAAAGAATTTCCAATGTTTCCCATCTCACAAAGCCGGCGAGTGATAACGCTGGCACCGATGGAAGCGCGAATGGGTCGCCTGAGGGTTGGAGTATGTGCTCACAGCCCGTGACTTGCCATAATAAGAGATTGATTCATGTGGCAATCCTCAGAATAACGCTAGGAGGCTGATTAGAAGACTGGATGGCAACGCGAATGAGTGTAGTTCTATTCATACAGTCGTAATCTCCACCAACGGCTTTGTAGAAAGCAGTCAGTTTTGTAGGCGTGAGCACGGTAACCTTGGGATCACCGGCAAAATCGATCTGGAAGTTTTGCATGTTAAACATATACTATCAAAACCTAGAATTAATGCATTTATAAGGAGATGGTACTCACGATACATTTCCCAATCGACCGAAGAAGTGCATCAAGGCGTGGCGATAGTGCTTTATCCTCCTCGAAGAGATAACCCCAGAACTCCAACTGTCCTTTGAACGACGCTTCCGCAACTTGCCTTTCGGGTTCCGATCTAGAAGATACCTTACCCCCATCAAAATCCAAGTCGATTGATGCGATATCCTCACCCAAGTCACAGTCGATTTCGGAAAATGCGCTTGTTTGCAGAGCAGCAACAGATATTTCTTCCAAATGTCTGCTGAGATGGACGAGAGCGTTGTTCTCCCCCTCGTCTTTCATTATGCACGCACAAAAGGGGCAGCGTTGATCCTGGATCATGCCATGTGTGCGATGATTGAACTTTGTATGCTGGATCTACATCTGCCTGCTGTTAAAGGGAGCATCAGCGTCCATGCATCCGGGAAACACGTATGTGTATGGTGAGAGATCCTGTATAAGGTGTTTTCTAAAGTAGGTTAGTTAATCTGCCATCTTGTCATCACAAGGGCAAGAAATGTACCTCCAGTGAGTTTCTCTTGTCATTATAAGCATCTTACCACAACCATCGCATTTGAAAGGCTCGCCTGCTAGAGCTTGTGGACTAAGTTGCGGAAAGCCCTCGACATCTCCGTTCACAATACTGGACAGTACTGAAGATATGAAAGAAGGTACCGGTTTCGTCAGACTTGGTCGAGAAGTTCCCAACCCAGAGTCCTTCCAAATAGTTCCGTCCGTAAGTAGTCTGACTGTCTTCACGTCGTGTGCGTCGCTTTCGGTCACTTGGTTCTATCTCTCCACAATTGCCTCATATCGTCGTAGGTTAGATTCTCTGAGGTGATCGATTAGGTCGGACTTGGCTAGTGGAAACCTATCGCGAATCCAGCTTGCGTAGAACTGGTACGGTTGAAGGGGTTTCGCCGTGACGCGTCCAGGGCGGTCGTGGTAATGCGGGTCTGGGACAGGATTCGCAAGTGTCCCACTCAGATCATTCAGGCAGCGGACGAATATCCGAAGGTCTTGCAAAGAACTCTCCAAAGGAGGTATTTCGGATGAAGAGCATGGGCTTTCGTCGCTCTCAGTGTCAGTGGTTTCAACGTAGTCTTCGCCTGTAACTGTATCCTTGGAAGCGTCCAGAAGAATATCCAATTCTGACTCGACGATAAGTTTTGATGTTTCTGACGGCTCAAGTATTCGAGGCATCATATCTACTGTGCATAATGTTAGATATGAACTGATATAATTAAACTAGAGCTAGCTTGGCCTAACTCTTACTACGGTAAGACCTATGAGGCGCAACGGGGAAAGGGTTGCCCGGAGCAGTCTTCTCGATCTCTGTAGCGTTGCATCAAGGTAACCAGTTGTGATATCATGAGAGTCCCCCCAGATAACGAGGGACTGGAGGATTCTGGTCAGGGCTGTCTGTTCTCCTGGACTTAACTTCCCCGTGCTTTTAGCGGTTCTGAGTCTTGCGGTGAGGCCATCAACGTCAGCCTGAAATAGTCGCCCGACGATACCGATGTCTTCAGGGATCAACAATATGTCGGTAAAACGACTTGTAGAGTCTGGTTCACCAAATGAATCGGGTTCCATAGCCCAGATTTAGTGCCGTTGTGAGATGGATAGGGAATCGTCGTTTTGCTATGGCGATGGCGAGAATTGGACAGAATAGCAACAAACAATGATAAATAGTCACGGTCCAAGCCCTTGGAAGAAGAGAAGAGCCGCAAACTGCTGGCAGCTTTCATGATTGGTGTGTCGTTTTGACACGTCAGAGCCCAGCCTCGTACGTCCGGCAGGTATCCTACGAAAAGATTCTTACCTGAACACTCCATTTGCCACGAGCTGCGACCGGCAAAGTCCAGGTTTACCTGTTCTGCACACATCTCCACTCATGGCCGAAGTCATTGGAGTTATTACAGGCCTTATTGGATTGCTACCTGTCGCTGTTCAGGTAGTTAGCTGTTACCGCAATGCGCGCTCCAAGATTGCCGAGGCCCGAGTCTGCGCCAAGGAGCTGAAAGCGATCGAGGTTGATCTTCAAGTTCAAGAGGGTCGGTTTTTGAACGAATGGGAGTTGATCCTCCGAATGGGCATCGACAGACAAAAATGGAAATCTGGAGGGCCAGGTGGTCAGAGCCATGATCGAAGACCCTTTGCATCCTCTGTGGAAGGACCGACAGCTAAACGACAGCTTGCGCGCATGCCTCCCTCGAAGCTATCATATTTGCGAAAAGGTCAGCGAGACCATCGTCGAGACGTTACAAGATATCTAAAACGGAGTGGTCAGCTTCGACTTGGTGCGATCCCAACGAGTGAAGGTATGACCCTATTTCTGACCTTTATCTGAATGTCCCCTCACGATGCTGTCAGGGGGAGTCGCTGAGGAAAACTTTTCGCCGGTTGCAACAGTCTTTCAAGATCTCGTTTGATCGACTCTGATACAAGAAGAAGCTGGACCGACTTCGAAACAGCAACCAGGACTTGGAAGCTTTGGTGTCTCAACTTTACACCTTTCAAAGAACGCAGCAACTAGCCGTTGCTCCACAAGCACTTGGCGCTCCGCTTCCCCAGAGCATCAACAGAGTCCGCGAAATCTCAGTAGAAGCTCACAAAGCTATCACTGAAACACTTTCGTGTGATGATACCTCCCATGTCGATCACACTGCTGCATTTTGTGTCAATGCCGAGGTTGACGATTCTCCAGGCGAGCAATTGAGTTTTGACATGGCCATCAGCTTCAGTTCAACCGTGGGTTTGTAAGTTTTACCACGAGTTAACTCCCACTTGCATCGAAAAGTTGCTTGCTGACAGTTTGGGGTAATCTAGTCCGGCGGGAGAGTCATCAATCGGGTTCGTGTTACAGGCCTGCGCCATTCAATCAAAGCAGCCACTGAACTGTCCCACGCAAGGATGGGCAAATCTCGAAGGCGGATCATTCGGAGCTATGGTCTCTGAATTAAAGATAATCAGCGAGGATGCCCGAGTCCCACTCACTTTCCAACAAAAAGGCCGATTCGACACTGAAGTTGCCGAAGAGGAGGCCGAAACATCGAGGACCAAGTTGACGGAGTCCAGTCACACCGCGGCCAATGCCGACTTAATCCGCATTGAGAACAATTGTAACTACCTCTGTTCCAAGTTCGGTACCCTCAGTCCACTCGACGATGTGTCTGTATTCCTCAGTTCCATTCAGAGATGCGGATACATGTTTCACCTGAAAGAAAGCAAGCAGGGGAGGCCGGCGGGTTTCGATGGCAAGAGCCCGTCGTTCTCGCTTCAAAGCTTGTTGAATATGAGGGAAGTGGAATTTACTCTTGATGTGCAAGCCAAGATGGCACTCGAAATAGCTCTTGCTGTGCTTCAGTTCCATTCTACGCCATGGCTAAGCGAAGCCTGGAAGACGTCTGATTTGTTCCTGTATGGCCACATGCTGCAAGAGCCACAGGAACCGCGCCTGTTCCTTCATTCATCCTTGTCAAAGAGATGCGAAAGCTTGGAGCCACAGACAGTAGTCAACCAAAAGCACACAACGAGCTCCACTAACTCGTATATGTTTCTAATGGCGGATTACTACGGCATCAACAATATGACTCTCTTCAGTCTCGGCGTGGCTCTTCTCGAAATTGGACACTGGAAGCCATTGGCGAATCTGAGACGTCGATGTGACCCAGACGACACCTATTGTTACTACTATTACCATTAAAAATTATAAGTTTACGCACTATTTGCGTGGATTATGCCCCTTTACCGCTAATACCTCATTGATTCCGCCCAGCCTCATTAGTTATGTCCATGCTCATTACTTCCGTTCAGTCTTGTTTGCTCTCTCCTCCATTCTTTCCATTTGGAAGGTGTTGAGGCCCTGGTTGTTGAGCCCCTTCAACTAGACTCTGATCCCGCTCTGGTAGTTCGAGCTCTACTTGTTGCGCCCCCTCAACAAGTCTCGGGTTTCTTCTTCTCTTACCATAGCAGGCCCAATAACAACCCCCACCCACCAGCAGAAGTAACCCTATTCCACCCCCAAGAGCTCCCCCAACGAACTCCGCTAAGCCTCGTAGTGGCTTCTCCTCGGCATATGTCTGTTCTGGTGGCCATGGTCCGCCCGTCCAGGGATTGTCGCAGTCTGGAGCGCATGTCGTCCCATCTTGGTCGATGGCAAACGCTACAGTGACAACAGGAGCGAGAAGAACGTCAGTCCTGGGGTCGAATTCCGCCGTCCATGGCACTTTTGCTCGTTCAGTCGCGCCCTCAGAGCGGTACCACTTGGATACGGTCAGGGTCCATGGCGCGCCGCCTGAGAATTCAGGGCTCGAAGCAATGCATGTTGGTTCATCCATGCTAGCAGGATTACTACTTATATCCCTCAATGTCGCTATTCCGTAGTGGAAGTCATAGGTTCTGTATTATGGAGTTAACCCTGACGCACTGAGACCGATAATCTCTTAATAGCACTCACGTTGGACAACACATGATTTCCCGGTTCGTCGTAGTTACACCAGGCGAAGGCGTGTCTTTGTAATCCGAAGTAGCCACAACAATGTATTCTTCAGGACATTCCGTAGCGATACCATACGATCCCGGTATGCAAGTGTTGTCCGGGAAGTTGGGCTCAGGGATGAGGCCATCATAATCAAGCTGAAAGTACCTGCATCGCTGTGCTGTGCTGGACCTGGAAGTACACCACTCATACTCGTGCCAGATGTTCGTGGTCTCGAGACATCCCGGTGGCGGAGTGAAACGGGGAGCACTCAATGTTGCGGGGCTTGTGGTGAATGTTGTTAGTATGGCCATCTTGTTGATTACCCGGCCTTGGAGTCGCAAAGGAGGTGATTTTAAAGTTGCCGATCTATATCGTCTATCTGAAAGCCCCATCAACAAGTGGAACACTGCAACTTTATGTACGCTCCCCGAAAGGCAGTTTTTCTGGTCCAAGTTAAGCGAGGAAGCACCTAGATTCAGCTGACAGGGGCAACACCACACCCGCCGCTCTCTTGCATAATACGAGGCCGCATCCAGTATAATGCGATTTCTGCTCAGCCAACTGAAATGGTTTTACAGGCGCCTCGGTTACACGGATGGAGTGGTTTTTAACCGAGAAGGGGCTGAGGGGGCTGAGTCTAAGACCTTGGATGTTCAATCACACCCTGAACCAAGACGCCTACGTCGCCCCTATCAAGTACCTGGATTACGATATGGGCAGAGTCAAGTTTTTAGACGTGCTTTTCCTGTTGAGTCGGCTGCGGTGAGCACATGCATGAAAAGCAACGTAACCTATCCATTCCCGGAAGGTCTGTCACGTCAATGTAGCATTGGTGAACCAAACGTACCATTTTTGACGCGTCTCGTTTAGCCGGAGACACGATGAGGGTTTTGGGTCGTGTTCCGCCTACTCTTTGATCTGGTCTTGAAAGAGATCTCATGGCGACACCATTCATCAGTAGTCCGGACGGTATTGCCAATAGCGCCGTCACTTTTATCATCATGGACCTCGTTTATAGTCTTGAAGTAGGGCTAGACTTGTAGTATGAGGCGAAACACAAACGAGACGAAACCAAGTACGGTTCCTGCTTTTTAAGACAACCTCCCCCAGCTGGCATTAATTCGCCCTGCCTGAGATTTGGCACAAGAGATTGATATTGAAATACATATTTGGCACCGAGGAGATGCAATGCACTAAAAGTATCATACAGGCAACTCAGGATGTAGTCTATGAAACAAGCTTACCAAATATCAATAACTTCACAGTAGATCTCATCAACTTCCCACATAGAATCTGGAACAAAACCAAGTCCTACCCTTCTGTATCGTACCATTCCCCCCCGATTCGTTGGCAAAGATGCCAGAATGATGGCTCCTATCAGCTTAGAAAAAGCAGCTCCGTCCCTTTCGCTTTCGAGTGTCCCGATCCGTAGGCAGCGGTGAGGTTTCAGAACCTCTCCGTCCGTGGCCAAATAATCCCAGTAGATCTGATCATTCCACAACAGACTGCCATGGTTCCAGACAGTCGGCTGTTCTGGATCGCGTTGGTAAGGCACCGCTCCCATATCAATCGTGCTGAAAACACCTTCCAAGATCAAAACCCCGTTCCTAACCAAACCATCCGTGTCTCGGCCGAGGCACTGGACGTCAGCATGGAGTACTCTCAATTCCTCATCCACTGTCCCAAATCCTATATCTCCGAGTAAAGTGCACAATCCTGGGGAGAATATCCTTTCCTGAATCGCCCAGCTTCGTCTATACAGGGGTGAGCGCGATATGAGTGGCTTAGTGACATCAAAGACAGGTATCCAGATGTCCACGCTTGCATTAGCAGGGTCTTGCTGGGTTGACACATATTTTGGGTATAGTAGGTCAATGCTGGGAAGAAAAAGACCCCTAGTAACACTATGGGAGCTGGTAGCGGCCATTGTGCAAAGAGCGTTTTGGTAGTAATCCCCAAATCGAGCAGCTTCCCGTTGCCAGTCGGCTACATGAATCTCTTCGTTTGTACCGTCGACTTGAATAATGCAAAGTGCATCAACCCAAAGGTACCGGGCTCCAAGACGTCTTGTAAACACAACCGCGTCCTGGATCGTTTGAGGGAGCGTACCGAGTTGAATCTCCGTCTGCATCTCGTCGAGTGTCGCCTGTGTCATCTTGACTTGAGCTCCCTGTCCCCAGCAATACAAGTGAGCTCCATTATGGCACTTGCCCACCAGCAGTGTGCAATTGGAGCATCGACGATCTCTGTGTTCGTCCATGATTCGGATGGTCGCCGTTCTAATCAGACGGACTTCAGATTACTGACCAGGTTGTTTCTTGGCAGAGTATCCAGATAAAATCTCGCGGGGATGATAATTGCCGAGGGAGACCAATTGGTTGGATTGATCTCAGTCCAGCCTCAGCCTGAAGTTCAGGTGACGACGCAGTCAGCATAGCACCCGTTATTACCCAGCATAGAGCAGCACGCATGTACAGTCAGCCTAAAGGAAAGAGCGTAAACGCTTGCCATTATGTAAGTACAATCTACGTCCTTTGTTCAGTTGCCAAACACTGTCAACCCATGTTCAGCAAACCAGCTCATGCCGTCAGCACGCCAGTCGTCTGTCTCGACAAAACTGCCATCGATGTTAAAGACGATGCCTTTTCCGGTTTTACCCCGAGAGACGTCATAAGCGGGCCAAGTGGGCTTCTTCGAGAACAAACGCCGCTTCTTTCCATTGGGATCAAGTCCCGTCACAAAGTTGATCCACGCTGAAGATATGACGGTGGCTAGAGCCTTGGCTTGGGCAGGGTAGGTTCCGTTGCCGCCGAATGGGTTAGTGTCGTACCCGTCGCCGTTGAGATTGCGGAAAACAAAGGCGACCTGTATACAACCCATCAGACCTAGTTTTATAGAAAGGAATATTGGAATGACATACCTCTTGGAAGTGTGTTGCACCAAGAACGGGGAGCACGCCGTTGACTGTTACATCGAAGCGGTAGGTATAACTGGGAACTCCACGCTTGGCCCAGGCAATATTGGCCCGACGTCTCTGATATTGCATAGAGAAATCACCAAACAGGGCGCCAGTTCGTCGGTACTGAAGCCCAAATGCCTCGGCGTAGGTGTCATTGGGCTCGATGACATGAGGGAAAGTCTTCAGCGATGGAATACCCACCTTTTGATCGTTGGGGTACGCTTTCATCAGCTCGTCGATGACCTGGTCGACTGACTTTCCAGAGTGCTCCTTGACGTCGTCTGGAATGATTGTGGCGATTGCATCTCTCATCTCGGCATCAGAATTGACACCTCCTCCGTTGGGCCCCTTACCCGAGCCAAACGCGGTGCCTTCGTCACTGTTGGCGCCGATGAGGACAGGAGCCTTGGGGAAGCGTCCCTTGGCGAGTTGGTTGTGGGGATAGTCTGCGATGAAGTCGTGATCCAACACGGGCGGCCATGGACCTACTGCCGTGACGTTCAAGGCGTAGTTGATCTCGTCAAAGGGAGCTTTCTTGAGACAGTCCAACGACTTGTCAGAGCCTACCAAGGATGCACAAGACGTCACGTTTCCGACCAATGCATCGTAGGTGGCTTGCATGTCTCCTGTAGCGTTGAAGCCTCCAGGGAATCTCCCAATGGCACCACCAAAACCAGACTCGGCGATGGCTCCACGGAAAAGACCATCATCGCGTCCTATGCATGTCAGCACTGTGTATAGATTTGATAGGATCGTTATTACCATTGTATGCAAATACCTGAGCCGACACGCTCTCCGCGCCCGAGCTCTCTCCCACGATTGTCACTTTCTTGGGAGAACCACCGAAGCTGCGGATGTTTTCGTTGATCCAGCGAAGAGCAAGACGCTGGTCACGGAAGCCGTTGTTGGTGATGCCTGCATCCAAGGCTTCATCACCACACAGGAATCCCAGGGCGGTCAGACGATAGTTGAAGCTCACGCCAATCACCGGCGTACCCATTTCCACGCTGCGGTCTACGATGAAGGAGAGATTATACCTGCGATCCGCCGAGCCGCCCATGAACAGGCCGCCTCCGTGGATCCAGGCGACGACAGGAAGGTTTGCCGTGTTCTTGACACCAGCAGGACGGACAATGTTCAAGTATAGGCAATCTTCCGACTGTTCGTATCCGATCTGGTCAGATCCGTAGCCGTAGCAATGCTTTGGGTAGGCTGTGGCTTGGTGGACGCCATCCCAGGCTTCGTCTAGCCCCTTGGCCAGAGCAAAGCGCTCGGGTTTCTTGACACGAGTTAGCTTGGCCTTTGCTAGGTAGGTACAGCGGTAAATCTCACTTGCGCATAGGGAATGCCTAGGAAATAGTCTTGGTTGTATTCGGCACTGTAGATGCCCGCGTACGAGCCATTCTTCACCGATACTGTCGGCGCAGTATTTCGGGATGCAGCCACAGGGCTTGAGGCTACTGAGCCCACGAGGCCGAGGCCAAAGAGGACAAGATTGGTAATCGAAGCCATAGCTACAGCCAGAATCAGGAGCTTGATGGTGAACGCTATAAGACCCAGTCACAAAACTGCCTCATTAAAAGGGCCGGAATATATACTCCATGAACAGTGCTGTTTCTCATCGAGCTTCCATGACTTCTCGGCCAGTCTTTCGGCCATATTCAACGGCACCAGACCAGCTCTCAATCCACAACAACACCTTACCGCTGTATTCGCGAGGCCTCGTGCCTTGGCCAGAAACGACATCATCAGCCGTGATGAGTCCCGAGGCCTTCCCCATACACTCCGCACGCAGTGCAACCCCCGCCCCCGCTCACCCCATATCATCGGGCCTATTCCGTCACGACTATAGGACGGTTCGTCCCCGCAACCAAGTTTAGACAGAAACAGGACAATTTGCCGGGCGCCGATCCATACAAGCCCCGGAGACTAGGCCCAGTGGGAATACTTCGGGTGCGGGTTGGCCTCGCGCAAGGAGAAGCATATCCCGAGCCACACGGGCGGGTTGCATGATGGAGACGGAGTCCGATGGTTTGGTCCGGGGTTTTAGAGTTACCAAGAAAGACCCATGTCCTTCAATGCGAGTTTACTCGCAATGACTTTCCCCTGTTGGTTCGGATGAGGACGTGGAGGCGACTGGGAATATCCGGACCCAATCCATGAGTTAATTCCCGGTTCTCGGGACTCTTTAATGCCTCGGCTACAGGGAATAATTAATTAGCTGACGTCCGAATTTGCTGGGGTCACATTATTGCCTGATTCGATTCCTTTATACTCCGGGTCTTCTGGTTAACCGCATCTGCTCACCTACCCACTGTCACACGTGTTGCTAATGACAGCTTCAAGGACGGTGCGTAAACACACCGCCATCTTCCTCTCAGTCCTCAGTCCTCAGTCCTCATCCATCGAACACTTACCACTCCGGACTCCGAGTGGCCGAAAACCCGAGCAATTTAAGCAATGGAGCGCACCAGCGGAGACACTATGCCCCGAGGGCTAGGGTAGGTGGTAGGTTGCGTGACATCGACGGAGGCGTTGACCAAAGACAGGGCAGCGTGATTGGGAGGCTTGGCTGCGACTAAATCTCAAATACGTTTGGGATGAAACAAGCATCATCATATCATAATGTCTTATTATGTCCACTCATACGCTCCCAATATCTCTGTCACCACCACCCCGACCAACTTTTTCAGCTGTATCTACATCCCTATGGCCCTCGCGCTTGTAAGTTATCAAGAATGGTCCAGGATCGGACACACTCCTTTGGCAGCGGAGTCCCATTACTCAGCAGAGTTATGACGGTGTGCAGCGATCCGGATTTGCACAATTGATAGATAGCTGGTTTGCCGGAAAATTGCCGGAACTTGCCCGTTTGTTGATAGCCTCATGTCCTTATCAGAGCATGGTATTCATCAACGATTGACCATATCGATGAGCCGAAAAGGCTTCTTTTCCCTCCTCTCCCTGTCCGTCCGCCTGCCCGTTTCTAATGAGAAGCATATGTCGTATCCCAGAAACCCGGTCATGAGTCCCACCAGCTCGGCCAATCTTGTGCTTCGTACCAGCGGCAGACGCCCAGATCAGGCGATTGCCCCAAAGCGCCGCAATCCTGTGGCCTGCCGGCGCTGCCGTCGACTTCGGTCCAAGTGTATCCACCAGTCCATCGATCCTCCGTGCGAAGCCTGCGAGCTTGCCGGGCCCTCGGCGACTTCGGAGTGCTACTTTCCGCGGAGGGGCGAGAAGGACTTGGACCGTCAGTTCCGGCGCCGACGGATCGTTGCTGTGGATGATGGCCGACCCGGACACGGAGAGGACGACGGGCGGGCCGAGTCTCCGGCGGCAGTCTCGGTGACCCGGGGCCATCCTTCGGTTCCTTCTACGAGTACGAGTCCTCCAAGCGGGACGAGTAGGACGAGCAGAACTTCGACTCAGCTGTCGTCAGAAAGAAGTCCCAAAGCGCATCGGCTGTTCATGCCTGCGTCTACTTTCAACCCCAAGCAAGTCTTGCCACCGCGCGACGAAGTCATAGAAGGCTGCCGCATCTTTGTCACATCCTACTTCCAGCTTGGTTTCATACCTAAAGCTGTGTTCCTTGAAGGTCTTATCCGCAATCCGTCGTCCGTCAGCACGTTTCTTTTGACGTGTATGCTGTCGATATCGGCACGGTTCACGCCTTCGCTAGCACAGCGCTATGGAAGTCCCCGGAACGCAACGGACTACTTCCTTGGCGCATCAAGAGCAATGGTGCCGTCAGAAATGTACCAGCCGTCCCTCGAACGTATACAGGCTTTTTTTCTACTCGCGATATGTCAATGGGGAAACGGCGATAGAGACCGCTCCAGCATGGATATGGGCGTCGCCGTACGAATGGCTGCTCTCTTGAAGCTGCATTGTGAAGAGTCATATATCCTCGATGAGCAATGTCCCACCGAGCAAGTCGTCCGATCCGAGAGCGCCCGACGCGTGTTTTGGATGATTCAGAGCCAAGAAAACTTACACTCCGGGTACAAAACACCAGCACCCTTTCCATTGGAAGACATCACCACACTCCTTCCCTGCAGCGAGGCTGACTTTGCGTTCGGTATCATTCCGCCTGAACGCGCCGCACTTGCGGGCACTCCTCCCAGCCTCGCCAACCCTCAGTTGGTTCACTCGTCTGACAGATGCCTGTTTGCTACTCTTATTCAAGCGCATGGTCTCTGGGGAACAGTTGCGCGGCGAGCTGGACGAACTGGATACAGCATCAACAAGATTTCTCCCTGGGACGATGCAAGCGAACACCAGAAGACCATCATGGAGCTGCAGAAATGGGAGCAGAGCATTCCTGCAAGACACGCCTTTTCTGTGTGGAATCTCAGAGGATGGAAGTCTGAGTCCCTCCACCTTGCGTACCTCTCGGTCACGATGGTGTTGAGACTGAGTAATATCGTGACTCGTCGGATCTACCTGGAAAATATGCTCTCCGCCCTTGCGCATAAGTCGCCGGATCAACCACAAGATGTCTCACCGCGGACTGGCATGGCTTCAAGCGACCAGAGTAGCCCGGCACATCATCCGTCAGAAGCAACATTGGATGCATTTCCGAGCTCAGTCCCAGAAGGGTTCTGGGAAAAGACATCACAGGAACTATTTATCAACGTTTGGAAGCTCTACGAACAGATAGACGCATTTTTCACCATGCGTGCTCCAGACGAAGGGTTTCCGCAGATCCTCGTCTTTTGCGTGTACATTAGCGGGTCATTGGCGTCGTATTTATGGCGATATCCTGCCCTTTGTCCTTCGCTCGCGGACAAGGCCAAGATGATGGCTCAGCGATCTCTCGAGGTGCTTGGAGAACTGCATGCTGCATGGCCAACTAGTTCGAAATGGCAGAAGGGTCTACAGCAGATTGCGACACCTCTGGGTGAAGTAAGTCCGGGGGATCAGCAGGAGGAGACGACAACCGCCTCTCAAGAGGCAGAACGCATGCAAGGATCGCTTGAGGATACAGGCCACCAATCATCATCAAGTAACGAGCAAGCAAACTACATGCAGCGAGCTCCAGTATCAAAAGACCAGAGTCCAGTCTTGTCAGAGGGAATGCTGGAAGAGTTGATGAACATGTTCCCCATTGATAACAGCTACATGCCACGACTGTGGAGTGCGCAAGTTGGCACGCTGCCTAACGAGCTATTTGACGCCGAGCTTCATGCGTTTTTACAAGATGGTTTTTACTGTGATATTCTTGGCGGCTGGGGGAAGCCAAGTTTCGGAGGTTGATAAGGAGATCAATACGGCGTTAATTATAATGGATACTGAGATAGAATTAATCATAGTTATGGCTCAAAGACAAGTTTGAGATGGTTTGCTGCATCCTGCACCATCCTTTTACCCTTGGCAACCTTCCCACTCAGAGACAAGATAGAATGCGTGCCACCCTCGATAGTAACAACCTCCACCTCGACTCCCAGCTCTTTTAACTGTCCAGCAAAGCTCTCTGCCTCTGGGGCCAGGATATCCTGATCTGATACCGCCATCCACGTCCTGGGTAGCCCTTTCAACAGTGACTCTGGGGCGAAGTTGGGACTAGCATCCCACTGCTCGCGGTCCTCAGAGTTGGTGAAGTACAATTTGCGATACCACTCCATTCTCGCAGGTGTAAGCCAAGGAGCGCTGGCTGCATTCCGTTTCCATACTCCCTCAGCCGTAGCGGTGTTATCAATGACCGGAACAATCAGTAGAAGGGACACTGGAGGATGAAGGATAGCCTTGGGTAGCGATGGCTTGGCGGATGGCAGACCGGTACAAGAGTCAACCGTGGAGAGAGCTGCCACGATGGCGAGAGTGGCTCCCGCTGAAGTCCCGCCGATGGCAATTCTCGAGGTGTCGATTGTGCCCAATTCTGATGGACTTGATGATACCCAACGGACCGCATCGACTGCATCGCTGGCTGCTCCCGGGAACGGATGCTCTGGCGCAAGACGATAGTCAACTGTGACTACGACGCACTTTGACTCTACTCTGACTTAGTGACCAAAACCAGCTTCGTCCTGGGAGGAAACACACCTTGACAAACAAAGGTGCAAAAGTCCTTGTTATCATCTAAGCCTCCGATGGCCCAGCCGCCACCATGGAACCAGATGAGAACCGGCCATCCGTTGGCTTCGCTTTCGCCAGTTGGTGTGTATGCCCTCAGCTGGAACTCTCCAACGCAGAAGTCCCTCGTGCTGCCAACAGGAACAGGAGGCGTGCCGCCCGGAGGAAGAGATGGCTGCGTTCTCGCCGTTCCGTCCCATACTTTCAGGTCGTCTGGTTGGACATATTGCATGTACTGGTCGTGGAAAGCGACATACTCGGGATCAAGCTTGGGCCTGGTTTCGGCGTGAATTGGCTGCCAGATCTTGCGGCTGTCTTGAGCCATTGTTTCGCTATTGATGGTGGCTGATGTGGATGTACTCTTCAAGGCCCGAGCAACCGACAGAGGGCCAAGTTTGTCAGTTGACTCTTTCAAACAATCTCTGGTGTCCCCGATGCCGTGTCGTTATCATCCTTCTATCGAAATGAATCTTCAAATAGACGATGGGTGATGAGTTGTCTTATCGCCTGCCCCACTCATCATGAGGGCTGAAATTGCCGGAATGCAGCTCAGCTGCACTGAGACAATGATCCACTTACTGATGTCCGGCAGTTTGGGCAATCTTTGCCTGCCGGACAATTCGCGACTTGTCATCGTAGATCTAGGTGACGATAGGAAACAAAATCATCGCAAATCTATACCCCTTGGCTCTCTGAGCATATGAGAAAGCTAGCATTGTGCCAGGATTGAGCATCTATACTCCCAATACAAGCAATGCCGCACACGAACTAGCTCTCAGCGGCCTTCAGTCATTCACTTCTCAGCTTCAGTCGCGATGGCATCCATCTCACACCCCGACTCCGACTCATATGCCGCGTCTGGCTACGGCACAGTAATGGGCTGGGGCAAACGCCCAGCCCTTCTCCTCATCGACGTCTGCAAGGCATACTGGACGCCTGGCTCGCCTCTGGACGTCACCGCCCACCAGCCATCGGCAGAATCACCCGAAGTGATGAAGAACCTACTTGCGGCGGCGAGACAGAGCAAGATTCCCGTTTACTGGACCGCCGTTGAGTTCACAGAGCCCAACATGGCTGATGCAGGCTTGTTCTGGCTCAAGGCAAAGACGCTGAGTGTGTGGCACAAGGACGACACCCGGGGCTTGAACGAGTGGGCAGACGGTCTGGTCCCCCGCGATGGAGAGCCGGTCATCAAAAAGAAGTATCCGAGTGGCTTCTTTGGTACAACTCTTCAGACTGAGCTCACCATCAAGGGGGTCGACACGGTGGTGATTTGCGGAGTGAGCACAAGTGGGTGCGTACGAGCTACCACACTAGACGCTCTGCAAAATGGATTCCGACCGATGGTAAGCTCTATTGAGGGATTCATATCGAATGTAGTTACTGACAGTGAATAGGTCGTTGGGTCGGCGTGTGGCGATAGGAGCGATGAGATTCACAACGCGAATCTATTTGACTTGAATGCCAAGTATGCCGATGTTGTGTCGGAGGAGAATGCGTTAAACAGCTTTAAAAAGGGTTGGTCATGGCAATGACGAGTGGAGGGCTGTGGTTGGTGTTGGTGGAAGACGGTATAGTTGTTGAGAGTACAGTGTCACGGTTCATGTGCACTTGTTCTAATTACAAGTGGCGATACCAAGGTTTATCGAAGAGACCCATTTCGCGAGGTTGAAGGCGACTTTTTGACAGCTATGAATAGTAGAGAATTGTGTGGACTTTATTAATTACGGGAGGCTTCTCGTGGAATTAATTGCGACCGTAGCCATAAGTCTTAATGCATGACGTAGACGTAAGTTGGGAACAGGTTTTACCAAGGAAATGGCAAGTATTTGTAAAGTTCGACTTGATTTGTAATATTCTAGTCGAGCAAGTTGAGAACATAACTACAACTCATCATTAAAGCAGCTCTCCATAACTACCAACGATGAAAGAAACTCGGCTATTTATCGTCCACTCATCTTCTTCTCAAGCATCCTCAAGGGCACATACAGCAGCCCGGATAAAACAAAAGCCAGCTCGAACCCAATATCGCCCGTCTTCTCCGCAATCGGTCCTGTGAACCAAACCTGGGACATGCTAGGAACCACCAGACCAAAGCTCAACACACAAGCCGCAAGAGCCGCAACACCAAGAGGAAGCTGCTTGGCGTCGTTCCAGGCCTCGAAACTGTACCAGCTGCAGTTGGCCTTGCGGAACCACAGATGCTCGAAAATGACAATGCCAAGGAAGGCAGATGCCCAGTATCCAATCAGGGCGATGAAGTTCTCGAGGTTGACGAAGAAATCGGTGGCTGCGCGGATGGACACGGGAATGATGACGATGGTGACGAGCACAGCAAAGACGTAGCGCGGGACTTTGATCAACTGGGGAATCAGGAGCTGGAAGTTGAGGGTGATGGAGTACGACGTCGCAGCCATGTTTCCGAGAAGGCTGAAGGAGAGAACGACGACGACAAACTTGCCAAATCCTCCAGCAGGCTTGAGCATTCCCGCGAGAGCACCACCCACGAGGTTGGCCTCGTAGCCTTCGCTCCAGGCCGGGACGTTTGCGACAGCTCCAGCAATGGCAGCACCCAGGATCATGAGAAGAATCGTCGGCACCGCCAGGCCGGTGTAAGCGTAGACGAAGATTCGCTTGCTGGACACCGAAGGGGTAAGATAGGTGGTGAAGTCGCTGGCGAGACAGGCCCACGGGATCATGTAGCTGGCCACAATCATGCCGAAGGAGAGGATGCTAGGTGCTGTAGCTGCGGCAAGAGGAGGGACCTGCTCGTGAAGATGCTTTCCGCCAGTGCCAGTAGCGATGATGATGGCAATAAGCGCGGGAATCCAGGCCCAGCGCTCGTAGACGTGGAGGACCTTGAAGCCGCTGAAAGAGATGATCAGGCTCAGAAGCGAGACGATGACAATGCCGACGGTTGGGCTGAGATCTCCGTCCGCAACAGCAGAGAGACACTGTCCGCCGATAACAGCCATGATGACACAGAAGCCGGTGAGAGTTGCAAGGTTGAAGATGACGGGGATGGCAACGAGGTAACGGCCCCAGCTGAAGCGAGCTTGGATCATCTGGCGCATGCCGGTCTTGGGGCCCATTGTCGAGAGGTACGCCGGAAGAAGCGTGGTGAGCAGCGTGAAGAAGATGATGACCAGGGAGCAGTCACGGAGACCGAGGCCGTAGATGGGGCCGAGCATGCCAAAGGTGATGCTAGAGATGGTTAGTATGCTGCATTTATACAAGATATATTCGCACGGAGACACTCACGGGAGCAAGTTGGCGTTCATGCACCACCAGATGGTAAAGACATTGGCAAACTGCGTGACGGTCCGCTCCTCGATAGGGATCGGCTGGATGCCTCGAAGCTCGACGCGACCAAGAGTCGCAGCCTTGTGCAAGACACGCTTCCATCCGCTCTCGCTGTCGACTTGGCCCTGCGAGGTGTCGTGGTTGCTGTCGATGCTGCTGTCTGCCTCGGCCTTGGACTCGGCCGCGACGAAGGCCTTTTCCATGGTGCTGGGATCCGACGACATGGTGGTTTGTCTCTGTTTGTTGACTTGGATGTGAGTCCTGGTCAGACGACGCAAAGACAGGTTGATGCAACTGACTATGCAACGCAATGCGCCTTTCAACTCCACCACCGATGCAGAGAAGGATGCAGGCAATATTTCAACGTATGACCATTCCTCGAAACCAGACTGGCCGCGTATCTGAGCCTATCTCACTATCTCCCACAAGGCCAATCTATTCGGGCGCTGGGACGACATCCGACCCACCTGGTTATCACCGCCAAGGATGCCAGCGCTGGACGAAGCCGATAACAGGGACCGCGAGACGGTCGGCAACATTTTGCCGGAGACCGGCAGTGCGATTGCCCCGAAGCGTTATCGCGCGTGCGTGGGCTAGCCGGATCCAACGGTCTTGGTGGAGTTGCGATGGGTTGATCCATCACCGGTTTCGGATCCTGGTAGGAAGAATTTGCGGAGGCGAGGAGGAGTTGCAGCGGGTTTGTCGGATAATCGCTTGCGGCTCGAGGTTTTGGAATATTCAGTGACAACCAAGTTGTCTACATTGGCCTTGCCCACTTCGTTGACTCTTGGTTCCCAATCTGTTGATGCACTGAGCGGCGACATGTATCAGACCACCATAATAAACCAATCGCCGTAACACCACACCCTCAGAGCAAAGCCAAAATGGTTGCGTCACTCAGCCAAGACCCTCACCAGGAGACTTCCCTAGAGGAAGCATCACCAGAAGAGGCAGCCCCCGAAGAGCAACCCTACAGCGTCTACACGAAACATGAAAAATGGTTCATCGTCACCATGGTCGCAATAGCCGGCCTCTACAGCCCTCTGCCTGCCAACATCTACTTCCCAGCAATTCCAACACTCAGTCTCGAGTTTGGACAGTCAATAGAGGCGCTTAACCAATCCGTCACGACCTACCTCATCTTCCAGGGTATCTGTCAGTGACCTCACATCCTCTCAAATAACAACCCACTGATGATGTCAAATAGCACCGATGCTCTGGGGTCCTCTGTCTGATCGCTATGGCCGAAGACCAGTGTTTCTGATCTGTCTCGTCATCTTGGTAGGATCTTGCATTGGACTAGCGTTGTGTCCTACAAATACATACTGGTTGTTGCTGGTACTGAGGTGTCTCCAAGCTGGGGGATGTGCAAGCACCATTGCTCTAGGTATAGATACTTCCTTCGTCTGTATGTCATGAGATCTGACTTTGCAGGGATGGGTGTATGTGGCGATATTTCTGTGCCCGAGGAGAGAGGAGGGTTCGTCGGCTTCTTCAACCTCGGTCCCATGGTAAGTATGCTTTGTTTTTGAACCCATCACCAATGTTTCTGACTTCATCTATAGCTCGCTCCATGTATTGGCCCTGCGGTTGGTGGTGCTCTGTCCGAGAACTTGGGATGGAGATCAATCTTCTGGTTTCTCGTCATCATGGCCGTCATCTGCTTCCTCCTCATATGGTTGTGAGTCAAGACAAGTCAATGTATTCGCACTCTAGCTACTGACATTGATAGCTTCCTACCTGAAACGCTTCGTGTTATTGTTGGAAACGGCAGTGTTTCAATGACCGGCATCCATCGAGCCTTGCTACCACTCGTCGGGCCAAGAGGAAAGCGACAGGCTGTCGCGATGCAAGCTCCGCGTCAGAAAACTAGCATCAACCCTTTTCCGATCTTTGCCCTGCCGGACATTGTCATCACCTTGACCTTTACTGGCATCGTGTATGCGGTCAACTACACCGTTACTTCTACCATCTCCTCGGCCTTTGCAGAAGTCTATCCTTGGCTGTCCGAGACTGTCCTGGGTTTGTCATACTTGCCCACGGGCCTTGGTATGATCCTAGGGAGTACATGCGTTGGAAAGCTCCTGGACTGGGACTACGCTCGGATAAAGAAAGAACTGGCTGAAGACGGCGGTCTCTCTGACTTTCCGAAGGAGAGAGCCCGCTTGAGGACCATGCCGGCGCATCTTGTTGTCTTTGTGATGGCATTGATAGGTTGGGGTTGGTGTGTGGAAAAACGAACCCATATGGCAGCGCCTTTGGTTCTCCAAGTTTTCTGTAAGTACAGTACCCTGGCTTGAAGAGAGACCGATGAACTAACTATCGTCAGTGGGCTGGACATCCATCTCCATCCTGAATACGACAATGACTCTCAACGTCGACATCCTTCAGAAGCGCAGTTCAGCTGCCACTGCTTGCGTAAGTTATAGAAACGAGAATGAATGTTCGATACTAAATGCGGCTTTCAGACCAACCTTGTGCGGTGCCTTCTTGCTGCAGTATTAGTTTCCGTCATTGAGCGAATGACGGGCAGGCTAGGCTATGGATGGAGTTATGTTCTGCTTGGTGTGATCTGTCTTTCGACGATGCCGCTGTTCTACGTGGTCATGAAGTATGGGCCTTGGTGGAGAAGGAAGCGTGAGGAAAAAGAAGAGGAGTAAACGGTGTGTCATTGTAGTATAGCAAGACAAGATATCGTATTAAAATTGCAAAAACATAAGTCTAGTATCTGCACGTTGAAACCAAAACAACCTGCTTCTTTCTCTACTTTCACTCTTTGTAGAATAGACTTGAGGGTTTCGGACAACTTAATGGAGACTTTGGGAATTTTAAACTGATAAATATCTGGATTCTTACACTGTGAGTACTGTTACAAGGGTGTTTCTGAACGAGACACCCCAACACGTTCATCACTTCAGGTCGTCAAAATGCTCAGAGGTTCTCCTCGTTTTACTGATTTCTATCTACTAGATACATTTTTACCGAACCTCACTATCCATAATCACCTCTACGCCTTTCCCATCTCTTGGTCCCATCCTGCACGGGAACTGCTTCGGATGACTCGTCAAGCCATTCGTCAACTCAACCTTGGGGACAATCTCGTTCCCTCGGGCATCCCTCGCCTTTTCAATCTTCATAGTGCTCAGCATAGCGGCAATCACAATCCAAACACTGGCCTCTGCGAGATGCTTGCCCACGCAGATACGTCGCCCAAATCCGAACTGACCAACGGGAAACGGCTCACCCTTTCCTCCTTCTTCGGTTGGGACGTATCGATCCGGGTTGAAGTCTTCGGGGTCGCTGTATACCCGCTCATCGCGGGTCATCGCCCGGGCGTTCGCATAGACGACGGAACCAGCGGGGATAAAGTAACCGTTGTAAACATCATCTTGTAATGAGCGGTGGGGAACGCCGACTGGAGAAACAGGACACCAGCGCAGCGTTTCTTGCACAATGTAGTCGATGTACCGGAGCTTGGGACGATCCTCAAAGGTGGGAAGTCGGTCTCGCCCGATGACTTCATCGAGGATTGCCTGTGCCTTGGCTTGAACCTCGGGGTGCAGAGTCATGTTGAGAACAAAGACAACCAGGGTGCTCCATGTCGTGTCTTGACCAGCAGCGTACACTGCACCAGCTGCGCCCTTGATGTCATCTACCGACAAGTCAGGAGGAGCGCCCTTTTCCATCTGGTCCTGGCGTTGGTCCAACAGCGTGTTGATGAGACACTGGGGCTTTTCGTCAGAAGCAATGACGGCTTCGTACGGCTTGTCGTGGATGTTCAGGATCGCCCACTTCCACTCTCTGGCAAAGCGGAGTGACCTATCGTGGAACCAAGTCGGCAGCGACTTTAAGAAGGGGAAGAAGTCGACTGGAGTTCCAGCAGGCGCACCCCCATGGCCAAGCGCGTAACTGGCGTCGGTAGCCATCTGAATAAACGGATCGCTGTCTTTATCGATCTTGATACCGAACCCGATTCCCAGCACGATGGCTGTGGCGAACCGACGCATGATGGTCTCCCATTCAGCAGGCTTCTCTGCAATGCCTTTGAGCATAATGGCCGTCTCGCGTTCCTGTAGAGGTCGATACTGAGCGACGTTGCTCTTCTGGAAGCTCTTCTGCAAGATCTTGCGATGCATCCGGAACGCCGGGCCCCAGCGCAGGAAAGTCAGCGTTTTTCCCCATCCCATGACCTCGAAAAGTACAAAGCGAGGCCGATCGCAGTAGTTGGCTCCCCGCTTATCGAGCAGATCCGTGGCGGCGCGCACTGAGTTGAGCACAATGACGGGCTGGCCCAAGATGTTGAACGAGAGGATGTCGGATGCGTATTCCTTGGACCATTGCATGTAGGCAAACTCCGGGTTGCTGGCCGAAATCACTCGAAGGTGCCCCAGGATGGGCTCGCTTGGAGGTCCTGGCGGCAGAGGAAGAGACTGTTTTCTTTGTCGTGATAGCGCAAGCTTGCCGAGGAGGAGGATGACCGACACGGCGAGAAGCGTGAGCCCAGCCGGGCTCATCAGTAGTTGGGCCAACGCCATGTTGGTGAAGATGGCTACTGAAGCCTCGTAGAAAGTATCGTGCTGGTTAAGCTTTGTCGATACGTATCGTGAAGGCTTGAGGGCAGACGTCACTCAAATAGCACACGAGTGAGACACGGCTCGCAACAACGGCAGCTTTTCCAGGACAGACTAAGAGCAGGCGATGCATAATCCCAGCAATTCTCCCATCCAGATAACGATCCACCATCACGAAAGTGCGGGGACGCAGAACGTCAACAATCGCGGCCAAATTGCACGTTGCACATTACACATCTGCCACTTGGTCACACCGGAGATGCCAGGCCGGCGTCACGAATTGCCTCTGGGCAAATCACCGAGTCGCAGACACACAATCTGCGGCTTATCTCCCGGCAACGAGTGAGACAATGACACTGCCGGATGCGCAGCTATGCACTATGCACGCTAATCCGGCAACCTGACGCGTTGATATTGCCGGCCCACCTGGTTGATGATAACACTCTGACGTTGGGGCAGACGGCGAGGCGCAATTGTGGCTTGGCCAGACTTGCCGGCAAGAGGTCAAATACAATTCACTTCATTGTCTTCAATCAGTTCCTTCGATCCGTCCGACTAGCTCCTCGCATCTTGCCCAATACCTCCAGTCGTCCTTCTGCCAAGAGCTCGCCATCATGATGGGCGCCACGGCCACGTCCGCCTACACCACACAGCCGTCTGCCACGGATCCTCACAGCTACCAGACAGGCTTTGGCAATCGCTTTGCCTCGGAGGCGATTCCGGACGTGCTGCCGAGTGGGAGGAACGTGCCGCAGAAGGTCAAATATGACCTGTACTCGGAACAGCTCAACGGGTCCTCGTTTATTGCGCCCCGGCAGATGATCCAGCATGTCTGGATGTATCGGATTCGCCCGTCAGTGGCCCACGGGAATGTGACCCGGTCCTCTGCGAATCCTCATGTAAGTTGCTCTTGCATATTCACTCTCACGTCGACTTACATGTAGAAGATTGAGGCATCCTTCTCAGCCGCCAATAAGAATGTCGAGTACATCGCTTCACAAGAGGCCTGGGATCCTTTCCCCATAACGCCCGAGTCAGAATCCTCTACAAAGGACCAAGGGACGGATTTCGTCGATGGCATTCGCACCGTCGGAGGACAGGGGGATCCCACCTTCCGAGAAGGTCTTGCCATTCACATCTACACGGCAAACAAGTCCATGACCAACAAGGCGTTTTCCAGCAATGATGGAGACTTACTCATCCTCCCTCAAGAAGGGCGATTAAACATCCAGACCGAACTTGGATGGATGATGGTGCGACCAGGCGAGCTTGTGGTGATCCAGGCTGGCATCCGCTTCCGAGTCCTCCTACCCGATGGTCCTGCTCGCGGATACATCCAGGAGATATTTGGCGCGCACTACGACCTCCCTGAACTAGGGCCTGTGGGTTCCAACGGCATGGCTCTCCCTCGCGACTTTGAGTCACCAGTTGCCAGCTTTGAAGTCGATGACTCGGCCTGGGACATTGTCTATAAGCTGGCCGGCTCGTTGCAAGTCTGTCGACAAAACCACACGCCGTTCGATGTAGTCGCCTGGCACGGCAATTTGGTACCGTACAAGTATGCGATTGAGAAGTTTGTCAACATGACAAACGTGGAAAAGGACCAGGCCGATCCTACTATATATTGCGTGCTCACAGCCAAGTCCAAGACGCCAGGTGTATCATTGACCGATTTCCTGGTCTTTACTCCCAAGTGGATCACCACATCAAATACCTTTCGACCACCCTACTATCACCGCAACATGAGCACCGAGATGATGGGCCTTATCTACGGCCACTACGGCGGTAGCAGCCACGTCCTAGAGCCCGGCGGCCTCAGCTACGAGGCAAGCTACATGCCGCATGGAGAGACGTACGAAACCTGGAAAGATGCCACCACTCGGGACCTAAAACCAGAGAGAATCTGCGAAGACACCATGGCGTTCATGTTCCACATCAGCGTGCCCATGTTCCTCACGAAATGGGCGATGCGTGGCGAAGGGGCCCAGTCACTACACCCCACTGCACCAGCTCAGTGGGACGACGTCAAGGCTCACTTTCTTGATCATCTAGAGGAGGTCGATGCTGGTTTGGCTGCTGCGGGCTTGCCAACGTTGGCGGCAAAAAGGACGGCGGTGCAGGGCTTGGAAAACGGCGTGAACGGGACGGCGAAGAGGAGGCGTACTGACGCAGTGGCGTGAAAGAAATGAGACAGACTGTTTGTGGTTAGGGGTTGAAGAAGCGATTTTGTAGTAATAATGACAAAAGCGAAACATGTTGTGGTCTGCCGCATTGAAGTAACGATTGGGTCTATGACGATGTAGCGGATGGACCGAATCGCATTCTTAAAGTGAGAGCGATGTACTGCGTTAATAATACCACTGTACCCGACTCACAATGCCATACCTCCTCTAAACCAGGCTACTTGTTGAAGATGCCGGATGAAATGGCTTGTCTAGCCTGTTCGACATGACCAACGAAAGCCGCGAGCAGCGACACTACCGGCGCCCAAGGGAGCATATTCGCCTCACTGTACGTACTCCGTAGTGGAACACGGAATGATCTAGACGCGTAGCCAGCAGGGATCGAGGGGACATTTGTCGCGGCTCCAATTTGCGGGATTTGGCGAGATCATTATCGCAGAAGACACAGAAGACACAGAAGAGCATCCAGAAATTGGGCATCAATATACTGGGAATCTCCACGACATCCTCCGGCTTCGTCTTGTTGAAGATAACTAGACACGGCCGCAACGTGCTTCTTAGTCTGGCTGGGCAGATCATCTATACTTAGTGCCCCCGATCTGACACATCCCGTCTACACTTCTCTCAAGCGAGGCATGACCAGTGCGGCTGAGCGATGAAACAAGCTGAACAAGTACCCAGCCGGGCTAATCCTCTAGCGTTGTTGATGCTGGCACTACCCCAGCTAATCGAGAGAACGCAATAGGCGCCGGAGGACAAGCAGGGGTTTGTATTCGCACTGCATATGTACGTTGGCGCTTCATCAATTCAGGGGTGTCTTGGCACTGGACGCTGCGCCACCGGCTGCTACGAGATATTGGGAGTTCCCCGCTTCCGAGGTTGACTCGACGCGACTCTGCTCAACTATCAGTACCTGTATCTGGCGGTTCTATTACCTAGAACTATTACCTGGGAACGAGGACTAAGGACCATTCCCCTAGTGCCTCGTACGAACTCGCTCTCATTCCTGAGCCAAAGCCATGACGACCCAAGCTGCCGCCCAGCAGCTTAACCATGTCGCCAGCACACGCGGCATCTCTAGCAGTTTTGACGCGCAGGCACAAGGCATTGCCACCTTACTTCGGGATGCCGATGCGAAATCCTACTCAACAGCACGAGCCGCCGGAAAGGACCCAAACATCTCGATCCGCTTAAGCAACGATGGCGTCCACGTTGAGTGCAATCACGACAAATACAGCGCTGTTGCGGCGCGCCAGTCGGACGCCAACGAAGACCGTTGCTGTCACTTCTATCCCCATTTCGACGGCGAGGATGGCAACCGTCGCCGCCATAATCTCGTCCTGAGGCTTCAGGCCATCCATGGAACAGTCTTGCTGTCGTTGGACAACCTCCGTTCCATCAAGATTACCGTCCTGGACCAGCTAGGGAAACAAGTCTGGTCGCGGGAAGCGCAGGTCAAGAAAGAGATCATGGGTACCTTGGCTGTGCTGAACACCGTCGAGTCAAAGATCACGCCTCCGCCCAAGAAAAATACAACGAGTCGATACCACATCGTGTGGTATACGCCCCCAGTGGAGAATCCGATTAATAACGGCATCAAGGGATCGAATCGAGTCATGCTCGCATTCCCAGTCGCCGACGACGGCAATCCGATGACAGAGAAGCAGGACTTGCACACGGTCACCCCCATCCGGAAAGGACCCTTCAATGTGAGTTGAGTCTCCGCCGTTTACTCCCATCTCCATGTTTCGGTCTGACAGAACAAGTTCTTGGTGTACGCCAACTTCCCTCTAACCTCCTCCGGTGACATGATACAACATAGCTTGGGGGACTGGAAGTTGCGCCAGGCCATCGTCGACGCTCTTATCAAAGCCATCAAGCTAATTTCCTTGAACCCCACGATGCGGTATAAGTGGATTCGATATCTCCCTCGTAAGGCGGATGTTGGCAGCGATCCGTTTTGGCGGGAAGAGACTGCATCCATGTTCAACGCGCTACTTCGACTTCCACTGCTTTGCGTCGACAGTGGCAGCATTTTTGGAAAACTATATAGCGTTTCCCAGCTTCGCAGACTTGGCGAGGACCAGGTCGACTCGTCCGGTCATCCACTCTTCCCAGACCTAAAAGCAGAGACTCTCTATCTGTCGGTCAAGTACGAGCGCAAGGACGCTGATATCCTCGCTGATTACGGTCTGGAAACGGCCCAGACCAAGGACCTCATGCCGAGGCTGCGCGCTTTTGTGGAGAGCAAAGCTTGGAACGACAAAATCTACTTGGATCGTTATGAAGACTGGCAGTCACGCGTGGCTCGATGGATACTCCGTGCTTGGGAAGATGGGCGTCAGGAGTGGAGAGATGCCCTCAAGACGATGAAGCTTATACCTCTTGCTTCTGGACAGTTCCGTTCCCCAGCTGATACAACTCTGCCGGTCTACTTTCCGGATATCGACGGAACCCCCATTCCACAAATTGTTTCTCTTGACACAGTACTACCTGCCGCAGCTGCCAATCCTGACTGCCGGAAGCTGTATCGAGCACTCGGCGTTGTCTCTGCAGACTCGGCCACAATCAAAGCCTTGCTCGCGGTCAAGCAAACTCCTACGGACGAAGTGTCAAAGACCCCATCAGTGCCAAAGTCTGACGCTCACCTCATACATCCAGGCGATGACATGTTCAACGACGAGACCTCGGGCCTCACCCTAGTATGGCTCTCTCTCGCAAAAGACCGACCGGAACATTTTCTATCACGTCTTCACAAGGACTTTAGCCATCCTGCCGGCCGGAAAGGGTGGCTATCCAGCGAAGATAAGGCAGCCATCATTCGCGAAACCGAGATTACGTGCTCCAACGGTGTCACACGGCTAATCTGCGAGACATTCCTCCCTCTTCCGTCGCTGCTCACACGATGTGAGAGATGGCTGTCAGGCGAACCAGACAAAACACTACCCTTCGTCAAGCTGGAGAAGCCACTGAATGGACTCTCGCACAATGTCGAGGCGTGGACCGAACTTGCTCGCTACTTCGACATGCGTGTTGACGACGACCTGGAGTTTACGCTTGCCATTCTCGAGGCCGTCATGGCTGAGGATGTGCGGCCGAAGAGAACACTGAGCGAGACAGTTGTTAGGTGTTACCTGAGACTTTTTGAGCAATGCAACGGTACAGAAGATAACGCGTTGGAGCGAGTAAGGTATGTTAGCAGTCCGAGATACTCAACGCAAAGGTAACCGATTTCTCGTGCTAGATCTTGGTTCTCTGACAACCCCGGCGTTCTCTGCACACCCCAAGCAAATCCTGAAAAGGATGACGCTCCTCACACCCCAGAATGGACATTTCCGACAGAGTGTAGGTGGAGCGCCATCCCCGGCTCCACGTCGAGCGCACAGTACACACTGAAAGATGTCTGGGGTCCTGTTATCGGAAGTCTTAACCGGAACGACAGCCGAAACCTAGAGAGTTTCTTCCGCGACGTGCTCAGAGTATGGAACGTGCCGTATGTCGACATTGAGGAGAAGCTTGATGCTTTGACGGCGCTGGCTGAACAGGAGTCCGGGTCCCACGCCCTTCTCTTTGAAGGGCAGGCGACGGTTCGTCAGTTGTATAAAGAACTAGAGCAACTAGCCCAAGAGGCGGATGAGCCAGCCTTGAATGTTATCAGGTCAGTCATTACCACATTTATGGAAGCCTTGCTCACCTAAACCGCGTTATAGAAACGCCTTCAAAGACATGTCTCTTATCTATGTGCCTTCTGGCACCACAGTCAAGCGATGGTTCAGGACGTCCGAGTGCGTTTGGGAGAGCGGCGCTGTCTTGATCTCTAACGTGCCATGTCTCGAGCCGACCTACCCTGATTTCTCAAGACTGTTCGTGGACACTCTCCAAATATCTGGTTTAGATTTCCTAGGAGTCTTACAGCAGCTCGCCACTATTCGTACCAACAAGACTGTCCTCTCAGTCAGCCAAGCGAAGAAACTCCTCCAATCCCTCAACGGTATCCTACCACCCGTCCCAGATATTTCTGGCATTTTCAATACCACCGGACATCGAGATTTTGACACTATGGCGGTGGCATTAAGAAACGAGATCATAGATTGCCCTATTTTCCCCGTTCGCATACAGGACAAATCAGTACGGCTCATGTCCTCTAGCGATGAATTTTTCATACCGGATGGTCATACTTGCGTTGAATTGCTTCGAGACAGCGTGGACATCCTTGACTTTGACGTCGACACGGTGCAGCGTCTCTATCCTCTTCTCCAGGCTGCTGGCTTGTCGGATAAGTACATGTCACAGTCGATATACATCACAAGCAAGGCTTCTATAGCCAGGATATATGAGCTGGATCAGAAGCTCTCATCTACCATCTGCCGCAGAGCTGCCGTTTGGACAAGGTAAGTCTTTTGACACGCAAATCCCTCGTTGTCGAGAAGGCCTGTCTACTTCCCACGGTAACAGAAACTAATGGCCGTATCTAATACAGCATTGCGGCTCATTTCAAAAGTCCTCGAGTATCCGAGGGAACGTCCATGCTCCACCATACTCTCAAGGACTTGAGAGTCTTTGCCGTCAGCAAGGCGATGCCAACATTAGCCACGGCTCGTGGGAACGAAGACAGCCCACTTCGCATAGAGGAGGGTGTCAGCGGCAAGCTAAGGATTTATATCCCCGCCGCCTCGGAGTACTTTGATGACAGAGAATACTGTCTCGCCTCACGACTTCCATTGGAGCTTGCAGCGTATCTGATGCAGTGCGAGTCTAATGCTGTCGATTCCCAGATCGTCTGCGTTGTGGGGAGTATCCTCCAGGTCAAGCCCATAACGGCCCTCCGAATCCTCCGGGACAAGGACATCGACTTTCTAGGCCCGAACTTTGAGGAAGCTGCTCTGAGAGCTGACCGACTGGATTTTAACACCAGCATAACTCCGGCGAAGAAGAACATCAAAGTGCGAGTCCGGCTTCCACCGACAGATACAACAACGCCCAAGGAGACTGAAGACAAGTCGCCGCCGGCAAAGATTCCAACGCTTACGCATAATTCACCCCCAAGTCTCGACGAACTACTGGGAATGCGTTATCCGCCTCGGATCATCCCAGTACAGAAAAAGGAACAGTTGGATCTGGACCCGGCCTATAGCGATTTGCTCGACCATGTTGTCACCAAAGCCCGTGTGACGCAACTACCATACGAGTGCGCTGCGTATGACATGTCGACACTGTTCAACGCGATAGACAGAGACTCAACAACACAGTTGGCGTTTTCTTTCGAATCCGATGACCAAACCGACTGGCAACGCATGGTTGGCGCGGCGGGTGAGCTTTTCGTAAGTCTTGCTTTGATTAGGATAGAAGCCCTTCTAATTATTAGACATTCGAACTGCTCTTGGCGCTGAAGCCGAAGCTGCCCAACTTCTCGCGCGACAACTGGCAAAGCGTAGTCCGCCACTTCGCCACCGCGCACTCAGAGTATGCAAACCTGACGAAGAAAAATGGCCGCGAGCAGTCGGACATATTCTATAGCGACTCGATGAGCTTGTTGACTACGCTATTCATCCAACGGGGCTATCTCGATGAGACGTGGCGTGGCGCAACACCAGATTACTACATTGAGGTCAAGACCACGATGCGGAATCTTGAGAAGGCATTCTACATGAGCAGTGATCAGTACGATCTGGTATGTCTCCCCGAGCTACTTTCACTCTCCCTATTATTACATTCCACTGGATTGGGGGCTAACGTGTTGCACGCAGATGCAAACCATGAACCAGAGCCAGGCGCATCAGAAGAAGAAACAACTGTACGTCATCTTCCGCGTATACGGGCTGCACTCTGGCAACATCGGCCTCAAGGTGTACGCTGAACCCATGCGTGCGGAAGAGGAGCAGAAGCTGGACTTCCAATGGACGAATGACAGTTGGGTCGTCACGCCGCAGACGCATCCGAAATCACAAACGCCAGGGTTTTCTACGTGGGCGCCCAGCAGTGGAACAGGCACGACGTTCAATTTTGGAGGGGCTTTTTCAACGTTTGGAGCGTCGTCTAATTCCTAGTTGGGTTGAGCAGAGGCAGATGGGGAACTTGGAAGTGATACTCGAGGATCAGGTAGGGTGGATGTGACGGGTTGGGGATTATTCGAGTTACGAAGAGCGATGAGTGCTTAGGCAATTGAAATTATATTGAATCCATATCCTGTCTCTAACTTAGTCTTGCATAGATAAGCTTCTATTCCTAAGTGAGGCATTCATTATCGGTTAAACAACCTTACAAAGAAAGTCAAGTTCGGCAACGGAGCAACCGTTAAAAATGAGCTGCTCGCCTCGATAGCCCACTACGCTTACAACGTGCGAGTCCAGTTTCGCAGTTAATAAAGCTGGTGATAAATTACAATGACTTTGAATTAGAGAAGACGTTTTAGATGCTCACCAGATCATACTAGGAGCTTACCGACAGCATCCTTTCAAGTGCCAAGCAAGATAACACCTACTACATCGAATCCCCACGCCAAGCGGCCACTAACTAATCGACTACCCGCGTAGTTTTCTTTACCCCACAATCTTTCCGCGGCAGTTTTCGCCCTAGGGGATTCCCCATGGGCAAGTTCGGCTTATCCTGACCCTTGGACTGGACAATACGATACCAAGCGACCCGAGATCGGAGCCTCAACAACACGCCCAGCCAGGCAAGAAGAGTGATCGGGAAACACTTTTATAAGATGCGGTCCAGCCCTTGGTTCTTTTGGTCCTGCGTCCTCATTGTGCACTTTCTTCAAGGCTATCTAGTCCTCCTGGTGATTACTCTTCATACAAGGCCGAACTTACCATGGACATCACTCATGCTAATGACAAGAGTTGCCGAGAATCTGAGGCTATATAATCCAGTATGATATCATTGCAGCTTTCATAGCAGACCTAGAAGGTTTCGGGCTTGCCCGAAGACGCGAGCAACCGCGGAAACATAACTTCGAAGTACGATTGCCCCCTAATAAACCTCCAAACATCAAACCCACGGAACCGATCGTCATTACACGGATTTTCATTGGCTTGAGGAAATCACGATAAGACAGCTCTCCATGCACATTAAGTAACGCGGATAACTTGCCGGAGACCCGTCTTCTTGCATGTCGACGATCAGCTAGCCCGCTGGCGAATAGAAGACGAGTTATTCCAGGCACCGAGCAAAGCACTGGACTCATGTCGGCTCCGCCGATGCGGGATCACAGTGCTATCTAAGGCGCTATTCAGAAGTGCCACGCGGGCTAACTGGAATAGGTAGGTGGCTATTGTTACTCTCGCAGGGATCTTGCTTGCTCAATTCATCTCAAGGCTTCGTAACAAGGGGAATGAATCATGATTTGCGTCTCTGAAGTCGGAGCAATCGCACTGTATGTACAATGTACTACGTTACCACGCTGCGCGTTCCATGCCCTATCGTAGAATAGTATCCGCTTCTGACCGCCCACAACTCTTCGTGGCGATACGTTAGAGAGCCGTCGAGCCGTCGAGCCATTTACTTGCCTGAATGGGCTGTTAGGACTGGTCAAGAATCCTGCGTGTTTCTCATTGAGTACATAATTGGAGTGTTCATCCACCTTGACCTGGAAGCGCGCGCTTCCCCGTGCCGTCACAAGCATCCTGCACTTGACATCTTGTGTCCCTCTCAGCTAAAATGTCGCAATCACAAAGTGACGACAAGGACGCCACCGCAAACGAGAAGAAAACGACGTCAAACGATGGCAACTATGCTGTCGGATTTGTTGAGGTGGTCGGAAACGTCGACCAGCTCAAGCGTCAGTTGGGCAATCGCCAGATCCAATTGATTGCAGTCGGCGGCTCCATCGGCACGGCTTTGTTCGTGAGCATCGGCAGCGGCCTGATGCAAGGCGGACCGGGCAGTTTGTTCCTGGCGTACACGATCTACTCGGTTATTCTGGCCCTCGTCAACAACTGCATGCTGAGATGGCTGTGTATATGCCCGTTTCGGGCTCTTTCGTTCGGTTTGCGGGAAAATGGGTCGACGAGGCATTCGGGTTTATGGCGGGTTGGAACTTCTTCTTATACGAGGCTGCCATGATCCCCTTTGAGATCTCAGCGATAAACCTGGTCTTGACTTTTTGGCGCGACGACATTCCCGTGTGGGCCGTCTGTTTGGCCTGCATCTTTCTATATGGTCTGCTCAACATCTTTGCGGTGCAGTACTATGGCGAGGCAGAGTTTTGGCTGTCGTCTGGCAAGTTCTTCCTAATCTTGCTGGTGTTTGCCTTTACCTTCGTTACCATGGTTGGCGGCAACCCACGACATGACGCCTACGGCTTTCGCTACTGGAAGAATCCGTAAGTTTCTACATCTCTCTGGCTCCAAGCGTGCACTCTACTGACTAGAACAGTGGTTCATTCGCAGAGTACATCACGACCGGCAGCCTCGGCCGCTTTGAAGGATTCCTAGGAGCTCTCTGGTCCGCAGCCTTCACCATCGTGGGCCCAGAATATCTTGCCATGGTAGCTGGTGAGACTAAACGGCCGCGAATTCTCCTTAAGCAAGCGTTTAAAACCATGTATTGGCGGTTTGGCTTCTTCTTTATCGGCGGCGCTCTCTGCGTCGGCATCATTCTCCCCTACAACGACAAAACGCTCAACATCAACGAGGGCGCAGGTACGGCGAATGCGTCGCCCTACGTTATCGCTATGCAGAACATGGACATCAGCTTCCTACCGCACCTGACGAACGCGCTGTTGGTGTCGAGTATCTTCTCAGCCGGAAACGCATATACTTACTGCTCGATTCGATCGCTATATGGCCTTGCGCTGGAAGGACAGGCGCCTGCCATCTTCAAGAGGTGCACCAAGAGTGGCATCCCGTACTACTGCTTCATCGTCACCATGCTCTTTCCCCTGATATCCTTCCTCACTGTTGGCAATGGCAGTGCCCAAGTCGTCCAGTGGCTGGGATACCTGACCCAGGCCGCGCAACTGATCGACTATATCGTCATGTGCATCACGTACGTGTTCTTCTACCGCGCCCTCAAGGCCCAGGGAATCGACCGCAATTCCCTTCCTTACAAAGGCTGGTTTCAGCCATACTCTGCTTACATCGGCGGCATCTCCATTACGGTTATTCTCGGTTGTTACGGATACACAACTTTCCTCCCTGGCTGGTGGGACGTCGGCACCTTTTTTTCTTACTACACCATGGCCTTCGTGGCTGTATTGACGTTTGGCATTTGGAAGATCTTCAAGCGGACAAAGATGGTGAAGCCAGCTGAGGCAGATCTCATCTGGGACAAGCCAGTTATCGACGCGTACGAGGACTCGTTTGCGCATCCCCCCGAAGGCTTCTGGAACGAGTTGCTGCAGTTGCTGAGATTGAAGAAGAAGGCATACCCCCGGGAGGAGGCCTAGACGGAGAATCGTGGCTCAGAGACCAACAAGTGAGTGCAAAGATACGCATTTGCAAGTATATAGACGTTCGGTGATTTCCATCGACGATGTTCTCCCAGTGATTCGGTTTTCTACGCCAATGTGATTTCTCAGATTCCCATCGCGCCCACGCATTCTTCCCAAGGATGTCTTTGCATCATTAAATACTAGAGGATGACCATCAATACCTAGTTCTTACAAAATAAGCAATCACGATAAACTATCTCGACCTCCGCCTTTAGGGAATGGGACATCGGCAGATGCGGCTCAGAAATTGCTCGACAGGAGTCTCAAGGTTGTAATTCATCTCTATCACACCTTCTTCAAACCCCCAGAACGGTATCATATTCACTTCTAGGACCACATTCAAATGCTCCAACTCTTTTTGGATCGCCCAGGGCAGGTTCTCCCCTCCAAACCCCATCCTCTACCCTCACCTTACTTTATACATCCCCCCTCCTCTCCAACACCCAAGACAATAGACTCACAGTGCTCATCGCATATTTTGGCTAGTTTCGGTTACAAAGTCTATCGGATGCCCACAGTAAATAACAGCTGTTACAAATTCACTTTATCCGGTCCCTCAGAATTCTCCCTACAAGGTTCTCAACCTAGCTATATTTACCATCCAAACCGCCCGTCCGATTTCCCACAGAAGTAAGCCCAGTCAACCTCCAATCGTTCCCTGTTCCTTTTAAGTTACATTGTGTACAATGACCCAGTAAACGCTGTTTTTCGAGTTGGTTGATGCACGTATCGCTATTGTTGAGTCGTGCCAGGTTGGTTTCCAGAATCCCAATACTACAATTCCAGGCCTTCTTCGTGAACCAGCTGACATGCGGCGTAATATTCACATTTGGGGTCTTCCAAACGCAATACTGCGTTGCTGTAATCAACGAAACTCGCATTCGAAAGCGATCTGAGGTCTAGATGTCCGATGTATTAGTGACTGTTCTTTAACGGAAGGCCATAACGTACGTGTATACACCGCTGGCATTAGAGAAAATGATGTCTTGATTAAGATAGGTCGGGTGTTTATGCCACAGATCTGCTCCTGCTGATGCAAGCTGGACAAATCTCACGTCCTCCAGGAGGTGAGCTGGCGGCGAAGACCAGTCCACGAAAAGAAGCGTTGTGCCTTTCCAATATTCGACCGGCAATTCCTCAACATTCACCGGTTACCCATTTTCTTTTACTGAAACAGCCCAATTCACCTCCAAACCAGGATACTTGGCCATGGTTCTAGAGATCCACTCTGGATCTGGTTCCTGAGGAAAAAAGAGCAGGAGTTTATCCTTGCTCAAGGCACACGCTTGGCTGGTGGTAACCATTGTCGGATTTTAGATTTCAACCGAGCGTAATTGATGAAGCCGGTTGAGAAGCTTGTTACAGAAGTTGATCACCAATCCTACCCATCGCCGCATTGATCGAGTTCAGAGGGTTAATTAAGCCTTGCAGGATGAAATTGAGTTCATAGCCTATGCCATCTTATCGGAAGAGCCGACCGTTAATATCCAAGCTCGACATGGCTCATGAGGACAGTCCGCCCTGGATCGGTCCAGTCGATAGTCGAGAGATAGCGAGAAGATAAGCGTCTGTCGAAAGAGACATCCAACTACCGATGAGCTGGGGAGAGACTACGGATAAAATTACTGAATCTGTTCGCCGAAGCACCGACCTTTATGCAGTTTCTCGCCCGTGGCTAGTTGACCCCGCGCCCCAATCGCTTTGGCCGATACAGATAGCGGAGATATTGAGGCCCTGTCTTTCATAATTCAAGGTTATCCTGGTTTCTAACTGGTTGGATGATTATCGAGATAAGCAAGTCTACCAAAGTAGGCACGGTTGCCGGTGGACTGGCAGCGGGCGTTGTTGGATGAGCTCGTGATTATTACTACACTACGGATAAAATTTCCAAGTTGGCTCCCTGAAACAGCCCGTGATGCCTTCACCAGATGCCAGCGAGCACAAAGTTACCCAATGACATTCACACCTTTACGCAGTATAAATAAGGGTTCATCGATTCTCCCACCATTAACTAGCCTGGCCACATTCGACAAGTCTAGCCTCTCCCCTAATTACATCGCCGGACACCATCAACATAAGCCCCATCTCTCCACTAAACCCATCAATCATCAAAAATGTCGGCTACGGCAGTTCAGACACCCCTGCAGGGACTTCCCCAGACTTCGATGCCCGGCCCATACGAGCCTACCACGTCCCTTGTCGCAACTAGCAAGTTCGATGCGTCCAAGCATCTGACCTACTCTCCACCTAGCCGCGTCCTCACTATGAAAGATCTTCAGCTGGAGGACTCACCCATCTCCTCCATTGCCGCCTCTGACCCCTTCCCACTGCTCTCTCATGAGGCTGTCCTTCAGCACCGTCGCGAGCTCTTCAGCCCCGAGGTCATCGACAACTGTCTGCACCGCACCCTACCCGGCTCAGCTATGCTTCGCGGCATGGCCCAGAAATACACGCCTTTCATTCAGTCCTTCTGGAACTCCCCCGAGGTCTTGAAGATTGTGAGTGATATTGCCGGCGTAGACCTTGTGCCAGCAATGAACTATGAGATATGCCATACGAACATCCAATTAGGGAGTGAAGGACTAGATGGCCTGAGGGCGACGCCTGTGATACCACCAATGGCGACCAAGTTAGGGAACTTGCAGGATGCCGACGACCAGGCCGGCTATACGAACCCCATCGTCAAGTGGCACAAGGACTCGCATCCTTTTGTCATTGTTGTCATGTTATCCGACGCTCGCAACATGGAGGGAGGCGAGACTGTGTTGATGGGCGGAGACGGCAAGACGATAAGCGTTCGGGCACCACAAATGGTAAGCTGCCTGTCCTCTGACATTTCTATCTATCCATTATGTCAATCTAATGTCCGTTCACCATCACAGGGCAGTGCAGTTGTTCTCCAGGGACGGCACATTTCCCACGTTGCCCTCCCCGCTACTAACATGCCTGAGCGAATCACGATTGTAACATCGTTCCGGCCGCGAGACCCTACAATGGCAGATGAAACAACAAATGCCAACGTCCGATGCGAATCGCATCTTACCGAGCTCTTTTACCAATGGACGACCTACCGCTTAGATAACCTAGCCAAGCGGGCTAACATCATGGCAAGCATGTTGAGAGACAGGTATTCTGAGAACGTGAAGAAGTCAGGCGTCGATGCACAGCCGGGAATGTGTCGTGTTGAGACGGTCAACTTTGATGAGATGGAGAAATGGGTGGAGGAGCAGATCAAGTACCTCCAGCAGACGATGCACGAGATGCGTCCGTTGGAATAAAAATGGTATGGCTAAGAGGGTTTGGTATTAGCCAGCTATTCACAAGGCCAGTAAAAGGGTACATGCACTCACTTGATGTATGTAGGCTTATATACATTTATAAAAGTGAGGATCAGGGTAAGGTAGCCACAGTGGTCCCGAGACTCTTGACTCCCGGTGGTTCGAGATATTCACACGGAACTCATGTCATTAAATAGTTATTATCAGTGGTATAACTGTACTTGGATTATTTATCTATTTCTTCTAATCTGATTTGCAATAAGGTGATTTCTAGGCATATTGGTTTTAATTGTGAGAGCCTGGTACCCAAGATGGACAACTCCATCACAGCACATTTCCCAACTATCGGACAAGTGCTAGTAACAACTTCTCCTACTTAGCCACAAGTAGGCAAGGCAAACTCAACCCATAGGGCCGGATCACCAAGCACATCCTCGATTGGTGGGTTCTCCTACGCCGTTTAGGCAACGGAGTACCTGAATTAGATTGCGGCTTGCTTTCTTCATCAAGAAGTCGACTTTCAGGATCAACAGGAGGTCGCAAGCTGGCTCACGCGGTTCAAAGAACTCGATCTCCATCTAGTTCCGTAAGTATCCCGATTACTGCGAGTCTTCCTTTGTTAATCTGTTTTTCCAAGCTGGAAACTGTTTCTCCCGAAGAGGTGGAGAGATCCAAATCGTGCCCCAGATGACTCAACTGGCCCACGGGATCTAGATCATAGCATGACTCTTGCTCACGTTACCCACAACACCTCCATGATCCTCCTCCACCATCAAATTGCCTACCCCCCAACGGAGTGGTGTAACATCGTTCCATTGCCAAGCTCTTGCAGTGCCGAGACCTGTGGGCTAGCAGCCAACAAAGCGAGCAATATCACTGAAACGTGGCTCAGAATCTGTCCCGAGGACATCGTTGTTCCACCCCAGGTAGCATTCTGTGCTTTTGTCAGTGCTCGAGTGCTACTAGGTAAAGTGTCAACTCGACAGCTACAGTCATAAAGACGCCACTAACGTGAACGTAGTACATTTCCGATACTACGACGATCTTCCTCCTGAATTCTGGTTACTTGATCGTTAGAGCATATGTCTAGACGTTGGACGGGTTTATCCCATTCCGACGATGAAACACTCTGCTCTAATCTTGCGGGCAGGTATGCTGCTTTTCTCCGAAAGCGATGCACTGAAGATGCCAGCGTGGCCATTAGCGTGATCGATTATACCGAGAATATCTTGTCGTTGGAAGAAGGTTGTAGACCTGAAGAACATCATCAGAAATCACCTAGCCAACCACCCAGCAATGACTATGGCACCGCAGACAACTCGACTTCCTCTTGGAAACATCAGAAAAGTTCTACGCAATCAATTTTAAGCCGTAAAGTCTCTAGTCAAACTTCTGCGGATTCTAGACAGAGGCAAGGCGAGACTGCGATGGCTGTTCTAGCTGCAACGTCCAATTTTGGAGGCCCTTACACGAAACCTGTCGATTCATTCCCCGTTTTAGCGAATCCAGAGCCGGTTCTCGAAGTTCCTGAAGACTTATTAGCTATTTCTCAAACACTTATGAACCAAAGCTTTGCTGACATGACCACATCATTACATTGGATGATTCGTTCTTTGAAGCAGCTGTAACAACAAGCTTGACTTCGTGGCCTCTGAGTGGATGGAATAGGAGTGGACTGAGGTCTACAGATTTTCAGACCGATGCAGGTGGTACAACAGATGATGGCTGAAAGTAACTAATAGCCCTTACTCCGTACACACTGCATACAGATGCATTATTTGGGTGCAAAAGGGTGAATATTTGAATTGAAACCCCGAAATTCGTATGACCTGAATAATGAGTGCCTTACATTCAACTGGTATAGTTCATCACACAAATGAAGCAGTTTAACTGAGAACTTCTCAATGAACCAGCATAGGTAGCTTAAAAAGTATATCTAAAATGAGGGTTCATCTAATTCGTTGTTAGCATAGGAATAAGTGAGATATTAACAAGGTACAAACCTTGTCTGTAATGTCCTCGAATGCGTGAGAAAGATCCTCACTCGTGTGCACCTCGCCACTTGCCACCTTAGCATCTCTCTGCTTATTCTGAATTGCATAGTAAGTCCTCAGCAGGAACAGAACCACCTCGAGCAAAATGAAGCATCCGAGAACAATCGCCAAAGCCAAAAAGTAGCGAGGGGCGTCCTTGTCGCGGAAGCACTGAGGCCCGATGGCGTTTCCAACGGCCCAGAAGATGAAGTTGCTTGCAATGACGATTGTCTTCTTCGTTGACCCAGCCACGTTTCGTGACACGAGGGAAAGGGCAAGACCAGAACATGCCCAGAACGTGTACATCATGTAGTATGCGAGAAGCAGGCCAACCTTCTTGGATGGTGTAAAGGGAACAGAGATGAGAACCACAACACCTGCGATAGTTGGAAGAACAGCTGTCATCATAATGAGGATGGTCTTTTTGTATCGTCGGTCGCAGTAGGCGGAGGTGGTCATGACGATGATCTGAATAGCGCCAATGACCATTTGCAGAAGCTGTGTCTCCCAGGTAGAAAAGCCGAGCGACTTGACGATGATGTTCGCGTAGGCACCGAGGCCACCGGCCGGTAGAGTGGTCAAGAGTTGAATCAAGGCAAAAGAATAGACTGAGTTGCCACACGCTTGGTCAGTAACGTAGTGATCATAGAGAATGGTGAGACTCACGCTGAGGGTCCAAAAAGGCATCCCATACTTGCTCCTTTCGGAAGATGCGATTTTGCAGCCCCGTCTGGTTCTCTCGAACGCGCTCTACCATGAGCTTCTTGTTCTCCTCGGACCAGCACTTGGCCCTCATGGGGGAATCCGGCATCCAAGAGAAGACGAAGCAGCCCCAGATGACAGTCAAGATACCGTAAACCATGAAAAGTGCCTGCCATGACTTGACAGGACCAGAATCTGGGACGAACGAAAAGGCAAAGGCACAGAGTCCTCCCAGGATCTGCTGAAGACCATTCATCATGTACCAATAGATGATGGTAGATGCTTGCTCGTCTCTCTTGTACCTGTATAATCTAATTAGAAAACTATAGTCGCGCTGTTTGCCGATAGATATACGCACCAGATGGACGAAAGAAGTAAAAATGTGGGCTGGCAAGCAGCTTCAAACCCACCCAGCAAGCCTCGGAGGACGATGAGGGCTGGAAAGTTGAGGGCGGCAGCGTGGAGGGCAAGAGTTATGCCCCAGAGGACAATGTTGAGGGATAGCCATTTTGCAATGGGCACGCGTTGGATGATGTAGTTTTCCTAGAGGATTATAAGGACTCGGCAAAGGCGTGGGAATGGGATGGTTCGCTTACTGGATATTCAACAACCAGAACGACGAGGTATATGATGGTAGTCAACCACGAGTACTATTTTACTAAGTGTCAACGACATATAATAGAGTGATAGATGGTATACGATAGTATCTCTTACCTGGTTCGAATGTAGGTTGGCATCTTCCCTGATTCCCATGATGGAAGCGAATGACAGCGTCCCCTTGTCAAGCGACTGCGTAAAGTAGGTCACCATCATGACGAGGAGGACACGGCGGTCAATCATCTTCTTGAGGCGTACGCTGGTCGCATCGTCGATTTCGACCCTGGTGTCGCTGGCGTATTGGGCGACTTCCTTGTCGACAAGAGTGTCGTTGGTATGGTTCTTGCGAGGCTCCTCCAACTCCACCGTGTCGCACACGTCCTTGGAGGCCGGTGGCGTCTTCATTGTCAGTGGGAGGAGAAACCTGTTCCGTAAAGGTTTTCGAAGTTTGCTGGGTGCGGATAAAGAGTAGTGCTCCGAGCGGACAAGCTAGGGACGGCTGTACTTATAGATCCCGTATAGGTCACACTTTGGGTCGACCTTTCGACTGCCTCGGTTTAGGTGTGAGGGGAAAAGGAAAGTCGTATGGACGGGGATCGGCCTTGTTCTCTCTTAGGACAACCCCGATGTCCGACCGAGAACAAGGTAGCAATATACTTGGTCTTCATATAAGGGAGTTATTTAGCTCTCCAGGTCGTCCCCCAGGGCCCCGGATTGGACGTCTCAGGTGTCCACATAGATAGTTACTGCAACCTAGACTAGGGGGAATCAGTTGCGGAGAAGTGGGACAAGAACATGGAGCTCCCCGCATTCTTCCTTGGCAATGGGACGATCTTTGTTTTCCTTCGGGTCTTCGGGCTTGTTGCGGGCCATTACTTACCCGTAGACCGGAGGGACGCTGCTTCGTCGTATCCGCTTCTGTTCTACAAAACTGCAAGCCTGTAGGGACCTTCTCATTAAAGCATCATATTTTACGTACTTATTCACGAGCTGTATTCGTCATTTTTGAGGACAGATTCGTGCAGTTTTCTGCTTCGACAGACTCTATCGACTTGATTGATGCTTGCATCGTGGTCGATGTCCAAGATTGGCCTGGCGTGAGACTCGCCGCCAAAAGCCTCGCCCAAGACTTTGCCCGAGTTACGGGCAACGATCCCCGCCAAGTTATCCTCTTACACCCGGAGCTACTCTTACGAGTCCAAAGTCGACTAAGAACAGCATCATTGTGGGCACAGTTGGGTCAGCCGCATAATCCAGCAACTAGAGAGTGAGGCAAAGTTGGATACGACCAAGATCCACGGGAAGTGGGAGTCTTTCAACACTACCGTCGTCGACCAACCATTTCCGGGCTTCGGAAGAGCTCTTGTCATTGCCGGGAGCGACAAGAGAGGCGCCGTCTTTGGCTGCTACACGCTCTCCGAGCAGATCGGCGTCTCGCCGTAAGTCAACAAGCCGCTTCAGTTGCTCTCTGGCCAACACAGCGCAGGCGGTACTGGTGGGCAGATCTTCCTCCACGAAAGCATCACGAGATTTATGCCATCTCACATCCGACGTTGCACGGAGAGCCCAGCGTACAATATCGCGGCATCTTCCTCAACGACGAGGCGCCTGCTCTCACGGGGTGGGTTCTCTAGAAGTATGGCAAATACAACTCCAAGTTTTATATCAAGATCTTTGAGCTACTGCTGCGACTTAAGGTCAGTTACGATCCTGCCTCTCTTTCTGATTAGACACATACAATGGACTGACTTCCCCTAGGCCAACTTCTTGTGGCCAGCCATGTGGCCTGGCTACCCAAACCCAGGCACATCATTCTTCGTCAACGACCCAGATAACCAGGGGCTTGCAGATGAGTACGGGATCGTCGTTTCCACCTCTCATCACGAGCCCATGCAGAGACTCTCCAACGAATGGTTCAGCGAGAACCCAGACGGCAGCTGGAACTGGCTGATCAACCGAGACCAGATACGCCAATTCTTCGAGCTTGGTGCTGAGCGGGCCCGAGACCATGAATCCTATTTCACTCTTGGTATGAGGGGCGAATACGACAAGAAGATGGCTGGGGATGACCCTGCGGCCGTTGTGCAAGATGTGGTCGAGGCCCAACGCAACGTCTTTGAAAAGGTCTATGGAAGAAAAGACGCAGTACCTCGTGTGTTTTCCGTCGCTTTGTCGCTCGTGGCAGTGAATCTAACTATATCTAGAGCTCTTCGCTGTTTATAAGGAGGTCCAATCGTTGTATGAGAGTGGCCGCATCGAGATCCCAGATGACGTGACGCTACTCTTCCAAGACGACAACCTTGGCAGCATTCGACGGCTTCCAACAAGTATCGAGGCTACAAGAAGTGGAGGCGCTGGTGTAAGTGTCTTGGGCTTTACCTCAATGACTATACCTACTAAGAAAACCAGGTCTATTACCATCTGGATTGCGTCGGATCGCCTCGTAGCCATAAATGGATCAACAGCAACTCTCTAGTACGTCTAACCTCCCTTTCTTTCACATCTATAAGACATCAACTGATTTGGTTATCGACAAGGCAAAACGCAGCACCAACTAATGCAAGCGTACCACCACAATACCAGGCGTATCTGGATCTTCAACGTTGGCGATCTCAAGCCGCTAGAGATTCCCATCACCTTCGTCATGGCCCTAGCGTGGAATATCAAGGATATTCCATTCGACGGGTTGAAATCCTTCTTCGCCACAATGGCAGAACGTGAGTTTAGCCAAGAGCTTACGGGAGACATCGCACAGATCTGGCACGAGTATGACCGGCTCGTGTCCCTCCGCAAGCACGAGCTTATCGAACCTGACACCTTCTCAATTATACACTACAAGGAAGCCGATCTTGTCTTGCAGCGCTGGAAAGATTTGCTCGAGGAAGCCAGCCAAGCGCACAGTTTAGTTGCTGATGAATCGAAAGCAGCATCCTTCCAGCTGATTCTTCACCCCGTCAAGGCCTCGTATATCTACGTTGCGCTGCAGATCACACGGGTCAAAAATCTCCTTTACGCCCGGCAAAGGCGCAATTCGGCCAACAAGGCTTCTGCGAGTGCATTGGCTCTTTTCGACCAAGACTTTGACCTGTCGGAAGAGTATCACCATCAACTGAACGAAAAGTGGAACCACATGATGATGCAACCGCATTATGGCTACGAGGAAACATGGCATGCACCATCCCGAAACATGACTGGAGGGTTCTCTTATGTTCAAAGGCGTCAAAGCTCAAACCCCATAGTTGGTCAAATGGGCGTTGCAGTCGAAGGCCATGAAGGTATCCGACCTGGTCGAATCAATGAAGAGTCGGAGCGAACCCGTCCGAGTCGGCGTGATCTGGTCCCAGGCCTCACTCTCGCCCGCATGACTCGTTACAGTCCGGGACCGCAGTGGTTTGAGATATTTACACGCGGCACTCCTGTTATCAAATGGTCGGCATCAACACTATACGACTGGATTCATCTAACCATTTCCTCTGGGACTTTAGTACCTGGAGATGATGACATCCGGGTCGAGATCACAATTGACTGGACCCAGGTTCCCGAGAACTTTGAAGAGGAAATGACAGTTGTCATCACATCTGATGAATCGGGCTTAGAGCATGTCCATCTACCGATAAACGGGCGTCAAGTTCCAGACAACTTTCAAGGCTTTGTGGAAGGACACAACTACGTCTCCATGCCAGCAACAAGATGTCTGATTGACTGTTCTTACTTGGTACTTCCAGATGTTGGAAGGCTTGAAACAGGCTCTGCTGTTCTACTCCAACACAGAAGGGACGGTGCAGAAATACCATTTCTCAAGTATCCCTTCTTCATGTTCTCGGAGACATCAACGGTAAAGGTAGCGCTGTATTTTGGCACCACTCTAGAGCTATCTTCTGAACACGCTATGCACTATGACCTCCAAATGGACAACAATTAGGTGGCTGCCTATCCACTTCTTACGACCAGCCCAGAAAGCCTTAAGAATGCAGCCGAGTCGGGTTGGGCATCTGCTGACGGTTGGTTCAATGCCGCTGCGGACAATGTCTGGGTGAGAAGGCACCAAATGAAACTTGAGAATACGCAACCAGGACCATACTAGTTTCGGATCAGGTTGAGGCATTCCAACATGTTACTTGAGAAAGTTGTCATTAGCTGTGGCCAAGTAGCGGAAACATACTTAGGGCCTCCTTTTAGCTGTTATGTACTTGGGAGTCAAGCATAATGAGAACCACCTGTATACAGATAGTGATTGGAGAGGTGCGGTCTTGCAGTGTCTTGACAAGAGTGGGAAATAACTGGTTTCCTCCAAGGCCAAGCAGTTCCTCAGTGTCGTCAAGACGAGCCTGTGGCAGGCCATTTTGGTCCCCTGAATATGAAGGAATTTTAGTTGTGGATAAGCTTACAATGGTTTGAGAAGTACAAAATGAAGAAGACGGGCACGACCTGACAGTCGAGCTTTCGCAGTAAACTCTTTTATGCTTCTACGTCGAGTCGAGAGCCCATCACGCGGGGGCTCTTCAACAAGTTCAACGTCTTTCTTTCGGACCTTACCTTAAGAATGCGAGAGAAGACACGGTTAACGCTATTTTGCTAATTCTCAGGGTTGTAGTGAAGGCGGTTCAGTGTGATGTCCAGTATCAGTCAACCGGCAACGTGAGGGTGTTCTGAAGAACGAGCCATATCACGTAGTCAGTCTTCAAACTCAACCAACGACCTAGAAGCTAAACGAGTACAATTTTTTGCTTCCCCGCATGCTCAAACCAACTTTTACCGCTTACACTATTGACAATCTTGACCCGGCGGAACGTGTCCTCACGCCCTTCCTGAACCACGGCCATGGTTACTTCGAAGAAACTGGTCCTGCTCGCCCCGCCTCGGCCAAGAGGGAAGTAAAACACGTCTCTTCCGTCCTGCTCGAAGCAAAACCGAGCATAATAAGGCTTATACTCGGCCTTGGGCTCCTTGAAATCTAGATAGACGTTCCAGTTATTGCTCGGGCCGGCAAGGATGTCGTGCCCCCTTCTCCGCCTTCGATGCAAGAAGACCTCCCGGTCGCGAACCTCCCAGTTTTCCTTATCCTCGGGCTCAAACCACAACAAGCCTACCTCAAACACTCGTGACGCCGAGGGCCACTCGAGAGCACACTTCAAACCCGCATTCTCGTCCACAGCACAGGGCAGGCCCCGCCTGTACCAGGCAAGCTGCCGGAGGAAATTATTACGCCACAGCCCAAACACGTATTTATCTTGAAAGACGTGCTGCAGCGAGTCTATCTTCTCGGAAAGACAGTTGCCGTACGGTGAACTCGCCTAGAATATTCCCCAAACCTCGGCTGCCGTTGACGAGGTCCAACGTCAGTCGCAAGCTCTCGGGACGGGTCACCGGAGTGTCTCACGTACCTGAATCTGCAAAGAGAGCAAAGGTCCTGACCCAACGCAGGTTCGAATGTTCTCCGGGCCCGCAGCGGTAGCATGTCAGGCCGTCGAAGATGTATGAGACCGAAACCTTGGTCTCGGGGAAGACGGCAGTGGGGTTTGTCTGGCAACGACTGCGACCGCGCGCAGCCTAGCACACGAGTTAGTCCGTGTCTCTACTGATACGATCTGGCCATTTCATCAGCATCGTCTGACAGAGAGGGCATCCTCTGTCTGCAGACGCCTTCGCTTCAGCTCCGATGTGATGCCACTATCCCGCAGGAGACGCCAGAGCCTCGACGGCCTCAACTGCCGAAAACAGCCCGTGGCATTTGTCGCAATAACCGTTGGAGGATGAGCGACCGCCTGAATTCATCCCGCGGCGAGTCTCGATGTCCTAGTGATGCAGGACGCCCCTTCTCAGCATAATACTCGGGTTGGTAGTCAACCCCGCCACTACGCTGAACTGAACATGCTGGAGACGGAAGCCCGACAGACGCCGGGTGTACGAAGGAGCCTAGAAATTATTAGACTACGTCTTTAATCACGCAATTCAGCTAGTGGTAGTACTCCCAAGTCCAGGAATATGCCAATAGTCGTGACAGCGAAGTCTCGGGACGATACCCTCGCAACGCCCGACGGTGCGAGCTTGGGCAACAGCGTCTTGGGAAACTCAGACATGGGCATTCATTTCCGAATAGAGGTGATTAGAAGCAAATTCTTTCAAAAACTACCACATATGATGCTAATTGCATCTAGTCGGTGGATTGGGCCAACATGAACCCCAGCGGCGACTTTGTTCCCGGGATAGAAAGCTAGGCTTGGTAGCAGCTTGTAGACTGGAAGCATGTTCCAGTAGCGAGGCCATGAAACATTTATCTCCTCATTGACCAAACTGTATCTTCTCATCTCATCTTGATGGAACCGCTACCTGAATCGCCCCTAGTAAAGTCTACGAGGCTTCAGGTGGCGGTGACACCTGACGGCCATACACCACGTAGCTGTGACGAAATGCATCATTAGCAACTTATCCTTCCTAGCTCTTTACTCCAGTTCAGAAGAGACTTGACTTACATGGGAAGGTACGCATGGATGTTACGATCCTTGAGCTGTTGTCTCGCGCGACTGCAGAATTCGAGGACCCGCTCCCGGGTCCAATTCAGTTGTTGAGTGAACAGACGGAGGCAAAAGCCCTCGAGGCCTTGGTCGAGATTCTCGCAAGTCAGCTTCCCAAGCTCCTTGTCGCGTTCGTTCGTTGGCCAATCGTTGAGAGGCCACTTGAAATGGAACTCGGTGATCTCCTCAAAACCAGCCTGTTCGAGGTAGCTCTTGTACTGGGACACAGTACCCATGGGCCGGCCGCTCTGAGCGCTTGCTTGGATGAGAAGGCGTCCCATCCTGCTGAGTTCAAGGTTGTCGGGCAAAGTGCCGTCGTCGCTCTGGAAGGGGAATTGCAGGTCTTGGATTTCAAGCCAACCATTGGGTCTGAGATGACTGAAATGCACAAGTAAGCGTGAGGACTCCACAGTCGGCTGCTCTTGTGTTAGGGTAGGGAGCACTTACAACTTTGCTTGATCCACGATATACTCCATGGTCTCGAAGCACCCAGTCATGGCGCGCACAAAGACGAAGTCAATGTTGCCTAACCATTGCCAGTCCTGATCTTCACAATCGTCGACCTCCATTTTGTAGTTCACAAGACCGCTGCTGAACTTTTAGTTTGCGACACCCTGACGTGAAAGGTGGCCTACGGAGAAGGATGGCCAGTGATGTCCGGCCCGATGACCTGTTCGCGAAAAGGTTAGACGAGTGAAGCAATCAAGCCAGCGCTGGACGACTTACGATTGAACCTCTGTGCTTCAAGGCTGCAAGAACACAGGTATTGGTCAAATTCCCTTGTTGAATTTAGAGAAGCCCTGGGTATGGGTCACGCACCATAGTCGATAGCCCAGACACCGGTTCCTGTTCCTACGTCGACGACATTATGGCCCATTTCACGAATCTTGGGGCATAGTCCCAGTTCTCCGTTAAAAGTAAGAAGCCAAGCTTCGTGCTGAAGGTCTATGTCACCAATGGTTAGAAGACACTTTTACAGTCGTTCTTTTTTTTTTTTTAGAATGGGCGCTCTTACTCAGACGGTTCTTTTCGGCCTGATCACAGGGGAAATGGTATCCTAGGAGAAGATGTGGTCAGCTGAGGCCATGACGGCAACGGAGATCTTCTTACTGCCTCGGGGGTGGTAGAGTCTGCCATTTTCTTCCACGGGAGGCGGCTCTTCCCTATTATTAGGCCCTGTGGGCGATGCACCGGCCGATGCAACGGAAGAGGGTTCCTTCAGATACATGTCTCATATCAGCTAGGCTGGTGCAAAAGAGAGGTAGTTGGGCACAACATGGATTAGGTAAGTTAATGTCAGGAGTAGAACATACCGTAGGAGCTCCTGAATCGTGGTCGTCATAGTCTGACATGTTGAGTCGATTGGCCTTGTACCAAAGACCTTGAGGTGTTTAGGCAGCTAGATCGGTCTCTGTGTCGTGTCTCTTATTGGCTCATAGCAAACGGATGAAGTGAAGGGAGCGTGGGATCTGATCCGATGCTGCTATTGGTTCCTTGGCCATTTAAAGACGCAACGTTATGAGGTCAAGGAGCATTTTACAGTGATGTACCACGGATTTTAAATTAGCAACATATGATTGATGAGCTGAGTGAGTACATTATGAATTTGCTTCGAGGATGATTAGGTGCGTCCACCGATGTCTGCCTGACAATGGACATGTAGTAATTTGTGTGATGAACAGGATTAAAACCCAGGTGCCGTAGTGAATGGCGAGTCTATACCGCTGATGTTGCTGAACACTTCAATGTCTCATGATGCTTTCCCCATTAACGAGACAGAACCGACGCCATGCAGATCTGGCATGGAGGCTGCGAGACACGGCTGCATGGGCAGTCTTAATGTAGACAGATGTCTAATTGCGAATATCTGGGACGTTCACCATACTATCATCTTTTGCATTGCATTCCGAATTGATGCCACGCGACTGTTTACATTGGCTTCACGTAGAATTGAGGCTTGCTAGTAGTGGTGGCTTGTTCGCGACGGCCATGTTCGTCACCTCTGCTACGCGGGGCATGAATCACCGCGAGGGCTACGAATAAATAGCGGTGGAGACCACTACGCGAGAGAATCCCTCCATGGTCATCATGACGCAATGACGCAATTGAGAATTCAATCGTAAATCACACGCATATTGAGTTCATCCAGCCTCTCCGGCGGTCGGGTGGTTGGCCAGACGTCGATTATTCCTGCAAGTGTAGGGTAGATCAGTGTTAAGCGCCGGCGCACGGTGGTACAGTAGTACAGCACTGCACGTCACTAAAAGTGGGATCCTTCACCGCCAAATGGCGGGATCAGCGTTGTCAATCGCTAGCAACGAGCTAGACCGGAGAAGGCAGGATAAAGAAACAAACAGGAACCGGGGGGGATGTGATGTGCTGTACAAGGGAATTATCCACGTGGCGGGGACACTGCAGAGTTGACACAAAGCAGCAAGCATGTGAAAAATCCTTCAAGGAGAAGAGATGCGTACAGTGTCAAGGAGGCGTGGCTGATGAGACACGAGTGGTTGGTTTCCAGGTTCAATCAATCGGCGGCTTCATGAAGTGATTGTCTACTATACCCAACTCAACTCATTCACCGTAAACTACCTACTCAACCCAACCCAACCCCCCCCCCCAGCTAGTTAGCAGCCAGGCCGGGGGAGGTCGGGACCGGGCCAGGGTGGGTGGATGTTATGTTATGGTGGATGGACGGATGAGGTGGCCGGCCCAACTGAGTCGTCGACCTACCGTCACGTCAGGCATTGATTCATCAATCAATGTGTGATTTGTATGTACTATGTACTCTGCACAGAGTACTCTGCACTCTGTACTGTAATTACTGCCCAGTCACGTCGCCTCTCATAACATGCCACGTCCCACTTGGTACTTGGTCAGGCCTTAACAGCCCGGCCCACCGGTCAATTTTATCACCGAGGTGACGAACCGACGTGCGAGCGGCGGGCGGCGGGCGGCTGTCCGGGGTCCATCGGAGCAAATCCAAATTTTTTTTTCTCGCTCTACGTATCTCTCCAACAAAAGAAAGAGGCTGAAGGCAGAAGAAGAAAGAAGCAAACAAAAAAAAAAGTGAGTTGAGGCTGCTGAACCTGGTCCATTCCCAAGTCCCATTCCTCCTCCTCCCTTTGTCTTTCGTCCTTTTTTTCTCCTTTTTTTTTTTCTTTTTTTCTCTGACATCAAAACCCCCAGCCGTCCAGTCCACGTCCGTCCCCGTCCCTCCGTCGACTCGAATCCCCCCGTCGACCGACTTCTCCTCCTCTCTCTCTTCACGACTTTTACGAAAAATACCCCTCCCCTGCCCTGTGCCCTCCTCCCTACCTCCCTACACCGACTCTTCCTCGCCTCGCCTCGCTCGACATGGGAAACGTCCTCTCCGTCTTCGCGCCCGCCACCGGTGGGACGCTCACCCAGGCGGACCTGGCCGCCCTGGAATCCAAGCTCAACGACCGCGAGGAGACCATCGCCATCCTCGAGGCGGACCTCTCCAAGAAGGAGAAGGAGCACACGTCGGTGACCCAAGAGGTCGAGGAGCTGCGGGCCAAGATCAAGGGCCTCGACGCCCAGTCGGCTTCGCTGCAGGCCCAGCTCAAGGGCAACAGCGACAAGGTCGCCCAGCAGCTTCGTTCCACCGAGGAGGCCGCTACTACGCGAGCCGAGGAGCTCGAGTCGTCCAAGGCCGAGCTCGCCGTGCTGGAGGCCAAGCTCGCCGGGCTCGACCAGGAGAAGCAGTCCCTCGCCGGTGAGCTCGCCACCGTCGTCGGCCAGCTGGCCATCACCAAGGAGGAGCGTGTCGCCCTCGAGGCCGCGCTGAAGGACCAGATCTCGTCGCTCCAGGCCAAGGTCGCCGAGTCCGACCAGAAGCTCCAGACCCTGCAGGACACCCACGACAAGCTCCAGGGCGACCTCGCCGCCTCCGTCCAGGGCCTCGACGACCAGAAGCAGGCCGTCAACGACTCCAAGGACAAGCTCACCACCCTGCAGCAGGAACACGACCAGCTGCGCGCCGCCTCCGAGGCCGGACTCGAGGCCGCCAAGAAGGACCTCGCCGACTCACAAGAAAAGTACACCCTGCTACAACAAGCCCACGACAAGCTGCAGTCCGACTCCGACGCCCAGCTCGCCGCCGTGAAGAAGGAGCTGGCCGAGCTCCAGGCCAAGTGCGCCGCGCTCGAGGAGTCCAACGAGGCCCTGAAGAAGGACTCGTCCTCGGAGCTCGTCGCCGCCCAGAAGCAGGCCGCCGACTTGCAGGACAAGCACGCTGCTCTGCAGACCACCCACGACGCCCTCGCCAAGGACTTGGAGACGGCCAAGAAGGACCTGGCCGCCGCCTTGGAGCAAAATCAGACCACCCAGAGCGAGCTGGAGAAGCTCCGCGACGACATTGCCAAGGCCGAGGCCGCCTTCGCCAAGTCCGAGGAGAACCAGAAGAAGCTCAGTGAGGAGAGTGCAGCCCAGGCCGACAAGGCCCAGCAAGAGGTTGCCGAGCTGCAGACCAAGATCACCACCCTGACCGAGGAGCAAGCGTCTCTGAAGAAGGACCTCGACGACGGCGCCGCGAAGCTCCAGACCGTGACGGCCGAGCACGACGCCCTCCAAAAACAACACGAGGAGACGGCAGGCAAGCTCAAGACGGCATCGGAGGAGCACGAGGCCCTGAAGCAGGACCACGAAGCTCAAGCTGCCAAGCTCCTAGCTTCGTCTGGCGACAACGAGGCTTCGCAGAAGCAGCACGATGACGACCTCGCCAAGCTCAACGCTGCCACCGAGGAGCTCGAGGCTCTAAAGAAGACCCACGAGGAGGAGGCGACGAAGCTGGCTGCCCTCGAGACGCAAGTCGAGGCGGCGGAGAGCAAGGCGACCAAGGCCGAGGAGGACCTCAAGGCCCTGCAGACGGTAAGAGCTACATGACTCATCCCTATTTGAACGTCACAACTGACACACGCCCAGGAAAAGACAGAGTTCGAGACCAAGATCGCCAGCCTCGAGTCTGAAGCACAACAGTCCAAGGACGCGGAAGCTGCCTTGACGACAAAGCTCCAGGAGGCCGAGTCCAGTCTCGCCACGGCCGAATCCGAGAAGAAGCAGGCCATCGAAGCCGAGGCTGCCCTGAAGACCAAGCTTGACGAGGCCCAGTCCAGCCTGTCCAGCGCCGAAGCCGACAAGGCCTCCGCGTCGGACGCTGAGACTGCTCTGAAGACGAAGCTCGAGGAGGCCCAGGCTACTCTCGTCACTGCCGAAGCCGACAAGGCTTCCGCCAAGGATGCTGAGACTGCCCTGAAGGCGAAGCTGGACGAGGCTACGTCTGCTCTTGCTGCCGCCGAGTCTGAGAAGAAGGAGGCCAAGGACGCCGAGGCTGCCCTGAAGACACGGTTGGAAGAGGCACAGAACGACAAGGCTTTGGCTACTGACGTCGAGGATTCTCTGAAGATTCAGCTCGAGGACGCCAAGGCCAGCCTCGCCACCGCGGAAGCCGACAAGGCAACCGCCAAGGACGCCGAGGCTTCTCTGCAGACCAAGCTGGACGAGGCTACGTCTGCTCTCGCTGCCGCCGAGTCGCAAGGCAAGGAGGCCAAGGATGCCGAGGATGCCCTGAAGGCTAAGCTCGAGGCCGCCGAGTCGAGCCTCTCTACCGCCGAGACGGAGAAGAAGGACGCCCAGGCCAGCCTCGCCGCGGCCGAAACCGAAAAGGAAAAGGCCGTCAAGAGGAGCCAGGTCCTCGAGGACGTGCTCAAGGCCAAGCTGGACCGGGCCGAGACGGAAAAGACGGAGGCGCTGGACAAGCTCAAGGCGATCGAGGAGGAGCTGAAGCAGCTCAAGGACAAGGCGGCGGAGACGACGGGCGAGACTGCCGAGGCATAATTAACGTCGCACATGACTGATGATTTGCATACCTGGAGGACCGACCCGTTCCATTCTGATGATGTACGAGATGGGAAACGAAGGAGCAGGCGTCCACGTCTCTGATGATATCGATACCCACCCATTGTTTCTAGTTTGATCATGTTCTGAAACGTTTAGATACACTAATGCAAAGCTGCTCAGGCATATGACAATTGGGTACTCGCCCCAGTGTTCCCGATGATTGTCTATAGTCGTAACCTGACTTGTTTACTACGTAGTACTGTAGACTATTCATGCCCCCACGTCGGCCGAGACCTCCGTGTCCACTCCCCGGCGACCGATGTCCAGGGTTCCCTGCTGATCATCACGGCTATCCGTAGTTATAGCATGCGACTTATCAATGCAGCCTGGCTTTTGGCCCTCGTGCATTGATTCGTTATTTGCAATCCCTGCTGGGCGGCCCGGGTTTGCACGAATTGTACCCGGTATTACCTGTTTTCCAAGACACTGATATCCTCCCTGTAAGACGCATTCGCCTCGGGTTGTCTGGTCTTTCCATACTTGTCTAGCTTATCCTCTGCGTTGTCAAAATAGTCTCCGTAAATAACACTTTGATCAACACTTTGCAAAATTAAACTCCATCGTACTTGGCTGGGTGTATCTGCTTGCTGTACGAAACTCATTGACGATGCGCATCAAAGTGCTGCCGAAACCGGATAGGAAAACAACTCACTTGAATAAACCATCTCTCACTATCAGCTCGCCATTCTTCCCCGCTCAACAACCAATCAGTATGGCGTCATCCTCACTCCCAGCTCCTCTCACAAGGAAAACGGAACAAGGTGCTGATAGTGACCCCGGCCGCGAACCTGGAGATCCCTCTGCGGAGAAAATAGTCTCATTCTTCACTCTGCCCATCGAAGTCCGACTCGAGATATACAATCTTCTCCTTGTCAGCCGCTTTCGCCCAGATGACTATAATCGTTGGTCCCAAGAAGCCGGAGTGCAAAAACCCATCAGCCCATTCATGCTGAAAAACCTGGGACCGCACATACTTAGAACCTGCAAGAGAATTAACGACGAGGCGAATCCGGTCCTGTACTCGCATAATGAATTCCGCATCACCGGGCCGGGCGAGACGCTTCGATTCATGGCGCAAATCGGCCCTGGAAATGTCAAGTTGCTGAGGATGCTGCAGATCTCAGTGCCGTGTTATGTCTACGGGGACTCTGGTACATGGGTGGCATTGCTGGATGCTCTGGCCAAGGATGCAACGGGTCTACGTGCTGTCCATGTTGAATGGACCGCTGAATGTGAGTTTAGCTGGGAGTATGCCCGAGGCTCCGAGGAGAGAGGCTTGGGAGACAACTTGGACTTTGTGCGTGCCTTGGCACAGATCAAAGGCTTGGATAAGATGGCTATTCGGGGATGCTATGCAAAGAGGTGGCCAACGTACTTGGAGGAGAAGATGGGCGTGCCGGTCCGAGCTAGATCCGGCAACGTTGGTATGCTACGATGTGTTAATGTGGATGATGGGGAGTTGACGAAAGAAGACGGCACGGGGTTGCAAAGGTTGAGAAATTATCAGCAGGGAACAGAGGACTTGATTCCATAAACAAACTACCGGAGAGTGTCGGAACGGAGGCGAATCTTGCAGGATAACATAGGTCTCAAGTCTTACGCGGAGTCCCCCAGATAGCCACCTTGCCGTTCACAGAGACTTGATTCGGCCGCTTGTCGTCCTCGGGCGTGATGTCGTCGTATAACCCTTCGCGTCTGTCTAGGTGAGGCTCGGAAGCAGAGCGGTTGAACACGAGTGCGATGCTTCCCGAGGGTAGACGAGCTGCGCAAATGCTGCTGTTGGGGTTGGGCAGCTTGGTAGGCTTTGGAGGAGCCCAGTCTCGACCGTCTGGTGAAGTCGAGCGGTAGACGCAGTCTGTCCAGCGGCTGCGGAAGAAAGCGATGTATCCCGACGTTCCCTTTGCAGGAGGGATGATATTCATGTGGACGGCCCCGACGCTCTCAGGGACAACGTTTTCTGTCCAGGTTTTGCCGCCGTCGAGAGAGTAGAAGACGGGGTTCTGGCAGCTTCGGTTGGTGTCAGAGGAGACATTTTGCGGCGCAGACCAGGTGTTTGACCCGGCGGCTTGGCGGGAGAGCCAGATGCTGATGTCTGGGAGGCCCTTTTGTGAACCACCGAACCAGGATCCCAACAACAACCAGTCGTGGCAGCTCGCCCTCGGCGTTCAGCTCATCCCGGGCTTCTTTCTTTTATCCCTCATCTGGTGTAAGTGCCCTAACAAGACTTCGTTAAGAAGCCGAACTGGCGCGTTTACTAGTCGTCGTTGAGACGCCTCGTGCCCTTATTTCCAAGGGCAAGTACGAACTTGGTCTCAAAAGTCTTTGCAAGTTGCGAGGCTTGCCGGCTGATCACCCGTATGTCAATGAGGAGTACATGCAGATTACACACAAGCAGAAATTGAGCAGAACCTAGTGAAAGGTAACTTTTAGTCATTTATGTGTACAGCCAAGCTCAACTAATTCCGCAAGGTTACAGCTATGTCACTGTCGTACGGGAGATTGCCACCAATTCCAGCAACCGCCGACGCCTCTTCCTCGCCATCATGCTTTTCCTCTTCCACAAGCTAACCGACACCGACTCCCTCAACTACTTCGCCCCTCAGATCTTCTCCATGATCGGTGTTCCCGAAGGCTCGAGCTCGCTTCTCACCACTGTGGTTCACGGCATCGTCAAGCTGGTCACCACCATTCTCTACGTTACCCTCATTGTTGATCGTGTTGGCCGCCATCTCCCGCTCATGATCGGGGCCACTATTAAAGCTACTGCTATGCTGTACATTGGCCTGTATCTGCGGTTTGAGAACCCCGAGGCTGGTGGAGGGACTACTGCCGGCGGGATTGTTGGTATTATTTAGTGAGTAGACTATACGGGTGACTACCATGAGAACCTAGAACTAACCTGCCACAAGGATATACTTATAACCCTTTGGATGATCATTCGGCCATTTCGTTGCCCCCTACGTGGTTGCCGCCGAGATCTTCCCTGCTCGTATCCGATCCGTCTGTATGGCCTGCTGCTTGTTCACGAACTGGATCGTCAACTACGGCATCACTTCCGCCACCCCTCACATGTTCAGTACTATGGGGTACGGCACGTTCCTCTTCTTTAGCGTGGTGACGTACATCGGTGTCATCTTTGTGTACTTTTGTCTCCCGAGCTCAAGGGCCGCAGTATCGAGTCCATGTACGATCTATTCCAGCACTCGCTCTGGACCGCTCCATTCCAGACCTGTTGATGACCCGGTGCAGGTTCGAGATGTACCGGTCGTTGGTCCACCTCATCAGCAGGTTTCCCAGGTTGACAACGAGAGCGTCTTTTGTGGGAGTCGCGTCGATTCATTGTAAGTCAGTGCGGTCACAAACTTGAAGGCCTCCAATCATGTCCTGGAGGAGAACGGTCACAGCACCGAAGTCAGTATGTGCACTGATACCTACAGAAGCACTTCGTTAGATCTAGGACGAGATATCCAGGGGGAACCCAGTTACCTCTCTCCCACTCAGACGCATCGGGTGGTTGCGGGGGATAGTGCAACAGTCTGAGGACAGCAATAGGCGTGTCGGCGAACTCGGAGACCCAGTCGTCGTCGTCTACCTCCAATGTCTCACAGATAAGCCGAAGCAGATTCTCTGCGAGAGCTAGCATCGCGGTATAGTACCGGTCGATTATGTCTCGTAATCGGGCAAGGTGGGGACCAAGATTCAACTTTTTGGCTACGACTTTCGGGTGGGTGACTGGTAGGTCTTTGCCAAAGTAGTATCCTTCTTTGAGATCGCCCTCGGTCTTCTTTTCAAAAGTTTGGAGCCCATAGGCGTTCAGAATCACGGTTGAAGCCGCCATTGTCTTCACACCTTTGTTAGTACAGCGCATTCGTGAAATAGATGCATAAGAAAATACTCTGATCGTATTTCTCTTTGACCTCCAAGGGAAGCGAGAAGAAGTCCTGGCTTTGCTCGATCGTTTCGTCAAGAAGAGACTGCGGCACTCCATGGCTACCGATCTAGAAGAAACCGTAAGTCTGGCAGGCAGTCCGGACTTGTTCAATGAGATGCTGCTTGGCCGGCGTTCCCGACTCGGCGATTGCTTCATAATGTTACTATGTAACTCATGAAGGCAGCAATGATGAACACAAACCGGAGAGATCAATGGTTGAGATCGGCATGTTGGGACTGGTAGACTGAATCGTGGCTGTGAGGCTGGCTATGTCGGCCGAGCCGGAGCATGAAGAAGATGGCAAGTGTCCAGGTTTATTTTCATTAAGATCATCTAAGGTCTTATAATTCTTTACCTGCTAGCCGGAGTTTCGGATCATCTCAGTTATCAGGGCTCCCCCGCGGCCAAAACTCTTAGACGGAATCCTTTATCGCGCTCCTTGGCATATTGAATCAACAGACAGTCTATTGCCATATTAAAAATCTAATACATAACAACTGGAACTTTCTTTACTGGATGCAGATATAGTCATTCATGAAAAAAGAATTTAGCCCTGTTTATCATTCAACACATTGACGAGCGATCCTACTAATTGTCGCAATAACTATGACTGGTCGTCCGGAATTCGTCAATTTTGACGTTGCTTCCAATCTAAGGATTCCATGACCCGAATCCTTCCGGCTTTGAGCGTAGAATTTGAGGACGTAATACTTAGGACCAGAAGAACTACATATATACGAATGATGTAGATACAATTGAGATCCGGAGAACCCCATGGCTTATCTTCCCCACACACCCAACATGATATCCAGACCAGATAATAACTCACCCCGGTAATCATCTCTCCATCATTGTACTTTCAAACCAGAACAAACCATGCCGGCAGTCAGAACAAGCCAAAGCAGCCGTATCGAACACGCACCCGTTCCTCCACAACTGCTTCCCTCCAGCTATACTGCAATCGGACAGCCAGCACTTCATAGGGAGAGCAATGACTTGAGAAGTGAAGCTCGGAGTGACGACGACCAGATATCAGGAACTGCCTATGGTCGATCCGCGAGTATCCCAACCTATCATCCAGTTGACGTACCAACCAACGAGACGGTCGCCACTCTAGAATTCCTCACGCATGATCGCCAGAATATCTTAAACCGGCCAATGGTATCGACCAGTCCAGCAGCCAGTCCTGATGGCTTGAACTGTGCATCTCCCTCAAATCCAGGATGGGATACCATTCTCTCACTGCACGAAGCTCGAGTCTTGATCAAGTTTCACAAGGAGACCCTTGCGTGGATGCCTGACGTTGTCCACATGCCCACCTTCGAACAGCAGCTTGAATCGAATTGGGAGCAGTCATCATGCGATAGGAGCTGGATTGCATTATACTATGTCATTTTATGCGTGCGTACACATTCTGGCATTCCGACGTAACTCCAAATGACCGTATACAGACCACCTTTCATCATTGCCATGAGGACGACATTTGCTGGACTCGACATGGACATCACGGGTGAGCAGATTCTCTGAATAGACAGTGTAAGACTAGTATTATTGACATGGCGCACAGCAAGCGCAAGCTCTTCCCGCGCGCGTTACGACAAGAGCGTAGCGTGTTTATTCGAAGCCAACTTCATGGCCAAAAACACCGTTTACGCAGTCCAGACCATCTGCATCCTCATGCAAGTGGCCCACAACGTAGACCAATCCGACTTCATTTGCGTCCTAATCTCAACCGGCATCCGGATTTCCCAGTGCCTCAACATCCATCGCCTCGGCGCGGATCGATCAGAGAGTTACTACCACGGACGACCAGACGAAACCGTTGTCCAGATCCTCGTTGACAGAGACGTCAAGAAGCGAATCTGGTGGTTCCTGGTCCGACAGGACTGGCTTCAGATCCCGTTTCAGAATACATATCTCATTAACGAAACGCAGTTCAACACCCCGTTGCTGCTGAACTGCCATGATGAACCAGACCTCATGATTCGGGAGGGCACAGTTGTATGCCAGCCAGGCGAAATATACACCCAAAACAGTTACACGCACAGCATCTCTAAAGGTGAACTTCTAGGACTCCTAAGTGGGTCGAGGGCTTCTAACACTTCGCAGTTGCCATCATTGTATGGCAGCAGCAAGACCACATGTGCAGTGTCGGCCACCCAAAGAACTCTCCAGGTGGCCTTCAGAAGATATATGACGAGGTTATCAAGGCGGACAACGAGTTGAACCGGGTCTACGCGGACATGTCTGCCTTTCTCAAACCTGGTCCGCAACAGCATACTCCCGAATCTGGCTGTCCGCCCTATGTCGGACATTTAGCATCGCTTTCTCTTGTCTCGATGGCTCACAAGGTACGATGCAGAGTCCAGTTCATGTTTTTCCAGGTCTTGACTATACATCGGCATTTCCAGCTGCAAAGCTTCCGCGATAGGACTTTTGCCTATCCCCAGGTAAGTTAAATCTCTTGCCCAAATCAGAGTGATATATCTGACACTATCCCGTTAGCTTTCCTGAATCGCCATCGCAGAGAGATGTATCGTCGACTTCCAAACAACACGAAGTTGGATCTGGGTGATATCATTCTCCGCGTGTCTCGTGCAGACAAAAGCCGCCAGGAAGAACGCTTGCCGGAAACTGAACAGTTCGTTTTGCAAATGGGGTCAGATGCCTGGGACGGGGGCTTTGGTACTTCAGACTCTGATGTCATGGATATCCTCAAAAGCATGGATATGTCTGCTGATGCTTTGGCAAGAAGTTGAGCCGAGGTTTCTTCTGCTGCTGATCAACAAACTACTCTCTACCAACGAACATGGAGCAATCTCGACACGCCCTGGATACTTCTTCCAGATACAAGCCCCGTCTGTCCCTACATGCCTTGGATAGCTCTTGGCTTGTACCCGCTCTCCAGATACTCGCACTCCTCGTCAGTGAGCTTGACTTTGAGCGCATCTACCACTTCGACAATGCGCTTCACCGAGCTCAACCCGAGAATTGGGTAGCAGTCTTTCTGAAGCACCCAAGCCGTCGACACCAGCGCCATACTCACACCCTTCTTCGTCGAGATCTCCTCCACGCGGTTGACGATATCCAAGTTGGCATCCGCAAACCAGACATCCGTCTTCTTGTCCATGCGGCTCCGTAGCGACGCTCCCTCCTCATTCTCCTTGGGAAGCGGCTTGGCGAGCAGGCCACGTGCTATGGGGCTCCAAGGGATGATACCGACGCCCGTTGCCCGACAGAAAGGCAGCATCTCGCGCTCCTCTTCCCGGTACAGGAGGTTGTAGAAGGGTTGCATCGAGATGAATTCGCTCCAGCCGTTGGAGCGCGCAATGTACTGTAGTCGGGCGAACTCCCAGGCGTACATGGACGAGGCGCCAAGATAGCGGACTTTGCCTGACTGCACCACATCATGCAGGGCGCGCATGATTTCTTCGGGAGGCGTTTCGCGGTCCAGGCGATGAATTTGAAGGACGTCTAGTAAGCATTGTCAGTAGGCCATTACCCCAAGCCGCCGGGTATTGAGCCGGGAGAAATACTACTCACCAATATAATCTGTCCCCAGCCTCTCCAAGCACTGGTCAACAGCGTGGAACACATGCTTCCGGCTGAGTCCCATCTGGTTCACCAATGGGCCATCGTTTACGCCTGGAGGTCTCGAATCGTCGTCCATAACCGGGTTGAAGATCTTGGACAAAATGACGACCTTTTGCCTCGGGATCTGGAACTTCTTGAGAGCCTTGCCGATAATGACCTCGGATTTGCCGTTTGAGTACATGTCGGCAGTGTCCCAAGTGTTGATGCCGTTGTCGTAAGCTGCCTCGAGGAGCTCGAGGCCGTCCTCCTCGTCGAGAACCCATGGGGAGCCCTCCCACTTGGACGAGCCAAAGGTCATGCATCCCAAGATGATCTTGGAGACCTTGAGGCCGCTGCTGCCAAGTCTGAGAGTAGCAGTCAGTATTAACCGCGAGGGGGAGGTTTGAGCCGTGTCTACCTTACGTATTCCATCTCGTGGTGTGTCTGGGGGTGATAAGTGGGGGGTGATAAAGGAGCTTGTTGTACGGCGGATGAGAGTGAAAGGTGAGAAAGATCAAGAAAGACAAGGATGAGACCTGCAATGATAAGAACGGTTCCAGTAATGGGAATGCAACCTTGTATTAATAATATGGGAATGGTTTGATCATTTAATACCCCAAGGTGGCTGTCTGACAGTCTGGGGTCCCAACTCACTTGCAGTGACTAAGGATGCCGATTCCGCACCGGTCAACCAAGTTAATGAGCATTGTACAGCACCCCAGGGCATCAAATAACCTATTATCGCTAATAATCATAGCATTTTACACTTGTTTACCACTAATTACAACGTTTACCCTCCTGATCCTTTGCCCATATTGTTGAGATGCGGGGTAGAGGCCTAGCATCGGCACGGAGTCCGCTCCGAGAACCCCACTCTCTGGAGTAGACTATGCTTACGATGTGTCTTCCCGAGTGTCGATTTCATGGACGAAGACCTAATCGACGGATAGACGGCATGTCTGTAACGGGATGTACCAAGTTGAAACTGGAATAGGGCCTCTCCCGGCTGTTAACACTCCGTTGCCCTGCTCCGACGACCGGCCGAGTCTCCGTCAGCTGTGCCTGCTAATGTCACGTATGCATATATATATATCGCTCAAAACCTCCTGTATATGGCTTCGGTAAGTTTTCGTCTGTACTACTGTGCCCCAGTGTACTCTGGGAGGCACAGTCGACTGCGGAATGAATCGTATATCACCTTTACTTAAACAAGTTTAGTTCTTTCTACTCTGGTTCGGATGTAGCAGCAAACCACATTAATGTCTACTGGCGAAAGCGAAAGCATTGAGTGGTGGCGAACGCAAATAGAGACTGCGATTGGATTTGCAACGTGACCCAGGCTTGAGCATGAGACTCGACTCAACCGCTTGATCAGGTCGGGTCGACTGGATTAGGTTGGACATAACGGAACGACAGGGCTGTTCCAAGACTCGCGTATGTGCGGGCTGTAGCATGTTCTACAGTAAGCCGGTTGGTACTGGTTCCCTCAAGTCAAGAGTAGCATAATACTCTTTGAACAGCTTTTGATACCCAAGTGAATCACCGTAGTTCATTGACTAAAAGATGCTAAAGATGAGACAACTGAATAAGGCAAGATGAGACTTGAATAAAACATTCCCAGTATATTAGATTGCTTCTCTATTATCCCTATGTTGCTCCTGCATTGCTCCTCCGCTGTTATAGCTTTTGGAATCCCCGAGTCCGACTTGAGAGTAATCCCCTAATTCTCCCTCATGACAAACTCGTGAGAGCGTCCTCGTCTTCCGGTCGTGAATAATTGCACTTTGAATCCATTCGTGCCTCGCAAGTTGTGCAAGGTGGGCGGGTGGCATCGGCAGCAAAAATGCCCAAATTGCCGAGTTCAATAATAGCGACAACGGTTTCGGTAATGAGGGCTGGCGTAAAAATATATATGCTGTCGACGAAGGCGTGCAGGCTTAAGATGCACTACCAGTCTCGACCAGTTGTTAAGGCACGGGTGTTGAATTTGACCTTTATCTGTTCCTAGGCGAGTTGATCTGGCTAAAGAATGGGCTATTGGTGCTTATGCTTGTATTCTTCGCTGTACTTGTCCAAGACTTCCACTGCAATCAAGTTTCCCGTGCTGTTGCAAACGGAAGCGGATGCAGTGCGCTTGGTCATGGTTGCGAGGAGCGAGATATGCCGGGGAGTTGCGGGCTAGAGAAAGATACATTGCGTTGGTGATTGCTGATAAGCAAGGCTGAACTTGTTGTAGTGGATGAGTTGTGATGGGGTTGGAATGAAGACTCGGAAGAAGGATTTGACCTCCGTTTTATAATTTCTATTGGATGGAGAGTAGATCACAAGTAAAAGCGTGTCAAGTCAGACCATCGCGAAGGTTGCATACTGACGTGCTGACCGTAAAATCGGACGTGACATTCAGTGATGACACGAATAAGATCAGATCAATTGCCGTGTTTGGTGTCTCACACAGCTACTCTGATGTAAGCTCCGTCACTTGACTCGGTGAGCGTGCGGCGCAAGAAAGCTGAATACGCGAGGCGAACTCTCAGCATTGAACTAAGCGGGCTTCTACAAGTAAACAGAATACCGGTAGCTCCATTTTGTGAGTTCGTGGTCTGCGACTGAGACGTGCTCGGCGATGCAGCGGGCTCCGTTCCCCGAGCTCGCCGCTACACGAGCTGACCGCGTCTAAGCGGGCTTCTGCAGACGTGGTGCCCACAGCATTAATTAGTAGCTACTAACGGAGATTCGATACAAGTGTCCTCTTTCCAGGGTTCATCGTGCGGCGGTAATGAAAGCGAAACTTGTTCTCGTAAGTTGATAACAGAAGAACTGGTGATGGGAAATCGGCATTGTGGATAGAAACAACGATGCGATGGAGTCGGCTGGTATGGGGACTGAGGACAGCTGAGGAAGGCGATCGCGGCAACCTCGACAAAGAAATATTGAAGGCTAGCGAATCACATCAAAGATGTGGAAGGTTGTTATCAGCCTCGAATTGAACGCAGTAATGTATGCATCACGTTATGAATGCATGGTTCAACAGGGTCGGGTCGGCCAAATCCGACGCCAAGGAATCAGGATGACGCCGAGCAACGAGGACGCAAAACGTCGGACTTTGTCAAGGAATGCTCAGCCGCCAAGAGATAGCCACGGGCGCAATGCAACCGTGGTACGCATGCAACCTGGGCGTTCGGATTCTTGCCACTACCGGGCCTGGGGAGACTAGGCGAGCATCACTGCGCACACGTGGACACTGTGAAGCACTGTAGAACCGGCCGGTAATTAGCGAGAAGGACCGGAGAGTCAGCACAGTGTTTGCCAAGGGCTGGGCGCCAAGGTGATGATCCCAGCGGTTGAAAATATCCCTGCTTGCGAGAGCCCACGTGCTTGCGATGAGGGTTTTGCAAAGAGGACGAAGGAGTGGGTTCTAGAAACACAAGGCGAAAGAAAGGATTCACTAAAAGTGAGAAGCTTTGTTGCTTATTTGGAGTGGAGACACCGGCAACCGGGATTTGACGAGGATCACGGTTGTATCCTGGTTTCGGGTACTTGAAAGGACAAGTAAAGACTTCATCAGACGACATCACAAGTAGGAGAAGACAGCTGGTCTCAAGTACTTACATGTCCACATACCAGTCCCGTATCAGTGACGCAACCGAAAATGCCGCACGGACACGCAAATTGCGACGGGCAGCAGTGAGATGAGATTTCACGTCGGTCGGCATTTGCACCGAGTACGGCCCGAGAGACAGAGAGACAGAGAGACAGAGAGACAGAAGGCAGGATCAATTGGAGGAAGAGCATTCCTAGCAGATGAACTCGAAGTTGTTGATACACGAGTAGATGCAATAGTACAGTCCTGCGGAAAGCTGCATCACCCGTGTCGTCATCGTCCAAAAACAGCCAGAAACACTCCAAACCATTCGATCGACCACCGTGATAACGGCTTTCGACCTCCATCCCTCCTTCTCGCCACCTTCAATCACACACCCCTTGGACCAATTCTCTTTCCACTGACCGACACGCTTCTCCACAGTTCAGTTTGGTTGGTTACAGGGTTTCCCTTTTCTCCTTAAGCTTGTGCACATCGTTTCTTGGCGGGTGGGGTGGGAAGCCTTAGTTGGTGGGGAGAGGGTTGGGAACAAGCGAGTCTCTTCCCGTGATAAAAGAACATCACCGTCCTCCTGTCCCCATTCCTCTCTCTCCTCTGCTCAAGTATTCTCCCGGCCCTCTCACCTCACGGTGATACAAAGCAATCATGAGCCAACAGCTGATCGAAGAGACGCCCCATGTCTCGGGCCAATCCAACACGCCCATGACGGCGCCCGCCCACGCCCTCACCTTCGACCAAGTCGCCGAGCAGCTGCAAGGCCACACCGTCGACGGCCTCACCACGGCCGAGGCCAAGCAGCGCCTCGAGACCAGCGGCCGCAACGAGTTTGGCGAGCAGGAGGGCGTCCAGCCGCTCAAGATCCTCATCGGCCAGATCGCCAATGCCCTGACTCTAGTGAGATGTCCACCATTCCAGGCCTCCGTCGAGCGCATGCCCCCCCCCCCCCGTCAGTGCCGAAAAGACGCTGGCGGGCCGCTCGGCGGTGAGCTTCCACGGGAGATTTGCTGATTTGCCGGTTTGTAGGTGCTCATCCTCGCCATGGCGGCGTCGTTCGGCATCCAGTCGTGGATCGAGGGCGGTGTGGTCGCCGCCGTCATCATCCTCAACATCGTCGTCGGCTTCTTCCAGGAGTTCCAGGCCGCCAAGACCATGGACTCGCTGCGGTCGCTGAGTTCGCCGACCGCTCATGCTGTGCGCGACGGGAACAACGAGGTTGTCGTGACGGCCGAGATCGTCCCCGGCGACCTGGTCGAGCTGAAGACGGGCGACACGATCCCCGCGGATATTCGTCTGATTGAGGCCGTCAACTTCGAGACCAACGAGGCGCTGCTTACTGGCGAGTCGTTGCCTGTCCGCAAGGAGACGGCGTCCATCTTCCCCGACGACACCGGCCCTGGCGACCGCCTGAACGTTTGTTATAGCTCGTCCACCGTCACCAAGGGCCGCGCTCGCGGTATCGTCTTTGCGACTGGTATCTACACCGAGATCGGTCAGATCGCCGTCGCTCTTCGCGGCAAGTCGTCTCGTCGTCGCGAACCCAAGCGCCGCGACGACGGAACTGCGTCTTCGGCGCGCTGGATGCAGGCCTGGACCTTGACCTTCTCCGACGCCGTTGGTCGTTTCCTCGGTGTAAATGTCGGCACTCCGCTGCAGCGAAAGTTGTCCAAGCTGGCCATCCTTCTCCTCGGAACTGCTATTGTCTGTGCCATCATCGTCCTCGGTGCCAATGAGTTTGACACCAAACGGGAGGTCATCATCTACGCGGTTGCTACTGGCTTGTCCATGATTCCGGCGTCTCTGATCGTGGTGCTCACTATTACGATGGCTGCTGGTACGAAGCGCATGGTGCAGCGAAACGTCATTGTTCGCAACCTCAAGAGTCTCGAGGCTCTTGGCGGAGTGACCAGTATGTGCCCTTGCCCTTGCCCTTACTCTCCCACTTGCACCCGTCGCTAACTGATTGACAGACATTTGCTCCGACAAGACCGGAACTCTCACACAGGGCACCATGATTGTCAAAAAGGCCTGGATCCCTGGCCGTGGCACATACTCTGTTGCCAACACCAACGAGCCCTTCAACCCGACGCTGGGAACTCTCGGTCTCCAGTCTGCCCAGCCCAAGGACATCAACTTCCAAGCCAGCGACGCCGAGGGAACCCCTGTAGACGCCATGGCCGTCGTCTCCAAGGACGAGACGCTCCAGCAGTACCTCAACATCGCCTCGCTCGCCAACCTCGCCACCGTCCACCAGGTCGACGGCGTGTGGAACGGCCGCGGCGACCCGACCGAGATTGCCATGCAGGTCTTTGCCTCGCGCTTCGACTGGAACCGTCTGCGTCTTGCCACGGGCGAGAAGGCTCTGTGGCACGAAGTTGCCGAGTTCCCCTTCGACTCCGACGTGAAGAAGATGTCCGTCGTCTTCGAAGAAGCCGCCTCGCAAAAGCAATGGGTCTTTACCAAGGGCGCCGTCGAGCGAGTTGTCACCTCGTGTCCCCGCTATGCCGTCGGCGACGAGATCAAGAAGCTCACCTCCGATGTTGAACAGGACATCCTCCGTAACATGGAAGCTCTTGCTCGTCTTGGTCTGCGCGTCCTCGCCCTCGCCAGCCGCACTGATATCCGCCGCGTCGTCGACAACGAGGCCGAGCTGGACCGACCCTACTTCGAGTCCGACCTCATCTTCCGCGGTCTGATCGGTCTGTATGATCCTCCACGTCCCGAGTCCGCGCCGTCTGTCCGTCGATGCCACGAAGCCGGCGTCAGCGTCCACATGCTCACCGGTGACCACCCCGAGACTGCCCGTGCCATTGCCGTTGAGGTCGGTATCCTGCCGACTCAAATGTCCAAGATCTCCGCCGATGTTGCCCGCACCATCGTCATGGCTGCCTCGGACTTTGACCAGCTCTCGGACGACGAAATCGACAAGCTCCCGCTGTTACCACTCGTCGTCGCGCGCTGTGCTCCCCAGACCAAGGTTCGCATGATCAACGCCCTTCACCGCCGCAAGTGCTTCGTCGCCATGACCGGTGACGGCGTCAACGATTCTCCCAGCTTGAAGCAGTCCGATGTTGGTATTGCCATGGGCCTCGCCGGTTCTGATGTTGCCAAGGAGGCGTCTGACATTGTCTTGACTGATGACAATTTTGCATCTATTCTCAACGCTGTCGAAGAAGGTAGACGCATGTTTGACAACATCCAAAAGTTCATTCTCCACGTCTTGGCTGAGAACATTGCCCAAGCTTGCACCCTACTCATCGGTCTTGCCTTTAAGGATAAGAGCGGCATCTCCGTGTTTCCTCTCGCTCCCGTCGAGATTCTCTGGATCATCATGATTACGTCGGGCATGCCCGACATGGGACTGGGATTCGAGATTGCTGCACCAGATATCATGCAGCGGGCTCCCCAAAACGTACGTTGACCTCCCTGATACCTTGGAACACAGACTAACGCATCTACAGTTGAAGCAAGGTGTCTTTACCCCCGAGCTGCTCATCGACATGGTCGTTTACGGCCTCTGGATGTCGGCCTTGTGCCTCTCCTCGTTCGTCCTCGTTCTGTACGGATTTGGCAACGGCAACGACGACATTGGCGAGAACTGCAACAACGACTACAGTGAAGAGTGTGAGGTCATCTTCCGCGCTCGCGCTACGACCTTTGCCTGTCTGACCTGGTTCGCTCTCTTCCTGGCTTGGGAAATGGTCAACATGCGTCGGTCCCTGTTCTGGATGACGCCCAACAGCAAGAAGTACTTCACACAGTGGATGCACGACGTCTGGCGCAACCAGTTCCTCTTCTGGGCCATCATTGCCGGCTTCGTCACCATGTTCCCCATCATCTACATCCCCACCCTCAACACCGTCGTCTTCAAGCACGCGCCCATCTCGTGGGAGTGGGGTATTGTGTTTGTCGAGGCCGTCATCTTCTTTCTGGGAATCGAGACGTGGAAGTGGTTCAAGCGTATTTACTTCCGTCGCCAGGCTCGCAAGGAGACGGGCGGTGAGACCGACTTTGACACTCGCGTCTTTGGACACTACTACTCTGCGTCTAGCGGCAGCCAGGACGAGGAGAGTGGCCAGGAGAAGAGGAGCGCTTGAAGGAGCTGAGACGTCTCAACATTGGAATTTTTGATGAGGACTAGAGAAGTACCGAACGGGTTGTCTCTACGGCTTAGCAGTCTAGGCATAAATCTATAGGGACGAGTCGAGGACAGTTGCAAACTGGTGGACTTCATCCCCAGTTCCACCGATGGGTGGATGGATCTGGAAAACGCGGTGGCGGGCTGGGTCAAGTAGGCATGATGGGCTGTCAGATAGGTGTTAGGTAGGTGCAACGTAGCCTGAATAGATGTGACTGGACCTAGAACCTGATCTTGATTTGTGGTGTCTTCGTCCGTGACAAAGTATTCAACAATGTGTAGACTGCATTCCTATGAGGGGGAGTGTTCTGTGACACAACTGGATGACCAGGCAAGGGCGATGACAAGGACAAGGGCGACGGCTGGAAGGGAGATCCCGCATGCCCTTAGAATCGGCACGGGGAAGAGACGGGATGAAAATAGACTTGAGACTCTACATCATTCGTCTCAGTTCATGCTCAAACACGATGCTATCGAGATCACCCTTCTAGGCGAAGGGAACGCACATACGCGCTGGAGGCGTGGACGAGCGCCAGACACAAATTACTGGATAGAACCGACTCGTTCTGCAACGGGACACTTGTGCGAGGGAGAGCGTGCGGCCGACAGACGCGCCGAAACATCCGCTACGTCAGCCGGTGGGGAGTATGCGTGGGGGATAGATAGGCAAGGGGGAGGGCCAGGTTTATGCGTAGAGAGATGCTTAATTTTAGCCTGGGGAGGCCGGCCGAAGTTAGTGTAGTACTAGATGTACATCCGGGGAGTTTCGCGAGGCTGGCGAGAGCACGCGCTATACCAAGTATACTGGATGTATTGGTGTTGCAAGAAAGCAGCTGGCGACACACGGAAGATGGGATTCCCATGTCGGGCCGCGGGCAGAAGGACGCGTCCAGAGACTTCAGACAGTGAGATATTTGCGCTGGATTCCTGGCTGAGGGGATGGCGCAGTCTTGGCAGACGTGGCGTACTTGGCGGACAATCTTGGCGCCCTTGTCACGACTCAGGAGCGCGCGTTGAGCAGGACACGGCATTGCTGAGACTGGAGCTTCGAAGATGATCTACACGGGGGACGGCCAATGCGAAGCATCCTAATGATGCTCGAAACTATTCATATCTTTTGCACCAAACCCACAGATCTACACCAGCCTCGACGAGCCACGACACGCGCCAGACACGGGGCCGCGCAACCCTTGATCCTTCGTTCGAACTTTACATCGCATCGCATCGCATCGCATCGGGGCTCAGATCTGACTTCCTCTCGCCCGATTACAGCCTCGCACCACGTCCGGACGACGAGTGGCGAGACGTGACGGCGGTTGGCATGTCGAGATCTTTTGTTCTGCTTTCCCCCTCGTTTTCGACGCTGGTCCGTGAGGCTGGGGAGAGATTGATGCACGGTTGTTGGCTTGACTGGGGTTTGTTTAGTTGGACTTTGAGATGAACCAACTCCAGTACACGCTTCCTGTGAGACACTACCTAAAAGCGATAGATAATAGTCCCTGGATAGTCGCGTAAAGACTTGCCGCGCGGTGTGAAACTCAGCCACAAGTCTCTCCTCTCCAATTGCGATCGCCGGACCGTCATTTGCCGCGCAGAGTCGAGACAGTTGGCGCCTCACTCGAGTCGGACCAGCTTCGAATCTCACCTGCCGATCGCCTAGCTGAACGCTTGGCCCAGCGTCACCGTTGTCCCAGGGGTAAGTAGATGTATCTCAGCTTATTGGCGCTTCGCCGAGCCCCCTTTTGCGCGTCGTACAGCGCATTGAGCCTCGGGCGCGCCCTGTAACTTGGTCTATCCAAGTTGGTCTACTCCGTACGGCTTGTGCAGTCAGTATTAGACACAAGCAATGTGCTTATCTTAGACTCTGACAAGGCTCGGTCTGTGGTGCGGCCGTCGTCCTCTCAGCACCCGTGCGGCATCGTGTCGACCTATTTATCACGTATAGTCCCGGTTCCTGGCCCAGTTCCCGTCCGCATCTCATCTCATCGTTGTCCTTGGTTCTCTCGCACTCTGTCTTCCTCTATTTCCAGTGGCGCTCATTCGACTCTTTGCTCGGCTGGTCCAGCAGGACTGCTCATCTCGCCTCTTTGAGTTGGAATGGGACTCTCTCCACTGAGAAATAACCCCGAGTTCGCCCAACAACATCATTGATCTCTCCGCCAATACCACCTACCTGCTCTCAATACTCACAAGATGCCGACCCTCGATATCAGCGAACTGAACGTGGTTCTCAGCGTTTTGGGTCCGTCCTCGTCGGCCACCAAAACTGGGGAAAAACTTACACCGTTGCAGGTGCTTTCACCATTCTATATGGCATCGTCTCCGTGAAGATCAAGCAGGCGTGGTACCTGGGAGAAGCCCGTAAGTCCCTGTCTACCTATCCCGTCTGTCACTAGAGATACTAACTCTTGGCAATGTACAGTCCCGGCCGTCCTCCTTGGCATCTCCCTCGGCCCCCTTGCCGCCAAGTTCATTGATAGTGAGAGATGGGGCTCTGCAGAGTCGGGGCAGACCAACGCCATCACACTGGTGCGTGAATGAAGCTATCATCACCCATGTCAATCCGCTGACCTTTCATTAGGGCGTTGCGCGTGTCATGATCGGCGTCCAGCTGGTCATCGCCGGCTACCAGCTCCCGGCCAAGTACAACTGGACTCGATGGAAGGAAATGGCCATGTGCCTCCTCCCCATCATGACCCTCATGTGGCTCTGCACCACGGCGTGCATCATGGCCTCCGTCACCAAGCTGACCTTCCTCGCTGCTCTCGTCATCGGGTCCTGCGTCACCTGCACCGACCCCATCCTCTCGCAGGCAATTGCCAAGGGTCCTTTTGCTGACAAGTACGTGGCTCGACCGCTGCGGGAGATCATCTCGTCAGAAGCCGGTGCCAACGACGGCTTTGGCTTCCCGTTCTTGATGCTTGCTACGTATCTCATCCGCCATGCCGACATTCCCGGCGCAGGCGAGAGCGAGCACGCCAAGATGATTAGATCTGCGGATGTTGGACGTCTGGGCGGTGGCGTCGGTGAGGCTATGAAGCACTGGGTCCTCGAGACCTGGCTGTACGTCGTGCTCCTGTCTGTTGTCTACGGGGCCGTCGCTGGCTACGGGTCTTGCAAAGCTATCCGCTTTGCCCTGAAGAGGTACTTGACCAAGCTCCTTCACCTTGACTCTAACTATAACTAATCGTCTTGACAGAAAATGGATCGACAACGAGTCCTACGTTCTGTCCCCTGCCGCACTGGGCCTCTTCCTCGTCGGCACATGCGGAGCTATTGGCACCGACGACCTTCTCGCTTGCTTTGTCGCCGGCAATGCTCTCAATTGGGACGGCCACTACCTCCGAGAGACTGAAGAGCGCCACGACGAAGTCAACTCGTGTATCGATGTTCTGCTCAACTTTGGCGGGTTTGCCTATATCGGATCCATCCTCCCGTGGGCTGAGTTCAATGACCCAGACGGAACGGGCTTGACTTGGGGGCGACTTATCCTCCTTGGCCTCCTGGTCCTCGTCCTGCGTCGCATTCCTGCCATCATGGTGACGTATAAGCTGATGCCGGATGTCTGCAAGAACTGGAAGGAAGCCTTGTTCATGGGTTATTTCGGTCCCATCGGTGCTGGAGCTGTCTTCTACGTCGAACACGCCCGTCACTTGTTCCCGGAACTCGGAGAAGGCGATGAAGAAGAGACCAACTTGGTGAAACTCATGGGCCCCATCGTCTACTGGCTGGTCCTGTTCTCCATCGTCGTCCACGGACTCTCCATTCCCGCGCTGAGCATCATTTACTCGTACATGAACATCAAGCCCATCCAGGACGACGGCATCGAGATCCGCCGTGCGTCGACGCAGATTCCCGACCCCGTCAACGCCACGCGGACTGGTCGACAGTCGTTTGTCGTGTACAACCGCTTCAGCCAACCCGTAATGGACCCCCTGGACCTGTCTGTTGTGAACGGCGTTCCTGTGCATCAACAGTCTAGGTTTGATGATGCTAGCTCCTTTGACGAAGATGACTTGGAGGCGGAGAAGAAGAGGGCAAAGAAACGGAATGTGAGCTATCAAGTGTAGCAAGAGCTATGAGGAGTAGTAAATTGGTAGATTTGTTAAAGTATCGATATGTCGACATCACAGAACGGGAGAGGATTGGGTCGCGAGCACACAACCAAGGATACTGTCGCTACTAGCCGTTTTACATTACTAGACTGTCACTATCTCTAGTCTCCAACTGAGATTGTATTAGCCTATAGTCTCCCATGCTTCGTCGTCATAGTCAAGGATACAATGCTCCCCATATCCGGGTAGTATAGCCTGCCGCCCGTCTTTTTCATAAGATCAATTGTCAACAGACGCAGCTCATCCTCATCCGCACCCGCACTACTGACCAAGCCTTTGCAATGCTCGCAGTATAAACTCCTAGCATTGAGGTCGAAATTCGGATGCCCAAAAAAATATGTAAGCTCCCTTGCACCGATGAGCCACAGATTTGAACAGCTCTCTCTCTCTCTCAGGTAGGCAAAGAAGTTAGACCACTGCCCGCCGTGAGCGTGGAACTTGACTTGTATCATGGTGATGCAATGTAACTGGTGAGCAAGACCTGATGTAGGATGTGGTTGCAGTAACTTCACTATTGAAGCGGTACTTGCCCAGACTCTTTCGAGAGACAAGACGCGGAGTCCCCTAGAGCCTGGGGCCTTCTTCCAGTCAAGTTGATCCAGATCGAGAAAACGAGTTCCTTTAATACCAAGGGATTCGAGGTTCGAGCACGATCCCACAAAGTCCCATACGCAACTCTGGTGTTTCCGGTCGGGGAATTACACTTGTAGATTGCGCCATCAGCTGTCCCTTCGCCTTCGGGATCAAGCATCCTCGACATTTCACGCCTGTGGTCTCCATCTTGACCCGTTGCATCGCGAATGGCCAGATGCTTGAGGCGGTTTCGTGCGTCCATCGGCATTGCCGCACCTAGACGCCCAACATCGCGTGTGCATGGAAGCTCAAGACGAAGATCAACAATATGCTGAGACGCCTCCATCTTAAGTCCTTGCTGAACCAAGACGGAAATGTCATCGATGGCTTGTAGATCGTAACAGTCTGCCCAGCCTGGCTTATCATACTTTGACTCTGGACCACACAAAGTCCCCGGAAAAGCGACGCTGAATGCTTCAACCCTTTCGGGAGTGAAAATGACGGTTCGAAAAAGCTCATACTCGGTAGATCTGCCATAGTGATGCTGGAGCGGAGGATCGCTGTCGCTGCAAGTATGCAGTATATTGTGGCAATGACGCTGGAGCGGAGAATGGCTGGAGCTGCCGAGCTGCCGTAGCTTCTCATGGAACTGATGACACTTTACGAACGGGGTTGTGTTGGGTAGGAGTTCTGATGGTTCGTCCTGGGTGTAATATCTCGGGACCGGTATGGTCTCCGGCATTCCTCGGATTTCCAGTTTTCTGACCAACTGGCTGTTGCGGCACTCTACTTTCGCTGCAACGCTCGCTTCGAGGTGGAGTTGACTGACCACCAGAAGTGGTTGTGGAGAACTTCTGTGGCTGTCCGGTACCATTCACGCGAGACCAGCCGGAGGTTGAACAGGATGGGTTGCTTTTCATGTAGACGGAATAGCGGAGGGCCGTAGAATTGCTCGTGTCCGTTGGGGTTGAGACCACTCAGTGTTAGAAGTAGGTGTCTTGGTTCCTGACGATGTGCAGGTTGGAGACGACTTGGTCTCAGCCAAGATGAATCGGTGCGTCTCATCAGACGTCGTAGAATATGGTCCTAGTGATGTAATAATCAAGTCGGAAGACCAGTCCCGGGCCGATCGTCCACACCGTTTCCATCTCGCAAGACTCAAATGACCTTGGGTGGCCTCGACAGCGTAGTATTCTTCAAGTATCAGAAATCGAGCATAGCCCCTGCACAGCCCCAAGCTTCTAGACCAGCATCATCGGAGTATTCCAGCACGCATGGATCCATTGCGTGCCCTTCCTCGGCTTGTTTAACGGCCAGATCCCCGAAGAGGAAACATCCAGCCCCTTAAACGTCGGATCGTGCCGGCGGCCTACCGTCCCGGAAACTTCGAAACCTCGTCACACTACCCCGAACTGGATCGCCTCGGAATGCGATTGGTCTGCCGGATTCGAAACATCCCTCAGAAAACGGTGCGCCCAGAATCGAGGTGGTCTATCGCTTCGCTGAACCACTCGCAATAGCTTCGTGCTCTTTTGTGAGGTTGCTCTGGTTCTTCACGATAGCTCTGGAGCGCTTCAATGGGGTTTCAGCTCCCGATATTCCGCCTTGGCCGTGGTTCGGATGCTGGTGAAAGTGACGGCTGCGCGATGAGATGGATGAGGATATAAAGAGACTGTGAACCGACCTTCAAGTGTTGCTTCCGACCATCAACATCACTTCACTTCGTCTACGCCAGCTTCCAAGCTCTCTTCTGCTGCTTCCTTTCTTCACTTCTTTCCTGCAAGTCGGGAACTCATCTTAACCCTGTATACTTCATCGCTCAACATGGTCTCTTTCAAAGCCGTCTTCTCTTGCACCGTCCTGCTGGCAGGTCGGCTCATCGCCAGCCACAGCGTCATCACCGACGCCGTCGGCGACGCTGGCGGATCCGGAATGGCCCTCGGCGTCGACACTTCCACGCCGCGCGACGGCACGCGTCGCCGTCCCTTCCAGCAAGACGCCACCCGCTTCCGCGGCGACGCCGAAGACACGGTCGGCGAGACGGTCGGCGCCGGCGACAACGACCTCGAGAGCGGCACGTCGGCCATCCTCGACGAGACGGGCGACGATCTCCCGCAGATCACCCCGGGCGGCGAACTCACCATGACGCTGCACCAGGTCAATAGCGACGGCGCCGGCCCGTACACGTGCATGATTAATGATGACGGAACTGCGGCGAGCTGGACGGAGATTGAAGTCACGCAGAACGTCGAGGGCAACGAGCGCGGCCGGAACCGCGATGGCGAGGCCCAGGATTTTCCGCTGACGGCTGCGATCCCGGCTGATCAGGAGTGCACTGGGAGTGTCGCCGGCCAGGAGGGAGTTTGTCTTGTTCGGTGCCAGAATCCAGCCCGCGCCGGTCCGTTTGGTGGTGTTGTCCCTGTTCAGATGGCTGGTGCGGGCGGAAACGCTGGGAATGACACGGCGACTGCTAATGCCAGCCCGCGTGCTGTTTTCAAGAAAGCTCTCAGGTTCTTTGCTTGAGTGACGAGGTTGGTTAAGGTGGAGGTGATGCTGAGAGACGAGGGCTGATGGGCAATGGTGGATGGATATTTGAGCGGAGGAAGGACAAGTTGGTACCATTGCTGTTTGAGATGTAGACTCCAGGTAAAAACTTGATCACAGTCTGTCTCGTTTCTGGATAGTGTATGAAAATCCAGACCTGTTTAACATTTAGTCCAGACTACATGTGCATGACATGATGCTTGCAATGTACAACAGTCTGCAGCTACTTCCAAATGTTGGGATATTGCCCTGTCTAGGTCTAGTGCCACTGCATCATCATCCAGCGAATAAAGCATTCGAGCGGTAATTGTTTCCTCTTATCGTCTTCCTGTGTTCCGGCGGTCTGTCGGAAAGCTTCCGAATTGGGCAATCAGGCTAGCACCCAAGCAGTCCGAGTTTGCGGGGCCGGAACGACGGTGACACGGATGACTGAGGATAGAGAGAACACGACAAAAGGGACGCGGTGTGCTTTTGTTTCGTTGGTCATTTGCTCATGTTTTACATTCCTAGGGTTTCCCTGATATCTCGCCTTATCCAGCAACCAGTCGCCGCTCCCTCGATAAAGAAGCGATTCCTGGACGACGACCCAATAGAAAGTTGATCCCAGCCACAGAACGGACCCGCATCGCATCTGTGTTTCCGATTTCCGATTTCCGACAGATAGATGGTTGCCCTTTTCTCTCCAGAGCACTGTCTTGCTTCTGCAGCAGACGGTCAGAGGGCGTCGAGATATCGTCAACCGCCGAAACACCCGTCATCATGATCGATCCACCCTCTGGCACCCTCTCAGAGACACCATGCCATCTTCCCTCTTCGGAGCAGGCTCCGTTGAGCTCCATCTTCTCTCGTCGACTGGCCAACCTGGACAATGCTGTTACACGTCTTCATCGCGTGATACATTCCCGGGACGGCCATGAGATTACCTTGCTGTTTCTCGGCGAGGCCACGCGGGTTCTGGCAGTGGTTCTAGGCTTACTAGGGAAAATGACCACAACCCCATCTCAACCAGCACACAACTTGACAAAAGTCATCTCCCGATTACAACGGCGCGCTCTGCCTTTTACTGCTCTCGCAAACCGGACTTCAGCACGACTGCACACTCTGGTAGACATCCTCGACGAATGGCAAATCATGACTCGCATGTGGGGTCTGTTCGACATGTTGATCTCTGTCAAGGAACTTCTCCAAGACAAGTGCAGCAAAGCAAGCAACGAGTCTACAAATCCTCTTGACTCCGCGGTTGCGGCGCTACAAACAATTTCCATGACTTCGTTCCACATATGCGAAGCAGCCGCGTGTCTATCGCAGGCAAAAGTCCTGGCGCTGTCCGCAAAGCTCCAGGAGCGATTTATGAGCTGGGCAGCGCGATCGTGGGCCGCCTTCATCTTCGTGGAGCTTGGAAGACTGCTTATAGAGTGGACGTGCAAGCCGACGGGTGATGAAGTGGATAGGGAGTGGTTGGATGAGTGGAAAAAGGAGCTGTACCGCAATCTGGCGTGGGCGCCGGTGACGCTTCATTGGAGTTTGCCCAACGGGCTGCTGTCTGATATCTTTGTTGCCTTGTTTGCGCTGTATCCGTCTTTCAGCTTGATGAAGGACTTTTGGAAAGAGAGTGCATAAATATCCAGGTGAAGATGAATTGCGACGAAGGGTCAACGTGGATATATGACGACTGGCACTGGTCAGACAAGAGGGAAATAATATCATGAATCCAACAACAAATAGCATAAATATTTATGACGGCAAGGCGTCCGAAGTTCAGTCTTCCTTGTAAACATCATACTTGTACTGGCTACCCGCATGATCGTCCCGCAGCCCCTTCTGTCCCTTGCCATAAATCTTCTCCCTCGCCGTAAGAGCTTCCTCCTGCGCCGCAGGATACAGACCACGCTTCCGCAGCTCGGGGATCAAAAGATCAACCACCTCCTCGAACGTCCCCGGCGTCGTGACATAGCCAAGATTGAACCCGTCAATGTCCGCCTCCTTGATCCACTCTTCCAGCTCGTCTGCAACGGTCTGCGGGCTGCCGACTCCCACGGGGCCGAGGCCGCCGATGGATGCTCGCTCGGCAACCACCCGGGGCGTCCACTTGGGAATCTCCTTGCTCGTCGTCGTGAAGGAGTCGAGGATGCTGCGGACTTTGTGGGCTTCCAGGGAGTCCGCTGCCGTGATCTCCTGGTCAAGCGGGATCTTGGAAATGTCGATGCCCGTCCATCCGCTGAACAACACGAGACCCCCAATTGTCGATGCGTACTTCTTCACCTCCTCGTACTTAGCCTGCGCCTCCTCGTCGGTGCGGCCGATGATGGGCGTAAACGTAGCGAAGAACTTGATCGACCGCGGGTCTCGGCCGTTCGCGGCAGCCAGTTTACGGATATTGTCTACCTTTGGCCGGAGAACGGCGGGAGAGTGAGCGGAGACGAAGATTGCCTCGGCATGCACAGCGGCAAAGTCGGATCCTGCGGCTGAAGTCCCGGCTTGGAAGAGGAATGGCGTGCGTTGAGGCGACGGGTCGACGATGTGTCGCGTGTTGAGCTTGAAATACTTTCCGTCGTGGTTGATGGTTCTGATCTTGTCGGGGTCGGCATAGCTGTCGTTTTCAGGATCTGGCGAGATGGCGTCGTCGGCCCATGAGCCTTCCCATAATCTGCCTTGGATCAGTCTAGTTTCTTCTCCTTAGATGCAATCTAACTCACTTGTATAATACGCGGAGGTACTCATCAGCCTGGAGATATCGTTCGTCGTGTTCAATAGGATTATCCAGCCCAATGGCCTTGAACGCCGCCTTCTTCCACGACGTCACAATGTTCCATCCGATTCGACCCCTGGTGAAGTGATCCAAGGTCGAGAAACGCTTGGCCAGTAGGAAAGGGGGCTCAAACGACGTGGATGCAGTAATTCCAAATGCCAGATTCTTGGTTACAGCAGCCATGGCAGAAATGGGCTAGATCTATTAGGACGAATTCATCGAGGACTCAAAGATGCTCACAATTGTCGGGTCAGTCATTGGCCACTGAGCTGCCCTCCGAATGCAGTTATCCAAGCTATCTTCGTACGTGTCGTAGCCGCCGTAAGTATCTGCGAGAAACAGGGCATTGATGTTTCCTCGCTCCAGCAGCTTCGCAAGTTCGATCCAATATGTCAAGTCTCTCTTGGTAGCAGACTTGTCGGCTGGATTCTGCAGAATGTGAGCTCAGATCGCAACTCATCCATCCGTTGCACATACCTTCCACTGTCCGGGAGACAAATGCCCCACGGTCGACATGTCGAATGCATTGAGGAAGATTTGTTTCTTCCCGTTTCCGAGGCGATCGTCTCCGTTTTCGGCCATTTTGACTAGAGCAATTATCACAGGATATGACTTCAGTCAAGTGCGCAAACCACCGTAGAAACGCATCGCAAGTAGTGTCTCAGCGTTATATACCGAGCCGCCAAATTATAGCGACATCGGAAACCCCGCAGCCTCCCACTGAGTCCCGAGAGATGGCATCAACCTGATACACGTATGGCGTGCTAGCCGATGTTGCAATTGACGACCGTCGATTGCGTCCGATGCGATGACGTGACGAACAAAGCTGCAGGACTTACTGACGATAAGCCAATGCTGTTTAGGAAAGGCCCCCGCGTGGTATCAGTCGTTCTGTGGACCTGGATCACAACAGGCAGATCATGATCGAGGAGTTGACGAGCACGTCATTTTAGACAACATCTTCGAATCGATCGAGGCTGTCCATTTACTGAGAAAAGCATCACAACTCTGTGCTAACGTTTTAATAAACTGATCACCGTTGTAAATGCCGCTGGAAAAATCGCTCTTGGCGACGAAGAGCATACCCCGACGCACCACAACAGTGACCACCCCCAGGAACAAACACCAATTCATACTCCTTATCCGCCTTGTTCAGAGCGTGTACCAGCTGCAACGTCGAAGCTGGATCCACGTTCTTGTCCAGCTCACCAACAACCAACATCAAAGCCCCCTCCAACTTAGCAGCGTGCGTGACATTGGACGATTCCTCGTAGGCCTCGTCGACGGGATACCCCATCCACAGCTCGTTCCACCATATCTTATCCATGCGGTTATCGTGACATCCCGAGTCAGCCGCCGCAGCCTTGAAGAAGCCGCCGTGATGCAAAAGCGCCGCAACGGCACTCTGGCCTCCGGCAGACGCGCCAAAGATGCCCACGCGGGACAGGTCCATCCACGGCCGGGAAGACGCTGCGGCTTTGAGCCAGGCGATGTGATCGGGGAGACCGGCGTCATGGAGGTTCTTGTAGCATACGTCGTGGAACTTCTTGCCGCGCCAGTTTGTGCCCATGCCGTCGATTTGCACTACGATGTAGCCTTGGTCTGCCCATCGCCGCTGCTTCTCGAGCGTGGAAAACGCCTTGGGGGTGTGGAAATCCTGTGGCCCGGCGTAGATGTCGTCGAGGACAGGATACGTCTTGGTTTCGTCAAAGTCGGCTGGTCGAACGATGATGCCGAAGATCGGTGTTTCTCCATCGCGGCCGGGGGCTGAAAATGTCTCTGGCGCCGCCCATCCTTCCTTTTCCAAGTCCTCGACGCTTGCTCCCTCGAGATGAAGCAGGATTTCACCAGAGTTGAGGTCACGTAGCACTGATGTTGGTGGACAGTCGACGCGCGACCACGTATCGATCATGTAGCGCTTGTCTGGAGATCTAGTCCAGGAGTGAGTCCCGTTTTCCTTTGTGATGATTCTAAAGTCTGATCCATCAAAGTTGACACATGCCAAGTGTGCGTAGTATGGATCTTGGTCTGGCCAGAGACCATACGCCCGGAGCCAAATCCGGCGGCGGTCTTCGTCCACAAATTCAACCAGATTGACGTTCCAAGTTCCCTTAGTGATCTGGTTCTTTACCGCCCCTCCCTCCAGGTCAATCAGGTACAGATGGTTGTATCCATCCCGCTCGCTAGACCAAAGCATCTCGGAAGAGCCTCTTAGGACATTGTGGTAGTTCTTGGTGTAGTCGACGAATGTATCGCTAGTCTCTTCGACCATCGCCCTGACCCGCCCGTCTCGATGAATACCAATCACTCTGAGATGCTGGTGTCCCCGTAGATTGACCAGAAAGCGATACTCTTCTCCACTTTCATCCCACCCCAAGTTCTGGAGAGAGTACGGGTCTTTGAACAAGGCGTCATCCGTGGGCACCTCGCTGTACGTTTCCAAGTCGAAGAGACGGGGCCTATCAGTTCTCACTCGATCTCCCGGCTTCAAGTACTGTATTGTGTGCAACTTCGGCTCCAGTTGATCATCTGGGGAAGATTCCACCAAGTTCACGCCGTGTTCTTGCTGAGGAACATGTTGCCACGCAATCAGATACTTTTTGTTCGGGGATTGGAAAAGGCGATCGTCCGTATACGCATTATCTCTGCTGCCGTTGACAGAAAGCCGCGTGTCGTAGTTGTGACCAGGGATGAAGTAGCCGTAGTTCTCGCTGCCAGTCGGGGAGGGCAGATCTGCTTCGTCCACTTCGGGCTTAAACCAAACGTCGTAGTTTTCAACGTAGATCCGAGGTTCTTCGTCAGAGTTGAGGGCTGGGCTGGGTGATTTCGGTGGCTTTTCTAGTTCCCCGTCTTCATCGGGTGAGTCAGCCTCGCTGAAGGACTCGGCAACGTCTTCAATGAAGACTGTGTCGGATTCTGCCTCTGGCGCCGAGTAGATTGCCCGAGTCTTTCCGGTTGACTTGTCGACGAGCCGCCAGACATGACCAACATAAGTTTCTTGCTGTTTGGCCTTGCCAGGTCCGACGGTTAGGTAATAGTTTGGCTTCATGTCCCAGTCAATCCAAAACACCTCGATGGCGTCGTCAGTCCGGTTGACGAAGCTGACTGAGATTGGATCTTGGCTGTATGAAGAAGAGACTTCCGTTCGCAGAAAGTGGTTCGTTTTCTGGGCGAACTCGCCTTCCCACGGTCTCAGACTGTTCCCTGGCCCGTATTGCCAATTCTTCTCAGCGAAGCGGAACCGAGTGTAGGAGAGGTCCGGGGCTGGTTCAACCCATGCAAATGGTAGATCGTTCTCATCTACTGGCGATCCTGTCTCCTGCTCCAGCTTCTCTGCGAGCTGCTTGTGATTGAAGACTGGGGCTTGAGTCTTCTTCTCCGCATCAACGAGGACAAACTGGACTTCTCCCGATGTCGAGTGCCGACGGTACCAGAAGCATGTCCCGGATGCTAGCCAGTGAGCAGAAACAGTCGCTGACTTGATGTACTTGCTCTCCATCTTCCCAGTCGTCGATTACTCGGATTCACCCGCGACACCAGGGTAATTCTGGCGATGGTCAGTACCCCGCCTCAACGCCACGTATATATGCCTCAAATCAACACATGATCAAGAGTGTCAGCACGGCGCGTTGCACTTTTATGCAGTGACGTAAGCAGCGTAAACAGGAAATGTACATTTTATTCTCATGCTCTTACTGAAGGAGCGTGATTTGTACTACGCTATTGTATCACGGCATTGGTCAAGCCGCCTCTTCATCATGCACCGGGTTTCTTCGTCAATCGGTCCTCATAACTCTCCGTCCGTTGGCTCTTTACATATCCACGGAGTTAAGTCAAGTGGGATGCAGGACTTTTTCGGGTTGTACTTGTTGCAGACTCGGTCTTTGCACTCCCTGGGAATTACCCCCAACGCCGCGGTTCTAGAACTTGCTCTGGTTCGCATTTTCCATCAACATGGTGGCATCGGGCTTGTACTTGCTCGACAGCAATCGGACGTTGTACTCGACATCGAGGGTAGCGCCCTTGGGCTCGTTCTGAACTGGCTTGAAGTTCAGGAGCAGGTCGTCCTTGACGGCACAGGCAGTATCCGTCTCGAGATAAGGGTCATCGCTGGGGTATAGCTGAGCGGTAACGCCAACGTAGTCAGGGTGAGTGACCATCATGTGGATGTGGGCAGGGCGGAAGGGATGACGGCCCATGATCCGCAGCAGCTCGGCCGAGGGACCAGACGTGTCGATGGCGTACTCGGTGGGCTTGAGGCAGTAGAACCAAAACTTGCCGTCCTCGTCGGTGCGGAACTTGCCCCGGAGGTTGTGGCGGGTCTGGTTCTCGGGGTCGAAGACGTCGTATTTGCCGTTGGTGCTGGCCTGCCACATGTCAAAGACGGCGTTGGGGATGCCCTTGCCGGTGTCGACGTCGCGGATGACGCCGTGGAAGAAGGTGAGCTGGCCGTCCTTGGGCATATTCTGGACGACGCTGGCGCCGAGGTCGCGGAAGGGGGTTTCGGGGGACCAGAAGGGGCCGAGGATGGTGGAGGATGTGGGAGCGCGGCCGTCGTCGGTGACGATCTTGTGGTTGATTTCGTCGACGAGACTAAAGAATTGTCAGTAAAAGTCGGGATAATAGTGCCTTGTGATAGAGGATGGACTCACGACTCAACACCGAGGATATCGCACACGCGCCACGTCTCATTTCGGTTCTTCTGGTAGGCCTGGCCGAGCGAGTTGATGTAGTTGACGCCGGTGATCCACTCCTCCTGCTTGAGCTCGACCTCTCGGCAGAAGTCGTGCATGTGCTTGATTAGCGAGGTGAGGATCTCTCGGTCTCTGGGTTTCGTCTCGGGGCTCATGAGGTTGATGACGTGTGATGTGAAGTTGGGGTCGAATTTGCTGGTGTTGGCGGCGTTGTGGGTGCCGCTGGTGCCATTGGCGCCGCTTGTGCCGTTGGTAGCCATGACGAAGGTGTTCTCTGGGGTGGGAATGGGTATATGGGGAGAAATATGAGCAGAGAAATAAATGAGAAGAAGAAAGTGATGATGGGTGTCTGGGTTCAAACTTCTACACTACGCGGGGAACATCTGGGGAGCGGCTGTTTTAAGTATCGACGTAGACCTCACCTGGAGCACATCCGGGAACTGACTACGGCAAGTGGGCACGAATCGTACGACGTGTTCTACGCCCTTCTGCTGGCCGTCCTGCGGCAACAAAGTTCGGCAATGACGGGGGCGGGGGTGAACTTTGGACTAACTCACTGTTCGCTTGTCATGGAGATCCTTTTTTATTTTTTATTTTTGGAGAAACAAAGACCCATGAGCCACGGAGAACCATTGGAAAGATGGGAAAATGCCCTGGTTACGGGTAAGTGTATTTCCCCCGCTTGTCCCGAAGCGATGCGGGGAGTATCACAGGCCTAGTCCACTTGTCTTGCTCGGATCGCCACCGTTATGGCCCAGCTGATCCCTGGAGTTGACCAATTATATCGCCAGATTTGCAATCCTCTCGACTCGACAGTGCAAAACGAACCCCCCGTTAGCCGTCCTCAACTGCCGCCACCGTCGCCGTTCTGGGCCTAGATGGCTTCCTCGTGGACCCCGCGACGTGCGCCACATGGGACAGCCCCACCAACACCGGCTACGACAACGGCATTCTCAGATCTTTGTGGACAAGTTTATGGGCCAAGTCTGGACGGATCAAGGGAGTAGGAGGGAAGGCTTTTCCGGCGAACTCCGATTCAAACATGCCTCCAGGTGATGTTGGAGGAGACAACAGGGCACATCCACCACTTCAGGATCGAACGCGTAATATTCCGCGATACCTCGGTTCTGGCGGCCGGAATCTGACGCATTATCAAAGAAAATCAACCAAGCCCAAGATAGGATGCAATGCGTGACACGGAGAATGGGTGAAATAGGTTATCACGGCCCGTCGGTAAAGAACAACAGACTGCCCAAGACGGGATTAACAGATGGCGACAGACATCAGCAACACCCTTCAACAGACGGCAGATCAATCAATGGATGATGACAATTAAGCCTCGAAGAGATATTGCAAATGATGAACCTTCCCAAGTAATATGCACATCATGCATCCCTTTTATTATTTATTCACTTTATCCCGTTGCAACTCACGGCTCCGGCTTGTACGGCTTCAAAGATAAGTCAGCAGCGTACAAAAGTCATCACACAAACTTACCGGCGCATTGATCCACGCACCCATCTGATACTGCTGATTATTCGCAGCAGTCAATCCCAGATGGTATTCCTGTCCCCCCTTATAATTGTAGAGGAAGTTCATCGGGAACATCGGATTAAATCGAGACACTTGATGAATCGCCTGAATGTCGTCCTTTGACAGGCGAATGCGGACTGCCTCGGGCATGGCTTCAACACCCTCTACCGAGTTCACTCCAACAATTGGGAAGACATAAGTAGTCTGATGGAAGAGACACGCTAGTGCCTGTGGAATTGTCAGCGTGCATCCTAGAATACTTAAACATCACCTACAATAGCTTGCAGCGGCTTCCCAGGGCACAGCGGCCATTCCCTGGTCTTTGCACATGGGAATGATCTCGGCCTCCATGTCTCGAGTAGCGACGTTCCATAGACCCTGGTACACGGAAAAGGGCGTGAGGCCGTTGGCGCGAGCGACTAATAAAGTCAGTAAACGCCGCGCAGTTCCATCCACTCCCCGATAAGCAGCAATTGTGACCAGCAATCTGGGAAACCAGTCGCCCAAAAAATTGACATGAACGTGCCAGATTCTGTGCCTGTTGTCAAATCCCAGAGATTGGCTCCCGGCGCGAGAGACGCCTCAGGCCGTAGCACACATGGCGCAGAGGAAACCCGAGAGGTCATCGCGCTGCTCAAAGCCGCCGGGATACCAGGCTGCGTCGTCGACGTGAACGCGCTGCGCTACTACGGAGCTGGGAGACTCACCCGGGTTCGTCCAACTTCACTCATTCCCCTGCCCTCTTCTCGGCGATTAGACACTGATCAACCTAGGAATGGGATATCTGCGTGCCGACCCACCAGGTTGAGGATGCCAAACAGATTTTCGACAACAACGAGCTGTATGAGCCTGCGAAGCCGCCTCCGCCAGTGCCCAAGACTCTCCAACACCTGAATCCTACATTCCGGCTGAGGGGTGTCAACTACTACTTCATCCTCGTTCCGTCGTCGCGCTGTTTCATCGACCCGGAAATGGAGAACTGCGACCTCAGCAAAACGGGCATCCCTTATCCCAAGATGCCCCAATTTGCCCGAGATCTGCTCGTGTTGCAGAACGGCAGCAACATAGCCGACTTCATTGACGCGATGGACTTGGACGAGAAGTTGGGGGAGGACAACATCGACTTTGACGACTTGCAGGTGAAGGGACTTGAATTTGCCAAATCACAGAACCCAGATCTTCAGGCTGCCAATGTGCCACAACTAAACGTCGGGACCGATTACCGGAAGCGGTGGAATGTCATCGTCTCGGGTAAAGAAGGGCGGATCGAGCCGATGAAGAAGGGCAGGTATAAAACCCGGTGGCGAAGGATCAAGAATGACATAGATCCAAGGGAGATGGATAGATCGTTTTGACAAGCGCGTAAAGATAAGCTATATGCCTTAACAAAGAAACATGGAAGTGGGCTCTATTATGCTCACAAAGCTCGAAGGATGATTCACATATAATTTCTCGTTCTATCTCTGTCTACACACGCATCCAGTTGTCGTGCCCATTAACAGAGCGCCACCTACACAGTCTGATATTGCCGCTGTAGTGTTCCGGCGTCACCTCAGTTGTTTGTCTTTGCAGAAACCTCAAGACGTGTGAGCCAGTGGACGCCGTGGGCCAATCTTAGGATTGGTCGAGTATTCTCTGCAGCCGCCCGCAACGTGGTAATAGGCAAGCCACGACCGCAGGATGTTAGCCGTGTCCATCGCTCAATCTTCAGTTGCTCTTTGACGGTGGTAACCAACATGTTTCGGTGTTGTTGCCTAGAGGTAGCGCGCGCGTGCGACCCAACAACCGACAGGCCTTTGTTGTGAGATATGGGTGTGCACAGGGGCCAACAACCAGCCTGGTGAACAGGTATAACAGGTATAAAGAGCCAGTCCCATCTCTCCTGCCGGGAACTCGAGTTTCTCCAAACTTAGTAACATACTTTGTGCCTTCCCCAGCACTCTTGATACCTCATTTCAGTTTTGTCCCTACCATTCTGTCATAAACCTTCCACCAACGCCTTACTCTTCTGTCATAAGCCGTTCACCAACATGCCCTCATACCGAGAGGAGGACCTAAGTGCCTAAAAGCCCTAAAGCTATAGGGGGCTTAAGGACCTAAGAGCCTTAGAGCTATAGGGTACCTAGGGATATAGTCGGGCGCGATTGCATAATCTAGCCAATTGGTACATTCGCTACATACGGCGATGCCTACGCTAAGGGATGTACCTTTTGTAGTCAACCGTCAATCGAAACATACGCAGCCGATCTGGGCCTATATATCATCAAGCCAGGAAGGAAACCCTAGCTTCTCAGACAGTCTTCTCGGTCTTTCCACTCTCATTCCCACGCTGACTGCTGGTTGAAGAACTGAGCACCTCTTCAGCCACAATGGTGTCGTTTTGAACACGTCGCTTCGTAAGCTCCTCGTGAACCTCCCAGTCACCAATATTTTCCTCGAAGAACTGGTGGAGATCCAGGCCACGTTCCTCCTCCTCGTCAGACACACGCAGGTGAAGACCCGGGATGTACTTCAAGATGAGGAGCAGACAAAGGGAAACCACGAAGGAGTATGCAGAGATGGCGGTGATCTCGGCAAATTGCTTGCCCACCTGGACGCCAACACCATCGATGCCGCCCGACGCGATGGTTGCGCCGTCAAGTGAGGAGATGGACTTCGTAGCGAAGATGCCGGTGAGAAACGATCCTGTCATGCCCCCGATGCCATGGAGCTTGAAGACGTCCATTCCCTCGTCGATGTGCAGCCACTCGTTGACGTCGTCCATCAGAGCACAAACAACCGCGGTAACGAAGCCAATAACGGCTGCCATCCAGACACTGACGTAGCCAGCGGCAGGAGTAATACCCACAAGTCCGGCAATCACGCCAGAGCACGCACCAACAACACGGAAGCGGCCCTTGTACTTGATATAATCGACAAGGACCCAACCAATGGCGCCAGTCGAGGCAGCCGTGTTGGTATTGAAAGCCGCCAGCATGGCTCGGATGCTGCCGTTGAGCGCGGATCCTCCGTTGAAGCCGAACCAGCCAAAGTAGATGAGAATAGTTCCGAGGAAGACGAGAGTAATGTTGTGCGGCCTTCCGTGGGCCTTATCACCAGGGGTCTTCTTGCGCTTGCCGAGAGCAAGGGCATAGGCAAGGGCGGCCCAACCAGATGCGATGTGGACAGGGCCACCGCCAGCAAAGTCAAGAGAGGGAAGCTGTTAATAAAGATTAGTATGAAGTACACGGGAAATACGTCAATAGATGAGACTCACAGTGTACAACCATCCGTTTGGGTTCCAAGTCCAGCAAGCAATAGGGCAGTACACCAGGGTGGCCCAGAAGAAGCCGAAGATCAGAGACGGGACGATGCGGCCACGCTCAAACGCGCCACCGACCACGATCTGGACGGTGCAAGCGCAGAAGAGAAGTTGATACAGACAAAAGACAATCTCGGGGATGTTCGGGTTGCCAATAGACGGCGCCGACATGACATTCTTCAAGCCAAAGTTGGCGAGGTCGCCGATGAAGGGTCCAGCCGTCCGGCTGTACGCCAGCGAGTAGCCCCAGAACATCCATTGGAAGGTAGTGACCGCGCCGATCAAGATGGATTGGAAGATCAGAGCAAGGGCTGACTTTCTACGGGCAAGTCCACTGTACAGCAGGCCAAGACCCGGGATGATGAGGTAGACGATGAAGCCGCAGAAGGCAATGTATGTGTAGTTGAACTCGACGCCTGCGTACTGTGCGTTGACGTCTACTTCGAGCGGATTGCCTCCGTTAGGCTGTGACTCGTTGAACACGGGCTACACGGGTAAGGTCAGAGGCGCGTCAAGATAGAGGGCAAAATACCGAATCCGGGGTAGATCTGATGCAATGACTTACAGCGGACATCTTGGCGATTTCTTGGCAGTGCCAAGAGGAATATCCTATGCGAAATGGAAGGTAAAATTGAACAGTTCCTCTGCCAAGAGTTTGCAGGAGTGAGATGCAACGATACTCAGGTACGAGGATAGGGGCTTCTAGATATGGGCTATCACATAATTTGAATGCAGGGCTAACATCCGGGGTTGCTGAAGCTGATAAAGCTCCTACTAGGTCCAGGGCCTTATCAAGAGTTGGCAGCACGGCGTTGGACTCAGACCTTACTGGTGATAAGCACCCACTCCTGAATCTCTATTATGCTAGTCGGCAACTTAGCGCTGATTCTTATCGGTGCTGATGTCTCATCTCACCTGTCTAGATCTAGCTCAGCGTGCGTAGCCGAGACCAATTTGGGGATATCTACGTGTTTTTGGGGAACCGATGAGAAATCCCAGCTTACAATCCTCCCCACGATCCATGTGTACGGGGTGAATAGCATGATTGGCGGGATCGTAACTGCGACGGCTGTCTGGAGAATGACAAGTGAAGATTGTGACATGATGGATTTCTCAACCCACGCCTCAACCAGAACCCCCAAGCCCATTCCGTATCAACTTAAGCTTAACGACGTATTATCGGGCAAAGTGCTAATACAGCAACAACGTTGTGGCTGCAGAAATGGTTATTTTGCCCATTTCAGATGCCGGTTAACTTATCAGCCCCGGAACCAATTACCTCTTTGAGTAAGGACGCGAGATTCCAGTTATGTAACCCCATTATTGCACGATAATCCGCACTGTACTTATCGACGATAGATAGTGAATCCCGAGCGTTGACCGAATGAATGAGTCTACCCTACAACACAACGCAACTTGATAACGAACTTAAAGAAGCCACTTCCAGGACATTCAGATCAAGGCCAAATCATCCATGAGGACTGTAATACAATCTGAAATGACTATCAATGCCTTTCGCGTTTGTGCTGAGGTTTGTTGACACAATAGTCACCATGGTAGATACGTTAGCCGTCTAGCCCTTCCAGTTAAATCCCCAGAAATAAAGAAAGTAGAGAACCGTACAAATATAGTAAAATGAAACGGGACAACGTAGCACTGTATAAATCCAGAACCCTACTATTTTAGAATTATAGTAACCGTAGAATTATAGAATTATAGAAAGAGGAAAAACATATGTCATATGGTTAAATATTTTTATTCTATATCTTAATTCCCATCCTCTTACCTCAGTTTATGTCTAGGAGTATTTATAGGTTGCATCCGCTGAAATGTGGGAGATTCTGTCCAAGATCCAACAGTAACCGGCGCTGCAATCTCGAAAGGCTCTCACATTTTTCATTTCTGGGCGTATAGTTAAATGATGACGTTCAAGAGACCCATAATTGCTGGTAGCGATGAGAGGATCTATGTCGACCCTCTCACTCTGTCCTCAGATCTGACGGGCTTTCGTGGTAGAGCAACCGCCAAGTATCACACTGTGCTTGGATTCTCCGTTCTAAGTGAGATTGAATCCTTTCTAGGCCTACCGCTATAACAATCTCAATCCACGACGCATTTTAACTCGTGGACTCTGAACCGCTTTGGACTGTGACCGCCAGCCTAAAATTTAGTGTGTTCCAGAGGAGCATCGTCCAGTCGAGAATATTCCGAACCTAAACTACACGAGCGTCTAGGCAACTAACAATTTCCTAACTCTCTATGAGCGAAGGGAGGTCTATAGGCACACTATTCACATACCCTAGATTTCTTTTAGTTTCCCTGACTGGGCCGCTATTAGAGTCCTTGTGTAGGCCCATCGCGAGTCTGGTTGGAGGACTAGCAATGTCGAAGAATCACTTCACTCATCGAGATTATATATAGTGGAGGAGATGGGCCCTCTCTCAACCTGGGCCTGAATGTGATTTATTTAATAATCCACATTCGCACTGGTGCCGTTTCCTTGATATTACCATACAAGGAATAGTAAAGATTTGGTTTGGTCTTCTAAGAGTCACGAACCGTCAATAGTTGGCCCAACGTTGGTTTCTAAAACGCTCCATCACGAAAGCTTTCTAGTGCGTGCCACTTGGCCAACTCATGAAAGAAATGTTGTTGGTGAAACGAGTAGCTTATTATGAAACACTGATACGGCTGAACAGAAGAAACCAAGTTTGCGTAGTACTATTATAACATTTGAAGACCCGACTTCACCGAGACTTCGGGCACCCCAAAATGTTCAAGGTAATCGACCTGCAGCTGTTAATAATCTCAAAGTTTTGATTGTTTTTAGACTCGTTGCCTGCGTGGGGTTGAGATGTGCACAAAAGCGCCCGATCGTCTGAAGAGAACGATAGAGCGGCCACACGGCCTTGATAGTTCTGTTCAATGCCTCTCCGAGTATCCGTAGCTAATTCTACGATCTGAAGAGAGAAATGGTGCTGGGCAACTGCTAAGAGGTCACCGCTTGACGAGAAAGCCACGGCTGCTATCGGCGAATTGACTAGGAAATTTTGCCAGTTCGATCCCCATTCGCGTGTTGCTGTGGGATTGTGCGAAATCCATTCCGGGACCTAGTTGGCGTAGAGGTTCCGTGTCACACTCGACTGGGGACTAAAAAATATCGCCGACCAGTATGCCTGAAGACGAGCCTCTTGAATAATTTGGATGTGAGAGAGAAGAAACCGTTTGGCGTCATTGACAAGCAGGTAGCATGCTTATTTATATCAACTCATCCCTCATACTCAACCACTCTATACTATTCTTACTCATTATCGCCACTTGGGGGTTTTGTCTCCTTTTCAGCATCTTATTTTCTGTTTTGCCTCCTTCTCTTCAGTGGCTTTGTTCCCTTCTGCCTTCCTTTCATCATATCCTTGCTTTAACTGAGCCACGCCAATACCAAGTGAGGCGGCCACTGTAACAATTCCAATCGTCCAAGTGCCAATCTTCCCCAGTTTATGTTCCTTTCCCTACCAATTCGCGCCCCTTTCGGTGTGCCTGGGAATTCTCGAGCTTTCCCTTCGCACAGCAACGGTGTTAAGTGCCAGGGCTCCGAAAAATACAACGGATCACCCACACGCTCTTTTCCCCGTGTGATCTCAAACTTCATAGCCCCTCGGCCGAGGTTCACCTTGATTGCGACTTGACACTTGGACTTCTGAAAACCGAGAACCTAAACAAACTAGTTGTTAGCACTTATCCATGGCGCAATAATCTCATCTTCTACCTTGTTGTACAAAACCTCAACGTTGTGGTTGCATCCTGAATGCACTGTCCAAAACATATCTTGTGGGGTTGAAGTGTGTTCGGTGGCAACTTGTCGGTGAGAGATCCCACCACAATCGGATTGTTGCCCAAGTGTTTAGACTGGTTGGAAAGTAGCCCAACCTGGACATCTTCCTTCGTCTTCACAATCTGCAGCGCTATCTTCCCTTTGTCATCCACGTCTAACAGACGTTTGAGGTCCCGAGTTGTCGACGACCTCACTTCTTCGCCCTTTTTGAGGAACCACTCGACAGACTGGAACGAATTGTTTTTGGCAATTCCATACAAGCCTGTGCTGAGTAGGGAAAAAGTCCGTCTTGATTGATCTCCTTCAAGGCGTCGTGCACCAGGCCCTTGCAGACCGCCAGCTGCGGTTCTTGAGCAACAGCGAACTGAGGCACGATGGCCTTCTCCGCTCTGAATTTGTCGACCAGAAAGTTCTTCACGTACTCGGAGCTGCCCATTCCTCCAGCCAGGACGACGTGCAGCTTCATGTCATCAAGGTCCGAGCTGGGAAAGGTCTTTTTGATTTGCTCGTCAAACTGCTTCCAAATCTTTGAGCACTGCTCATCGAATAGTGGTTTAAAAAGGCTCTCCTTGTCGAACTTCATCATTCCATCCTCTATTTCCAGTTGTGAATTGCTGAAGTCTGGACCTAGGCCTGGCACTGTGACGCGGAAGTAGGGTTTGGTAAGAGTCCCGCTGAGTTTAGCACCATATCGACACTTAGCTTCGAGGAAGGCTGGGTCTTGGACCATTTTCCACGTCCAGAGCTCAACGGCAGTGGCGAGCGTGGCGGTATTTGTATCCTCGACGTTGGGGTTTGGAAGCAACGCCAGTCGTTCCCGTAAGATGGTTTCAAAACCCTCGTCATCTTCGCCGACCCGATATTCGAGCCTAGGCTAGCGACCTTGGAAAAGAGTATCGGGGACATGTCCTCGTAGCCTTTGATGAGAAAAATGCTGACATCGGAAGTTCCACCTCCAACGTCTGCGATCATCAGGTGGTCGCCATCGTTTGGTAGCTTCGACTCGGCAAAGAGGTACGCCATGGCCGCATGCGCTTCGTCGAGTGCGGCTTCAACTTTGTGGGGACCAGAGGAAGGTCCATCCGATTGCCCGAAGCCAGCCTCTTCAATGACCCTCTTACATCTTCGAATGGTTTCATCGTCCAGTTAGTAGGGTAGTTAAACAGGAACCGAATCTTCGCCGCTTTCCACTCCGTTCCGAGTGGTAGGCGAGTCTCATGGGAGTTCTTGATGTGCGCGTACAGCTGCCGGAAGTAGTCAGTCAGCCATTGTTTGACCTGGTTAACTGTGATGTTTAGTTTGGCGTCTTGGTTGACTCGGTTTAAGTATTGTTCATCAAAAACACCTTTGGAGAAGCTCTTGATGTCGCGGGCGCTGGGCATCTCTTGACCGACGTCAAAGCCCCAGCTTGACGGCCTATCTTCCAGGTAGGCGATGGCGGAGGGGACTTTATCTTGACGAAGATGCGATCCTGGAGATTATTTGTCAGTCATAAATATGCTCGTCAATCTCTCCAAAAATGTGTAAAGGCTTGGTGCATCTTACCCGGCCACTGGTGAAGGACTGAGATGTTCTGGTCTACCGGAGCAGCAAAGGCGACAGCAGTTCCTACGAAATACCAGTGATAAGTCAGAACTTATATAGGACTTTATCTCTCAAATTCACGCGACATTCCAAAGTCGATGCCGACTATAAGGTCGGGTATCTCTGTTGTGGGATCTCTTATAGTCTCGGAAGACGGCATGGAGACCTTGGGGTATTGAAATTCAGTTAAAAAGGTAGATACTCCTGAGCTGAAGATGTGGTTACTGAATTATGACAGCTCAAGAAACAAAGAAATCTCAATTTCTTTTAGTCACATTTATATTCAAGAAGGGGTCAGCCGTAATAGCGGCTTCGATCAGGCTGTAAACCTCAGCTCCTATTTTATAAGCCAAGCCAACACCGCATACAGCATAACCCTACAAATCCCCTCATCCGAGTACCTAGATATATCAAGGCTCTAAAATCACACCCTCAGGTTCTTATCTAGCAATAGCATCGATGCCGGAAGAAAGAAAAGTGCAAACAAGGTGTTTAAGGTGCTGATCAGCCCAGCTTAAAATTAAAATAGAACGTCAATGAGGTAGTGTCGAAGCAAGTGAATGTAGTACTACGCTTACAGTTCACGCAGCCTCGATGGAAATGCAAAGGGCTAGATGTGTGAGATGGGAGCACATGAGTTGCTCCGAGTGTTGTCCCGAGCCTCGTGCGGCTGAGGTGGGGTCCAAAACGTTGATGAAGCAATTTTTCTATTTTGTGCTCTATAAATATCTATGGTATGGTCAATCCCTGTTGTGCCAAGGATCGAACCTTTTCTGCCTGAATAAAACCAATCGTTAGACCTATAATAGTGTAAGATTATAGCGGTGGGTAAAAGAAGCCTGGACAATTTGGATAACGGGATTAAGAGGAGGAGTCTGACATGCATGACTTGCGTACCCAGATCTTTTCACCCTGAAGGCTTCCCTTGAGTAGTGACAGAACCTTTCTAGCCCTTACATTATAATACACTAGCGGGCAGGGGCAATCTGTCATAGGCACCTATAGATTTCCCTTGGATCATGGGATGAAAAGTATTTGAACTACTATGACTCCCCTTATTTACTCTAGTCTTGCTCGATCAGGTTGCATCATTATCAAGCATCACAATACCAACAATGAAGACCATCCAGTTCACCCTGTCTTTTCTGGCCACACTGGCCTCGGCATCTGTTTATCCGGTCTCAACCACCCCCCAGTCATACTGTCCTCCTCGCCCCGCTAGCCCAGCCCGGCAGCGTGCTATCTTTGAGGAGGCCATCCAAACCCTCATCGTCGAACAACGCTACGTCGAGGGCATCAACAGATACTACAATGAGGGGGATATACAGCACGACCCCTACATTCTCTCCGGTCGACAAAATGCACTCGACTGCCTCGAGACACTAAACCCCCAGGACACCGAGTTTACGGTCATCAACAAAGGCATCGACAACGGCCATGTTTGGATCTTCCAGCGTGTGGAACAGGTTAACGCCGAGCTCCTGGCGTATGTCGATATGTGGAGGTTCAATGGAACTTGTATTATGGAACACTGGGGTGTTTCCATGCCGAGACCCGCAGACGCCATCAACCCTCTTCCTATGTGGTAGAGATCAGCTTTGGAGAAAAGGTGGTAGAACCTGGAGTGATAAGGACCAGTTGCATCTACGCTCTGCAACGACTAATGGAATTACGGTCCGTAAAATACCTCTACTTGATGCGGAGGTGGAACTGGATCGACATGTCCTGATGTGGAATAATCTTGGCAACAAAAGTCCGCATAACAACTATCAAAAGCCAAGCCAAAGATCGAGGGCACATGTCTCGTCTGAGGGGCCGACACCATCCACTTCTTTGGTCCATCTTGATGCGGAGGCTCCTGCTTGGGCAGCTCGACTAACGCGTCCTGTCTCACTCCAGCCGTTATGAATTTCACAGCCACAGTAACCAAATAACGGGGGCTAAAAGCATCCTCGGTGGCATTCTAACCCATTATTTCGGGTTACAATTAGATTCAGGTGCTTTGGTATCTGGATCCAGCTAAATATACCCTTTTCACCTTGATCCTACTCTTGGTTATTGATTGACCACTCATTCTCCGTGCTGGCACCTGGTCCTTGTCCCTCAGCACCCTTTTCTTTATCAGCCAAGGCTTGAACTACAGCTTCAAGAGCTACCCGATCCGCACCGCGAACCCTGTCAACAAGCCCAGCATCGGTGAGGCTAACAGATTGACGACCTTTCATGCCTTCAACAGCCACTCCGTTGGGGGCACCATCTCGAAAGACCATGAAAGTCGGCATAGCAGAGACGTTGTACCGCCCGGCGACGTCCTTGACGTGGTCGACGTTGACCTTGGCGAAAGCGAGATGGCCGTTTGAAGAGTGGTTGTCAGCCAACTTGGAGAAAACAGGCGCGATAGCCCGGCAGGGCGGACACCAGTCGGCATAGAAGTCTACTACTACATGAGTGGTAGAAGACAGGAGGACGTCCAACTCGGCGGCGGTCGCTATTTTGTAAACCTTGCCGGAGGTTTCGGGAATGGGTGAGCGGTCCCCAAACAATGCCTTCCAAGCAGTTATATGTTAGTGTATGATGAGTGATATATTGCTTCAGCCACAGACAACACTGATGGTAAAGAAATGGAAATATGGAATGGTGTCGCAAAAGACGAACGTCCCTTGCGGGAACAACCCCATTACATAGGGCTCTTTGCAGCAAACTGACATGGACTGGTAATAACAAACGAGTAGTTCAGAGACAACGTACCGGCCCTACTAAGAAAAGAGCGAGGAGTGCCAAAATAACATAATAGAAAGTTTCCATTTTGTGATCTAGTCGAGTAGCTCAGGACGAGGGGAGGTGTTACAGCTGCGATAAGGATGTAAGGGTTAGGTTGCTAAGGGAGAAGTTATAAGGCCACTCAGCGAGAATATCCTCATAGGGTCACGTAATTCCATTAGCCGGGGTTGGTCCGGGGACTGACGTCATATTTGAAACCATTCCAACTGTCCAACGTGTATGACTGACTACCCTAGATCAGCATGGCCAGCATCTCGTGTCGAACTCTGCCAGCAAGTCTATTGTCGTCAATGTCTGTCACTTTTTTGATTTATCCATTTGTCTATCTGTCCCTGGTCCGTCGGCTTGTGCAGCCTCGGCAACAACCACATCAATAGCCTGGCTGTTGCCAGTGGGCAAGTCAGGGTGAATGGAAGCATCCGAGACAAACCAAAAGAACATGTTAGCGTTTTGCCATGCACTATTGAGACAAGGAGTCTTACCAAGTTATCCATTCCGTAGACCTTAGTGTTTGTATCAACCACAGACGAGCCACCCAACTGGCCATCGTCGGTACCCATCTTAGCCGTACCAACGAAGTGATCGCCAGTGGCCAGAGAGCCGAGGATCGCAGAGGTGTCGGTGTAAGGCTGAAGCTCGAAGCCTGTGAAAGACGTCGTGATGGCATCGACCATGTCGCCAATGAAGGAGGGTGCGGCCTCGACGTCGCCGTCGGTTTGAAGGTAAGGAGTCGTCTCAATTACGGTGTTCCCATCCTTGGAGAGCCCCAAGACGCCCGCGGATGTGAGACCGTGGGTCATGTACACTTTAATAGTGACTACGTCCTCTCCCGAGGCTTGCGCAGGAGCCTTGGTAGTATCGCGTGATGCCGTTAGCTCCAACCTTGGAGCTGAAGAAGATGAGACGGGGAGGACAGTGATGCCAGTCTTCTTGGCGGTGAGGATCTGCGCCTTGGGGCTGATGCCAAGGTTGAAGAGAAGGCGGGGCGTTGACAGCGCATCGGCGGATAGGACAACTCTTCCGTTTTTGGCCAGTGTGATGATCTCGGTCTTCCCATTGTCTTCGATCTCCACTCCTGTGACTCGCGAGCCGGAGCGCACGACACGGATGACCTTGGCCCCAAGGCGGGGGGTGAAGTTGTCTCGCTGCTGTGCCAAGGGGAGATATGTCCGTACCGGTCCGGCACGCTCTGTGTCCTTGATGTTCCACGAGGGGTAGCTGTAGACCTGGTGCTTCTCGTTGGGCTGCTTCATCATGTCCACCGACTTCCAGCCGAGCTTGTTGAAGAATCCCGAGAGGGTCGAGTAGAGTCCCTGATCATACCGAATGCTGTTCTCCGAAGGAAGCATCGTGCCAGTGTTTCGCGCGTAAAGCCTCTTGGCCGCGGGAGCCACGTCGGTCCACTTCCAGCCCTTGGGCCGGGTCCTCATTCGATCAGCAGGACCTTCTTGGCTTTGGAGAGGCGCTCGGCTGTGATGATGCCGGCTGGATCGCCGCCGACGACGATGTAGTCGTATGTAGAGGCGGCAGCGGTTGAAGCCAGGGCCAAGGCCGCGAGGTTTCTAAGAGCTAGACGCATGATGGAGGTTATGCTAAGCTATCGAGACGAACTTCTAGGTGCTTAACTGACAGACAGAGCAGAAGGTCAACATTATGCAAATCCTGAAGGCTTATATGCGATCCATCAAGAGCAAAGAAGGCCTGAGATATTCCCAGAGCGGATCACTAACATTACGGACACTAAGAATCTGCAATGCATCCGCAGTCGTAGTTTCTGACATCCCGATCACTTGGAATGCGTATGACGTGCCGTCAGGGTCCTAAACGTGGGTATGGCTGTGATATCCCAGCTTACCCATGAGAACGGACGAAACTTTCTTCAAGCGGTCGACTGACTTGGTTAGAGCTCCCGACCCTTGGACTTCACAACAGGCGTGCTCGGGGCGACTATTACGGGTCTTGGTCTCTGAATCTCCATCCTTCGCAGTGTGAGGTCATCTTACTCATAATTATCTCAAAGCCGCAGTTGGTATCTCGGCAGTTTACCGCGTTATCGGTACCGCACGTTCATGCCGTGAAAGCCGACTAGAGTTTCAGACATAAGAGTCCTTGACAAACACGGCTGACGTACCCGGCGTTCACTCGGTTCGGCCATTTGGGACAGATGAGAGTGGAGAACTAATGCAGGAACTGGACTCATTGCCGATTGGTACCGTCGTATCATGAGCTGTCATACTAGATCGTATCTGATCTTCCACCTCGTCGTTGTAACGTCTCCGATATCGGTTTCTCTTGGCGAATGGACCTGTTCCCACCTTAACATTTACTGTGCCATTATTATTCCTAAGATTATGTCCTCGGATCCCTCTTCCACGCGGACAAGAACTCCTCCACAGGCTCGCCCACCCCCTGCCACACCGCCTGCACAAACAGCGGATTCGAGAGATCTGGAGCCGCATCGAACGAGCACAGGATGCAACGACGGATAGCATCCGCTAGGCCATAGCCGCACTCCTCCTCTACCCTCTTCTGCCACTGCATCGCCGTACACAGATCCGTAAACTCATTCGGCCGGCCCGTGGGTCCGAGAAATCCGGCTCGATATGGCTGTCGCTCTAGAGATTCTCTGAATAATAGCTCGAGGAGGAGCACGCCGATCGCAAACATGCAGGTCTTTGCCTTCTCGGCTGGGGTGAGAGACGCGGGCTTGTCTAAGATGGCGAGCTTCAGGGAGGCATGCGACAGGTACGGCTTCGGCTCGTTGGTGTCCCAGTCCGGGGCGTGAAGAAACACCTGAGACTTCTTCCACGTCAAGGGAACCCATGGTAAAGGCCCCAGACAGAGTAACGTGTGAAGTACTAGTACAGCTTGCTCTAGCCGTTTATCTCGTCTTGAGGTGGCTTGCACAAAGTCCTCCAGGGATTTCAACTGGTCTTCCTGCGGCTGCGTGCTCTCGGTCGAGTCCGACAGCAAAAGGACTCTGCTTTCAAGGCCAGAGTCCCAGAATCTTACCTCTGGGTCGTCAACGGGGGCTTTGATGAGCGAGCAGAGGTCCTGCATGAGAGTGGCAGGCTCTGGCATTTGCTCCGAAGAAGCAGTACGGTCGTCCTCGGCGAATCTTACATATCGGGTAGCTTCAGTCACCCTGTAAAAGCAAAGTCAGCATGAGAATGCATGACAATTAATTAGGATAGGAATCACTGGGCACTTACACACTCGTCGAGCTAGTCCCGCTCGTAGCTAGGGATACCGAATCTGATGCCACAACCTGCTTCTTGTCGCGAGATGGAAACAGGCTCTTCTTTAGACGCGCTGGCGGCCTCTCCAGATCCCAGCTCTTCGACTCTGGCCTCGCCCGGGCCTCGATCGAGGACATGGCCGCAGCGCCCAGAGAGTACAAGAAGCCCCTGGGGCTCTTGTCCACCTTCTTCTTCATCTGCTCCTTGACCGCCATCTGCTTGCGCAGTACTGCCAAGTCCTCGTCTTTTGTAGGACATGCTCGGGGTTGAGGTACCTTGGGCCGGGCAACATCAAGCCTGACCTTTAGATTCGTCAACTTGGCCTCCTCGCGGAACAGAAGCCTCATTTCGAGCGTCTCCTTCTTTTCTAGATCGGGCGAGATGGTAACTCCGCAGGGATGGACACCGGTGCAGGTGCATGTCCAGTGGCGCTGTACACACTCGTAGATTTGCCGTGCTTGACTCTGGAATGTCAGGAACGGGGTGATGGATGTCGCCGAGACACTCGGTTTGGTCTTTGTGGCTTGAGCGACGTGCGAGGCGCGGCTGAGAAATTGAAACAGATCCTCGTTTCGGTCCTTGATGATTTTTAGGAGCTCGTCTTTCTGGCTAGAGAAGCTTGTTTTCAACCGGAACATCTCCCCTTCTAAGCTCGTTGAGTCGATGAGATACACCTAAAGAAGAGCAACACGTTTAGTGGGCATGTCACGCAGAGATTCAACTGAGGAAATACCTTTCCAATCGGAAGCAACTTGTGCAACATGTTCACGGCGCTATTGATATCGGCCAACTGCTCCATAAACCACTCGTGATATCTGCCCTGAACGCGTCGTCGCAGCTGCATCTGGACACGCGGCTGATGCCACAAATCCGACCCCGAGTCATTCTGAAGCGTCTCCTTATCGACGTCCGGGAGGTCCAGCGGGTCGATGAGGATCTCGAGGTTCTGCGAAAAGGCAATCTGCTCTCGCTGGATCGCCGCCACAAAATTGTCAAAGTCGTTCTCGAAGCGCCACCACGACTTGACAGACCTGAAGACGCTGCGCAGGTCCTTGCATGATTCCGTGAGGATGGGGAATGCGCCCAGCACGATCCCGGCAACCTCGAAGCCAGACATGGCGAAGGGAAGCGTCTTTGGTGCTGGCCGGAGATGTTCAGCGGGACGAGAGGGGACGGGAAGCGGCAGCTGAAAAGGCTCGCTCTCTCAGGTCAGCGCGAGGTTGTGCCCCGAAATATGCATCATTTGATTTTCCTGCAGGCTGCCATGGGGATACAATGTTAGTCTATGCCCCAAACAGGTTTAATGCTGCTTTCAGCTTTCAGCTCTGCTTATCCCCGCCCACGATCTAGATCGCCGAAATGCTCGCTGGGATCTGGATGAGGCGGCAATAACGGCGACGCTCTAGTTAATATATCTCGCAAGATGAACGACGCTGAGGATTATCAAGCGGCCTCGGCTCCTTCGCCGTCTCCGTCTCCAAGCCATGAGCCGCCAAATAACAGGCTGAGCAGGGCCTTATCTCGCGTCGGCCCTGTCGAAGATGACCTCACCATCGTTTTTGACGCAGCGGAACGGCGAAGAATCCAGAACCGGGTAACACAGCGCAACTACTGTACATCTCTCATGCTTGTTAAGTTGCATTAGAGAGATGCTTGATACTGATCATGTCACAGCGACAAAACTCCGCCGTCGCTTGAACGACCTCGAACACCGCATCAGCGCATCCTCCCAAGACTCGCCAGGTCACACATCTCAACCTAGTTATACTCAAATAAACATCGAATTTCTGGCGCTAGACTGCAATTCACAGCTACAGTCCCTATTAGACATGGTCCAGACGTCGGAGAACGAACCAGACCAAGCTTCACCGGCAGATCTCCGCCAACTCTTAGAAGACGAGCAGGGCAGATTCAGAGTCTGGGCAGCAAACCTCGGCGCCTTTCAGGATCCGAAGTCGCCCAGGTCCCTTGACTACCGGCTTGGAGATGGCCCAGCCATGCGATCCAACGTGGTTTCTGGGTTGGAACGGCTCAAGGACAGCAGCATTCGAGGTATGTATGCGTCCGGGTAATATTTCCACTGTGTTTCGTCTCTAAGCTGTGTGAGGTTATAGTCGGCGAAATCATCACCGGCAAACGCCCCAACCGATCAGCTCCAGCAGCAGTGAACGCCGGCGCGTCCGAAGACAGCCTTGAATCCGCTGCAGAGCGCACAACCGAGTTAGAGCAACTGCTCAATATCCTTCATTCCTCCATCAGCCACCTCTTCTCCCTGTCTATCCTAATACGAAGACTCAGGCCCAAAGGCAGACTTCCCATCGTCGACTCTTTGGATTCTCTCGATAGCTCTGCCGATGTTACCTACGTTGAGGATAAGTTCCCCAAGGCGCGACAGGTGCCCTGGCTAGCACAACGTATGGGTGATGCAATCTCCCGGAGAAGAGAGCTCATCCGCTACAGGCAGCAGCACCGCGCCAAGATCTCTAAAGCGCCTGAAGAGTTCACAAATCTAAACGTCGATACTGAAACCATCGCAACCTCCTACAAGGAGGATGATGCGGTGTCGTTCAGCCCGAGCAATGAGCCGGACGTGGCATCGGTCTACACGTCAGCAACGTCGTTCATGACGAGCACCATGGACAGCGAGGGCACCGGCCTCAACATCCCTGATTTATCTGACATGGTCTTGGATGGCGTGCAGCTGAACTATGGAGAGCCGATTGAGTGTCCCTATTGTAGGACCATCCAGAACGTCGGGAACAGATACGAGTGGAAGTGAGTATCTCAATGTATCGCATGTTTATACAGTGATATTGACAGCGAGTAGAAAGCATGTATTCGCCGATCTCCAGCCATACGTCTGCATCTTCAAAGACTGCTCCTTGAAGCTCTTTGAAACACGACATGAATGGTTCGAGCACGAAACCACCTTTCACCAAAGACATTGGCGCTGCACTCTCTGTCCAGGCTCAGAGGCCTCGTATGCCACAGAGGAGGACATTGCGGCGCACATCGAATCCGACCACCGGGGTAACGTGACGAAAAACCAGCTCCCGCTTCTCCTCGAGGCATGCGAACAGCAGAGTCAGACACTGGATACGTCTTCATGTCCTTTCTGCCAAGAGTGGAAGGAGGACACGTTCTTGGCGGATAATTCCAGGGGATTCTGCCGCCACATAGCGAGACATCTTCGGCTTCTCTCTTTGGTCTCTATCCCGTTGCGCATTGAGGGCCTGGAGATCAGTAGTAGTATGCCTGACGAGGTCAACGACTCTTCTGCGGATGAACCAAGTGACAAGGGGAGCTTGAATGGTGACGGCAACGCGTTTGAGGAGGCTGCATCTAAGTGGACCATGGATGCCGTTCAGCAGTGGTTGAGACAGAATGGCTTCTCGAAAGACTGGCAGCAGACACTCCGGGAGCTGAACATCCAGCGCTCGTTGTTTCTCATTCTTGGTGCCGATCTGGACCACATGGGCGACAAAGCCACGATGCATACCCTCGTCTTCCCCAAGCTCTCTGAAATATGCATCAAGAACGCCATCGAGAACGGCACCGGCTGGGACCAGACCCGAGAGCACGACGAGGGCAGACGACTACAGCGGCTCATCCGATCCATCGCGGATAGGCCATCTCAGGCCTCGTACAAGACCGAGCAGCCACCTGTCGGCGAGGACGAGATCCACGAAACGCAGGAGGGGGTTCCCCCAATTGCGCAGATGAGCCGGGCCGAGAGATATGAGAACGAAAAGACGCGCATCATATCTAGTTGCTTTAGCAAGAAAGCGCCGGAGGGGCAGCTGCTAGAAAGTTATATCACCCATACACGCGTGGTTGAGTACGCCAGCTCCCCGGGAGCGCCACCGCCCGGCAAGACAGTCGAATCGGACAAGAAGTACCGGGTGCTAACCATAACGGTACGCCAGTCCGGGCGCGTGCGGATGCACAAAATGAGAGAGAACGCCAACGGCTCATTCTCCGTCGGGAAGACATGGAACTTTGAAGATCTAAATGCCGTTGAAAACCAGCCCGGTGCCTTGAACAGTCTCGGCGTTACTGTGAGACTGGCAAAGGCCTATTATTGGGAGATGCCGTCGATAAAGGAGAAGCAGTTCTTCATTGCTTGCTGTCTGAAGATCTACCAAAAGTACACCGGAGGGCGATTTCCCCGGCTGGTTGGGTATAGACCGGAGGAGGAGGACAAGTTATTGACGTCGCAAAAGGCAGAGTATAAGAAGTGGCTTGAGAGTCGGTTACCAGAGGGAGAAGAAGCCCTAGGGCCCGGTAACATAGGACAGCGTCGGTCTGTATCTGAGACTCATGTACCATTTCTCGGCAATGTCTAGTTAGGGATCATTTGCTAGGATCTTTAACATCCAACTCCCTAAGCACCCTCGCTGGGTTTCCAGCAACGACGACATATTTTGGGACATCCTTGGTCACGACGCTTCCAGCCCCAACAGTCGAACCCCGTCCGATGGTTACACCTGGTAAAATAGTAACGTTCCCGCCAAGCCAGCAATCCTCGCCGATGGTGATGGGTTTCCCGCTTTCCGGTCCTCGAAGGCCGTTGCGAACGTACGGGTCCAGCGGGTGGATTCCGCTGTAGAAGGAACAGTTTGGCCCGACGAGAGTGCGGGCGCCGATGGTGATGGGGCATGTGTCGACCCAGGCGCTGTTGTAGTTGATAAACACGCCCTTTCCAAGTCTTTGGATGTTAGATTCAGAAGATAAGGTTGAGCTTAACAGGGACCTACTTAATGTTGTAACCATAGTCGACGTGAACTGGGCCTTCGACCCAGGGCCAGTCTTGGAGGACGTGTTCATCCTCCTCCGGGGTCGACGCCGGCGGAGGAAGCGCGGTTGTGTCACGAGTGATGCTGTTAAATATTAGCAATAAAGAACAAACTAAATGAGCTATTGGCAATGGGTAAGTACTCCTTCCACATCTCAATGAGAGTCCGACGATCAACATCGCCTGCCGAGTTGTACTTTTTAAATGCTCTGGAGCACTGTGCTCGATCACGGATCAAGCCGTTAGTAAAGGCATAGTACAGCTCGCCATTTTCCATCCGCCGGCGGTTGTCCTCGTCGTCAATCTGTCGCAAGTCCATGGTTGCAGCCATTGCTCTGTTCTGGTTGCTCGAGCGAACAGAGGTTTGGTAACAGGTTGTTTTCTAATTGCGATGCGACTGCCCCTGAATTTACGAGTAGACTTAGAAAGGTACACAAGATTTGGTATTTGACGTGAGGCTCGATGTTGTCGGTCAGATATGCGGGATTTTCGTAAAGGAGCGAGCGAACTTGAGGCGGGGCTATACGAGGTTTACGAGTTGCATGGTTGCGTCCGTCTTGTTTCTAGCGCGAGTCATTGACTCGACTTCGTATGCTTGACCTTACGATCCATAATTACCAAGATTTGGAAGAGCAGAGCAGTGAACAAATGTTGGATCTCGGTATTTTACTCGTCTTGTAAATTAAGACGTCACGGAGCTGCCAAGCTGGGACACGAGGTTTCAATAAGCTGTTTGGTAGGTAGAGAATTATAATTGCAGTAGTATACAGGTTGCCTCTACTCTTGGCTCAAGAGTGAGAGATTACGGTTGAGGTAAAGTCAAGTCTAGCCAGAGGCATACTTTGACATTCCTCGTAACTTTGCCCCGAAGAAATAGAACATGAACGGAGCCGGAATACCAATGGCAATACTGAGAAGAGCTAAAACGCTTGTCCCCCATCCATAGCCCAGGCGGTCGTACAGATATGGCGCGAACAGCGGAAAGGCAAACCCAGCCAAGCTTCGAACAACAACGGCGGCAGCGAGACCACTGGCAGCGTCGCGGCTGTAACCATCGATAACATATCCCTGCATGCCCTGCAAGCACACCAGAGTTCCCGCAACAAATATGGCGATGCCGATATTGGGCATGATCCAGTGAATGCGGCCTTGTACACTCCAGCCGTACCAGAGCAGGCCGATGGGAACGAGGATAGACCCCACGAACATGGCCGGGACTCGAAACTCGGGACGACCGACGCCGCCGTTGTTTTCCTTCAGTCGACGATAAATGCGGTCCACGAAGCATAGACTGACGACGACACCGAATACGCTAACAACAGCCAGTGATATGAAGTTGAGCCCGCTGATGCCCAGGCTCTCACCGTACACCTCGGGCCAGAAGACAGGAAACGTCACCGTGATCACGTAAGTTACCCCAAAGAGGTAGGCCATATAAGTTACATGCAATGACCTGGACTATTGGCTGTGTTGCGAGCATGCGTGATGGCCTCACTAAGGCGCCTCCGAGGGCATTCGATAGGCTCTTGGCTGCGTCGTCACCAATATGCCACTTTTCATTTCCTGTCTGCTTGACCAGTCGTTCTCGCTTTCTGCTCAAAAGGATGGGTGCATAAGTCTCCTGCATCCAAATCAGGCCGGCGATTTGTATGACCCCGGCTGCGATACTGGTCGACCAAGAGACCCAACGCCAGGTCGTCCTTTTAGCAATGAAGCCTGCGGCGACCGGTCCTACGACAGGACCAAGCATCGGACCGAGACTGTAGATTTCTACTGCCTTTCCACGTTCTTCTGGCAACCAGCAGTCACTGAACATGTCAACGACGACTCAGTAACCGTTTCATTCAAAGAGAGCATGTACAATCAGTTTCTTACCTTATGACTCCCGCTCCAATAGCAAGAGGTGCACTTCCACCAATGCCAGCAAAAAAACCGAAAGACAAAGAACTCGGCTCTGTTCTGCGCGAAACCGCAGCTGAGATTCCAGACCAAGCAGAACAGGTTACTAAACTACAAGACATATGAGCGTCCGAAAACCTCATATATTGGCCCGAAGAAAAGAGGCCCGATGGCATAGCCGAGAATGAAGATGGACAGGGCCATTTCCACCTCGAGTTCTTTGTGCATGCCAAGATCCTTCCCAAGTTTCGTGAGAGCTGGTGCAACCATGGATGATGAGACTGGCTATATGAAGGTGAAGGCAGACATGGTGACGGTGACGAGCATCTTTTGCTTCGTGGTCCAGTTCATCGGGTTCGCTGGGTTTTGTGGCGTTTCCCAACTGACGAGATATGGGTTGTCTGGCGGGTTTTCTGTGTCTTGTACTCACAGACTACCTCCCTCTAGATCTGGCCTGACTGCTGCTTCACGTCGATTTTCGTTTGTTGGTTCTGTCGAACCTCGGCGGGTGGGCGTCATATCGGAAGAAGTCTGGCTGCCGTGAGTCATGTTGGCGGAATACGGTGTATGTAAGTGAGAGTAAGTAACTCGATGACTTTCTGGTAGTTGCTCTTCTTTGACACGAAAAATGCATGCCCATTATAAACAGATGCTGCGCACGTAGGCTAGCCGTGCTCGACTCCTTGTCGGGTTTTGACAGAAGGTAAAAGCCGAGGATGGTTTACACCTTCAATAGAACGCAACCAAGTGAGAGTAAAGTAATCTAATTATTTAACGACATACATGCTATAGAAATATTAATACAATGATTCATGTTGCAATCGCTTCTCCTCCGCAAGGGGTCAGTTGGCGGGAAGCCAGTCGTGAAAAGCCGAACAGGACCATTCAGTGACTGGTTGGCTTATCAAGGTGGATCTCATCCGCTCTGTATTAGGCTTCTATAGATAAAATCTTCGACAAATCGTGTATCCTGGTTTAGCAAACGCTCAAAACCCGAGCCCTTCACCCCAAGAGAATATTTCACCGGTCTACCACTTCCTCAAGTCCAGGAAAGTCAAAAGCCGAACGAAAACTCGCAGTGGCCACTTAGCTTTTGAGAAACCAGATCATTTCCGCTCTAGGTTAGCCATTCATTGATTTATCCTCGGCTTTTGTCTTTTCAGGTAAGGCTCTTACAGCGACGTACGTACTGGACTTTTGCGTCACAAAAGCCGTCTAAATCCGATGCTGACGGGCAGTCATCCACAAGCATCTTAGAACGCTCCATCACGACGCTTAACAGACTGATCATCATCGCTTCTGCTTAAGCAGTCAAGCACAAATCAATGGAGAAACGCAGTGCAAAATCGGCCACGACAGGAAAGCCGGGTCAGCGAAAGAGCCACACGACTCCACAACTCAGCTGCGAGTTGTGTCGAGAGCGCAAGATCAAATGCGACAAACTCGATCCTTGTTCTCATTACATCTCTTCTGGGTTTGATTGCGTGCCTATCCGCCGGCTACGGCTGGCGCGTGGCCGGCATGCGAACCGATCAAGTTGAACACCAGGGTCTCAATCGGTTGAAGACGTGCATGCGCGAGGACTCACTTCGGCTTGTGTAGGACCTACGTTGACGACTCCAGCGGCTTCAAAGAGCACGAAGGCACAAGTTCCGTTGACTGACCGACCCGAAGACTCCTGTTGAGGTGTAAAGATGCTTACCTGTGACTCTGAAGATACATAGCATCCGGCGTGCTGTAGACTCGGTTCCAAGTCCGGTTGAAGAAAGTGGTATCCAAGGACACATACCTGCTCCTACACCTCGTATCGACCACAGCGATGGGGACAGTGGCATGAGGATATTGGGCCTATGGAGCCCAGGCGAACCGTCATCAGCCCTACCTCTTCATGACAAGATTCTCTTCAGCAAACTTTGTCAGGTATATCTCCAACACGTCGACCCTATCATCAAAATCCTCCATCGGCCGTCCTTGAGTAAATGGATGATGCGTGGAGGACGATACCTAGGGTACCCAGACTCTCACCCATCGATCGCTGCTCTACGCGCCGCAGTCTGCTTCTCGGCTTCTTGCAGCATGACGGAAAGGCAATGTCAGAGCATATTTGGTAATACCAAGTCCGTTGTAGTGGCAGACTGTCGGAAGGCGTGTGAGGCTACACTTGGGAGGTCAGACCTACTTGCCACAAATGACATTACTGTCCTTCAGGCATTTGTCTTGTATCTTGTGAGCAATTTCCCTAGACCCTTAAAACCTCATCTTTTAGACACGGTAATCTGATATGACTTCGACGAATTAGGCTAGCCGGAGAGCACAAGAACGTAGCCGAGCCGTGTGGACTTTAATCGCCGTGGCCGTAAGGATCGCAAGGGCCATTTGCCTCAAACCCGACTCGGAGCAGAGGACAGGACGCATGGATTCATTCTTCAGTCAGCAAATGCGAAAGCGGACTTGGTACGCGGTTTGCTTGCTAGACCTTCAGTCGTCTTTCGGTCAGTCATCGAACCCTTGGTAGGACCTGGTGAAGCTGCAACGTCCTTGGGTTTACCAGCACATATCAACGACGCCGATTTCGACCCGGGGACGAAAGACCAGGTTCCATGTAGAGAAGAGCTCACTGACATGACGTTTGCACTTGTGGCCTACCTTTCCAAGCGGGCGTCTGATCAACTCTACGGTGCAGGATAACACCGCTGGTAATGTCTTCTTGCTTCTTCGCTTCTGCGATCTCTAATCCTCCCCCTATGCCTGGTTCACATGGCACAACACGCAGTGCTTCGTTGCAGCAGTGCGTTTGTCAGCCTTGCGTCCCCTCCAACCCACGCGTACGAGCAACCAAGCACTCCCACCACCGCGACCTGAAAACCACAGAGAGTTACTCCGACTGACGTTGGCTGTGCTCGAAAAGGCACGGATGATGCATACAGATGCTCGCGGCGAGGGCTTTCGTTGGTGTGTCAATGTTCCGCGGCATGCGTTGGCTATGGCCTTTGCTGAGTGCTACGTCTGCGAGGACGTGGCGCTTATACGGCGCGTCTGGCCATCAGTTGGGGCGTCGTACCAGCGCCACCGGATTGCTACTTCTCGGGGTTGGGAAGACGTAGTACAAGGTCGATTAGGAGATCTCATGCGTCTAACTCGCGAAAGACTGGCGCTGCTTCTGCCGGACGTCTCTCTTGTGTACGAGAGTCCAGACGGTGTGGCCGCTACCTCAGTCAACCAAGAAGCAACCATTTCAACTCCCAGCTCTAAAGTAACAAAAGAAGCGACAAACGTGGAACCCGGTATCCTTGGACCAGCCAGACATGGCAACTGCATCAGACAACACCCCTCAGGAAGGCATGTCAGATCCATATTGGACGGTCTGGGACGAATTTGTATCTGGCATATCCCTTGACGAGTTTGGCGGTCCCAGCACGTTCTTGTATGATGACGGCGCTGGCCGAATGTCCGAATAGCATCGTATGAGAACAGGAGCGACTTTAGGGTGCCTGGCTAGACCAGAGCAGTATAGTGCAACAGGTCGTGGCTTGCGTTTTAATTTCCACCTAATTATCCCGCGAAATTCTGCAAGACGATACGGGCACTATAGGTACGCTATTGGGGCGCTATTATCTGGGTTGTTAGTCTTCGGTCTAGAACTATTTAGCCTCACTTCCATATCATTATAACATCGGCAAGGACCCCCTTTCCTGCTTGATTCGGATTCAATCTTCACTTTCCATCTTTCTCAACTGTAATTCAAACAATAATCAGTACAACTAAAACGCCTTCAAAATGATCGGCAAGTCAGCTCTCATGGCCTTGTTGGCTGCTCTTAGCATTACCGGCACCCACGCAGGCCCTTGCCAAGTCTCGTCAACCACCACGACAACATCCGAAGCGGCCCAGCCAACAACACCCTCCGTCTGCGCAGGATACTCTTTCCCGGCCGACCAGATATGCTGTGTCACGGGAGCTGGCTCGGGCGTTGTTCAAGTTGGCAATGGCGATCCAACCTCACCCATGGATTGTGCAAACTCTTGTCACTCGATGTCAGGATGCACTGCATTCCAATTCTACCAAGGGGAGGTTTGCCGACTATTTTCGGGCACTCTCGCGGTTGATCGAAACGAGCCAACTGTGATTCTTTTCTTCCAGCTCGGGTGTTTTATTCAAGAGGGATAGGACGGCATTGGCACTTTGATGGAACGCTGGCAGAGATGGGATTGGTGACTTATTATTCGAATCATGCGCACAAGGATACGTTAGATGCGGGACGGGGATCGCAATGCTGTCCCGTTTAGGACGAATCGACAAGTTCAATTTAGGTACTGTCATTGAGGCGCAGCGCATGATCGATCTAATTGATCAGCTCATTGTGGTTACTCTACGCAAGGCAGACACCTCGATCTACAGTGCATATAATTCGCCAAGACATGGCAGTGCTGTTACACCAACATGCAAAGCGGCTTTGGCGGCTCAAATTCATCGACACCGAAGCGGAGTGGCAATCAAGGCGGCTGAGGCCATCCTACCGACACAGTACCACTTACAGTAGCGTAACGTGTGACGAATGAAGGCAAACGAATTCCCTGATCCTTTGTTGATGCCTGAAGATCGGGTGTACAAGGCGTGAGACGGAACGACGGAATGGGCAATGATTGGCGTTTGGAACCAATAACTGCAACCTAGGCTGCGGGGATCGGGAATCATCGCAGTAAAAATGCCTGAGGATTCATCGACCGTAGGCTTAGCAACACGTCGCATTCTAGGCAACGATTATTTGCTCATTGTTAGATTGGCTCAACACATCACTGCTTACCTATCTTGATTATCTCCCACAAAACAACCAACTCTCCACCACCACAACCCCTTGAGTCTACAGCTCATCTCCAATTTCTCTATTCCAGTCTCCTCGTCAATTCCTATCATCATGTCGTGTGGTTGGTATCGCGACCCGGAAGTGTACGAGTACTTGTCCAGCGACAAGTTCTGGCTCCTGGGCATTGCCATAGCCTTGAACGCCTGGCGGACAAACCGACAGAACGACCTTTTTGTCGAGCGGAATGGGCCTGACGGACTGATAGCCAAATCCAAATCGAAAGAATCTAAGAAACTCGACAGCGAGACCAACAAGACCGAGAGTGAGACGAAGGAAGTCACCAGCACTTCCAACGACAGCTCTCCTTCCAAGTCAACCCCCGCGACAGATCTCTTCAACGACGACTGTTCTCTGCTGCTTCAGTCACACATCACCACCGAGCTCCGCAAATTCCTCGCCGTCATCGCTTGCAGTCTCGTCTTTCCTTTACAACTCCTCGAGGGTATATGGGTCCTCATCACGACATGGCGTCTGACGGTCGCAACTTTGAAAGCCACATACCCTCAGATGAAGCCGCGACTCTTCGGCTTCATTCTGCATCTCCCAATCACAGTCGTCATACTCCTTGCATGGGTGGTTGTGCTGGCTACAGGTGCATTCTTGGTCTGCTCGCAAATTCTGTATATCAAGTTGTGGGAGTACAAGCCGGGTACTTATGTTCCACCGAATTCCGACGACAAGAGCGAGAAAAGAAAGTCCAGTGATGGAGAGTGGGACAAGGTAGAAGAAGTTTCCAAGGGTGGAGAGAAGGACCAAGACATCAAGGGGGATGAGAAGAAGACAGAGTAATACAGTGTTACAAGCTTAGGAGGTATTGTCTAGCTGCTATATGAAATTGGTAGAGTTTCTTGGGATGAAGAGTATCATTTCCTCAAAACAGGATCGTAGTTAAGGAGAAGCAATTGTATGATTGATACTTTCTGATTCTATTTGACAACTTCTGGTAACTACATAGCTTTTCAACAAGGTCACAGAATAGTCCAAGTAAGCCGGTCTATCCCATCCTAATACAGTTGAGTTGGATACCAACCAAATCTCCAAGCAAGCGCAACTAGAAACTATCCAAGAACCGAAGCTTGGCTCACTTAAGCACCGTTACCGTTGTAGGCGATCAGGTTGGGGCTGCCGTTGAGAGTGCCAGTGATACGTCCACTGGTGCCGAGGGCCTTGATGCGGTTGGTGACGCTGGCGGGAGTGGTGAGACCCTCGAGAGCCTGGAGGTAGAGAGCAAGACCGACAACGTGGGGAGTGGCCATCGAGGTGCCGGAAAGGCTGGCGGTGGCGGAGTTGGAGCCGATGTAGGAAGAGAGAACGCTGACACCGGGGCCGTGGATATCGACACCAGCACCTAGACAGGGCAGTTAGCTCATCATAGTTCAATGTTAGGATTAGAGGGTCGGAAGGCATACCGTAGTTGGTGAACGAGGCAGGGGTCCAGGACGAGCTGATGGCACCAACGGTGAGAGCGTTGGGGACGTTGGCGGGAGACTGGCTGGAGACGGGAAGAGGGTTGCCAGATTCATCACCGTTGCCAGCTGCGACGACGGAGAGGACGCCAGAGTTGTAGGCAGCGTTGATGGCGGTAGTCCAGGTGGTCTGGGCAGGGCCGCCTGTTTACATGTTACTACGGGTACTTATTATAGATTGCAAGGATTGGACACTTACCGAGGGACATGTTGATGACAGAGCGGCCGGCACGTCCGTTGGAGACAATGTTGTTGACAGCCCAGTTGAATCCATCGAGGATGATGGCGGTGGTGGAAGTCCTGCCCTCGAAGACCTTGACGGAGATAATGTTGGTCTGTAGATTCGGTCAGCCTGGCCTTCCTCTGCATCGCATGTGCATCTCTAAGAAGCTTACTTGCTTGGCAACACCGTAGGTAGAGCCACCAATGGTTCCAGCAACGTGAGTTCCGTGGCCAATGGAGTCGACGTGAGCGCCACCAGCGGCGTTGTAGCCCAGCGTGACACGGTTGCCAAACTGCGAGTGGGTGGACAGGACGCCGCTGTCGACGACGTAGGCGTAGGTGCCAGAGCCGGCCGTGGTGTCGTAGATGTAGCTGGTCGAGCCGGAGGTGCGGTGCGAGATCGTACCGAGACCCCAGGTGGCGCCGGTCTGAGTAGTCAGGGCGCGGTCGTCGAGCTCAGGCTCGGCGTCGAAGAGGTACATCTCATAGTCGGGCTCAACAAAGGCGACCTGGGATTGATGTCAGTAGGGTTCTATGTATTATACGCTGGAGACATACATCGGGGCTCTTCTCAATCTCAGCAATCGTCTCGTCGTCAAAGTCACCAGAGTAGGCGCTCCAGGTGCTGATGTTGTAGGTGTTCTCAACACCGGCGGTGTCACGCTTGGACAGGCTGCGGCGGTGGACGTCGGTAACCCAGTTCAAGTGAGACTCCAAGTCGGCCTTGGCGTCCTCCTTGAGGGTGACGATGTACTTTCCGGGGATCACAACGGGCTCGGGCACCACGCCTTCAGCCCGCTTGGGGAGCTCGGTGGGAGCGGCGAGGGCAGCCGGGAGCAGAGCTCCCAGGAAGAGGGCAAGGTTGCGGATACTAGTCATGGTGAAGACTCCGAGAAGGCAGGATTGAGAGGGTGATGAGGATGAGAAGGATAGTAAAACCTCAAAAATGAAGATAACCCGGCGTCTTTATACAACTCCGCATCAAGACTATCGTCGATATAGAGCGTCTATCGTCTTGGGCGGCTTATCTTGCACCATAGTACAGAGGGTTGCGTTTTGGCTGCCAACTTGTCTCAGCTTCCTAAACAGTCGACCGTCCGGCTGGGGGATCCGAGGAAGGAAGGTAGCGGGAGACTACCAACGATACTAATACGAAGGCCAAGACTCGACTGCAGCGAGGAAGATGCTTCCAGAAATGCAAGGACTTTATGTGATTCAAAAGTTCTTGGAAAACGAACAACTCCGCAAGGTTTTGCCAGGGTGGTATGCTCGACGTTTCTAGCTCGCCATCCCGGTCGACGGATCAGGATTTCCGCCAGGGGACTTGGAGACACTACCCAGTCTAAATGATATATGGTTATCTCACTGGCGTCGATAACTAATTAATCCGCGCGAGTGCCGCGCCCGCGGACCAACGGACGTCGAGCGGTGCTACTCCTACACTATGACCAGACACTCAAATAGCGAATTCGAACGACATAAGTTCCTCGAATGATTAGCAACCATAGGCCCGACGCCGCAGACCTCCTTCTACTTTCGAACATCGGATGCGGGAGGGTCTGCCAGGGTTCTTAATGCCGAAGGGTACTAGGATCGGGACAAGCATTCTAAATAGGTAACGAGCCCCGATTACCTCAACGGGACTGCAGCCCGCCTTGGATAAGCGACTGCAGATCGGGATCCTTGGCGGACGGTCGGCTCATGCCGAGTCGATGTGGTGATACCCAAGTAGTCTAATCAGTCCACTGTATACCCCGCAAACCGACGGCACCTTTGGCGATAGATAGTCCTTCGGCGCTTGAGTGTTATAGTCTGCCTTGTTCTACTATAGTCCAGTTGGGACCGTGAGCCTGTTAGGTACCAGGAAGCATAGTGGATGGATCTCGCCGGGTCCCGCCTCGGAGATAAGAATAAACTACTCACCTAAGCATAGAGTAGCACCAGCTAGCCATCCCACCATACTAGTCGCATCGCTCGTCACAGGCACGCAAGCGCCAGTGGCGGCCATAGACACCAATGGCAGAAAAACAGGTTGTTCTTGTGTGATTAAATAGCTTGGCAACTTGACAGTCTCCCGGCCTCCTTCCTATTATAAGGAACTATCCCTTCCTCCTCCCTTTTTTTAACCGTCCCTTGTTCCCAAGTTCTCAGTCATCACCAGCTTCCCGAATGGATTGATCGTACAGGAGGTGCATCTAACCCCTGTTAATTCTCGTCACTTGACGACCTTGGAATATGTATGTTTTCTGAGTGGGGTTTAGTCTATCTACTATAGTTCGTCGACCAGCTAACAATACACATCGTTTTCTCAACCTTGATGGTCATGCCGGTAGTATCTCAATCTTCGATATACTAGGCCCTTGGTAATTCACAAACAACCTCCAACCAGTCCGTTTAATTCTCGCCACAAGCACAAACGCCGTGCCGACAAGACAGAAAACTCCAGAGAATACCTTCAGACCAGTCCACCCGCCCGCACTTTCCAATATCACACCATTGATGAGATTCGCCGTAAAGCCTCCAATCGCGCTGACAAAAAGTACAATGCCAGTACGGAATCCGATCTCAGCCATCGGCGAGATCTGCATCACCAAAGGCGTGATCAACGAGACGTAAGCACCCGCGAAGAATCCAAACAGGACGGCAAAGGCGATCAACGCCGCGTCGCTTGTATCTGGTAGCCAAAGCGCCAGGGTCCACACGCCAGACAGATAGCACACGACGACGAAGACGTTGAAGCGGCCAATCTTGTCGCTTAGAAAGCCAGCAAACAACCGCCCAAATAGTGACGCGGCGTTTAAAATGGGCAGTACATACTGAGCCAAGTCGGGGTCCATCCCCACACTAAGCCTCAACAGGGAGGTAGTTGATCGTGACGAAGAAGCCGTAACTGAAGAAGAAAAACCCCGCTGTGATGCAAAGGAACTCGATTTCCGTGAAAGGCTTGAGAAGCTGAGCCTTTGTGACTGTTTGTAGGTGTGGAGGGTGGTAAGGTCGGACGGTCAGGTTGGCAATGACCAGGAGAAAGAGCATGAGAAATGCAGAGATGTGCATGGTCCATCTGTAGCCAACCTCGGCGATAAGTCTTGATACCATAATGGAAAAGACAATACCACCAATGCTAGTGCCCGTAAACAAGATTCCAAAGGCAGCGCTGCGCTTATGATTGAACCAGCCAACAACACAAGTAACGGCTATGTCTACTAGCTCATATAGAACAAGGGCCTCGAAATACTTGAGATATACATGGTTGGAAGATGGCGGAGACACTAATGGCAGAGCACAGCTCCTGCGCAAGAAGTATCTGATAGTATTCAGTACTGGGGCTAGCTATCATAATGCCGAAGACATAGAGGAAACTCCTAATTAGGACCAGCCACTATGGGTCATAGTGATTGTATATCATGCCGACGAAAGGACCCTGAAGAAGCATTAGCAACAGTGCATTCAATCATAAGAAACTAAACCGTACTATGACTATCATAAAGAATATTTGCAATGATGAAATCCATAAGATGGTGCTTACTGAGTATTAGCTAAGCAGTTGATTTTGATAGTACTTCTGAAAGACTCTAACGCCTAGTAATTGCCACATTACAATTAGCATGAGAAGACTGATACGATGAGAGATAGACGTGTTGTTCAGCCAGCCAAAACTGCAGAACGAGATGCACCATACACCGAGCACAACGAGTCAGGCGGCGGTACTTTGGCGGCGGAAAGGGACTGAGGACAACACCCCAAATCGATGGCAGTCCCTTAAGAAGGTACACAATAAAGCGTCGTACAGGCGTCTCTATCGGTCAGCCCAAAGCTGCACCAGATCGCGCGTATGTACTATAGCAGTCTTATGTTTAGGACCCTCTAGCAGGAAAGCATCTCATAGGATTGATTATCAGGTCGGTGGCAGGAAAAGAATGTTAGCAAGGCATCAAAATGGCCTACTACCGGCTTGATGATCGGTGTGTAAGGGACAAAGGGTGGACAGCAATTCGAGTTGTGATCGGAAAAGAAGGATCTCAAATTCTCTCATAAACAAAGGCAAAGAACTCAAGCTTCGAACTCGAAGAGCTCTCTTTCTCTCGTATCTCTGCAAGAAGGGAAGAATCTCTCTGCAAGCAAAAACAAAAATCTCTCTAATCTCTCTTCCAACCGATCATGATGATGATGGTTGTTCGTTGTTGTTGTTGTTTTCTCGTCCCTCTTCTGACCATCCACTTTATCCCCATTAAATCCCTGCTAGCAACTTGCTAGCCCACCTGTCCAGGGACCCCCGTCACAGTACCTCCACCGGGAGCATCACTACCCTAGGGGACTTTTTGAGTAGTCTTCTCTGCGTTATGCCTATGTATCTTGGACAGTACAAAAGATGAGCCATTTTGATCTTATGCAACGTCCGTCTCTATTTGTATCGGCTATGAAGAAATATAGAATTATTTTAAATATACCTACCTAAAGTCTATCTATCTAATTAGTTACATTCAGAATACCTACTACTACGTATTTGCATAGATTTTCAAGCTTTGGTTAATATCATCCAGATGGATAGATCAAAGTAGCATACCCTATACCTAAAGCCTTAACAACGTAAACATCGTAAGTTTCCCAGTATATGGTTCCCATCAATCTCAAAGCTTGAGCCTGATCTTACAACCCGTCTGGCTACCTCTATCTAACCTTGAGATCCAATTCATAAAACCTTGTTTTGAAATACAATATATATAACTGGCCGTCTCGCGTGAAGATTGTGTGCTAATATATAAAGGAAGAAGTTGAACTCTAGATATAGATAAGAGAGATAGGAGTAATAAGTATAAATAAGATAGAAATAAGGACGATAGATAAGATAGGCATCGTTGAGGTCGGTCCTACTGGACGTGTCATCATGGATATTTCCTGATGGAAGAAGATGGCCGAACTGAGGGGGTCTGATACCGCGAGTCGAGCCCTCTTGTATGCCCGATCAAGGCTTCTCAGCAGCTGATTGACGGTTGCATCTGTAATCTTACCCAAAGCCTCCAGCTCGACCCTCGCCTTTTCAAGCCTCGCCACGGTCAAATCTTGGATGATGCGCTCCAAATCACTCTTCCGCGCGCTTCCCATGCTCACGTGGCGGCTCCTGGATCGGACCCCCATATTGAAGACGAGAAAGGGGAAGACGGGATGCGCTGCAAAGCGACCGCCGTGGCGCTGGCCATGTTCCGGGACGACACCAACCGTTGCATAGCGGATTCGGCACAACCTCAGCCGTGGACTCGAAGAGATATCGTGGCTTCTCCGCATTTGCTATTTCCAGCCGGCAATTCAAGTTGAATATGCCGAACTATCCGGTCTCCTCGACCGACGTGAGGTCTTTGAGTTCTTCATGAAAAGGCGGTCGCCCCTTGTCTCTCGTCCTCATTGGACCGCCTCATTGTGGGAAGACAACGCTTTGACGTTTGAGAGGTTAATCCAGGTTTGAACTCTCAGACCGACTACACATAAACCTAGAACGCCGTGGTTTATCCTTTCAGGTTGAGCTTTTAAGTTTTTAGACACCCTAGTCCTAGTTCTATCCCGATTCCGAATCCGAGGCCTTTGCACAGACTATATAAGATAGACACCTCACAGCCCTTAAGAAAAAACCTATAGACTTTATCAGACACTACATCGTCCACATTACTACATCGTCCAAATTCAACCGAAATTTCTTAACCATGAAGTTCTCCCAAGCTATCATCTTCGCTGCAACGCTCTTTGCCACTGCTGAAGCATCTGAAGTCCGTCTATTTCCAAACACTGTCCTTCCAGCCTTCTAAGCATACTGACATATACACGCCCAGTGTCGTATTGGTTCACGCATCCAACCCGACTGTTGCTGGGGCGGAGATGGCTCTGCGTCATGCGTTCGTCAGAGACAAGGAGGCTTCGGTGATTGCAACGGCGTCGAACAGAAGAACTACTGTTCGGCAAATGGTGTCCCCAAGGGGCAATGTGTAAGTACCCAATAGGATGTGTATACATGGGATGGCAGAATTAACAAGTTGCTCAGAACGCGGACTGCTGCTCGACGGGGATTGGGCGGAATGGAAAGAAAGGGTATGGGATTGGATGTCCCAAGTAGAGGGCTTATTCCATTACAGGGCATTGTTAGGTTCATTGCAAAAGGCATCACAAGGGTCATCTGCCAAGCCTCACTGCCAAGCCTCACTGCAAAGTCCGATCTCTTTAACCTCCCTGTGACGGCCTGGGCCATAACGCAGGCGGTAGGGAAGGGCAGACACCTTTCATGTCAACCTGTTATATGAGTACCGATCATGTATAGACAATTATTTAGCACCTAGACGATGAGCCTTAAGCTCCTTAGCTATCAACATACTTGGTTATACAACCCTACCTTTTGCACATTACCAGACAGTGACCTATATAGATTACATACCTCACGCCTCGGACCTACCCTATACCTCTAGGTTGGATCCGACGTTGATACGTTCCTCCTACATCTTATTATCTCCGGCCACTTCCTAGGACTATGGAGCGAGGTCAACGGTAACCCAAGCCAAAACCTGCCTGCTGGGAAGGCTCAGCCAGAAGCCGAGGAACAGCGAACCCGCAACTACATGGAAGCTCTCTCTAGGAGCTCACCACTACAAACAAACCTCGCGGGGAATGCCAAAGACCTCCAATGCCGACGACAGCCAAAACAAAGCAATCACCCCTGACAACCGCTGGGGTTGACGATAGAGTTTTTAACCGACCAGACTCCGAATCCCCTGCCTAGGATATTCGTCCTTTGCATTGCAGAAAGCCATAGCGGAGACGCCTAGGATAAAGCTTCAATCGATCCCTGCAGCGCACAACTTCGACACAGGCTGGGCCCTTACCACCAACCTAGCTACCAAAGCCAAGCTGATTGAAGAAACCTTAGCGATCTCTCGAATCTTCGGACCTTATCAAGCGGAAGCTGCGGAGAGATAGCACACCTACATCATCACAGGATGCGACCGCAGCTACTACAACTTCGTCACAGTGCACGCTCCCCTCACCAAAGAAACAGTCGGCCGGGGAAGCGCATGTGTAGATTGCTCGCCGACCGATCCGCTGGGCACCCTCTCAACACGACGATCCCGCCGCGCTGACGACCACCTAGATCGTCTCCTTTCGCGAAGAGATCCCCCGCCGCTTCACACCCTTTGGTTTCCGCTCTACCAGCCGTGACTTCTGCAGTTGTTTGTAGTCGTCTCAGTGTTTGCGACGCTTTGTTCATGTGATTTACCTGAATTAGATAGAGAGGCTAATGCGGCAACATGGCATAACGAGGCCATTCAATCATTTAGAGCCACTGTAACTGGTGCCTTACGTCTCGAGATATGAGGTGAATGATATCAGTTTCCTGGGTTGTATTGAACCCCTCTTCTTCTTCTTCTTGCCTCCGCCGTCGCCTGTGGTGGCACTTACTCAGTCGAGACGGTCGCGCGGGCAAAGATTACGGTCTAGAAAACACAAACAGCCTCTTACTTGAGTCCAATGTCGGCCTGCCCATCAATGTCGACGACACGGATCTGCTCCCGGAAAGGCACCAGCTTCCGGCCTCGAAACCGGGTTGGACAGCCATAACCTTCTCCCTGATCAACATTGACCTCGCCAAGTCCAGGCAAAACTTGGCCGCCATCGCCTCGGCGTCGTCTCCAGCGTCACTTAGCGAAGAGACCAGGGTAGATATTATCAAGGAGATGCGAACGAGGGTGGAGAGCCGGCTGGAGCATTGTAACCCTGTGATGCCTCAGAATCGTCTCATAGTCCGCTGCTCCCGGTTCCTTCTCCAAAAACTTGACTTTGTCACTCGGTTACAGGATTCTTCTGCGACGCACGGGGCCCGACGCAGAGTTCGCGACTGAGCAGAACCTTGCCGAGGCCCTTGAAATCCTGCAACCGAGTCTCTACAGTGAAAGCGAAGAAGGCTTGCTGGCGCAGTTTGCATGGGCCCGGAAGGCGTATCCCCAGTACCATGTCACCATGTACGTTCTGTGGCATCTTTGTCTCAAGCCCGAAGGCCCCAGTATCGACAGAACTTGGCAGAAGGTGGAGGCGCTATTCTCAGGCGAGCTCTGGGATGAGTCAACCAAGGGGTTTGGGCCCAAGGCAGCGGTATTGGCAGCCGTCAAAGCAAAGGCCGTGTTAGTAAGAGAAGGACTTCGAAGGCCTTGGCAAGAGAGTGCTATACCCAGCGGTACTCAGCTAGATGGTCACCCTGTAAGTGAACTCTCTGAAGGTGAAGGTTTGTCTTCATACTTGCTTGGAGATGCCGGCGGTGACGAGCTTAGTGCCAATAGCATCGCGGATGAGTGGCCAGATTGGGAAACATTGGTCCAGAATTTCCAGTTCTAAGAACAACAGGGAGCTCGCCTTCAGTTTGTAATACCCCCTACATCAGAGGCCCTTGAGCCAGGGTGGAGTATATTCACCGTTCTTTTCTTCCACTCAGGCCCGTCGAAACTTGGATTATCCGTAATGCCGCCCACTTTCTTTCAGCAAACCCGAAGGTCTGGGCGCGACTAAGCCGGTAGTTGAGACGGAACCGAGGTCCCAACCACGGTTAATTAATAATAGGGTTGTGGGGTACATGATATAAGTGTGTCATCCAGATCCGTATTTCCGCGAGACACAATGCAAGTGCCGAACGGTTCTGTCGATGCTACGTCACGACACAGGTCATACGAGCCGACCGTTGACTCTTGCAGCGACTCTTCCCCGCACGCGGTGATATTGACTAACTTCCAAGCCGGCTGATGTCTCTATGACGTTATGGTTAATCTGACATGAGGAGGGGACAAAGCGTCGCGCGCGGGTACAGAACGTCGCGCGCGGGTAAAGATATTGAAGCCGGAAGCCCGGGATGGACGTGTGCTGTGTGCTATGACTGCTATAAGAGCAGATGTGGCGGCTGCGGGAGTGACACAATGGAGGTTTCAGTACTACCGGGAACTTATCGAGGAGTACGCGAACGATAGGCATGAATAGATACCTTGCTTTCGTTATCGCCCTTGTGGCGGGTGTGAGCGGTGCTACCGCCTCGACATCGAAGCTCTTCTCCGGTGGTACTATCATCGCGTGGAACAACGAAACCGAGACTCCCAGCGTCATCCGCAACGGCTCGATCCTCGTCGTCGATGACATAATCCAGGCCGTCAGCTCGCAGGCCAACCCAGACGACGTGCCCAGCGACGCCGAGATCATCGACGTCTCGGGCCAGATCATCACGCCGGGCTTCATCGACACGCACCGCCACGGCTGGCAGACGGCCTTCAAGACGCTCGCCTCCAATACGACGCTGGCGCAGTACTTCCTCCGCTATGGAGAATTTGCATCTGCGGCCAACTTTCGTGCGAAGGATGTGTATCTGGGCCAGCTCGCGGGACTGTACGAGGCACTCAACGCCGGCGTGACGACTACGTTGGATCACGCGCATCATACGTGGTCTAATGAAACAGCCTACGCTGGACTAAACGCTTCCATTGACAGCCGGGCCCGAGTCTTCTGGGCATACGCCTTCCACGATATCCCGACACTCAACTACACCGTCGCCGACCAGATCCCCAACTTCCGCGATATCGCAACAAGCGACATCCTCGAGGGAACAAACACGAAACTGGCCATTGCATATGACTCCTGGGGTCCCGAGCCAGGTCCAGAAGCCAGCCAGATTGCCTCCTTAGCCAAAGAGTACGACATCGCCGCACTGACAACGCATACCCTCGGCGGTCCCTGGGGCATCACCAACCTCCCGGAAGACGTGTATCCCTTCGACATCCTCAACGGGTCCTTGCCCGTGGTCTTCTCCCACGGAAGCTTCATGTCGGCCCGTGGTGCACAGCTCCTGCGCAGCACCAACCAGTACTTGTCCATCACGCCCGAGTCAGAGATGCACTACGGCCACACACACCCGCTCTCGTACACGCTCCAGGACCAGGCAGCTCTCGGCGTCGATACGCACTTCACCTTCTCAACAGACATTCTAACCCAGGCGCGTATCTGGCTCCAGTCCACGCGATACCGCCTCTTCGACCAGGTCCTCTCGACGTGGCGCATCCCACGAAACAGCCCTATGAGTGTCGTCCAGGCCTTTTCGCTGGCCACTCGCGCGGGAGGCCTTGCCCTCCGCCGTCCCGATCTCGGCGTCATCCAGTCCGGCGCCAAAGCCGATCTCGTTGTATGGAACGCTGCTGAATCTCCCGCGCTACTCGGCTGGGTAGACCCCATTGCGGCAGTGATCCTTCACGCGAGCGTCGGCGATGTGTTGCACGTCACGGTCAACGGCGAGTTCGTCAAGCGTGACGGGAAGATCACGGCATCCAAGTATAAACAAGTGCGCGAGGACTTCCTTGAGAGTGCCGAACGCATCCGGGGTATTTACGAGAAGATGCCGCTCCCAGTGCTGGAGGGACAGTTCATGGATGATGGCTTTGAGTATGCCGATACGAGGGTAGCTGATACTAAACGTGGAGAAGGCAACGGATATGGGTCTGTTTATACAGACGAGAGCACATGAGTCTGACTTGCACATTCTTGAGAAGACGCGTCGACAACATCTCCATCTCGCAGTGAATAGTCTTCGACCTGGTTTCTTTTCAGTCAATATTTAGTTGTAGCACTAGTAGTAGTAGTAAATAATAGCATTTCACTCTGAGACACAACCTAGCACCTTTGAAATACTTTTCCTATTCTAGGCCAGGTTTTCGACACTCCGGGCCCAGTTGATACCGGTAGGTGGCTAGGTAACCAGAAGTTTGAACTGTAGTTAGGCTGACAAGGCTGAAAGTAAGTCACCATACGATCCAGAAGATGAAAGAACCAGATATGGCCCCTTTCAGGGTTGGGGAAACCAGGCATTCGTTACCTTGAGCAAACCCACAGAGCAAGTAGATGAGATGTCACAACTTGTGCAGTTTTGTCCTTCAATTACCTACTTTACATCCATCTCGCACGCAAAGGCGCTCTGACACGGGTAACTACAGACTCAAGCAAACAGCATCCCCTCTTGGCTATCATGCTGCCAGCCGTTCTGACATCATGACTCTTTTTCTTCAGGCACTCATGTATAGATACCTCAGATGCGGGAGGCCTTTCAGCTGTGCTCGTTCCTTTTAAGCACGCCGGGGCACATCATTCCTCTCCTCTCTTCATTTCTCTCTCACAGCACGACCGGGTCAAGGGACAGCCAACATGTCGAGCTCCGCCCCCGTCGAAATGGTCGCCATCCGGGAGATTCCTGGGAAAGGCAAAGGCCTCGTTGCCACCCAGAATATCCCCAAGGGCACTCGTCTTCTCTCCGAAGAACCCATCATCCGGGTCCCTGAAGATGCGCCCGACAACCCCAACCTGCGAGCATCCATACGGAGACAGGTCGAATCACTCACGGACGAACAACGACGGTCCTTCCTGGACATGCACAACATTTACCCCGGCAGCGCTTCCATCAACAGTCCCGCGCATTACCTTGGCATCATCCGGACAAACACCCTCCCCATGAACGGCACGACCGAATGCGGCATCTTCCTCGGTGCATGCCGCATCAACCATGCCTGCGACAACAGCGCGCAGAAAGGATGGAACGAGGCCATCAGTCGACACACGATCCATGCCTTGCGAGACATCGACAAGGACGAAGAGATCACCATCTCCTACCTCGGCGCCATCAAAAATCGCAAAGCCCGTCAGGAAGAGCTTCAACGGAAGTTTGCCTTCACTTGCTCATGTCGCCTCTGCTCCCTGCCGCCGCATTTGAGCGCCGAGAGTGACAGAAGACTAGATGATATCCTCAAGCTGGATGGCCTCATCGGCAGAGCTGGCGTTATGGGGATCATCAAGGCTCCGAAGCGCGTACTTCGATACGTTGATCAGCAAGTTCAACTCTACAACGAACAAGGTCCGGGCGATGCTGGCTTGTCGCGAGCCTTCTTCGACGCCGCGCAGATTGCTGCAACCAACGGAGATCTCGCCAGAGCACGAGTCTTTGCTGAGCGGGCGGCGGCTGCGTGGCTCGTCGCAGAGGGCGCCGACAACCCCATCGTGCTCAAAGCCAAGACGTTTGCTCAGGACCCTTCCACTCACGAGGTCTACGGCTTTTCGACAGCCTGGGAGACTTCCGTCGACGATGTTCCTCGTGGTCTTGGCCCGAACGAGTTCGAAGACTGGTTGTGGAGGCGACACAAGCGAAACGAACCTGGCCAACCGGTAGACCTCCGCAACTGAGCGACGTTTCCGAGTTTCATGGAATTGCCCAACGAGAATGATGTCGATGAAGACTTCTTCGAGAGCAGTGACGGGGTCAACTACAAGCCTCGACGCCATTGGTGCTTCTTAGCAGAGATTGCCGACTATGGAGCACTTCTTCGTCTACACATGACAATCAAGGACGTTTCCGCCGAGACTCTTGACCTCTTCTTCCATACCGACGGACGCGGCGGTGGAATTCCACCGTCACAGATTCGCAAAGGGTACACCATTGCGATTCTGTACGCGCAGCAGCATGCATTCGCGTTTTCGGAGCCCGGAATCCGTCACGAGGATCCCCCACTCATCAAGGTAAACCTGCTGTCACTCTCCGGTCACCCTGTCCACCGGATGTTTCTAACCTCTCTTGTTTCTCCAGATATTTCCCATCTCGCTCGACAACTTGCTAGCATTGAGCGACCGAGTCCAGAGATTCTCGTCGGCCAGGGACCAGATGAGAACATGTCACGGATGCGACAAGCAGGCGACATGTCTGAAGAAATGTGCCAAGTGCTCAATGTTCTGGTACTGTGATGCGGTAAGGCCTTGCAAACCACACATACGGTTCTACTAGTTACTAACCAGACCACAAAAAGGACTGCCAGAAGGTTGGCTGGCTTGACAAAGACCACAAAGCAGACTGCAAGCTTCTGCGGGATGGAGATGTGAAGGGAATGTTTTTGCTCAACTGGGACGAGTTCCAAGACTTTGTCAAGTTTCCTATGGGGCCATGATGCATTAGGCATGCTTGTCTGGGTTAGCAGGTAGTCGCATAAAAGTAACAGAAGTAACGGTTGTTTTCTCTGTCCACTGCCTATGGAGGCATCCTTTCTAGTCATCGTGTTTATGTTTCAACTTGGCATCACTCTTTCTCGTGGATACTCAAGCCAATGATCCCACTATGGACCGAGATAGTCCACAATGAGACCCAATATATACGCCCCAGCATCCCCAACTTGCCACATGTTCCTCCCGTGATGCAGCAACAGGGCATAATACGCCAGCAATACCAAGGCTTCCGGCCGTTTATCCGTGACTAACCGTGCAAGTTCTGGCGACGCGAGCATTGTCCAGGAGTAGATCATCTGGTAGCGGTAGGCCTGCTCCTCTTTCTCCACTGACAGCATCGCATCATACCCGATCTGTAGGTACTGGATCAGCCGCCTGCACGCCTCTTTGTCCTTCTCTTCGAAATCGCGGGAACCGTCCACCAGCTCTCCAACCCGTTGGCAGTGTTTACCTCTTGGTTCCCGCGAGGTGAAGCCCGAGCTCAACCGCATGACTGGCTCCAGCTCCGAGTCCATCAGCAGTGGCCACGCGGCCTTGGCGAGGGTGTAGATTCCCCTGTTTATCTCAACACATTGCGTATAGTGGGTTATGAAGGTATCCAAACCTCCCGGTTCCCGCCGTGCAAGCATATCGGCGAGGAGGTGGTGTCCCAGGATTGACGAGAAGAGCAGTGTGGCGACGTAGTTGGATCTGTCGACCTCGGTCCATGTGCTGTTGAAAAGCGACAGAGCACGGGTCTGGTGGCTGACGGCCTGGTGGAGATAAGATGCGGACCGTTCTGGATCAAGAAACGCTAGGTGGCGGGCCGAGAAGGCGAGCATTTGATGTAGAAGATATGGCGCGTCGAGGCCAATCTTGACGGCGGTAGTGACGTCCTGGGGGTAGTATTGGATATCTATACTAAATATATCCTTGCTGACGAGCCAGTGCGTGAGAAGTTCCACGTGGTTGAGGTTGATGGCTTCGTTAAGACTTGGGTCCTGGTGGGTGTTGATGCTTGAGTTGTCTGGAGAGTCGGGGTGAGATAAACAGGCTGCGGTTACGGGAGAGGCATCAGGCAGTGTGATGTCTGCTTGACTTTGGCTGTCTCCGGGGCTTATGGATCTCTTATGGGACGATGTGCCCGGTGTCGAGAGCGTCTCCGCCTGGGTTTTGGCTTGGGATGCAAAGCTGCAGTCCCGATCGGACATGGTACACAGGCGGCATATCGGGCGACCCTCGTCGCACTGGGAGTCAAAAAAGTCTCGAGGTTAGTCATGCAAAAGCCTGTATCCGTACAGTTAGGAGCGGTATTACCTTGACGTGCCGTCGCTTGCTATTGACCAGCATTAGCAGACGCCCACTCGGGGACAAGGGTTAGGCGACTTGGGTACAACTCACCATTCCAAACAACCCCCGCGTGACTTCTTGTGGCTCCGACGAAGCATATCTCCAGTGAGCTGCCCCTCTTTCGGGGCGTCGGTGTTGGAGCTCGGATATATGTCAAAGTCGAGCAGGACGGATATGGGTGTTGGGTCAGCTCTGTGGCTTAGCAGCCTGGACTCGTCAGTGCCAAGACAATGCAACTTTACTTGCTTGTTTTACCTCTTCTCATCTAACGCTACTCGATCGTCTGGGGTGCCTGATCTGCTTCACCATTGAACCGTTAACGTGGTCGAGACGCTGTCATCTTACAGGGGCGTTAGTGTCGTGTCCTGCTTAGCTAACACGCGTGTTCGACCGTTTCCGCTTCAAATTGACGTTAATTGATCGAGGCTTAGACACTGGGCTGAACAAAGGCTGGAGAGAGATGAAGCTTGGTAGTTGCAGCACGCGTGTCAGCAAATTGTCCTGCCAACAATCTGTCGAGTGCAGATTGCGAACTTTGTAGTAAACCAGGAATTCAAATTCGACAATGTATAAAGAAACTCAATTCCAGACATATCAAATATTTTTTAGTCGTCATTTTAAACACATTTGCTTGTCAATCACCTACCCTGAGCCTTGCGACTTTCGCGGGATGCTGGTTACTCCCAATACATCAGCGACGTCAAACCCCCGGAATTTTGTCAAATCTTCTTATAGTGTTCTCTATAACCCAAACGCTTATGTTGCCAACTCTTGAAACCACCACGGAGCAAATCTGGAATCACGTACCTAGTCTCCCTGTTGCTATTGTGTTTGCTGTACTGCTCACTCTTAGGACTGTTGCTCATGGCTAAAAGATGGTCAAAACGAAATTGTGGTTCTGTCTTCTCTTTGTAATTGGTGCGTTTGTGCGTCTCGTCCGAAATTCAACTCTTTTTCTGAACTCGAAGGTAAAGGCGGGATTTATCTCCTCAACATTTCCGAGAGCTGGGAGTCGCAATCGTGCCCTATTCCCTTCTAGGAAGAGGTTGTCTTACTGGGCGATATAATTTGTTGGATTATTTGAAAATAGGGAGAGTCAACGCTACCTCCCACGCTTCAGTCCCGATATCCTAGAGAAAAGTCCAGATCCTATATTATATCTATATCATGCTTGACACCGCAGCAATGAACCTAATGCTGCAAGAAATAGACGGGATTAAACCAAGAAAATGCCATGTTAGTTAAGAAAAGGAGAACCTAAATTATGCAACCTAGAAACCTTGCGTCCATCACATAGATCAGGTCAAACGATGACAAGTCTCTCCATCTTGATCCCTCGCTTCTTGAGCTCGCCATAGGTGAGTCTTGGATCAGAGTATGAGCGTCCATTGCCCATGCCAGTCCTAAACTAATGTGGATATCCATCTTGGTCTTGGCCTTCAAGCCATCCATTGGGGAGGGCCACAGCTTGAAGACGTGGGTTTTGCCATTGTGATGACCCGTCCTCATGTTCGAATCTCGGACGATTCGACGCGAGCAACAAATGTGGATAGCTCGCTTTCCAACCAGCACCAAGCTTCCCAATCAATGCTTCTCCGTCGTTGTAACCGGGATGGACAAATTTGCCCACTACCCGATACCTTTCTCCGCCTGGTACCTTGCGAAGAACTATAAGACGTCGATAGCCAAGAAGTGCGTACAGAACATCTCCTTCCTGTACGTTCGAACCATAAACAGCCTAGAAGCCCCTTGGTCAGGACCTCCAGGCGACTGTCGTCCCAGTGAGAGACATCTTCACCCAAATGATCTCTCAAGATCTGTGCGATATTGTCTTTCAGGACACTTCACCGCCCTCAAGCACCCCCCCCCCCCCGCATCTGCGCTTCTACTACGTCAGCAACCCGGCGCCCGATGAGGCCCTGATCTTTGTTGATATCTACTCGGCGGGCAACGGTTCGTCCAGTGACGCACCCGCCCTCGGCATGGCACATGGCGTCTTCGAGGATTGGAATGCCTCCGAGATGGTGCCGAGGCGCCGCTCGATTGAGGTGCGCTGCCTGGTGCTGTATGAGGATTACTCGGAGTTTGGGGGAGAGTGTGTGCCCTGATCTGCGTTGGAGTATGGGAAATCCTTCGTCAGGGAATACAGGATTAGTCTCTAGATAACTTTGTCAACCGTTTTGTTAATGGTTTCTGCGTGACTGCTAAACGTCCCATAAATCCTTCGCATTGCCTCAGAAGAGCTTCTCCTGCATCTCTTGGTTCCCGCTGCACCATTCCACAACTTTGTCCATAAAAGGCCTCGCGTTGTACCCTCGTGATTTCGTATGCGGCCAGTCTGAGAATCCACATGTTCTGGGTCGCATTCACGAAACCCGGCCCTATGACGGCGCGCTACCAGCTTGAGCCACGCGGCGACCGTGGCCCTCCTCAAAGTGCGAGTCCTGCTCGACCTGCAGGCTATTCGGAACGCAACCCGCGTGCTTCATGGCACCATGCCACCTGAGATTATCCAGCCGATGCGCGGTGAACTTGTCGGCAGCATCGTCGAGTCACGCCCCGACATCCTCAAGGGCGACACCGACGAGATCGCTGCCCTTGTCAAGTCCATCCAGGCCCAGCTCAAACGACTCTACAACGCCATCGAAAAGGACAACCCCCATTTCTGGAAGTGGATGCTTGACGATCCAGCTACTGCCGTTTCCACCAGGCCTCAAGCGTACTCATCCCGATCGCGACAGGAAGCCTTCTTGATCATTGGATAAAACTACCACTCATGAGCTGAGACACCTGGGGCCCTCGACGTTATCATAGCTCTGCGAAAAGCCGCATGAACTCTGAAGTCAGCCGAGATCGGTCGCTAGTGAGACAGCCATGTGAATCAAGGTGCAGATCTGATCCCCAAGCTGCACGTACGTATGATGCCTATAGCAAAGTCAGACGATATTGCAAGGCTATGATAATCACGTACCAGGCTATGTAAACCAACAGTCCTTGGAGAAGCTCAATGTTCTTCTCTCCATCGACGAAGATCCTGCGACAAGCTTCTTCACGAAATGCCTTGGCTAGACTAAGTTGGTGGTCAACGTCGCTTTGGCTGGCAACGACCATGATTGCCATGAATAAAACAGGCTTCTGTGTAGCAAGGTCTGTAGGTGTCTGGTCGAGAGGGATGATGAGGAAAGGAAACAGCGGCGCCATATCTCTGTGGAATACCTCGACCGCTCGAATGCATTTATTAGCGAGCCTCCCGGCAAGAACCGACTTGCCACCAGAAAAGGGTTGGCTTCGAGTGCAACGTTTCGAGAAGGACTGGGTGACCACAAAAGGGATTGGCTGGGAATGCCGCTTCTGGCTGTGCCCGACGAGGACGAAGACGATAGAAGCTGGGTGACGGAGTCAAATTTAGACTCCAGGCGAAGAATGTCCCTACGGCCTGTCAGTCTGATTGTGCTTATGGCTTGTTAATCGCTCGCAACTCACTCTCTATCGTAAGCACGGCCAGCGCCCTTTCGACTGTGAGTGCCCCGAGGTTGGATCGTGCAGTCCTTGCCCAGACGTTGACATCTTCGCTAGTTAGTATAAAGTACAAACTCATATTTCGAAGGATCATCTACCTTCTGCATCTTGGCTGCCCAGCAAGCATGTCGCATCGTACTTTTGCCGTCGCACACACGCCGCAAAATTTGAGGCCTTTCGGTCGGTGATGAATGTCCATAGCGTTTTGCTCCGCCATTCAGAGTGGTGTGGGGTGGACAGTTACTTGTAGAACACGATGAGCTGACAAGCGATGATCGTTTTATTAAACATTTTAGGCTCGAGCATCATCAATGCTAAGCCCTGCTTGATACGTCATCCTCGCAGGGATCGTCGCTCCGTCTTCACCGCGTCAGCCTTGGATTGAGCTTACGAAACTATCATACTTTGGAGCAACAGTTATTTACGAAACAAAGTAACATTGCGGTTTTAGTATACGTTGCCAGATATTTCTTCATATCGCGTGAAGCAACGGCGGTCTGCCTTGACGTTGATGTATGGGTGAGTCTAAATCCGACCATTCACATGTTAAAAGCTACCAAGTACAGGCAGCACTTACAGACCAGAATCACCAGATCCACAAGAAGGGACTTGATCACGTTGCTATTGAATTGAGAATCCACAAAGAAGACATTAGACGCATGCGTATACTTGCCGTAGCTTACAAAGGGAAGATGAATCAAATTATCTCTATGCCGGCTAACAAGCTGCATTCGGTCAGTGCACCTTGAACTACCTACAATGAAGACGACCGAGCCCGAACTTGTTGAGAAACAATAGACAAAAACACCTGGTCCAATGCCGCCCGACTGATACTATAACATGCCACCCCCAACGCCTCCTTCGCCGCCTCAATCATCTCCAGCACATCGGCAAGAGACCTTTCGCCTATACTGTCACGAGACTTAATCTTAAACCTGACCTGTCCGTGGTGCACACTATCAACTCTGGAACCCGCGAGTCCAGGGAGCTGATGCTGAATCCAGGCCAATATGCCGTCCATGTCTTCCGCGCTTGTATGCGGTGCATCCCGATGAACCAGATGCGCGACATAGCCGGCCCTGTACTTGGCCATAACTCCTCAGTCGTGCCGAGTGCCAACATCTTGCTCGCCAGAATACAGCCCTACTAGCAAGCGCGTTGGCCTCTTCCATGGAGTGCGTCGTGAGAACCAGCGCCCGTCCTGGTATCACCGAAGCCAACGTTCACCACATCTTGCGTTTGCTGAGGGCGTCCATGCCCGACGACGGCTCATCAAGAAGAAGGACCGTCGGGTTTCCCATCAGCGCGATACCAAGCGAGAGATTTCTCTTGTTTCCGCCAGAGAGCTTCGTTGCTATGCGGTTCACATATTCGTGCAACCCAAGGCCTTGGATGATGGCGTCGATGTTGTGCTGAGGATCTCTGATTCCACGTACTTCGGCGTACAAGCGTAGGTGCTCGCCGACTGTCATGTTATCCAAAGGGTCGATTTGAGGACAGACTCCAAGCTTTGAGCGGGCTTGTGCTCAATGCGTAATCACCGAGGTGCCATCAACGAAAATTTCAGCATCGCAACCAGAAGGAGTCAAATATCCCCGAATCAGCGAGATGCAAGTTGTCTTGCCCCCTCCGTTAGGCCCCAACAGGGCAAAGCATTCCCCTTTCGATACGGGGAAGTTGATATCATCAACAGCCAGATGCTTTTTGAACTGCTTCTGTAAATTATGGACCTCAAGACAGTCATCGCCATGCGAAAAGCCCCTGTTTGTGTGCCCCATTGCGATCTCAGTCGTCACAGGAGCCTTTCCTCTCCTGACCTTGTGCCTTTCAAGGTAGTGCAAGATATCCAAACCAGAGTCTTTCCACAGCAGGATCCCAAACAGAAGCAGTGACTGGACTGAGAGATAGAGAATGGGACCGCCGAATACGTCGATTGCCCCTGGGTACGAGGCCACATGTCGTCCCTTGTAAGTAGCCCCGAAGATATTCAGGGTCAGGTAGAGAGCTTGGGACAAGCTGCAAGCAGGCAGGCAGTGAAGAAGACGAGGAACATGCCCGCCTGAGTCGCAGCAGTGACCGCAAAGGCGGCAAGTTGAGATTTGACGATCAACGACAGAGCATACGCAAAGAGCGTAGAAGCGGTTCCGTATAGAAGGAAGACCGTAAAGAGATATTCGAGGTGATACCAAATTTCAGTGACGGCCCTGGGAATGATGGTGGCCACGGTGCTAATGAGCAAGGTCACCAGGAAGTCAAAGACGAGATACGCAGACCAAAGCGGTAAATCATGCACTCCGTTGCTATAGTACATACCTCTGATTCCTCTAAGACGCTCAAATGTAGAATACAGCCCAAAGAATGCCGGGTAGACAGCCATGGCAAGGCCAAAGACTGTTGTGAAAATCAACGAGTCGCTGATTTTCCCAACTGAGGGGATAGCGAGGGGCTTGTAGTTGCTGTAGATAGTGATGTTGAGAATCGTGCTGTCTAGCAGGTTCTGGAGAGTCTGGCCAAAAATGAGAGGTCCATCGGCTCGCCAGGCGATCGTTGGCTTGTCCCCGAGGAAGAAACCTCCAGGGTTTAAGTCTGCGTATTGCTTCTTAACTTCGTGGCTGAATTGTGCCAGCGCGTCGACCATTTTAACGGATCCAGGGGGCGCATTCGAGGTTGTTTCCAATGCAGCTTCGGACAAGTCCGCTTCTGGTCCTGCCACGAGGCGATATTCCTGAGGAGACGTTGTATCCGACCCAGACGACAACGATTCCAGATCAGGATCGTAGTCGGTGGCGGCGATGTTTCTAAGGAATAGTGTACAGCAACCGGCCGGAATAATGGGGATAGCAGTGGCGGCTATGTATGGAACCGGATTTCGACGGAATATCGTGAATCGTTTCGAGAGCAGAACCTTGGCTTGCTTGAGCACACCTGTCTTTGTCCCACTCAGCAGAGTCGGCACTATGTTTTGCTTGCTGTAACCGGCATTCATCATGGGGGCATCTGACTCTGCCATCAATCTTCGGTGTTTGTGACTCTGTCTCGGACCGCGTTGTTCAAGCGATGCCTCGTCGGCGACTTTGAGAAAATCTTCCTCGAGTCGGACCGTCTACCCGATATTCGCTGATCCCATCATGCTCCTCAAGAGCCTGCATGTATTCTCCGTACTGCCAGAGAGGTACACAATCTCTTCACCATGCTGTATGCGGAGCTCATCGCCATACACACGCTGAACCGTACCAGGCGCGCTGTGAACGTGGAGTCTGTATCCCACGCCCTCGGTCTGCTTTAGCTCAACAGACGCACCGCAGGCTTGGAGCACACCATGGGACAAGATTGCGATTCGATCAGCGAGTAAATCAGTTTCGTCGAGAAAATGAGTCGTAAGCAGTATTGTGCGCCGTCCTCGTTCGCCGAGGAGAATATCCCAGAGCTTCCTCCGGGACAGAGGGTCAACGCCAGAAGAAACCTCGTCAACACACCAGACGCCAGAGCCGCCTACAAACATGAGAGCTAGCTGCAACTTGCGCTTCTGGCCGCCAGACAGAGCCTTGGGCCATGAGGATGTCTTCTGGGTAAGGTCGCAAGCTTCGATCAAAGCTTTCATCTCCAAGATGGCCGATCGCGTCAAGCGTGGTAGATTTGCCGCTTCCATTTGCGCCCAACACCATGACTTCTCCACAGTATGCGTGAAGATCCAGGTCTTGGACGGCAACGACGGGGCGGATGATTCTCTTGGTGAAATAAGAAGCTAATCTTTGCGCCAGTCCGGGTTGGTAGGTCTTGGTGAATCCCAGCAAACGGACTACAACAGAAGCGTTTGGTGCTTCGGCCGTACGACTATTTGATATTGTGCCAAAAGGTTTTCTCTCGATTAAAGCCCCCAGAATGGGATAAAAAGGCGTCTGCAGGATGGCGAAATATCCAGAAAGCGATGATTGGTAGTGTTGAGTTACTGCTTGGGGCCGACTTGACCAACTGGGCGGACTGGTTCCAGCTTTCCCAGCGAGGGATGAGGACAATGAGGCACACGTAGTTCATCGGTGGGAAGAGGAGAGACAGGATTACAACCAAGCAAGTAGCCAGATTCCCAGACACTTGAGCTACGATGGCCAGCACCAAGGTGAGAATAACAGCTGTAATCCCACTCAGCTGCGCTTTGCGAAAGCAACAGCCGAAGAAGATGGCCAAGCCACTTGTCGAGAAACCGCAGAGAAGAATTCACACAAGCGGGATAACGATAGACGTCTCGGGAAATGCCATTGCTCCTATGACTGCACCCATGGCAATCCAGCCAGGGGCGTACAGCATAGAAAATGCAAGGTTGTGGGACAACAGCTGGACGGCTTGAGGCTGCCAGCGCGCTTTGTTTGGCATCATAGTGTCGAGCAGTTGGGCCATGCTGGTTTCTCGCTCCGTGGCCATGAGGCCGGTCAACTGGTAGAGCACTCCGACCATGGAGATGTAAAAGGCCGCGGCCAAGATGGATGTAACGTTGCCCCATGAACTTGGACTGTATATTATCCCTTCGTTCTTTGTTCGTTTGGCTTGTGAAAGGGTACTCGAACACGGTTTCTAATGTTGCCTCGGAGTCGATGTGGCCGATTGCAAAATCGATGGCATGTTGCAAGGGAAGAGTGTAGATCTGGGCATCGTTGTTTGTCGCATCGGTATCGACCTTTGACCCGAGTGTCCCGTCTGTCTGTAAGGAGTAGTTCCACACTCCGCCATTCCCTTCCGAGGGAGACGAGTAGAACACTGCAGCTGCGATGCATCGAGAGGATCCTCTACCCGAGCTGCGACAGGCAGTGCCAAGTTCTCGCTCGTGTTGGAGAACCCACGTATCAACGCTGGTGTTCTTCAAAGGCGTGATGACACTAGATATGACTGGGTCGATGTCGCCGTCGGTGAAACCACTGTTGATAAAGACGAGGCGATCTCGTTGACCCCGACGCTCGGTATCAGGAACGGGATTCCGTGTCCGACCCTTCACTCCAGTAAATACCCATGCCCACAGTGGCTGTGAATCCACACACGGAATCTCGCCGGAACTTCTGTCAGCTAATCCCTGTCGTGTCAGCGTCCCATCTCACATGAACATCGGCGGTGGAACCCAGAATGCTCCCAGAACCCGAGTCTCCGGAATTTTAGTCCACGGTGGCGGTGTCGGCAGGATCCGTTCGACCGGAGCTGAGACAGACAATACCTGGTTTTGCCATATTTGCGTAGATGATGCAACACGCGAATGAACTACAATACGTCAGCGTCGAACGATTGGCGAGCATCTACGGCTTTTTGTTATGCTTACATTAGGTGCCGGCTTTATAACCAGGCTTATCCCCGACTTTCTATCTTCCCCGAGAACATGACATCGTTAACCTCCCCAAATTCCCCAATGATCCGAGACACCGTTTACCTGGTAGGACCACAAGCGCCATCACCATTCTTCTTAATTTGTATCTGTCACCTTTCTCTCCAGAAAATGCTGAGGATAATTGGATTAAATCTTCTACGACACCAAGTCCACCAGAAGAAGAAAACCACCCCGGCCATTTCCCAATTGCCGCGTCAACTTGCCTGTCTCAAACCCCCACAAATTTGGTAACAAGCATCCTTACCCCGCGTCAAACCCGCCAACTTAAACCTCAAAAGATCGAGTCATGCCGCCCGGAATAATGGAGACGGAGGAGCTTAATGCGACCTTAAACCTACTCGGGAACAAAATCCTACCCTCCACGTCGTTCCCACGCTTCTTCGAGCTTCCTTTTTCAGGCAAGATCTCCCCGTCCGCGATAAAGCTCGGACTTCGATTCTCTTCTCCAGTTCCCCGAGACGTTGTAAGACAAGCGGAGACTCCGTAAGACGGTGGATTTACGCCAAGAGGCAGCTCTGTCACTCGCTATAAAACGCTGGCTGCCCGCTGACAGGTGGCGGGATCTTCTTCGACTTTGCGTATGAGCGAAACGTTGCCCTTTGCTTTCTCGTCCTCCTTCTGACGAATTCGGGACCTCTTTCTGACCTCCTTCGCGGTTGCGCCTCGCCATAGCGTTCTCGCAAGACAATTCAACATGGCTGACCATGAGACATCCACTACGACGGAGATCGATCTCGAGAAGCCGGAGATCTCTACCAAGGAACAGATTCCAGACAAGTCCGACATCGAGTACGAGCGTGCCCAGCTGCTCGCCAACCTGCCAGACCCCGATGTAGGCAAAAGTGAGGAAGAGCGGCGTGCCATCGTAGGCAATCCATCCGTGCCCCGCATGAACAACGCTGATGGATACAATTATAGGACAAGAAATTAATGCGCAAGGTTGACCTCTGGCTTATCCCCTGGCTGTCTCTGCTCTACCTCCTCTCGTTCCTCGATCGCACCAACATTGGCAATGCTCGTCTGGAGGGCATGGAGGAGCATCTGGGCATGGTGCCTGGGAACTACAACCTGTCCCTGACCATCTTCTTCATCAGCTACGCTGTTGCTGAGCCCATCACCAACGCGCTGCTGAAGCGCCTCACCCCTCGCATCTTCTTCACCGCCATCATTGTGGTCTGGGGTGCCATCATGACCCTGATGGGCCTGGTGACCAACTTCTCCGGCCTCCTGGCTGCTCGTTGGTTCCTTGGGATCGCCGAGGCCGGCCTGTTCCCTGGCGTGAACTACTACCTCTCTTGCTGGTATAAGGGCTCCGAGATTGGCGTTCGCACCTCCATCTTCTTTTCCGCCGCGGCTCTTGCGGGCTCCTTTGGTGGTCTTCTCGCGGCCGCCATCGCAAAGATGGACGGCCTCGGCAACAAGCACGGCTGGGCATGGATCTTCATCATCGAAGGTCTCGCTACGGTCCTCGTTGGCTTATTTTGCTGGTGGATGGTCTTCGATTGGCCCGAGACGGCCACTTTCCTTACCCCCGACGACCGAATCCGTGTGCAGCGCCGCCTCATCATGGATCGTCAAGGGCGTACCGCTGAAGACTTTGACAAGCGCCATATTTACGCCGGCCTCACGGATTGGAAGACTTATGGCTACATGGTCATCTACATGGGCTGTCTGACTCCCCTCTACGCCTTTTCCTTATTCCTGCCGACTATTCTTCGCGGAATGGGCTACGTCGGTACCCGGGCACAGCTCCTGTCTGTCCCTCCTTACGCTGTTGCCGCCGTCTGCACTGTATGCGTCGGTTGGCTCGCCGACCGTACCCGTTGGCGTGGATTCTGCAACATGGCCACCGTGACTATCGGCATCGTGGGCTTCATCATGCTCATCGCCAGTTCGAACCCCCGAGTCCAGTACGCAGGTTGCTTCCTAGGCTCTGCCGGGATTTATCCCACCATCCCGAACACCTTGTCGTGGGTCGTCAATAACACCGAGGGCTCGCTCAAGCGTGCGTTCGTGCTGGGGATGGTTGTTGGCTGGGGCAACCTAAATGGGGTTGTGTCATCCAACATCTACCTCGATCGCGAGAACCCCCGCTACTGGACCGGCCATGGTGTGGTGCTCGGATATCAGATCGTCTTTCTCTTGGGTGGTTCCATCTTTATGCATGTTGCGCTACGTAAGATGAACAGCAACCGAAGGGCTGGGAAGCTGGACGAGAAGTGGGCGGCTTTGCCAGATGAGCAGCGCTGGATCCGTGGCGATCTGCGCCCGGACTTTCTGTATACTCTCTAGGGAGACAAGGACAGATGAATAGATAGCTTCGTTATTTTGCAACAGAAGCTGCCATCTAAAGTAGTCCAGTCCTCGCTACTATCCCGGTGGCAATGCTGTCCAAGTCTGTGGATATTATGTCATTTCTTAGCAGGTAGCTTATATACACGCTCTACAGCTCTACTGTCCCCATATGAATGCATCAAAGTCTCACATCTTCGGCTTGTAGGCCGTACCCTCGAAGTATTTCGCTCCCTCCACGCCGGAGAACCAACCCACGCGATCCTTGGTAAATTGCTCCACCCTGGGCCTCAGCTTAGTCTCGTGGAGGTTGAAATCGTCCACAGTCCCGATGCGCAGGATGCTGTGTCCCGGGAAGGCGGCGCCCACGCGGTACATGAGAGTGCCGCAAGTAGAACAGAAGTAGTTGGTCATGGTCATCCCGGACCCGATTGTCTGAGCCTGGCTGAAGGTCTTGAGGTTGTCCTGGCCGCGTAGGTGCTTTAGGTGTGTGTCTAGCACGGTGAAGTTGGATGCGAACATGGAGGCGGTGATCTTGCGGCAGTCGGTGCAGTTGCAGACGAAGGTGTCGACTAGACCCGGGCCTTCAGTTGGCTAGAGTAGAGGTGAGCAAGTGGGAGAGACGTGAGAGGGGAACGAGACTTACAAATGCCAGCTGCACGGCACCGCAGAAACACGTAGCAGTCGCCTCGTTTTCTTTGGACCAACCATCTTGGGCAGTCCCAGCAAGGGGAATGTAAGGCTTGGACTTGTCGGCGGAGGCGGCCATTGTTGCGGGGCTTTGATGGAAGTATTTATGATGTGGAAAGGTGTTGAACTGGGAATTGAGATTGGATTCAGCATCTGGATGCACCTACTTATGTCCAATCCGAGCAAATAGTATACTATGACTTTTGCAATAACAGTTTAGTATGTAGATGTTGATTACACGACAACACTGACAAATGAGCCAACCAGTCAGTTTACTTTGGTGATCAAGAGGTTAGCGGAGTGCGGAGAAGCGCAACTCCGCGACTCCGGAAATCCGTGATTGGCTTTATCCGAAATGATGATGCGGCTTAGGATTCCGCAGTTCCGTGAGTGTGTAGCCAATCCATTTGCTCCGCGACTCCGTAGCTTTGTCATTTCCATGCTTTTAATCGTAGCGATGTGGAACGATCGTCTCGACTCCGGCTTCACCGACTCCGCCACTCCGCACCACTAAGCCACCAGCTTTGAGCTCAGTAAATGCCTGGTAAAGCATCCTCTGAATCAAATTCCTATAAAGATATTCGGCTCTTCAAGATTTCCAAAAAAACATTCCATTCCCAAACAAACGGCGCAATTAAAGCCATCAACCCAATCATCCATAGCCTCTTTCTTCACAGCTTCTGAAGTGAGACTTACCCTAGATTTCCACTCTCGTATTATTCTCATACTACTTCACAACCCCTTCGTGCCGTTCCACATCTCGCAATATGGGCTCAACAATTCTCCCTCGTCCCTCCGAAACAAGACTTTTCAAGCCCTTGAAAGTGGGAAACTTCACTATCCAGCAGCGAATTGTCTTCGCCCCATTGACTCGTTACCGCAACGACGACGATCATGTGCCTCTCTCCTTCATGGAAAAGTACTATGGCGACCGAGCCTCAGAGCCAGGCACTCTAGTCATTTCGGAAGCGACTGGCATCTCTCATCCCGACGAAGGCCATCGCAATGGTCCCGGTCTCGTGACCGACAGCCAGGTCGAGGCCTGGGGCAAAATCGTTGACGCCGTCCACGCCAAAGGCTCGTTCTTCTTTCAACAGATTTGGAGCATGGGACGAGCAGCTTCGCCCGAGTACATGGCTGAACGCGGCCTGCCGTACCGATCCAGCAGCGCCTCGCCCATGGAGGGCACCGCCGAGGTACCAACGGAGATGACCGAGGAGGAGATCCTCGAAACAATCCAGAACTTTGTCAGCACCGCCAAGAGGGCCGTCGCAGCGGGAGCAGATGGCGTCGAGATCCATTCCGCGCATGGCTACCTCCTGGACCAGTTCCTCTCGGGCAGCGTAAACAAGCGCACCGATAAATGGGGCGGTTCTATCGAGAACAGGTCGCGACTGACCCTCGAAGTGGTCAAGGCTGTCGTCGAAGCCGTCGGAGCCGAAAGAGTAGCGATCCGGCTTTCCCCCTACGCAGCCTTCCAGGGCTCCGAGAAGCCCGATGCCCACGAGCTGTTCACATATCTCATTGACCAGTTGAAGAAGTTGAACGTCAAGCTTGCCTACTTGTCGCTCGTTGAGGCGACGGGCGATCCGGGAGCCATCATCTTCGACGGCAAGGAGACGAACCAGGGCAAGACGCTGGAATTCATCCTCGAGGCCTGGGACAACCTGTCGCCCGTTCTCGTGGCCGGAGGGTACCAGCCAGATACCGCGGGCTGGGCGTTGGAGGAGCACTACAAGAAGTGGGATGTGATGATTGGCTTTGGACGACATTTCCTGGCCAACCCGGACTTGGTTTTTAGGATCAAGAACGGTGTTTCCCTGAACAAGTACAACAGACCGACGTTCTACGTAAACAAGTCGGAGGAGGGCTACAATGATTATCCCTTTAGCGACGAGTATTTGACAGAAGGCATCAAGGTTTGAAGAAAGAATAGAGGAGATGGGCGAAATAACTACACTATAGACAGGAAGAGTGATGCATGAACCATGATGAACGTTTAGATAGAGATTGGCCTGAAAATAGATTTCTTTTACATGCACGTTGTCTCTAATTGTTTACTGTAAATTCACCAAGATTGTTCAAACTCTATCGTACTTACTGGAACACCCAGTATAGAGGCTTCTGAAATCCTCAATTGAGTCGGTAATCTTGGTGTTGAGGTAGTGGACGCTGGGGGTTGTGCATCGCCCTATAGTCTAGGCCTTCGCGAATTGAATGGACCGTACAAACAATTGTCGCCTCCTCAACATGTAATCATGAGAATAAAATTGAGAAGCTGACATACGAGGAGAGAATTCTTTTATTACAAAACTTATCACAAGCTAAGGTAAGATGTGATGGACGTGTGTAAGCTGTGAGCGATGTAGTATCTTGAATTAGTCATCAACGATTTGTGCCTGTTGCGCTTCATTTTACGCGATTAGCAAACTCGCCTCCGCCACCTCCATTTGTCAGATGCGCAGGACTATTCCAGGCATCACCACCGCTGGTAAAAGACCGAATTCTGTCCTGTAATTTCAGGAAATTGAAAGAGACGAGGGCATTACTCCGTATTCGGGACCGGTGAGAGCCATGAATCTCTCCGATACGCAGCTGGCTTCACGACCTGGAGCCAACGTCACTCAGGCCCAGCCCTCTATCGGACGCGTTCGGAAACAGGTCTCGCGGGCCTGTGACTGGTGTCGTACGCGGCGGATCCGATGTGACAACGGACAGCCGTGCAGGGCGTGTCTGCGGCGGAACGAGCAGTGCGAGCGCAAAGGGACAGAGGCCGGCGAGCCGAGGACCTTGCCACAGGCTCTCAGGTACGAAGCCTACGGTGGGAACGAGGGTGAGGGCCGTTGTGACCTGTCTGACGTGTAATATCTAGGGAAATCGACAGGTTGAAGATGTGCGTGAAGGAACTGGAAGCCGAGCTGCTCCGGTACAAGTCGCGGTCCGACCCAACGCCCGACCAAAGCTCCCACTCATCAAGTTTGGACCTGTCACCGCAGACTCCGGCATTGACGCCGTTCTCACTAACCCCAGCTTCAAGACCGCAGTGGGAGGGCATCCACGTGGCCACAGCCCGGTCCGACCAGGCGTCCTACTACGGCCCGACGTCGTCCTTCTACTTCATGAGTCGCATCGGCGGCTACCTGGGCAAGGCGCTGCAGCAGCCGTTTGCCGACCGGAACCTCCAGCCTCGCGGCGCCAACAGTCGGATGCACCTCGGGACGGCCTTGGACGAAGGCGATGAACGCGGGGATGCTGTTCAGCCGAGAGTCGACGGACGAGACGGGCCCTTGACCCGTGCTCAAGAAGAGGCGTTCCTGGGGTTGTTCTGGGAGGGATACCACTGCTTGCAACCCATCGTCGATGAGGTCGAGTTCCGGAGACACTTTGCCTCGCTCTGGGAACCGTCCGGACGGCGTCGAAAACAGTCGCCTTTGGTAGACATTGTCATCGCTCTTTGTCTGCAGTACGGCAAGGCCATCATCCCGGGAGAGTCGGGCTCCTCGTCTGATCGCGACACGTCGTCCGAGGACGCAACGGTATCGGGGCGCTGGTATTACCGACGGTCGCAAGCCCTGCTCACGGCGGACCTCGAGAGTCCTTCCATCACGACGGTGCAGTGCTACCTCTTCACCGCCATCTATCTTTGCTGTGCTTCGTTCCAGAACATGTGCCACATCGTCACGGCCCAGGCGCTTCGGACTGCGCAAGTGCTGGGGTTGCATCTCGAGCCGCCCTTGGATTTGAATCACGGCGAGAGGGAGCTGCGGAAGAGGATCTGGTGGGCGTTGTGGGCTATGGATGCCAAGACGTCGGCCAAGCATGGCCGTCCGTTCCTCGTCGACATGGCCCAAGTGACGGTGACGCTGCCGTCCGACGGTCCGGAGGCTGCCTTCTACAACAGCGCAATCCTCGGATCCTACGGCCCCAACGTCACCTGGCTCACGTACTCGATCCAGAGCCAGAAGCTGTTCATCGCCATGGTCGACGTCCACAACCTGCTGTTCGTCAAGTGCGGCGAGGTCATGAGCCGCGAGGACCTCACGTGTCTGTACCACGACCCCGAAGCGTTGGAGTCGTGCGCTAGGGTCTTGGCCGCGAAGCTTCCAGTGATGCGGAACTGGGTCGACAAGGTGCCTCCGGAGCTGAGGACGCGGCGTCACAACGGCGGCGAGTCTCTTTCGGCAGACCATTCCGCCGTCAAGATAGAGGCGCTCGCGCCCAAGTGGCTGCAGCGCCAACGCATATACCTCGAGCTGATGTACCACAGCATGATGGTCAACCTCACCCGTCCATTCATCACCTTTTACTCGCACGCGGGGACCTCGACGAACGTTGCCGAGCGGCTGGCCATCACGTGCGTCGACCACGCCGTCGCCTACACGCTCATCGCGTACCAGGTGGTGACGGAGACGGACATCCTGAGCGGGTGGACCGAGTACTTCAGCCTGCAGTGGAACGCGGCCATCACCATCGTCGGGTTTGTGCTCGCGTATCCGGTGCACCCCAGCACGCCCAAGTCACGCCAGGCGTTGGAAAAGGCTATCGAGACCTTTGCCACCTGGGGAGAGACCTTCTCGGTTAGCGCCGACGCGGCGGTGATTACGCGGGACCTGATGGCCAAGGCAGATCTGTTGGCGGAGCGGCTGAGCAGTGGAATTCCCGCGGCCGAGGCTTCAGGCACGACCGATGCGGCGGCGATGGCCGGTACGAACGTTAACGAGGCCACGATCGGCGAAGGAGACGATGGGCTCGCGTGGCTGGATCCCAGTCGCCAGGAGGACGACCAGTTCAGCCACTTTATGGACTGGGCGTTGTCAGTGGATTCGTTCAACAGCTACGAGACCTTTTTCGACGTCAACAACCACGCGGACCCGTGGGCGTTTGGACGGACGTACGAATAGAGACAAGAGCGGAGCGGAGCGGAGAGAGCTCGGGTTGTGGGTGATGTTCCCCGACTCTGGGTTCAGTGGTCTTGATGCTAGCTATTACCAAGTTGCCACAATCATATTCTGTCTTGAAGGTTTCGAGACGTCCGATGATGGCGCCGATAAACCGGATACTCAATGACGGCGCGGGAAGAAGCTCCAATAGCTCTTTTGGATCGGGTCTAGTCTGGCGTCGAGCTGTTGGGTGCTCGGTCTGGAATGAAGGGACCTGGTTGCTATCCGAGTCGACTGCATTCCTGTGGTCCACTAAACCCCGACGGCATTCCTGAGCAGCAATTAACTCCAGGTCCGGGTGAGAATTCTATTGCTCCACGTTGGCACGGGTATATCTAATTCATGACGATCCCATCCAATAGTCCGGTTGATCATGCTCATCATTGCTTGGTTGGCCTTTATCGTTTGAGTTCACTTACACCAAGTGGTCTGTCAACAAGGCTCTTGACAACTTCACCAATCACATCACGCACCATGGTCAACCACAAAAAGACCTTATTAGGGCTCTTTGCCATTGCCGCTCCGGTGCATTCCTTCTGGCGAATGTCGTGCAGCCTCATCCAGACCGGCCGCGTCGACCCCATCGTCACCCCCGGCCGCGTCGCCGGCCACGTCCACAAGGTCTCGGGCGCCAGCAACTTCGGGCTCGACGCCAGCTTCAGCGACCTCCAGGCCTCGTCGTGCACCTCGTGCGAGATCCAGGACGACAAGTCGGCGTACTGGACGCCGCAGCTCTACTACCAGCACGGCAACGGCAGCTTCGAGATGGTCCCCAACGGCGGCACGGTGATATACTACCTCGGCCGCGGCGAGAACAAGACCAACATCGAGCCGTTCCCGCCGGGCTTCCAGATGGTCTCGGGCGACAGCGGCGCGCGCGCCAAGGACACCACGACCATGACGTACAGCACGGCCAAGTACGCGGGCCGTCCCGTCTCGGAGCGCGTCAGCTTCGCCTGTCTCGACAGCTCGGGTCCCACGGCGGAGCGCAACTACATGTGGCGCACCGACTGCGACAACGGCATGCGCGCGCAAATCCACTTCCAGTCGTGCTGGAACGGCGGCGACTACGCGGCGAACCAGAGCCACATCGCCTACATGTCCAAGATCGACAACGGCGTGTGTCCGCCGTCGCACCCTCGCCAGCTGCCGCACCTGTTCTTCGAGGTCATCTACGGTGTTAATGATGTGGCCAAGACCAAGGGCGGGCGGTTCGTCTTCGCCAACGGAGACACCACGGGCTACGGCTTCCACGGCGACTTCCTCAACGGCTGGAACCCGGATGTTCTCTCCAGCGCCATCAAGCAGTGCATCAATAACGACGCCATCAGCGGCAGCGTCGCCAAGTGTCCGCCGCTGGCCGCCTCGCAGACGCCGTGGTTCAGCACCAACTGTCCCGAGCGGCCGCCGCTGGTCAACGAGACGGTGCGAGGGCTACTCAGCGACCTGCCCGGCTGCAACCCGGTGACGACGGGCCCGGAGCGGGCGCCGCAGCAGATCTGCGCCGTGCAGCCGCCGCTCAACGACTTCGGCGACTCCGGCTCTGGCACCGTCTTTAACCCGGCCGTGGGCGACAAGCTGGGCGTCTGGGCGTATCTCGGCTGCGCGGCCGAAGGGTCGACACGCACGCTGAGCAAGTACGCCGTCAGCTCCGACTCCATGACCATCGACTACTGCACCGCGGCGTGCAAGGCGCAGGGCTATCCGCTGGCCGGGCTGGAGAACTCGCGCGAGTGCTACTGCGCGGGTGATCTCACCAACGGCGCGTCGTACATGAAGGCGTCGACGTGCGCGGCCAAGTCCAAGATGGTCTGCGCGGGCAACCAGACGCAGTGGTGCGGCGCCCCGAGTTTGTTGACCATCTGGAACGACACTTCATATATACCGCCGGTGCCTCTTGTTGTCGGCTCGACCAAGATCGCCAAGGGCAGCGCCACGTACTTTGGATGCTGGTCCGAAGCCAGCAGCGGACGCGCACTTTCGTCTGACCGAACAGCGAACACGACCGGCATGACCAACGAGATGTGCGTGGCATACTGCATCGCGGGCGGCTACGCGTACGCCGGCACCGAGTACGCGCAGGAGTGCTACTGCGGAGACAAGATCGGCGGCAACAATATCACGGACATCACGCAGTGCTCGATGAAGTGCAAAGGCGACCTGACCAGCTACTGCGGTGCCGGCAGCAAGCTCAGCGTGTGGCAGCTCGCGCAGACGCCCAAGTCGACGGCTCCTGTTACGGCCATCGACGGCACCGCTCTGTACATGGGCTGCTACACGGACGGAGGCGCCGGCGGCCGCACCCTGTCGAGCGCGTCCTTCACGGGCTCATCCGTCTCGATAGAGTCGTGCGCCGCCTTCTGCAAAAAGGGCAACTACCCGCTCTTCGGCATGGAGTACAGCTCCGAGTGCTACTGCGGGTACGCGCCCAAGACGCAGGCGACGCTGGCGAGCGACGGCGACTGCAAGATGGCCTGCGCGGGCAACAAGGCGCAGACGTGCGGCGGCAGCTCGCGCATCTCGGTGTGGAACAACACGCTGTACACGCCGTCGCCGTCGGTTTCGAACAAGGCCAAGCAGACGTATGAGTACGTGGGCTGCTACACCGAAGGCACGAGCAAACGGGCTCTGGCGGCGGCCAAGACGGCTGATGGTAAGAAGATGACGATTGACGTGTGTTTGAGCTTCTGCTCGAGTAAGGGGTATGCGTACATGGGGCTTGAGAACGGGCAGGAGTGCTACTGCAATAATCCGGGGCCGTCGAACGGTAGCAAGAAGGCGTCTGAATCTGCGTGTAGTGTGGCGTGCAAGGGCGACAGCGCGACGAAGTGCGGTGCAGTCAATAGACTGAGTGTGTATAAGACGGGGATAAAAGCGTCGGAGGGAACCAACGTGTAAAGGATGGCGGACATGATACCACTTAGCATAGTTAATGAACAACGAGTATTCTTCAAACATCTCCCAGTACGTATCCCGTCCTTGGAGCCGCACCAGCTAGTCCTCCTTGGCAACCGGGTTAACGCCCAATAGGACAAAGTCTCGGCCGGAGGTTTGTCTAGAATCCCGGCTGACGTGGTGAAGCTAATGCAAGATGTTGCGGGATTGGAGACGTAGGGTAGCAGTCGGTCACCCGAGGGACTGGGACGGCATGCCATTGTATCCCCGGGTGTTTTATTGCTGTGAATCAGCACTTGGTCGCTGTAGATGTGTAGACAAGCCCATGTGATAGATCCAATTGCGACGGTTGGCATCAAGCAACATTGGCGGTCATCAGATGCCGTGGGTGAAGAGTCCCAGCCTAGGAGCAGAAGAAGAGTCAGTCCGCTCATCATTCCCACGCTTCCCCAGTCACACATGTCTTTCCCAAGCTTCCCCCGTCCTCCAAATTTCGGTCCTCGGCCCACGCTTCGGCACACGCCCTGGTCCGACTCGCTTCCTCAGAGTCATGGGTCGCCGCTGTACAGCCGACCCAATAGACACGCCGCCTCCTCTTCCAGCTCCAAGGGACGGGTTCTCCCATGAACATCTAGCTTCGCCAGAATCGCGGGGGGTTGGCATCTGGACCCGGCCGCTATAGCTCGTTGCCAGGTTGTAGTCTGCTGTGAGTTGAGCGGCTATGGCGTGGTTGGAAACGGGTTAGCGGACAATCCCTATCCTAGTAGCGCTGCAATCACACGTCGTATTCTCGCGGATGCCATGGGGATGTGCCTAGCTATATATACGCGATCGACGGCCTCGTGTTCGTTGCTGTGTCCACCAGCAATCATACAGTCTGGGAAGCAGCCATCATGATTCCTCCCAAGACCTACCAGGTACGTCCAGCCATTGAGCCCTGACAAGCCTGTCGCTGACGATTGCAGTTTCTCGTCGGTGTCTTCGCCTCCCTGGGATCATTCAACTACGGGTACGTCTCCAAGCCAAGAAAATAAACAACTTACCGCTAACATTCGCAGTTATGATCTCGGCGTCATCGGAGGAAGCGTAGCCTCGTCGTCCTTCATCGCCAAATTCCACCCGAACCCAGATGAGGTGTACGTGCACCACGAACCCGCACCCGCGTATCCTTCGCTAATCTTTGCTCCAGCGGCGCTGTCGTCTCCCTCTTCACCGGCGGCGGTTTCTTCGGAGCCGCCGTGGCCGGTCCCGTGGGCGACTGGCTGGGCCGGAGATTCGCCATCATGATCGGCGCCATCATCTTCTGTCTCGGCGGCGCCCTGCAAGTGGCCGGACAGAACCTGGCCTTCTTCTACGCCGGCCGGGCTGTCGGTGGTCTCGGCGTGGGTATTCTGGTCATGATCGTGCCCATGTACCAGGCCGAGATCGCTCACCCGTCTATCCGAGGCCGGGTCACTGGTCTCCAACAACTGATGCTTGGTATTGGAGCTGCTCTCGCAAGTGAGTCGTCACACGTCCCTCACCAAACCCTCACCCTCATGACTGACCTTTGCCAGCGTGGACCGTCTACGGCACCAACCTCCACTACGACAACGAGTCCCAATGGCGCATCCCTCTCGGCCTCCAGATCATCCCCGCCGGCATCCTCGCCCTCATGATCCTGCTCTTCCCCGAATCGCCCCGCTGGCTGATCGACCACGGCAAGGAAGAGGAGGGCCTCAAGACGCTGGCCAAGCTCCACGCCAACGGAAACGAGAGCGACGCCTGGGTCCAGGCCGAGTACTACCAGATCCAGTCGGCCATTGCCCACGAGCACGAACACGCCGCAAAGGGCTACCGGGACCTGTTCACCGATCGCTCGAGCTTCCGTCGACTTTTCCTCGTCGTGGCCCTGCAGGCCAGTGTGCAGATGACTGGTGTCTCCGCCATTCAGGTAAGTAAAGGCATAAACGTACTACCACTTGACCGTCTCTAATGTCTAATAGTACTTCACCCCCGACATCTACGCCACCATGGACATTGGAACCACGGATTCACTCAAGTACCAAGCCATCAGCAACGTGCTCTCCATCCTCGCCCAGCTCAGCACCGTGCTCTTCATCGACAAGCTCGGTCGCCGCTGGCCCCTCATCATCGGCAACGGAATCAACTGCCTGTGCTTCATCATCGTCACTGCCGCCATCGCCAGGTTCCCTCACGTTTCCGACTCGGCCCAGAACTCCCTCGGCTGGCTCTTCATCGTCACCAACTGGTTCTACCAAATCAGCTTCTCCTTCACCTGCGGCTCCCTGTCATGGATCATCCCCGCCGAGGTCTTTGACACCAAGACGCGTTCCAAGGGTATTTCCATCGGCGTCATGACCTCGTTTGCGTTCAACACCATGATTGCGCAGATCACCGCCCCGGCCATCAAGGACATCGGGTGGAGGTATTTCCTGCTGTTCGTCATTTGCAATCTCACCAACGCCGTCTTCTTCTGGGCCTTTATGCCCGAGACCAAGCTGCTGCCGCTGGAGGAGATGAATGCCTTGTTCTCCAACTCGTCCTGGTTTGTGCCCGGCACGTCCCAAAAGCATGCGAGTGACCTGGACGCCAGGGTGGAGGAAGCTAAGACGAACAAGGAGGAAATGGTCTCCCAGGTTGAGGAACACAACTAATCCACAACTTGAGTCCATGAGAACTAGCCCTCTTGAACACAAATTAAGAAATGCCAGCGTAGATGTATGATTACAGATGAATACTCATGAGCAAGAATTCTCGCTTCTAGCGACAGTGATTTACCTAGTCCTCGAGCCTGTAACAATTTCTGTCAATGTACCCAGTGTCGACTCCTACTAAAAAACAACAGCTATCAAGTGAAATAAACCGGACGGGATCACTATGCAACTTTGTGGGGTGTCCAGAGCCAGCGTAAAATGACAATCTCTAGATTCGCTAAGATCCAGATCCACAAGGAAAACGTACCTTGACAACTATATTGAGAGTGATCTAAATGGTCCGTCTATAACTTATACCAAGCCTAAGTAGGATGTCAAGTCCCATGCCCTAGAAAATCCGTATTAATTCTGCTGTGGATATGCTGTACTACTAATCGCACTGTATACCCAGGTAGCTCACACATGACTGAGTTGAGGATTCAGTTAGGGGCATTTAAAGATCAAATTTCGTTTTTATCACTTGGACGATCGCTTGAGCTATAGGAAAGAGGTGCTTCTATTGAAATATCAGTTTAATAGAATTTCAAAACTAAGGCAAAGCTTTAGAATTACGTGATTATATTCTTTAGTTCGTAGGCGCATCTTTTATTTCTTCCCCCCAGCATAACTTTTACCTATATACGATATCATATCTCAACTCATTTCAACAACATGACGCTATCTAAGTTGGCGTCTTTAAAGCAATGCCCGTCATACGAAGTATACCAGAAAGCAAAAGACGGTCCCGCACGGGATGCTTGCCTTGTCGAAAACGTCGAAGAAAGTGTAAGCCTATTAATACTACAGTTCCTAGAACAATATCTTTCAAGCAGTTCTAAGACTTTCGCAAAGAAAAGCTTTTGTTTGAATGTATATGATCTAACGCTATATCAAGGCAACGAGAAAAGGCCACAATGCGGGAGCTGCGAGGCCAGAAACGTAACGTGTGAATACAAGGAGTGGGCATTTGTGCCAGGAGTCCTTTTGTCGCTGAGCAACAAATCCCCGGTTAGTCACCATTCGACTCGGCACAGCTCATCTAACGTCATGCTTCAGTTTGCTCAAGTCGACCTACTCTCTTTCTCAAAGCCGAATTCACCAGATCAGCCCGCAAACAATTCACCACATAGTTTATACTCTGTAAAAGAAAATATTGTGACACACGAGGCATTGGCCGTATCCCCATTGGTCAGCCTTGCTTCTCACGAGTTGGGTAACAATCAAATCCTCACGCCCCCAAAGTGGAACAAAGCTGTCCCTTCTGAAGGCCGATGCAGCAAGCAAAGAGAAATGCACTGTTTCCGGTACCAAGTAGTGCCGTGGATGGACTCCAATGCTCCCAAATCTTTATTCGGATCTAAAATCATGACTTTGGTACAGGAGAAGCCAATCATCATGGATGCCGCCACTTACCTTGCGAGACGTCGGATCAGGCGCGCTGAGCCTGTCAGCGAGGAGGCCCAACTTCAAGAGATGCAAAATCGACTTCTTTTAGAGGATGCTTTCATTGCGGATGTCGGACGATCACTGCTCGCTCTTGGAAGTCTATTCAACACTGGGCCATCGAAGTGGACAAGCTTCCTTCTTCACCAGGCACAACCAGATGCACCAAGCCAGACTTTCGAAGGTGTGGATGAACCTCTGAAAACATTGCTCCGGTTCCAGATGAAAATTGGTCTGTCACACCTCGACGGTTCACGTGGAAGACGCTGACCGTACAGACCTCGCTGCATCGATAATATCCAACAAGCCGCCATCGATGAAACTCCTGCCCTCCCCGAACAGATTCTTCTTTAACGCGTCTTTCACACTCACGGAGAAATACGACTCGTGCTTGTTATGCCTCTTCGAGTGTCTTCGGCTGATCCACTACGAGCTTATCCCACTCTTAACAGATCCACCCAATACGCCGTCAGCAACTAGGGAATCATACTCGTTAAAGTGGGCAGCGTGGTCCAGTCTGTGGACAAACTGCATGCAATGGTTCCAAGATCGGCCACCAGGAATGGAGCCTGTTCTGGAAAGTCCCAACGTCGATATCAACGGGACCATCTCTCCGGATTCGCCTTTCCCAGCGGACATATACACCAGCTCGATTTCTCTGCAGGCGAACCTGACTATGCATCTATCATAGCTTCTCCTTCTCACTTATAAGCCAAGACTGATCAAACTGTCGAGGTTCCCCCACCGTCTCGTCTCGAGAAGCTGGCACACCCAGAAAATCGCCGGGCTGGTGGTGTGGAACAACTTTGCGGAACAATGGGACCCTATCGTGATGGCTGCTCTTCTCCGAGTTGCAGGTGAAATGACACATGCTTCACAGCAAGAAGCACTGTTGGTATGCTTTCAACGCTTTACAGACGCAACGAATATCCCCTTGCATGAAGAAACTGGGAGTCTACGCCGATATTGGCACTCTTCAAGTCACAGTAGTCCACCCAATAAGTCCCAGCCTTGATGGCTTGGGTTGAATAACTGTTCGGCAAATTTGAACTCTTGACCCTAACTACAACTCGTCTTTCCACCAAGAGTGATGACGACGTTTTGGACGCCTCGGGCCAGGAAATGAGCCGCGATTCTTTCCACCGTTGAAAAGTCTTCCAGGTCAGACTCTTCGACATCGGATAACAGAGCCGCCTCGCTTTCGTTTAAGATCAAGTGCTCCAGACCGGGATAAACCTCTGCCGGCAGCTTTTGAGCTGGCGCAGGATCGAGAAGAACAGCTGTTCTTGTCTTTTTAGCGGCCCTCAGCGCCTGAGTGACAGTCTCCATTGGGGCTTCCAGCTGCATGATGAGCAGAGAGGGTGTCGGGCCTGGTAGTTGGCTGAACTGGGCAGGTTGCAGCGAAGCATTTGCTCCTGGCGAGAGAATGATGCGGTTCTGCCCAGATGGTTCGTCCACTACAATCGTGGCGATGCCGGTGTTGGATCCAGCGCCATTATCCTGGTTGACGATAATCGAGCAAGTCTCCACGCCGTAAGACTTGAGGCTGTCCAGAAGAACAGGGCCGTAGGCGTCTGCACCGACGACCCCGATCATGACCACGTCGACGCTGGCATCGTTAAGAGTCGAGGTCCTTGAGAGCTTCGCGCAAGCTACAGCTTGGTTTGCACCCTTCCTCCAGGAAAGACATGGGATTGGCTGGCGGTAATCGTTTCTCCAGGGCGTGGATGATGGGGCACGTAGGAAATCAGGTCGATGTTCAGGGAGCCAAGAACACTGATGACTGGTCTTGGTGGTGGCATATTTTCGAGACACAGGCGGTAAGAAGAGAGGACTGCTAGGTGTTAGACAATAGGGAGAATATAGTCCGTTACCCACTCACATCTCTGTGCTCCATAGCCTACGTAGATCCGTAGCCTACGTCGAAGACAGTCTGTAGCCTATCCGTAGCCACTCCGTAGCCTACCGGTGGATCACAGAGAGGCGGCTCTTAGTTGAGTACAAACAAACCCGATATGACTTTCCCGGTTAGCCTACAGTCTACGTCTGCAGCCTACGTCTGCAGTGTACGTCTACAGTAATCCTACAGCCTGTCTCAAAGTGCCTGGTCGCCAAGAACGTCGTCGACTTCATACCCCCATTCAGCCTCAAGGACTCTTAACCGCCATAGCGCTCCCCATTCAGTTGTACGATCAATCGACTTGAGAAGCTGGGCTATTTGTCTCCGTTCGCTAGGATGCGAGAAGAGTCTACCAGCTATATACAACGGTTGAATGGAGTTGACCATGCTTCCGGGATGTGGGTTTGCAGTTGAGATTCCAATGACCATCCGCGCATGCCACAAAGCGAGACATTGAGAATCAAGGTGTTGTTCCGGTGGACTTATCTCCAAGACCAGGATACACGCTGCGTGGTATGCCTGGTTGCTCGAGATGGCCGCCCAGTGAGGGAACATGATGCAAGGGAACATCTGCTCGCCGCCTGCTTCAGCTACCCTAATGGCTTTCATCGAGGCAGGGCGTTTATCCACCCAGAACTGCAACTCTTCCCAGAGTGTCTGCCACTGTTGCGAAAATGGCCTGCGGTCATGCCGGTCTACCCGTCCAAGCTCCAAGTACTGCGTCCTCCGAAACCGCAAATGGCAGACCTTGGTGCACAGGTAAATAGCCCAATTGGCATGTACGTCCGGCGAGGTGCGAGCTTTCCGATGGAAGAGATCCTGAACGAACATGTCCGCTGCTTCGGGAGATGTCGAGGACTGGCTCATGGCGGGAACGCATTGCTCCAGGGGCAGCACCGTTGTCTCGGCGCCGTCAGATATAATCGCTCCGCATAGTTCCATCCTGGCGTAGCACCAGAAAACTGCCTGCGGGAGACCACCGGAGAAGCCGTTCACGCATGCTCGGGTCCTTGGCTTGCAACCCAGGGCTCAGGAGCCGGATACTCTCTTGATACAGCTCGAGGCTGTCGCAGCCTTTCTGCGTCAGGCCCCTTCTCTCCATCTGCCTCGACGAGAAGGCAAGCATGGCGTAGAGCAAGGCCGGCGACTTCTGGGCCATGAGTGGAACATGGATCTGAAAGTGCCGGTCCTCGTCGAATTTGTCGAGACGAGGTGCACATTCCGTGATCCAATTCTGCAGGTAGCGTATCAAGCTCGCGTGCGGAACTGTGACGGTGGTGCTGGAGAACTTGAGTGTCTGTTGTGTCTCTGCGGCCTTGTCTTCTGGAGTGCAGGGCCTGCTGGGGGACAAGGGCGAAAGGCCAGCGAAGAGCACGGATCTCAATTCTTCCTGCAGCTCAAAGAAGCGTGGGTCGAGTGGTAGGTCTTCTGGGGCAAAGAATGACATGACTGAAGAGTGACGACCGGGGTCTGAGTCTGGAGATCATCTGTAACCTCACTGTAGCTCTAGCACCTGGTGATGAATGACTGACTTGTGCCAGAAACAGGGTCCGTAGCCTAACGTGAGGGTTCAAAAGCCGTGACTAAAAGCAGCAGCATTCTTCCTGACCCCAGTCGGTTCCGTCCGAGTCCAGCTAAGCTCGATTAATCCTAGAACAACGGTACTTTGTTCCCCATGGGACCTACCGCTACTCCAGGTTTGCAGTGGGAGGAAATTTTCCCCGGCCGGGGTGAGGAGTGGTCGGGTGCTTGATACGAGGGCAGTCCTCTGGGTCTGATAAGCGTGAGAATCCACTCACACAACCGAAGCAGAGGAATTTTCAGTTCTTTTCACGTTGATGTAAATTCGTAAATTTCCTCGAATCTATTATTGGGTTTCTCCCTAAATCTCAATCCCCGTGAAGCATACGTGACAACCGTCATGTGTTTACTTGGGATGGCAAAGTTGTTCACCCAGTTGCTTGATGCTCCGATGGACGCACCCTTGGCACGGATGGACAATGGGAAGATCTCCGAGACAAGAGTCCAAGAGACTGGACCCCATGTTGCTCCGAATCCGGCGATGTAGACCCAAATGAGTGCTGATGTCATGTTAGCAATGCTTGAGGATCGAGGCATTCAGAGAAACGTACCAACGGCAGTCCAGCCTGCAGCGACACGAGAGGGCCAGTCGTGTCGGAACTTGGCAACAATAATACCGACAGTGACCATGCTGGCGCCCATGACGACGAAACCGACCAATAAAAGAGGCTTGCGGCCAACTCGATCGATGATCAACTACACAGTCATTAGTCCAGTCTTCTAATGTGCGAGTGGCAGCTTTGGAAGACTTACCATGGCAGGAATAGTGCTAATGAGAAAGACAACGCCCGTGATTCCAGTTGCCAGTAGGGCAATGGTTCCTCCCGTCAGTCTCCAAGCTAATAAAAACATTCGAGGCGTAGTAGATGACTAGTAAGACACGTCAGTTTGACAAAAGTTTCAAGTAAAGCCAAAAGCACTCACTGGCATCGATTCCAGACCATTGTTGGAAGAACATGACCAACCAAGCTGTGCAGACACGCTTGAGGTTATCCATAGATCTGAAGCATGTCACATATTGAGCGACCTGCTGCATAAACCGACCCTTTCCCTTCTCCGCAAGATGAGGAAAGTCTCTTGCAAAAACCTTTTGCTCGAAGACAGCCTCTGCCTTGATCTCGAGGTATTCGACCTGGACGTCGTCGTGATCGACGGGGAGTTTCCGCATCCAAGCCAGGGTAGACTTGGCCTCTTCGTCCCGGCCGACCTTGACAAGCCATCTCGGGGAGAAAGGCATAAACCAGATGCCAAGGGCGAGAGCGACGGCAGGAATGCCCTTGATGATCGAAGGAAGACGCCAGGCGAGGTCTGACTGGCCCTCACCGGTTCCGCCGATGAAGTTGCTGGCGTAACCGATCCAGAAGGATAACATGATGCCGAGGATGGTGGCGAGTTGGTAGAACGACACGAGCAGCCCTCGCATCTCGGGGGCAGAGAGTTCGGCATTGTAAAGAGGTCCAACGCCGCTGAAGAGACCGACACCGATACCCGTGAAGAATCGCCCAGCGTACAACAGGGACGGGGCTCCTGCGGTCGCTCCGACGTAGAGGTAGCTACCCAGGATAACCCATAGACAGGCGGTGAACATTGTGTACTTTCTGGAGATGATCTCGCCCAAAACTCCAGCTGATAGAGATCCGGGGATACCACCAAGCTGAAGGATGGAGGTGAGCCAGCCCGTTGCTGAAGAAGACTGGACAACGGAAGGGAAGTTCTCGGTGATTCGAGTCATGACCAGCGACTGGCCGAGAACACCCTGCTGGTAGCCATATTCAAAACCACCCAGCCTTTTTGAGGTGGCGTGTTAGTCAAGGTCCCAGCAAGAGGATGAAGATAACTCACGAAGCAAAGAATGCGATAAACAGGACTTTGGGGTTGTCCCGCACCGACTGCCACGTCGTTTTCTTGGTCGACGTCTCCATGATATGCTAAGATAAGGTCAAGATGCCTTTGGCTTTGGTGGATGGAAACAAGTCCCTTGCAAACGTACGGTCAAATAACAAGGGATTCGACGAGTCTTTAAATTGTTTAACGATGGCAACGTACTACGCAGTAGTCTCCTGTTTCCCCAGGTAGCAGCCTTTGCGGATCCCCGCCAAGTTGCAGTGGAGATGCCATAGGCTATGACCCCTGGTTTCGGTCTAGTTCTGCTCCGCGACTCAGTCGTCGCCACTTTCGGATTGCGTAAAAGAAACAAAATCGGGAGGTTACTTGAGAATTTGAAAATGAACATGCGAGAAATGCGGAGTAGGATGGAGTAACTTGCGAGAGGCCTTAACCACCCTGTCGAGGACACCTACGGACACTCGCTTCATAGAGCACGGGGATATGCAGTTCGGGAGATGCAATTCACTAGCATTGAGGATTGGCAAACTCGATGTCAAGCTGCTTCATCAGCGGGAGAGCTTTGTCCTTCATATGCACCGGTCGCTAATATGCTGGTCTTCCTCTCTCGAAGGACTGCAACAGATGCAATTATGACGATGAAGCCCAACTAAGTTTAGTAACAACTACAACGCCACCTTGGAGCAAAAGGACACCAGTTTATCGTTGGGCAATTATCTAGACGAGGCATCTTTCATTCAGTACGAGCATCTCACAAATATGAGAGGCTTGATTACCTTGCACTCTTTTCCCTATCCTTCCTCAGCTGGTATCCACGTCCGATCCCTTGCCTTGCGCTAAAGTAGGTGGGAGAGACACACTATCACATTGATAGAATAAGTCACAGCGAAAGAACATGAAGAAGCAAACATGTACACTTGATGCAAACTTCACGTCGAAGCCATCCCGCACATTCTTTGCACCAGGAGAAAATCATGAAAATAACATCATGAGCAAGGTATCGTCTCCAACCAACCTTGGGCAAATCGCCCACGCAAATCGCTGTATCCCTCGTCTCCGTGTTTCTCATAGCCCTTCTTGCTGGCGTTTTGACGAATCGCTCCAAGGTTCGCACCTACTACCATCTGAACAATGCGCACCAGAGAGGCCAGGCTCTCCTCTCCGTTCATTTTGCATACTGACACGTCAGTAAATCGTGCCTAGGCAAAAGCAAAATCACGGCGCCACTCGTCCAGCTGCGATGTGGACTAGGCACGCTCATTATGTAGGGCTTGATAAGAGGCGTTGGTGGCGTTAAGGAAAGGGGCGATATAGGAGCATGTATCGATACTACTCGCTTCACAACTAAGCTACCATGAACATGTCGCAGATATTTTCAAGTCTCCATAATGTAGGGAAAGCTGTGCATAAAATTGCTTCTGCGAACTTCCTCAGGCTGGTCACTACATGCTGCGACATCAGTCGTTGAACGTTATCTCTGGGGACCTATGGATACAATGCAGTAATCGCCAGCTCTAGGTTGTCCTGTGTTTCTCATCCTTTATAGTAGGTATTTGGCAAGTTGTCCCGCCTCAAGGAATCAGAAGCTCGCATTCTTTCAGCTGGCTGACCAGGCTCCGGACTGGTAGATGGTATGGCTGAGACAGTTCAGAAAACCAGCAACGGACCATGCCAAGAGAGGCTGGGTAGCATAATTTGGACTCTAATCGGTCGTCGTGCATGTCGATGAGCCTCCATGGCTTTATAGCTCGTAGCTTATTGGCTCTACTTTCCGTTCTCGCAATGGTGAGAGTCAGTGGCGAAAGGAAAGGGGCCAATCACACACCAAACGTCTGGGTGAGGGACCGCTTTGTAAGAGACGTAAAAGCCGGGGCACAGGTATCATTGCTAGCTCATCCTGAATCAAAGATGCTAAATAGCCACCGCGATTATCATGATGCGCCCAAGAGGTTTCGGAATAGTTTGGGAAGAGGCGAAGTGAGTGACATGCCGAGGAAGCTTGGGCATAGTCTGGCTAGCACTTCAGGGGCTGGCAGCATTGGGCGAAAAATGGCCTGATGACTGTTTTTCATGCTGGCATTCATCTGTATCGTACCCCTTCAAGAGTGAGGAGGTGGGTCGCAGGGTATAACAGGTCAACTGGTCTGAAACGTCGGGCTTGGCATCGGCTGATTGCCCTCTCTTCAGTACAGCCTTGCGGGATGGGACTGATAGCGGATGTTCGGTGAAGCCCTAGAAAGTCGATCAAACCAAGAATCATCCCACGCTTTGTGTCGAGCTATGGCACCACTGCAAAGGGTTCGCCTCAAAATAAGAATATGGTTGGCAATAAGCGTGACCAAGTCTTAAAAGGACGGGGGTATCCTGAGACAACGCCGAGTTGACATCGGAACACCATTGATCAGAATGCAGACAACAATGAAACACGCGCGGGCGATGAGCGGGTCAACGACGGAAGGACCACGAAAAAGATGCGGCATTCCAACTGCATCCTGGCCGCTGCCCTGACGGAAACTGGGCCGTAGACAAATCACTCATGTCAGATCGAGGGAAACCGACTGGAGTGTATCTCGCGTATCCTGAGTCACATATGATTTTGCCACGATAAAGATATGCACGAAGACGCTGAAGAGAGACGATTGTATTCACAGAAGTAGTAATTAAAGGAATTGTAATTCCATTAATAAAGCGCTGCCCCTGCTCAACCGTGTTCTTACAGAACATGCTTGAACAGCGGAGACCTGTCTCCCATCTGGAACAACTCCTCCTCAGTATACTTCTCTTTGGCCTCGTCCGCAATCTTTGCCTTGCGTGCATTCTCCATCTTGTAACTCAACTCAAGCAAGAGAGCCACAATCAAGCCAGTCGCACCAAATGCCAAACTGAGACCAAACCCTGTGCAGTACTTGGGCTTCTCCCTTTCGAGGTACATGAAGCTACCCACGATGCCACCGACATTGCCAACGCAGTTCATCAGCGCGATACCGACTGCTCGTCGGGAAGAAGGGGCAATGTTGTTCGCGTTCCACGAGGCCGCAGCAGCTTGAATGGGGTAGATACCGATGACGGCAAGCACCACCGAGAAGTAGGCGACGCCTTTCTTTTCTTCTAGGGCTCCGTTCAGGGACATGATGATGGAGTATGCAATGGCCACAATTGCCATGGGCGTTACCACGAATGGCATTCGCCAGAAGAAGCGATCCGAGATCTTGGCGAATACGATGGCCGAGACCGCGGCAGCAACGTATGGCGGAGCAGATGTGAGCTGAGCGTTGGTGTTGCTGAAGCCCATGGACTTGGTGATGGTTGGAAGCGTGAACTTGATGCCTGATCCCAAGAGTTAGCTAAACGGCCCATGAGGACTAACCAACGGGTGGAAATACCGTAAGAGAGTGCTGATTGGCATAGCAAGAAGTACGCTTGCACGTAGATCCTCCAGTTGGTGATGACCATCTTGATGTCCTTCCACTTGACCGAGTTGTCGTCGTGGAACCCTCCGCCTTGCTTGATGAACATTGAAAGCTCAAGGTAACGAATCTCCTCAGGCTCGAGCCAGCGAGTGGACAGAGCTGGAGTGTCAATTAGCAGAAAGAAACACCCAACGCCGAGCAGAACGGTAGCGAGGCCTTCGAGAATGAAGATCCATCGCCAGCCCTCAAGTCCACCAATGCCGTCCATCTCCGCGATACCAGCAGCCAGCAGGCCGGAAAAGGCACCAGAAAGGGCGCTTGCGCAGTAGAAGTAAGAGATTCGGACCGACAGGTCTTTCGGCATGTACCAGTAAGAGCAGAGGTAAATGGCACCGGGGAAGAATCCAGCCCTGTATTATATCGTTAGCAGAGGAGGCGCAGAAGTCATCTACGGGATTGGACTGACTCGAAAATACCGAGAAGCACGCGGGTAGTCATCAGACCACCGAAGTTCTGGACCAAACCCGTGCAGGTCATGATAATGCCCCAACAGGTGGTAAGAATGCCGAGGTACATGGATGGCCGCTTGAACTTCTTGAGAAGGACATTGCTAGGGACCTCGAGTAGAACATAGGGGATGAAGACTGTGATGCCGGAGGTTAGCGAGTGTGTTGGAGACTGATTCAACATACTCACATATGGACAGGACAGTATTGTATTGCACTCCCGACATGCCCAAGTCTTCGACCATGCCCTCGATTTTGGCATTTCCAATGTTGGCACGATCGATATGGCAGATTAGATAGAGGAGTGCGAGCGCGGGAACGAGTCGAACATCGACCTTGGTAGATGTCAGTCGCTATTGCTGACTAGTGAAGGATGTCATCATTCTCACCTTGCGAAAGACCTTCTTCCGTTTCTCCTCAGGGTAGTTATTATAGAAATCAGCATCCCGCGGATCTAGGCCATAGACCCGAAAGGTTCCGATTTCGATTGCCTCGGGTGCACCCTCAAGATGAGATGTCTTTTGATCGAGAACGTCAATGTCATTCTTTTCGATAGAACTCTTCGCGGTCATGATGGGCAGAGACTTGGCGGAACGATGCGTGGAAACTGGAAGGGCTGAATGTCGCGGTGTGTTGCTCCGTGACAGCTCCTGGATGGTGTACTACGGGACTCGACGTAATATTATAGTCCCGACCATCTTCTGAGCCAGCCACCTATTAATTCATCGACCCCTACTTACCCCGGACCTTGGCAACGTTCCAAGTGGACCGTCATGATCGAAGTGCGGGGTTAGTGTTGTCACGGCACGGAAACGTAGATGAGGAGGTTGTCGTGGTAGATTCGCGATACGGGATACGGATAACGAGCGCCCAATTGCACGGTTATCCGACCGAGGGCCTCTATGCGTAGAATATGCAGCGTTGCATTATGGCATCCGAGACGGATAATGTCTGTTGGGTTCTGACGCTCTTAGAAGACCTCATGTAGATCACGGAAATGCCCCATCGGATATCTCCGCTAGAGTAGTATCCGTCGGGAACTCGTGACGGAGTGCTTTAGGCACATGCATGTGTACTCCATAAAAGAAGGAAGCAACTTGTCATCTCCCGCCTAAGGAAGGCATTTGTCAGTCACGTTTGTATTGCCGTCCTCGTAAGTGGCTGCGGTTCCATACGTCCTCGGCTTAGATCCGAAAGGGCTGAGAAGTTTGCAGCCGGGGGACTGGACCTGCTCGGCGGTTCCAGCGGCATTATTTCGCTGCATTGCCGTCTAACTAGAGCGCCGATGATTGTTCAGAATCAGTCCCCTCACTATCGATAATATCAGTTGAAAGACACGCGCCATACTGAAGGATTAAACAGTCTTAAATGCACATGAGTGACGGCTGTTTCTCCTTCTTCTCGAGGAAAAAGGGACTCAAGCAGGAATACGGCGATCGCCCTTGGCAGCAAGTGTGTTATTGAAGAGGGTGTCGACGATGACAGATGTTCATGATGAGGCCCTACGGCAAAGATTACCTCCAGGACACACTAACACAAACTGAAGATTTTAGTAACCGAGTGGCGACGCATTATCCGTGGCTCTGATATTGTCTCTTACCCCTCCAGTTTAACCTCTCTGCACCATGATAAATGCTACCCTGTTCGTGATGTTTCAAAAGTAGCAGGGGGATTGACAGGAAGTTCACTGCTCATTCGCTTCATGTACTGGATATAGCGCAGACCGGACAACAGGAACTAGAAACGTAGTTTAGCAAAGAAGAACTGGATAGAGGCCCAGATCCCCAATTGAGACGTTTGCGACCTCGGCCCGGTAGGTTAGCCATCCGTTCACCCTAGTCCACTGTAGGGAGGGTTTTCGGCATGTAACGTTAACTACCATGTAACCCAATCAGTGGGCGGAAAAGAACTGGCCGCGACTATTTTACCAAGCCGGCAATTGACCTTGTCTCCCAGCTTGATCGGATTGATGAATCTAGGCCATTACGAGATGCTTAATCTGACCATTGTAAATTATGTGAAGTCCGCAAAGCTATCTAGAGACTAGTAGGATGGTTCGAAATCTAGGAATCGCATTAAAGCACCATTAGATCTGTATTTCAAGTAATTACTACAGCTTGATGACACTACTAAACGACTCCTGCACTCAACCGCATTGCCCTGGAATACTTGCCAGCTTAGTTAGTCCAAAATGTCGAGCCAATCTTTCTCCCCAGTCTAGACGCCGATCTTGCAACCGGGCCCACCCCACTACTCGGACCATGTCCCGCTATCCGCGACGTCAAGGTCGCTACCCTGGTTGGACACGCTCTGTGCCCCTGTCCATGTTTCTTTCCGCAAGCCGGCTAGTAACGATCCTTTTTCTAGTGCTGTCCCGCGACCCGCTACTAACAAAAGACATACTGCCTAGCCGTTTGTCTACGTCTTCACCAACAACATTCGAAAGCTGGCTGGTGGGTATGACAATAGAATAAAGGCGAGATGGCTGCCAGGACGAACTTGGTGTCCTCTCACCTACAGTACTGTATCTAGGAGGCCATGGGTGATATCATGGAAGCGCGGGGCCCAGGCCTTTTGGCCGAGCATTCGCAGCAAGTCGGCTGTTAATATTTTGCACGGTATTGAAAAGTCTCGTGTACTGCACACGATGGCGAAGCATTTGCCCATCATCTTTGTTATCTCCTCAGTATGAACGCGTCCAGACCTTGGGGGAAGAGCCTCCTAAAAGGATGCAGCTGCTCGTACGGAGCCTCGAAATGCTCCCAGTAGACCTCCTTTTCAACATGGGGACACGCGTTCATAAAGGGGTTAACAGCTTTTACTGATAGAGCCCTAGTATTTGTATGCCAAACCGGAGCAAGATGATCAGGCCTGTGTTTGAAGAAGAGACCATAGAGTCCCCCATTTTCCACTTGAACCCTGCAGTGGAGCCCGGTTGGAGATTTGGTTTCTCGCGTAGTCAATCATCCAACTTCGTCTACTATGTATATTGTCTCAAGTGGTGAGATTGTGCCCGACCTTCATTGCTACGATCGACGATGGAACAAGCAACTGTACCCTCTAATATAGGTGCGTCTCAGATTCCCAGAGACGGATGGTCTGGGTCGCGGCGACCCCCCTGACGATTTTCTGCTCATCCACCTAGACTTCAACATAAAGAGAGCACCAGGTATTTATTCCACCTGTTTCATTCGAGAGAAGGCTGCACTGACCATGGCTTTGGGCGGAATGGTCAGTAAACCGTGACTTTACTTGTGGATTTGACCCGATATCCCTGTATCACTAAAAACAGAACAGAGCGATCCTTTCACTTAACGGTAAAATACGGTGAGATAGAAACCGGTTATTGCTTTGAACTCTTGTTCCTGAGCGAACAAGAGGTCCTGGGAGTTAAGCTGACTGCAACGGAGGCGGGCTCTCGGTCATTTGAAACGGGGCTCTAGCTACCCTATACTGTGAAGAGTGTACGAAGCCTGATGCCTTGGCCAGCGCCGAACGCTTCAGGCTGTAAAGGTGAAGTAGCCAAGATTTTTCTGTATCTTTAATCTAGACATCTTTCCTCCAAGCCATAGAGACTTGGGAATTATCATGCAAAAGCCAAACCTGGACCAAGCCTACGCGTGGAAAGGATGAGAAACTGCTGAGTTGCGATTGCCATAGCGATGTGCGATGGGATTTCCCAAACGGCAAACAAACGGTGGGTCAGGGATAGACAGATGCTGCTGGGGTAAAAAGGAGCTACGGGATATTTTTGCACGAATCGCGATGCCGCTCAGGAACGAGCTTCCATTGCACATCCTGAAGACATCGTGGAACAAGACATGGACAAGGGTGATAATGAGAGGGCACCACAACGGGTCCGTGATGACGACGCAGGGCTCTCACTAAAAGCAAGCATATGTCTAACCTAAATGCCACGGCTCTGTATTAATCATGCCGCCGCTATTTCATTCGCTGAGTGGAATCCATGTGCGCAATACGTTCCGATGGCGATCGCCCCCCGGCCAGGGGCGTGTTACCGCAATCGTTTCACCGAAATAAACAACGAGTTTTCGAGCCAATCACGAATTAAGCCGTTTCGTGTAGTGAGGCGATGGCAAGTCTCTTGTAAGTGGAGCTGTTTTAGGTGTTCGGTCAACGGGGCGGCGCCTGTCCACCAAGCGTGGCACCACATTGAACAAGGGCATCCCCTAACGATAGCGCCCAATTGCTCCCATGTAGTGACATGTTGCCGCTTGATTAACTGGCCCATGTCCCCTGAAATCCCCCGAAATCGCCCCTTTGAGGCATTAGGCCGGTCCCGAGGGCGGCTTTGTGGTGTTGATTAGCGAGGCACGAATCTACTTGGCGCTTCGAGGCGGCAGCTTGGCAATGCAGTGCCGATTTGGTTGCGGGAATAGTTCGCTTGCCCGGGGAAGAGAATGTCGAGCATTGAACTCTTCGTCAGCGCTTACTCTGGAGAGAATCTGTGGCGTTTATGGCAGCGTTGGCTCTGGGTAACAAGTGAAACCGCAAGGTTGCACCGTCGTCGCATCCCTACAAGTCGGTCGGTGGGAGTACCCCTTACAGGACGGGGAACGGCGGTTACTGCAACCCTACAGATCGGTGAACTGTTTGTCACCTAACCTGGCAAGGACGTAAGCGTTGATCTGCTAGGAACATGGCTGATCGGCGAAACGCGGTGGCTCGAGTTGTCTATAAATGCGCTTGGCCGTCTCCTTCAGTCCATCCCTTCTGACCTTTGCTCTCCAGCCCATTGTCACTTGACTCTCTTTCACATCTCCGTCTATCATTCTTTCTGACAAGCAGAGCTTGGTCGTTTTATCCCCAAAAAGTCCAACTCTCAAGCCGGCTTGATACTGTGGCATTTCTGTTTCACCAACATATTCTTACGAACATACTTCTCAACCACCTTCTTTCACCACCACCACCACCACCACCAACTTCAAGATGCAGTACCGAATGATCCTCGCAGCCACTCTGGCCCTTGGCACCACCGCCTACGCCAGCCCGGCCCGGCCTCAGATCACCAAGGCTCCTCGGGCCTTCCACCACATGGCCAAGCGCCAGCAGCCTGATGCCGCGGCCAGCAGCGTCCTCGACGCCCCCATGACTATCGCTGCCGGCGAGACCTTCGATGGTGGCAACGTCCTGTACGACCGTGGTGTCTCTTGCACTGGCCAGGAGGAGGGCGGAGACTCGGATGCCGTCTTCATCCTGGAGAAGGGCGCTTCGCTGTCCAACGTCATCATCGGTATGTTGCAATCTCCCTTAGCTCTTGGATCTACTGTGTTTCTCTAACCCGTTCCTCTTAGGCCCCAACCAGGTCGAGGGTGTCCACTGCAACGGTGGTTGCACCATCACCAACGTTTGGTGGGATGCCGTCTGTGAGGATGCTTTCTCTATCAAGAAGCAAGAGGACGGCGAGACCACCACCATTAACGGCGGAGGTGCCACCGGCGCAGAGGACAAGGTCATCCAGCACAACGGCGGAGGCACCGTAGTCATCAAGGACTTCACCGTGTCCGACTTCGGCAAGCTCTACCGAAGCTGTGGTAACTGTGACGACATGCCCGCCCGCCACGTCCAGGTCTCCGGCGGTTCTGCCACCAACGGCGACATCCTGGTCGGCATCAACCCCAACATGGGCGACACGGCCAGCATCTCGGGCGTCAGCCTTAGCGGCGTCGGCGACGAGTGCATCGCCTTCGAGGGTGTCACCGACGGCGGTGAGCCCTCCAAGGTCGGCCCCTGCTCCGACACTGGAAGCGATTCAGGTTCTGTCGCCACCGCCGTGTCCTCGTCCGTTGCCAGCCCTACCTCTGCGGCTGAGGCTTCCGAGACGACGCCCGTCAGCGATGACGCCGATGAGGAGACTGGTTCTGATGACGAGGAGACTGGCTCTGATGAGGAGGAGACTGGATCCAACGACGATGAGGAGTCTAACGACGACGAGTCTAACTCTGATGAGTCTAACTCTGGTGACGAGTCTAACGATGACGAGTCCAACTCCGATGACGAGTCCAACTCTGATGACTCCGGTGATAACGAAGAGTCCAGCGACAAGGACGAGGATGAGGATGACAACTAGACAGGTCACTTCAATGTCGGGCCACACAGCTCACGGAAAAAAAAGCAAGTCGCTGGGCGACGTATTGCCACTTGGGGATTAGATAATTGAGAGACAGCATCGAAGAGAGGTGTAGGTGCAGAGGCCAAGCCAGCCACGCACCTTACCAAGGAGGTCAACAAGTTATGGAGCTCGCAGTGTACATAGGAAAATAAGAAGGTTGACTCTTCTATACTATTGTGCCACATGTAATCTCAGGATGCTTCTTCCTTCATGAGTACCGGGACCTGAAAGGAACGAGGCGGTTTTGTCACAATGGCAGAAATCTCCTTTGCGAACGTAGTCTCCCATTCTTCTGCGTGACGAGGCGCCCAGCCGAGCTTGCGCCCAAGCACAGCCTTCGTACGTGAACTGGTTGAAGACGCGGTTAACTCATGTGCTCTTGGGTTCTTTCAGTCTCACTTACTTTGATCCATACGCCAATTCAGCGTGGAATGTGACGCCTCCGGACTACAGGTCGGCTGCTTCCTGAAGTCGGACGTTTCTCACAACGTCCGTCTTGAGGAGACCTAGCTCTTTGCCTGCAGTGGACATCTTCTGAGCGAGTTCCATCTGTGTGTGCGTTCCAGTCTCGCTAAAGTAGATGCCATGTTTTCCAGAAGGAATGGGCTCTCCCTCCAGAACTCTCCGAAGAATCACAACGAAGAGCATTGCTAGATCTTCGACGTGGACGTGGCTCCACATGGTCTCTCCATCTCCGAGAACACTCATTTGCCCACTTTGCAATGTGGCTTGCACCATGACGGGGATCTGGATGGAGTACTGATTGAAGAGACCAGTGCCGAGGCCAAAGATGGTCGGAGCCATGACAATTAGGTCTGCACTCTTCTGGACTCGCCCTCTTCCACCACCAGTATGTCGGTCTTTCGTAATATGTAGGGCTTGGTCGACTCGCGGGTCTTCAGGTAAGAGTATGCATCCTCCTCGTCCGAAAAAGTACGCGTCTCAACCCAACCTTTAGTATGACATTTTGAGCCCCAGTAAGGAAAAGACTTTATATTGTCAAGGTAAAGCACTGCTAAGTTTCCAGCCCCAGGGACTTGATAACATGGAAACAATGAAACTGTCTCACTCAGCCTATGAGCGCTCATCTTTGGCTTCTATCAACTTCGACGGCAAGAGCGCCGTCGTAACGACACAGCCCAGCGTAACACCACCAGCCAGATACAGCACACTATTAACATCCCCGTCCCCATCCCCACGCCCGTACAAATGCTGCGCAATCAAAGGACTGACAATACCAAACAACCTCCCCCAGAAACTGGCAATTCCACACGCCGTGCCCCGGATCGGTGCGGGAAACGCTTCCGGAGTCCAGCCGTAAAGGACGGCATTGAACATGGACTGGAAGAAGTACTCCATGGTGAACAGACCTTCGTTCTTGGCCCGCGTATCCACAGTCGAGAAGAGGAAGATGGAGATGCCCATGAGGGCGGCTGAGCCTGACATGGTCCATTTGCGCCCGATGGCAGGGGCGCGATACATCAGGGCGCCGAGTAAGACGCCCACAATGCCGGGTGCGTAGGTGTAGATGTATGCCGCATAGGTAGACGCCAGACTGACGGAATGAGAGCCGTTCTTCAGAGCCAGGATGCGTGGCAAGTAGAAGCCTGCATGATGTGTCAGGTTCACATATCCGATTCACATATCTTTGAACTTACCTGCTACAGTAAAGCCCCAAAAGTCCATGATGTAGGTCAACCACGTCAAGATAGTGAGTCGGGTCATCTGAAAGCCGTCAAATAGCAGCTTGTATCGGCTGAGCTCGGCCTTGACCTTTCCAGACCACCGCAGCTGGAGTCGTCGAGGGCCACCTCCTAGTGCAGGCGTTGCGCTCGTATCGCTTGCTTGGGATCCGTGGTCTTCCGCAAGAGACTCGAACATCTCAGTGGTAAGCCCGCATCGTCTCCCGTTCACCTTGGCCATATGCTCAAGCGTCTCGATTGCTTCGGCATCTCGACCGCGGTAAATCAGAAACTTTGGCGTTTCTCGAAAATTGAAGACGACGAAGCGAAGAAAGAAGATGAGAAGGGTGAGTGCGCCGAGGGTGAAGAGCAGGTATCGCCATCCCATGTTGGAGGAACGCGAGCAACAGGCGGTTCCAGATCTGACGTTGTTGCAGGACGGGAGCGGGTCTGCTTCGGAGAAGTTGGGCGAGCAGGAGTAGACGGGAATAAAGCCAAATGCGATGGCGCTGCAGACAAGTACGCCGATGGGTTGGAAGACGGATAGGCAAGCTAGTAGGAAACGCTTGTTCTGTGTGGCTTGAGTATCATTGAACCTCTACTAATCCAGATGGGGATTCTACAAACCTGAGGGATGAACTCGAGAGTAATCGTGGTGTCGATGGGAATGTTTCCGCCAACTCCAAGGCCAACAAAGGCAGTCAATATCAGGAACGTGTTGTAAGTATTCGATGCCCCCAGGCATAGTCCGAATACCGAAGAGATGAGGCAGGTCGAGTTGAAAGCCCAGCGACGACCTAGACGCGATAAGCCGTTGATCCAGTCCGCTCCGGCAAGGTCAACATCAACCAAGTCAGCACAAACCGATAACATCCGCCAAGAAGCCCCAAACAAACGCCCCAGCCGTCAGGCCAGCATTGAAGCTCGTCCCAATGTTGCCTGATTCACTGTTTCCAAAGCCAAGCTCCTGCTGCAGCGGACTGAGCACCAAGCTGAAAGCGTGCGCCCAGAGCAGATCCAGCATGTATCCGAAGCCACACAGGCCCCAGATGTACCACTGATACTTGCCCATGCCTTGGGCATTGATCTCGCGGTTGATGAGGACGCATTTCTTCTCGTAGAGGGTCAGGCCGTAGAGGTCGCTGTAGAGAGACCCGTCTTCTGGGTCAGGCACGGTGCCATCGTTGGCCAGCTTGATAGTCTCTGGCGTCGACATTCAGTGCGATAATGCTATGATTCGATATGCAAGTTGACACGTAAGGAGTCCTTGGACGGGTGAAAATAGAATGGCAGATGATGGGCGGTCACACGAGGCGTGGGAGGAGGAATGGCCGAGTCTCACGACAGTGTCTGTGTTGCAGTCGTGGCATCATTGAAACACCCGTTCCTGGAGTCGTTGATGTCATTCATAAATGTCTAACATGTGACGGGTAGACTTTAACCCCGCGCCGCGTGTCTTTGCGCATGTGCGTGACTTTGATGCAGGTGGACGTATCCGGCTCAAAGATGTCGTTGCTGCAGGTACAGGCAAATTGGCTGGTTTTCATTCCCTAAAAGATGATTATAGACTACCTGCAAAGCTGCTGACAGAAGTAGAGGGCTTACACGAACTGTATTAATGGGCTAACTACCTTCTTCCTGAGAAGTAGTTGAATTATTAGTCTAGTAGGTGGAAATCAGGTACTAGCTTGGCACACTTGAGTTACTAGTGGTGATTGGGTCGACAAGCAGCTTTTATTAGTGTGCCTCTCTACGTCATAGACTTTCCCAAATCAACATTGAAAGCACAAAGTCAACAAAACATCTTACAAGTTACTCTTCCCACTGACCTCAATCAGTGAAGGGCCTTTCCATCGCAAGGATAATGGCCAATAGTTTGGCTTCAACTGCAGTTGCGTTGCTTGCACTAACTATAACTACCTTGGTATCTGCAATTCAACATCCCCTTCAAGGCCTCGACCATACCCAAGGCTACCAATTCGATCCGCTCCTCCATCTGCCCGGAATATCACCCTACTTCGATGCTGTGGGATTCGGACTCGCGCACGCCGCCCCAGCAGGATGCACTGTAACCGCTGCCTCGTATCTAATCCGACACGCCGCCATATACGCCAACGACGCTGAATATGAGGACTACATCCAGCCATTCCTCTTCAAGCTGGAGAGACACCGAGGAGCCTTTTCAGGTCCTCTCGAGTTCTTGAACAGATGGTATTCTCCCATCGAGGAAGACCGCCTCGAAGAAGTGACACCGTCCGGAAAGGAGGATGCCGAGCAGGTCGGCCATCACCTGGCAAAGCGTTATCAGCATCTCGCATCATCAGTGAAGCGTGTGATAGCCGACACCAAAGCAAGGACCTACGATACTGCCAGAGCATTCTTACACGCCTTTCCTGCGGACGGCAATATCAAAATCGCCCGGTTTGACAAGGAGGACCTGAATGATGGGACTCGTGCCCTTCTCCCTCACAAGGCTTGCTCGAAATTCTCAAAGGCTCCCGGAACCAAGCAACAGCTCGAGTTCTTGAACGTATACGGCAAGCAAGTCTCACGTCGCCTAAGCCCCCACACTCCCGACGATTACGACCTCGATCCCAAAGACGTCTTTGCGCTTCAATCGCTCTGCGGCTACGAATCAGCCATCAGGGGCAAGCGTTCGCCCATATGCGCCGTGTTCTCTGATGCGGAATGGCTCTCTTACGAATACGCCTGGGATATGAAATACGCATACATGGTTGGGCCGCTGAATCCTCTTTCCAACCATCTCGGTTTCCCCTGGCTGAATTCGCAATCTCACCTCTTCGACACCATTGACAACAGCTCTGACACGCATCACGACGAAACAGGATGGCCCGCCGACCAGCGCCTGTTCTTTTACTTCACGCACCGTGAAGTGCCACCATTCGTTGCGACGGCACTAGGCATCTTCAATTCGTCATCGCAAGAAGGCTACGATGAGTTCCCAACTTCGCACGTCAACCACGTGCGGGCATGGAAGATGTCGGACCTGATTCCGTTCTTGGGGCATGTCGGCATGGAAAAGATGACTTGCGTGAGACCGGGCGTTAATGGTGGCAAAAGCGAGCAAGAGGAGTTTGTGAGGTTTATTGCCAACACGGCCCCACGACCACTGCCGTTGTGTCAGAATGGACCGGGTGCTAGCTGTCCGTTTGAGACGTTTAAAAAGATTGTCAGTGCTGGCATGGAAAAGTACGGAGATTTTGATAGTGTCTGCGAAAATGAGAAGGGGGACGATCTGTAAGAAGGAGATAAAGGCCATCTGTATTGGAAAAGAGTTGTATGGTAGAACGTGTGTTGTTAATAGACATTAACCCGGGATAAAACTCCAAGCCGCCCGAATCACATACATGGCGAGGCATCTGCATCACAATCCTCCCAGATGCTCCCTTTCTATCTACCACCAAAGACCAAAAGGCTTTGAATATTCACTCGGCCAAAGCCACGCTGACGCAACAGGTCCCGGCCACGGTGAACAGGGAACTCGGCCACAACCATAACGCCGACACGCTCAGCACCGATGCCAACCTGCCCTAAGAGTTGCAGCACCGCACAAAGAGTATTCCCCGTGGCAAGCACATCGTCCACAACAACCACCGACGCGCCTCTGTGGAGCACGTCCCGCCCCATCTCGATCCTCTTCTCTCGCGAATCATGGGATGCCGAAGACGAGATGTGCGATGAGTGCTTGATGTCAGAAATAGTGAGCGGTGGGAGCTTGCCGGCTTCGCGGATCAGAGCTAAGGGTTTGTTGGTCTGCATGGCTAAGCACGGCGCAAAAGTCCAGCTGCCAGCCTCACAACAGACCACCGCATCGACTTCGTCCCAAGCACCTGTGAAGTGGGTTTGCAGGAGAGACGTGCATAGGGCCAGCCCACCCGGCTCCTGGCAGATGTTGAGCACATGGCGGAACTCGATGCCCGGCTGTGGAAAGTCGGGTACCGGGCGCGCCATACGAGCCAGTTTCTGTATGTCCTCGTGCAAGAAGGGAAGCAGTGACTGTTGGGCGAACCGCTTTGCTGCCTCGTCCCCGGGCGTGTCGTTGTGGAAGATGAGACTGGGGCGGTAGTCTAAGTCTGATGAATTTGACATGCCGTTGTTAACATCATCGTCGCTTTGGCATCCGCGGCGAACCGCCCGCATCCTCATGCTAGCCTCGACACGAACATCGAGCAGTCTTTTGTCGGGCACCAAATGTGACAAGGCCATCACTGGCGCCTCGTCTCTCATCCCGGTGATGAACAACACGTCGACATCTTCAATGCTACGGGCCACATTCTCAAAATGAACGGTCAGCAGTTCAGGTTGCTGCCGCACTTGGTCCTTGAAGAATACCGTCAACGCTGGCCGGTGCTGCTCCTTGTAGGGACGGTCCCGAAGCAGGCGGTTCAGGTCAGCCCCGGTAGCAGCCGCGTAGTCTCGCTTGGTTTCATCGCTGATACTGACTACACGTGCCTTAAGGTGGTTATGCTTGAACACAGAGACCCAGATGGCAGCACAGTAGTCCTTCCCTGCGCAGCTTTCGCCGGTGACGAGAACAATGGGCTTCTGTTCCCTGGGCGCTTGCGGGAGCGGACAAGCGTAAGCGAGCACATTGCGCGGGTCCGAGGTGTGTTTGAGACGGGCCAGACGCGGCCGGTTCGGTCCGAAAGCCTTGGCCGCCAACCCGGCGTCTCGGGGGTCCGGCCCGAGGTCGGCGCCATAAGCTCCGGCGCTCAGGGGCAACAGCTCTCCGGCGACGGTGTAAACCCACTGCACGGCAGCTCGGGCAACCGCGGTTCCGTCTTGTTCGCGGGGCCAGACACCAGTCACCACGCAGGCAAAGTCCCAGTCTCGACAGCCGAACGCCGTAGCATCGTCCGCCACGTCGTTGACAGCTCCGCCACCGTGTAGCAGATGGAGATAGCAGAGAGGCGAGGGACGGATCCCAACAGTCATCACCAGCTTGTCAGCAATCTCCACTGCTCCTATGCCTTTCAAGAATAAGCACCGCTTGAACGACGACGTCTTGCCGCCACCATGCCCGCCGTGCATCCCGGACATGTACATCTCCGTCTCAAACAATCCAACGCTGTCTACCGTCTTGGAGCTGTTTTCGGGTCCCAAAATTGCTTCCACGGACGTGGGTGCTTCAGAGGTGAGCCCAGTCTTGGAACATTCGAACATGGTCACGCCAAGATGCAGCCGATCCGTGTCCCAATACAGATACGCGTCCGCAGAACAGTTCCGGGGGAGCTTGCTGGCGATCTGACCATCAAAGTCGCGAAGCCTACGCTGTGCCTCGAGGTTGTCGCTCAGCGGAATAACCCAGTTTCGAACTGAACAAGTCGGAGCCGGGTAAGCCTTGAACGTCACGCTGACCACGATGCCAAAGTTGGACCCGGCACCTTTCATTGCCCACAAGAGATCGGCCTCGTTCTCCGGACACACGGCACCGGTCGGCCGGTGTTGGCTTGGTACCTGGCCGACGCAGAGGACGCGGCCGGAGTCAACGCTGACCATGACGGCGCCGACGATGGCGTCACACGCGAGCCCGTGCTGCCGAGCCAGATGTCCGATGCCGCCCTGTAGCCATAGCCCGGCGCCAACACTGGGACGGGCTCCCAGGGGTACTGTCAGGCCCGCTGCCATGGCCTCTCGGACGATGTCCCCCGTCTTACAGCCGGCCTCGGCGACTATAACGGGACCCAACCCTGGGCCAGATTCAACCTCGGAACCGGAGCCGGAGCCGGAATCTTCTCCCTCACCGACCTTGAGAATATGTATCTGGTCAAAGGCATCCATGTCGACGGAGACAACGTTGGGCCAGAGACATTGCCCGCTGTGGCCCCCGCCCACCACGGTCAGGCCGGCCTCATGCTCTAGAGCCCATCGAACGCAGTGCTGGATGTGTCGAATCTCCGTCGGCCTAAGAATCGCGGCGGGATGGTGAAGGCGAGCCTCTCGGTTTTTGACCGTCTTGGTCCCAACCAGCGATGGGACTTGTGCCATCAGCTTTGGTAACGTGGTGGCATGCCGAGTAAAGGCCGCCATCATGTCAGGCGCGCTGAACACGAGATAGTCTGGATGGTCTTCCTCGCGACGACCCAAGGCGCGGCAAACCTCACGCCATTCGGCTCGGATCGCCTTGTCCACGCCCACATCCTGCATGACAAGCCCTGCGACGAAGGGAGCAAAGCGGTCCAGTACTTCGTCGTTGTCTGCCACGCGAATGACTCCGGTAGGGAAAGAAGCCGTTCGATGGCAAACCAAGCCATCGAGGCGTAGGTTCCCATCGCGATGGAAAACCACCACGATTCCACCGTCTGGTCGCTGGACAAGCATTTCCAATGCCTGTTCAATGTACTTGTGCTTGGGCTTCATGCCGTACATGCTGTGGCAGAAAAGGACAACATCGAACTTCTCATTGCCGCCACTGATACCGGTGCTGGAACCATCCGGGGCGAATAGGATTCGACGAATGCCGGGCGGGCTTCCCAGGCAGGGCAGCGCTGGGCCTGTCTGCGAGGCATTCGGGGAGCGCAGCCATTCCTCCAACCGTGTAGCAAACAAGTCGTTGGGCTCAAATGCCGTGTATCTCGTGATCTTCCGTCTCAGATAGTTGGGTAGGGATCCAAGTACGCTCTCCGGGCCAGGCCCAATCTCTAGCACCGAGACTTGAGTCTGCGAGTTGAAGAGAGGGGCGAGCAGTTGGGACAGTTGAGGAATGACAAAGTCTTGGTACGTCATCCATCCCGCGCCCCGGACAAAGTTGTCGAAGCCATCACTGTACTGGGAGTCGGACAGCGGTTGGGTGGACGACGCCGTTGCCGTAGCCTTCTCCCTCAGGGCCCGCTTCAGGGAATCGAGAGTGGCCATGTTCGGTTTGGTTTGGTTCGGTTCTAGTGCGAGATAGTTTAGCTTACACGTTGTGGATACGACGTTGTGTGGATAAGGCTGTGAGAGTGATGGGGACAATTCTTGCTCTCATCCTTTATATAACCCCTGTGTGTGCGTGTAACCATGAGGGCGTGGGCTCGCGTAGATTACCATTTTGAGTGGTACTATTGAGAAGGGGAGGAAGTTTGTCCTACGTACTTTATTTAGAAACTTCCTCGGGTTGGATGGGTAAACAGCGAGCCTGGGGTGCTCTCCTGACATGGATACTGATGTATTTGACGACATGGATGATGCTGGAGAAAAAAAGTTCAACTCGAAGACAACCGCAATATATCAACGCCTCTAAATTGTGTTTCTCCAGAATTGAACAACTATATGCAGGATCAAAACACCTGACAAAAAACTCTGAACTCGTTCCATCCCAGAAATGCCACAGCACACACCCCGAGATTTACTCCTGCCTGCGCTTAAGATAATAGCACAGCTACTGCGAATTACCCCAACAGTAATAGTCGATCCAGCTGTCCTGAGTTCCATGACTGGCGGTATGCCTCAATGCGCGATTCCAGGGTCTCTGCCATTGTGTTGTGATGTTTTGACGAGAGATGGAAGAGAAAGGTTGCGTTATCTTACTGTTTAGAACTGATGGTTTCTGTCTCTTTATACTGTTGCTGGACTGTATACACATCAATACTCCGACGTTGAATATTCATCATAAATGCAGTCTTCAGTCTAGTGCTGATGTTGGTGGTGGAGTGCTGCCTCTTGTCAGTCAGCTCGCAAGGTTCTACCATTTGAAAAGACGGCGTGCAAAGTGTCAACTCACAGATCTGCAGCAATATCAGCACGACTACACGGTTCAACCAGCTGAGATTGTTTGTTTCAAGGCTACCTTAGCTAACGCTGACTAAATGGGAGTGTTGCGTGCGTGCGACTAGATGCTGAACCTTGCGCTTGGTAGATTGCAGAATTGTTTTATTTCATGCTGAAAAGTGATGGATGCTGTCTTAATGCAGCTTTCTTGTACTGGAGACTCCTAACCGATTGGACCTTGCCAGTAGGACATCCCAGACGTAGATTGAATGATCCACCCAACATTATTGACTGGGCACTAGCTAACATACAGTCAATGTCGTCTTTCATTATGAGTGGCGGTGAGCTTTCTGTATCTCCAAAATTCAGGTACCTACGCACGTTACTTGAGCATTTCGAGTGCCTCGTACCGACCTGCCTTGGCATAGTGCAACATGCCTGCCATTCCCAACTTTAGACAAGGGATGTAGAATTGTAACTCTCTAGGGTAGGGGTCGCAGTAGTCTCTTCCTACCCTATCAGCCTGGACTTAATTCTAACTTAAATACATGAGTAAAATAATGGAAGTCTCGCTGTACTTCCTGGCTTCATTTGACCTTCGCAAGTCTCCCAGTTCAATCATGAAAAAGGGCTTATTCTTACCAAAGCAGGGTGTCTTAGGGCTTTTTCTTTTGCATCTTTTGAATTATTAATATCGTGCAGGATTAGCCTCCTTGTTCCTCGAGAGACGAAGCAACGTGCTACGCAGCCTAGGATAACATATTTATTGGTAGGTATTGCTGATACACGGTAAATGGTCACTCACCCGGCTGAGCCATCTAGCTGATCCATGATGAGTAGGCACTTGCGAAATAACGGGTGAGCCTTAAGGTATCAATTAAACTATGCAGATGGCATAACAGCTAAGATTCCACCAACTACACACTTCTAACCACAGCACATTCAACTTAGATATCGTTGTGTGAAGCAGAATGTCGGCAGCTATAACAGCCGACAACCCCAGAGTTGAAATAATCCCTCACTGTGAGACTTTTGCTTCCTCCACTCAGCCGAGCCTGCACCTGTGGAGATTGACGCTGTCACCAGGTCAGAATCCCTGCATAAGCGAGGAGTCACCAAGCAATCAAATCATTGCCCGCCTATCGGTCAATTGCCTATAATAGACAGCTCCCACTCAAAATCTAAAACCACAACATTCATCAGAGCCAATCCATCCGTTATAATGCTACTGTTTCTTGTCGCTTCCTCGCTGTTTTTGGCCACCGGCTGCAGCGCCACAGCGGCTCCGTATAAGCCCGATTGTAAATGTTTGCCTGGAGATTCATGTTGGCCTACCCGGACGGAATGGTCTCGTCTCAACAGCACTGTTGGAGGTCGGTTGATCGCTACGGTTCCTCTCGGGTCTCCTTGTCACGATCCATTGTACAACTCTGAAGAGTGCGCAACCTTGCAAGACGACTGGCTCTACTCGTCAATCCAGTAAGTAATCTCATTCCAAAAACCGACCTCACTGAGCCTAGTCTCTGATTTTATGCAGTATGGAGTCCTCATCGTCTGTAATGGCCCCCATGTTCGCAAATCAGAGTTGTGACCCGTTCCAGCCAAGGACCAAGCCGTGCACGCTGGGTAACTACGTTAGCTACGCGGTTGATGCAAGATCGCATGAGGATATCGTTGCGGCATTGAGTTTTTCGGAAGAGAAGAATGTGCGGTTGGTCATTCGAAACACAGGCCACGACTACCTCGGCCGTTCGACCGGTGCTAGAGCCTTGGCAATCTGGACTCACCACCTCAAGAGCACAAAGGTTGTAGACTGGAAGGACGCGTACTATATTGGCAAAGCCCTCAAAGTCGGTGCAGGAGTTCAAGGCTATGAGGCGCTCGCTGCTGCTCATGCTGCTGGCCTGACCGTTGTGACTGGAGAGTGCACTTCGGTTGGGCTCGCCGGGGGCTACGTTCAAGGAGGTGGTCACTCGGCATTGAGCAGTAATTTTGGTCTGGCGGCGGACAACACCCTTGAGTTTGAGGTTGTGACCGCGCAGGGTAAGCTGATCAAAGCATCAAGAAAGCAAAACAACGACTTGTACTGGGCCCTGAGCGGCGGCGGAGGTGGGAACTATGGGGTTGTGATCTCTGTCGCCGTTCAAGCTCATCCAGAAGCCAACGTCAGCGGCGCCAAGTTCCTCATTACAGCACCTGAGGGCAGCCAGAGCAGATCTACGACATCATTAACGTCTTTCATGCTGCGCTTCCGGACATTGTTGATGACGGCATCATGATTATTTACTTCTTTTCCGACGCTTTTCTGCAAGTTCCAGCAATGACTGCATACAAGAAGACAAGAGCAGAGGTCGAGAAGATCCTGAAACCATTGGCTGATTCTCTAGCTGCCTTGGGTGTCACCTTGCAGCCAACCTTTACCGAGTTCTCTAGCTACTACGAACACTATAATCACTATTGGGGTCCTCCCCCTGCCGGGAGCATTCAGGTTGGCACGCAGATTTTCGGTGGACGTCTACTGCCACGTTCGAAGCTCCCGGAATTCTCGCCTACCACGAGGAAGCTTGCTGAGATGGGTGTCGTTTTTATCGGCGTCGGCCTCAACGTCTCGAAGTTTGGCAGGGAAAACTCCAACTCTGCGCTGCCGCAATGGCGCGAGACCATCGTCCAGGTCTCGCTAACCTTGCCTTAGGACTTCAACGCTCCCTGGGAGGACATGTTGGCGGCGCAGCAGAAAATGACTGATGAGATTCAGCCCGTTATCGAAGCAGCTACGCCTGGCGCGGGCGCGTATATGAATGAAGCCGACTTCCAGCAGCCCAATTGGCAAGAGACGTTCTTCGGCTCCAACTACCGCAAATTGTTGAAAGTCAAGGCGAAGTACGATCCTGAGGGATTGCTGTATGCCACAGCGGCAGTTGGTAGTGAGGCATGGACGGTTGATGGCAATGGGCGGATGTGTAAAGCAAGACGTTGAGGGCGAATCAGCCAAGCATGAAGAGCTGTAATGGAATATTCATGGCGAATGATGCGTTTGTCTTCTCAATGTACTCGGCCATCTCCTTGCTTCGGTGAGTCCTTCGAGGCGATCGCAGAACGTCTTGTGACTGCGTTCTTGGATTTCTCACGCCCACATGAGAACATTTCCCCGCAGATCTAGACCACAGGATAAGCCCATTGGTGAGCTTAGGCTCCATGGTGGCTCGGATTAGAGACAATAGCGCGGTTGAAGTGGCCGCTATTGGTGGGATGTCTCAGTTCAGCTGCTTGGACCGGCGTTGAGTTGACCTACGTGGCCAGGTAGCTTCAATGGCCGCAAAGCTGAATACGCATCAATAATGGGGATTGGCTAAATCGTTTGACTCTTTCAGGTGCTTCTAGCCAGCCACACGCCTCCGGTCTGGAATACTTGACCTGGAGCATACAGGAAACTATTGAATTTGGTCATCCGTCTAGTTACCGCATGTGGTCACCGTGATTGGTTACAGAGAACCATTTTCGGTTGATTTATATCACTATATAAATACTCCAATAACCCAGGGACTTCCTCGTCATTCCCTTTGATCCAGAATTGACTCTACATACAAAACCTCGCCATCACATCCATCTCTCCCAATCCGCAATGATCGACCTCGGTAGACTCTGTGACAACTCCACGGGTGTTAACGTCCACCCTCCCGCCAGCGTCAATACCCTCATGGCTTTTGCGGACAGCGCCCAGCTCAGCGACCAACAAGTTGTCCAGAAGGCCATGCAAGATGCCAAAACGTTCCCCTCGGTGTGGTTCGTGAACTTTGTCGATCCATCGGCTGCTGCGCAACCACAGCCACTGGCCAAGCATATGCAAAACGTCAATGAGTACCGGAACTGGGCAAGCTTTGTCTGGTGGCGTGCTGTCTTCAACCAAGCCAAGCTCCCCAAGGACGATAGCGAGCAGGCCGTTGAGAAGCGCAGTGCATACTGTGCCAAGGTTGCCACATATCACATGAAGCAGACTCCATGGTATGTATGTCCTCGAAACTGTGTGTTCCAGTGAGGGTGGCTAAAGCTGCACAGGCTCGGTATGAACTTTGACCAGAACGTATCCAAGAGCATTGAGTGCAATGCCGCGGATTTTCACACCAAGATTGCTGAAACTGTCCTGGAGGGATTTGTTGCCGTGATGCCCTCAAGCGTCCAAGCTCTGGAGGGCATTTTCACGTCCTTGCGGCTCGCGATTTCAGAGGGCTCGGAGAACATCAGCAACAAGACAATCATCTGCCAACGTTATCAGTATACTCCTGAGATTGACGAGGTCAGATCATGTAGGAAACACCAAGGATAATCAGATTGGAGCACCTACTAACTCATCATCAGATGTCCGCGCAATTTCTTTCAATGTCACCGACGACATGAAAAATGTGAATAATGCGAAGGGAGCTGGAGGCCAAGTCAGATGCCGGATAGAGTACAATGAGTACGAAGCCATTTTCAACGAACAGTTGTGGAGCCAGACGTCTGGGCAGATCAACGGGGATCAGAAAACGGTGGCAGATGACTTGCGAAAGCAACAGACGGTGGACTGTTCCTAGGACGAGAAGATGACTGGTGCTGGAAGAGTACATACAGTATGGCTTCACACGTTGAATGATGATGCAATATCACCTATGGTATGGAATAATGTTGCCCATGGCGGAAGAGGGAGAAGCAGCAAGACGAGAAATAAGATTTCTACGGAAGCTACTCAAGTCCATCACTACAGCCTCATGAAAGCAAACGAAGCCAACTATTTCACTTAACATGTCTGCGCATCCCCAAGCCCCAGATCAACAGCAGACAGCAACAACTCCATGAAGCCAGCACTGGTGGCCTTGAGGTTGGAGTTGTACTGAGAGACCGAGGGATAAAACGGACACGAGGCCGCGCTGTTTCCGAAGCCAAATTCGACCGTGTACCCATGAACAAGATTCTTGCTGGTATCAGCAAAGTGTCGGGAGTAGGCGTAGTCGTCGCTGGCGCCCGAGGTGGGATACAGGGCAGCAGCCTGCATGGCCGTGTAAGCGCGGCCGCCGCCCGCCGTCATGGCCGAGGTCATCCTCTGGGCCGCAGCGAGGTTGGCATCAAGCTCCGCCTGGGGCGTGTACTCGCCGTAGCCCCCTCCGGTGCCGGGCGTGTCGGAGAGAATGCCGCGGACGCTGCTGTACGTGCTGTTGAGGAAGCTCATGTACGGGTACCTGGACTGGTTCTCGTCGCTGCCCCAGCTGTAGAGCACGTCGCCGGCGTACGAGTGCAGGTCGACGAACCAGCGGATCTTGGAGTAGGTGTCGAACACCCACTTGATGTTCTTCGTCTCGGGCTCCGAGAAGGCGCTGGTGCCGTGGTACGTCTCGGAGCTGGGCGACGTCGAGCCGACGCTGGACTGGGCGCTCGAGGCGAACAGGTTGCGGAAGTCCCAGAGGAAGTCGAAGTTGCGGTTCAGGTCCACGCCGACGGAGCCCGAGCCGGGGTTGCGGTTCTTTCGCCAGCAGCTGTTGGTGGACTGGTCGTACGCCACGCCGTCGGGGTTGCTCAGCGGAATGAAGACAATCCCAGCTGACAAGGCCGTCTTGACCTGGGCGTTGGTGTACGTCTTGGAGCCGTACGTCAGGCCGACGTTGTTCTTGTTGGCGTACAGCAGATCCGAGATGAAGTAGAGCACGCTGTCCATGGATCCGCGCTCGCGGGCGTGGATGTTGCCGTTGAAGAAGACGCGGAACGCGTTGTTGCAGGTGCCTCCGGTGCCGCCGACCTTGGCTCCGAGGACGGTGGCGCCCTCGTAGGTCTTGTACGGCGTGGAGAAGGTCTGGACGCCGTACGCGGTGGCGAGGCCTTGCAGACCGCTCTTGATCTCGTTGACGTTCAACAGCGTGCTGAAGGTGGTGGACTGCGTTCCCAGTCCCCGAGGCGCTGTCGCACCGCCGTTGAATCTATCGCCGGTGCCGATGGGCGTCCCGTTGCCCGACTGACGGCGGACAACCCTCTTCAGGCCGTCGTTCTCACGCTCCTCGGGCAAGAGACATCCTGAAGCCACAGAGGTGAAGGCGAGCACAGCAAGCGCCCAGAGACGAAAGGTCTTCATTGTCGCGGTTGGGCTTGGACTCGATGCGAACAAACAAGAAGAATGATGGTTAGATTCCACAGCGGCAACGATGCCAGCCACTCCATCTTATGCAGTCGGCCTTGAGCTGGCGTAGAGCCCAGCCCCAAAACGCATGAATTCTAGGTCGTAGATTAACGCTGTGTCCACTGCTGATCGCACAGAAGGCCCGCTACATTAGGAAGCTGGAAATAGATAAAGACGCACGCCGTTGTCAACTGCTTAATAAGGGTCATCGTCCGGCATGTAACGCGGCGATGCAACACTAGGACGGGACTTTTTCTACGCCACGCTTTAGCCACCACTGAATCCGGAAGGTGGCCGTGTTCCTCAGCACAAGAACCACTTTTACCACCTCTCAGATGTGAATAAACAGGCAACTTGATGCTCGGCGTTAATTGACCAAGTCACCTTCCGCCTATCCGTTCAGTGGAACACATTAGGGCTCCTAGTATTAACAATGGCCATTTCATTGTAGGAAGCTCAACTAGCCGTCTCTCCACCCTAAACCCCCCAGCAATATGTATTAGGCAGTAGACACATTACTTTAAGAAGCTCGGTTCCAGCTCACAGTCACCTTCCGGTTCGTATCAGTCTCAGGATCCATCTCATGGTTCTCTTGGAGTTGGCCCTAAGATCAACACTCAGGGCTGAACTCACTTTGATACTCAACCAGGCTTAGTTCCCTGGACCTTCTGCCCGACGCCTAATTCGAGACAAAATGTTACTTTACAACCAGTTGTATTTTGACGGTCCGCATGGAGCTAAAATATCATATCACTAACTAAATACACGTCATTAAACTTGTAGGAATTCATCTGCATGATAAGAGGCGCGAGGACTTGGCGGAGGGGTTGGAGGCAGCATCCTAAGGTTTTACCGTCGGGTGGCTGGGTTAATATTGGGTTTCTGTAGATGCTGGATGCGGCAGCTACTCTGGCAGCCTTTCCACTGTGAATGAATGACGTATATAACTTTGTGTGTCCGTCTTGCGTATGCACCTTGCTTACTCTCCTTACAGCTCTTGAGCCAGGATGCGACTGAAAAGATGAGCCCTCGAGCTCATTGGGCAGAAGCCAATGGGTACTTGCGGAGCATTCACGTCAATTAATCACTGGATGAAATGGCTTTCTACTAAGATTAAAGACATGACCATCCAGCTCATCAGTCTAGGGTAAGTCGAAGCTTAATACTATGAGGTTGATCGGAGATGTTGGCAAGGCTACTGAGAAGATAAGCCATTTCTGAACTTCAGTGAACGGAAGGTTTCTTGGTCTACATTTGCGACAAGCTCACATAAAGCTGCTCTTGTAGTAGTTATTCTGCTTTGAACCTGGCATTGAAGATGATAGTGTTCTCATTTGGGCTTATAGCCATGCTACTTGGGCTTCTACACTGGGAAAGACCCGAGTCTAATAACGATCCAAGATCGAGCAATCATCGTCCATAGGCTCAATCAATTTTAATCCCAATCAGTTTCTTCCTTCTCCGTCTTTGTCAACGACATTTCGGACCTTTACATGGACCACATTTTACATCGACGACTTTTCTCAGGATGTCTTTTCGATCTTGAGACGGCACACTTCACACCCAAAATTCGCCTCCGGAAACGCTTGACGTTATCCATTGGATTGAAGCGACGAGGCGAAGTCAGCTGAAGGCCCCACGAGCGCGTTTGGGCATAATATGTACGATTGAATAATTGACTTGCCTGTTTCCCCGCGTGAGTGAGACGCCAGAAATAGATGCTACACAGTACTCATGCCTGAAAATCACCGCTGGCACTCTGGGACTTCAGCGAAGGGACTTTGGCACGCTAACAGCTGACCGCATTGACCTTCCCAGCCACTCGGCTGCTTACGAGGAGGGAATGCCCTATGTAAGACCCCTCTGTGGACGTCGTTGAGACCGCTGCATTCGGGACTTCTGTCCTGTTTATGGAGCTACGGGCCTCCCGGGTGGTCATTACGCAGAGGAAGCCTGGGAGTCGGTGTGTCTTGGCCTTGAATGTTAGCCCTGTTGCTGCCAATGTTTGCATCTCAAAAGTCAAGGCCCTCAAGGATCTACATCATTTCATGAATTGAGAAGCCTGCACAAATCGGCTTGGTCGTCACAACGGCCCCTCTCAGCACCTTCATCTGTCGAAAAGCCCTAGGCGGAGGATCAGGATCCTGGCTGGGGATCAGTCTACAACTGAAATTTATATCCAGATTCGGCAGAGCTGACAGAACACTCGATTTATCCATTGGGCTGAAGCCCCTGAAACAATAGCAGCGTTTGTTGCTCAGCTAGATAATAGTGGACGAAGTGACAGCCTTCCACCTAATCATCCAAAGTTCCCACAAAGTACACACCAAGTCAGCGCAGCATGCATAGAACTGTAGGGCTCTATCAATGAAGGGCGATGTGCACAGTCCTAACGATGCGAGAATCAAGCTGACGCTTCAAAACTCAGCCGGGTTCAAGGAGGCATTCAACTGCCCGAAGAAGGAGCCTGTTTGCGAGCTTTGGTAAGCAAATGATCGATCTTGGCTTTAGGGACTAGAGTCGTGGTAAATTAATTGAAATCTGTTGAAGACTTGCGTTCCTCTTCCAGTATACAACAAGCGACAGTCCGGTGATCAACAAGATCCAAGATAATAATAATTATCTTCTCTTTAGGATAGAAGCCTCATCTTGAACGCAAATAATTCTTCCCTTTCCGGCAAAAATGAATACTATACTCTGAGCTAACTACTTTAAGCTAGACGTGTGAAAACCGACAAATTGGAGCCTAGCTCAGACCCCCACTAGTTAGTATCCGCGGTAATTGCAATTTCGGAGAATCTTAAGGCCGGCAGTACTTCGTACAGTTGACATCATCCCATCAGTTCCGCCGAAATCAGTTCCAGGGAGTCGCAGCCTCCGTCTCCAGTGACGAACCATCCTACCAAAACCATGGCGCCGGCAGAACTGGGATTAAAGATCGCGTTTTACGTGTATCCGTGCCTCCTGTTCATTGCCTTGCTGGGAGCTCAATCCCTTCAGTTCTACCGCGATCGCCACCGAGACCCAAGTCGCGACGCGTCAAACGAGTCAAAACAGAAGAACCGGCCAATCTACACCAGGCTGATATGGTTCTTGCAACTTGTTCTTTCTGTTCTGGTCCTCGCCAGTATTGCCGTCGTCACACGCGAGGCAGTTGCTGGAAACCATGAGGTGGACGGCACCGTCGAGTTTGCCTTTAGCGCATATCTGGTACGTTGCTAGTTGCTACCCTCTCTGAACACTGGAGCGACCACATCACTCACACTAAAGGAAGGCATCGTATGTCGGAGTTCTGCTTTACTTCCTAGCTGGTCTACTACCCGATCCAGAAGGCCCATGGTCTCCGAGCGCCGCTCATTGCTGCGCATGGGTCACGGGTGCACTCGTTGAAGTCGTCATCGCGGCCGTCTTTTCCTCCGTAGAATCCTCTCTACGTGTTTCCAAGGGCTTTTCCAGTATTCTCATCGTCCTAGGCTTGTCAAGAATTGCTATCCTCATGCTCATGGCTGCTACTCTCATCCTGAAAGAGTACAAATCGAGATCCTCTGAGCCCAAGTCGGTCCCAGAGGAACGGCAATCACTTCTCGAGAACGGAAATGGCCCCTCCGGCTACAGCAGCGTCCAGACTCACGCCCCAGCGGTCCCGGATCCAACCAGGAGAACCCAAGTCTCTGGTACTGGTTGGCTTGACTACTTTGCTGGGTTTCGAGTGCTATTCCCTTACCTATGGTACGAGCACACCAACCGCTGCCAATTGACTCCTCGAAGCTAACCTTGGCTAGGCCCAAAGACTCCCCGATCTACCAGGCTATCGTGGTTATTTGCCTCATCCTTCTCATATGCCAGCGAACCGTGAATGTCTTGGCCCCGGTGCAGCTTGGTGTACTGGTCGACTCTCTCGGCGAGGGGCGTCTACCATACAAGGAAATCATCCTTTACGTCGTGTACCGCGCTCTGCAAGGCAACAATGGAGCTCTCGGTGCCGCGAGAGCCGTTCTCTGGATCCCTGTCGCCCAATCCCTCTTCCGACGGCTGTCTTCGGCGGCATTTGAGCACGTGCTGGGGCTTTCTCTCGAGTTCCACCTGAACAAAAAGGTCGGCGAAGTCACGAGTGCGCTGAGTCGAGGCGCCGCCATGAACACATTCCTGGAGAGCTTTTGCTTCCAAGTGTTCCCAATGGTCTTCGACATCTTCGTCGCCGGCGTCTACTTCTTCGTCAAGTACGATCCTTTTTACACCATCATCATCTTCTTCATCATGTGGTCCTACATCTTCCTCACCACCTACTTGGCCAAGTACCGAGGCAAGCAAAGAAGGGACATGACGATCAAGACACGTGAGATGGAGGCCATCAAGACGGATGCCATCGTCGCGTACGAGACGGTGCAACACAACTGCGCCATCCCTCGCGAAACCGAACGATTCAAAGAGCACGTAACCATCTTCCAAAGGGCGGAGCGTCTGGTGCAGCTGTCGCTCAACGGCCTTAACCTCACACAAAGCTCGATATTTGCTCTCGGAACCGCCCTTCTTGTCGCTGTCTCGGCCTACAAGATTTCCATCGGCGAACAAACAGTCGGCGAATTCGTCAGTCTCATCAACTACTTTGTTCAGCTTCAAGGCCCTCTCAACTTCTTCGGGACTTACTACACCATGCTGCAAAACAACCTTATTGAAGCCGAGCGGCTACTCGACCTCGTGAGCCTTGGCCGATCCCCCACTACTTATTCATGCTGACCAATCTCAGTTTAAAGAGACATCTGGGATCGTGGAAAAGCCGGATGCTGTCGGTTTGCCCTCGGCACGAGGAGAGGTTGCCTTTAATGACGTCAAGTTCTCCTACCAAAGCAAGAGAGGCGAACTTGTACTCAGCGGCATCAGCTTCACTGTGGCTCCCGGTACCAAGACGGCCATCGTAGGAGAGTCCGGCAGTGGCAAATCGACCTGTCTCAAGCTCCTCTTCCGCTTCTACGATGTCTCCAGCGGCTCAATTACTATTGACGGTCACGATCTCAAAGACTTGAAGGTTGACAGTCTTCGCAGGAACATTGGTGTCGTGCCACAAGATACGGTGCTGTTCAACGCTACCATTATGTACAACTTGCTCTACGCCAACCCGGAAGCCTCACAGGATGATGTCTACGAGGCGTGCAAGGCGGCTAACATTCATGATCGTATTCTTGCCTTTCCAGACGGATTTGAAACCAAGGTTGGAGAACGAGGCCTCAAGTTATCGGGAGGCGAACGTCAACGTGTACGTTGCCCTGCGTTGTCCCCTTTCTATATCCTACAAGTTCGCTGACAAGGTCTTCGCAGGTCGCCATCGCACGAGCTATTCTTAAAGACGCCCCTATCCTACTGCTGGACGAGGCCACTGCGTCACTGGACTCCCACACAGAGAGACAGATCCAGGATGCTCTCCATAGCGTCACAGCCGGCCGAACCACGATCACTATTGCGTAAGTAGAAAGATTCCGCAACGTTTTTGTCATCCATTCTCCCACGCACTTGCTGACAGGCTTCGTTTAGACATCGCCTTTCCACCATCACCACGTCTGATCAGATTGTTGTCCTCCACAAGGGCAATATTGTTGAGCGCGGGACACATAGTGAGCTGTTGGCGCTTCAAGGTCGGTATCATGCTATGTGGGAGAAGCAGACGACCATCGAGAACAAGGAAAAGGAGAAAATGGAGGATGGCGGGGCGTCAGAGACAAGCGTCCGGGAGTGAGATGAAAATGAACGCTCTGTTGTCTATTGCTATGCTTTGTATATATTGTATCTGAGCATGACCAATGCTTTGTCTCATCTACCTTTAGATGGCTATGTAAGTTGGGGTGTTGCGTATGTCCAGTTGACCATTGCATCGAATTGTGTCAATGCGAGGTATGAAGTACGACCAGACTTTAAGGAATATACTATATGACTACAACTTCGACTTCAAGTCGGCTTCCCCGTCTTTCCGAAACAACACGGCAGACTCTGGGTACGGGTCAATGACCACGTCGTTCAGCGGGTTCACCTCGGACGCCCTGTGGAACATGTCCTCGTACACGTTGCCATCGTAACGACCCAACGAACTGTCCAGCTGCCAGTCTGGGAACTTCCACGCGTCAACCAGCCTTACAGCGTGGGGTCGGATCTGTTCAAGGAGAGCCAGTGTCCTTTTCGTGCGGGCCAGCTGGATCTGACGCACCGTGGTGGCACCGCTGGTGAAGAACTCGGAGGCGTGACCGTTCAGGTGGTGCAGAGCGAACAGCTGGAACAGGCTGCCGAGCACCGACAGCGTGCTGTAGTCAAGCGCGGCCTTTGTCGTCTCGTCCTGGAGCGCCTCGAAGAAGTTCTTGACCACCTGGTACTGGGCGTAGGCGGTGGAGAGACGCCAGAAGTCAATCAGCAGGCTGTTCCAGGACTGCTTGTCCTCGTCTCTATGCTTGAGGGCCTCGAAGGTCAAAAAGGCAACCCGCCAGGCAAAGGCGTCGACAAGGTCCTGGTCGCTGTCAAGGACATCAAAGGCCGCGCCGACATCCTGCCTCCGTCGAAACTCGCCGAGGACGCGAGAGATGCCGTTGTCGGCGGCTTTGCCAGCAAGGACGGCACGCGCAGACTTGAGCAGGTAGCGGGCGACCTGCTGGGTGAGCATGTAGTTGTCTCCCTCCCACGTCACGGTGGGCAGGTAATCGGCGTACCAGCTGCCGATGCCGGAGAAGGCCGAGTAGCCGTGGCCGCCGCAGGCACGACGACACACCTCGAGTCCTTCGGCGGCGGTGGTGGACGCAAAGGCCTTGAGCGAGCACGAGATGGCGTGGAGATCGGCCAGGAGATCGCTGCCGGGGCTGAGCTCCTCCGGGCCGGGACCTCGGGAAGCATCGCGGCCGCGGCGTGCCTCTTGCAGCTGGGCCATGCGGTCCTGGTTGGCCTGGTAGAGACGGATCATGGCGCGGCCGGTGAAGAACAGGGCGTACGAGGCGGACAGCAGCGGCAGGATGCGGTGCTGCACCATGGTGTAGTTGAGCACCTGGTTCTCGCCAACCTCGCCCTCGCCGGCGTCACGGTCGAGGAACTGGCGTCGGACCGCGCAGTAGCGTGTGGCAATGGTGACGCCTCGCGCAAGCACGGAGCCCGACTGCAAGACAATGGACGACCGGACAAAGGTCAGGGTGCCGTAGATGAGCGCCGGGTTCGAGGGTCGCACGTACGCGCTCGTCTGGGCATCCACCCCCGAGAACCGACTGAGCATGTTGATGTGCGGGATCTTGACGTGGTTGAACAGCAGGAACCCGTTGTCCATGGTGTTGTAGCCGAACTTGGGGCCGATGTCGCCGACGTGGATGTTGGGCAGCGGTTCGTGCGTCTCGAGGTCGCGGACCTGGACGACAAACGGGTGCGGGCCGTACGACTTGCCGTCCAGGATGAGCTGTGCCACGACGACAGCATGGTTCGCAGCTTTGCCCAGCGACCCGATCCACCATTTGGAGGCCGTCAGGTGCGGCGAGTGCAGCGTAAAGGTCTTGTCGCTGGCGTCCCAAGTGGCCGTCGTCTCCAGGCCGCGGACGTTGGATCCGTGGCCCAGCTCAGTCTGCGCGTAGCAGCCGATGAACTTGTACTGCCGGGCGGGCTCGAGGAAGAGCTTGTGCTGCTCCGGCGTGCCCTGCTCCTCCAGCGTCTTCAGGAACATGGACGCGTGTAAGCCGTAGGGCGTCGGCTCGCTGATGAGGTCGTTCGCGGCTTCGTATTCGTCCTGGCTCCATTGGTGCTTGACCGAGAGTTGTCGCAGCGTCTTGGCCCGCGCCAGGGCGGCTTTGAATCGCTCCTGTCGTCCCCGGAAGTAGTTTTGCGACTTGTCGAAGACGGGGTGGGACGAGAGGATGTCGAGGAGCTTCGCGTTTCTCTCCAGGACCTCGCGTGTGAACAGGAAGACGGCGAGTTGATCCACGTCGACGTCCGACTTGGCTCTCTCTTGCGCCAGCAGCTCGGATCCCTGCGGACCCGAGGGCTTGAGGGCTTTTACCCAATCGGGGTTCGGAGGAGGCATTGCACACGATGTTGGCTGCGATGAGGAAACTGCAGGTGCCGTGTCGAGGAAACGAGGCTGATTGACGCGGATAGCCTGGACATACATATTATTTATGGACGAGAAGCCGACATCGGGCTTGCTGTGTTTGGAGCTAGTCTCCTATGCCTCGGCTGGCTCGTCATGCCGTTCATCGTCAGTACGACTTAAACCTCGGCAAGTGATCAGTCCCCACAATTGTGTTAGCTTGCCGAGTGAATAGCAAGTAAACCGGTCCAACTCGCGTAGAACCCGAGATCGTGAGTAAAACGTTGACTTCCTGGATAATTCTGAGCGTGAAGTTGGAAAAGAAAACTGCTTCGTGGTTCATAGGTCTCGGGTCGGCGATGTGGGCCCCGAGAGTCATCGCCGAGGTATGCTGAAGCTGAGCCAATGATGAGAATAGAGTCGACGTTCGTTTCGTGAGAAAGCAACATCGAAAGGTTCATAATATAGTTGTTACGTAGGTATGCTGGAATTGATTCTGTTGGGAATGGAAAAGGGGTGACTAGGACTTATGAAGTAGCTGGGAGGCTGACGGAGCAGTTACAAAAGGTATCCTACCCCAAAGTGTACTTACTCTCTACTCGACAAGGTTGTAAACGAGGATGTGCGGGCTTGAGCATCAACTTTGCTTCGATCCAGGCAATGTCGCTGGGCTTGTTGTTCCCAACATCTCCATCCAGGAACTCATCACGGCCGATCTTCATTTTTCTGAAGTACAAAGGAGCGGCAGAGGAGGCACGGCACGCCTGCCAAATGCGAAGGTTGTTCTGTCCAGGCGTCATAGGCATCCTGCCACGGTAGACCGGATGAGCCACTCACTACAATTCCGCATGCGTGCCACATGATGTGTGTGAGCAGCCTATAGATGAGAGGTCCGTTGGGCCTCCTTTTTCTGCCCCAGCCACCACAGTCTTACTGGCTGGCCTGCCAGTCTGCCTTGGTATGTCACTTGGCTGACGTTAGTCGCCTCACTGTGCCACGCTCTGACGTTAGTCGCTTTGATGGCTTTGCCTTCGTTTTGGGGGCTCAACTGGGCTGTAGGAGAACATAAGCCTCTTCGCGCTGCTGCGGCTAGCACTGCAACTGGAGATGGGTCTGATGAGGCCGCGCACCGCACTGATTTTGAGTAGTTTGTTGGTGGGAGATGCAGCCAGTGCAAACCAACAAGGGATACACAGATGAAATCGCAGCTTAAGCAATAACCAATAGCGCAACTGAGACCGAAAAGCCTTCAGACATTAGATATCGTGCTTCTAGATGTTATCCAACTAATAGAAACAGACTCAAACGATAAGAGCTGCTGCGACAGCTCAGGCAAGGTAAGGCAAGGAGACAAAAGGTGGGTTCAATTTGTAAGAAAAGAAAAAAAGCGTGTCCTGTCTGAGACTGGGCAAAGCAGCCACTTTAAATAGTGACCTCAGATAGCTAAGTCCTACGTGCCACCCAGCACCATCACAGTAGCGCTATGCTTCTCCGTTTGTCTTACTTGAAGATGATAGTGACCGATGCATGGTTCCAGTGCTCACTGGGATGACGACAACAGCCATGCTATGGCCTCGAATGGTTCTCAGGATGATGATAACTGCTCTATGGCTTCTGGTGCATCTTGCCTGTCCTTGGCCACAGCTTTAGCCCATCAAGATTCTAATCATCCCGATTAACCGTTATCATTAGCTGATCTAGAGTCACGTTCCACTTATCCCCAAGAAGGAGCGAGAGGTAACCCTAACCCCAACCCCAATAAGGAGACGACTGATATTATCTACAACACAGAAGAAGACCACTCAAGACACTGAAGGCGTTCTATGCATGGTGAGCTGCAGACCATAATAGAGATACAGGATTTAGCATAACCTTCCGGGTGAGGAGTGGTCCTAAAGCTGACTAACTGTGTGATATGTTGATATAATATAGGTGGGTTATCAAGCCATAGGTGGACTTATTATGAGGCCTTCACTTGGGCTCATTATTGACTGGCTTTAATAGTTGCAAACCGCGAGCTTGTATTGTGGTCTCTGACAAATACCGCTGTCATCACCCTTCTACGATACAGGGCTTGGATTGGAGGAAGTATCTGTAAATGTCTCAAGATCTGATAAAAATTCTCGCGTATTAGCTTGGCAACTTAGTAACGTGAAGATTCGGATTCTTCTGTTTCCCCACTTGAACACCACTCTGCCAAACTGCCAATCCCAGCTAGTACACTAAGCTCCGGTTAGATGGCCAAGTGCATGATTGATAAGAAGACCACCCCAGTACAGAGCAGGGGTACAGAAAGCCCAATGTACCATGCGCCTGCCTTCGTTCCTCAACCGGAAACTGCGGGACCTGCGATGGATTCAAGCATAAAAACCCTCATTTTTACTTGAACCACACCAATGGAGTTAGCACAACCCGGGAAGAACCCCCCAGACCGGGAAGTGATCAGCGTTATTAGGCTTTTTAGCTATGAGACCTCGATCCTGGTAGCTGGTAAGCTAGCCGAGCCTAGCAAAGGTCGCATCGCAAGCGAGTTTCGTTCTCGAGCCGAGGGGGACAAGGCAAGACAGCGGACGAATTGGTGCGCAGAAGGTAGCAACCGCGTGGGTAGCCAAGGCCGAATCCCACAATAAGAAACCGGAGATCGCCAGCGCTGCTCGTGGGGTCCATACGAGAAATCCAGGGAAGATGTGGCGCATACAAGAACCTGTTGTGTGCCTGCCTTGATACAGAATAGACACATTTGTCGCGTCACGTCTCTCGAGTCTCACTTACTTGCCAACATGTCGCAACGCCCAGCAGCTGTCGAGGGCGCTCCCGCCGAGACGTCGGCAATGCGAACACCAGAAACAGAAACGAGGATCGGGACGGCCGCCGAAGCTCTCCGAAAGCTATGGACGCCACGGGCACTGGGCATCGCAGTTGGATGGTAAGTCGGGCTCAAGCAACGGGACTGGACACCGGCTGATGACCACATAGCCTCCTGGTTATGAACTTCTTCATGAACTTGACAGTCTACACGCAAAACGTCTACGAGCCGTATGCGACCAGCCACTTCGACGGCCATTCGCTGCTCACAACGGGCGCCATCATCAACGGCATCGTGCGCATCGTCTCGTACCCGCTCCTGGCCAAACTTGCCGACGTAAGTGATTCCCAGTATCAACTACGTCTTACGATTGCAGCTAATCATTTGTCTATAGCATTTCGGTCGACCAACAGGTTTCGCGGGGGCCGCCTTTTCCATGGCCTTGGGCAACGTCATGTTTGCAGCCTGCCAGAATGTCGATACCTTCCTGGTAAGTTTGTCTATCAGTTGCTGAATGGCAGACCTCTGTTCCGTAACTGGCCTAACCTGTCATAGGCTGGAGGCATCTTCGACTCGTTCGGCGACACATGGTGGAACATCACGCAGCAAATCTTCATCGCCGATGTGACGAGCCTCGTGAACCGAGGCATCCTGTTTTCGCTCCCCGAATCGCTGTCTGCCATCCCGACTCTGTACGGCGGCACGTACCTCGGCGAACACATGCTCCTCAACGCGTCTTGGAGATGGGGCTATGGCATGTGGGCCATTGTCTTACCCGTGACGGCCGTTCCCACCATCGCAACCATGCTCTGGATGGGCCGCCGTGCCAAGCGACTTGGTCTCATCGGCGAGCGTGTGTCCCTGTTGCATGACGCTCCTTCTGGAATTCTGGGAAAAGCAAAGCACCTCGCCGTCAAACTGGATCTCATCGGCGCGCTGCTCCTCATTGGCGGTCTCGCCATGACGCTCCTCCCCATGACCATCGCCGGCCGCAACAAAACCGACAAGTGGGAAGAACCGTCGTCCATTGTTCTCCTCATCATCGGCGTCTTGACCTTTGTTGCGTTCCTTGTCTGGGACGGAAAGTTCGCGTCCTACCCCATCGTGCCGTACCGTACCATCAAGGAGCGCAACGTCATCATCGCATGCGCGTCGGTCTGCGTTATTGCCATGTCTGATAGCATCTACCGGCCCTTCCTCTCCAGCTTCCTCCAAGTTGCAGGTCACTATTCCCCAGGCGCCGCCACCCGCGTCGATAATGCCCAGCGCGTCGCCTTCAACGTCGGGGCGCTCTTTGCTGGCCTCTGCTTGAAGTTTGTGAAGCAGACCAAGCCCTTCACAATTCTTGGCGTGGGCTTGATCATTCTCGCCTCGGGCATACCAATCTATCTCACCAATATTTCTGGCACACACATCGCCAATGAACCTGCCTTCATCACTTCAAAGTCCCTCCTCGGTGTTGGCCGTGGACTTGCCCAGGTGTCTCTTCAGGTCTCCCTTCAAGCCGTCCTTGAAAACGAGCATATTGCTGTCGCTACAGCAGTCTACCTTTCCTCGTTAGGGTTCGGTTCGAATCTCGGTACCACCATCAGCGGTGCCATCTGGAACTCGCTTCTCCCTCGCAAGCTCGCTACACACTTCGATGCCACCGAAAGCCGAAGCATCTTTGGGTCTATTGTTGTGGCCCAGGATTATGAGGTCGGCAGTCCTGAGAGAAATTCCATTGACAAATGCTACAGACAAACGCAGCAAACATTGGCTATTGGGTCCGTCAGTGTCTCGGCCTTGTTACTGCTACTTGTGTTCTTGGTTCGCAATGTCAAGTTGGAAGAAGAGGATACAAAGAGAGCTGTGCAGGCCGACGAGGAACTAGCATGGGCGACTAAATCAGCAGACGCTAAGCGGGAGGACGCATAATGTCACTTTTCAGCAGAAAGCCTCACTATTATTACTATAGTCATAAGAGGATGGAGTAGACATAAAACAGATTTTGTCAAATGATGGTGAACAATAAGACGGGAAGCCTTCAGAAAAGCTTAAAGTTACTATAGAAATATCCCTGAATACTTAAGTAAGAAGGGAAGAAACCAAGTGCCTCTTTACAAAGAATCACTTATAAGCACGTACCCTTCGAAGGACTAGAACCAATGATAGTTACCCTTATCAATAAACGCATCATAATTCCAGTAGTCAGCCCGAGTTCCTTCCCCCGAAACCGGGCTCATCCCGAAGAACCTTGCAGTCCAGTACGCGCTCCCCTGTGTATACCGGGACGAGACACAAAGCCCGTAATTCAGATTCTCAGTGCGACTGGCAAAAGTGTTTGTCGCCGCTTGAATTGACCACTCGCCGATGAAAACAGAGAACTTGCCGTCGCCTGCAGCCGCGGGAAACCCAAACTTGGAAAAGTCGGGGTTGTCGACAGGCTCGTTCAAAGGCGAGATGGTGTAGGACTCGGGGTTGCCAGAATTGTTAATGTAGTCGACAACCGCGTCGAGTGCCCGGTACGACCAATCGAGAGCGGTCTGGTTCCCGAACCACCCAAAGTTGCCATCTCTCTTGCCAATACCCATGCCATTGAGGCCACCAGGAAGAGAATGTACATCGATGATGACATGCATGCCATACTTTCGGATGGCGTAATTGAAGGGTTTCCAGTCGACATAAGAAGCGACCTTGGCAGGGCTAGCCAGGACGGCCAAGCCAGTAAGAAGATGAAGGAACAACATGTAGATGAGATAGGTAATGACTCTGATGGAGCATGAAACAAGAAAGGTGGTTGTGCTGCTGGCCTCGTTCCAAAACGTCACCAAGAATTCTACTGGGCTACTTATACTTGCGGTGGCCACATAATAGCAACGGTATAGCGTCGTGTAAGAGACCCTCGCAGCTTGCCAAAGCAGCATCCCACCAATGAAGGTTCCCCTCAAATTGACTTGGATCCTTAGCTAGAAGGGATCTTCCCTCCGTCGAGCCGCACGGGGAAGTTGCGGGGCGCCGAAAAGAGCCCCGGCTCCATCTCCGAGGCGCCACGTCCGGGACCAGGGCCCTCTACCCACCCTCCGGGTTCCCGTTTTCTAATGCAAGATGCCTTCGCTTATGCGGAAAGAGGTTTGTGTTATGCAAAGCCTCGTCAGCCAGGCTCACCCAGAAGAGTAGGCTGGCGATGATGGAGTGCAGCATCGTTCAACAATTTCCTCCAATGGCACATCAACCTCGCGAGGTGTGAAAGTTGTTCCTGGTCTGTCTTCTCTTACTACTTATATAACCGAGACCTTCTTTTTATCTTATTGGACCTTTAAGAGACAGGACTCTCCCAAGTTATCTCTTTACACGAAGGTGTGCTTTCCACTAACCAACTACCTCATTCTATTAGCATTCCATCAGTGCCGTCCACTTTCCTTTCTTAGCATCGTCTCGTACCTTAGTAGCTAGCTGCAAATTGCACAGCCAAACCCACATATCGCAGCTATCTCTTTAAGGACACCTATATAGCTTTCTCAAAGTGGCAAGCCTGGCACGCTATAAGTAGTATGATCTTTGCAGTAACATTATACTCGCATCAAATCAATTCTATATAGGGCTGCGTGATGAACTTTGCGACACTCCCTTATTGTCATCGAGAGTAGTTTGGTAACCATAGCGATACAAACTGGACCGAGAAGAGCAACCCTAAAGTTTCCTTGACCTTAAGTGTACCAAGTCGGCGTAGGAATCTCCTTAAGAAGCTGGTATCGACCAAGCTCCTTGTTCTTATACGCAACAGGGTCATGAAGAGAGTGCGTACGAATGTCTCTCCAGAACCGGTCAAGCCCAACCTTGGAGGCAGTGGACTTAGATCCCGTCACCTCGAACACGCCGGAAGTTACACGCAAGCCTGTGTCAGTTGCGGTAACCTTGACGCTGGCAACCCATTCCGCAACCTCGCCTCGAGCTTGAGCAGTGACTTTAGCTCGGCTGGCAGCATCTCCGGAGTTCTTATACAGCGAGCTGATCTCTATGCCAGCTACATCGGCGAGTGCGGTAGCTGCGCGTAGATGAGCAAAGAAGTTGCCGTAAGTCGAGAGAATGTAGAATTCATCCTGCGGCTTCTCCTTAACCTGTTTTCTATTAGCCGTTTGATCTAAGCATCAACCCAAAAACTTACGTCGCCTCCAAACGGCCAGGCCCTGGTGGACTTGTTGGTGTAGTTCGAAGCCTCATTCAGAGCACCCCAGGCGATTCCGATATAGAAGTTGCTGAACACAAGCTGAATTCTAAACAAAAGGGTTATTAGTGAGTTATTTTTCCTGATAAAGGTCTACTTACGTGGGGAGAAAAAGGGTCGCGAATGGAATGCCCAAAATCTCGGGATCAGGCTTCTGCTTGCTAACATCCCAGCCCAGAGCATCTCGCCAAGGTACCTTAACCTTGTCGATCTTGACGCTTCCCGATTCTGTGAGGCGGAGACCAATGTTGTTCCAATCATGGGAAAATTGAATTCCTTCCTGATCTGTCTTCACAATGGCAAAGATATGGTCTTCGGTGCCGTTGTAAACACCCTCCAGCACTGTGAGATCAGATACAACGCCTCCAGTGTTGAAGAACTTGAAGCCTTCGAAGACAAGGTTGTCTCCATCAGACGTGATCTTCAAATCACTGTCTCGAGGGTTAACGGCACCTCCAACGAAATAGTTGTTTGAGATGATGAGGTCCTGGAAACGATCGGCCTGCTCAGGGGTGCCGGCCACATTGGCCGTGGTAGACCAGAGAAGGTGATAGCCCAGCAGCATGCCAAGGGACCTAAAGCAATTAGTCTACAAGCCTGGGGGTGCTATTGCCTGGAACTTACCCATCTCCTTTCGCAACCTCTCGAATAACCTTGTAGCCAACGCTCCAAGGTTGCTCTCCACCACCATATTTCTTGAGTCCTAGGACCTTCAACAGCCCGGAGTGCTTGAGGAGGGCAACCTCGGCCCGTGGAGACTTGTTCTCCTTGTCACGGATGCTCGCGTCCTTGGCAAGCACCGAAGCGACGTCCTTGGCCCTCTGAACCCATGCGGCTTCATCGACAGGCTGCCCCGACCATTTGGTCTTGTACTCGTCATAAACCTTCGGGTCAGTGCCCGAGACAGCAGTCTGACTGGAAGCCATTGATGTGTAGGTCAAGCTTGGTGCAGGGGACCGAGATTGGAATGGACTGGATCAAGTAGTACAAGGAGCAAGGCACTTCAAAGCAGAATCGGCGATGCAGGGTGTTGACTTGGGGTAATGGCGACAAATCACTATTCATATGCATCCGAAGGCCCCCCGATCTATCACGGCTTTTGTTGCGTACTTTGTGATAGAAATGATGTGACGGCGACTTGATAGTGAAACTGTAGCTAAACTAGCGCTTGACTCAAACATAGCCACAACGCCCTCAATATGGGCCCCCACGCTACTCGTTGACGTCCTCCAAACCCAGTAATACAGTGATATCCTCACGAAAGCACGCCGCCACCCACCATAAGCATCTAGGACACCAGGGTTGTGGTGAGGAAAAATGGCGTAATCTACGCTAATGTACTTACAGGTCTGCCAAGTGCCAGCAACTAATCATATATGCGGGGTCTACCGTCTACGTAGCAGTCGGCATTCCCTTGGCCTCTTTTACGGTCAGCAATGATTTGAGGCATTGCCGATCGCATATTGAAGTTGGCATAGCTCAAACATATTCTAGGGTGATCCTTGAAGGGTGTCAAAGCTCTCCATGGAGCTGGAACGAGGCGGACTTTAGTCGGTCCAAAGGAACAAATTTCGAAAACACACACAATTATGACGCCATACTTCGCCTTGATTTACGGAACATGGAAACAATCTAGTACGTCTCAGACTTTCTCCCCCAAAAATAGTTCCTGCTTCATTCCCATAGTTCCACATCCAGGCAACAACTCCACCTCACCTGCAGTCGAGTCGTGATACATGCAAGTGGCCTTTTTTATAGACGACAAAACGCTTTGAGGCTAGACTCGTTTTCTAGTCTTGGGGAAATAGCCAGAGGTGTCTCCAAGAGGCAAGTCGTAGAGGGTATCCTTGATAAGAAGATGGAGAGTCAAGTACCTAAAATCCAATGTTAGTTCCAGATGCGGACTTCCCTGTGCACAAAGGGCCTCACCATCCAACTAGGCCAGCGAGGAAGCAAGAAACTCCTCCTGCTTTCTTCAGACCAATTGCTGAGTCTTTCTCATCGGCCAGGGCAAAATAGCTGGCCGCAACAAGGAGAAATCCCAGGTCGACGAAAGCGAATATCAAGATGTACACGATGTTCGTAGGAAGCGAGGCGATGAGGAAAGTTAGGACAAAAATTGTCCAGACTTTCAGGACCACGTTAGTGCAAGCGCGACACTTGGAGGACTGGTGTATACCTACGAAGGACAAAGAACCCCAGGGCATTATTGAGTTGTGCCGTCTCACCGCCATACGCAGCTACGATCCCGAATGCCGGTGTCAAAATCGCGGCATATCCGGCATAGAAGAGCGCTTGAAGCCCGCATATTAGCCACCTTGTGAAACTGAAAAGCTGAATTGTGCGTTCTTACCAAAGGCGCTGAAGACAGTGTAGGAGAATCCATTGCCAGCCGCGAGCTCCCACTGCGCACTGATGAGCAAGCCCAAAGCGGCAACAAAGAAGAAGTTGCCGACGTAGACGTTGGTGATGGTAACGCCTCGGAGCTCCATGAGACTTAGGGAAAGAGTAGTCAGAGTCGTGGCGAAGGCTCCAATGGGCAACGCAGTCTGATTTTGTTAGTCCTGCCCTGATTTTCCAGATCAATAAGATGGGATGGAGAACTTACGGCTGATGCAGGCAGAGCTTGGATGGTTCGGACGTTGACCAAGCCGGTTTGCACCGTGGAGCTCCTCTCAAGCTCCTTCTCGTTGGTAATCTGGCGACTACTCTCACTGCCGTTCTCTTGAACCCGAGACATGATGGAAGCCGCTGTTTGGGAATATCCTGTCAATAAATTTGAGAATGTTTATAGAGATCTATGCAGCCGGACCAAAATAATGTGTCTTGGGGACGTGTGCCCTTAAAGCGAAGTGGTGTGCTGGTATAGTCCTTGACCGGGCTCCCTGGTCGTCTGCATTCACTCGACAAACCAAATGAAACCTAAGCTGCGTCATGTAGATGAAAGATTTCACGCCATCCACGGTGAAGTTGTATCATCGGCACTAGGTACCTACAGATCCAAGATCGGCGCCTGGTAGTGGAGAATCCCGGGACTTGGACACCAAGCCCCCGGACACGGCCAACGAGGGGTGGTAAACCTAGATCTTGGCATATGGACTGGGCATTTCATATCAGACATCCTACAGTAGCGTGGTCAGGTATGAGTACGAAGCGGCATGGCCCACAGTTGCATCGGTATTGCGTATTCGCTGGAAACAAGGTAGGCGATCCTCAAGATCATCGCTGCCCTCTTACCCGGTATCTGGGACCCTTCAGAAGTGGTAGGCAGACTTTCAGCGGACGCACCGCAGTCAACATTATCGCGGCATGGGGTGGCATGGGAATAATGCTAAAGTAGCTTTGAAGTAGCAAGCGAAAAGGGAATAGAGAGATCTGAGCGACGGAAGACTACAACCTTTAATGCTCGACAATCAATATCAACGAGGCATTAGCAGTTTGCATTATAGACTTCCTTACGTCCAGGTAATCAACGAGCTGTAGAACAACGCAGTTTCTTTTCTCGTCTTGCGGTTTATATTCAATGCGCCTTATGGGATGTCCGATAAGATCGAACCCCTCTTGCTTCCACTGTACCCTCTGGCTTCCACTGTACCCTCTGGCTTCCACTGTACCCTCTGGCTTTGCAAAGCCCTCCCAGATGATTGACCACAGTATCAGTCTCTCGTAGCAGTGACGAACGTGGGCAGTCAATCGCCCTGAACAAGAAACGTGTTTGTATTTGACGTCCTACAGAGTCGAGACCAAAATAGATGATTCAGCCCGCAATATACCTTCTATTACTCAAACACATCTTGAAGACTAGGACTCCTCCGACTTACTGACAACCTGTTGAGTTCGGCAGCTTCGAGGAGATCCCTCCTTTCCCGTACTGTGCGTTGAGCCTGAGTCGACGGTTGAGTGTCGACGCCAGCAGCCACCGTAACTGTCTTTATGAGAGGGTGTCGGCCACACTCACGACACCGTCGCGCTGCCGCTGCGCCCTACGGTTCCTACGCCTATCGTCGGAGCCCGCATCCTCTTCCAACCGTCACAGCCCTGGCAGCGGTGCCGGTTCAACATCCCCGCCTTCTACCACCACTCGCCGGAACTCGGGACCCCGTAAGAGCCCCATTGCGAAGGCCACTGGCCCGTGACCCGACGCATCTCCAACGGCAAGAAGGATGGCACTGTCGAGAAGAAGGTTGGTCGCAGAAAGGGACCTCTTTGCCTGAGCAGCGAAAGCAAGCCAGCGAAATAAGAAAGCTGAGAGCTTGCCTGCGATGCAAGTTCCTGAAGAAGACCTGCGACAAGGGAGAGCCTTGCGCCGGATGTCAGCCTTCCCACGCTCGTCTGTGGCAGGTTCCCTGCACCCGAATTGACATCAAGGACATTGGGTACTTCATGAAGGATTGGAAGGCAGACTACGAGAGGCACATGGACCGTGGTGTCTCCGTGTACAACGTCAAGGGCTTTGCCCAGAAGGAGACCCTCATGTGGATCACTCATGGATACGGCTTTGCCCTCCCCGTCATGGTCCGCGAGGTCTTCGTCGCCGATGACAGCTGCTTCTCAGTTGACTGGGTCGAGTCATCCCTGACCGACCAGGAGCCTATCGACTTTGAGACTCGCACCGAGAAGTTTCGACGTCGGTGCCGAGGGTGTCCGTGTCGATGCTCTCTCCGAGTACCTGACAAGCACATTGACGGTCCGTTCGAGGACTTCATCGACGACCACTTTGAGGGCACGCCCTTCATCACCGAGATTCTCAAGACCGCTCACCGCTACTACGTCAAGGAGGAGATGCCTGTCATCCGCAAGGCCCTCAAGCTGGTACTCGCCTACAACCTCACCATGCACATCACCATGGTCGAGAACCAGGGCTCTGAAGTGAACCTTGATGGCCAGATCGACGATGAGGACTCCAAGTACTACGGTCGCACGGTCGCTCCCGTCATGATCAACTTCCAGATCAAGTGTGCCCTCGCCGACATGTGGCGTGAGTTGCAGAAGGACATCCTTGAGGAGCTCTCCTCTCTACTCTGGCGTCTACAGTGGCGAGAAGATGAAGAACTGGCCCACTATCTTCATGTTGGCATCAATCCTGTTGGCCGTTTGGGAGGAGATGCAGTTTGACTGCCACTACCGTGTCCCGGACCCTATCGCCGTCAACAAGTTCTGCAACGACATGGAGACGACACCTGTTGGTGTTATTGTGGGTCTTTTCCACGCCATTTCTCAGAAGCTCCCTGCCTTCACCGACTGGGATACCCGCAAGCATGGCCACCTGCTCCACAACAACATGGCCGTATGTGAGGCCATGACCGAAGTGCGATCACACGTCATCAAGCACGGTATGTACTCACCACTATGGCAAATATATGGAACTTTTCTAATCATTCACTACAGAGGCCTACCTGCGAACCCGCAAGGAGTCCAAGTTCGACAGATACGACTTCGACTCCCTGTCTAACAAGTTTCTCTCGAAGCTTGTTATCCGGGCTAACTAAGGCCGCATCTCCCTGATCGATTGTGCCTGGTCACGGTTGTCAAAGTTGCTATTAAATAGGCTCTTCGGATGCCAAATTTTCCTTTGTTGACATCTGTTTCTCTTTGTTTGATTTATCAGCGATAGCGTTTACAAGATTTTACACCTCTGATCTTGGACGGCAATGGGCCCCCACCCTTGTCTATGCAAACACCAACGACACAAGACGACGACTTTACCTTCTCTCACGGCCGGTCACCGAAAAAAAACGAATTTACCTGCAACGGGAAATGTGTTACGACCTCATTATGACTCTTCTACGATTTGTATGACTTTGAAGAAGACAAAGCTTTTAGTTCTATTCAGCGTTTCTGGGTGGGAGACGACGATGGATACAGATGAGAACCAGACCCTTCATAGGTGTTTTATGGAATCATGCTTCATGATATGGCATTTGAGTACGATATGATTTTTGCATGGTTATTGAGCCGAAACGAACGGAGATGTGCATGGAATTTGAGGGCGTTGGTGAGCTCAAGTGGGCCGGACCTTCGTATATGGAGCGGACTTTTGCGAGATGTCGAGGTTTTCTCGGATAGTTATACAAAAGTACACGTATGCGACGCAATTGCTACAGCTCTTGCTATGAAAAAGGATTTTTACAGTTACCAGCTTTTGCCCTGTGAGTTGAGCTGTCTGTGTAATGCGTGAATGAAGTACCTACACCGGAAATGAATGGTCTTGACGGCAGACAATGAGCGCGGTGAATGATTGCACGGTGCACGGTGATGAATCTAGTACGGAGTCTGCAAGTGATTGAGAAGAACTTCACTGGAAAGCTGATATGCTTACGAATGTTCACAAGGTCAATCAGGTGAGGTGAAAGGTGGTTGAAGCCAGGGGCGTCAAACATGCGATCTAAGCTCGTGGCTTTTTGTTCACCGACCTTCACCAGCACACGAGACTCAGCAACCGAGCCACAATATCAATGCGTCACGTGTTCTCACCCAGTGCGAAGTTGACTGACAGAACTCTAAAGCAGTAGGGTGATGCTAAACTGGCAAGTTGGCGACATGGACATTTTGTTGGACTAAGAAGCACTTCGCAAAGTGCGAATAGAGTGTAGAGATTCGTACCGTGGACTGCCAGGAGGGTCATCGATTCTAATGCAGGATGCACCCATCAGTACAGACTGTAAGTGAGTAAGCCTTAGGGATACTCTGTAGCCGACAGATGATCCTCTATCGAAAAGAGCTTTGGATCTAAGATCATCATCCAGCTTAGTGCGTCTCCGTCATCGTCAATGGGACTAGTCCTACTCTTTGAACTGAGACCCCAATGCAGGTGCCGGAGTCTTTGCCCTTGTCCAGACTCAAGAGATTGGCTTCGAATTTGTGATGATACCCTCCCAGTGTTCGTCCTCTCAGAGTCTGCATCTGAGATAATCCACGATAGGTTTCTCATGTCGCCGCATTCAACGCGGGACAGCCTGCCCGTCTTAGATACCACAGCAGAGTATATTGGGAACTAGCTACTTGGTCTTTGACTCTAATTCCGTACATCAACACTGCATTTTGCGTGTGTTCCAATGGCAAAGGGAGCTGCAGGTGACGCATCCACGTCGCCCTCTAGATACAGTAGCATCTTGAAACAAGGGTCGCTATTTTATCGCAGCTATTACCCCTATGCGATATTTATCCTTTCCGTTTCTACCAAAACGTTTGCTGTACTCAGTATTATTCCATTAATTTGTATACATGACCCCATGCGCCGGCCCATCTCTTTGAGACCAATACTTAGGATGTCTTTTCGAGAGATTTAGGCACCTTCAATCATGATCCTCTAGGCATTAGACGCGCGAGGCTCAAGAGTGCAAGGTTACATTATAGCAAGTCAGAACTCTTCAATAGCTACGATGGCTACAGCTTGATGCGCCTGAGGAATCTGAAACTCCTGGGCAACCCAGAGAGCCTTGATAATTAAAAAATGGTAGTTCGAAATTCCTCAAGTACAGAGCATATTCCCTCTGCGTCCCGAAACACTCAGACGATCTCCAAAACCACGTCCCCATCCAGCATGACAGACTAAACCAGACCTTGACTGACGCCCTCATGGCCGATGCGACCAATGGCCCTGAGGCAACTTTCAGGTCCAACCTGCGGGTGACCAACGGTAGTAATATCATTTCAAATAGCATTTCTATAATATCATTAGCCTTACTTTCTTGCAAATGTTTGAACTACTAGGTACCTATGTAGGTAACTCCAGTTTGGTGGCTGATCCTATGTGCAAACACACGGCAGTCTAACAAGCCCTCTGTCCTATTTAGACTGTCTATCCAAGGCCTAGTTAAAGCTGAATAGCTTTAGTTTGTCGCTCCGTGTACAAGCGTCTGATTGTGAATGGGGTCCACACGACAACGTCTGCCGTAACGCTGTTGACCATGAACCCGGTTCTGGCTCAGATGTGGCGACAAGTGCTGCATCCCGTAGATCTGCTAGGGGCAGTCGGTCCCCGGATCGAGATTTAACGTTGGATCGTATTTGGGTTGCATGAAAACGGGGACGGGAAGTGGTTTGACAGATCTGGCCTTTGGTGGCACCTCTCGTTAGTCAGATGTCGGTTCCACGACGATGTGCTAAAATCACACGTTCAGTTGCTAGTGTGTTGGTGAGTGCCAGAGGACAACCAAACAGTTCCAGCCCCCGTGCTCCCATTCTAATGCATCCAAGGTTGAATGGTTGTTATTAGAAGAAATTCTCAGGTCGGTTATTAGGAAGCCTGGACTAATGTTGGCGACGAAGCTCAGGGATCCGAAAGCGACTCGATACGTTGTCGCTACGCGACAATGCGAGAAGCCGGAAACCGAAGAGCGAGCGCGGCAGTTTCGCCGAATAATGACGTCGCCCCCATAACAGCCACGGCCGGATTCCTCGGGCGGGTTTGGTTTCGGGGACCCGCACTGGCCGGAGCAGGTTGGGCTGGCTCGACATGAACACAAGGGTATGGGCATGGGTACGACGAACACAGAATGAATGGTGGCTTCGCTGGCATTCATTTGGCCCTCGAGGTGAGACATGGAATGCATCCAAGCTGGGCTTAAAGGTTACGCGCGACGGATGGCTTAGACCAGGGCCGAGGCTTTTGTGTTCCTGAGGAGCGATGATCCATCGTGGCGACTGGGCTGTCTCTTCCAATCAGGTGGATAAGCGGATCTTGGCTTTGCTGGGGAAAGCGGCGAGTCAAGCATGTCTCCTGGGCCACGCCAGACCTGTACGCAGCCGTAGCCGCAGTTGCCGGACGATGGACAAGTGACGACCTGACGAACAAAGACGGTGACAGGGACGGCGATAGGCGACCGGCGACAAACCCGAGAGAGGATTGCATTGGCCATGTCCTGACAGTTTCGCAGGTTGTAAACTCGCTCAAGTAAGTCGGACGTCCCCCACGCTCCAGAACAAATGACGTGATAACAAATGAATCTCCTCTTGTTTTGTCGCATTCACCCGGATTGCTAAGCGCTCACCGGGGTTCCCAGACGGGAGGCATTGAGCAACAAACGACCGCTCTGACATCAGTCACGTCCTGAACGGTCCGGCTGTCGGACCCACCCACCCCAGTTGGGCCGGTTACCCACCTATCAGATAAGATTCCAAAGCGGCCAGTACCCAGTACCTAGTGTCTCACCCCGCACCCGCTTGCGGCCGAGGTACCCAGAACTGACTGTGGCGTTCTGCAGCCTGCTCCGGACTTCTGGAGCCTTCCCGTGGCGTGCCCGCTATTGGTGTGCGGTGAATCACTCGCCCAGAATCCCTGCGCCCGTGCTCGCTCATGCCTTGTCGCAAGTCGTAGGCGTAATCGTAATCCGGCCAACTGCGCCCCCGCCTCCCGCCTGCCTGCCAGCTGCCTGCACCTGCCTGCCTTCCCTTGCCTCCTACTTAAAACCTCGCCTGCCCATCTCTAGCTTCTTCTTTCCTCCTACATCATCCATCTTCCATCACCAAACTCCTCGCTTTCGAGACCCTACCGTCTTCAACTATCTCTCTGATCTACTACCCATCCCGACCACACGAACGAAACCGCCATCATGCAGATCTTCGTCAAGACCCGTGAGTCGCCCTGTGCTATCATCCTCACCGCCTTCACTCATCACTAACCAACTTCGCAGTAACGGGAAAGACCATCACTTGAGGTCGAGTCCTCGGATACCATCGACAACGTCAAGTCGAAGATCCAGGACAAGGAGGGCATCCCCGGACCAGCAGCGCCTTATCTTCGCTGGAAAGCAGCTTGAGGACGGTCGCACCTCTCCGACTACAACATCCAGAAGGAGTCCACCCTTCATCTCGTCCTCCGCCTTCGTGGTGGTATGCAAATCTGTAAGTCTGAATATCACCGCCGCTGCTCATGGCAACGTACTGACACGTCTGCACAGTCGTCAAGACTCTCACTGGCAAGACCATCACCCTCGAGGTGGAGTCGTCCGACACCATCGACAACGTCAAGTCGAAGATTCAGGACAAGGAGGGTATCCCCCGACCAACAGCGCTTGATCTTTGCTGGAAAGCAGCTTGAGGACGGTCGCACCCTCTCCGACTACAACATCCAGAAGGAGTCCACTCTCCACCTCGTCCTCCGCCTCCGTGGTGGCATGCAAATCTTCGTCAAGACCCTGACCGGCAAGACTATTACCTCGAGGTGGAGTCATCCGACACGATCGACAACGTCAAGTCGAAGATCCAAGACAAGGAGGGCATTCCCCAGACCAACAGCGACTTATCTTCGCCGGAAAGCAGCTCGAGGATGGCCGAACTCTGTCCGACTACAACATTCAGAAGGAGTCTACCCTGCACTTGGTTCTCCGACTCCGCGGTGGTATGCAGATCTTCGTCAAGACCCTGACTGGAAAGACGATCACTTTGGAGGTCGAATCTTCTGATACCATCGACAATGTGAAGTCGAAGATTCAGGACAAGGAGGGCATTCCCCAGATCAGCAGCGACTCATCTTTGCTGGTAAGCAGCTGGAGGACGGTCGCACTCTGAGTGATTACAAACATCAGAAGGAGTCGACCCTTCACCTGGTCCTCCGTCTCCGTGGCGGTCAGTAAGCGGCCCAATAGGGTGGTTACGGTTCATGACGCTGGTACGATTGGCAGGATGGCGTTTTCGGTTTACATAGGATTTGAATTGGGCTTCGCCCCGCGATGATATATCCATTTAGTACAATAGCTTTGCGCGCTGCCAACCAGCGGTGTCTCAATACAGACTCCATCGCAGTCTAGATGACAGTTCATTCCCTACGCATCAAACGACGTGATTCATGACAGGTGGAGTTAGTGGGGATGGTGGATAAAGAGGGGCTTGGTGGCGCTATCCCGTGCCCATGTCCCGCTTCTGCCTCAGGGCCATGACATGGTGGGGCAGCACATCCACCCACGCGGTCGCAAGTTGCTCAAGGTCGTCGTGCAAATTCAAGAACATTTCTTCCTACGCCCCTCAGAACTCTGACTTCCACTTCTCCTTGGGAGATGATGAGCTTAAGCGGCTGCATACTCCAGTTCTGCAACATATATCTCTTCTTCCCGCCTTAATAGCCCTACATGACAGTGCTTCCTAAACTCTTCGCCTAACGAGCGACGCGCAAACGAGCTCTTCTCCAGCCCAGTTGGGTCGATCGACAGACGAGCTAACTTACTGAGACCAGCTACCCAGACAAGCTACTGACGACTTTATCCTTATCATCCCGAACACCAGGCTATGCCGTCTTATTTCTACCACCTCAAGTTCGAGTTGTATCCGACCCCGAACCCAGTTGCGGACGGAACATCAACAACAGCCGACACCAACATCTGGCTGCCGCCGTCCGGAGCGACCGTTTTGACGAGTTTCCTCCCACCCACCACGCGACCGACGACCACCGCACCCAGCTCCGACAGCCCCGTTAGCCTTCCAGCAGAAGAACTCTACCATCTACATCAACGACCTCACAAAGCTTGTCGACTTCGAAGCCGAGCGTGATAGACTGCGGGTCAGCCTCGCGCGGAGCCTCCCAAGAAGCCCGGCGTAGAATCGAGATATTGCCGGAACGGCGGTGGCTTGAGAGGATCAACAGCTTCCCGCCTCCGCCTTCTAGCGCGGCGATCCGACCACAGACTGCGGTTCAGGACTGGCGTTTTGGGCGCGTGAGCATCGAGACACTCGACTTGCGCACCGGCGATCCGATGGCTAGTGAGGCGAACAGGACGGGGCCGTCAGCCGCGCCAAGTCTCGGGCCTACATTTGGAGGCTCGGGCACAGCGACAAAGCCAAGTACCTCCCACTCGAGACAAGGAATACCGAGGTCGGTTGGGGGTGGTACATTTCTACCGGAGGTTGAGGAAACACCAGGCCTGACCCTGGTAGCACAACATGAGGACGTAGCGGAAGAGTACAACGACGATGACTGCTCTACTCTGTGCATTCCCGCCGTACCCGCGTACATGTCTCCAGGAGATCTCTTAGGATTTCTAGGTGGGAATTGAGAGAGGATATTAGTCACTGCAGAATGGTCATGACATCAAAGATGAACAGGTATCTCGTCTTGCCTCAAGTTCCGGGACGGTAGGCGGGCTAAAGCGTGGCGGCGGGAGTTTGAAGGAAGGTTTTTAACACTATGGAGGTGAGTCTTGAAATCCCTTCCGGGAGCCCTGCGTTTGCTGACCGAAGACAGCCTCAAATATGCCACGTCGTATTTGTCAAGAGTATTACATTTGAGAACACCAAATGGGAGAAAGCCTAGCCACAGCCTATCCGGACGATCTTCTTCAGCCGGCATGTCAAGCAGTCTCCGACCATTCCCGCCACCCACTCCAAATCTGGTTGAGCTGCCAACCTGCCCTGTGTGTCTGGAACGCATGGACGAGACGAACGGGCTCATGACAATTCCGTGCTCGCATGTGTTCCACTGCACCTGCCTGCAAACTGGAAAGGTGCCGGATGTCCAGTCTGCCGATTTACCAATACTTCGCCCGGAGCAGGTTCCGACCCGTCGAATCCTTACAACCAACCATTCGGCTCACATGTGTCGAACCTTTGCAGTGTCTGCGACTGCACGGACGACCTCTGGATATGTCTTATTTGTGGCTACGTTGGCTGCGGCCGGTACAAAGGTGGCCATGCCAAGGATCATTGGAAAGAAACAGCACACAGCTTTTCCCTCGAGTTGGAAACACAGCACGTGTGGGATTACGCCGGGGACATGTGGGTTCATCGACTCATCCGCGATAAGGGCGATGGTAAGGTTGTCGAGCTTCCTGGCAGAAGCGGTCACAATGATC